>CM074718.1:216678642-219078642 GCA_037306005.1 Rhinophrynus dorsalis | reverse complement strand
CTTGGAGTGGTACGCGAGCTTAAACATTCTTTGTCCAATTTATGCTACAAAACCCTTATTTGTTTGAAATAAATTAGTAAATAGGGTTAATATATACTTTTCACAGGGTTTATAATTTCCAGGTAATCTATATGGATTAGTGCAGGATTGTTTTTGCTTTTGCTTTTGTTCTAGATTTATTCCTAGTTTGAGGATTTGGAGAATTCCTTCTTTCCTTGCTGCTTTCCATATCTTATTCACTAGGCATCTAAATGTTATTTATTACTATAAATGTATATTTATGGTGTGTTAGCACTGTGAGTTTTTCTTTCGTCTTTGCTGGCAGGTATCATGACTGCCATTATTAGCTTTTCCAGGGACATACACTTTTGTTGTTACCTAATCTATCTATTATAATATTTTAGACCCCAGTGTTTGTTACCTCCTACAATAAACAGCTTTACTCATGTCTGCAGTTCAGAATTCAGAATTATTCTATATTGTATTGATATCAATATAAGGAGCTCCCTGTAGTTTTCTATACTGTGTTATAATTATGACCCCTTGATTATATAGTGTATATATTTTTTTTTATTTTTATCTAACGTCTCTGTCCCATGAACCTAAATCTATGATGAATTTTAGCATTGAAGCACTTTACTTCATTTATTATATAATTCTTCTAAACTTGGCATGATGCATGCCATAAATATTTTTCCAAATCATTCCTGAGAGTGGTTTAATAACCATAAATGCGCAAACAAGTAAATATAAATCAGCTGATTAAACCCTAGATTGGTGACTAGGGGGCCAAAGAGAGGATTAAAGATTGGGAGAGTTTGAGGTCTAAAGATCCACAAAGTCTCTAGTAGAATCTAGTCTTCCATACACCGGATTATGTGATTTGTGGAAGATATCCAAATGGTTTGATGATATGCCCTTCAAATATTTCAGTATTTTTATTAAATATCAATTTATGTCAAAATACTATACAATGAGATGCTTTCCTGTGAACTTTTACATATAATGCAGCTACCAGTAAAAAACTTCTAATTATAAAAAAGTAATAGTTCAATGTGTCCACTGAAACTAAGATCCAGAAAACAGAGGGAATATGGTTCTCCTTGGTAGAAGAATATAATAAAACAAATACCTTAGCTGGTTAGAGCAGTAATTGCTGTTTTAAGCAGCTTCATGACTCCCATCTTCCCTTCCAATATGTTCTGCCCATTGCAGGGTGTGATAATGTCCAAGATTCACAATGAATGGAGCATAGAGGTAAGGACAGCAGTGAGCAGTGAGTGACAAAATAGTTTGTCAGGGTAGCGTCCAAAATCCAGCACTTTAACTAGACGGGTAAACTGCATTATAGCTACAATTCAATTCTGTTCAGACTTATGTATGATCATGGCATTGGCAATACATTTGTCAAATTTTAATCAAAATGTACTTGTACTACCAGCTACTGATGAACAAGTAATGCATTCAATAACATTTATCATCTAAACATTATTAGGAAGCAATTGCTTTAATTCTAAAACTACTTTATGGTGGAGAATCATAAGAGGGTTACTATGGGTTTGCGGAAGAGTGGACTTGTCATTGGGGTAAGAATTGATTTGTGTGTTGAATAGCATCAGGATAATTCATATCAATAATTATTATTCACTTAAGGTGAACAATAGCATGTTATTATACAACATTTTACCCTCTTTGGGTCAGTGAAAGATTATGGTTAGGAGTGAGCAAGAATATTCCATGCTTTTAGCATTCTTATGAAACAGATGAACTCATAAAGCCAGAGACGTGTTTGGCAAACTGGCATTTCATTTTAATTTTGCATACTGCATCAGTCAATTAGTTTGTATGGAAATGTCATCATGTGATGTCCAAAAAACAAAAAGAATGTGTCTGTTTTGTGGTGCACACCAGCTGCACCATAAGGGACAGTTAAATATCACAATTCCTACTGATTTAAATAGGCCTTTTTTAACCCTACAAATGTTAGCGAGCTCTCCGATGTTGATCCAAATCAATGAAACATTTAATTTCCCAACTGTGGTGTAGCTGGTTTGCACTAGATTTACTTTTTTTTATTTTAGAATTGTGTTTTTTTAAAAGCAGATACCTAGGAAAAAAAGTTAACAATCTACCAAAACATTTCAGTTTAGAACACAGAGAAATACATCCACATAATACATCCAGTATCTATTTGTGTTTATTGCAGCCTTCCAAGGATTAAATTAGAAAAATGTAAATTGTTCTGGATATAGCCCACATGCTCAGCTCTGCATATCTTAAGGAGAACTTGTCAAGTGATTTCTTAAAATAAAAATGAATGAAATAATAAAAACCCATTAAAAATGAAGCATGCATGTTTCAATGCCTTGGGCAATGCTCTGCGCAGATACTGACAAACTTATCATTAACTGCTGTTACCAACTTTTTTCCCCCAATTGAAACATTATCATTGTTACTCTTATTATTTTGGTTTTCACATCAATATTATTGATATTTGCAGTTTCAGTATGAAAATGTTAAAGTATTTCAAATGTAGTCAGCAAACTAGTATATTAAAATATATTTGTATGCTGTACTACCCTTTGAGTGCCAGAGGGGTTCCCAGTGCATTGTGAATCAATATGATTTGCAACCCTTTTGCACTCAAAGGGCTAATAAATCTTATTTATCAGGCTAAAACTTTGATTCCTGCATGGAAGTTCTATGACTGTGGGTTTATAAAGTCAGAAACTAATTACATTTTATATATTATAGTATAACCCTTTGAGTGTTCAACTTGTACTCTTCTGGCACTCAAAGGTTAATACTGCATATGAGTATAGACATAATGGATTTCAGTTGTATGCATTTAAAACAGCAATGTATAACTAGACATGAGCAAAAAGTCATGTTTTGTTCCAGCCAGAGTTTTTGTGAAAAAAAACATGATTTTCTACTTCTCCCATGAGACTTTGCACTCTTTGAGAAACTGCCATTTTGCTAACACCACAGAATTTCCCATGAGAATTTTTCCATCTATGTTTTTCAATGGCAACAAAACTTCCTGCCCCCATACTACAAAAACTCAGAATTTCCTTCCATGCAGCATGGTGTAAAGAGGAAAGAGAGTGGAATGAGGCAGAGAAAGAGAGATAGAAAAAGAATATTTTAAAATAATGTTAAAATTAAAAAAACAGATTGTGCTGGCTGGAACTATGGCCACTACTGCTAGAAAAAAAGAGAAGCTGGCTGGACCCTGATCCTACTGACACATAGGAGGAGGAAGTCAGGAGCACCAGTGCTTATGGGAGCCCAGCAAACAAGTAACCGCTCAGGTATACAGTGTATCTTCCAAAATGACAGTAATTCACTTGGTAACAAAAACAAATGGAAATATAGATAATACTGAGATCTTCACTCACTTACTTCACTTTTGTAACTCCTACTTGGGTGTACCGTCCACCATTTTTCAGCAAACATCAAACACAGCTGATCCATCGGTGCTGGATAGGGAATCCTCTTATTCTCCCATACATAAAGCAATAGCAACAAAATATCCACACAATGACATAATTCTCAGTATAGAATAAAATAAAATAAATTTTATTAATGAATTAAATCTTGAAGACACATAAACGGGACCACAAACAGATCTGTTTGTGGTCCCGTTTATGTGTCTTCAAGATTTTATGCATTAATAAAATTTATTTTATTCTATACTGAGAATTATGTCGTTGTGCAGATATTTTGTTGCTATTGCCTAATGGGAGCCCACATTCCTCAGAATCAATGGTGCTCAGTCTCCCAAGTCCCTACATCATAACTTAGTATCAGCCTTCCTCTGAGAAGGAGATAGCAAATGTAACAGCAGGGGGCCCTCTGTAACATTTGTCATCATCACCACCAGTTCCATTCCCATAGAACAGCAAGAGACTGGTATTGGTGGGGATGATGAGAGTTAGTGTGGGGGTGGAGCCAGGGCCGGATTTAAATCTCAGGTGCCCCTAGGCACAAGACCCACTGTTGCCACTATCCCCGCCTTTATTCCACCCAGTCCCATGCAGCAGCCTAATCATACTGCTGTTTACATGACTATGCAGCAAGAATTACAACAGTAATTATATATATATGTTATAATGGCATTAGTGTTGGGTGCAACTATGTGGCATAATGTTACTGAAGGAAATTTGCCACCATTATCTAGCACTGCTGACACTAGGCCAGTAAAGTATACAATTTTTTTCAGGGCTTGATTTTGTAAGCATGAGGCCTGCAAACAAATGTTTTTTCAGGGCTTGTTTGAAGCTTTCAATTTTCTTTCAAAGCTAGCCTTGTTGTAATATTTTAAACATTTCACTTGCAGTAATCATGCAAAACAGATGTTAGATGCTAGCCATTATTTTTAAAGAGATAAATAAAATGAAACAAAATATAAATAAAGGTACACTGAATGTGGCAGATGTGTGTGGTGGTGGTAGTGTGACTAATGTGCGTGCGTGTGTGTGTGTATGGGTCGATGCCTTGTCCTGGAGGGAATGTTTGGGTGTGTGAATGAAGCTGAGAACTATGCCATCAGGAGCATATGCTACTATCCCTTAGTTTTTCTCTGGAACCGAAGCTCAGATTGTTCATCAAATGTTAAAAGTACTGCTGTCCAATGCTCTTAATCTTCAAAATGTGCTAGTTATGCTGTAATGATAAGATGACGTTTACCCCTCCTGCCCCTTTTTCCAATGTAAGCATCTCTGTCCCAGATCACAATGAGGGAAAATCTTCACAGAGTATTAGGAAAGAGCAACCCTCCTTTGTCAAGGAGGGCAGGGTTTTCATTATACTGAAAAAGGGAAGATTGTCCCTCATTGTGATCAGCCCTTGGACCAGTTTTCAGATCTATGGGGAGGAGCCTTTTGATAGGGAACAGGGGAAGGAGGGATAAACTTCATCATATCTTTACAGCCTCACTGGCACGTTTTGATGAATAAGAGCATCTAACAGTAGTACTATTACATATGATGAAAGATCTGAGCTTCGTGTCCAGAGAAACATTACTATTTCTTTAAATCATTTTAACGTTGGAAGTGACCATAGTCTAGTTATAGCAAAAATCTAAATTTACTGCAAGATATATATATATGTATATTAATATATATATATATAATATATTAAGATCAGGGGGATGATACTAGAGGAAGTGATATATATTCAATTTCACCATATCAATAAGGTAATTTCCTGCATGACTTTACATGTATAACAGATGATTTTTCTCTTTTTTTTTGCAAAATTTTTCTCCTTTTCTCCAATTCAAAATTGCCCTCTTTTCGCTTATTACAGCAACTTTTTTGCCTATCCCAACAAATGTTTCTCCTATTCTAACACATTTTTCACCTATTCAACACATTTTGCTCCTATTCCAACACATTTTTCCCTATGTTTAATATGGTGCAACATTTCCCAGCACAATATTACTTCTGAGGGCTGTAGTGGAAAAATAAGTAGCTGGAATTCAAAGCAGTGAGTCCTACAACAACATATGCCTTGAAAAATGTGTTAGCATGCAGAATACATTTGTCCTTTACCCACAACACTTACTTCCTGCTTAAGTGACACTGGCACATATTCATGATAATGTCAAGTGACAAATAAAGTACAACCTACAATGTGGCAGATGTGTATGGTAGAGGTGGTGGTGGACTAGAGGGGTGTGATTGGTGGGACTTTGGCAAACTGTGTCCTCCCCGCAAGGAGAGGGATCATCATCATTTATTGTGCAAGCTGCAGCAACAATTGCTTTTGTATTGTATTGTATTGTATTGTGTTGTATTGTAAATTTTTATTAATATAGCGCCAACCGGTGTACTTACCACTTTACAGATTACATTTAATATAGCAGGGGTACAATAAGTGCGGTGATTAAGTGCTTATATAGCCAGTCATAAGGGGAACAACAGGTGAGTATGCATTAGGATAAGAGGTCCCTGCCCCGTAGAGCTTACAATCTAAGTACAATCTACAATCCCGCTTGTGCATTTGCTAGACATATCTACTGTGTGAGTTTGTTTTCTCTTTACAGTACACAACTGATGTAGTGTGATGTCTTGCCTTGGTCTTCAACAAAATGATCCAAAAAAAAAAAAAAAAAAAAAAAAAAAAATATATATATATATATATATATATATATATATAGCTAAAAACAAAATCAACAACTTCTTTACCCGGACTTCCACAGCACAGGGACAATAAAAGCAAAATCAGCAAACATTTGGACCCCGGCTGTCTGTGTCTTGATAATCAGTTACACCAAATTTTGGGTTTTTTTGGGTCAACCTCCTTCCTCCCTTTTTCTCCCCTGTTGTGCTGTGAGAGTCTGACACCCTTGTATATGGCTGTAGAAAACTAGAGAAAAACTTTCCTGTGGTGTTGAAAACATTTTCTACCTATTGATTTCAATGCAAAGAGCTAGGCGAAAAAAGCGGGAAAACTACAATTTTCGAGGGACATTTTTTGCCAAGTGGAAAGTGCCATTTTTCTCTGATCTCAGTGTGAGGCAAAAATTTTTGCCCATCCTTACCCAAAACCAAATCAGTATATAAATATATATACGTGTTAGGGACCAGAAACCAGACAGGACACAAAAAGATAAAATGCAATACACCTTTATTAGTGCAACGAAAACAGAAGCATGATCCAAGAGCATAAACCAAAAGACACGCCAGAGTAAGGAACCAAGACAGGTAGTCAGCCAAGCCGGAGTCAGGATACCAGAAGTCTGCAAAGTCAGGAACAAGCCAAGAGTCAGAAACACAGAAGTCCACGATGTCTAGAACAAGCCAAGGAGTCTGGAACACAGCAAACAGAAGCACAGGAAAATCCACAACAACCAGCAGCAACAGGTCAGTAAACAAACACAAGGGCAATGAATGAGAATAGCTGCTATAAATACCCTGAGATGGTTGGCTAATAACAGTCAGGTGAGTAATCAGAGAGGTCAGCTGATTCAGCCTAAGCCAGAAACTCAGAACACAACAGCAGTGGATAGCAGATCACTAGATTAGCTCAGACAGCAGAATCAATAGGCAGAATGGGAGCAGCTCAGCAAAACCTTGACAGTACCCCCCGAACAACCCAGGTTTATGGGGAAAGCATGCATGGAAAGCACGGAGGGGGGCGGTGACATGCATGTCCGCAGCTGGAACCCACTCTTCTGGACCGTAACCCTTCCAATGGACCAAATATTGAAGACTCCCTCAGAACCTACGAGAGTCAACTATGGATCGGATCTCGTACTCCTCATGGCCGTCAATGGGCACCGAATGAGGTCGAGGAGTGACTTTAGTGTAAGCATCGCAACGACTCTTGAACCTGCACCCATGTGAAACGGATTCGCTGGAGATGATCCTCCAATGCCGGAATCCCCTGAGGAGCGAACAAATCTGGAATCATGGAGGGTTGATTTCCATAATTCACCATGAAAGTGGAAAACCGTGTAGAAGTCGAGACAGCACTGTTATGAGCAAACTCCGCCAAGGTAGCAGGTCCGACCAAATGTTCTAATGGTCTGAGATGTAACAAAGCAGGAATTGCTCCAAGGCCTGATTAGCCCTTTCTGCAGCCCCATTCAATTGTGGGTGATAGGCAGAGGAGAAGGAAAGTTGCACAGAAGGCCTTCCAGAATCTGGAGACAAACTGGCTACCCCGGTTGGAAACTTTGACTTTGGGAACCCCATTATCACGGTGCCGTGATTTGCTGACTTGTGTTGTCAGTCAGGTGTGTGTACTCTCCATCGGCCACCTGTCTCGTGCCCACCCAGTATTGCCTTTATAGACTGGGCTGAGGCACCCTTTGGTTGCCCTTTCATGGTGTCTCTATGTCAGCAGTCACCTGCTTGGACCTATTCCCTGGGCCTGTTTCGCTCTGCTACCAGTATCAGCATTGCTCCAGTAGCCAGGGCCTCTCCTGTGTGGCTGCCTGCCTCTGTTCCTGATCCAGTTGAGATGTCGTTCCTGCTTCCATTCCTGATCTCGTGCTGCTGTTGTTCCTGCTCCGTTCCTGACCCGGTTGGTGGTGCTGTCATTCCTGTGGTGGTCCTGACTTGTCTGCTGACCCTGCCGCTTGTCTTCTGTCTGGCTGATAAGTCGCTAGGGCGACATTCTGATCACTGTGCATTCCATGTTCACCGGTTGCTGATTCCGTTTGTATAGAACCAGTTGGACGTATCGTTTGTCCAGTACGTGGTACTGGTTGACTCCACGATCACCGGTTTCTGATTCCGCTTGTATAGAACCGGTTGGGCTATACGCTTCCAGTACGCGGTACTGGTTTACTCCTATTCACCGGTTGCTGATTCTGCTTGTATAGAACCGGTTGGGCTATACGCTTCCAGCATGCGTTACTGGTTTACTCCTATTTCACCGGTTGCTGATTCCGCTTGTATAGAACTGGTTGGGCATAAGTTTATCCAGTACGCTGTACTGGTTTACTCCAATTCACCGGTAGCTGATTCCGCTTGTATAGTACCGGCTGGGCGTTACGATTATCCAGTACATGGTACTGGTTCTCTCCTCAGTCACCGGCTGCTGTTTCCACTTGTATAGAGCCGGCTAGCGCTATTGTTGTCCAGTACACGGTACTGGTTTACTCCACCTTCCACCGGCTGCTGATTCTGCTAGTTTAGAGCAGAGTGAGCTCCATTGTTGTCCAGTACACGGTACTGGTTTACTCCACCATCCTCTGGCTGCTGATTCCGCTAGTTTAGAACCGAGTGAGCGCTATTGTCATCCAGTACACAGTACTGGTTTACTCCACACCACCGGTTGCTAATCCTGTTTGTATAGAACCAGTTCGGCTATACTGTTGTTCCATACATGGTACTGGGTTACGCCACAGTCACCGGTTGTTGCTGTCTCCGTTTCTACACCGGTTTGGTCTCCCTGGTTGGGAGACCGGTTTGCTCCACTGTTCCATCTTATGCTGTTGCTCCATCTATGCAGCATTAGTGGAGCTGTTCCTCTGTCCTCCTGGCTGCCTTGCCCGGTAATTTGGTAAGGCCGGTAGAGACACATTCGATTGGTGTGTAACCTCCAGGCTGCCTTGCCCGGTATATTGGCAAGGCCGGTAGAGTCACTACCAGCTTGTCCTGTTAAACCGCAAGGCTGCCTTGCCCGGTATATTGGCAAGGCCGGTAGAGCCACGTCCAGGTTGTCTTGTAACCCTTTAGGCTGCCTTGCCCGGTATATTGGCAAGGCCAGTAGAGCCTCCCTTGTGTATCTTGCAATAAATACTGTTTGTACCCATTGTGTATATGTGAATTATGTGTATGACTAGGACCCGTGTGGGTTTCCATTAAACTTTTCAATAAAGTTTGATTTTTACCGTACTCTGTGTCTAAGAGTCAAAACAAACCGTGACACCCGTGTAGCCGATAGACCTCTTTGACAAAGACCATAGCCAACTATTTAGCGGATGGAAGTTTTTAAATGGTATGCAATGAATCATCTTAGAAAATCGGTCAACAACCATGAGGATGACAGTGTGACCATTAGACAAAGGGAGGTTGACTATGAAGTCCATGGCAAGGTGTGACCATGACTTCTCCCCATTGGGTATGGGTTGGAGAAGGCCCACTGGAAGGTGACAGGGTGATTTGTTCTGCACACAGACTGGACAGGCAGCAACAAAGGCAGCAACATCTTTGCTAAATTCTGGCCACCAGAAGAGATGGGAAACCCAACAGAGGAGCTTGTTCTTTCCGGGATGACCTGCTGATTTAGTATTATGGTAGGTTGCAAGCACCTTGGTGCGGAGGTCAGTAGGTACAAAACAGAGCCCAGAGGGAGTCTCAGCAGGTGCATATACTTGGGCGGCCCGTATTTTCTCCCCAAGGGGAGATGTTATGCTGGTCAATATGGTGGCCAGTACTTTGTCCTGAGGAATAATAGGACAAGGAGGACTCTCCTCTTTAAGGCATGAGAACTGTCTGGATATGGCATCAGCCCGGACATTTTTAGTACCTGGCAGGTACGAGACCACATAATTAAAAGTCTCATAATTGCACTCCGCAGAATTTAGCTTCTTTGAGAAATACCAACACGGGTGCAACTGGCTCTTAGGAGTAGGATGTTGAGACAGGAGGGTGCCTACTCCTGTCTCAGACACATCAACCTCAAGTATGAATGGAAGCTCGGGTTTCGGGTGTGCCAAAATAGGTGCTGCGGCAAAAGCAGCTTTTAGTGACTCAAATGCCCTGATGGTTTCTGGGGACCAGAGAGTGGAGTTACCGTCTTTTTTGGTCATATTTGTAAGGGGTTTTACAATAGAGGAAAAATTATGGATACATTTCTTATAGTAGTTCACAAACCTGAGGAAACGTTGAAGGGAGAGGAGATCTACGGGTTGCGGCTGCTCGAGAACAGCCAAGAGTTTTTCAGGGTCCGTAGCGAAATCGACCTCTGATATTACATACCCCAAGAAGGTGACCTGTTTGCGGTGGAACTCACACTTCTCTAATTTGCAAAATATGTTATTTTCTCTTAATATTTGCAAGTCTCGGTTTACATCTGTGTGGTGGCTTTCCTTGGAGGAGGAATGGATCAGAATGTCATCTAAGTATACCACCACGCACTGTTGGAGCATGTCCCGGAGGAAATCATTCAAGAATTCTTGAAAAACAGCAGGAGCATTGCAAAGACCAAAGGGCATTATGAGGTATTCGTAATGCCCGCTTCTGGTGTTAACTGCAGTTTTCCATTCATGGCCCTCCTTTAACCGTACCAAATTATACGCCCCTCTCAGGTCGAGCTTAGTGAATACCTTAGACCCTTTCAATCGATCAAATAGCTCAGTAACCAGTGGAATAGGGTAGGCATTCTTAACCGTGACATAATTGAGCCCCCTGTAGTCAATACAGGGTCTCAGTTCTTTGGCCAAGAACAAAGAGCTGTCCAAGGATGTCAGGGATAAGATTGTAGACCTACACAAGGCTGGAATGGGCTACAAGACCATTGCCAAGCAGCTTGGTGAGAAGGTGACAACAGTTGGTGCGATTATTCGCAAATGGAAGAAACCCAAAATAACTGTCAATTTCCCTCGGTCTTGGGCTCCATGCAAGATCTCACCTCGTGGAGTTTCAATGATCATGAGAACGGAATGGTGAGGAATCAGCCAAAAACTACACGGGAGGATTGTGTCAATGATCTCAAGGCAGGTGGGACAATAGTCACCAAGAAAACAATTGGTAACACACTATGCCATGAAGGACTGAAATCCTGCAGCACCTGCAAGGTCCCCCTGCTCAAGAAAGCACATGTATAGGCCCATCTGGAGTTTGCCAATGAACATCTGAATGATTCATAGGAGAACTGGGGGAAAGTGTTATGGTCAGATGAGACCAAAATTTAGCTCTTTGGCATTAACTCAACTCGCCGTGTCTGGAGGAGGAGGAATGCTGCCTATGACCCCAAGAATACCATCCCCACTGTCAAACATGTCTGTGGAAACATTATGCTTTGGGGGTGTTTTTGCTAAGGGGACAGGACAAGTTCACCGCATCAAAGGGATGATGGATGGGCCGTGTACCATCAAATCTTGGGTGAGAACCTCCTTCTCTCAGCCAGGGCATTGGAGATGGGTCGTGGATGGGTATTCGAGCATGACAATGACCCAAAACACACAGCCAAGGCAACAAAGGAATGGTTCAAGAAGAAACACATTAAGGTCCTAGAGTTACCTAGACAGTCTCCAGACCTTAATCCCATAGAAAATCTGTGGCAGGAGCTGAAGGTTCCAGTTGCCAAACATCAGGCTTGAAACCTTATGACTTGGAGAGGATCTGCAAAGAGAAGTGGGACAAAATCCCTTCTGAGATGTGTGCAAACCTGGTGGCCGACTACAAGAAACATCTGACCTCTGTGATTGCCAGCAAGGGTTTTGCCACCAAGTACTAATACATGTTTTGCAAAGCGGTCAAATACTTATTTCACTCAGTAAAATGCAAATCAATTTTTAACTGTTTTGAAATGTGTGTTTTTCTGGATTTTTTTGTTGTTATTCTGTCTCTCACTGATAAAATAAACCTACCATTAAAATTATAGACTGGTAATTTTTGTCAGTAGTCAAACGTACAAAATCAGCTGGGGATCAAACAATTTTTTTCCCTAACTGTATAATGTTAATAGAAAAAAAGCAAACATATTACAACATACTAAAAACAATTCAGTGGACTAAATGTCAAGAGTTCCATAATAAATAAATTGGGCAACCAACACATGGGAGTGTTAAAAATATCTCCTGAACAAAAAGGGGGAGATCAGAATGTCACCCTAATCAATAGAGCGGCATTCTGATATTGAACGCTTAATGGTCGCCACATACATGGAGACAGTTCAATGATTAAGGCTGTATTAATCCCTTCACTGCCCCCTTCAGTGCCCTCCTCTGTGCAGTACATATCTGGCTGGAGATCACAGATGCAGAATGAACAAGACAAAACCTTCTAAGCGAATGAACAGAATACACCTTCTAAGCAAAGTGGAAATCCGACAACGGATTTTCAGGCGGACAGCAGTACACAGGGTTCTCACACCACTCAGCAGTTCAGTGCTTAATGCTGCATTAACCTCTTGAGTACCCTCCTCCATGACAGCTGTTAGGAGAAGAAGCCAGAATCCAGAGCTGGGTAATTCTCTGGCACTCAATGGGTTAATAGGTGCAATTGTTCATGGAAGGAGCCAGTCACAGGACTGAATATGTAGGCATCCACTGGCTTCTTCTTGTAACAGCCATCATGGAGGAGGGCACTGAAGGGTGCGCTCAAGGGTTTAATGCAGCATTAATCATTGAACTTCTGAGTGGTGTGAGAACCCTGTATTCTTTCACAGACAAAGGATAATAATATTTGCAGCTTTTGCAACATGAGTGAAGTATTTCCAATATGGTAGGATTCATGGAATGAGGGGTTCCTGAGGGGCTTCTCCTACTACTGGGGCCAAAGGATGCTGCAATTGTATTACTAAGTATGAAAGCTACTGCACTTCTAACAACAACAGAGGCACTCATCATAGCTAGGTTTGTGAATGTTGATGAAGTGTTGCTGATTACTTAGTGTGTGTGGCTTGGTGGTGGTTGGACTTGGAAGTAGTGACAATGCTGATGATGACGGACAGGATGATTGTGTATATTTAGGAATCTTTATTTGGCCAGAGTCAAACTTTCCAATTCCAATCTCTCAAATGTTCCTTTTTAATTGTGGGAGATTGGACCTTTGCCTTTCAGCTACTTCTCTGGCCATTTCATCTTCTCTCACTCTTTATCTGTATCTGAAGAAAAGGTGGATGCTTGGGAGGATAGATTCTAGAGCAACATCATCATCAATCAATATGTCATCCCATTCCTAGCATTGTTTGCCACGTCTTCCCCTACACTTTTAAATTTGTGCAGGCTTTTTGAAGTCTCTTAACAATTTATTTGTACTTTTCCCCTTAGAGGGGTTTTCAGCACATTCTCCACAACCTTTGAGGACTGGTGTTTTTATGTCAATGTCAGGCATAGCAGTTGGTTGAACTGCTACACCTTTCTCCATTATGCTATAAACACTAGAATGTGACTCTTTGTCATCTTCATTATTCTTACATGGCTTATTAATCAGAATCACTGATAGCAAGGGTTATGGATGTTGCTGCATAATCAATTATGACTCAGTGTGAGTTGAACTTGGAAGCTGTGGTGGTGATGATGATGATGATGGGATTGCTGGACATAATGATGGTAGTAAGCAAAAGAAAGTTTGAACATGCAAACCTGACCTTTACCAGCTACCATGAGGAGCCCAAACTTCCCAAAATTCGTAAAAAAATACAATATACAGGTTCCAGGTGAGCTCAAAATAGCATTTGTAATATTAGTCAAATTGTTAAGTATATGTGTAGTCAGGAGAGCTGTAATAAACTATATCTTGGCTATATATACAAAGTAAACAAAAGGAAGTCTGAGCATCAAATCCTGAACTTTACCAATAAATAAACTTTGTCTTACTCTAGATAACAAACCACGTGTTGTTTCGTTACATGTTTCTAGCCACAGCCATGATAAGCTAGCCTGACACATCAAGGCACCCCAGATCTAGGCAAGTAACTATCTGCTTCAAATATATGTGGAAATGTATTTAGTATAATGCAATTAAAAAGCAGTGATATGACCTTACCTGTGAACAAAACCTTTGTGAGGGGGAACAATGGAGGTATATATACTTCCCCTTATGAATGTTACCACCTGAATACACAGTTTTGCTCACAGTAAAGATAAGGTGATATTAGTGATGAGCGAGCGTGCTCGGCCGATGCTCGGATCGGCTCGAGTATCGCTCTGCTCGGCACATGGCGGTACTCGTCGAGTACCGCCATGTGCTCTCCCGCCATGTTCAGGTGGCGGGGATCTGTGCCGGAAGAGGCACAGATCCGAAGACGCTCCGCTGGACCACCAGGGACTGGAGGTACGGGGGCATTGCGGAGATGAAGGGGGCATTGCGGAGATGAAGGGGGACATTGTGGAAGAGGGGCATAGACTCTATGCCCCTCTTCCACAATGTCCCCCTTCATCTCCGCTATGCCCGTCTTCCACAATGTGCCCCTTCATCTCCGCTATGCCCCTCTTCCACAATGTGCCCCTTCATCTCCACTATGCCCCTCTTCCACAATGTCCCCCTTCATCTCCTCTATGGCATAGAGGAGATGAAGGGGGACATTGTGGAAGAGGGGCATAGCGGAGATGAAGGGGCACATTGTGGAAGAGGGGCATAGCGGAGATGAAGGGGCACATTGTGGAAGAGGGGCATAGCGGAGCTGAAGGGGGACATTGCGGAGCTGAAGGGGGCATTTGGAGATGAAGGGGGCATAGCGGAGATGAAGGGGGCATTGACCAGGCACCCTCCCCTCATCAGAGCAGGGGGTGCCTGGTGTCGCCCCATTCATTTCAATGGGGCTCGGGTGCTCGGCCGAGCACTCGAGCCTCAGGGGGTGCTCGGTCAGAGCACCCGAGCACCCGAGCATCGGGGTGCTCGCTCAACACTAGGTGATATCAGTGCTTTTAAATTGCATTATACTAAATATATGTCCATTTGAAGCAGATGGGGACTTGCCTAAGTCTGGAGTGTCTGGTTTTGAACACCTTATGAAATCTTAGGTTCATTTGAAAAAGTTTTCAAAATCACCTAAATGTTCATTCTGAAATTTGTTATCCAAAATAATAGTTCATGCTCTTTTTTTATTGGTTTATGCAAGTTAGACAGTTCTGGCTTATACAGCCATGAACCAGATACTCACATTCCTACATTACTATCCCTCCCAAAAGGGTATGAGGGAGTGGCAGTTGTAAGGGAGGGGGTATAGTATAACGCACACATCTTTGCCAGCCAATACTAATTCACACAAACTTACATACAGAGCTAAATGTATCATAAGCTTCTATTTTATATAAAAATGGCAAAAAAAAACATAAAGATGGTTTGGAAATATTGTTCAAAAGTTGTTAAAGGTGTCACTTACACCTTAAGTGTAAGAATGATCCACTCACTCTCAAATAATTAGCTTAGAATCCCAGAAGAAGCAAGTGACATTCACATGACTTAGGGTACACATGAATATAAGAAAGGTGTATTCATTAACTATTTACTATTTTACTATTTACTTGAAGTTTAACTGAAGGCTACTTAAGGAAATATATTAAAGGGATAGTACTTTTTAGATATTAAGGCAAGGTTGATTCGTCAGTACACTTTTTTATAAAGAAGTGTACCTTTCTAACTATCCATAACATTGTTGTCTTCATTTTATTTTATTTTAAATTATCCATCTTCTCAGTGCAACAAGCTGGTCTGGATGGATTGCAATGAGGGACAATTGTCAGCATAAGGAAAAACCTGTCCTCCTTCCAGAGGCATAACTAGAAGTCACCTGGCCCTGGTGAAAAAATTGTCATGTGCCCCCTGACCACATTGCCCCCACTGGGTATCTCCACATTGCCCCCAATGTACTCCTCTACACATTGCCCCCAACTCTCCAGATTGCCCCCGATGTCCTCCTCTCCACATTGCCCAAAATGTCCTCCTTTTCACATTGCCCCCAACTATCCACATTGCCCCAGTCTTCCTCTCCACATTGCCCCCAACTCTCCACATTGCCCCCAATGTCCTCCTCTTCACTTTGCCCCCAACTCCCCACATTGCCCCCAATGTCCTCCTCTTGACATTGCCCCCAACTCTCCACATTGCCCCTAATGTCTTCCTCTCCACATTGCCCCCGACTCTCCACATTGACCCCAATGTGCTCCTCTTCATATTGCCTCCAACTCTCCACTTCTTCACAGTGCCCCCAGTGTACATTTCCTACCTCCCTGGTGGTCCAGTGGTGTAGCAGTAGAGGTCTGTGCCTCCTTCAGCACAGACTTCCATTAAGACCTGGAGCTCCTGCGTGGTTCTCTCATCAGTAATGCAAAGCGCCGGGAGGTGATGTCATCTCCCAGCGTTCTGCATTACTAGAGTGAGGGAGAGCTCAACAGCAACAGGCCCGTGGTGCCGGGTGGGGGGTTGCAGGGGCGGCCGGGCCCCTGGAATGACAGATCCAGTCGCAGCTGCAACCCCTGTGACCGCTATTGTTACGCCACTGCCTCCTTCATCAAAGGGTGTAGAGATTTCCTCATACTGATAGACAGAGCATTGGTCTTCATTGCGATCTATCTGGTCAAGCAACAGATTTCAGATCCCTTGTGACTTATGGAAAAGGGGTGGGATGGAGACACTTTAAAGTAGAACTACCACCTCCACTAAAGTTGCCCTACAATACTTAGGCAGGTGGCGACTAGCTTACTAATCATTATTTTACCTCTCAAAAGTGCCCACGAATAAAGTTATCCTTAAGCTTCCGAGACCAGAAGCCAGGCATCACTGCAGACATCTTGAATGCACGCCTGCGCTGTCAGTCTTCTTCATCCTCCACAGGCATTGCACTGGCCTGGACGGCTCCAGAAGAGACTGATGATGTAGGCGCACAGGCTGTAGTAACCTGGCCATCAGTATTGGAACCTTAAGGATCACTTTATTCATGGGTACTTTTGAGAGGTAAAATAATGATTAGTAAGGTAGTCGCCACCTGCCTAATTATTGCAGGGTGACTTTAGTGGAGGTGGAAGTTCCGCTTTAATATAAAATAAAACGAAGATTACAAAATCATGGTTGGTTAGAAAGGTACACTTCATTATAAAAAAAGTATGTTGAAGAATCAATCTTACCTTAACATGTAAACATTACTAAAGAAATGTCCTATATATATATGATCTATCAAAAGAAGACCCATCTGTTGTTTTACATGCATTAGGTTAACTTGTACATTTAAAATGTATAGAGCTATTACTCCTAACAATCTGTTATTCACAATCTAATACAGACAATATATTCCAATGTTACATTAAATCAGAAACATTTCTACCAAAATTCACTGAGAAAATTAACAGAGCTGACAGATAATTAGCAGAATATTGACTAACAAATCCACCAATTTAATTACTTTAATGCCTTCAAGGCAGATCTAATTTAGCAACAGAGCTTAAATACTTTCTTTCTTCTAACCTTCCTAGTCTATTTCTCTCGGTAAGCACTTTGCTTTATTAAAATGTTTCTGATTCCATTTTGATCTTTGAAATGTGTATGTGTTACATTCAAGTCCATAACTTGGCAATAATGATAATGTAATGCTAACCTAGGCTTTAAACCCATCAATGTTGTGGTTCCAAGGAACAATACAGCACTTTAACAAGGAGTTTCTGGAAGTCCAGTCAACTGCAATGTTTTGGTAAGCCTGGTCCTGCCAGGGCAAGGCACTCAGAAATGTCTCTCCCTTCTGTCCTGCCTGACCTATATATGTCTGTTTAGTTTCATGCACACCCCTCTTCCTTGATGGATACACACCATTATTCCCCATACAGTCAGGTGCAATAAATTAAACTACCAAAAAAATGGAAGTGTGTGCAGAACAAAGGACCAGGTAAGGATCTTGAGATGGGTCAGTAGCTTAAATTTGGCCTGTTTAACAATCACCACTTATTTGTGGATCTCAACAGAGTTCTATAGCCAAGGCAAAGGGATAAAGGTTGGGATATCAAGAAAAAAATAATAGGAACACCTACCAAAAAGAAATAATCAACATGGAACATAAACTACATATACAATTGATCATAAACTGAATGGAATATTGTATCAATAACCATTCATCACATGTCATTAATCGCATGATTATAAAGTAAACAGTGCTACTTGTGATGAGATATGCACTGTAAGATATGCATAACATGCAAAATATACCTTAATATACCATAATTTAGTAGTTGAAAATCAGGAATGATAGAGAGGAGAAAGGAGTAAGTATCTAGTTTCACCCAAGTAATTACTCTACCTGTTAGCTTTGTCAGTGGAGGTATTTAAAGATGGGCTATTTGGAAATCTAGAAATGTTTATTCCTTCCTTATGGTGCAGTTGGCTTACTTCACACTTGCTCCATTGTTTTAGCAATCAGTAAAAGTGAAGAAATAAAACAACTATTTATATGTAAAGTGAATATTCTTTATTTATTAGTGTAACAAAACATTATTTGTGAAATTAGCAGTAGAGTGACTCTCCCTTCACCAGGTATGTAATATCAACTAAATAAATGTTTCATTATATACCCTCCTGGTACTATAACCTAAAGTCAGGAGCAATATTGCAAGCTCTCTCTAATGTAGTGCTCTAATGTAGTGTTTCTTGATGTTTTTTCCTCAAAGTACACTCTGGAATTATTACAGCATCTCTAACCTTTTATAGAAAATGTGTTAAAGTCAAAGTAAAGGATACACAAAACTATGTATATTCCTATGTTTTACAATCAATAACAAAAATAAATTATGTACGTAACATTTCCCTTAAATATATGTTTGAAATGCAACATCCTCATTTTTGTAAAAGTATTATATATATATATATATATATATATATATATATATATATATATATATATATCGATATAACTAAACACCTAACACCCTAAGCTTGTTTCCATGGCATACCGAAGAGCCGTGGCACCGTGGTTGACAACTACTGCTCTAGTTTTATTTTGCTCAATTTGATTTATATACTACCAGATCATAATGTACATAAAAGTGAAAATTAAACCAGGATGAAAAAACATATTCACATATTTAACCAATTCTTCTAAGTAGGGATGTGCAAAAAATGTTTGCTCAAAAAAAGCTGAAAGTGAGACAAACTGCACCACTCATATTCTGCAATGATTCACTGAGAAAATTGCAATTTTTCTGCTTCTTTCTATTGCATCTATCAGCTTTGTTACACTACACTGACTAGAACTTATTCCAAGACAACTTAGAACAATACTGACCTCCAACCTTGTCCCACTGCACTAGTAGCCTCAGATGCACTCATACCCCCTTGGCTTGCCCCATGGTATTAATGTTTGAGGAAACAAATTTAGTATACACTAATAGTGTTTGTTGATACAATGCTCACCCCCAGTGAAAAATGGGCATTATTCACTCAAATGAAGAAACCAGTTATGTGATGAAAAAAATTTGTAATAGCAGATATGAACCTATAATCATAGAATATTAATAAAGGCTGAATGTGTGTTTCATAGAGAAGCAAATCATGATGTACTGATCACCTATAGACCACTTAGAATAAAAATAAAACAAATAGTAATGCAACGGGAATGGTAGCAAATAATTAACTTACAAAATAAAAATAAATAATCAATTAATATGGCTGAATAAGATATGGATAACAAATTAAATGAGTGAATGTACTGATTGCTTCAAGTGGACACAAGAAAAGGAATAATCTAAAAATCTACTGAAGATATTTCCTGTTGTAGCAAAGATAACTGGATAGATAGAGCCCCAACAAAAAACATAAATGGCTACACAGTGGGGAAAAAAAAGTTAATAAATGATAATTGCTAGGGAGTAATTCTGATATTTTTCACCTCTATTCTTACTTCAGACTTTATAAGTGAATTTTAAGAAAATGATAAAATGTTGAAATAATCCAAAAATGCCAACTTCAATGACCGATGGTATATGAAAGTTTGATGGAAGATCATGCAGATGTCTGCTTCTATAATTCATAAATCTTAAAACTTTGAATGCCAGAGGAAAGCTATGCGTTCCGTACCCCTCTGGCACTCAAAGGGTTAAGTCAGTAAGCTGGAAAGTGTAATCTTACAGGATCTTGATGCTACTGTAGTATTCCCGGCATCCCCTAGGGCTGTCACACATCAGAAGAAAGAGAAAAGAAGACAGAGACCAAGAGTATCTAAATGTAGTATTGGAGACAATTAGTTTATGAAAAATATAAAATTATTAACTAGAAAGCTGGTAGACACCAGAGACATGTAAATAAAAGATAAAAAAGAAAAAATAAACAAAAAAGAGAAAAAAATTAAAACAAAAATTAAATAAAAAAAAGAAAAAAACAAGAAATCAGATATATTGGGCTAGATTTAAAGGCAGCCGTTAGTAAAAAAAATCACTAACGGGTGCGTTAAGTGTCATGTAGCAATTCAAAGATCCGTCTAAAGAACAGCTAATGGCAGTTGCAGAATCCTAACGGCCGATACACTTACGTGCATTCAGACGCATGGAACAACATACCCCAGAGCTATTCAAAGGCTTGCGGTACTGGTAACGGGTGAAAAAAAGACACACCTAACGGCAAAATGTTAAGACCCACTTTTCTTAGCCATTAGACACTTAACGGGCAAAACAAAACACCCGTTACATAGGAAAATACACAAAATGCTTACCGCACAACCATGTAAATGGAAAAATTAACCCGTGCAATGCCAAAACAACACAAAAACATGGACACACAACACAAATCACTCCACACACAACAACAAGCAACACCACAGGGACAATGACACACAAAAAAACAACAACGCAACATGGCACGAGCAATGGGGGTTATCACACAAAGTGGACACTTGCAAATATGAGCTCACCTGGGCAACATCAACACGCAACCTGCACCCCACAACTGCACACCCGCAAATGACACACACATAACAAGCACAACACACCACCTCTTATAACACACACACACCTGCAAACACTTACCTGGACAAAAACAACTCTCCATTGGTCAGCACTCACCTCATCACCACACCTACACAACGCTCTATCAAGTACTTAAAGGGACAACTTACCACACTCACTTGTGGCTTGATTTTCACTCAGGGAAGGAGAGAGATAGAGAGAGATAGAGATAGATAGAGGTAGCGAGAGAGCGACAGATAGAGAGAACAAACAGTATGTTGGGTTACATATTGTTGCGAAGACTGAGGAGAAGGCGTGCAAGGGAGAGAGCTAGGGAACATCAGCAACCTCCAGGCAAGCCTGATCAACATCCTTCTCCTGTTGCAAGTGAGGAGGCTCTGGCTCAGCAGCCACACAGGAGTCCATCCCCACCTGGAGGGCAGAAGATGTATAGACGACCACCAAGGCCCAGGGTATACCCCCCAAGGGTCACCCTCTTTGGAATGACTGATGATGAGGTCATTGATCGCTACAGGTTGAGGCCTGACAGCATCATTGCCTTGTATGAGGTCATCAAAGATCAGGTGGATCCCATATACATTCACAACCATGTCCTAACTGGCCTGCAGAAACTACTCTGTGCCATACACTTCATGGCAAGTGGGGCCTTCCAGTCCACTGAGGGTTATGCATCTGGCATGTCACAGGCCACATTCTCCAGGGTGCTGGCCCAGGTCCTGCCAGCCCTCCAAAGCAAGGCCAGTACCTATATACATTTTCCCACCACCGACATGGACTGGATACACATCAAGCAGGCCTTTTACGCCAGGGGAGGCATGCCCAGGGTCATGGGTGCTATAGATTGCACCCATGTACAGATTAAGGCCCCAGCACGTGACGCACAGCTATTCATCAACAGGAAGAACTTCCACTCCATCAACGTGCAGATGGTGTGTGACAGCAACATGAGGATCATGAATGCCTGTGCAAAATATCCTGGCAGCTCACATGATGCATACATTCTCCAAAACTCCTCAGTACACAGAGATTTTGAGAATGGAACCTTTACAGGGGGATGGCTAGTGGGTGAGTTCACAAAACAAAATCACACCACATACACAGGCGTACACACCACGCTGCGCAGCATGCACCTGACCCACAGCTACCACGTCCACCACACAAAACATCATTCACAGAACATGTGCTCCCTGTCTCACCATGTCACTCACATTACACCGGTTATGCTGGCTATGGATGCAAGTCCTGGCTACTGACCCCTGTGGCCAGTCCCCAAACACATGCCCAGGAAAGGTACAACCAGGCTCATGCCAGAACGAGGAATGCCACTGAGCGGACATTTGGGCTCCTCAAGTCAAGATTCCGATGTCTGGACCACTCTGGGGGAGCACTGCAGTATGCACCTGCTAAGGTGTGTGACATCATTGTGGCGTGCGCAATACTGCACAACATCACAGTGGACACCAGGCTGCTGGATCACATCCCGGACCCCCCATACAGGAAGTGGCCATGGACATCGGGCATGTGGAGGAGACCATGAGAGGGGCACAGATCAGAGACAGGCTCATCACGGAACACTTCACCTGTGAGTATAACACAGGCATGCAAACAATCCATGCAAGTCCCCCATCAGTCCTGTGACACTAACCACACTGCACATTTTGTTCTGTCTCACCCCACAGGAACAGTGACACAGCACTGCACTGGCAGTGGACGTGGCAAATTGTGTGTGTGGACTCAAAAACCATCCTCCATTCCACTCTCCACGTTGACATACAGACCCCAAGGATATCACGCACACCCCCAGGATAAACAAGGTACAACATATTACCCATGTTCACCACCTTACAGGGCTTGATTGACAGCAACTAACTGGATATGTCATGATTGTAGCCTGAGCAACCATGCTAGCCCAGTAGCAAAAGAGTATTATCTAATGATATGCATTGGATAATACTCAGGCACATCAGGGGTTAAAGGGACATTGGACTCAATATGGGACCTGTACTGAGAAGAGCAGCAGAGGGGTGGATGTACAGTGGTATGGTCACACAATGTAGAGGTCATGACACATAGATCAGATTACCAGGGACTCCATGCTGACCTGTGAGTGTGCAGACATATGTGCCCCCGACATGAATACACACACATCAACAAATATGTCCTAACAGTTCCATGGAACAAATGACATTGGGCTGCCAGTGTCACTTTCACAGTGGCAGCACAATGTCATTACCTCCATGGAGCTCTCAGAACACTTGTTAATGTGTGTATACATGTCAGGGGCGCATATCCATAGGGTTGGTGCACATGTCCTTAGTTCCCCACAGAATTGGTTACAGATGAGTACACAACACATTGTCAAGCAATGGTTTGTGTACTCACCTGTAACCGTGACAATTGAGGGGATTAAAAAGACTAAATTGTTGTTGCTTGATGATCAGTTCAGGTCTACTACTCCAAATCCTGTCCTCTTGTCCCACAGGCATCCGTAACATGATTCATCTTTGAACTGAAGATCTTCCATGTGACTGGATTGATGTCTTGACAACACCTTCATGATGATCACCCCTTGCTGTTTATGTTGATGTTGTTGGTGATGCAATGTTTGACCTGAGGTTCACACAAACCTCTAATGGAACATTCTCATATAGACACAGAAAACACAAATTCTTGAGTGTTATAACTTGTACAGTTAGGATGCTCAGCTACAGAGTTGTCAAACCTTGTGGACAACACATGAGCAAGGCAGCAGTGTTACTGAAGTAGTACGATTTAGTTTCAAAGTACATTTAGTGTTCTCATACAGGTGTTAAATGCATATAGGCAATACACACAGAAAACACATGTACATTCTAATGTACTTTGAGACACAATAAAGATGAACCATCACCATTCTATCTGTGTCTGTATGAGGATATATTTGAGAACACATTTGTCAATGCGTAACCACACCCAGGATAGAGTATCCCCCATACATGGAAAGGCATCACCCACATCACAGGAGTCCACCACTTGTTTGCCAGTGAGTGGACTCTGTGATGTATCCATGCAAACAGATGATGGTGGCAGTGATGCACCAATGTGTTGTGGGAGTGATAAAGAGGTGATACAGGGGACATACTTCCACAGTGAATACCTGGCCACAGTATCTGTATTGCTCAGTATAATCAATGTTCTGAGATTTTGCTTCACTTTGACATATCTCAGTACATGGGCTATATCAACGAACAACCAGACTAAGTGGACATGTGTTATCACTGGTGAAGTCTGTTACACCCTTAGGGAAACAGCAACTCAACTTACTGGAGACCCCAATGCTCACCCCAGGATATCAATGTGTGTGCTACACATTGAAATCCTAGGTTAAAAACATTGGCTTCCCCAGTAAGTCAGTTGCACAATGAGTGTGTCAATCCAAGACAATATTGATACATGTCCCATTTATCTGTCCTGCTTGTAATGTCCCCGCTAAGTCACAGAGCTGTTTGCCTGGTTATCCTATTAACCCACTGAGTGCAAGAGTGGCCCCCAACGCATTCTTTGCAATGCGTTGCCTACCACTCTGGCACTCCAAGGGTTAAACACAACATATGATGTAGACGAATGTTCAATGTTGTACCATTTGTTGTGCTAAGGGGTATGTTTTGCTGTTCAAATTCAACACACAACATCGCCATTTAACACAGTGGTGTAATATGGCTCCAGGGATGTATTACAAGTTGAATTTGTACAACGGTGTGTGTGTGAACCCTTGTTGTAGCATCCAACTAACATTTCACCCAGGCAGAGGTTGTGTTCACTGCATTGTATGGCAATGCACTGGAGACAACCCTGCCACCCAATCCATAACTGAAGACACAACAGATCAGACTGGAATCCAAAAAAAAAAGTTTCTTTATTGAGGGGAAAGTTAACAGGTTGGGCCTTTCATTTTTTCCTTTTTGGGTGGGGGGCCTTAGCCTGGGTGCCAGAGGTGGATGCCCTTGTTGATCTCCTGGTAACCTTCTGCCCCCTAGGTGTTGCTTCAGGGGTAACACTGGAGGGGGTGGTGGTTGCAGTAGACCCCTCGGTGGAACGCAAGTTCTCCCTCTCCATCCTCAGGTTCTCTCTGCGGTTGATCTCCCTTAACTCCACAAGGACCTGTGTCAACATGTCCATGAGACCAGTCCTGAGCTGGTGGAGTAGTGTGTTCCCCCTGGCCACCTCCGACTACAGGGCTTTGATTCTGGTCTCCAATTGGGCAATGTTCCTCCTGGATTGCCTCCTGCTCCTGGTGATATTGCTGTCTGTACTTCTGCTCGAGCGGAGTAGTCTTCTCTGAAGGGCCATACACTCCGCCTCCATCCCTGTGAGGCGTGCGGTGCTAGAGGTGGATCTGCCCTGTGTCCCTGGTGCTGCTGTTTCCTCTGCTGCTGAGGGTGCTGTTTCCTCTGCTGCTGAGGGTGCTGATTCTTCTGCTGCCGAGGGTGTTGTTTCCTCTGCTGCTGAGGGTGCTGTTTCCTCTGCTGCTGCTGAGGGTGCTGTTTCCTCCTCTGCTGCTGTTGAGGGTGCTCTTTCCTCCTCTGCTGCTTCTGAGGGTGCTGTGGCTGCTGTTGGAGTGGCTGGTGCAGATGATGGGCATATGCCCACCACATCAAGTGATCCAGAGCTGCCCAAAGATGTGTGCTGGTGGAGGTGTGAATATGTCCCTGGGTAGGGGGCGCTGGGGCTCACCAATCAGGCCCAGATGTGGGTAGTCCAGTGGCCAAGGGTCATATGGTGGCCACTGATAGGTGCTGGGACCCCACCTCGGATCATACCTTGGAGCATGCTGTGGAGCCATCCAGGAGGGTGTGTTGTGTGAGGCATATGGCCCATACTGGGTGGTGGCCACTGTCCCTGGCAGTCATTGCCTCCCTGTCGGTGGTGGTGCTGCTGATGGAGGGTAGTAGCTGGTGGAGGTGGATGGATATGTCCACCTCTCCTCCTGTGGCATCCAGCCACTGTACTGGGGAGGTGCAGCTTGTGGTGGTCCAGCCTGTGGTGGTCCAGCTTGAAGGGGTGGTGCAGCCTGTGGTGGTCCAGCTTGAAGGGGTGCAGCCTGTGGTGGTGCAGTAGGTGGTGGTGCAGCCTGTGTTTGAGGGGATGGTGATGGTGGGTAAGGTGACCTCCGGCTGGTCCCTTCCTCTGTGTACTCCTCACTGGGGGTGACATTGCCTCCTCCACTGTCTCCCGCTGGGCTTGAGGGCCGTAAGCTGTGTGGAGAAATAAGATGTTGTGATTAGTGACCTTAGCCATATGTTTGTGGAGACAGTTATACTTTGATATGTGGTGAAGTAAAATATATGTGTTTGGGTTAATCCCCCTGGTTAAAAAAGGGTACTCCCACTGCTGAAAGGTGTTGTTTGAGTTATTACGGGTGAAGGTTTCATTTTGAGGTGCAATATCCCAGTGGCCCGAAATAGTACAGTGGGGCTGTTGCAACACCCTCCCATGTAGATATCTGGTCCCTGTACCAGAGCTGTCCACATGATTGTGTAGTAACAGCACCACTGTACAATATCAGGCCACTGGGATATTGCCCCTGACATATCCATGTCTGAGCTGTGATACCTTTTGAATCAACACACCTTTCAGCAGTAGGAATACCATTGTTTAACTGGGGGGAAGGGGGATCCAACAACATATATTTGTCTTCACAACTTGTAGGGATGGCTATCCCTCCAGGGGGATTGCAAAGGTTAAGTACACCTTGATGTCAGATTGTAGACATTGTGAAAACAGATGTTGTTCGCTGTTAGTCCTATCCCTCCAACACTCATGGTTATACAGATATTGCTCTATGTGACAGATGTAGATTTCAGTCATTTGTCCACACGAGGGCTTTTCAGCAGAGCCCAAATCGCCCCATTTAGAGAACAATACTTAACTGGAATGGTGTACAGAGTGTGCATGGTTTGCAAGCACACTCTGTGGACCATTCCAAAGAGGTATTTATCTCGATACGTTGCGACTTTGGCTCTGCTGAAGAGCCTCCGTGTGGTCAAATGACAGATATCTCCACCTGTCACATAGAGCAATATCTGTATAACCATGAGTGTTGGAGGGATGGGACTTAGATGGAGACACATCTTTTAACGATGGCAATGATATGACATCATGATGACATTACCCATTGCTATCCCATTACAGTCACACACAAGTAGAAATGGTCATATATGTATGTGGATATGTACCCTTCATATGGATACAGAAATATCCTTCCAAGATGTGAAGCCAGAGAGCAGTTCATTAAGTGTGATTGCCTTACTGGCTATATATGTGCACCCATCCAACAATACACTGGATTGATATGATGGATATGAACATACCTGGTATATCCCATCTACGTAGAGTGTGATATACTATGTATGTGCATTTGGAAGGTAGCAATGTAGGTTGATTTGTGATGGGTGCACATATCTGGCCAGTGAGGCAATCACATCCAGTGAACTGATCTCTGTGTTCTCATCGTGTTGGAACATATTTAGTAACATTTGAATCCTAAGGGCAACAATCCAGCCAGTAGTGAGGGATATGTTTGATTGAGACCTGTTTTTTTCTCTGTGTATGAGCCCATCCATCCTTCTGTGTGAGGCAACCGTACTCAATCCTAGATATCCATCAGTCATGGCCTGTTGGTGACCATGGTACAATGTTTGCTATTTGTTTCCCATGTGTATCCTGCAAAGAGCGGCTGGTGTACCATCCATCCATGGCATCAGCACCCCTGTGGATCCATGTGGGAATCAGATATGGGATTTGTCATTTCAAGTCAGAGTAAATTATTGCAGCCACAACACCAATGCCTACTTTTTCCAGTTTGAATTCTGTGGAATAGTTTTTGGCCTGTGTGTTGC
This sequence comes from Rhinophrynus dorsalis, assembly GCA_037306005.1. Lineage (NCBI taxonomy): Eukaryota > Metazoa > Chordata > Amphibia > Anura > Rhinophrynidae > Rhinophrynus > Rhinophrynus dorsalis. The sequence continues at coordinate 219,050,691 of CM074718.1, read as the reverse complement.
ACATACAAGCATTTATTCTGTGGGACACTGTGATGTGTGACCTGATGCCCCCTTTTTGTGATTCAGTAAGCGGTGATGTTGAACTGATGAAGAGAACATGATGGTGACTTCTCCAGTGATCTCCTTTCCCCATTTCCAGTGTTTTCCATGGAGTCTGTACAATGGGACCTTATGAACTTGATTCTTGTTTTGGCATATTCTCCATGGACTAACACTGGTATTGGTGAAGTGAGGGTGTGTAAGGGTTACTTTGTGTCCACCATCTGTTTGTCACCGCTTAGTGAATGTCCCCTGTGTAGCATGTGATCTTTGGCCTATTGACTTTTGTTGTCTGGTTAACCCTTTGAGTCCCAGAGGGGTTGCCAATGCATTGTTGACCGATGCATTGATGATCCCTCCAGCACTCAAGGGGTTAGGTGCTGACTTCCCTGTGGGGACATGGGTGACACTGTGTGTGAACAGTGATGAAATTTAACAGACGACATTTTGAACATAACGGTTTGTGTATTGTGTGTGATGAGCACAGCGACAGGAGGGTTGAAGTAGGACTTTGACAGGTTTATCCCAAGTTGGACCTTGCCATTTGTCCTGGTGTTGTGTCCTTTTCTAACCCTCAGGGTGCTGTGTTGGTGCAGTTGTATGGCTGAGTGATGGACATGTGTTGAGGTGTGACTGTGTGTGCAGCTGGTGTTGGTTGTGTAGTGTGTTGTTCTGTAGTGTTGCACTTACCGGTAGTGTGGAGGCTCCTCTCATCCCCAGTGTCAGTTCCTCCAATGACCCCCTCAATCAGGGTCAGGGACATGGTCTGCTGCACCATCTCCTCCCAGCCGCAGAAGGTGATAGGGATGGCTGGTCCACCTCCAGTGCCTCGGGCGTGCTTGGCAAGCTCGGTCATCTTGTTCTTGACGACCCTCCGGCAGTCGCCCCATCTCTTTTTGATGGACTCCACGTCCCACCTGCATGGAGCCACCGCGTTGACCCGGCTGCATATCTGGTTCCAGGCTGCTTTCCTCCTCGCTGATAGGCCAGGGACCTTCGCCGTCGGATGGAGAATACTCTGCCTTTCCAGGACAGCTTCCACGAGAGCCGTGTTCTCCTCCTCTGTGTATTTGGGGTCCCTGATCCTGGCCTCGTCACCTCCGGCATGGGATGACTCAGAGCCGGAGTGCCCTGCCTGGTCTGACCCTGACTGTGTGGGGTGCTCCCCAGCAACTACCCCTCGTCCCACTGCAGGTTCTGTCCCTGTCCTGCGTGTGCCTGCTCTCATTGGCCGGGTCACCCTCCTCCCTGCGGATCTCCCTCTCCCACCCCTGCTCTGCTGTGGGATACCCTCCTGACCTTCCTCCTCCTCCACTACTCTCCCCATCCCTCTCTCCTGTCCTCCTCTCCTTGCCATCATTCACCCACTCACACCCAGGCACTCCCACAGGCCCTCACAGACACACTCGATCCACTCACTCTCTGTCACACACTTTCACTCACAGATTCACACTGTCAAAATAAAAAGTAAAATGTGTAAGGTGTTATAAAATAAAAGGACTATGTGTATGTATGTGTTTGTGTTTGTGTTTGTATGTGTGTATGTAATATGTGCAAAAGTGTGATATGTGTATATTTAGTGCACCTCTCTCCTCTCTCCAAAATCCAAAACTCCTCTACCTCCAATGTACGCTGCTGTCTCCCTCTCTCTAATCACTATCCTCCGCTCCTGGGTCCTGATATCTGGCTCTGAAGAACTCGATAACAGACAGTGTGTGACGGTTATTTTTGGGTATATATAGGTGTATTTGAAGTTATTTGATACATCGGGGCTTTGTGATTGGCTGTGTGTTTGAATTTGTTTTTGCATCAATCATGGTTGCTAGACAACGTCAGCTGTTATGTTACATGTTGTTTTGAGCGATGTTATTGTGTGATTTGGCCACCCGTTGTGCATTAACATGAGCGACAACGGGTTTTGTGTTACGTGTTTTGTGTGTGCCTACGCTTGATAGCTATTCTTGTAGAGTACCTATTGAATCTGCTGTAACTCATATATTATTTGCGAGCGATGTGCCTTTTTCACTTAGTGGCTGGTCTAACGGCTGCCTTTAAATCTAGCCCATTATCTGTCAGGGAGGAAACAACTAAATGGGTTATTCTCCTTTAGTCCCTAAGGATTGTGGGCATTTAATCCATGGGTCCAATAACACTCCCTTTGAAGCAACAATTTAGGTCTATTCCCTCCGCATCAAATGGCCAGTATATCATTAGGGATAGGTGAAAGTTTTAACCTAAAAAGTGAAACAGGAGAAAAATTACACTTAGTCAAGCTGCAAATTTTTTGTGAAAAGTGTGATTTTTCTGCTTTTTTCTCCTAGCTCACTGAATCGAAATCAATGGGAAGACTGAATTTCTCCCCACCACAAGGCAAGTTCCCCTACTTTTTCCACAGACATAGAATAAAAGAAGTGGCACGTTCCCACAGCATGCAATTCTGTGTTAATTAGAGCAGCACATTTTTAAACTAGAGAAGACAGGCTAATAAAGTGGAGCTGAAGCTTAGTTTAAAATATACCCATAATACACTTTGGCACATATTGCACACACATGTACACAAACACACACCTTTTCTTTTTCAACACAAAACACATCTTTATTTTTTATTTCATACAGTGTGATTCAGAAAGTGCAAGGAAGTGCAAGAGAGTGATTAAGAGAGTGAGATAGGAAGATGGCAGAGAGAGAGATGAGTGGAGGCCAGAGGGAGAGGTGCAGAAGAGAAGAAAAAACAGCAGGGTATCCCGGTGTGGCAACCAGAGGGTATGTGCAGCAGGAATATACACATCCAGGGATAGTGCAAGCAAGGCCTGAACACCAAACTGCCTCACGCAGTTCAGACAGGTCCCAGACTGGTTTAGAGGATGAGAGATTGCGGGACCCGATGTGCTCCTGTGAGGATAACATGGTCCTGGAGCAGAGCATTCTAGAAAGGGAGAACATCTCATTCTCCACAGAAAAGGCCAGTAGGATTGGTGGTTTAAAGAAGGTTGCCTGTTGTCAAGTCCTCAATGCAGTCAACATGGCATCCATGTGTAAGCGCAGCACTGACTCCATAAAGTAAAAATCAAAATAAGAGACCTGGCCATGCATGTGAGAGGCACCGGAGGTGATCCCTGGATAACATCACCTTTATTGCCTTGGAGGAGATGCTGTGGCAGAAGCTCTCCACTACTGCTGTTCAGAGGGCCCCAGGTGGCTGTGATACAGGCAATGACAGCAACCTGCAGACACCCATTAAGATCATCAGTCCATAACTGTCCACCACATGAAGTCCCTTAGCTAGTATACCACAAAACAGTGCCAGCTGAACACATGGCCAAAATTGAGCTTCTCAAGTTCACCAACACAGCACTGATAGGGTTCAAGCAAAGAGATAATGCTGTAGATGGGGTAAGCAGACAAGATCATGTCCTAGCACAAGCATAACTCCCTCGGTGCTATGCTTACCACACAAAACAATCATTGCCTTCTCCTTGTCATAAGCCCATCTCTTATTTTCCTCCACAATGTTATACATGGAGAGAGAGGTCAGCACTTAATCCTTTGAATGCTTAGAGGGACACACAATGCATTGCTCCACAATGTGTTGGGTACCCCTCTGGCACTAAAAAGGGTTATCAGAGGATGAGCACAGACCAGGGTTATATTGCACAGGTCCACAGGGGTCATCACACACATGATAGTTGAACAAACAGAATCCGATTGCATGTCCAACACATAGACCACATGCGCAAAAACCCAAGGACCTCAAAATGCACATATGCACTGTTGACACAACCATGACAACTAAGTCAAAACACTGACAGTGACACACACAGGCAAAGCAACTCCACAAACACACAATGACAGGGGAACACAGCAACACAAGCAGCTGGAGGACACAAGTTTCATCCATGAGAATAACAAGTACAAACACACATGTATGTCATACATACCTCCTTGCCATCCCCAGAAAGAGCACTTTTCTATGGATGGATAGAGCTGTGCATTTATAGAGTAGTATTTTCATATACTTAGGTATTGTTTGTTATTTGGATCACTGCACTAGCACTTTGTAGCTTTATGTTCCTTGCCTGTGTATATTCTATTTAGAGATAAATTATGTGTATACATTTATGTGCTTTAGATTTATCGATTGGTCTGACTCCATCCTCAACCCTCCCTGTGTGGTTTTTAAAGGCACAGTAATACTTAAATTTTACAATCCCCCATCATGTAGCCCTTAAAAAACTGAATTAAATTAGCCCAGGGGCATCTCTCAAACCTTTATGGTTTGAGAGATAGCCGCTTTCAAAATTACCTCTTCCCTGACGTCAGCGTTCTAGTCGTGAGGGAAAAAAAATGTCCTACTGGCCTTGTGCCATCAGCAACTGCAATATGCACAGTGTGTGTGTGGTAAATAACATATGTGGGCACAACTGTATCCAAACACCAGAATCCAAGTACTGCCGCTGTCACTATACCCCTTGTCCAGACCCCCTAAGGGCACATGCTGACAGTTTAATAGTAATGATGAACCCTTCCTGTCAGCATTTTAGCATATTCTGTGGGATGAAAACTCCTCAGATGCCGCTTGATGCCCTGCTTGTGATTCTCCTCCACCAACACGGTGAAATGGCATTTACCCTAGAGGAAGAAGGTTGATGGTGATGGCGCCTCTTGTTGCCTTTCTGGAGTCAGGGGGAACAGTAACAGCGGTGCTTGATTTCTGTGGTGGGTGTTTGGCTTTAACATGTTTGATATAAATGTAATGGTGTCTGTTTTTCCTGTGTGATATCAGATGGTTGTGCCAAGGCACATTTCATCCTTTCCAATTCTCACTGACAAATTGTGCACAGTGCCGTTGGTGATAATAATAATGTAAATTAGCAACAGGATGCACCAACTGACTAGAGTAAACTTAAACAGTTGCCAACCAAATCAGCATTCTTGCTTTGATCCTGTTGGATTTCTAACCCCTTGAATTTTAGAGTTAAGCAATGCTTCAGATATCACCCTAACAATGAAGTGGCCAAATGCCTCTTTTAAATCCCTATGGCATATCCCATAATTGTTTCATTTTGCCTTTATACATAAATCCCAAAGGGAGCAGGGCTGCCATTCGCTCAAAGAGATTATTTATACACATAGAATTACACTGAATTTGGTGACATCATCTAAATTTCAGTACATTTACTCTAGGGTAATTTAGTGAAAAAATATTTTCTTCTTGTTGTTTCTGAGTTCAAATCCATGAAATAGCCCAATGCTATTATTGTTGCTTCTATATCAAGGTTACTATAAGTGCAATATTGTAACTAAGATAATGTTCAATACATTATTTCTTACATTCTCATGAGAAATAAATTAAAATGTAAGTAAATTGCTGATTTTTATGAGTATACACACACTGTATTGTAATTCAAGCAATGTTCTCTATCTTTTACACTTCAGCAAATAGTAAAGGAACAGTCATACAAAAGAGAATACGTGCAATACATTGCTTCTCAAAGACTCCTAAGATTTGCTAATTATTATAGGTTCATCAGGGATTTCTCCAAGCTGGTGGTGTCCAGTACCCAGATGACACACCAGACTACCAGCATTGGTATCTTCAACCTATTGCAGCCTTTGATTTCATCACGGTTACTTTTACTATCACCCCATCCTTCATGAATCATTAATATTCAAGCTGAGCTTTTATTATGGAGGTAAATGCCTTGGAAGTAACCACAGGAGCTATACTTTCAAACTGCTCTTCTCTTACTGGCAAGATACATCCACGTTCTTTCTTTTTCCCATGGAGAGTATCTATGATGTTATCATGGGTTCCCGTGCTCTCTTTGTTTTTGTTTTTCTGTCAGTCTAGTTTGTGCCTTGCTCCCATTGGCTACCGTGTGTTAGTCCCGCCCAGTGTGACCTTTATATACTGGGCTAGGTGCACCCCACCGGTGCCCTTTCGTGGTGTTCCTGTGCCAGTGCGTTATCTGCTCAGTTTTTCCCAGTGTACCGACTCGACCTGTCTGACTACTCTGCATATTGTCTGCTGCCCTTGTGTTCTGACCCGGATTGCCTGACTATTCTCTGAGGTACATGCTCCGTGATTCGACCCGGCTTGGCTGACGTTCCTGCTCCGTGACTCTGACCCGGCTTGGCTGACTTCCTGCTCCATGATCCGACCCGGCTTGGCTGACGTTCCTGCTCCGTGATCCATCCCGGCTTGTTGGCATTCCTGTACTTTGTCGCCTAGGCGACATTCTGACTGTCTGGCAGTGGGTCATTTCCTTGCAGAGTATAAGCGGCCAGTCTCCGTTACCACTCTGGCTGTTGAGCCACCAGTTGCCTCCGTTTAAGCTGTGCAGAGTGCAAGTGTTGTCTCCGTTACTGCTACGGCATGTTCCATTGGGCCTAGTCTCTGTTATTGCCTCTGCTCAAAGCAAGTGTCTGCCTCCGTTACCACTCCGGCTTTTGAGCCACCGGTTGCCTCCGGTTAAACTGTGCAGAGTGCAAGTGTTGTCTCCGTTACTGCTATGGCAGGTTCCATTGGGCCTAGTATCCGTTATTGCCTCTGCTCTAGGCAAGTGTCTGCCTCCGTTACCACTCTGGCTGTTGAGCCACCGGTTGCCTCCGGTTAAACCGTGCAGAGTGCAAGTGTTGTCTCCGTTACTGCTACGGCAGTTTATCCTGGGCCTAGTCTCCGTTATTGCCTCTGCTCAGAACAAGTGTTGCCTCTGTTACTGCTCCCGCAGTACCTCACGTTACTCTGTTTCCAGTATTGCCTACAGCTAATGCCAGGACTACTTATCTGGCTATTGGCGTTATCTACTCCTCAGCTGTTTATATGCAGAGAGGCCCATCACTGATCTCTTTGCACATGGAACTGTTTACACTCTGAAGTTCATTAACCCATTCAAGACCTTGTTCCTGGGAAACCATTACTCTGCCTGACCTGTGTCAGTATAGACTATTGTGGACTTATTGTTTATGCTGGACCTGTGTAGGCTGATATTTATATAACCTGTCGTGTGTCTGTACTAGTCTGCTATATACTACAGGACCTGTGAAGGTTATTCATTTTAATAAAACTGTGTTTTATCCTAAACCTGTGTCTGTGTGTCAAATAAACCGTTACAGATCTAAGCAATTGAGAACTTATTGTCATCAAAACAAAGCTTGTATAGTGATGCTTAGAAGGAACTACTACTTCTATTTTCACTTACATTATGAGCAGCAGGAAAAGCAGGAAGGCTGCTACTGTAGAGGAATCCAGCAGCAGCAGCTGTGAAGGGAGACTACTTCCCTCTTCCCAAGTGATCCCCAGGCCCCCAATATCATCCAAAGAGCTCTGGGAAAATAAGATAAAGAGTGGGTCACTGGACAGCTGTATAATCAACCTCACATGTCAGTTGTGCCTTCTGAGAGTATGACAAGTGTCATCACAAAGTAGTCCTAGAGAGCAGCAAGAGACTGGTGGTGGTGATCATGAGAGTGATGGTGGTAGAGCAGCTGGTGTCAAAGAATGAGAAGAGAGTTTGGCAGAATTTGATAAGGAAATGGTGAAATATAGATTTGGAAAAGGGCATCACCATCACAAGCAGTGTAATTCTGGTACTGTATGTTTTGTTACTATAGTTCCACAGGATTGGGTTCAAGTAGAGTGACATGGAACTAAGGCACTTCCACTTGATACTCTTGGTCCTAACAAAGGTGCTGATGCTGAGGTATCAGCCATCTCTGGTCCTTCTGGAAAAGAAGAAGGTCAATCTTCTCCACCTCTCCCTCACTAATATATTTTGTGTGAAAACTTTTTCCCCTGGGGCAGGCACGGTGCAATCATCAGCAACTGTACAATGTGTGTGATAAGGTAGAGTAAAGGAGGCGACACATCCTGGTACATTTTCAATCATCAATTACATGCAACATAAACACCCTTACATTTATGTTAATGTTAAACCATCCACCTAAAAAGGAAATCGTGTGTTGCTGTCATTATGCCCCTTGCACCTATGCCAGGGCACAAAGAGCATGGAAAAAATCACACAGATAGACAAGTGAAACACCCCATCAGCACAGACATTCAATGATGATGGTAACACCTGCAGCACCAATGTCTTCTTGTGCTAGGGTTTAGGTGTCAGAAAATATGCTCATTGTTGCCCTCAGGGCAGTAACACCACTGCCTCCATTAACAGCACCACCTGACAGTGAAGCTGTAGATTTGAGTATCTGGCAGCTCATCTCCACACATTGCACCTTTTGTTGTACATGGACCACACAAGGAAATGTGGTGGAGAGCAGTTGAATACAATGAATCAGGGAGCATCTGCAGCCAAGCTGGTGGCAGGGAGGATCCATTATTTTAATTAAGTCTTCTTGTCATCTTCCACCACCACCACCACCACTCAGTTACTTGCCCTTAGTGGAACAAACACTGTCTACATAAATGTCAATGTGCTGGTTATAGTTATTACATTTGTTTAATGTGAGAGCATAATCCTATTACTGCTGATGATCTCATTCCCATGCAGCAGCCTGATCCATTTGATTCTTATATGACTCGGCAACAGGAATTACATCAGGAGCCAATCAGGAGCAAATACCACAAAGTCTTTAGTGGGTGCCAGTGGGTGGCATAATGAATATGTTGGTATCTTATCACCACCATCTAGCACTGCTGGCACTAGACCATTAGAATATACATTTCTTTTTTGCCAGCCTGAAGCCAAAAGCATTTTTTTCAGGCTTTTTTTGCAAGCTGAAGCCTGCAGTTTATTTTCAGGCTTTGTTTTTTGCAAGACAGAAGTCATGCAAACAAATTTATATCAGGCCTTTTTTTTGCAGGTCTGAATCCTGCAAACATTTTTTTCACGATTTGCCTTGTTGGAAGCATGCAATATATTTTTTTCAGTGCCAGTCCTGAAGTAATATTTAGAATGTTTGACTTTCATTAAGCCTTTACAAAAATCTTTTGACTGCTTTTCTTTTTGTAAGCCTGCAGCTAACCCTTATTTTCAAAGATATATACATATACACATACATATAGATAGATAGATAGATAGATAGATAGATAGATAGATAGATAGATAGATATACATGTTTCCAAATTCTAATGGGTTTGGGAGGGTGCATGCAACTCATATGGCTGTAGACCATATATATATTATGATTTTTAATAGTAAGTTATTAATAGTAAAGAATGCTAAACATTTGATTTGCATTAATATGTTTGAATCCAGTATAACCTTGCATTATTATATTATCAGTTTATTGCCAAACATTAACCAGTGGTCTTAGCAGAGGTCCTAACTGTGATAGATGATGGCAACTCTTCAAATCCCTCCTCCTTCTCAGTGATACTGTTAATAGCAAATTTGCCATGGACTTTTCTGTCTTGTGCGTTTCTGTCCACTTCTATCTGATACTCAGATGGTTTTAGTTTTAGTCTACCAACAGTGTTGCTTGATATATATGTCCTGCAGTCATTAACAATGTAACTAGCCGCACTAAAAACCCACTCAGTCTGCATGCTTTCTGGGTTTAAGGGCTTCCATGGCAGTATATGTCAATGCTGGTCACATACACTCAGTTTGTCAGTAGCCAATGGGGTTATTATTTTGACCTAGAATGTACTATCCTGAACGTGTAACCATCTCACATGTAGTGGAGCTATACAGTGTGTACCAGTTACCAACACATACTCTGGAATCAAGTGGAGATGTAACACCACCACCATAAATGTTAGATTGATGATAATGATATGTGTTAAAAAAGTTGGGATGTTCTTGTTAATATGGTTGTTGCTGATGATGGTATAAACCTTTTACTTCTTTTTCACTATGCTTTCTACTATTTATGTGGCCTACCTTTCTACCTCTCATCCTCCTCAGTGCAGCCCTTCACACCATCTAAAAGTACATCTTTATATTCTTTCACTAAATCATATTCGTCAGCGAGATGCTACTCATGCCTTGGCTCAAATTCAGACCACTAAAGCAAGGGTCCAGCAAAGTAGCAATAATGTATTCTTCATTTCTTTTAATGGATACTATGTGAGGGTTCTGGTCAATGCATGCTTACATGTCATTTATTAGCTGGCTCAAGTCTGTGTTGTCATTATTGTATGATTCATTAGTCATAATCCTCAGTTTTTTTCTGCATTCAGTATGTAATTGAAAATATCTTAATCATTTCTACCCTAACACAACTAACCAGCAAGGTAGCCACCTCAAAATGAGTCAGCAACTCACATAGGTCACACCTTTGTTACCAATGACCAAGTGACAAAAATTGTCCCTTTAAAGACTTCCAGTTTTGCATTGTGTTCTTGCAAAAGTGGATATAGACCTCCATTTTAAGCTGTTGATGGGGCAGGTTGTTACACTCTTGTATGGAATATAATGCATTCATGAACCATAGCTATTGTGGATGATAATTAACATCTCTCTAAGGGTTTTGGATTCTGCGTGGAACCTAGACAATTAAATTTAGGATTTGGGCAAAGAGGTGTACATGCACTTATTTTCATGATAGCTATTGCTTTGGAGCCATTATTATTTAACACACATGGCTTTCTGGGATTGTTTTTCAAAACTCTGCATGCACAAAGTGGCTTGACAGTGGTATGGGCTACCTTGCTGCTGTCTTTCACAACCATCACCAATATTGGGGTTGATAAAAGAGGATCCCTGTGAAGGAAAATTTGTTTTTTGTAGTGGAAATATGGAGAATGTCAATATATCCTCAATATCTATCCCTCCACTATTGCTACAATATTTTGTTGATCGTTACCTACATTCTATGACACTGTTTTGCAAAACAAAAAATGTAAAACAGGTGTTCATTTTAACATTTTGTTTCCTTTTTAACCAGAGAGCAGGAAAAGTAATTATGTGGTATCTAGAAAAAACTGTTCTATTTACTTTCAGATGTTAACCACAGCAGGTTCCTGTCTGGGTTATTGCCTCAAAAAGACTGCAGAATGTATTTGGACATGTGTGATGGAAATATATTTAGCTTTCTCCTGCCATTTTCTCATCACCCTCATACTACCTTCTACTCTCTCTCACTTATTTCTGTCTCTTCAGCACCCTTCTTCTCCTTTAATATCTCTACCATTCTTCTATCCTCTCTACATCATTTCACACTTACATAGTAACATAGCTAATGACTAGGTTGGAAAAAAGATGTGTATCCATCAGGTTCAACCCTTGCCATATCACCCTATTTGATCCAGGGGAAGGCAGAAAAATCCTTTTGAAGCCTTTCCTGATTCCAAAAGGCAGTGGAAGATTTATCTGAATCAATATCCTATCTGCCATGAAACCAACTGTTAATATTATCAATATCATTGTGAGCTACAAATCTATCCATTAGTTTTTGAAAACATCTATAGTATCTACAATCATAGCATCCTATAACAAAGAATTCCACAATCTTACAGCCTTTACTGGTGTTGTTTGTTCAGCTCTTTCAGTAAATAGTCCTCAATGGGTTCTTTGTTTTGAACTTGAGCATATTTGTAATGGGTAATCACATCACCATTTAGACTTTTCCTCTATAATGTAAACAAACCCAGTATGACTATTCTCTCTTTATAATTCAGATCCTCCAATCCCCTTATCAGTTTTGTTACATGTCTCTGCACTATTTCCAGTTCAATAATACCATTTTAAGAATTGGCCAAAAATTTATTGTCAGGAGGAAGAGGAGAAAGGATGACAGGGACACTACCCCAAACAGGAAAACCACTACTCTAAGGAACCCAAGGATTCCTAGAGCACAGATAGTGAGTGAGTATACAGGATGCAACCTGTGTAAGAAAGGACGTGTGGCAGTGAATAAGGCAGAGACAGGGGTTACAGAGATAACTTGTACTCAATGGTTAGACCTGGGTCCAGGGATCTAGAAGTCAGCAAAGTAGTTTAAATAAGATAGTAGTGATGAGCGAGCATGCTCGGCCGAAGCTCGGTTCGGCTCGAGCATCGCTCTGCTCGGCACATGGCGGTACTCGTACGAGTACCGCATGTGCTCGCCCGCCATGTTCGGGTCTCCTCCCCGCACGTTTCGCGGCTGCTGCGCAGCCAATAAACGTGCGGGGAGGCTCTGACATCAGTGTAATGCCAGCAGCCATGTTGGCTGCTGGCATTACACTGATTGGCTGGCCAGAACCCGTGATCGGGTGCTGTATAGCACCCGACGCGCGAGTTCGGCTCATTCTTAGCCAGGGAGAGATGCGCTTAGGCAGGGAAAGTCAGTGTAGGGAGAATAAAATTGTTGAAACTCTTTCAAGACCCAAAAGTCCTTTTTAGGACTGTTGTGTGTGGGGGCAGCATTTATATTTTGTTTGGGGGGGCACAATTTCCTTTTTTTTGTGGGGGGATATATGTAAGGTGACATATAATACTAGATGCACAGGAAGTCAGTGTAGGGAGAATAAAATTGTTGAAACTCTTTCAAGACCCAAAAGTCCTTTTTAGGACTGTTGTGTGTGGGGGCAGCATTTAATTTTTTTGGGGGGTGGCAGAATTTCATTTTTTTGTGGGGGGGGACATGTTCTAAGGTGACATTGTACTAGGTGCACAGGGACAAATATTTCACAGTGCAGTGACAAGCTGACGTGTGCCTAGCCATAGATTATTGTCACATTCTGTTTAGTGTGCAAATTCACAAATTAACGTTACATATTCCGTTCACTGTGCCTAGCCGCAGATTAGCGTCACATTCTGTTTCGTGTGCCTAGCCGCAGATTAGTGTCACATTCTGTTTCGTGTGCCTAGCCGCAGATTAGCGTCACATATTGTTTAGTGTGCCTAGCCGCAGATTAGCGTCACATTCTGTTTAGTGTGCAAATTCACAAATTAACGTCACATATTCCGTTCACTGTGCCTAGCCGCAGATTAGCGTCACATTCTGTTTCGTGTGCCTAGCCGCAGATTAGTGTCACATTCTGTTTCGTGTGCCTAGCCGCAGATTAGCGTCACATATTGTTTAGTGTGCCTAGCCGCTGATTAACGTCACATATTGTTTAGTGTGCCTAGCCGCAGATTAGCGTCACATATTGTTTAGTGTGCCTAGCCGCAGATTAGCGTCACATTCTGTTTAGTGTGCAAATTCACAAATTAACGTCACATATTCCGTTCACTGTGCCTAGCCGCAGATTAGCGTCACATTCTGTTTCGTGTGCCTAGCCGCAGATTAGCGTCACATTCTGTTTCGTGTGCCTAGCCGCAGATTAGCGTCACATTCTGTTTCGTGTGCCTAGCCGCAGATTAGCGTCACATATTGTTTAGTGTGCCTAGCCGCAGATTAACGTCACATATTGTTTAGTGTGCCTAGCCACAGATTAGCGTCACATATTGTTTAGTGTGCCTAGCCGCAGATTAGCGTCACATTCTGTTTAGTGTGCAAATTCACAAATTAACGTCACATATTCCGTTCACTGTGCCTAGCCGCAGATTAGCGTCACATTCTGTTTCGTGTGCCTAGCCGCAGATTAGCGTCACATTCTGTTTCGTGTGCCTAGCCGCAGATTAGCGTCACATATTGTTTAGTGTGCCTAGCCGCAGATTAACGTCACATATTGTTTAGTGTGCCTAGCCGCAGATTAGCGTCACATATTGTTTATTGTGCCTAGCCGCAGATTAGCGTCACATTCTGTTTCGTGTGCCTAGCCGCAGATTACCGGCATATATTCCGTTTAATATGAAGAAGGCGGGTAAAAAGGGACGGGGAAGTGGACGTGATCCTGATAGTTCAGGGCGCGGGTCAGGACGCGTAGAAACTGTGCCTGGTGCCAGAGCACAAGAAAGAAAGACATCCACCATACCTAGCTTCATGTCTCAGTTTACAGGGCGTCGCAGGACATCACTCTCGAGGTCAGACCACTGCGAACAGGTGGTCGGTTGGATTTCAGCTGATACTGCTTCCAGTCGGTTAAGCACCACCCTGTCTTCCACCAAGTTCACTCTCACTAGCCAAGAGTCTGGTCAACATAATCCTCACCCTGATCATCCTTCCTCCCACCATAGAGGGTCTGGCCAAAGAAGTGATCCCACACTGGGATATAGTGAGGAGCTTGTCTCATCACCAATCCTTGATTTGAACCTCTCTCCAAGCACGCTTGCAGAGGAACATGAGATCTTGTGCCCTGATTCACAACCTCTAGAGGGTACCCAATCACAAGAAGATGACAGAGGGGAACGGCATTTAAGGTCAAAGGAAGTGGATGATGATGATGAGACACAGTTGCCATCAAATCAACCACAATTACTGTCTCAAGACCTTGATGAGGAGGATGATACACAGTTGTCAATGACTGAGGATGTGGTGGGATCAAGAAATGAGGAGGATGATCAGAGTGAGGAAGTGGAGGAGGACTTGGTGGACGATGAGGTCACTGACCCCACCTGGGAAGGTGGAAAGCCGAGCGATGACAGCAGTCCTGAGGGTGAGCCATCTGCAGCACCGCAACAGGCTGGAAGAGGCAGTGGTGTGGCTAAAGAAAGAAGGCGGACCGCACCAAACCTGCCCACAAATGTTCCACGGAGCACCCCCTTGCGTAAATCGCCCTTGCCAAGGGCAAGGTGTTCCGCGGTATGGCGTTTTTTTAAGGAAAGTGCGGACGACAAAAGAATTGTAGTTTGCAACCTGTGCCACACCAGAATGAGCCGAGGCATGAACACTAGCAACCTCACCACCACCAGCATGATCCGACACATGGCATCCAAGCACCGTAATAAGTGGGAGGAACGCCCGGATCGCCAATCTGTGTCTGCAGGCCACACCACTGCCTCCTCTTCCCCTGTTTTCGGTGCCGGCCAATCGCTTGTCGAAGGCGCAGGCCCGCATACCTCCCGCCCTGCACCTGTACCATCTGAAGCACCATCAGCGACCACATCCACTTCCCTGTCCCAGTGCAGCGTCCAAATGTCGTTACCCCAGGCATTTGAGCGCAAGTGAAAATACCCAGCCACCCACCCACAGACCATAGCACTAACCTCACACCTTTCCAAATTACTGGCCATCGAAATGCTGCCATTTAGGCTTGTGGACACTGAGTCCCTTCCGCAGCCTGATGGCAGCAGCTGTCCCTCGGTACGCAGTCCCCAGCCGCCACTACTTTTCCCGGTGTGCCGTCCCTTACACCACCATGTGTCCCTTAACATCACCCGTGCCCTGACCAACGCAGTTACTGGGAAGGTCCACTTAACGACTGACACATGGACAAGTGCTTGTGGCCAGGGACGCTACATTTCCCTGACGGCACACTGGGTGAATGTCGTGGAGGCTGGGAGCGACTCGGACCCTGGGATGGCACAGGTGCTACCCACGCCGAGGATTGCGGGCCCTACCTCCATCAGGGTTTCCGCCAGCACCTACGTTATTGGCTCCTCCTCCTCCGTTTCCACCTCCGAATTCTCTGCGCGCAGCGCCACTCACCCATCAGCCGGTAGCTGGAAGCAGTGTAGCACTGCAGTGGGGAAGCGTCAACAGGCCGTGCTGAAGCTGATCTGCCTTGGGGACAAACAGCACACGGCCTCAGAGCTGTTGCAGGGGATTAGTCACCAGACCGAGCAGTGGCTCTCGCCACTCAACCTGCAACCAGGCATGGTTGTGTGTGATAATGGGCGTAACTTGGTGGCGGCTTTGGAGCTCGGCAAGCTCACACACGTACCATGCCTAGCGCATGTATTTAATTTAGTGGTTCAGCGATTTCTAAAAACCTACCCCAATTTGCATGATCTCTTGACGAAGGTGCGCCGCGTGTGTGCACATTTCCGTAAGTCATCTACAGCTTCAGCCGGCCTGTTGACGCTGCAGCAGCGCTTACAATTGCCAGCTCACCGGCTGCTGTGTGACGTGAGCACGCGCTGGAACTCCACCTTCCACATGTTGGCCCGGCTTTGTGAGCAGCAGAGGGCAGTAGTGGAGTACCAGCTGTTACACGGTCGTCGCCTCTCCGTTCAACTTCCTCTAATCAGAAGTGAGGAGTGGGAATGGATGTCAGACCTCTGTGAGGTTTTACGCAATTTTGAGGAATCGACACAGATGGTGAGCGGCGATAACGCTATTTTCAGTGTAACCATCCCACTTCTGTGTCTACTGAAACGCTCGCTGCTCACAATTAAAACCGACGCTTTGCATGTGGAAGAGGTGGAAATGGGGGAGGAAGAGCTTACACAAGGTGATAGCCAGAGCACCCTCACTTCGTCTTCTCAGCGACAATTGGAGGAGGCGGAGGAGGAGGAGGAGGAGGAAGACACGGTTGCCTCCGCTACAGAGGGTAGCCATGGAACTTTAGTTCCATCTCTTCAGCGTGGGTGGGCAGAAGAGGAGGAAGAGGATGAGGAGATTGAGAGTCATCCTCCTGGTGAGGACAGCGAAATCTTGCCTGTTGGTACTCTGGCACACATGGCTGACTTTATGTTAGGCTGCCTTTCCCGTGACCCACGCGTTATACGCATTTTAGACAACACGGATTACTGGGTGTTCACCCTTCTGGACCCCCGCTACAAAGAGAATTTCTCATCTCTCATTCCTCCGGTGGAGAGGACAAGCAAAATGGTGCAATACCAGAAGGTTCTTGTCGAAAAATTGCTCCAAAATTTTCCATCTGACAACGCTGGCGGCAGAGTACGTGCTACCTTGGCCAACCGAGAAGGGGAGAAAAGGGGAGCACACAGCAGTTCCGACAAAGGCAGGGCAACACTCTCCAAGGCGTGGGACACCTTCATGACACCCCGCCAGCACCCTCACCCTGATGCGCAGCCTAGTGTCACAAGGAGGGAAAAGTTTTGGAAGATGGTGAAGGAGTACATAGCAGACCGTGTCAGCGTCCTCAATGATCCCTCTGTGCCTTACAACTACTGGGTGTCCAAGCTGGACACGTGGTATGAACTGGCACTCTACGCCTTGGAGGTGCTGGCCTGCCCTGCCGCCAGCGTTCTGTCTGAGCGGGTATTTAGTGCTGCTGGTGGCATCATAACAGATAAGCGTATCCGCCTTTCCACCGAAAATGCTGATAGGTTGACACTTATAAAAATGAACAAGGCCTGGATTTCCCCTGACTTCTCCACTCCACTGGAGGAAAGCCCCGGGTGAACATAAAGTCACTTTAGATATGTTATTTACAATGATGGGAATACTCTGTATTCCCATTCACCCCTTCCACCCAAAAAACGGGTATATGGTTGACTCTTAATCTTCTCATCCTCCTCCTCCTCTTCCATATGCCCTGTGATATAATTTTTATATAGGGCCAGCTCACCAGCGGGCCCTGTGATGTAATTTTTATATAGGGCCAGCTCACCAGCGGGCCCTGTTTGACAATTTTTGTATAGGTCAGCTCACCAGCGGGCCTTCTCATATAATGTTTTATTGGGTCAGCTCTCTAGCGGGCCCTCTCATATAATGTTTTATAGCGTCAGCTCACTAGCGGGCCTTCGCATATAATGTTTAGGATGGTCAGCTCCGCAGCAGACCCTCACCCATAATGTTTTAGATGGTCGGCTCAGCAGCAGACCCTCATTCCTAATGTTTTAGATGGTCAGCTTAGCGGCATGCCCTCGCCCCTAATGTTTTAGAGGGTCACCAGCAGGCCATTAATCCTAATTTTTCAAGGGTGTGTATGATGCCCTCCTTTATGTGTAATAAAGGGTGTATTGGAGTGACATTTCAGTCTAATTTTTGGCAGCCCTTTCACTTAGTGCATATGCTTTATGAGTGTTGGACCACTACCTGAACTATTGTACCACAATGTGAATGAGGCCCTCCATTTTGTGATATACAGGTTGTATCGGAGTGCCTCAGGTCCTCCCATTGAATTAAATAGGGCTGGGGTGTTCGACAGAGCAGAAGGTAGTTCTTGGCTTCATCCACTAAGTCACTTCGTCACTTTTACTCAATGGATCAGACCCCACTGTTCCGACTATAAATTTTGGACTTAACAAGGGCAAACGGACATGTTGTAAAACCTGTGGTAGCTGTGGCCTCCGTTCCTGAATGCTGTACCTTACCCGGGCCATAACCACGTTGAACACCTGCTTTACGCTGCGCACGTTTCCCTCTTAATCATGGCCCCAGTTCCGAAAAATCGATGAAATTTTTTGCAGAAGTTGCAGATGATATACAAGTAAATATACAGCAAATACTGTTTGGTAACAATTTTTCGCCTAAAATCATTTTTATCTTCCTTTTTGTGTGTTTTACGGTCAGTCTGTAAAAATGGCGTACTACGGGCGAAACATCGTTCCCAGCAGCGACGTTGGAGTCCAAGATGCATCCAGACATCCTCCCTATGCTGTCCCTGAACCATTTCTGTGGTGTTTCCATCATTTTCTGACCTTTTCCTATGAACCAGGCACCCTCCCCTCATCAGAGCAGGGGGTGCCTGGTGTAATGCTCGAGTCCTCCCATTGACTTCAATGGGGCTCGGGTGCTCGGCCGAGCACTCGAGCCTCCAGGGGCGCTCGGCCAGAGCACCCGAGCATCGGGGTGCTCGATCATCACTATAAGATAGTGGTCCAGGGATATAGAGGTCAGTGTAGTAGTTTAGCAAGCCAATGGTCCAGGGATATAGAGGTCAGCAAAGCAGTTTAATAAGCCAATAATCAGATGCCAGTAACATGCCTCTGTGATCATAAAATGCCTGACTGCACCCACCCCTGTACACAAGGCTCCAGGAGAGCCCGACATCAGGACTCAGGTCTGGCCACGCCCCTCCTGCCTCTGATACAGGAACCCACACTGAGACAAGGATGCCACAGCACAGAGCTCACTGCAAAGGACAGACAAGAAGGGGAGACGCACCAGAGTGAGACTGCGCCTCCAGGCTGAACCACGTGCACCAGCAGGCAGGTAAGCCCAGCAGTTCACAATGCTGACAATTATATTCCAATCCAATGGATTTATATCACTTTCATTATACATGATAACACCCTGTTAGCTCTTGCATTTATTTTATATTATTATTTATATGAAACCTCATCTGCCAGTTCTACAGCAGTTTATATTTTCCCTTCCTTTTATATTACTGTCTTGAATCCTTCCTCAATCCTTTCCATTTTCCGATCTCTTAACATCTTCACATCCATGATCCTATCCAACTTTTTACTCTTACCCCCATTTTTTCCATTCCCCATCTCTACTCCCTCTATCTGTCCTCCATCCATTTTATTTGCCACATTCTTTTTTCTCCATATTCCTTGAATTGTCTTGCTTACATTCCTCCCTCTTCTCCAGTATCTCTTCTGTCTCTTTATTCTTTTTCCTTTTCATTTATTTATCCATCAATTTTTCCATCACTTTACAGTCTAACACAGCTATAGCAAGTACATGCATTTCATTTTTATAACAGAACATTTGCCATTTTTTTTTATTAAAAGGTGTCAGTTACAACCATAATTATTGGTGTCCTACTTAGAGGGAAATATTCAGACTGTAGTCCTCAATTAAATGCAATTTTGACATGGCTGGGTTATAGAGTAAGTGCATATTTGGTATTGTACTATACCTACTTATGTTTGTTGCTCGTATTCTGTCACCACCACCCCTCAATGAATGAAGAGATTGCATCTCTTTTCAACCTTGTTTGCTATCACACAGACGTGGGTCTTTGCTCATGGCCCATGCTTGTCATCTATTCTGCATAGTTTTGTTTCAGTCTGAATAATAAAATATACTGTAAATATAAAATATAAACTGAAATCAGCTTCAATGACGTATAATGAAGGGATTAAGAAGGGAAGCCAGACATGTTCACAGGGTTTCTGGCAAACCAATTAATTGATTCATAATCTGAACCATCTCAGGTTTGGTCATCTCTGTTTAGCATCAAAAAGGACTGGTATCGAAACAGTGGTGACTGCTGTATAAACACTGAGACACAGCTACAGTCACAACATGCGCATTTGGCATAGTAGACTGAATTGAGTGTTAGAAGTACAAACTTTACAGTGATGAGCCTATGGGGATGCAATTACATAACACTTCAATATTGTAAGACTGAAAAATAATTAGATAGTAACAAACAAGTAGGTTTGGGATCTGTCTTCAAACAATGGAGATATTAGAGTCAATATACAGAGATTTAAAGAATCTGAATCTAAACTAACATACTGTTTTAAGGTGATCTTTAATTTAATCTTTTGTGTTGGTTATCCCTCAGCATTCAAACTCTTTAAATTACTTTTATTGTCCTTATTTTCAATATGTGTGTTTGTGTGTGTCTGTGTGTAAGATGTGTGGATTCAGTTTGCTAGAAAACAATGTGCATATTGCTTTTTATACTATATATATATATATATATATATATACTTTTTTGATTCAGAGCCAGTGTTACCAGTATATAACTGATATGACACAAGAAGTAACCATGCATATTGCCAGAATAGCTTTGAATTGTACTTTAAAAAAGCAAACACTACTGCCTCCTGCAGCTTTAATGCTAAATTATTAACGTAGGTTTTGGATTCAATAGGATCTTTCTCGTGGAACTCTGCAATCTTTAAAAATTACTTTTTTTTACTCTTCGGTGCAGCACTAAGATCCCTGCAGTTTCATTCATCTCTTGCACCTTATCTAGAGGAGCATATGCTGTTTTTTTCTTTGAGGTTAGATTAACTATTCATATACAACACAAAGACAAAGTAGGGTTTGGCAGCAAGACCAGCTCAGTTTTCTGATCCAATTTGTCTATAACGCTTAGCCAATTTAGCCTGCTTATATATTCTGTTTGGAAACATGAACAACAAAAAGCAAAAGGCAGATGAACTTTGACTAATAAATCATTTTTAGAAAGAAAAATGAATGCAACTAAAATGAATTCAACTAATTTAAGAACTCAGGAAAGTACAAATTAAAAGTAAATTAATGATTATTATGTTAATGGTTATACTGCTACTAATAAAGATGTTGGTTTAG
This sequence comes from Rhinophrynus dorsalis, assembly GCA_037306005.1. Classification (NCBI taxonomy): domain Eukaryota; kingdom Metazoa; phylum Chordata; class Amphibia; order Anura; family Rhinophrynidae; genus Rhinophrynus; species Rhinophrynus dorsalis. Next base: position 219,029,751 of record CM074718.1, on the reverse strand, counting down.
TTATGAATTATCCAAAAAAGTAACTACATTTTTTTCGTTCTTTTCTATTTATAAAGAAGTAATTAAAATATTACATTAAACTATACTTTAGCACACAAAATTAAATTATAAGATTTGTTGAATTTATATTGCCAAGTAGCGCATTTATTTATATTTCTTTGTTTATATTTTTTTGTTTATATTTTGAGATGGAATGGTACCGACACCACACAAATTTTAATTTGAAAATAAAAGACTGATTGAAATGGGGCTTTTCTTAACCCCTTGAATTCTAAACTGGTCTCCAAAGCATTTCCAAGCAATGTCTGTCATTCATGGGGTTAAAAGTATGGGTGGATGAAAAGCGAGAAAAATGTCCCACATGACTTTCCACAAAAACTGGCAGATTTTTTCTCTTTTTTCACGAAAGTGTTTTCCTTTTCACCAATGCAAAATGTTCCTCCTTTTCGCCTATTTTAACAAATTTTTTACCTATGGGTACAACATTTCCCACTGCAATATTACTTCTTCTGAGGCCTGTAGTAGAGAAATAAGTAGCTGAAAGTCAAAGTTGTGAGTCCTACAATAACACATGCCTTGAAAAATGTGTTAGCATGCAGAATGCCTTTGTCCTTTGCCCACAACACTAACTTCCTGCTTAAGTGACACTGGCGCATATTCATGATGATGTTAAGTGATAAAAAAAAAGTAAAGTACAACCTACAGTGTGGCAGATGTGTATGGTAGTGGTGGTGGTGGTGGGGACTGGCATGGTGTTATTGATTTGTGTGTGTGTGTTTTTGTATTGTTATTTATATATATATATATAAAGTTTTAGAAAACCTTTATTTTTGCTACTTTTAATTATTGCCTTTTAACTTGGTAAAAACATTAGAAAAACATGTAAACATTGGGAATTTCTAAACTCATTGGCTATTTCTAAACTCAAGACAAATATTATAATGTATTTAGAAGGGTTTTTTTAGCATTTGTAGATGTGTAGAAGATTTTTCATGTAAAAGCTAAAAAAGTGCTTTTGTTACATTTTTTCATCATATTTTATAATTTTTTTATAGTAAATTATATGATATGATGAAAATAATGGTATCTTTATAATGCCCATCTTATGGCAAGAAAAACAGTATATAATATATGTGGGTACATTAAATGAGTAAGAGGGAAGTTACAGCTAAACACAAACACAGTAGAAGTGTTAAAAAATCCATAGTCCAGAAAGTCAAAAAATGCTCCAAACTTCTGATCCTTAAGGGGTTAAACAAAATTATTCAATGCTTTCTTTTTTCTAGAACAAATAAACAATTGGATATAAAAAAAGAAAGCCATTGTCCAGAAAGACAAAAAATGTTCCAAATCTCCGGTGCTTAAGGGGTTAAACAAAATGATTCAATGCTTTCATTTTTCAAAAAAGAAAGCATTGAATCATTTTGTTTAACCCCTTAAGGACCAGAGGTTTGGAACATTTTTTGTCTTTCTGGACCATGGCTGTTTTAACACTTCTACTGTGTTTTTTTTTTTGAGTCTACTGCCTTCCAGTGAAAAATTTCCGCCTATGCAAAAATGTCCTCCTTTTCCCCTATTTTAACAACTTTTCTGCCTATTTTAACACATTTTTTACCTATATTTCCTACTACATTTCCCACTCTAATATTACTTCATACACTATCCTCCTTCTCAGATTATTAACACACATTACTTATGGGTCATAGCAGTTGTCCCAAGTGGGGTAGATGGTGGCAACCCTTCTTCACATCCCTCCTCCACCTCCTCATCTGTGCTGCTGTTAATATATTTGTCCTGGCTTTGTCTGTCATACCCCTCTGCAGCAGGAGCCATAGGTGTTATTTGGACTGAACTAACTGTTGGCACCGGCAGTAGCACATTCTCTGACACATAAATAACTTTATAACTTCTGCCCTAGATCCCCGGAAAATTTTTAAAGTGCTACTGCTGCTGCTAGTTGTTGCACCTTTGGCATGCTGATAGTGTGTCTCCCAGTCAGACCTGTGGTTGTGCTTCAGGTGGGATCTCATAGAGGAGGTGCCTAGGTGTGAGCCTGCTATCCCCCTGCTGAGGCGATGATGCTAATGATGACTGATAGGGTGATTGTGTGCTTTTTATCATCTATGCCTGTCCAGGGTCAGACTTTCCAATGGCTTTCTCAAACAGTTTATAGACAGGCACAGTACTCAGTGGTGGAAGAGTCAGCCTTTGACTTTCTGCTAACCTTATAGCCCTCTCATAATCCTCATTCAAAGTTTCATCTGTATCCGAACAAGAGAAGGATGCTGGAGGGATATATTCTAGATCTGCATCATCATCAGTAATCATTAGGTCATGTTCAGCAGCAGAAGCATCACCTGTCAGTTCTTGCCCACTATTATCCTTATATTCCTCTAAGCCTAAGTCTCAAACAGTTTGGTGCTTGTTTGTGTCACTATCTGATACAGCAAACGGTTCAGCTGCTACACCTTCCTCTATTATGCTATTGCCTCCCTTGGAGTAGAGGGATCATCATCATTGATTGCACACGCTGCAGCAACCATTGCTGCAGTCAGTTTTTGAACTACTACTTTACTCTCACGTCCCTGCTCCATCCGTCCCCCTTCCCCTTCCCCTTGTGCGTTTGCTAGACATCATGCAACTACACTGTATTTTTTTAGTGTATGGTACACAACACAACTGATGGAACTGTGTGATGCCTTGCCTAAGCCCTGTCAGCTGTCTGTCACTGTCACTGTCACCTAATATATTTAGTTCTTTAGTAGTGATGAGCGAGCGTGCTCGGCCGATGCTCGGATCGGCTCGAGCATCGCTCTGCTCGGCACATGGCGGTACTCGTCGAGTACCGCCATGTGCTCGCCCGACATGTTCGGGTGGCGGGGATCTGTGCCGGAAGAGGCACAGATCCGAAGAAGCTCCGCTGGACCACCAGGGACTGGAGGTACGGGGGCATTGCGGAGATGAAGGGGGCATTGCGGAGATGAAGGGGGACATTGTGGAAGAGGGGCATAGACTCTATGCCCCTCTTCCACAATGTCCCCCTTCATCTCCGCTATGCCCGTCTTCCACAATGTGCCCCTTCATCTCCGCTATGCCCCTCTTCCACAATGTGCCCCTTCATCTCCGCTATGCCCCTCTTCCACAATGTCCCCCTTCATCTCCTCTATGGCATAGAGGAGATGAAGGGGGACATTGTGGAAGAGGGGCATAGCGGAGATGAAGGGGCACATTGTGGAAGAGGGGCATAGCGGAGATGAAGGGGCACATTGTGGAAGACGGGCATAGCGGAGCTGAAGGGGGACATTGCGGAGCTGAAGGGGGCATTCGGAGATGAAGGGGGCATAGCGGAGATGAAGGGGGCATTGACCAGGCACCCTCCCCTCATCAGAGCAGGGGGTGCCTGGTGTCGCCCCATTCATTCCAATGGGGCTCGGGTGCTCGGCCGAGCACTCGAGCCTCAGGGGGTGCTCGGTCAGAGCACCCGAGCACCCGAGCATCGTGGTGCTCGCTCAACACTATTCTTTAGTCTTTTTATTTATAAATGTATTTATTTTTTAAGTTGTCAACCTTGCTGTCTTATCACAGTCTGTCCAAAAAAAAATTATAACTGAAAAACAAAATCAACAACTTTTTCCCCAGACTTCCCCACCCACCACAGAGACAATAACAGCAGGATCAGCAATCATATAGGTCCCTAGCTGCCTGTGTCTTGCCAGTCAGTCACATGGAATTTTGGAGTATTTAGGGTCAACCTCCTTCCTCCCTTATTCTCCCTAGAGTGCCCCACTGACTCTCCTAACATAACAAATGTCCTACCTAAAAGATTCCCTAAACTAAACTTCAATTCCGCTCTATGTCTTCACTAGTTCAGAAAACCTACTGCTCTCTCCTCTCACAAACACAAAATGGCATGATGTGAGAGCCTGACAGCCTTTTATATGGCTGTTGAAAACTTTCCTGTGGTGGAGAAACATTTTTCTTCCCATTGACTTCAATGGGCGAAAAAGAAGGGAAAAAGTGGAAAAACTGCACTTTTCGCCGATTTCATTTTGAGGCAAAAATTTTCACCCATTACTACTGCCTTCCTCTTTTCTTCTCTCCCGGAGCATCCCTAGACTCTCCTAATACAGAGAACAAATATCCCTGTTCCTAAACTAAGCTTCAATTCCCCTTTATTTGCCTATCTTCTCTAGCTCAAAAATGTCTGATTTCTCCTATCACAAACACAGAATGGCATGATGTGGGAGCCTGACACCCTTTTATATGGCTTTAGAAAAGTAGAGAAAATGTTCATGTGGTGGGGAAAATGTTTTCTTCCCATTGATTTCAATGCAATGAGCTAGGCAAAAAAGCAGGAAAACTGCACTTTTTGTAGGAAATTATTCTCCAAACAGGAAGTGCCATTATTTGCCGATTTTGGTTTGAGTTAAAAGACTCATTTCTGCTTCTTGTACTTTACACCCAAATGAGAGAGTATTCTACGGTCACTCTGCCACCTATGGTTCATTGTCTTGTATAGACTACGTCCTTACATCTAGAACACACTCCTAAATGTATCAGCGCTCACTATTGAAAGTCCTATATACCCAAAATATATCTCTAAATAAAAAAACAATGATACAATACAAAATGAAAATAATAATAATAATAAATAAATAATAATAATAAAACAAAAAAATAAAAACCAAAGTCTCTAGTCCAGTCTTCTTCAATCTTCTCTTTTCACTTTCACGGTGCCGCTTCTCAATATCAGTCGCTGGTATTCGACTTCCAATACATGTAAACAAAGAACATAAAAGAAAGAAGCGCTTCTTTCTTTTATGTCCTTACATCTAGAACTGTTTTCCATATAACAGAGGGATGTTGCTTCTTGCTGAGAATTACTACTGATCATAACCTTTTGGTTCTCTCTGTCAAACTGAGCTATCATCAATCTGTAGAATACTGGAAATGTAATCTATTTTGGATGTCTATCGATCTGTCAACTTGAGCAATCATCAATCTGTAGATAACTGGAAAAGTAATCCAGTTAGGATGTCTATTGATCACTTAGTTGACCAACATACAACCAACAGTCTCATATTTTGAGTTGAACTCTGATTCTTCTACTCAAGTAAGTGATTTGGAATGCTGCTAATGTGGTATCCTCTGAAAATGTTGCACACTATTGTACACGCAACTAAACAGTGAATCAACCATTAGGGGTGGGAGAAAAGTGAGAAAAAATCTCCTGCATGACTTTTTGAAAAACGGTTGATTTTTCTCTTTTTCGCAAAAGTTTTCTCCAATGCTAAATTTTCCTCCTTTTCACCTATTTCAGCTAATTGTTTGCATATTCCAAAAAATTATTATCCTCTTCTAAAACATTTTCTACCTATTCCAACATATTTTCTCCTATGTTTCATGTGGTGCTACATTTCCCAGCACAATGTTGCTACCAGTGCTGAACCTGCTGCCAGTGCTGAACCTGCTGCCACCAATACTTTGCCTGCTGCTAATGTTTCTTGTAGTACTCAGGGGGAGATGGAAGGAGAAAATGAAGCCAAGTGTGACAGCAGGGGACCTTCTGTCACATTGCTTGTCACCTCCTCCAAGCAGCAGTGAGGTGTTTGGAATAGAGCAGCATCATATAGGGACTAGTGGTGGTGGTGGTGGGGAAGCTGGGGTGGAAGAGATATTGATGGCCATGGACACAGTGGGAATGGGGGTCAACAAGTAATGCAGGACTACGCTAGGTTCAATTAGGTGCCAGCAGTAGCAATACTCCTGATCCTAGTTGCAGTGCTAAATCTGAGGCAGTAGCAGAAACAGCAGCAACATTATCTGCTGCCACAGAAAGTGAAGGGGAATGTGGAGGAGAAGAAGAAAGAGGCCATTCCTCTCAATCTGTTACCTATCCCTCCCCCCAGAAGTCATGGGTGTGGGAATATTTTTCTCTTCAGGCAGGCACAGTGCAGTCATCATCAACAATGGTACATGCAAAATTTGTGACAAGTTGGTGAGAAAGGAAAAGCAGGGAACACACCTTGGCACAACCTCCCTGATAACACACACATGAAACACAGACTCCATGACATTTATGTCAAACATGTCAAAGCCAAACACCCATTACAGAAGTCTAACACTGCTGTTACTATACCCCCTGTCTCTCCATAAAGGTGGAGATCAAAGAGGAGGAAGAATAAAGACGGCCAGACAGACACTGGAAGTTCCATGACGAGTGAAACAACTAGCTCGCCATCAACATCACCGTCTTCCTCTAGGGTAACAAGTACATCTCCTGCAAATCCACCTCATTCATCGTTACCTCCTCTGCCAAATGATAGCCACTTTGTTAATGTTAGGATATGGCACTGACCACACATGCCAGTGTGGTGGAGGACAATCAATACCAGGTCATCACGTGGCATCTGAGGAGATTTCATCCCACAGAATATGCTAGGATTCTGGAAAGGATTCTGGAAAAGGGGTACAGTGACAGCAGTAGTATTTGGTTACAGGTGTCATGGTGTTTGGATACAGTTGTGCCCCCAGATCTTACTTACTACACACACACACTGTGCACATTGCAGTTGCTGATGGAAGCCACAGTTCCTGTTCTCAAGGGAAAAAAACATATATTCTAATAACAATGCACCCATGATTTTGGCGGAGGGGCAGGTGGAGAAGATTTAATGGCCAGCATCTTCTTTTCTCCACTTAGACTGGGGGCTACTTATTGTGCTTCTACTGCCTCAGGCACATCACTGGAGCCAGTTGCAGCGAGTGGAACCTTTATCATCCATCTTCCATGTTACTGCTATTGTTGATCCCATTCCCTTTCAGCTGCCTAATCATCCTGCTGCTTAAACAACTTAGCAGCAGCAGCAGTACAAACAGCAGCTGCAACTCAGAAGGACATTTGACAGTGGCCACTGGCCAACATGACCTGCTGGCATTAGACCAGCAGGGCAGTTTTATTTTTTTCTCAGGTCTTGTGTTTTGAAAAAAAAAAAAAAAAAAATTAACCCTTTGAATGCCAGAGGGGTACGGAATGCATTGCAAAGCAATGCATTCAGTACCCGTCTAGTACTCAAAGGGTTAAATAAAACTAGTCCTACAAAAAAATTAACAATTTTTTTGGGGGGTTTGTTTCTAACAAGCCTAGGTCCTACAAATCAATGTTTCTTTAGGGATTGTGCCAAACAAGCTTAAGTCCTACAAATCAATGTTTCTTCAGGGCTTGGGCCTCTAATAAATCTAACAAAGGCTTCTAACAACAAATCAAACAAATCATCCTCTACAAAATACTCTTTCAAGTCAAGTATCAGTCCACCCCAGTGGCAGCTTATGTCAGGGGGCTCCTTTCTCTATCACTTTACATACAAATATGGACTTATTTTTTTCAATAACTGTCCCCCTAATTGCAGTCAAGAAATCCCCCAAAACAAATTCCCTGTTCAAATGATTCATTCATTCACCAACAGAGACACCCTCCTCAGACCCCTTTATACAATATCTTATGGTTTTTATTTGTTTTTATTTTATTTAGGATTTCTTTTTTTATTAAGTGCCCCCCAATCCCAGTAAACAACCCCCGAAAAATCATCCCCTGTTCAACTGATTGTTTCCCCACACTCCACCAACACAGACACCCTCATGCCCCTTTTATACTATGCCTTTGGGAAATAAAATAATATTTGCTATGTGTTCTGTGTAACTTCTGTGTTCCCATTGATTTCAATGGAATGGGCTAGGCGAAAAAATCAGAAAAAGCTGAAAATCTGCACTTTTCGTTGGAAATTTTTCACCAAACGGAAAGTGCCATTTTTCATCAATTTTGATTTGAGGCGGAAATTTTTGCCCATCCCTACTTATGAATAAGGGAAAAAAGTTGGGGGCAAACTATAAATGTGATGTTTTAACTATAATAGGGAGATTTAAACAATGTAAAGGTGAGTAATTGTACATATCTTATACTGTACACAAATCATGTTACTGTCTGATTACATGTCTCTTTTGTCCTATTATATCTCTATCAGCCATGAGTATTGTACTTTCATTACTATATAAAATAACATCTTGGAGTTTCATGACTTATTCTAGTCTGTGCATGATTATTCAACTGAGATACAAACAACCATAATATAATATTAAAGACCGTAATCACAAAGATAAGGAGGTGTAAATCCAAGGCAAACCAACTGCACAGAGACAAATAAAATGGTCTTTTATAGAAGCACTCTTTCATTAAAAAAAAAAAATAATTTTTTGAGTGTGTATGTGTTTGCGTAGCTCATTAATCTTTTATTTTGTGAGCTACACCTATCAGATTTCATGACTTGGGGAATATGCAACATTATTGGGCATTCCTTGTGGTGAAAACTACAGGTAGGACCACCTAGGTGCCTGTCCCGCATGAGACAGTGGATCTCTTGTATATTGGTATTAATATTTTAACATCTGTCACAACTAACATGACCTTCTTTGAAACCTAATGCTGCCTGTCCTATAGGAGGCATTGTATTCACTTGTCTACCTGCATTGAATAGTGGAATTAATTACTGAACATTCAGTGCCCTTTTTTAAGTCAGTGCTCAAGCCCTCTCATACATACAGCCAACATGCCACTCACGGGTTGAAGTGACATGAGAACTTGCGCTTTTGATGCGGGCGAGATTCTCATGTCAACCTTTTCATCAGGTCAACATGTTTAATGTACCTTTTAGTTGCTCACACAATAGTGTGCAACATTTTCAAAGTGAACCTGCTAAAATGGTTGGTCATCTCTCTTCTTTCCTCTTACAAAAACCCCCAGAAGGGATGAGTTGGAAATGTTAGAATGGGAGGTGAGGGAAGCAGAGAAAAAATATATAGAAAAAGAGGATTCACCTTCTTATGAAAAATACACTAAGTACTCTCATATGTGATTAAGCTGTCTGAGCATAACCTAACCTAATAATCTGAAAATGGAGATAAGGCAGAAAAGTTAACCACACCTGATCAGAGGCAGCAGAGAGCTTCCTAACATTATCTCATTGGTTGATGATCAGGATAATGTAATAATAGAAGCATGTGATTTAAGCAACACATGTACTTGCAACAAACTCTATCTCTCAAACCACTGTGGTTTGAGAGATATAAGGATTCAAAGCTCCCCCCTCCCTCCCCTTCTCCTGATGTAAGCTGTAAATCTGACAGCAGGAGATTAGAGTTGTACAACTCAAGGAGGCTCCAGAGCAGAGTCGAAATCGCGGTACTTAAAATAATTCATTCATTTGAACTGTCTACAAAGTGTGCCTGGTTTGCAAGCACACTTTGTAGACCTTTCCAATTAATGAATTAGTTTTAAGTACCACGATTCCAGCTCTGCTGCAGAGCCTCCTGCTGATCCCTGGACCAGGATCTCCTGCTGTCATCTAGATGCTGACATCAGGAGAAGGGGAGGGAGGGGGGAGCTTTGAATCCCTATATCTCTCAAACCATAGAGTTTTGAGATATAGGGTTTGTTGCAATTAGTTTATTTTTTCAGTCTCTACCTAAATCTAAATATATTTTAAGGGACAATACTAACCCTTTAAACAACTCTACAGCTCTAAAACAAACAAAAAACAAATTATCAGGTTGAGAACTACTTGCGGGGATATGATATACCCAAATTGTCCATTGAAAATAGACAAAATTGTCCATTGAAAATAGACAAATATTGGATTCACCAATCCTGTTGAGGGAGATATTGGAAGCCATTGAGAGCTTGCTTACTAGAAAGGCATATGGTAGTGTAACAGTTTGTTTGACTCACAAACACAGGGTAGGATAAAAACACAGTTTTATTGAATACAATAATACAATAAGAACCCTCACAGGTCCTGTAATATACAACAGTATAGTACAGACACACGACAGGTAATTATTCAAAGCCCACACAGGTCCAGCACAAATATAGAAGTACAAACAGTATGTACTGACACAGGTCAGGCAGAGAAGTAGGTTCCCAGGATTCGGGCACTGCAGGAGTTAAAGTTCATCACTGATGGTAAACAGTCCCATATGTGAAGGTAATGAAATGATCCTTTAACAAGCCAAGGTCAGCACACATCTGTGAGCTACCAGTCCAACTGAAACAGAAGAGCACTACCGGAGTAATCACGGAGGCAACACTTGAAGCCGGTATGGTAGTAGCGGAGGAAAAGCCAATGGCACTTTACCGGAGCAATCACGGAGGCAACACTTGCAGCCGGTATGACAGTTGCGGAGGACAAGCCAATGGCACTTTACCGGTGCAATCACGGAGGCAACACTTGCAACCGGTATGGCAGTAGCGGAGGACTAGGCCAATGGAGCTGTACCGGAGCAATCACGGAGGCTACACTTGCAACCAGTAGGACAGTAGCGAAGGACAAGCCAGTGGCACTTTACCACAGCAATCACGGAGGCAACACTTGAAACCAGTATGACAGAAGCGGAGGACAAGTCAATGGCACTTTACCGGAGCAATCACGGAAGCAACACCTGCAACCGGTATGACAGTAGCAGAGGACTAGGCCAATGGCGCTGTACCGGAGCAATCACGGAGGCAACACTTGCAACCGGTATGACAGTAGTGGAGGACAAGCCAGTGGCACTTTACCACAACAATCAAGGAGGCAACACTTGCAAACGGTATGGTAGTAGTGGAGGAGTAGGCCAATGGCGCTGTACCGGAGCAATCACGGAGGCAACACCTGCAACCGGTATGACAGTAGCAGAGGACTAGGCCAATGGCGCTGTACCGGAGCAATCACGGAGGCAACACTTGCAACCGGTATGACAGTAGTGGAGGACAAGCCAATGGCACTTTACCGGAGCAATCACGGAGGCAACACTTGCAGCCAGTATGACAGTTGCGGAGGGCTAGGCAAGAGGCGCTCCGTCAGCAGTAACTGAGACCACACTTGGCAACCTGCCGGAGCAGAGGCGTAGGACAAGGGCACCGGATAGAAGAATGTCGCTGAGGCGACGAGAACCTGGAAGCAGGAACAAAGAACTAGCCGGGTCGGTGCACAGGAACAGGAACGTCAGCCAGGCCGGGTCAGAACACAGGAACAGGAACATCAGCCGGTCCGGGTCGGTACACAGGAGCAGGAACATCAGCCGGTCCGGGTCGGTACACAGGAGCAGGAACGTCAGCCAGGCCGGGTCGATACACAGAAGCAGACACTGAAGAATAGTCGGGCAATCTGGGTCGGTACACAGGAGCAGGAACTGGAGAGTAGTCAGGCAGGCCAAGTCGGTACACTGGGAACTTCTTGAGCAGTAGTTAGCATTGGTACAGGAACACCACGAAAGGGCACCGTGTGGGTGCAGGAGCCCAGTATATAAAGGCCATACTGGGCGGGCTCAACACAGGGCAACCAATGAGAGCATAACACAGGATAACTGACAGGAAAACATAAACAAGGGAGCACGGGCACCATGATAGGTAGAGATGGCCTTCCAGCTGTATGGTATAGCACATATTTGCTGAATACCTACCATGCAGCATTTGATTATATGTCTTTGCCCTCTTCGCTGTAACATAGTAACATAGTAACATAGTAAATTAGGTTGAAAAAAGACACAAGTCCATCAAGTTCAACCTTCGCCTCATACCTCAGTAACTGAGAATTTTATAGCTTTCCTGCTACCAATTAAATTAGTCTTTATCAGACCTTCCTGATCAGCCTACTGATAAACAGTATAACTCTGTATGTTCCCTTTTGAAAGAAATGTATCTAATCTTCTCTTAAATGTATCCATTGTATCTGCCATAACTACCTCCCTGGGCAATGAATTCCACAATTTGACAGACCTTACCGTAAAAAAACCCTTCCTCTGCTGAAGTTTAAACCTCCTTTCCTCTAATCTCAAGGGGTGTCCCCTGGTCAACTGTCACAGTTCTTCCAAAACTAGGGAATGGCAGTTTGATTTTCCTACCAGATTTTTTCAAATATTATCTTGTGGCACAAACCCAGTATGCTTTAGCCTGATACAACATATGAATTTCCAAAAAGTGTTTCTTCACAGTGGGTATAATTTGTCTCATATGATTATTTTGGGCTCTGGAATTAGCTCAGGTCATGCTTGGTCTCCAAAACAATTTGGAAAACTTGGTTTACTTTGCAAGCAGTTACTGGATATAGGGCCAAGGATTCAAACACCCGCCCCTATGGGTGGATGCAAATCTAGAACATTTACCCTCTTTGGATTTTGGGACAACCTGGGCTACTTTTGGCATTAGCTTTCTTGGGCAACTGTATTCTAATAATATGCTTAAACCCTTTGAACAACTGCATAAGGAATATAATATCACAAATAAATATTCTTACTTACACCTCTGGCGTATGATTTAGGCACAAAAGGGTATACTGTCCAACCTACCAACATCTCTGCACTCAAATTAGTCTCCTCTTACAGAAGGGATTTCCTCAGAAATTCCATGATATTTGAAAGGCATGGTTCTGCTTTAGTGCTGACAGGTCACCAACTTCAAACACATACTGGTTCAGAATGAAGACTTACTTGACATGCTGGGGATTACAAGACTTTCCCTTTTCTCTAGTCTGAATAAAACTTTGGGGGTTATGTACTAAGGTGTGATAAAGACGTGATAAAGTGGAGATGACTTCTGCAGTGATAGGCCTTATAGAATAACATAGGAACTGGAGAAGAGATATCACTGAAGAAATCATATCCTCTTTATTACTTCTTTATAAATGAATAACTCCTTTTGTTATTTGTGGGTCTTCTCTCAGAGTGTGTGTGTGGGGGGGTGCTCTGCCTGCTGAAAGGGGGGGGGGGAGATAGGTAGATTGGATCGAGGTAGTTGGTGTTGTATTTGTTCTACTTTTAGGGATTCAGTTACACAAACACAGGTAGTCACAGGAGTTCATGGTTTTGTTGTAAACATGCTATTCATTATGTCATAACATACATGAGCTAAAATGTAGTTGTATATTGTGGTAACTGTGTACCAGTTTTGCCCTTTATACAAACAATTTTCAGAAACAAAAAGCCCACGGTGCATTTGGTTTGCTCCAGAATTGAACCGCTTTAACTTGCGGAATACAACTCTAAAAACCAGTAGACTGCTGTCCACATTTAATATAATTTTCAGTCTGTCTTAAGTTCCTCAAACCTCACCAACAATGAATATTTATATCCTTAGAAGGGGAATTTGTCTAATTGATTGCACACTTTTGGATAGCCTTGAGTTTGAGAGCCTGTTTTAAAAATTATAATAAATCTTGTGATCCCATTTAGGTACTTTTTATCAGGGTTCTGTATAGATCCTACCTGGATAGCTAGTTTGTCATTAATCAAGACATATGTACTATGATGCTAATTATACTTCATTTAGGTGAACACTTGAACTACAGATGTAGCCTTCTTACTGTCCACGAATTTCCTATCTTATCTATAGCTTTCCATGTTACATAAACAAAAATCCCAATTAAAATCTGTGAATTTGCTTAACACTGATGTTTTAACTCAATGAGAAGGCATTAAAGATGGTTACAGTTGTATTAGTTGTGATTGTGTTCTCTGAATTCATTATCACTGTTATTTCTTTATATAAAAATAGCTAATGCGTTGCATATACATTTAACAGCCATCAGCTGAAAAGTCAGAACCCGTGTGTGTGCATAAATGCCCCCACTGATGTTTATTCACTGCAGTCATATGGGGCATCACTCCTCAAGTCATAGGCAAAATGCATAAAAAATTATCAATCAGGAAGATTTCCCCATGGTTACAATGAATATGTTTATGGGATGTTGAAGCATGTGAGCCCATCAGGGCAGATGCAAATCTCATATCCCAGCAGGTTAACCAATCACCAAGAACCATATGGTAGTTGTAATCCCAGGAAACCATGTGAAATGTATCAGGTAAAGGAACTTAAAAGGCCTATGTGCCCAAATACAGAACTTGTCCTCACAGTGAGAGGCAAACACTAGCAGTGCATGAAAAGCTCCTGTCGTTGAACAGGTGATGGTATAGGGTCCCGATACAAAGAGTTATTAATCACTGTATGGTTAAAGAAAGTGAGGCTGACACATGTAAAACCTTATGCCCCCTGTGTAGGGCATCTGGAGCCTCAAAGATGCAGCCTTAATATGAGGTGGAGGAATCTGATTATAAACTTTCTAATTGTATCCATGGGATCTCACTCCTAATTTGTTACGACTTGGAAGCCTGCATCTCTGTATCTTGGCCAAGTGGGCTGGACAGGAATGGTTCACTAGGATAAGGCAGAATGGTGTTGTATCTGTGGTAGAGTACAAAACAATTTACTCTGATGAGAAGCCGATGGAGGAAGGGGATCCAGTAGTATAGAATCTTATGCTGACACATTTAGGGCTCGATTTAATCAGTTTGACACCAAACAAAAACACATGACAGCAGTTTTTCAAGCATAGTAAGCAATTCAAAGAACTGTGCTATGAAGAACTGTCTGCAGAAAAAATGGTCTACACTGCAATTCAAAGGACTGCATTGTGGGAAATTCTAGACCCAGTATAATCCCTTAGCGCAACTTTTAACAGCCAATGCAGGAATTGCATGTAAAAAAGTGAAAAAAACCCTCAGTGGATGTATTGATATGAGGCCCTAAGTCTCCTGTTTCTCTTTTGAGGTGAAATATTTCTCCCATCCCTACTAAGTGTGCCATCCTGAATTAAAAACATCCTGTTTCTGTGGGAAAATCTGTTACATTCTGTATCTGAACAAAAAGGGGTGGATAGTGAAGGGACATATTCTAAAACACCATCATCAGTCTCAACTTTAGTAATTAGGTTATCAACATCAGCATCATCAGCTTTCTCACCACCACCACCACCACCACCATCCTGCCAGATTCCCTATCTCCACTATATTCATATTCGTTTTGCTTTTTCTCAAACCTGTTATTGTCACTTTTCCCAATAGAGGGATGTACTGGAGCTTGAACATAACTTTTGCAGTGCCAGTGCTATCACTGTGTGATACAGCACTTGGGCCCACTACTAAATCCTCCTCCTCCACTGTGGTAATGATACTACAGTGGCACTGCTTATCATCAACATGCTTAGATTTGTTTAGTATTACTGTTACTACTAGTAGTAGTAATGGAAATTTCCACATCAATGTTACAAGTAAAGCATCATTACCTGCTGCAATTGCTGCCACAACCATGGCCACACAGTTTTTGGAGAACCTTTTTACTACCGCCAACATATCAATGCACTCCTCCTTGTAGAGCACATAAAAATTCCTACCTGGCTCTATCAGGGAAATATTTTTTTAATTTTTTTAATTGTCCCTCTCTGTCACAGACACTGAGCATAGGCATACATACCCACACTCGACAACAGCAAGCAACTAGCTCCCTTCTTTGATTCTAGATGAATATATAGTGTCACAATTCACTTTCAGCTATTAGTTTTCAGCTAGCTACATCTTCTGAGAATGGCAATAACCCTTTTGCATAGGATTGTCGGGCTTTGGGGAAACATGGAATTTGCTTCCTTATATATTTTTCATAGTGTTAGATCTGAAAAAAAAAAGGTAACATTAAAGAGGTAAAAAGGATATTTCAGGGGAAAAAAAGTGGCCACATAATGAGATGGTAGCTGTTAAATCATTATGACATTGCATCTGTGTAATACTGCTTAAAACAGTGTATAATGCAGACCTGGAAGGGAAATCATGTCAGTAAAATGTAGTTTCTGTTCTTTTCCCATTGTTGTAGCGCACACTGCACCTTTTTTATGGGTTTTGCAGGGTGGTTTTCTGAGTTCCTAAGCTTTGCCAAGGACTGAGATTGGTACAGTGGTATTAGCATGAATGGTGCTTATCTTTTACACATCTTTTTTGTCTCTAAATTTGATTGCTAACAGCTCCTTTTGGTGCAAAGCTGAGGACTCCCCCCATTTCAGCCATAGCTGTACTTTTTTTGAGAAACCTTTGCAGTTTTTTTCTGACTGTACCACCAACCACTGTGTCCATACAAAATTGAATTTATATATAATGGGGCTGGTGTAAAAATTATACATTTATAAATTATAACTTTTATTTAATAAGGGGTTTAATAAGGTCTTACACTATCTTTCCACTGGTTCCTAGGAAGTCTGGGCAACCAGGCGGATCATGGTGGCTATCCTCACCCTCCTATTCTCTGAAAGCATAAGTATATCCAGTGACACTCTCACACGGTTTGCATGTGCCTCCAAACCTGGAATGCTTACAGGAGATAAGCTGTTTTAAACCCAGTCTTCTGTTGTATTTCATAAGGTATTCGCAGATATTTTTCGGGGGCATGTATACATCTACAAAAGTGGCCTGTAAGAAAATTATTAGGGGTGAATTTTAACGGCCTGTCATACTGCAGATGTTCTTTTGGCAGACACAGTCTTAGATGCACTAAATGTCGATGTGGTGTCAGTATGATCTTGTTGATGTGTTCGAATCACTCCGACAATTCGATCTGCACACACATCGACATTCTCTGTGCTTCCCTACCTAGCCAGAAAGGGAATACAGAGAAGGCTTTCAGCACCATGGACAGCACTGAATGCCATAGGGATCTGCTAAACAGAAATAGTACACCAAGCACTACACAATGTTTCCCCTCATTTGACATTCCCCTCTCCTCTGATTCAATGATCAGAGTGCAGGGCTGCTTTCTAAGAATGAACCCAGTGACAGGGTTTATTCATTGAAGGGAACGCTTATCCTAGATGCGGCTTTTACATCTAGGATAAGCACTCCATTTAATGAATGAACCCTGTCACCGCGTTCATTCTTAGAAAGCAGCTCTGCACTCTGATCATTGAATCCGTTACCTGCTTTGAGTACCCTTGTTTTATTCAGGGAAATAAACCCTACAACATATATTTTTTTACATTTTAAATATTACTATCCCTTTAACAGAAGGCCCAGTGTGATTAATTGAATTACCACTAGAAGTGTCACTAAACTGGGCTGCATCAAAATCTGATACAGATTCAGTGGCCTCAGAATCTGACACCTAAGTGGCATATGCTACTTCAGAAGTATACATTTGCTGCATTACTAATTATGTAGCTATCTACCCTAAATGACATAATGTCTAATTTCTATTAAGTAACTACCCACCCACACTTACTAACCTACTGAACTTATCCACCTATGTATTTGTTTTTACTTATTTTTGTTTAATCTACCTAAAACCTAGTTCTATCTAATTCCCCACTGAATAATTACCCACCCAAGCAACAAAACTAACACAAATGAAAACTGCAGGAAACCCCCCCCATAAAAGGTAATTTTTCCTATATGAATAAAATTTTATTTTTTATTTTTTTAAACCTAACACTAAGCCTAAACCTGACATTAACCCTAAACCCTCCCCAACCATGTCAGCCCATGTCTTATCTAATACCTACCCACCCCAACTATAATTAATTAATTATATTTTTTAAAATAATTTATTTAATATTTTTTTAAAGTGCGATACAAAAATAGACTACAAATGAGCACATGCTGATCTGTTTTACTTGATCACTGTAAAGTACAGTTATCAGAGGGGGGAATTTCTTTAAAAAATGAAAAGTTTTATGCAACATAATCTCTTGAACAGCACAAAGTACCTTTTTGTCTGTCTTTCTCTTCCTTAAGATCTGTTTGAGGACACAGAAGACAAAGAGAAGTGACAGAGGCAATGTTTACAAACATTGGTTCTGTCATATGGGTCCTAGCACATGTGATTAGCTGTTTTAACAAATCACCTATACAGAAACCATGTAGATTGGCTGAAACTAGCTGCTACGGTGCAGGAGCAGTTAACAACAGCCTTTCTGATTTGCTACCATTTTGTGATGGGAGTTTTAACCCTTGCCATGACAGGATTGTCACCAGGCCTTAAAGGATGGGAATGTGTGATGGTTCTAGCACGACACTAGTCATGAATGGTGTAAACTGCCTACATCTTGTGCATTTTAGTTTTTCAATCAGTTTTAGAAAATTTTGGTTAAGTTGTTGGAGAATCCAATCTCAGCTGAGCCTTGTTCTCTGACTTGTCTGATTAAGCCTTCATTATTAATGCAACATGTCCAGAAAAATCACATCTGTTCCAACTTTTGAGGGTTCTGGAACCAGAAGGCTGTAATAAATTAATAGGGGTTATTCATGTTTCTCCTTCAAATAATGAGGATCCCACTGACAAAGAGACTTTTAAAAGTGAGTGTTCCTCTTTAAGGCTGTATTTATCAGTATGTACATTTTGCATACATATTAATACTAATGCCTTTTTAATATATTTCCCTGTTAATCTGTCAGTATTAACTTGTTATTTATTTTATCTGTAATGAATGGATGTATAAAATGATTGTACACAGTTATGTATATTAAAACTTAAGCAACTGTTTATTTAGACTTAGATGACTGTCACTTTCTCAGTTCCTTGCCACTGAGTATATATCATGCACTCCCATAAGAACCAGTAACATTTAGCTAAGCTCCACGAATAACCTTTATTATTTTGCTTTCCCCAATGCCACTAGGGATGTTTTGAAGATAAGCACAATGGATTTTTTTTCTTCACAGTGAAGCAGAAAATCATTTTTTTTTATTTGCACTTTTATGAGTCAAGAATTAAGACTAAGCCAACTATGTTATAGTATAAAAAGCAACTACCTGGATTGCTGCAATTAACACTCTTAATAACACAAATAATACAATATAAGATGAATGATACCTCATTATATTAATAATTACATTTAAATGATGAGGAAAATATGTTTGATAATAAACAATACAATATGTTTTTCTCAGTAAAAATAAAATAACAGGCTTAAATTTGTTACCCTTATTGAGGATATGGGATTAATTTATGCCTGGAGAGCGCTACACCCAGAAGTCAAGGAACTTTCTTGTCATTCAGCAACCCACAAATCGCTATCACAAATCAATTATACCATGGTTTCTTCGGGGGTATGGCCAATGTTAGATAATAGTCAGTTTTTACCTAGGGTGGCATTTGTTCACTCTCTATTGCTACTGTCAGTTTGTTTGGAGAATGCTTATGTAACCAAATGCTGAAAACTTCACCCATACTGGTTATCTATAGACCAGATTACAGCCGCCCATGGGGAGGAGCTGGTACAATACTTCCATTGCAATACAGGGTCAGCGAGCCATGGTATGGTGTGAGAGGCAGGAAAAATGGTGGCTAGGGGTTCTTTTATTGCAGTTGTCTCTGCGCACAAGAAGAGTTAGGGGGAGCGGGTGCGGAGACTTGAGGAGGAAGCTGTGGAGGACGAAAAAAAAGTATATCAACAAATCAGACACCTCATCCTATGATTTCTTTTTACTACATCATCCTTGCTCAAAATGGAGCTGACCAACCGCAACGTAAACTACTTGCTGTTTTGGTGTCAGAGCCTGTTCGAACATGGGGACAAGGCAGGGAAGCTGATTGCGCATTTGGTTTAGCTCAGATTAAGGATTATCTGGCAGGAATAGAACTGCCACACCTGTTGGAGTAAGGGAGAAGGATGTTGGGGTCGCCAAACCTACTCCGTGAGGTTGTGTAGGCTATAGTCCACTTGCCCTCAGGTAAGACTCCTGGAGGGATGATCTCCCAACAGAGTGGTACAAATGCTTCTCTGATATTCTAGCCATGCACTAGCCCCTGTACTATTATGCCTTTGACTCTGTCTACCTGACTCTTTAAAGCGATGCAACTCATATCATCCCATATCTCTTCTTACAGTAGACTCCAAAATCCTGGCTAAGATCCTGGTCTCTCGACTAAACTCTGTTACTTCATCCATGGGTGCATTCTGACCAAGCTGGCTTCATCCCGGGGAAGTCCACTTTTCACTGACTGTTACTCCTCCACCTACAGATAGCGTAGGGAACAGTGTGATAGTCTCACTGGGTGCCTCTAAGGAATTTGACTCAGTGGCGTGGTGACTTCAATGGGCCATGCTTGGAAAATTTGGCTTTGGACCTGGTTTTATCTACTGGATCAAAATATTTATCCTCAGGTGAGTGTCATGAGGGGGGAGTGAGGTCCTGTTTCTTCCCGTTGGGCAGGGGCACTAGACAGGGGAACTGACGCTGGCCCTTTTTGATTTGGCTATAGAGCCTCTTGCAGTGTGGATCTGATCAGACTGCAATGTGAGGTGATTCGTCCAGGGGACCAGGAAAGAGAAGATTGCCCTCTACACTGATGATGTTCTTTTATTTTGGGGGGGATTCAGATGGATCCCTGAGTAGGGTATTGAGTTTGGTGAACTCATTCAGTTCCTTCTATGGCCTCCACATAAACTGACATAAGTCCTCAATATTACCAGTTGACCAGATGGGAGAAGATGCTATATTCGCACACACACCCTTGATCTGTGAACAGTCTATCACATATCTCGGACTGAAAATCACTAATTTTGCATCCTCTTATCTTCAGGATTACTTGGATCCTTTCATTTTACATCTTAAAACAAAAACACAGTCATGGCTTAAGCTCCCGCTCTCTCAGTCATCAGTCAGGCCAATCTTATAAATATTATTTTCCTGACTAAATTTTTGTATATATTCCAAGGGGCACCATTGTATATCCATAATAGATATTTTACTCTTATTGACAAAATTCTTACTCAGTTTTTGTGGGGTGGGAACTCAGCTCTCAGTTCTTAAATGCCCAGCGGGGCAGGATGGTAGCTTCCTCCCTGACTTTCAGAGCTACTACTGGGCCATTGAGGCCCAATACATGTTTGAGTATGTCCTACCAGATATTGGACAAACATTTAAAAAAATTGATGAAACACACACATTACCAGTGGTCGCGAACGTTATCATATTTCTCTGCTTGGACCAAGGGTGCATTTGGCGCCCCCTCAGGCAACTCACACACTGTGCAAAATTTGGTCCTCTTTGCAGAGCAGGATAGGATTTAGAGCCATGGACCTGCATACTTGTTTTTGGGGCAACTTGGGCATTTCACATCTTAAGGCACTGGACTTTGGTAGGATTTGAGAGGTGCATGGAGTGACTACTCTTGGCCAGCTTTACCATGCAAATACATTGAAGTTGCTTCAACAATTAAGTCATGTCTACTTCTTTTCCTATCTATGGCTGAGACATGCACTTTCGGGTATGTGGGAGGGGAGGCCCCCATGATATCAGGGAATTTCCCCTGAGTACACTAGCAGCCAAGCAGAATTTGCTTAAGCCAATCACACTGATATACACCTGGCTGACCAGAAGCATAGAGGAGGACAACATCGACTGCCAGACATCAGCTCCTCTAGCTCAAGATACTCCATAGAACTCACTATACTCCAGTCACGATGGGTTGGGCAAAGATAGATGCATGTAGGATGTGTGGGGAAGGGGGCGGCCTTCTTTCACCTTGTGTGGAGCTGCCCCTCTGTGCATGGGTTCTGGAAGAGGGTAATGGACGGGGTCTCCCAGGTGGATAAATGGGTGGTACCCATGGATCCCACGATTTGCATTCTGTCCATCTTACCTGATCAAATACATCCCTTTGCTAATAATGCTCTGATTAGAGAGTTGCTGGTTATGGCATGGAATATAGTGGCTATGACATGGCTGGTGGAATGGTCCCCTGGCTACAAGGAATGGGTCAAACTGGTCAATCAAAACCTCCCTCACTATATAGGTCTATACACTCATAGAGGTTCGCAACACAAATTTGATGCTGTCTGGTCTGACTGGATCTCATTCATTAGCTTTGGCCGGGATCTGGCATAGAGTTTACCCCCAAGTGGAGGGTTGAAACTGGGACTATATGTAAACACGCCCGCTGAGTATAATAATGATAGCAACGGGATGGTTGAGGATATAATTGCCACTGGTGCTAAACACAATGGAAACTGCACTGATGCCACTGATGCAGATGACAGTTCTAGGTGAGGGTCCCTGCAAGAGTGCTGTTGTGGGTGGCCTGGGAGGTTGGGCCCCTGGGGGGGGGTTGAGGAGTACTGTCTTGCCTGCTTGGGTTTTACTGGGATAGTAGGGATTAGATGGGATGGTGAGTTGGGTCGCATAGTCCTAGCTTTTCCTTTTTCAGATAGTTAGTTCATAGTGGTTAGCATAGTTGATTAATAAAAAAAAAACACCTGGCAAACATTGTTATAGGCATTGTCAAGATTTATGTATATCATGCATGTCCTTTAATAATGCTGTAAATTATTGTATTATACTTATCACCACTGTCCTCTTGCAATAACACCTTCTCCACAGTCCCTCTGTCTGTGGGGGTGCCTCAAGGCTCCTTTCTGTGTCAGCTGCTTTTCTCACTGTACACCCTTTGATTGGCCACAAATACCATCTGTAGGCGATGATGCCCAAATTTACATCTCCACTCCTGATCTTTCACCTCAAATCCAGCTACAAATTTCAGACTGCCTTTTGGCCATTTCCTCCTGGATGGCACAATGTCAGCTGATGAAAAACATGGTCAAAACTGATCTGCTATTTTTCCCACCAAAATCTTGCCCAACACCTAGTTTCACCATTACAGTTGATGGAATTGATATTGATCCAGTTTGCTCAGCACACTGACTTGGGGCCATAGTTAATTCCTTTCTTTCATTCTCCCCTCACATTAACTCCTTGGCTAGATCACCTCGCTTCTTTTGCCACAACATTGCTAAAATCCACCTGTTCCTTTCCCAACAAACTACCAAAACTCTTATACATGCCTTCATTCTGTCCCACTTAGACTATTGCAATATCCTACTAACTGGCTTCCCTGCTACTCATCTTCCACCTATGAAATCTGTTTTAAACTCAGCTGCATGAATCAGCACTCTCTCCCCAAAAACTGAACCTGCTCACATAATTCTCAGACATCTGTCATGGCTCATTATTCAGCAATGCATCAATCACAGTCCTTTTTCTTACCTTTAATGCACTCCACACTGCTACAACTCCTTACATCTCTTCCCTCATCTCCTCTTCTGTTCCTGGCTGCCTCCTTCACTCAGCACACAACGCACTTCTTGTTACACCATGCACACCCTCTGCTCTCTCCCGTCTCAAACCTTTCTCACTTTCTGTTCCATACCTATGGAACTCCGTACCCATCTCCCTACATCTTGAAAAATTCCCCTCTGTCTTTAAGTCTACCCTGATATCTTATCTTCTGGAGCACTAGGACCATGCACTGCCTTTGGCCAAACTCAGCATTTGTAATCTCAGCACTTCACACCCTCTTACCCCATTGTCTGTCTCCTTTTACCCATTTAGACTGTAAGCTCCTTGGGGAAGGGACCTCTCTCCTATTGTTTCTATGAATGTGGCACTTATTTCATCCCCTCCTATTTATTGTAGCATACGTCAATTGTAAGTAGCTGCGTACACTGTGTGGCGCCATATAAATAAAGATATACATACATACATATGTTCTATGTATCTGCCTTTAATAAAAACAACTTAAAAAATAAATACATATAAAAAAAAACATGCCATATATTATATTTTTTAATATAATTTAATAAATGAGTCATATAAATACACACATACACACAAAGTAGCCAGTTAATTAAGCAATTGGTGACCCAGTACTGAGTAGAGTATTTAAAATACTCTCCATTCAGTGTGATATAAACTCCATGAGGAGGTGGTGATGTCAAGGAAGATGGCCACTTAGACAGTGAGCTCCACACACACACACTGGGCTTCTGTTATGTACTTAGTCCAGTAATACCACTCTAAATGGCCATTGTATATTGGGAAACAAAGGTAAACAACCTTCACATGTCCTCAAACAAAAAGAAAACCAATGGTAGCAGATCTGCACAGAAAATCATGGAATTCTTTCTGATGCACCACAATAAAGTGGGAAAACCTGCTATCCTAGAGAAGTAGGACAACAGTGCAACACCAGAGATAGGTTCCCATTTAGACAAAGGAACCAGATGGTTTTAAATAAGGAGCAGGAGCCAGTGGAGATTTCAGACCTATCCTATCTTAATGAAGGTGTTGATTACTCATACTACTTTAGCCAAAGTGGACCTGGCTAACTTTCAAACCAGGGAACATCTACACATGATGAAATAATAAATTATCCACAGTAAGAGATGAAATCTCAAAACTATGAAAAGATTCTCCCAACTAAGAATCACCCTCCTTGAGCAGGACAGGGACGACTTTTTTCCACACCATCATGACTTAGAGCAGTTAGTTGCTTAACATGACAACACCATCAACATACTCATGTCTAGACTGAAGGATCTCGACAACTTACAAATTCGTGACCTACCTGAATACATCCCAAACAAAGATCTCCCCTCAACTCTCATCAAGTTGTTCTCAGAAGTCAAGGGGCTCAATCCTGATCCGCATATGCCTCTAGAGAGAGCTCATAGAGCTTTAAGACCCAGGGTTCCCCCACAGATTCTCAGAGACACATAATATGTTGCTTCCTGTGTTTCCTGGATGAGTAGATTGTACTCAAAAGAGGCATGGGGGAAATTAAATATGCTGGTGTTTCTGTGCATTTCTTCCAATACGTGTCCCCATATAATCTGCAACAAAGAAGAGCATTAAAGCCAATTATGGAGCACTTAAGAACCTGCAGATAACATATAAATGGTGATTTCTCTTTTGACTTTTGGTGGTACAAATCATGGCAGAGGTATCCTCATTTAGCAAGGATTTGGGCATCCCAGCACCTTCCAAAGCATCCACTGAGACCATACCACCTGCTTCACCCAAGCTCTAAGCACCTCAGCTGAGCAAAGAGCAAAGAAACTGCAAGACACCTTGGATCTGGGGAGCAAAAGACTGATTAGGGGTGGGTGAAAGGTCCCGTCGTATTCCCGAGACAAAAATCTGCAAAAACCTTGTGGTTATCCTCTTTTTCATGGGAAAATCTGCTTTAAGGGGATAGTAATGTTTCAAAATAAAAGGAGCTCCAATTAATGTTCATAGTATTTGGGCCATGGAGAGTGTTATTGCAATACTGTCAGTAGTAGTAGATCAAGAGTAATTAAATGATAAAGTATGCCCCTCCCACCCCTTTTACCTAGTGTAAACTGCTTCCCCTGGACTGGACTGCTCACAGCAAGGGACAATCTTCTTACTGTGAGAATAATGAAACCCGGCCCCCTTGAGAGGTTTTTCCCTTATTCTAATTGAAGATTGTCCCTCTTTGGAAGCCATCTGGGTACCACCATTCTGTTCTGAGGTGAGCAGTTACATCAGTAAAAGGGATGGAAGGGGGACATTTTATCATTCAATAACTCTTGAACTACAACTCTGACAGTATTGAAATAACACTCTCCATGGCCCAAATACTATGAAGATTAATTGGAGCTGCTTTTATTTTGAAACAATACTATCCCTTTAAACAAAATTATTAAAATCTTTGCCATTTTGCCAAACATTCAACTATTGGCTAAACCGATAGACTCAAACTGTGCCTGATTTCATACATTCACTTCAACTAATCCAGGCTTGTGCCCCATAGAAAAACAAAGCACAACAACATTGCAATTTCACTACTGTATACTAGTCTCCATTGCTGCCCAGAAGGCTTTTGTCAAGGTTAAATGGGCTTATCTCATGGAATTATTGAGCTACTTAGGGGTAGGACCATGTGATATAAACTTTATTTTGAGTCTTTATTCCTCCCCATCAGTCAGACTGAAAATATACTATTTCGCTTCCACACTCTCCAACATGATGGACTGCACTCAATCTACATAAAGGAATGGATATAATCTTTACAAATACATATCCCTCTTGATCCCTACAAAATCTTCTGGATACCGCTGAACATGAGAACTCTAGCTATGAAGGCTCATCCCATTCTAAAGCATTTTACACAGGTCTGGTACAGTGTTAATAACTCTTGCACACTTACAAATTTTCTCTCACAGCTCAATTTATGGATATATTTACTTCTCCACAGGAAGAGTAGGGGACCTTTTTGCACACTGGAAGTCCTGGCAGCTATGTACTCTACATTCATAGAGTGTTCATTCCTTTGACTCTCATTGTCAGGAGTGGACTATCAGCTTCAAAGCCATCAACTTTGGCAAAACCACCAAGTGTCCCATTTCCTCTCAGACTTACATACTTAGGTTATAACCCACAGGCACTGACACTTATTGAGACAGCTTTTACAAAATGATCATATACCACTCAAACCCTTTCAAAATTCTACAAATTCCTAATCACAATCCCCTCACCAGTCAAGCATCACTTTGTGGAAGAATGGTAGCTAGACTGATTAGCTACCCAAACATTAAATGGCACTCTGTTTTTAAATATCTAGCCACTACCTGTCTAGATGTTTTGACCAAAGAGGCCAATTACAAATTCTAAAACCAGAGGGTACTATACCCCTCAAAGGTTTGTCAAAATGTTCCCATCATGTTCCCTAGCATGTTGGGCGAGGATTCGCTTTTCCGCATATGTTGGGAATGCCCTAATATACAACCCTTTTGGTTCTAGGTGCTGGATGACACCACAAAGGCATTCCATCTTCAATTTCCCCATAGCCACTGCAACGACAACCTTAAATTCATAAAACACCAAAGCAAATGCCTCTGATTATTATTAAACATGGCGAAACTTCCCATTCACTTAAACTAGAAGATGACCCCCCTTCCCCACAGCTGAGATTTGGTAATCTAGGGTGTCCTTCTTAGCCTCCTTAGAAAGTGCCCATCCTATTGCTACAGGCAAACCAGACTTACATGATGTTACCTTTTTTTTTTAATTAATTTCTATTACACTCTTAAAAGTTGAAAAGTCATCTTTTGAAGAATTTTACCCTCTTCCACTACAAGGAATGCTTTACCATGGAAAGGGTTCCACTGGCATGGTCATCCACTTCCTTATTTTACCATCATACTCATTGGTTAGCATCCTCTTTATATCCATTACAACTGACATGTCCTGCCATCCGTCCCTGATCTGTTGGAGAGCAATGGTCTCCCCGGCAGGGGACCACCATTGGGCCACTGCTAGTGCACCACCCATACCCATACCTCTACCTCATTTAATATGTTCTTCCATCTTCTCTGTTTTGCTTTGATTGCTTTGTTCAAGTTCCAGTGAGATCTGGGGACATAATTTGCTTTAGCACCTTCCTCAAAAATAAGTGTATATGTTAATACCAGTTATAGACTATGGGGAAGTATATGCTCCCATGTCCCAAATCCATCTTGATAAAATTGACACTCTGTATAACTCATTATGCTGCTTTATCCTTCAATGTAATTACACAACCCATCATTATGATATTTATGAAGAACTAAATTAGCTAACACTCAAATCTAGATGTGCCCTTCACCTCTTTTGCCTGGTTTATAACCACTTCTCTAGAAAGCTATCATACTACCTGAGGAGGATGATCACTCCAGCTCTCCATACTAACTATAACCTCCACTCCACTTCTACCAACTCACCAAGAATACCACACTACAAGAAAGAACTCTGTCAATCTGTCTTATCCTTCAGAGCTCCAAAAGTCTGGAATAACCTTCCTGAGAAAAATCAGATCTTCTCACAGTCTAAAATCTTTAAAAATAACTGCTTCTTTATTTCAGTTTGTAAATGTATATAAAATGTTTAGTGCGTGTGTATATATATATATATATATATATATATATATGTGTGTGTGTGTGTATATACTGTATATATAAATGGATAAAGTGGATAGTGGCCGACAAAAACAATATGTCTAAGTCGGTATTCAATGGCCCTACTAACTAAAATCACAAAGGAAAAGTTATTGTGGCCATATATCCTTTTTAAGCATTAAGTTCTCAAAATGCAGCTAAATAGCAGAGATAATGGGAACATCAAAGCAAAAATAGCTAACAACTGGGGCCTGACACACTGTCAAGCACCAATTGTTAACTTATCTATGTTACACTTACCTGTCATCCACTGTCCGGCTTCTTCTGTCTTCCTTCTTCATCTTCTCTTCTCTTTTTTCCTCTCTCCTCTTCTTCTTCTTTCTGCTCTCTTCCATCTTCTTTACATTAAACCTGTAATAAAAAGAGATAGCCATAAAGACATATTCCATGCATACTTTAACCTCTTGAGTGCCAGATGAGTACACAATGCATTGCAGAGCAATGCATTGCATACCCCTCTGCAGCTCAAAGGGTTAAGATATGCAGAGATGTGCAGGTAATATAAAAGCAGACATGCATGGGTCAATAATGAAAGCGTCCAAGAGCAGTGCCCATTAAATATATGTCCATGACCTTGCATACCTATGAAATATTGCCCAAATAAAAATACATGTAATATTCCCTTTCTCCACCTCTGTTGATAGAGGCAGAATGCAGAAGGAGGTGGGTGCAAAGATAATTTCACATTGCTGCATTGACAGCCTCTCTAGCATGGTATCCTTTTAAAATATTGCATGCCAAATAGCGTGCGACTACAGGGAGCATTTAGCACGGCGCCTAGATTAAAAGAGTGACATGAGAATCTCGCATTGCAGGACAGCACAAGATTCTCATTCCGCGCCTTCAAACGGTACCTTCAAGCTCCATCATCCTTAGCCTTAGAGTGGCCTGAGCATACATACTGAATGAAGAACAATAAATCAATGTTCTCTCTCCCTTTCTCGGTGCAGAATGACCGAGCCCAAACCTGCCTGTGTCCCATTGGTTTATATTGTTACATGTCTCTAAGGCTAAGGATGATGGGACCTGAAGGCACTGTTTGAAGGAGCGACATGGAAATCTCATGCTGTCCTGCAATTCTCATGTCACCCTTTTAATCAAGGCACCATGCTGAATGCACACTGTAATCACACACTATTTTGCATGCAACATTTTAATACTGAACCTTCTAGCATTCAAGGGGTTTAAAATTCCCAATTAAAGGGATAGTAATGTTTCTTAATAAAAGCTGCTCTAATTAATCATCATAGTATTTGGGCCTTGGAGAGTGTTATTTCAATTCTGTCAGAGTTGTAGTTCAAGAGTAATTGAATGATAAAGTATCCCCCTCCTGCACCTTCTACTGATGTAACACTGCTCAGCTTAGAGCATCAGGGAGTGTCCAGGTAGATTGCAGAGAGGGACAATCTTCAATTAAGGTAAGGGAAAAATCTGAAAAACCTGTCATGGGGGGCAGGGTTTTCATTGTTCTCACAGTAAGAATATTGACCCTTGATGTGAGCTGTCTGGTCTATGGACTGGATTCCACATTTGAGGAGAGGTGGCTTACACTAGGTAAAAGGGGCAGGAGGGGGAAACTTTATCATTCAATTACTCTTGAACTACAACACTCACAGTAATGAAATAACACTCTCTATGGCTCAAATACTATGAAGATTAATTGGAGCTGCTATTTTTGTGAAACATTACTATCACTTTAAATCATTTGAAATGTTTGACTTTTTAGTTCTCTCTAGAGGGCAAATGGCTTGCCCCAGAATTCCTCCACTTTTCTTTTAAACATACAACCCTTAGAGGACTATAGATGTTATATGCATCACTGGGGCTAAGGTATGTCCATAGCAGCAAGAATAAATGGACCCATCATGCCATGCGTCCACACAGCAGGCTGGTTGTGGTGTTTTCACAGCACATTGTATTGCCCCTGATTACGCTGATGAACATTAATGCCGGTTAGGTGCATCCATCATGCTCTCATAGAATAAAGTTTAATATAATATAAATATGACAGGTAAAAGTACTGTATGTTATTTTGGAGAGGCAAAGGTAGGGCCCTGTTTAGGTCACCCATTTGAGGCTATTTATTAATTTTATATATGATAGCTAAAATTATGATGTAGCAATAGAGCTATTATTAAGGCATTCAAATATTGACTTTCCATATAGAGTGTGCTGCCTATAGAAAATCAAAATTGCATTTCAAGAAGAGCTTAAATGGAAAAATATATATATTGTTAAAACTGTATTCAAGATGTTTCCTTTTATGATTACGCAACAGATGTTATAAAATTGACTCCATCTGCAGTCCATCCAGTAATATGATTTAGTTTAGCATAAGAGTGTTATTTTCCTAAATGAAATCTATATATCTTATCAGTATTGCCTATTGTAGAGTTCTTATCATGCTTGAATTCTCTAACATAAAATGTATTACATGTAGACAGAGAACATCTCTGATAAATAATTAAAGGAATATAAAAAGACATTTTACACTTTTTTTTACTGTATTCTACTTCCTTTATAGTAAACAAAATGTTTTTTTTGCAAATATAATGCTTTGAAAGCTTCAAGTTTTACATAAAAATAATGTTTAATAATGGTTAATAATAAGTAATTTAGAAACATGAAGAATCAAAGCATTTAAAATGACTAAATGGTAATTTAAAATCCAGCAGATTGTGATTTGGTTCCTGTTTATCTTCTTCCCCTGGAAACTTTTCTCCATATTAAATCAACTGCAGCCCAGTGTCCATAGATCCACTTCCGATTTCCCTGATGTGAGTAACACTTTGAGTACCAAATAGATGTCCGATGCATTGTACACCAATTTGGCACTCAAAGGGTTACAACAGGAACATGGAGACATACTTGTATTTTTGTATAATCAGAATTGAAAGGACCTTGACAGTAAAAGGACACTGTCATGGAAGTGCATGTGACCAATGCTTATTGTCCTTCATGAACCTGACAGAGCATCAGCAAAGTTTTTTTTTCCTGTGCTCTTCTTTCAAATCAGAAGGATTGCTGCTCCAATAAGAAGTGTGTGGTGAGCAGAATGTGCCTATCAGTACTTCAGTTCAGCTTAGGACAGAAATGGGCATTATAAAGACCTCAAAAGAAAAAAGTATCTTAAGTGCACACTTCAAACATGTATCATTTCAACAAAAGGACAACTATCGCATCAACTGGTTCTTACACCATAAATTAATACCATAGAAAACAAAGAAAAAAGATATTCCTGAAAAAAAAGCACTCAAGGGCAAATGCATCCCCTGTTCCCTTTAAGAATATGGATAATTCAGAACTAAATGTGGTCGAGCTAGACAAAGATGGCTGCTTGAGGTGTGTGCTCCGTATGGCGAGGACATAATATCCTAACTATTCAGGGCTAATACCCATCAAGATCACGCAAATTGCATCCGGTATCCTTGCCAATGCCTCTGGGTGGAAGACGGCCCAGAAAATTGAAGCGGGAGACTAAAATTACTGCTTTTCTCTCAGTGCGTCATAGGCCTGGGGCAGAGCAGGTGAAAAGTACGTCCCCTGGTGCATCGGCCTTGCCAGCCAGAGATCTAAACTCACACACTTCAGTAGACGACGGGTTCTTCCCCTATCAAATCTAGCAAAATCTCACAACCGACTCTGTAACGCTATGGCCACTTCAAAGGGAACCAACTATATCACCAGGGACGATCTTGCATGTATCCCAACAAAAGCTGACCTTAAGGACTTGGTGGCTGAAATTAAAACTGCAGTAAAGGCAGAGATTTTGGAACTACGCAAGGATATCACATCTCTGGGACAGCAAGTGGATCTTTTGGAGCAGGACAGGTAAGCCTCCTACCAAGAACAACATAATTTGGCATAACTTTTGGCCCAGCAAGATGACACAATTAACCTTCTCACAGCAAAACTTGATGATATGGACAAGAGAGCTTGCAGGAATAACTTGCGGTTCTGGGGAATACTCGAGACAGTGGGACCGGGAGAGTTGGAGTCCGTCTGCATGCGAGTTTCACAGACGTAATGGGCCTTCCAGACGAACCTTTTATGACTCTAGAGAGGGTAGATAAAGTGCTGCGGCCCAGGAAGACACAGAATGATCCCCCAAGAGATGTCATCTGTCCGTTCTTGAACTTTCAGGACATAGAAAAGGTGTACAAAAAGGAGAGAGAGATGAGCGAGCTAAACGACATGGGCTCTACAGTGGTCCTGTTCCAGGATGTGTCTATACTTAGCTTGCAGCAACATCGAGCATTGAAACCCCCTTACAAATGATTTGAGAGATAGATCTGTTTGCTACAGATGGGGTTATCCTTTTGCCCTGACAGTAATACACTAAAGGAGCACAGGTTGTCATTCGTACTCCGGAAGCGATTCCTTCATTCTGTAAGTAGCTTGGCATTCCTCCACTGGTGACATGTCATCAGGATTTGGAAGCAGTTCAAAACCCCCCGGCTGTGGATGTAGCCAAGAGAGGTGGCTTTTCGAGATGGACTGTGGTCACTGGACAGAAGCAGAAGAGGCAGATTGACCTGGTGGATTTGGTTACTCCAGCAGAGGGATAGACTTTTGAGGCAGGGGTGGAGACATATGATGCATGACTGTATTTCTTCTTATTAGATTATTTTTGTGTCATGATAATCTGTATAAGTATTTTCACAATTTATATGGGTCTGTATGTTTAGACAGGTAGAGGAGATGCATGGCAGTTGGCTGGGGGTGTCCGGGGGCCCAGGGCTGAGGTGGGGATGCATCATTGGTGGTTCCCCTTGGTGTCAGCCTCTGGGGGTCCTCTGGGCTACCGTGGTCTGACGTTTCATGTTACTCCCCTCCCGGGGTGAAGTATTTTGGGGTGTAGCGTGGTTGTGCTATGCTGTGTTTTATATGGGATAAGTTTAGGTATTTCTATGTTAGGGATAAGGAGAGCTGGTGATATTTCATTGGGTGAGCCACGGGATGGGTTTACGCTGTTCTGATTTGTCTCGCTAGGGAATCTGGGGGTGGAATTTTATTATGGCTTCTTACCACTGGTGAGACAGCTCAGAGGGCTTTAGCTATCATTCCGTTGGTGTGGTTTGGTTTATGTGTAGTGGTAAGTATTTCCTTGGGGAGGCGAATGTTACTGTTTTATATTGGGGTATGGTCCTGATATGGGGATTGGCAGACAGGCTGGGGGGGTTTGGTTGTGTGTGGGCGGGATGCTCATGTGGTGTTCTCTGCATGCCTGCCCTCCCCGCATCCTGGATAACATTTTGTAGGTATGGTTAATTTGTATTTGCAACTTTTCACAGTATATTAGATTTTCTCTACCATCAGTGTGGTACTGTATGGGAGCTCTCTGCTTGCCCCTGCCTGCATCAGGGCATTTACCATGCTGATTGCTTGAGTCTGGTAACTTGAGCCATGCTATATTGTGATATGACTGGTGGGGAATATGCAGGGAGTCATGGGGGGTTGCCTCTAAATGGGGGTAGGGCCCGTGCACAACATAGGGGATGGTAGAGTGGGATGTAATGGTGTCATTTTTATCCAGTTGTGTATTCATCTTATGACCTAATTATGGCAGTCTCCCAAACCCTGATAAAGGTACTATCGGTCAATGCTAGGAGCCTTAATATTCCGGAGAAGTGATCCACAGCTCTTAGAGATTTCCAGAGACAGAGGATGGATGTGGTCATGGTACAGGAGACTCATTTTCCAAATGATAGAGTACCTTCTTTTAAATCTAAATACTACCCTGTGAGCTGGCATGCATGCTGTCATAGTAATAAAAAAAGGAAAGGTGTTTCTATCCTCTTACATAAGCATATATCATGGGTCCCTCATGATTCCCTTGTGGATCCTGATGGGTGATTCATCTTTGTTAGGGGGCTGCTTTTTGGGGTCCCATTCACTCTAGCCAGTCTTTATGTTCCTAACACCAAACGCCTTCTTTGTGGCTAAAGCTTTACGCCTGTTGGATGATTTTCGGCAGGGGCCATTACCAGTTGGTGGGGATCTTAATATGTCTTTAGACCTGTTACTTGATTGTTCAGCGGGTACTTCACAAGTACCCCAATCCTCTATAGATAGATGCAAGAAACTGTTGTGCATTCATATTCTGTTTGATACTTGCCGCCTACTACACCCAACAGCTTGTGAATATACATACCATTTCCTGTGTCAAGACCGCTATTCTCAGATAGATTTCTTACTGATTGAACAATATAAGTTTTATGCGTTAAAAGAGGCTTCTGTGGGCCAAATCACTTGGTCAGATCATGCCCCAGTGGAATTAACATTCCAGTTGGAAATAGGTATTCATGGCCCTACTGCTTGGCGGCTCAACAAATTGCTTTTACAGGGCTCTGACACAAGTGGAAAGCTTACTGGGTGGATCACTGACTATTTTGAGCTCAATGTTGGGTCCGTGGACTCAGCAGTGTCTCTGTGGGAAGCACATAAGTATGTGCTTCGGGGTCACTTCATTCAGTTGGAAGAGCAACGTAAGAGGTGTCTAAATACACACCTCGACTCCCTACTTTCTTGTTTGCAAGAGCAGACGTTACAACACTTCAACATGCGTTCTTTGACAGATTATTAGGAACTTCTTGCTACCAGAAAGGAAATTGCCAGCCATTATTCCACAATAGCAACTAAATTTTACCTATGGTCTCACTATGCACACTTTATCCAAGGTAACAAGAGTGGCAGGTTACTGGCCCATATTGTCAAAATTAAGCATAAGGATCATTTTATTCACCAAGTCAAAAACACTTAGGGCAAATTGTGTCATACTTTTCCTGATATTTCAGAGGCATTTCGGAAATTTTTTAATGATCTCTACAACCTAGGGCCTCCTCTTGCCTCTACCGATCAGGAGGTTTTTAAGAGTTGTATAACTGATTTTCTGGCAAGGTTGAACATCCAGTTGCTTCCACGGGATGTTCTGGAGCTTCTCATTTTGCCTTTTACGACTTCTGAACTGTAGGAGTTGATATGCCAAGTTCAAAGAGCCCAGGTCCAGATGGATTCCCTGTTATATATTATAAGAATTTCTCGGCAATTCTAATACCCTATATGCTTCAATTATTTAATGCCATTTTAGAAGGTATAAACTTTGTCCCCACCACTTTGGAGGCGAACATTCCCCTTATCCCTAAGCCAGATAAAGATCCTTCCATTTGTGCAAACTATCGGCCAATTTCATTACTGAATAATGATGTTAAAGTTTTTGCCAAATTGATAGCAAATCTATTGAAACCCTGTCTTCTGGGCAGTCTCCATCCTACTTAATCTGCTTTTGTCCCAGGACGAGAAACTAGGGATAATAGGGCAAAAGCTTTATCGCTAAAATATACAGCTCTGACCAGAAACGTCCCATCACTATTGCTTACAGTGGATGCCGAGAAGGCTTTCGATAGGGTGAATTGGATTTACATAGCGGGTTTTCTCGATCAATTGGGTCTGGGTCTGTGGGGAAAACATGGAATAATGCCTCTTTACCCCTCATCATCAGCTCGTCTAAAAATCAATGGTACACTGTTGGATCCATTTACCATATCCAATGGAACTCGTCATGGATGCACGCTTTTCTCACTTATTTTATCAGTAGAACCACTGCTACAGATGATTTGCCTACATCCGGACATTTGTGGTCTCCCAAGTCTGGGTGATGACACCAAATTATCTGCTTTTGTGGACAATGTATTATTACTTCTCTCGCGCCCAGACACCTCCTTGCCGGCTTTGATGGACACATTTCAGGACTTTAGTACGATGTCTAACAACAAAGTCAACACCCACAAATCTGAAATTTTGAATATTAACCTTCCCCAGTCGACCTGCAATTTCCTAAACAATAAATTCCCATTCTGTTGGCCTCCTGAAGAAATCAGATATCTGATATCAGATATCCACTGACATCCAACCTCACGGCGTCTTTGAACTACCAGTTTCTCTCTCAGACTCTTTTGGACGACCTTCAAAGATGGACCAAGCTGTTTATTTCTTGGTTTGGGAGAGTTAATCTAATTAAAATGATCAAGTTACCAAAACTTTTGTATATCTTTAAGACACTCCCTTTGCCCCTGTCGCATGCTCAGATAGTGAGGCTAGTCTTCTGTCAATGCTTTTCCATGGGCTTATAAGAAACCGAGATCTTCTGCGTTGCGTCTATGTCTCCCAATGTATAGAGGGGTTCTAGCTTTTCCAAACTTAACGTACTATTATAAAGCTTAGGCTGTGTCTCTACTTCTTGACTTTGTCCTGTGCCCGCAGCAGGACTGGGCATTAGCGGTGAGTCTCAATCTGACACCCGCTACTATAGATAATCTATTGTGGTTACATCCGGTAGACAGGCGAATGGTTGTGGCATGACATCCGATTATCCAGCATTTGTTCGTGAGTTGGGATTTGTTCAATTCGATTATTCAAATGGCACCATACCCTTCACCCTTACTTTCTATTGTGGGAAACCCTGGTTTTCTACGGGGTCTCCAGGGTCCTCCTTTTCCTTCTTGGAAGGAGAAAAAATATTCATACTCTGCAATCACTGTTACCGAACATGGGATTCCCGTCTTTTGCAGATTTGTTGGCAACTCATTCTCTCCTACCGTCTCATTCATGGCAATATCTACAGGTGAAGCACTATTTGCAATCCTTGATCCCTATAGGTCATATGGTTCATGACTTAACCAGCTTTCTATTTTGGGGTTCAGGTTTTAAAACCCCTCACCAAATTTTACTGTCTTCTTATTGTGCAACCTCAGTCATTACCCTCGGTAAAACCCTCTTATACACGGGAATGGGAAATTGATCTACAGGTTTCATTTCCTATACACAGATGGTTTAATATTCTGAAGGAGGCTTTCCTGTGCACACCCAATGCCTTAATGAAATAATCTAGCTATAAACTCTTTACCAGATGATATATAATACTCTGGTTCTTCTGCATAAATGTTACCTTGTGATCTTGTCTACCTGTTGGAGGTGTGGGAATGCTGAAGGTTCTATTTTTTACCTGTGGTGGACCTACCCCATTATCTAGAAATTTTGGGCCGAAGTTATCTTAAATATCAACGTGATTCTCTCTCTCTCTCTTTGCACTTAGATCCTCTTATATGTCTGTTTCTCCTGATTCCTACTGCTCCAGTGGTACCCTCTACTTCTAAAGTTCTACTTCAATTCATGCTTCATCATAACCATCACATGATTCCTAAACAATGCAAGTCAATTGTGTCTCCTACAATTGGGGTTTTGCTGGCTGGGGTGAATGGGACATATGAGATGGAAAAATTGTATGCCTTTTCAACAGGAACTTTGGAATCCTTTGATGTTACTTGGTTGTCCTGGAAGTTTTTCTGGGAGACACACCAAACAGTCTGATAAATGGATCTCCTGTCCATGTCCATGTTCTTGTTCATGTCCTTGTCCATGTCTTTGTCCATATCCATGGCATGCCTATGGCTTATCCAAGACTTATGACATAAAATGACATGCTATCTTCCCTGAAAGTAGCAGCTGCAGTCTTTCTTACTTTATGATATCAGTAGTCTCTAAGGGATCGCAGTCAGATATCTGGTTGACTATTTTGACCATGCTCTTCTTTGGTCCTGTGTCAGCTTTGTATGTCACCATGGGTCTACCTGGCATTGGCTGGTACCTGATCGCTTAGCCCAGTACATGTTGGCTGCTCACTTCTGGATAATTCAATTTTGAGCTTTCTAGTTTCACCTTGTTTGGGTAAGTGGTGGGATTGTCTCCCCCTCTTCCATTTCCCTGGCCCGCCATCCTATACTGTTTTCTGTTTTCTAACTCCCTTCTCTCCCATACTTCTCTTGTTGAAACAGAGAGTTCGGGTGCACATTTCTATTCATGGATCTCCTGTCCATGTCCATGTTCTTGTTCATGTCCTTGTCCATGTCTTTGTCCATATCCATGGCGTGCCTATGGCTTATCCAAGACTTATGACATATGGCCCCGATGCTATCTGCTCTTGTTGAAACAGAGAGTTCAGGTGCACATTTCTATTCATTTTTCTGGTTTAATTCTCTTCTGTCTCCTCTCTGTATTCTTTGTGTTCTTTCTGTCCTTTGCTCTACTACTCTATTCTACATTTCCTTCTTGCTTTTCTCTTTCTTTTCTGCATAAGGCTGCCTCAGTGGTATGTCTTTTGGCATTTTTTGATCTTTTTCACTCCAGGTAACTTCTTTTTCTAATATATTTGTATTGATCGGCATGGGGTGTCACCTGTATCACTTGTAGAGTGATGCAGATTGTGAATGTTACATTTGTATGATTTTTGATGTCATGTATGCAACCATGTTGATATATACTGTTCTGTACTTATATTATGTGTAAGATGATGTATGATTTCTGAGTATATGCATTGCACTGTATTGTTTTTTTTTCAATAAAAACTCTTAAATAAAATAAAAAAAAATTGTATAATTCAGTGGAAAAAGGTTAAAACATCATTTATTTGAAAGTAATAAAAATGTAATTAAGTGAATAGGCAAGCCTTACTCTTAATTTGCTTTCTATTGTGAACTGAATCTCTCCTGCTTTACTCTTTATAATGGACAGACACTCTCTAACTAACATTTTGTAGTGTCCTAAAAATAATATGAACATTTGTGCTGGTCAGTCTTCCAATTTACATAGTAACATAGTAACATGGTAACATAGTAATTTTGGTTGAAAAAGGACTTGCGTCCATCTAGTTCAACCCTTTTCCTATTCCTGTTTACCATTGTTGATCCAAAAGAAGGCAAAAAAACCCTCAATGCAGCTATTTCAAATTCTGCCTTGAATGGGGGAAAAAAATCCTTTTTGATTCCAAATGGCAATCAGATTTCTCCTTGGATCAACAAGCACTAACTAAATGTTAATCCCAATACTAACGTACATAGCCCTCTATGTTCTGCTCTTTTAAATAGGTATCCAGGCCCTTTTTAAAGGCATCTAATGTATTCGATAGCGCCACCTCCTCAGACAGTGAATTCCATACCTTTATTGTCCTTACCGTAAAGAAACCCTTCCATTGTTGTAGATGAAATCTCCTTTCCTCAAGTCTAAGCGGGTGGCCCCTTGTCCTTTGTTCTGTTCTGTTAATGAACAGGTCTTTGGAGAGCCCTTTGTATGGGCCCTGAACATATTTATATAGTGCTATCATATCCCCTCTAAGAAGCCGTTTCTCTAGTGTGTACCAGTTTAACTTTTCGAGCCTTTCTTCATAACTAAAACTTTCCATTCCCCTTACTAGTTTTGTAGCCCTCCTCTGCACTCTCTCTAGTTCCATAATGTCTGTTTTCAGAAAGGGCAGCCAGAATTGAACAGTGTATTCAAGGTGGGGTCTTACCATGGACCTATAAAGAGGCTTAATAATATCTTCCTCTCTTGAGTCAATACCCCTTTTAATACATGCCAATTGGGCAGCTGCAAAGGCCAATATTTGAGAGATATGAATAAGTGCAAGTACTCTCTTTTAATTGTGTCTACCATATAGTTAATACTTTTTTCTGACATTACTTTCCCTTTACGGTCTTTTGCACAAATACAAAGAAGGTGGAATAATTCTGGGGTAAACCATATGAACATACCTGGGAACTTTACAGAAGGTGCAACCCGGAGCCTGGTAGCCGCCGGGTGAGCTCTATGACATGATTCGCGTCATAAAAAGGGGCGGGCTTAATCGCGACGGGGGGGGTTTGAAGAAAAGAAATAAAAAAACACACAAAAAGAAAAAAAAATGACCGAAAAGCCTGGGGAAGGAGGAGAATGGGGCGGGGAGTGGGAGGAACGGGGCTGGGTGGAGCACAAGTGGGCAGAGTTTCAAGAGAAACTCCCCATATCTGGCAAATTAGACTCTGCTAGACCCGGTAATACAGTTTTAAATCTGGAGTCTCCGGGGCAAAAACAGAGAGTTCCCAGCTATGTATATGAATCATATCTATCTGCCAGTTAAGGACAGAAACCCAACAATTCTCTTCTACCCTATTCCATCTCCTTCTCCAGTTAGTTAGTGTGATAATTCTGCAGTAAATGGAGCTGACCCAGTCATCTGACAAGTAGGAGCTTGGTTACTATGTTTCAGTGTGTCCTGAACACTGACTATAATTCAGACTAACATGGCGACAGATCTCTCCATAAATGTGAGCTCTTGTGGGTTTCTATGGAAACCGAGACTCCACTGCAGAATGGTCTGACATCATTCATAGAGTGAGAGAGGAATATTATTCCTTTAAACTAGTCAGTATATATTTAAAGTTTTTCCTCTTCTTAACCCTTTGTGTGTAAGAGAGGTATCCAACACATTGTGTTTCAATGTGTTGGATACCTCTCTGGTACTCAGAAGATAAGAGTGTAAAATGTATCATAACAAACTGGAAATGTTAGTTACGTTATGGGGCCATAAATATGTGTGAAGTGTTGATAAAGTCTGTTACTGTTCCCTGTTTACATTCTTGAGGACATGAGGAGAGGTACATACCTCCCAACATTTCACTTGACCAAAGAGGGACACTTTTGTTTTAGGGGGTATTGCTGGAGGTCTGGCTTGTGGGCAGGGCATTACAAAGACTTTTTAGGTTATTTCATGACTTACTGACACTTCTCTGATGATTTAGAACAAGACCAAAGCATTTTATTTACACAGACTAATTTATAAAAACTGAGGTTTAAACAAACATTAATGTGGGTTTTATTGCTGTGGAGTGCTGTGATACCCTTATATATACATCACACAGTTTGATCTCCTAAAAAGATGGACACCAGGGTGGGAAAGAGGGACAGGGTGATCTGGGTCTGGAAGTGGCACGGTCCATCCTAAAAAGGAACACTTGGGATGTATGGAGGTGTTACCTACAGGGTGACATACTAAGAGAAACTGGAGCTGTTCTGGGACATACCAGGGGGGAAAAATGCATAGCCACACATTTCTATTGATTTACATGGGGCTGTTAACCCCTTGACTAATAGAGATGTCTCTAACACATATAACTCTTTTAGTGCCAGAGGGGTGTCCAATGCATTGTTTTGCAATGCGTTGGGCACCCCTCATGTATTCATAGGGTTATCAATGATTTTCCCTGCAATCTTAACTATGGCATCCCAAATTTGTTGCCAAACACAGTATAATTGAATGCCAACCTGGCCGCTATGTGTTTGCACATTGAAATGATGTACATCTTGCAAAACAGAGACACAGCCCATCTGGTCAAATGATATAATCACACAAACTACATCTGCAGGGTAACTGAATTTGTCGGAGAGATATACTTTCCCTTTCAGCATCTGAACAAAGCAGAACAATTTTCTGAACAACATGCACTGTTCTTCACTGGCCAACAGCTAAATTGTTTACCTGTGACTTCAGCTCCTGTCAAACTAAGCAGTATGTGACAAAAACATTTTCATTTGTAGCCTCTGGAAATCTCTGTATATTGTTAACTCACACCATGTTTTAAGGGCAGTCTGCTAACCTGATAAAAGAGGTTACATTTCCACAGTATATGTTAATTTTTTTATATAAAAAAAAAAAGCAAAAAAACACTGGCACTGTATGCTACTACTAAGTCTATTGTCTACCATTACTTCCAAATCCTTTTCATTAGTAGATTTCCCCAGAGAAACACCATTTAAACTATATGTTTCATTTTTATTATTATACCCAAAATGCATAACTTTACACTTGTCTATATTGAATCTCATTTGCCATTTGCCTGCCCATTTACTCAATTTGTTCAAATCCTCTTGTAATGAAGACACATCCAGTTCAGACTTTATTACCTTACTTAATTTTGTGTCATCGGCAAAAACTGATACATGGCTCCCTATGCCCTCTGGGAGGTCATTAATAAACAAATTAAAAAGAAGAGGACCCAGGACAGATCCCTGAAGTACTCTACTTATCACGATTATCCAACTGGAGAACTTGCCATTTACTACCACTCTTTGCATTCAATCTTTAAGTCAATTTCCAATCCACGCACAAACATTTCCCCTAAGCCTATTTCATTCAATTTGTACAGTAACCTCTTGTGTGGAACCGTATCAAATGCCTTGGCAAAGTCTAAATAGATCACATCAACCGCCGCTCCCACATGTATATTTTTACTCACTTTTTCATAAAATGCAATCAAGTTAGTTTGACAAGACCTGTCTTTCACAAAGCCATGTTGGCTCCTGCTAATGATATTCCTGTCCAAGCTGAATTCTTGAATATATTCCCTTAGCAACCCTTCAAACAGATTCCCTACCACAGATGTCAAGCTTACAGGTCTGTAATTTCCTGGCTGTGATTTTGATCTGTTCTTAAATATGGGCACCACATCTGCTTTACGCCATTCTGTGGACACCATACCTGAAATAAAAGAATCCCTGAAAATCAAAAATGACGGTCTGGTCAGGGTCTGGCTTAGCTCTTTAAGTACTTGTTGGTGTATACCATCCGGCCCCGGGGCTTTGTCTACCTTAACACCATTCAATTGTTTTAACACTTTTTCTTGTGTTAGTCAATGCTTGCGGTGACTATTCTGTAAAATTATTTTGCAGATTCTTATCCATTGGATCTTCCTTGGTAAAAACAGAAGAAAAGAAATTATTTAAATTATCTGCTTTCTCTCCTTCCCCACTGACCACCTCACCCGTTTCAGATAACAAGGACCTAACATTATCAGACTTTAATTTTTTGCCATTAATATATGTAAAGAATTTTTTGGGGTTGCTCGTGCTCTCCTTGGCAATAATTTTTTAATTCTCCAGTCTAGCTAATTTAAATGCAGCTTTCTTGTTATTTATTTCATGAATTACTTTACTGGTTAGCTACACTGGTTTTAATTTGCTTCTTTTGTATTTGTTTCCAATGGGGATAAATTTATATGTATATTTTTGCAATGTTATTTTGAAGGTATTCCACTTACCTTCTGTGTTTTTTCCTGAAAATAGTCTATCCCAGTCAACGAAACCAAGGGATGAATTAAACCTGCTAAAGTTGGCCTTTTTAAAATTTAGTGTTTTGGTGGAACCCATACCAAATTGCTTTTTTTGAATTAATCTCAAACAATACCATGTTATGGTTACTATTCCCCAGGTGCTCCCTTACTTGGATGTTAGAGATAAGATCTTCAATGTCCATTATTACCAGATCCAGACACGCATTCCCTCTGGTTGAGGTCTGCACTAGTTGAGACAAAAAAT
Organism: Rhinophrynus dorsalis; assembly: GCA_037306005.1. Lineage (NCBI taxonomy): Eukaryota > Metazoa > Chordata > Amphibia > Anura > Rhinophrynidae > Rhinophrynus > Rhinophrynus dorsalis. The sequence goes on along the minus strand of CM074718.1, from coordinate 218,986,927 downwards.
TGTTATTCAACAAGTCCAGACACTTACTACTTTTAGCAGAATTAGTTGTTCCATTTTTCCAGTCTATTTCTGGATAATTAAAATCCCCCATAATTATAGTTTTGTTGAGAAGGCTTTTCTATTTGCATTAACAGCTGTGATTCTTCAAGGTCACCAATGTTTGGTGGTTTATAACAAATACCCACTAATATTTTCTGGGCAACTTTACCCCCATTGACTAATTCAACCCACAGGGATTCCACATGTTCACTACTGTCATCACATATATCTTCCCGCAAATGAGACAATAATGCTGGTTTGGCATATAGACAGACCCCACCACTCTTTTTGTTTGACCTATCTTTTCTGAACAACGTGTAGCCCTCCAAATTGATTGAACAATCATGTGACCACCATGTTTCTGTTATGCCAATCAAGTCATAGTTTTCGATTTCAGCTACCAGCTCCAATTCCCCTATTTTACCAGTTAAACTTCTGGCATTTGCAAGCATACAATTTATGCCACTGCTATGTTCCATTTGTGATTTAATTTTGATGTGGTTTATAGGCTTCTCCCTATCATCTGTATTAACCCAGCCCCCAGATCCACCCACCTGATTATTAACTACATCACCTTTCTATACTATCTAGCCCAGTATTTATTGGCTTCTCCCCCCCTTCCTAGTTTAAAATCTCCTCCAACCATCTAGCCATCCTCTCCCCAAGCACTTGAGACTCTCTTGCATTCAGGTGCAATCCATCCCTACTATAGAGATTGTACCACAAAGCAAAATCAGCCCAGTGCTCTAAAAACCCAAAGCCCTCCTTCCTACACTAAGACTTCAGCATGCATTGAGCGCCCTAATCTCCGGCTGTCTCTATGACGTAGCGCATGGAACAAGTAGTATTTCTGAGAATACTACCTTGAAGGTCGCACTTCAGTTATTAACTGTAATTGTATATTTGAAAAATTGACCAGTTTCTATTTGTTGTAGGGTACTATAAAATGCAAATCAAACAGCCGTTATAAAGAGTAAAGCAGGAGGAATTCAGCTCACAAGAGCTGGATGGCAAACTTAGCATATTATGGTCAAATTATGAGATTAAATTCTTTTTCATGATTATGGAAATAGATACAGAGGAGGAGAGCACAAACATTATATGGAATACAACCTGTGTCTCAAGGAAATATATAAGGTAGAACTTATGTGATGAATTTCCACCGGCCCGTATCAGCTGGATCCGTTGTTTTGGTGATCGAGGAAATGTTACCAGTCCTCCCCACAATCTAACAACACAATCGGCCGTGGCTCTCCAAGGGTTAAATCCACCGTGGAACAAAATAATTCAAAAATGGATGCTGATTGGAACAACAGATATTTAATATGGTTTATTGTTTAAAACAATGTAAATTAAAAAAAAAGTGTTTTGTGCTCTGCAGATCACAAAACATGTCAGGAGATCTGTGAAACACTTGGTCCGCTCTACATCCATTTTTGGATTCATTTGTTCTTCAGTGGATTTAATCCTTGGAGTGCCACGGCTGATTGTGTTGTCTGATTGTGGGGAGGAATGGCAACATTCCCCTGCTAGCCAAAACACTAGTTCTCACTTATATGGGGCTGCTGGAATTCATTACATAAGTTCTACCTTATATTTGTCCTTGAGATGCAGATTGTATTCCATATACCATTTGTTTGCGCTATCCTCCTGTGTATATATTTCCATATCGTTCTCCAGAGTTGCTGTGTAAGTGTTGTGAAGGAGTGATCAAGCTTTCTTCTCTGTGGAGTCAGTTATAATATCCTCCTTTGGCATGTATGATACTGAACATGTAATTGTAGCCAAAGAGGAATGTGAGTAATATTCTTTTCCTCGTTCCTTTATTTCTGTTTTTTAAGTGATACACTATTATTCTCTCCCCCTTCTGCTTTTTGTTTTTTCATGATTATGTTCAGGCAAAATGTAGTCAATATTTATTAAATATGGTCCAAAAATATAAAAGCTTGAAAAATGCAGGACCAAATCCTCATGCAAAATAGAACAGTCCATTGTGGCGCAGATACAATCAGACATTGTAAGCGTTCGCTTACCTTGAGCCGGCCGCCAGACCCAGTGGGCGGCTGGTCTTGGCGTCCTCGCTGGTTAGCCGCGTGTGTTCGGAGTACCGGTGAGCTCCGGTGTTCATTCAGGCAACCGGCCTCCTTGCTGTTCCCCCTGGCAGCTCCAGCTGCACCTGACTTTGGCACGCGTCACAGGGATTCCCTGGTGACATCGTGCCTTGAGTCTTAAAGGGACATTACATTAATTGCTCCACCTCTTGGGGGTGGAGCAATTGGTAGATAAACTACCTGGACACCACTTCAACTGCCCTTCGTGGTGTTCCAGTGCAGCTGTGTTTTAGTGTGCTCTGTGTATTACCTGGTTTGTCTGACTACCCGATCTGGTGTTGACCTGTGGCTCTGTCTGACTATCCTCTCCGTGTATGACCCTTGGCTTGTCTGACATCCAATCTGGTACAAACCTGTGGCTCTGGATGACTAATCCCTCTGTGTATGACCAGGGCTGTCTGACCATCCTATCTGTTGCTGCCCATTGGCTCTGTCCGGCTTGTCTCAGTAGTGCCTCCCTCCTGCAGACATCCAGCTGGGGCAGACCTGGGGCTCTGGTAGACCTTCTCCTATACCGACTGCAAGCATGAGTCCAATATTAGACCTCAGTGGCTCTGACTGCAGGCATGAGTCAGTGATCAGCTCCTAGCTAAGTTGACTGCAGGCGTGAGTCAGCTTTCCTCCTACTAGACTGAGAGCAGGTGTGTGTCAGTGTCTTCTGTTGTCATTGGTCAGTGTCTCCCATTCTAGTTCCAGTCATTTTTCCAGTAGAAGACCCTCCGTAGTAGATCCAGTTCCTGTTTCAGTTCGAGTTCTAGTGGTAGAAGATCTAAGGGGTTCCTGTTTCTGCTCCAGCCTTAGCTTCTGTAGAGACTTCCAGTGGCTCCGGCCGAGTCTCAGCAGTTTGGTCCAGTCTAGGCTGCCTACTATTCCTGATAGTAGAGTGTGCTTATCTGCCGACCTTCTGCCTGTTCCTATTGTTTCATCCTTTACCTTGTTCTGTGCCTTAATATAGGTGATTTATAATTATGTTCTGTCCTGAGTCCTCTGGGTATTTGTGACAGACATTCATGTACACACATCATAATATTTTTTATACATATATATAGTGCAATCATTCCATGCCATCGCACACCGATTGAAACTCAGGCCCTCACACAGGCCCTCATAGACACATTCAATCATACTAACTCTTGGTCACTCCCTTGCATTCACTGAATCACATTCACTAAATAATAAATATGTTTTATCTTAAGGAACAAAAAAAATATATGTATGTTTGTGTTATAATTTGTATGCATGTATGTAACACCTTCTACATCACTCAAATGCATGCTCCCCTCTCTCTCTCTCTCTTTCTGTCTCTCTCTCTCTGGCTATCCTCTGCTCTTGTGTCCTGTGATCTAGTTCACAAAAACTCAAAACATAAACAAGATATGCCACTTATTTTGGGGATGTATATATAGGTGTATTTGAATGTAGTTGATACTTTGGTGTATTGTGATTGGCTGTGAGTTTGAACTCATGTTGGAAATGTTTAGAGTAGCTAGATAATGTCAACTGTTATGTTTTTCCTTTGACTGGTTTGGACGCACTGTGAGCGCAGAAAATGTGTGGTGCAGATTTTGGAGTAAGCTCCTTAGTCATTCTGGTAGACTTCTTACTTCAGTGCTTTGTAAGTCAGACAAAGCTAATGATATTTGGCCTTTTTTACCTTAATGGCAGTTTTACTGTACTTCATTGAATCGAGGCCTAGATGTCATCTATACAAATTTAATTTTTTTCTCCAGATCAGTCACTCTTTCTCATGTGTGTGGGATTAGGTATGTAGCCTGTTTTTTTCTTTGCTTGTTTCAGGTATGTCTTGAGAAATGGAAAATCAGCACTGCAACTAGTACCAGAAGTACTGCTGCTGCTGACAAGTGAAACCTGTCCTAGTCCCACATCACTTGTTGACCCCATTCACACTGTTTCCACGGTGGTCCTCAGCATCCTGCTTCCCTTGCAACTCAGCAGCAGCAGGAATTAGAGCAGTTGCAAATTCCACAAATTCCAAAAGCTCACTACTGCTGGTGGTGGTGATGCCCATACCTATCCTTGTCTCCCATTCCTTCTCAGTTTGGGTTAAAAAGGCCATCAATGTCTATTCCAACCCAGCTTCTCAACCATCTCACTGCTGGTTGGAGGAGGTAACGAGAAATGTGACAGAGGGTCCCCTAATGTTACACTTGACATTTCTTGTTGACCTGAAGAAGGCAGACTGGCAGCACTAGCAGCAGACACAGGCAGCTAATCTGTGCTCCTGTTGGCGGTGGTGGTATTATTGCGATGGTAACAATTCTGCCTTCTTCAGGGTCATATTCCACATGGACAATGCCGTGGTTGGAAGGGGACTCCCAGGGTCAGGGGAATGGTGTGGGCTCCCTTGACCACCAGTCTGAATGCTCTCAATTGCTTCCCCTACCACTCTGCTAACACTAGTCTCACCAACTGCTTCACCATCACTGTTACTAGTACTACCACTAACACCAACCATATCAATTTCAGCCCCTGAGTCTTCCTACTCACAGTATCTAGTAATATGATGATTACCCCCTCCTTCACACTTAATACTAACAAGCTAATGGACCTTCTAGCAGTAGTACCAGCACTGGTGAGACTGCTTGGGGATGGCAATTGTTCCCTGCTGTCCCACCTCCTGAGTATTACAAGACACACTGATAGCAGGTTTAGCACTGGTGGGAGTAGGTTCAGCACTGGCAGCAGCCACAGCACTGGTGGCAGTAGGGACAGTACATCTGACAGCAGGCACAGCATTGGTGGAGCAGGGGCAGCACGTCTGATAGCAGACACAATACTGGTGGCAGCAGGTTCAGCACTGGCAGCAGGCACAGTACTGGTGGCAGCAGGTTCAGCACTGGCAGCAGGCACAGTACTGGTGGCAGCAGGTTCAGCAATGGCAGCAGGCACAGCACTGGTGGCAGCAGGGGAAGCACATCTGACAGCAAGCACAGCACATTAATTTTCCCAAGATCTCTAGGGTTGATTTAGGGGGACTGGCTAGTACTGGTTCTGTAGCGTTTACATCCTCCTCCTCAGACTCAGTGTACACATAAGGCTCTTTCCAGTTCCTCATTTTATTAGTTTTAAACTTTCTCATGGTGATAGCAGTTTTGCAAAATGATCACATCAGAACAGCACAGCATGACTACCTCACTCTGTAGCTGCTTCTACTGTATTTCACTTTCGCAAAAGATGTTGTGTTTTTATAATGATTAGGCGAAAAACATGTAAATCAATGGGCGTAAGCTTTCTAGCCATTGAAAAAATGGCAAAGGATTTTTGCCAATGGGCAAAAATGCAAATATTATAATCACTGTATTTAAAGCAGATTTTCCCACAAAAAGTGGGCAGCAACATGGTTTTTGCTGGAACACGATGAGACCTTTCACCCACCCCTACTCATTGCCACCTACAGAGAATTCAGCAGCAGAATCTAAACTTGCAGCTGCTCCATTATTTCACTACTACTGGGGGTGAGGGTAATACCCAGAGCCTCCACATCTCTCCTCTACACTTCATTTTTCACTTCCAAGAACACTCTCATGCTTGCCCCCAGATCAAGAACACCCTGCCGGGTATCACTTCCATTCTCTTCCTCCCCCCTAAATTTGACTTTTTGCACATCCCTAACTGGGATCCAGACAATTCATCAGCAGGGATTTTAGAAACTATGACTATATTTACCACCAAACAACATCATATCAGTGATACCCATTCTTACCATAAATATTACTACTGCTTTAAATGAGATAGGAAAGCTCTCATCATTTCACCAACTGATCAACTCCCTCCTCATCAGCAGCACCATCTCAAATTTTTATTTCCTCTCTTGCTGGTGGTGCAGAGCTTGACATAATATCACGGTGCCCGTGATTCCAGCGACATTTTGACATGTTTACTTCCTGGTGCCTTTTTATTGGCTGCACTGTATAGCTCCTCCCAGTGACAGCCTTTATATACCTTGGGCTGTCACTTATGGGTTGCCCTTTCGTGGTGTATCCGTTTCCTAGCGCTTGTTCCGTTTACTATTGATACCAGTGTATGACCCGGACTGATTGACTACTCTGCCTGTTACCGTTCCTGCTCTGTGTACAGACCCAGATTGGCTGACGTTCCTGCTTCCTGTTCTGACCTGACCTGGCTGACGTTTCTTCTCCGTGTACCGACTTGGCTTGTCTAACTTTCCTGCTCCGTCTACCGACCCGGCGAGACTGGCGAGCCTGCTCTGTGTACTGACCCGGCTGGGTGAAGTTCCTGTGCTGTTCCTGCTTGCTGATCCTTCTACGCAGCTGTTACTCATGCTCCAGTGGTCCTGCAGAGCACCAGTACTCTGGTACCACTTGGTAGTCCAGTTCGTGATCCGCTCACTCATAGTGCCAGTGTTATCCTCCGTTCATTCCTCTAGCACCACGATCGCTAGGTCTGCCGTTCTAGTGTTTGGTTCAGTTGGGCGCCTCCGGTTACGTTCCACCTACAGACCACAGCGTTCGTTAACCCCTTCAGGGCTGGGCATACGTTTGAAGTTGTAGTCTCCGTTGGGTGTATGTCTCCTACGGCACTAAGCACTGACTCTCGCTGTTGGTAGTCTCCGGTGGGCATACACTTAAGCAGCCTTCCTCCCTGGTTGCCTTGCCAGACATCCGCTGGTATATCAGTCGTTGTTGTTACTCTCTGTATGGGCCTTCCATACATCAGGGCCGACTCAGTCATTGGCTCCACTTGTATCTCATATTTACACTGTATCAATTGTGATTTACCTGACCTGTGTCATATATTTTGTACTACATGCTGGACCCATGTGGGTTAATCATTCCCGTGTAACCTGTCCTGTGTCAGCTCCATTTCTCTGTATGCTGGACCCGCGAGGGTTACTGTTATTCATTGTGTGAGAATAAAATTGTGTTTTTACCAACACCTTCCATTTCTGAGTGTACTGAACCGTAACACATAAGGATAGTGGTGTCAATTTCACAGACACAGCAGCAGCATGCTCAAAGTCAGCCACCTGCCACCTGTGGAAAAAACACATTTGCCTCTTTCAGTAATTCACCGCCATGTCCAGTGGGATTTGGTGACAAGACTATCTGCTGAAGTGGTGACAAGTACAATATTTGATGTAGTTGGTGGACTTTGAGTGATAGGGGATGTCGAGATGGCAGCAATACTATCTTCTGGCATGCTCTGGTGACTCTAAGTCAGACAGGTGAAGTGAATGTGGTGGCAGCATAATCTGCTGCTTTTGAGCTCTGCTGGAGAGCTCATAGTACTATCAGCTGCTGGTGAGCTCTGAAGAATCTGAAACACCAGGGATGTGGTGGGAGTGGTGGCAGCACTATTTGCTGCTGATTGACTCTGGTGTTCCAGAGTCATAGAATCTGTAGTAGGCACTGCCCATTAATGTATTCAGCTGACAGCTGCTACTGTTAGAACTTCTGCTGCTGTTATTGAGTTCATCCTCTTTCTCATTTTTTCCTACAAAGTTATTAACAGAAACAGCCATCAGCACAGAATTCACAGACAACAGTGGGGCCCTGGTACACCCATCTACTTTCCGGAGAAGTCTGGTAAAAAAATGATCTACATAGAAGACTTGTGGCCAAAAAGCCATATCTCCATCATGGAAGCAATGCCAAGCCACTGAACTATGCACAAAAACACAGGAACTGGGGTGCAGAAAAATGGCAGCATGTGCTTTTGACTGATGAGTTAAAATCTGAAATATTTGGCTGTAGCAGAAGGAAGTTTATTCACCGAAGGCAGGAGAGCAGTGCAAGAATGAGTGTCTACAGGCAACAGTGAAGCATGGTGGAGGTTCCTTGCAAGTTTGGAGCTGCATTTCTGCAAATGGAACTGGGGATTTGGTCAGAATGAAATGATGGATAAGTATCTGCCATCATGCAATATCATCAAGGAGGCATCTGATTGACAAATTTATTCTGCAGCATGACAACGACCCCAAACATACAGCCAAAGTCATTAACAACTATCTTCAGTGTAGAGAAGAACTATGAGTCCTGGAAATTATGGTATGGCCCCCACAGTCCTCTGATCTCAACGTTATCGAGTCTGTCTGGGATTACATGAAGATAGAAAAGCAACTGAGGCTTGATAAATACATAGAAGAATGGTGATTTGTTGTCCAAGATGTTTGGAACGACCTACCTGCTGAGTTCCATAAAAAAACCTGTGTGCAAGTGTACCTAGAAGAATTGATGCTGTTCTGAAGGCAAACAGTGGTCGCACCAAATATTGATTTGATTTAGATTTTTCACCTGTCCACTCAATTTGCATTATGTTAATTTATAAAAATAAACTATTAACATGTCTATTTTTAAAGCATTTTTCCTAAAACTTTTGCACACTGCTATATATATATCTGTTTTCATTAGGCATATGTTTCCCATTGATTTTAACTGAATTTTGCTCATCATCAGTAACTCCAGCCTCACAAAGCTGCCAAACGTTTGCACAGAGAATAAGTCACCCATCTCAAATTATTTTTTTTTAGCAATTTGACCAATAAAATTAACTTAAGACTTGAACTGTTTTATGTGATTAAACTGAAAGGTTTTAGGCAACACGTCTACTGCCTAAATAAACAATTATTATATTTAGTTGTAAATTAAATGTCTTATCTCATCTGTTCCCAAACTAACAAATTGATGTCCTTGAATTCCTAAGAATTTCAAAGACAATTAAGTCTGGTGAAGATAAAAACTTTTATGACAGCACAAATATTTATTTAACCTTGATCTCATCAAATTCTTTATAACAACAAAATAACGTATCATGGCAACATAAAGTGTTGAGCAATATTTTACCCAAAAGCCTTACCAGAGCATCACAACAATATCTATAACACTATTTCATAAGTCTTGTCTAGGAACTTTAAATGCCTACAAGTATAGAGAATAAAAAAATCTTAGTGTCAAACACATTTTATGTATACTGCCTAACATTTGAGTTGAAATAATGAACTAGTATATTTATTAAAATCTCTTCTGTCATAAGCCCTTTCTCACAACAACTGTCATCTAACTGACATGAAAGGGTGAATATTTAATTATTTTTCAACATACGCACATTTAGAGTTATTTTCTGTGTTCTGTTCTTCCATTTTCTTTTAAAATGGGACAATGAAAATAAATCACATGAAAGTCAAGAAAACTGACCTGTATTTTTTTATTTTTAATAAACTCTAAAAACAGCAAGTATAAGCTTAGACTTTAAAAAATCGACTACACTTTGTGCCTCTATTTACATGTTACAGCATGGAATTCTGGGAATGCAATAGAAACACTGTGCAGTGGAGATTTTATCACATTTTTATCAACCTTGTTGATAGTTTGGAATGTTGACTTTTATAAGTTTTATTAACAACAACTAACCATTAATATAATAATATTCCAAGTAGTCTGAAAATGTAATTAAACTAAATTGTCTCTATAGCTAGTTGTAAAATGATAAGGCAATTGTATCAATGTCTGTAGATGTTGATGTCAGTACTTATTATTTTTGTCTTATATATGAAGGAAATACATTTATGAAACATATTAACCTTTAGGGATGGGTGTCAGTCCTGACACATCAAAGACTTCATGATCACAGCGAGCCTTAAGGCTTGCTGTGATCATGCCAGGGAGACTGTAACAGACCTCTTCAGGACCAGAGCAGTCAGTTTCAGCCTTTTCCCAGCAAGCCAGTATATATGATTACTGCTGCAGTAGCATTCAGACAGTAGCTACCTTAAGCATTTTGTTTAGTAGTGCTCATTTCTCTATGTATATGTGTATATATATATATATATATATATATATATATATATATATTTATAGAGAAGGAGAGAAAGAGAGAGTGAGAGAGAGAGAGAGAGAGTGAGCGAGAGAGAGAAGGAAAGCTCACAGCGCCAACTCACCATAACATATCCAAAAAAATAAATACAATTTTAATGTGACTATAAAAATAGATATATAAAAGGCAGCAAGGACTGAGAGGGTTCTCCAGTCTCCCAAACATCAGGTCAGAACCCAAAGTGCAAACACAGACAGAAAGACAAACCTGCCTCCTCTAGATAAAGAACAAGCGTGTGCCCTGTATTGGGCATATATAATATTTCTTAGTAAATAAGTGAGATTTTGGTATCACAAATTGGGCAAGTCGTGTGTAAGCTTGCTACCCTGTCAAGGTATCTCACTTTAAGGCAAATCCTACTCTAATACACCTATAAAGCCCTATCTAAATAAAATTACAATAAAAAATCCCTGATGAGATGGTTGGTATTATAATAAGATGTATTATTAAAAGATCATATTTTAGAAAAAAACAAAAATTATATACCTTAAAAATAAAAATCTAAAAAATATACCATCTAAAAGAAGACATAGTGGGGAAAAGATATAAAACAAACATTTTCTAAGTATCAAGGGGACATATTGATTTGGTATGATGAGGTGTATATCCTGTCATGTCTCTGACATGCTCTCCCCACATTTGGTGCGCCTTTTCAAATTTTGCAGCAAAAGTAGTACCTTTCCTCCTTCTATGTTGTCCAGCCATATCTCGGACCTTCCCAAAGGAAAGGAAAACCTCCCACGCATTCTCCGAATTTCCGGCCGATGGCACTCTTGAATGCTGATGTAAAACTGTACGCCAAGATTCTAGCGTTGAGACTATGGGAGTTAATTCTTTCCTTGCTACATTTTGATCAAGTGGGCTTTGTGAAAGGCAGACAGGCTTCGAATAATACAAGGAAAATTGTAAACTTGATTCATGCTGCCCAAGATATGAAAACTGCATGCCTTCTGCTAGCTATTGACGTGGAGAAGGCATTTGATCGACTTCAATGGGGATATTTAAGAGCAGTTTTGCAGAGGTTCAATTTTCCTCCTGGGTTTATTCAGGCCATCATGGCACTGTATTCAGGACCGTCCACTAGGGTTTCACACTCTGACTTTTTGTCTCAGAGTTTTGCTATTTCTAATGGCTACAGACAAGGCTGCCCCTTATCCCCAATACTTTATGTGTTAGCTCTTGAGCCCCTTGTTGAACTGATACAGAATAATGAATTCATACGCTGTTACTCGTTCAGGGGTTCTAAGGAAGTCAGTCTTGGGCTTTTTGCGGACAATATTCTCATTGCTTTAATGGACCCAGAAGACACCTTCCCCACCTAATGGAGACTCTGCAACTCTATAGCAGTGTTTCCTACAATAAAGTTAATCAGTCTAAAATACAAGCTCTTCCTCTAAATATTGACAGACTTGAGCTTGCCAGGTTGAAATCTCAGTATCCATTCAATTGGAGAAGGGACTCTATTTCCTATCTAGGGGTACAACTCACTAAGTCCCTGGATAGTTTATTCTCTGTGAATTTGCAAAAGCTTTGGAATTCGATTAAACAAGATCTTTGCAGTTGGTCGAAACTGATGTTGTCTTGGATGGTTTGCATAGCTTCTGTTAAAATGACTATCTTGCCTAAATTATTATATATGTTTCAGATGCTCCCAATTCCAATTCCTTCTACCTTCTTGAAGGAGGCTCAAACAGATCTCTTTAGATTCATTCATGGATCTCGTATCTCTAGAATATGTAATATATGTCTTCTTCTACCCGTCAGTCAAGGGGGTCTGGGTATTCCTTCGCTTCTTCATTATTATAGAGCTGCCCATATGGCTCAGAACATCATTTATCATGTCTCCCCTGGTGTGGTTATGTAGGTTGATATGCAGGACGTCCAGACCTCTCCTCATAGAATATGCAACACTTTACGGCTCCCATCGTCAATTTAACGATGGCAACCTGGAAGTGCTCAACCTGGGTTTAAAAAGGCTGTGTGAGGAGGCCCACGATAGTCTATGCAAGGTCGCAGTTCGCCCTTTGACTGCGGCCCCTGAGGGCCTAGACTCATTCTCCGGTGTCATAATTGGCGAGACCACCGGGTTCGCACCGGATTTATCTGCAAGTACCGTGCGTTCAAGAATAGTTTGGATAGCCACCGCTAGCTGATCCAAACGTTGCTCGAGCGTATCCATCCTCCAATGGATATTCTGTGCGTTACCGTCACTCTTAGTGTCCGAGGTCATGGCCCTTTCGTACTGTCACGGTTTATGAAGACTCTCAGACTTAAGGTTTGGTAAAATAACTTAACTTTATTAAAAGTTAAAGGCAGTCCCCGTAGGGTAAACATACATAACAATACAACAGTAAAAGAACATACAATAGGTTCTACCGGCCTTGCCTAAATACCGGGCAAGGCAACCCAAGTGACAGTTTTAATGTCAGGCTCTACCGGCCTTGCCTATACCGGGTAAGGCAACCGTGAGATGATGTATACCGGTTCTACCGGCCTTACCAATACCGGGCAAGGCAGCCCAATGGAATGCTGAATGTAGGCTCTACCAGCCCTGCCAATACCGGGTAAGGCAACCTTAAAGATGGTGAATTACAAGGTACTACCGGCCTTACCAATACCAGGCAGGGCGGCCCAAAGGAGTACTGTAGTAGGCTCTACCGGCCCTGCCAATACCGGGTGAGGCAACCTACAGGATGGTATAGTCAAGGTTCTACCGGCCTCACCAATACCGGGCAGGGCAGCCTGAGCAAGTAGACCAGCTGTCAGGTGACTAAGACAGCAGAGAGCATAAGTATAGAGGACAGGGGCGGACTGACAGGACACAGGGCCCCTGGGCCAAAAAGAGATCTGGGCCCCCCATGACATCATCAGTGCACCTTGCATCATCATAAGCCCCACCCAGTGATGTCATCAGACCCGCCCCATGACATTCTAAGCCCCACCTCCAACTAAATCCTCAAATTCTTGCAGAAGATATTAAAAAATACATTTAAAAAATTAAAAAAGACTCTAACCTTTCACTGCTGGCTAGCTTCTTGCCAACTGGCTGGAGGCTGCTTGGCAGCTGGCTGGATAGCCTGAGGGATGGCTAGCTGGCTTTCCTGAGGGCTGGTTGGTTTGCTTGAGGCTTGGCTATCCTGAGGACTGGTTAACTGGGCATGGGGTTTTTGCTATACCTGGGGGGCTGGGTGACTGGCCTCTGGGATACTTGGTTTGCCTGGGAGATACTTGGCTGGCCTGGGTGGTGGGGAGTTCCTGGCATGGGGGGAGGGAGTTCCTGGCCTGGGGGGATACTTTGCTGGCCTAGGGTAATTTTTGGCCTGGGTGGTAGTTGCTAGCCAGGGAGGGTACTTGGTTTACCTGAGAAGTAGTGGCTGGCCTGGGAGTATTTGGCTGGCCTCTGGGTAATTGATGGCCAGGGGGGGGTTACTGGCTGGCCTGGGGATTAGTTGCTGGCCTGGTGGCTAAGTTGCTGGCCTTGGGGTGTAGTTGCTGTCCAGGGGATGGGGTACCTGGCTAGTCTGTGGGGTAGTTTCAGGCCTGGGGGATACTTGGCTTGTTGGAAGGGGGTACTTGGCTAGCCTGGAGGGTACTTGCCTTGTTGGAAGGGGGTACTTGACTAGCCTGGGGGTAGTTGCTGGACTGGGGGATACTGGATGGCCTGGGCAGGGGGTAATGGCTAGCCTGGAGGGAGTATTTTACTACTATATCGTAAAACAGAAGAAAGGGGATGGAGTGCACACAAAGGAACAACTAAGTGTAGTATTTAAAAATGATAAATAGGTAAGTGACATACAGTATATATGTTTAATTTCTTTAAAATAAAATTAACATAAGTTAATAAGGCCAAAATATAGAAGGACCATAAAAGGTAAAAATAAATCACTAATATATATATATATATATATATATATATATATGTATTTTTTATGGTTCTTCTATATTTTGGTCTTATTAACTTATGTTACTTTATTTTTAAGTGATTAAACATATATACTATATGTCATTTACCTATTTATCATTTTTCAGTACTTAGTGGTTCCTTTGTTTGTGCTCCCTCCCCTTTCTTCTGTTTTACTTCTATATATTGTTCATTTCCAAATGAACTACATTAAGTTCACTCTCCTTCATTAATATTAAAGAAACCTGTTAGGGGTATTACTTCTGGCTTCCTTGGATAGCTGGGGGGGTGGGGTGGTTATGGTTTCTGGCCTGTCTGGGTACATGAGTCTTTTGTGTCCTCCTCTGACTACTGCTTTTTTCCGGAATGGGTCCTTGTCCTTGAGAGTGATAGTGTCCTCTTTGGTGGGCCGCAGGCGGCGCTCTGCTCTCCCCATGCAATCTCTTTAGCCTCTCTTTTCCCATGTCATCATGTTGCCCTGCAGACCGTGACAACATCAGTATGCATGCTGTGACCAAGAGGTCGCGTACACATGCGTAGGGAACAGTACACTCTTCTCTTCGTTGAGTCTTAACCCCTTGAGTGCCAGAGTGGTATGCAACACGTGGCACTCAAAGTGTTAATAGACTCAATGAAGAGAAGTTTTGCTTGCTGCCTGACAGTACACACATACATGCTTTCAGATCATGGTCCCACTCACTCTCTTGGAAGCGACAGGATTCTAAATTACAGCAGAACACCAGGCCTCATTGCAGGGGTAGGAGTCATAGGCATACCTCCCAACATTTCAAATGGCCAAACAGGGACACTGGTGTTTTAGGGGGTGTGGCTTATGGGCGAGGCTTTACTGAACATTTCTAGTTTATTTCATGACCTTTGGACACCTCTTTGTATAAAAGAATAAATGATTTAGAGTAAGACCAAAGTATTTTATTTACTCAGACTCATTTATAAACACAGACACTGATGTTTATACTAACATTAATGTGAGTTTTATTGCTGTGGAGCAATGTGATACACTTATATACACAGTCTGATCTCCTATACAGTGGGACACCAGTGTGGGACAGAGGGATTTGGGTCTCAAAGTGGGACTGTCCCAGGTGTGATCCCTAAAGGGTTCAAATACATGGCGTATACCACTACAGAAGCTGAACAGTTGTGGTGTGTAAGTGTATTAAACTTGAGGCCATATATATAAAAAAAGTTTAGCAATTCTGGAGCATATTCAAATTAACCCCTGGGATGCTCAAGAGGTCAACAGTGCATTGTGAAGCAATGCACTGAGGATAACTGTAGCAATCAAGGGGTTAACTGTAAATGTAGTGCAGTCACCTTTATTTTATACAAACTGTACATATGTGGAGCATAAATATGATGTGGATGCAGATCCAGCAGTATTACTTGGAGTCTAGTCCCTGCAGAGCATGCCATGTATCTTAAACCTTGAGTGCCAGAGGGGTATCCAACGCATTGCAAAGCTTTGAAATGTGTTGGATACCCCTCTGGCACTCAAAGGATTAAGCCAACGATTCAGTAGATGACAAAGCACTCTAATACATGCTTTTCTTATATGATCTGTGACATAGAAGGCTAAGTTAACACTGTTGATTTGTTTCATGAGTTGAAATCACAGAGAAAACACATATGCATGAGATGTATATTGATTAGACGTGCACCTCCCCCCGTTCCCACTCCTGAACTTCAAGTGAGGCTCAATTAAATGAGTACCTCTATGGCATGACTCCCGAGTCCCGTTACACTAGTTCAGACTAGTCAGGTGGTTCAGCGCTGGCCGAGGTGCCGTGCTCGCTCAGTGCTCACTGCTACTAAGGAAGACTTCTCAGAGGCTGGCAAGGAGTGGATCACTACATGCGTGCGTGCATTATGAAGTGTAACGCGCATGAGCAGTAAAATGTACATCATGTTATTGCAGCAAGGCAGCATAATTGGGCCTAAAAATCGGGACTTGACTGTCCCGCTTAAATCACTGGACCTCTAAACGGCAACGGGCCCCTCTCAGTCGCGGGCCCCCGGTCCGTGACCGAATGTCCGACTGGTCAGTCCGCCCCTGATAGAGGACTTACTCGGCAGAAGTCTATTGCCAGGGATAATCCGACAACTGCAAGGAAGTGGACAGCGACTGACCACAGGACAGGATGTTCAGGAGCAAACCAACGTCCGCACGTTGGGACTAATGGTAAATAGCGCCACCAGGTTTAATGGAGCAAACCAGCGCCCGCACGCTGGAACCCACAATGTATATCGCAACCAGGTTTAGTGGAGCAAACCAGCGTCCGCACGCTGGAACCAACAATGTGTATGCAATAGCGAGGAGAACAATGTCGCCGGAGCGACAGCTGGAGTGCGAGACTCAGGAACTTGTACAGGTTAACCCGCACGGTGCTGGAGCACAGGAACCCCGGAATACAGGCACATAGGAACGCTGGAACACTGGAACACCGGAACGTTAGCATACAGGAACGCTGGAGCACCGGAACATTAACGTACAGGAACACTGGAACACCGGAACGTAGCATACAGGAACACTGGAAACAGGCCCAGAGATCTGACAATCAGGTCAGGTAGAGCGGAGTCAGAAACACCACTAAAGGGCAACCTGGAAGTGCTCAACCTGGGTTTAAAAAGGCTGTGTGAGGAGGGCTAATGACAGACAGCCAGTCACGAATACTCAGCAAGTGACAGGCACAGAGCAGCACGAATCACGGGCACTGTGATAGATCTCCTTAGAGTAGCGGGCCGTCCCTGGATATGAAAGAAGTGAGGACTGAAGTAATGATCATTTTAAAAATATATTACCTAACACTTTCTTATATGACCCAGTGAGGTCCTAGCAGATGGAGGTTTCTGGCTTACCAATACTAATATGGTCTAAATTGGGCTGTAAGTACATAGCCCCAGATGATAGCAAATGCCAGGGTATTAGGGGGTTTCATTGCTCACCATTCCAATGATGTGGGCAAGAGGCTAGATACTGCAGGCCGCAGTGAAGTGGAATTTTCATAACTCCTCCATACCGCAACCGCTGGGCTTGTTTATTGGATAGACAGATAGGTAATGAGATAGATAGATAGATAGATAGATAGATAGATAGATAGATAGATAGATAGATAGATAGATAGACAGTGTGTGTCTCAGATGTCCCCAGTGTGTGTGTGTGTGTGCATGTCTCATATCTCCCCAGTCTGTTACTGTGTCTCACATCTCTCCAGCATCAGGCTCCTCCTCATGGGACTGTGTGTTCCTGCAGATCACATCCCCCTGTCTGATGCTTTGCGATGTTAAGGAGAGCCGCACTCTAGTTCAGTTTGGATCTCGTCATTGGGATATATGACATATACAACTCTGCATCCCAGGCAAGATGTGCATGTTACCAAATGGTGTCCGGAGAGTCACAGAGCAACTTAGCACACGTTGACTGTGCTAAGTTGCTGTATGCGTGTCCGGACATCATTTAGTGGGATGAGTTGCAGTGGCTCACTGTGACCACAATATGTATGTGAAACACGGACTCATGTCTGGATGGGTCACTTGAGGGAGGGAAGGGGCAGGCACAGGACAATTCAATGTTATGCTGTCGTCCAGTACTCCAAGTGTCCCAGCAGGCGTACCCCTCTGGCAATGAAAGTGTTAAGAGAGTAAGGGGTTAATACAGTTTGAGTGGATCCACGTTCCATAGTGGGAGTGGCGAGAGGCCTGAGGCTGTGTTTTTTTGCACTGTCAGGGCATATTAACCCTTTCAGTGGAAAAGGTTAAAACTTTTCCCATAATGTGTAAGGAGGCAGTATTATAAGGGTTTGTGAATGGACTTGTAAATGGACATTGTAACGAGTGCTGTAGAAAAAAGAGCACTGTTTTTAGCAAAAACATAATGTGATGCTTGCTTAAATTTTAGATCCAGACAGTCAGCGATTTATTTTGGTTTTGGTGAACAGATAGAGAGGGGTGTGGAAAATGAAGTGGCTTTGTGTATGTTGTACTAAGACAGTTTGTAGGAGATATGTAAAACTCTTCCTAGCTGCACCTGGGTGTGTATCTTGGGCTCAGGCAGTCTGTAGGAGATCTGCATATGTCCTGCTATATGCCTCCCTGGGATGTGGTGGCACGAACGTAGAATTTGTGGTCACCTGACCACTTCTTCTTTTATACTATAGACTTATACCAAAATCTGTTGGGAATGGAGGGGGGATATATGCAGGGACTTATATTAGTAATGTATAAACAGGTTTTGACAAAACATTTTCAACATACTATTCAATTAGCTTTGCTCATGTGGAGCAAGACATACCACCTTTATGGAAATAAATGGTGCTTTCAACCTTTGGAATGCATTGCTTTGCATGTTATATATCTCCTGTGGTGCAGAATGAACAGCATGGTATCAGATATATTTTTGTTTACAAGGGCCACTTGAAGTAGCTCCATTAAGTTACACTGAATCATAGTTTGCAGTGTTATATTCAAACCCCTTAGTGTCAAAGAAGCAATTGATCCTTCTCACAATCAATAGGTTATGGTTGAGTTAATATAAAAAAATTGCAGGGCAGTAGGTAAGGAAAAATCAAAATGAATTCACTCCTTCTAAATCATCTTTCAAGATCAGCTAATAGAAATGTCAGACACATTATACAGTATGTATCAGAACAAGACAGAGCTCACAATAAAGTATTTGCAATCTTGTACAACACACGGGATTCACAGTACTCCAGTGCATTTGATAGAAAAGCAGGACATCAATCAAGCTTGTCATATCATCAAACCTTTGCATAACCACAGGTATCTAGGATGGAATACACGGCAGGGCAATATCTCTGCCAAAGGCAACAGCCCATTGACCAGAGGAAATCAGTAGACTGATGCACTCAACGCTCAAACCAAAAAAGAAAAACAACAAACAAAATATCAAACTCACACAAAACTGTGAAATTCTAAACACTCTCTACTGAATCAGAATCATGTTACAGACACAGCCATTGTACTCCATATGTCACTTAAGCAAGGGAAATGTTTCAGTCATGTATAGCCATACCTTAACTCAGGGGTAGTCAATTGCAAGATCTGCAGCTGTTGGAGACTACAACACCCATCTTCCCCAGCCAACCATTGACTGGATGTTGATAATATGAGTTGTAACCCCCAGCAGGTGGAGTTCAGACAATTGACTACTTTTGCCTCAACCCCATGATTGCTAGAGATTACTCGAATGCATTGTGGTGCAATGTGGGGGCAACATCTCTACAAATGAGAAGCAATCCAGGGCAAACAAACAGGAAACAAAACTCCAAAACCACCATTTAATTAAACGGGTGTTTTAAGTAACTATGTCAATAAAGTTGTAGCCAATGCATTGCTTTGCAATCTGAAGGAGACCACACAAGCATTCAATGAGTTAATAGATGTATTTATATAAATATAAATTTTTATGTCTACCCTATGGTGCAGCTGGTTTGCCCCAGAACTGTTCAATATCAAGTGATATTCACTAAGAAAGATAATCAATTCATAGTCAAATCAACATCACTATAAGGGACAAAGACCCATTTCCAAAATCCCCATTGATTCTGTTGGGTCTTCACCCTTTATATTATTTCATTAAAAGGGTTAGAAGATGCTTTTAAATCAATGCTAATTTTAGCTTCTCCCCTATAGTTTGTTGGTTCGCCCAGAATTGCCCTAATTTCTGTATTCATAAGATCCACCTTATGACACAAAAGCAACTGGCTAGGGTCCCAGAATGTATTTTGGGGTCATTTTTTTTTTAAATTAAATGCTATTAATTTAGCTGTCCATATCATTAGCAATGTAGTGAATTGAAGGAATGCAGAAAATCTAGGATAATGAGGGCCCCCCCAATGAGCATATCTAAGACACAAATAGGGGAAGGATCATCTTCATAATTTGGTGCACACACTGCAGCAGCCATGACTGCAGTTAGTTTTTGGCTAGTGATGTACAGTACACAACAGACTTGACTGTGTGTGCAATGCCTTGCTCTTTACAAAATACTCTATCTCTTCTTTTATTTGTCTTCCTCAGTCACAGCTCATGTACCCCTGTATCTGTCACCTATCAGTAAACATTTTTTTTCTATTTTTTTTAATTAACGTTCCCTCTCACTATTTACAAAAATAAATATACAATATATACAACTGCTTCTTTCCCTCTTAGCTTTTAGTTAGTATCTTAAGGATTTCAGGTGTTAATTTATCTTTCTCTCAATGTTACTGCAGTTTTATGCTGGCCTCTCTTCCTTCACACACCCCCAGGCTCCCTTAACATAGCCAGCTTAGCAAAGAACTTGGATCATTTTGGGTATTTTAGGTAAATCTCTTTTCTCCCTTTACACTCACACAGAGTCATCCAGACTTCCATAACACAGAGAAGAAATAGATCACCCAAAAGACTTCCTAATAGGGATGGGCAAAATTTTCACCTCAACATTGAACAGGTGAAAAAAAAAAAAAAAGCACTTCTCATCTAGTGGGAAATTTCCATTGAACTCATCTCATCTTTGTTAGTGAGTCTAGCAAATCTGTGGCAACCTTCAATTGTGTCTATTTTCATAATAGGAAATCCAGTCCGGTATAGACTCTATGTATTGTTTGTCAAAGGAAATTCTACCATTCAGTGACATGTGAGTTATACAATAAAATGGACTCATTTAGCAAAGAATCAATTTGTAAAGCAAGTAGAAGTAGAGTTCATTCTGAATTGTCATCACAGTGGCATGTGATTAATCACCTGTATGAAAGGGGAGAAAGTTGATAGATACACAAAGTCCAATTAGGTCAGCTTATGCCAATATGGAGCAAAACTCAGAATGTAGCTATTTGTTTCCAATATTTACATAGGCTTTGTTATCTAAAAGTAATTTCAGAAATCAAAGGGAATTCTCAGGCATATACATTTTGTTAAAATACACATGTATGTCTGTTTGCCAGCATGCTTAAATTAGTTTGCCCATGCAGTGATGGCATAAAGAGGAACTAATGAAAATATCATTCTGTGATATTTTAACACAGGTTCAGGTGAATTTGAAACATATTATGTACTAAAGAGTGGGCCTCTTGTTTGGCAGATAATTAAAACTGACTATGTGTATTTAGCTCATCCACTTTTATTAAATATAATTGTTTCTGTCAAGAGATCTCATTATCTCTCAGTTGCCTGCTGAGACCATTCATTGCTGTATACCAATAAATAGAAGGGTATGAGATTAGAGCAGAAAATATCAAAAAGGAAAAATAACTAGAGAAACAGAAAATAGGGAATCCTAACTGAGAGATACCTGAGAATCTGAGATGAAACATTATGATGGATAAATAATGGAATGCAAAAACAATTCTAGACTTGTGCTTGTTATATGTTCTCATAATTGCTTTAAAGTTGAAAAAAAGCCTGCAAAATATGAGCATAGCAGTTCATATTTTAACCATAACCATTTAACCAAAGTTTTCTTATTATTTTGCTGTTGCTTGAAATGTTCTCATGAACAGTTTGACGTGTTCCATCTATGTTTCTCTATGGTGTGGAATTGCCAGCCATCGTAGAATCAAAAGCAAGAAGTTTCTCCTTTGCAAAAGTGTTTAGAGTTTCACACAACCATATAGACAGAAAGAGTGAGAGAGAGAGAGAGAGAGAGAGTCGGGGGAGAGGTAGAGAGAGAGAGGCAGAAAAAATATGAATTATGTTATACCATCCCCTCAAAACTGAGTGTATTCAGTCACTAATCAAGGCCCTAATCCATTCCAAAGCATATATCAGCCAGTCACTTGATGGTGGTGGTGTTGGTGGGGGGGAAGGGTCACAGACTTAATCTACACCTATACCTTCCTAGCTACCACACTGGCATTGTCAGCAGGGTGTGACATCTGCACCTGCTCCCTTAAGCCATGCATTCTGTTACTCTCCGTAACATTCCCTTGTGTGGTCATGATAGCACGTTCAGTACAACACTGATGTTGAGTATTGAACAGTCCATTCCCCCCAAAGTAAAGTAATGTCATTCCCACAATTTCAGTGCTGGGAAAGGTGACAAACTGGGCTGTCAACTGTCTCCACTTGAATTTGCTTATTCTGCTGTATCTGTTGTACATGCTGGAGCTGCCCAACATGCTCCTAACCAGTACTACATCAAGTTTGTGAAACAAATTCTTCCAGCAATGCCTGCCTCATCACCACTAGGTGGAAATACATCATGATCTTCCTCACCACTACACCTAATAGCAATGTTTGCACCCATGATGGGCAAGATGGAAGCAGCAGCCTAAGGCAGATCATGTTGGACTGTCTACTACTGCTGATGCTGCTGATGCTGCTGTGATATATGATCACATATCTGGCACCTAAACACAATTCAGCAACAGGAGCTATACTTGTAGCTAACGCTATATTTTCAGTGGTACTGGGGGTGGTGGATGGGGTGATACCTGGTTCCACCAGATCTGTCTTCCAATATTAATTTGTCATGTCTAACAACATTCCCATTAGCAGAAAATCTTGGCACACTCTCTGACACATCAACACTATTTCTATTTTGTTCCCTAGAGCACCAGGAATGTCTGCTGCTAGTTGTAACACCTCTGCTCTGGCCTGTGGATAGCATGATTCCTAGTTAGAACTGTGGTTGTGCTTCAGGAAGGATCTCATTGAGGAGGTGCCTAGGTGTGAGCCTGCTTTCCCCCTGCTCACATGCTTCTCACGCAGACAACAGATAGCAACACGCATTGCTTTTGGATTGCAAGTAAAGTATATCCATACTATGGGGTTCCTGAGAGGCTGTTACTACTACTGGGTCTAGATGTTGCTGAAATTACTAGTACTAGGTGTCACAGATGGTTCACTTCCAATAGCAGCAGAGACACTCATCATAGCTAAGGCTGTGGATGCTGAAAACCTGTGTTGCTGATAGTTTTTCCATTATTAGTGTGTATGTGTGGCCAAGTGGAACTTGGACTTGGAATTAGTGATGATTCTGATAATGACAGGATGACTCGGAATATTTTAGCCTCTTTGATTGTCCAGGGTCAGACTTTCCAATTGCTTTGTCAAAAACTTTATTGACAGGTACAGTGCTCACATTCAGTGGTGGAAGATTGAGCCTTTGCCTTTCAGCTAACTTATGGCCATGTCATCATGTCACTCACTCTGAACTTCATCTATATCTGAAGAAGAGGAGTAAGCTGGAGGAATATATTCTAGAGCTACTTCATCATCATCAGTCATCATTAGGTCATCAGCAGCATTGCCCATCACTTCTTGTCCATTGCCTTTATATTCCAGTAAGCTTTTAGAGGTCTCAAACAAATTATTTTTACTTTTAGTATTACAAAGTTAGCTGCTACCTTGAGGAAAGGGGTTTTTGTGCTTGTTTGTCTCACTGTCAGATGCAGCAGTTGGTTGAGCTGTTACACATTCTTCATTTATGCTATCAACAATAGAATGTGACTTTGTCATTGTCAGTGCTCTTCCATGGTTTTTTAACAGTACTGGCACTGTTGGTGGTGGAACCTTTGGTGGGACCTTGCCAAACTGCATCCTCCTTTGGAGGAGAAAGATCACCATCATTTACTGCACATGCTGCAGTAACAGTGGCCGCAGTCAGTCTTTGGTCTACCACTTTATACTCACATCCTTGCACTGCTCCTACTCCATTCACACTCCCCCTGTCCCTCGTGCATTTGCTGGACATTACTCAACTACTGTGTGTGTGTTCACACAGCGTTCACACAGTTCTTTTGCATATGCAAATTGCCCTTGGGACTAGTCACCAAAAGGGTAATCCAGATGTGGACCCCTTGCTCACAGTGCCTAGAGAGATTAGCTGCACCTCACTGACGAGGCCCAACAAGGCCAAAACGTACGTCTGGGGTTGGCTGCTTCTCTTGTTCAGAGAGGAATTACCTGGCACTTTGTGGCTGGACTGCTTTTTGGTAGGATCAGTATGATGTGCTTCAGCATATTTCCTCTCTGTGAAAGGCACTAGTGAGCTAAAAGAGATTGCATCCTGGGTAGGATACTTATCCTATAGAGCATCATCAATTTGAGGGCAGGCTCGTTCTTAGTTAAGCATCTCTGACTAGCTCTTTTGCATAGGCTTCATGATTTCCCTGTTGACTGGCAAATCTTTGACGTGGGCCAATCCGTTATGGGAGACGGCTAAACCCATAACCTGTAATTTCTTTCAATTCATTGAGGCCTTCCGAAGGGTTTTTGATGTCCCTGGTCAGTCAATCTCTGTTGCAAAATTAATTGATGACGATCCAGCAGGGCACCCGCACGGTTGCAGAGTATGCTATAGAATTTCTCACGTTAGCGGCAGAGGTAGGCTGGAACAATGAGGGTCTGGTGGCAGCCTTCTCACAGGGACTGAATGATGCTATTAAAGATGAAATAGCATTTCAGGGGTTAATGATGTTATGGCACAGCATGATGTTACAGCTGTGTCCCCTTCAACTCTTTTTTTTCTACAGCTAAAAGGCCGACATTTTATAGCGTAAATAACACATTGTCATCGGCTATAATCCATTGCATATGTTCAAACATGGAAGTACTGTGAGTCTTCTGATCATAGAAGCCAGTTCGTATCGAGATTTTGGAGGGCCTTTTGTGACCAGATGGGCATCAAACTGCTATTTTCGGCTGCCTACCACCCCCAGACTAATGGTGCTGCGGAAAGAGCCAATCAAGGGCTGGAACAATTCTTGCGTTGTTTTGCTTCTGACCATCATGATAATTAGGTTGACCTGTTGCCGTGGGCAGAGTTTGCCATGAACTGTGCCATAAACTCTTCATCCGGGAGATCTCCCTTCCTGATCAACTATGGGTTCTAACCTTCTCTGCTCCCGGATACATTTTGGGCACAGGAAATTCCGGCTCTGGATAAGCACATGGGCACAGGTTCAGAATGCCTTAAGAAGGTCCTCAGAGCGATACCAGAGACAAACAGATCGCAGGAGGCTTCCTGCTCCTGTCTTTCAGGTGGGGGATAGAGTCTGGTTGGCCACCAAGAATCTGCACATGCAAGTGCCGTGTCATAAGATGGCTCCACGTTTCATAGGACCCTTCCGGGTGCTCTGTAGAATAAACCCTGTGTCCTATACCTTAGACCTCCCTAGGAATATGCACATCCACAACGTTTTTCATGTCTCTCTCCTGAAACCACTGATCTGTAACCGCTACTCTTCCGCTCCTGTAGTCCCAGGTCCAATATGCATTCAGAATGAGTATGAGATCCAAAGCATCCTGGACTCCCACAGGGTCCGGGGGCGCATCCAATATTTTGTACACTGGAAAGGTTATGGTCCAGAGGACCGTTCCTGGGTAGATCAGAATGATATTCACGCTCCTAGATTGTTGCGCAGTTTCCACATGAAATTTCCCAATAAGGTATGGTCTCCCTGCGGGGGGGAGATTGTTGAGTAGGGGGGTACTATCACGGTGCCCGTGATTGTCTCCAAGAGGTATTGCGATTCAGAGACATTGTTACTACCTAGCTGTCGCTCTACGCTGAGTCGCTGTTCTTATCGGTCACCATGCTGGTGATGTCATCTCTCCACCCACATGCCAGGTCTTTTAAATCTCATGTTAGATCAGAATTGCTTCACTATCTCTTTAAATTATCAACAGATAACAGATAAGTATAGAATTAGATCACCTTGCTCTCAAAGTTAAGTTAATTTTAACTGCCACTCCTCCTAACATTAGCCTATCCTAGCATTCTAGTGACTTCATAGTTATCATCTGTGCAAGTCAATCAAATGTATATGTATGCATTACATGTGGTAAATTAATATTCATTAGAAGACTCACAATACTTCCATGTTTGAACATATGCAATGGATTATAGCTGATGACAATGTTATTTACACTATAAAATGTCAGCCTTTTAGCTGTAGAAAAAAAAGAGTTGAAGGGGACACAGCTGTAACATCATGCTGTCCCATAATATCATTAACCCCTGAAATGCTGAACCATCTTGAAACATCTTGTAACCTGTTATCCTGTCAATCGTTGCAAATAAAATAAATATTCTACAGAAAACTTCTACTACTGATTCTCTCCAGCTTTGGTCCTTTAAGAGGTAATGAAAGATTTTAACCCTTCAGTTGCTGTCTGTATACTAAATGAAAGAATTAACCCCTGAAATGCAGAAAAAGCAGTCTAACACCTCAGCATGCCTCATTACCTTTGCCCTTTCGTGGTGTACCTGAGCTTAGTGCTTTGTTGGTCCATTGCTATTCCTGTGTAGTACTCCTGCTGCGTCTGACTACCCGAATCGGCTCTGATTCCTGGCTATGTCTGACTATCCGATCCGGCTCTGACTCCTGGCTACGACTGACTACCCGATCCGGCTCCGACCACTGGCGACGTCTGACTACCCGATCCGGCTCTGACCCTTGGCTTCCCCTGTTTCTCCCTCTCTGTTGCGCTCCGATTCGATTCCATGCCTCGGTTAGGAATTCTTGCTGCCTGTGCCTTCCTCCCAGTGCCCGCTTCCGCTAGCAGCGCTTGTTGGCCAGTCCAGGTACTGACCTCCCGTGGCCATCCCGGTTTGTGTGTTGCCTCACCTAGCCTCAGTGCCGGTTACCTTGTCGGCTGTATACCTAGCCTTTGGGTATTTGTTGCCCTTCCTATTTCCTGCCGACAGTGTGTGTGGAAGTGCGCTGCACTGTCCTCCCACCTAGCCTTTGTGAGTTCCCAGGGCCCTTCCGTTACTGCTCACCTGCCTAGTGAAGGGTGAAGAAAGTGAGTTCACTGTTCCTCCCTGGTCTCACTCCTTGCTGCCACGTTTGTGATACTCATTACTTCCACTGTTGTGTCATTTGCTGCTTCCATTATTGTATCATCATTACTGCCACGATTGTACTTAATAAAATAAAATAAAGTTTTATCTTAAGTTCATCTGTACTTGTCAGTGTTGTTATTTCCTAGTCACTCTGTGACAAGTAGACAGTAGGGTATAACATTAGCCTTGGACTTTGGGACTAGACAGGGTAGATGAGGGAGTACACATACGGCATATTTTGGGTGATTCTAATAAATGTGTTATTATTCGTTACATTATATTAATATATTATACTGGTTAATATTGTCTAGTCTACTCTATCAAATATTCTAGGTAAAATATCCTCAGCTTTAATACATGAAATAGAAAAGGTGATACATTTGTATGCGAGAACTGTATTGCTATTTATTGTGTAACACCTTAAACTATTCCCAGTAAGTCAAATGAAGCCCTCCAGCCCTCAACACATTCTCTTCTGCTCTCAGCAAAACTGTCAAAGAAAGAAGAAATGCTTGCTATACATATATGGCATACAGCCTTAGGGTCTGGTATGTACATCTTAATATATAAACAACAACCATAACATCTACACCTGCAACTCAAAAAGTTAATCACACTAATGTGCCCATTATATTAACACAGATTAGGGTGGAATATTAGGTAAACATGGGTTCTGAGATTAGAGTAGGTATATGTGGAAACTCATGACTATCAGGCTTTGTGATGGAGCTATTAAGTGCTCAAAGCAGATGCCTGGCATATCAGAGTATAAATGAAATTACTGGTGTATTTTATCATGCTTTTGAAGATCAAACACAATGAAACACGTTTTTTAAAATTTCTGTGAAAGATACTCCAGCCACTCACAGCATACCTGACTCAATGTAATTGGAACTCTGCATGGGTACAGGTCTAATTCATATGCCTCCTTCATCTATACTGAGCATCAAAGGTATTCTATCTATCATAACTGTTAACAGACAAACATACTGTAGATTACATTTTCTTGAGAATATCTCTATTAAATATTAAGTTCAGTCCAGGCCAAAATAAGTTTATAGATTAATCATACTTTAATATAAATCAGAGCCAGAGCATGGAGACTAAAACAGTGCTTAGTAAAGTACTTTATGATCACTGAAAATATTTACAAAGCGAATGTGAATTATGGATTGTTAAAAAGAGATGACACCCATTTCTCTCTGTAATATAAAAATAAATACTCTTAGGAATACAATTTTGAATATCACATTGAAAAAACACAACTACTACACCAGTCTGGAAATGTATATATATACCTAAAGCTTTAAGACAACTAGTTTCATTATTAACCCTTTGAGTACCATTGCAAAGCAATGCATTGCATACCCCTCTGGCACTCAAAGAGTTAAAATATGCACATTTTCCTCTGCTCTTATCAAATACTACATAAAAAAGATGGTACAAATACTACATAAGAAGAATGTTTCTTTCCTATAATAAGATTTAGTCAGGGGGTTTGAACTTAGGGTCATGAAGCAATATATATAAAATGCGCTAAATCCAAACTGTGATTAAAAAGGAATAAAATCCACTCGTCTGGTTCGCCATTTACACATACAATAGATGTTAACTTTTCATTCTAATTCTATTTATTGAAACAGACAGTTTAATGTATTATACTAAATATAAATACAAAATTATGATAGGTTTTTGTGTAGTTGTACAATGTTCTAGTTATTTTTTTTTTACATATATTTCATATATTTTATTGGGCTTAAACATTGGAATACATATTTAAACTTACATAATGAGCCCCATATAATCAATGGGCATGTTTTTTTTGTCCACTATGGTGCGATTGGTTTGCTACAGAATTTTTTATGTCCTTCCTAGTACATTAGTCTCATGGATTAAGATGCATATTCTAAATAACAAACCCTTTTAGAAAAGATGAATATATCATGTTAGCTATTAATAGGGGTGGGTAAAAATAAGAAAAATTTCTCGCATGACTTTTTGCGAAAAATGGACGATTTTTCTCTTTTTTTCACAAAAGGTTTCTTTTTTTCTCCTATGCAAAATTTTCCTCCTTTTCACCAACAAATCTTTTTCCTATCTTTATTATGGTGTAACACCACAATATTACAAGGGTCTGAAAGTCAAAGTTGGGAGTTCTATAGCAACATATACCTTGAAAATGTGTCCCTGCTTAAGTGACACTGGCACACATTCATAATGTTGTCAAGAGATTAACCCCTTAACGTCTTGTGACGTACATGTACGTCCCGAGGTGATGTCCCTAAAGGAGAAAGAACGTACCTGTATATCATGGAATTCCAGATCCACATGCAGCTACACGCCATTCAGGGAGTCCGGAATCAATTAAGAAAAAAAAAAAATGTAAGTTAAGTGCCGGCCACGTGTGCACACAGCCAGTCACTAAGGGGTAAAAAAAAAAGCAGCACAACCTACAATGTGTTCCATTGTGTATGGTAATGGTGGTGGGGCACTGGTGTGGTGTCATTGATGCATCAAACTTAGATGCATTGGATCGTTAGACCGGTACTTGAGGGGTCACCATTAAGCTATAAATGCAATAACTGTATCTCTTGAGTACTGTAATTTTATTATTCTCACTCAGATCTACAGATGGTTTTACAATTCTAGTTTGTCTTTATGTCTTAACTTTATGTTTCAACTTTTTGTTCATTAATGTACTTATGAGTTAAATGCTACAATTACCAGATCTGATGTGCTGACGTAATGATGGTAATTGCATTAGACAGGTGGAGGGAATGTTAATTAGTTAGTGTCTAGCACTTGTAGATACTGTATTTAAGGTCACATCCTTTACATGTGAGTAGGGATGGGAGAAACTTTTCGCCTCAAACTGAAATCAGTGAAAAATGGCACTTTCCACTTTGCTAAAAATTTCCCACGAAAAGAGACGATTTTCCACTTTTTTCGTCCATTGAAATCTGTGGGAACATAGAAGATACACACAACACATTGCAAATAATATTTTAATTCCCAAAGGCATTGTATAAAAGGGGCATGAAGGTGCCTGTGTTGGTGGGGTGTGGGGAAAGAATCAGTTGAACAAGGAATGTTTTTGGGGGGTTGTTTACTGGGATTGGGGGGCACTTAATAAAAAAAGAAATCCTAAATAAAAGAAAAGAAAAACCATAAGACATGGTATAAAGGGGTCTGAGGAGGGTGCCTGTGTTGGTGAATTAATTTGAACAGGGAATTTGTTTTGGGGGGGTTTCTTGACTGCTATTGGGGGGCAGTTAATAAAAAAATAAGCGAATAAAATAAAATAAGACATCTGTATTTAAAGTGACAGCAACAGGAACCCCCTGACATAAGCTGCCACTGGGGTGGACTGATACTTGACTTTTGTATTTTGTAGAGGATGATTTGTTTGATTTGTTGTTAGAGGCCTTTGTAGGACTTAGACTTATTAGAGGCCCAAACCCTGAAGAAACATTAATTTGTAGGACTTAAGCTTGTTTGGCACAAGCCCTAAAGAAACATTGATTTGTAGGAATTAGGCTTGTTAGAAAGAAACCCCCCAACATTTTTTTATTTTTTTTGTAGGACTAGTTTTTATTTATTTATTTATTTTTTAAAACACAAGCCTAATGCCAGCAGGTCATGTTGGCCAGTGGCCACTGTCAAGTGTCCTCCTGAGTCCTGAGTTGTAATTGCTGCTCGTACTGCTACTGCTGAGTTGTTTAAGCAGCAGGATGATTAGGCAGCTGAAAGAGAATGGTATCAACTATAGCAGTAACATGGAAGATGGATGATGAAGATTCCATTTGCCTGAGGCAGTAGCAGTAGAATAAGCAGCCCCCAGTATTTGTGGAGAAAAGAACAAGTTGGCCATTAAATCTTCTCCACCTGCACCTCCCCCAAAATCATCATGGGTGTGTTTTTATTAGAATATATTTTTTCCCTTGAGAGCAGGATCAGTGGGTCTCCTCAGCAACCGCAATGTGCACAGTATGTGTGTGGTAAATAACATCTGGGGGCACAACTGTATCCAAACACCATGACCCCCAAAACCAAGTACTGCTGCTGTCACTGTACCCGTTTTCCACACCCGCTAAGGACACATGACCACTTGCTGACAGTTTAATAGTAGTGATGAACCCTCCCTGCCACCATCTTAGCATATTCTGCAGGACAGAATCTCCTCAGTGCACCACACAGCATGCAATGGGTAGAGACGAACTGCCACATCCTAACATCAACAAAGTGGCTATCATTTGGCAGGGGAGGTAATGAACAAGGAGGATTTGCAGAAGATATAGTTACCCTAGAAGGTGATGTAGAGAAGAATGGCCTCTTTCTCCTTGTCCTCCACATCCCCCTTCATTGTCTGTGGCAGTGGATAATGTTGCTGTTGTTGCTGCTACTGCCTCAGAGTCAGCACTGCAACTAGGATCAGGAGTATTGCTCCAGACGGCTCACAGCGAAGCTCCCTGTGTGCGAAACCACACATGCTCAGTAGAGACTGCTGGAACAACAGTCTCTACTGTGCATGTGCGGTTATGCTCACAGGGAGCGACACATTCTATCACTTTATGTTATAGGATTTTTAAATAATAAAAATAAATAAAAAAAAACAAAGAACTAAATTTATTAGGTGACAGACAGCTGACTTGGCTAAGGCAAGAAACCATACTCCATCAGTTGTGTTTTGTACTGTAGAGTAAAAACACACAGAGTGGTTGAGTAATGTCCAGCAAACGCACAAGGGGCAGAGGGAGGGGGAAGGGTGGAGGAGTGCAGGAACGTAAAGTAGTAGTTCAAAAACTGACTGCAGCAATGGTTGCAGCATGTGCAATAAATGATGATGATGATACCTCTCCTCCAAGGGAGGATGCAGTTTGTCAAATTCCTGCCAAAATTTCCAGTACAAACAGTGCCAGTAAAAATAAATAACCATATAAGAAGAGATAGAAGAAGACCACTGAAGATGACAACAAGTCACATTCAAGTGTTGATGATGGCAATAGCATAATAGAGGAAGGTGTAGCAGCTGAACCACCTGCTGCATCAGATAGTTACATAGAAGTTTAGGTAGAAAAAAGTCTTACGTCCATCAAATTCATCCCTTTGCCTATTCCCTTTTCCTATTCCTCTTTACTGCTGTTGATCCAAAAGAAGGATATTGCCCTCAATAGAGCAATTTCAAATTCTGCTTTGAATGGGGGGGGGGAAATTCCTTCTTGATTCCAAGTGGCAATCGGATTTCTCCTTGAATCAACAAGCACTAAAAAAAATATTAATCCCAATATTAACATACATAGCCCTCTGTGTTCTGTTCTTTTAAAAAAAAGTATCCAGGCCCTTTTTAAAGGCATCTACTGTATTCAATAGCACCACCTCCTCAGGCAGTGAATTCCATACCTCTGTTGTCCTTACTGTAAAGAATCCATTTCGCTGTTGTAGATGAAATCTCCTTTTTTCAAGTCTAAGCAGGTGATCCCTCATCCTTTGACTTTTCTGTTAATGAACAGGTTTTTGGAGAGCCCTTTGTATGGGCCCTGAACATATTTATATAATGTTATTATATCCCCTCTAAGACGCCGTTTCTCTAGTTTGTACACATTTAACTTTTCAAGCCTTTCCTCATAACTAAAACTTTCCATTCCCCTTACTAGTTTTATAGCCCTCCCCTGCACTTTCTCTAGTTCCATAATGTCCTTTTTCTGAAAAGGCTCCCAGAATTGAACAGCATATTCAAGGTGGGGTCTTACAATGGACCTGTAAAGAGGCTGAATAATATCTTCCTCCCTTGAGTCAATGCCCCTTTTAATACATGCCAATATCTTATTGGTCTTTGCAGCTGCCAGCTGGCACTGCGCACTACTGTTAAGTCTATTGTCTACCATTACTCCCAAATCCTTTTCATTAGTAGATTTCACCAAAAAAACACCATTTTAACTATATGTTGCATTTTTATTATTATTATTATACCCAAAATGCATAACTTTACACTTGTCTTTATTGAATCTCATTTGCCATTTGCCTGCCCAGTTACCCAATTTGTCCAAATCCTCTTGTAATGAAGACACATCCAGTTCAGACTTTATTACCCTACTTAATTTTGTGTCATCAGAAAACACTAATACATGACTCCCTATACCTATTGGGAGATCATTAATAATTTAAAAAGAAGAGGATCGATGGCAGATCCCTGAGGTACTCCACTTATCACGTTCGTTCAGTTGGAGAACTTCCCATTTACCACCACTCTTTGCATTCTAACTTTCAGCCAATATTTAATCCACACACAAACATTTGCCCCAAAGCCTATTTCATTAAATTTGTACAGAAACCTTCTGTGTGGAGACAAACAAGCAACAAGTGAGACAATCAAGCACCAAAACGCCTGTCCTCAAAGTAGTAGCAAACTTTGCTATGTAAAAGTCAAAAGAAATTGTTTGAGACCTCTAAAAGCTTAGAGGGAAATAAGGGTAGTGGGCAAGAATTGGCAGTTGATGCTGTTGCTGCTGAGGATGACCTAATGATGACTAAACATGATGCAGATCTAGAATATATTCCTCCAACATCCTCTTGTTCAGATACTGATAAAGTTGAGAGTAAGGATGATGGCATGGCCATAAAGTTAGCAGAAAGGCAAAGGCTGAATCTTCCACCACTGAAAATGAGCACTGTGCCAGTCTATAAACTATTTGATAAAACAGTTGGAAAGTCTGACACTGAACAAGCAAAGATGTCACTGCAAAGACAAAAGCAGAAAAAAGCAGGGAGAGCCCCTGTGCAAATCAACAAAACATCACTTGGTATCTCCACCGACACCCAAAAAGTTTCTACTCACAAGAGCAGTTGCTGTATCTTGGCGTATACCACAGAAACTGCTAGTATCGCTTTCTTGAATAAATAACTGCCCCCAGCTGCAGTATTTTACTCTTGATTATTCTTGGCTGCCATCCTCTCCTCATGCCTCCCAGAACGGTAAAGTACAATATGCAAAAAAAGAAAAACAAGAGGAGGCTCCCCAATAGTGCAACTCTATTAAAACTTTCACATTTCCAAATAGTAAGAACAGCACAAAATGTTGTTGTCAGTCAGATGTCATCACCAAGACTGACTTTCAGGCATACGGAGATCATCAAACCTGTCTTCTCTCAGGTGTATACTTCCCCAATGAGCTGTCTATCTTCAATGTGCGATCCAGCACACTCACAGGAAACACCGGGATGAAAAAAATAGGAACGTGGTAGCGTGTTTTTTCCTCAAACATATAACATTTATTGTTAATTAAAACCAAAATTAATACATAATATATATATATATATATATATATATATATATATATATATATATATATACATAATAAAGGCCCTTTATTTTATATATATTTTATGTATTAATTTTGGTTTTTAAAAGTGAACCAGCATCTCATCATCTGAGTTTCAGGTAGCAGAAAACATACATGACAAAGAAAGCCAGGACAAATATATTAACACCAGCACAGATGAGGAGGAGGAGGGATGTGAAGAAGGGTTGCCACCATCTACCCCACTTGGGACCACTGCTATGACCGAAAAGTAATGTATGTCAATAAACTGAGAAGGAGTATAGTGATTTGACACAAACATGACAATGTTAAAAACTATATACATACACAAGTCACACCTTACCAGTCCCCCACTACCAACTCTACAATACACATTTGTCACATTGTAGGTTGTTTTTTTTATTTTTGTAATTACTAACATCAACCTCAAGAATATGTGCCAGTGTCACTTAAGAAGGAGGAACTTATTGTTGTGGGCAAAGGACAAATGCATTCTGCATGCTAACACATTTTTCAAGGCATATGTTCCTGTAGGACTCACAACTTTGACTTTTAGCCACTTATTTCTAAACTACAGCCCTCAGAAGGAGTAATATTGTATCAGAAAATGTAGTACCCGTAGGAAAAATTTGGTAAAATAGGTGAAAAAGAGGAACATTTTGCATTTGTGAAAAGGAGAAAACTTTAATAAAAAAAAGAAAAATCGTCCAGTTTTCGCAAAAAGTCATGCAGGAAGATTTTCCCACTTTTTGTCCACCCCTACTATTTACTATTACTTTCACAAAGTTCGCTAATACTTTGAGGACAGGTGTTTTTGTGCTTGATTGTTTCATTGTCAGATGCAGCAGTTGGATCAGCTGCTACACCTGGGAAGAGAGGGTACATCATAATTTATTGCACATGCTGCAGCAACTATGACTTCAGTTGAGCAAACACTTTACTCCTACGTCCCTGCACTGCTCCACCTTTCCCCCACCCCCTGCCCCTTGTGAGTTTACTGGACGTTACTCAACTACTATAACAAAATACAGCAACCAGCACTGTGTGACAGGTATCTATAATATATATATATATATATATATATATATATATATATATATATATATATATATATATATATATATATATATAGATAGATAGATAGATATATACATAGACTCTTATTAACTAATAGGGTTCAGCCCAATTAAATATCCTACTGTAGTAGATATACAAAAATGAACAAATATTAGCACACTTAGGTAATTCCACCATTACAAAATTTAATTCACATTAACATGTATCTTGGGTAATATAGAGTCCTTTATATAACCATTGTCTTCCCAGCCTTTCAATAGGAAATTCTTTCCCTCCAAGTCCACAGCGAATATAGAAGAGAAAAAGAAAGTCCAATCAGGAAAAATCCACTTATATAATAATGGATAATATAGTATCCTCCCCTCCAACTCCACCTCTGGCATTAAGATTCAGTATATGTAAGAGAAACAACCAGGAACCAATTATGGTCTGTTTGATAAGTGAACACAGAAAACAACAGAAAACAAAAGTATCCACTTTTCAATAAGTCTGTTCTTTTGTCAGCTGTCCACCAAACATTATACTGTCATCTTAATTATTATGGTTTCTTTCAAAAGACCTCAAAACGAATATATAGAAGGACAGAAATTCAATGGGATGGCAGGCAAAAAAAAAATAGCCACTCACATATTAAGATGACACAGTTCAGCGTGGTCAACGATTCTATTCCTTCTTTGTATAATAATTCCTATCCTTCCTTATATGGTAATTTATCCTTACGCTGCAAAGGTGTCCCACTCAGGTGTGGTATATCAAAACCAGAGAAAACAATATAGAAAAATGTTTTGAATAACACCATAAAATATAAAACAAATGGTAATAAAAAACAACAATAAAACAATGCGGTGCCTACCCTGACACCAAATGCCAATCAATCGGAGAAAGGGGTGATGACCCGCACCACCACGTACTCCATCAATGCTAGCTCGTCCATGCGGCCAATAGTGAATAGATAGCAAATTTAGACTGCGGTTGGTCCAATGAGGGTACTCACTATAGTGTATTAGGTGTTCATCGTAGTATTTTTGAGAGTATGGGAGAGAGGATTTAGCAGTTCTGCAGGAATACCACAGTAAAAAGTAAATTTAAATTCATTAACATGATACTTTATGCAAAAAATATAAACTTTAATTTTATATGTGCTGAGAACTCTAAGGTAGCCACAATAGCTAAGAAATTCTCACAACTAGGCATAGACATTTTTATCAAAGACTGCATCCCTGCTGTTTTCTCAGAACATCATAACCTAAGTAAAGCACAGATGCAAGTAGAAAAAAATGGATCTTCACCATTTTGCATAGTGACCGTCAGGCCTTGAAAAGCACAGAGAATATATATCATAGGACATCCAGATCAAAAAGCAACCTCTGAACATATATGAGAAGGAATAAGGGGTGCTGTATAAAAGATTATTTTAAACAAGAAATTTGAAATCACTACCCTGTGAAATATACACCCTACTTAATACAATTCACTAACACTAAATGCGTGTATGCGCTAATATTGATATCAATTTATATAATAAATGCTGAAAAAATGTAGCTGTGTAACTCTTATACCAAAATTGAAAGAAAAGATCCTTACCACAAAATATTATTACATATACATAAACATTATTGTATCATATGGTAAATGATGTTTAGATTAATTTTTATACAGATCACACTATGTGTCTACTCTCTATTTTTTGCATGTGATCATAATTCTGAATCTTTGGAGGTATCAAGTTCAAACTATTATTGTACAATCCTTGTCTCTTTTATCATTGGGGTCCTTGTGAGTATATTAACATATATTGTATTACATCATATATACCAATATTATCTATAATATCACTGTTTTGTTTTAGCTGGTGATACAATAATGTTTATGTATATTTAATATTATATATTATTTTGTGCTAAGGATCTTTTCTTTCAATTTAGATGCAAATTTTACACAAATTAGTTTTTTTAGCATTCATTATATAAGCTGTTATCAGTATTAGAGAATACACATTTCGTGTTAGTGAGTTGTTGCTATTTGTGTACATGTATTAAGTAGGGTGTATATTTTTACATGTGGTGGTGATTTCACTATCATATTTCTTGTTTAAAAAAATCTTTTTTAGAGTGCATCTTATTCTTTTTCATATTTATTCATGCAGATAGATTTTTTTTCTATTTGGAAGAGTAGCAGCTCTGATACCACAAGTTTTGCATTGAATACAGCAGTCAATTATATTTGGTTACTCTTTTTTTCAGGCCATTTAAAAGGAGTTTCTCATATTCACTTATATCACATAATATCAGTATTGTTTAGTATTGTTATATATGGGTGCGTCTTTTTCATTTTTTTGAACCTATAATGGAAAATCAAGTGCATTAATAACCTCAGCAGAACAAATAATATCTGGCTCAAGGGACTACCAGTGTTTTTTTGAATCAGACAGCTTAGTATCCACACTGAACATCATATTCAATTATATATTGGGCAATCTGAAACACCCATCATATGGAATTCATTTACAGATACCTGAGGCCTTCTGAGCAGCAGAGAGCTGTTGCATCCAACATTTCCAAATGAAAAAAGACATTTTAGCTAAAGCAAAAAAACACAAGGCAAATCCTTCATAACATAATGAAAATCCAGCTTGTGCAAGATTTGTCATGGAATAGTTATTTATACAATATTTTTCCAGGAAGAATACAATGAGATTTCTCTCATTTCCAGTATGTTCTGGAAACCATTTACAGTACAAAGGTACATATTAACGTAAATAGAAAAAAGTTAAAGAAACAAATAAATAAATGAATTACCATATAAACACTTTAACTTTCATATGTAGACACATGTTGCTTTTAAATAAAAAAAGCCATTATTTTAAGGATTTAAAATGGTAGCTGCTCTGATTTGTTTCATGTAAGTTATGCTAGAGTTTAGGAGCTCTGTAGGAGGAAGCAGATTGACACACTTCTTTCTTGTATAGTCAGTGAGTTGTTGACAATGGTGTGGGAAAATGTTGTCTTACATGATCCACTTTTCAACTTCAAAGAAATCATCTTGTAATATTGCCTCAAGTTGTGATATCTTTGTATTTTTAGTTTAGATTATGGAGTTGTCTGGATACATGTGCACAGAAGATGCTTGCAAACTGTGAGCAGATAATTTATAAATAGGGAAACATCGAAGAGGATCAAGAATGGAGCCTTGGTGAAACCCACATGTTACTTTGAGTGGAAGGGAAACACTGTCAGCAAGAGACACATATTGTTTTCTGTCTGATAAGCAGGATTGCAATCAGTTTAGAGAATGATTATCAAAGTCTGAGTTTATTTATGAGAATATTATAGTCTACTGTATTAAAGGCCTTTGAAAAATCTAGGAAATAGTTCCATGCCACTCCAGATAGTCTGCATACTTTTAGGAGGGTTGTGACTGTTGAATGATATGGATGAAGACTATATTACAATACGTTAAAAATGCTGGATAGTCTGTAAGACTTTCAGAGTTGAGTGTAGACACGTCTTTTGAGGACTTCAGATACTGTGGAGGGTAGAAATATTGGTTTGCTTGCAAATGTTTATACCCACAGTTGTGGATAGGTACAACTCTAGAGACTTCCTGGTCTTTTGGCATACACTAATTACGGTTTCAATTGGATGGGTAGTGACCAAAGCACTGTGCTTTACTAATATTACTGGTACATGGACAGGCACAGATTACAATGTTTTCAGTTGAGGAGGTGGCCAGTTAATTTACTATCAGGTACTGGTATGAATTTGAATGTATAAGTACTGTTATACCAGAGAAGGTGCCCGAGAGTGTTCAATGCACTTTTCTGTTTCATAATTACTTTTGTATTGTGTGCTATGGGAGGTGGCACATCCAACAAAATTAGTTGTTGAAAGCATTTGCTATTTATATGGGACATTGTATGTATTTTTTTAAATTTTTATGGATGTGGGATAAAAATGGTTGGGAGGGTTGTATATATTTTTAATATCTTTCCAGAAGTAAGCCAGATTTGGTATGTTACTGTATAAGTTGTCAGTAAAATATTGAGGTGTGCATTGTTTTGTCCCTTGGGGGAAACATAGTATATTTGTATTTCAATTGATGGATGCTCACATCGGATAAAGGCAATGTTGTACTCTTTTTCTTCTTTTTTCTGTTGTAGGTTTTAGTTTTTGTAATATTATTTACATCTCTCATCTTTGCTACATTACCCAGGAGAAAGAGAAGCAGTTTGCATTGTTGTTTGCAACATTGTATTGTCCGTGTTCAGCTATTTGTGGTGAGAGCTAGGAGGTAATTCTGATTAATGGCGAAGTGCCAAACTGTGACCCAGATGATGTGATAACGGGCCATTTTTTTTGGCATAGTCAGAGATCAGCAAGTGGCCTCTGCCGACTTAACCACATACAGAACTGAACAAACTGGTTGCTGGCATATACTGTACACTGTGGTATCTCCCCGGTAAATGGTTGCATGAAGGAGGAATATAATTTTAGATTTCTTACGTGTATTTTAGGTTTTTATTTGAAATGTATACACATGTGTATTGAGGATTTTTTCGTAATCTATGATTGCCATTCAGATTATATATTGGATAGGTGAACTTCACTACTGCTTATATAGGTTTGGATGAAGTCACTGTGAATTCCAACATTTGTAGAATTTAAACATTGTTTAGAATTTTACTGCTGTGTTGATTATTTAGGACTATAAGTATATAATTTGAAGGAGTGGTTGAAATAAAAGATATAATTTTCAAATACTCAATCTTGTCTATAAACTCACTAGAGGAAGCGCCGAAATATACAGTATGTGTATATTGTAATTTTATTTTAAGATCCAGTAACAGGGAACTTGTTCCTGGCAGCAACCTACCAAGTGGGGAACAATATAGCACCACCATTTGTGTATTATACACCATTCCATATAGCACCACCATTTGTGTATTATACAGTTTTGGAATGTTACTGTGTAAGTTTTCAGTAAATTATTGATGTGTGTATCATTTTGTTTGCTTTGTGCATATATTCCATAATTGTTCGTGTCTGGAGCCATTTTTTTATAATTTTGTCCAAAATGCATCTCTTATTGGAGCATAGGTATTACAGACATGCAATAATTCTGAATTAAAATAGTCAATTGCAGAATCTAGATATGGTATTATTATTATAGTATACCATGAGCAATTACATTATTTAGGAAAAATGGAGATTACATTTGTTAAAAAATGTTGTAACAATTAATTCGGGACATTATTTGACTGACTTTTCGAACACTACACCATGGAGTGATTACTAAATTAATTTGCTTGTATATCTAAATCATGGCTTCTACTTGCTCAGGATATAATGACCCAGTACAGCAAAGTGGTTTGATATTTCTTGATTTATGGACGAAGGGGAAAGATTAGATGTATTACGTTCAATGCATTTAAACAATTAAGAGAATTTGTCATTATTGGGTTCCAATCAATTAACATTAAAGTCTCCACGAACTAACAGTTTGTAATGTTTTTTTGAGGGGCAATCTAACTGAGCATGTGGGTATGCCCTAGAAAGATAGTGCTGGTAGTATTAGGGGGTAAATAGATGCATGACTATGCTTGAATAGTAATGGAAATATATGGTATTTTAGGACTCAGTCAAGATTTGATAAACCAAAGGATTTTTGGTGTGTAGGCATAACAGCATGTTTTTAGTTCACCCATTTTGGGCAGTGCACTGTACATGTTGCACTGGACAAAATAAAGTCCTTTTTGTAAAGGAGAAAGTTCCCTTTGTTACAACTTGTGGGTCAGGGTTAGATTCTATATCATACAAAAAAAATACTACTGCCTTGCTGTAACCCTGCTGAAATGACTTTTCAAGGCTTTCTTTGCTATAGGCTTCCTAACATTTTCTTGCTCTACTAGGCTATTTTAACTTCTCCAAAGGTTTTATGCTTACTTATAATAATTATTACTTATAATAATATTTGCAAAGGCTCATTAATATCCAAGCCATCTTTTTATATCCTGTAAACCAGTTGTAAAAAAAAGTGAATGATAGACCACCCGGCTATTATGACTAACCCTTCTGTAAATGCCTCTAACAAATCTACAATTTTTATAAAGGAGCATAAGCTTAGTTAAAAAAATAGCTTAACTAAATTACTGATCCACCACCATGCTACTTTAGTAGGCCTGTTAATATTTTTTGGAAAGGCATACCTGCTGACTATGTATTTCACATGAGTATGACTATGACTACTCTGTATTGCTATCTAAATAGCAACTCTTGAAATAATATTAAAATGGAAATAAACAAGACAAATAAATACAATCAATAGCAATAATAAATGAGAAGTTGAAGGATCTCCCAGGTATCTACTCCACAATAAAGGCTTATACATTATTGAAGATTGATTGTGAGTGTGCAAATACTTGAAAGGGTAAGTTTAACATTATATTCATAAACAATATAAATGTTGATGACATTACAATATAATCAACAACACAAAGATAATTAGAAAATGAAAAGTTGAATTTAACATGGCAATATGGATGGTCTGGTGAATATATGATGGTAATGAAGGAATGCTAGACAAATTGTATACAGTATAATTTCTAATTTCAATATAA
The DNA here is from genome assembly GCA_037306005.1 of Rhinophrynus dorsalis. Taxonomy (NCBI): domain Eukaryota; kingdom Metazoa; phylum Chordata; class Amphibia; order Anura; family Rhinophrynidae; genus Rhinophrynus; species Rhinophrynus dorsalis. The sequence goes on along the minus strand of CM074718.1, from coordinate 218,945,203 downwards.
GCTTGGATTTATAATTTGTCAGTCAGTCAGCAGTGTTCACAGTCAGATCCTAACTACTGTAAATGGTGGAAACTGTTCAAATCTCTCCTCCTCATCATTTTCCTTGATACTGCTGTTTCATTTTTAAAAAGTCTATATACACTGTGCTGGAAAGACTTGTCCTGTGTTCATTAACATTATAACCAGCTGCACTGAAAAACCCCCTCTCACTGAACACTTGCTGTTGGGTAACACCTCGTTCATCGTTACCCCGCCAAATGATAGCCACTCTGTTGATGTGGCAGTTCGTGTCCACCGATTACACATTGTGTGGTGCACTGACCACACATGACAGTGTGGTGCAGGAGAATCGCAAGCAGGGCATAAAGCGGCATTTGAGGAGATTCCATCATGCAGAATATGCTAAGATGGTCTCAGGGAGGGTTCATCATTACTATAAAACTGTCAGCAAGCTGTCATGTGTCCTTAGCAGGGTCTGAACAAGGGGTATAGTGACAGCAGCAATACTTGGTTTATGGTGTCATGGTGTTTGGATACAGTTGTGCCACCAGATGTTATTTACCACACACACTGTGCACATTGCAGTGGATGATTCGAGGCACAGTTCCTGCTCTGAAGGGAAACATTTCTATTCTAATATCAACACACCCATGATTTTGGAGGAGGGGCAGGTGGAGAAGAATATACTGGGGGCTACTTATTGTGCTGCTGTTGCCTCAGGTGCATCACTGGAGCTAGTCGTGGTAAGTGGAACCTTCATTATCTATCACCCATGTTAATGCTATTGTTAATCCCATTCTCTTTCAGACGCCTAATCATCCTGCTGCTTAAACAACTCAACAGCAGCAGCAGCAAGAACAGCAGTTGCAAATTCCACAATTCCGGACTCAGGAGGACATTTGACAATGGCCAGTGGCCACTGGCCAAAATGACCTGCTGGCACTAGGCCAGTAGGGCATTTTTTTTTCTCAGGGCTTGTGCTTTAAAAATAAATAATTAAAAAAACATAGTCCTACAAAAAATAAACAATTTTTGGGGGTTTGTTTCTAATAAGCCTAAGTCCTACAAATCAATGTTTCCTTAGTGCTTGTGCCAAACAATCTTAAATCATACAAATCAACGTTTCTTCAGGGCATGTGCCTTTAATATGTCTAATTCTTACAAATACATTTTTCCTCAGGGCTTGTGCCTCTAATAAGTCTAAGTCCTACAAAATCAATGTTTCCTCAGGCTTTGGGCCTCTAACAACAAATCTAACAAATTGTCCTCTACAAAATACTCTATCAAGTATCAGTCCACCCCAGTGGCACCTTATGTCAGGGGGTTCCTGTCTCTATCATTTTACATACAAATGTCTTATTTTTTGTTTTTATTAACTGTTCCCCCCAATACCAGTCAAAACAAATTCCCTTTTCAACTGATTCATTCCCCAGACTCCACCCACCAACACAGGCTCCCTCCTCAGAACTATTTTATAGCATGTCTTTTGGTCTTTTTAGTTGCATTTAGGATTATTATTATTATTATTATTATTATTAACTGCCCCCAATCCAAGTAAACAAACCCCCCCAAAAAATTCCCTGTTCAACTGATCTTTCCCCATATTCCACCAACACAGACACCTTAATGCCCCTTTTATACTATGCCTTTGGGAAATAAAATAATATTTGCTATGTGTTGTGTATACATTCAATGTTCCCGTTGAATTCAATGGAATGAGCTAGGTGTAAAAAAAAAATGGAAAAACATCACTTTTTGTGGGAAATTATTCACCATGCGGGAAGTGCCATTATTTGCTGATTTCAGTTTGAGGCGAAAATTTTCACCGATCCCTACTGTGCACCTTGTTAGTACAATACATGCAGAATTCAGTGCTCGCAGGAATAGAATGCCTGACATTTACATATACTTTTTAATTGTGCTCTCCATGCTACAAACATGTAAAGAGAACAATTTTCAACTTAAACTGCTTAATAAATGTGTGTTAGGCAGGTGCAGCATTAATAAAATAGCAGTGTCTATTTTAGAGTAGAATTGTATTAGTTCTCCCCCTCTATGTTATTGCCCATTTACTTGAGCACAACTGATACCATAAAATATTAGCTTCTATTTAATTCTTTATTGACACTGTATAACCAAAACTGCTTATGAGTCAGTAGATTTTAATCTTACTTATTTTGGCGGTAGAGATTTTCTATTCTCCATGGAGCTATAACAGCGTTTTCATTGTATACCGAGTGGACACTTACTTGAAAAAATCTATGTGACTGAAGGCTGAAAAAAAGAGTTAAAGTAACATAAATAAATAAATAAATATAAAAGTAAATACATTTCTAATATTACTATTTAACAGATTGAGAGTATTAGAAATTATTTGTGATGACATTATAATGTCCACCTCCACGACCTATATTAATAGTTTTGAAAACGAATTGAAAAAAATGTTAGTAATAATAATGAATGTGCATGGTAATTTACTCTTCTTCTTGGAACCTCATTTAAATATTGGAATTACTTTTGCTAGCTTTCAATCAAAGGGCATATCAGCACTAATCAGGGCCAAATTGAATATCATAGTCAAGGGAAAAGAAATGAGAAGGGCAGAACATTTAAATAGCCTTTAAGGAACTTTGAGTAAGTTGACAGATTATTTTATATGCATTATCCAATACAGAACTTTCTTTACAGACTTGATATCCGGGTGCTTTTACTGATAACGGCCATGTATCCAGCCTCATTTTGTAGACCTTTTGAAAATATTTCTGTTCAGCTGCAGATTTTCAGAGATGGAAACACATAGCCCTGTTAATTTTTGATGTTTATTCAAATGCAACATTTTAAACGTGAATATTTTATGTGATTTTACTATTATTTTATGATCATACATTAGTATAAACATAAAAGGATTACTTAAATAAGCTAAACAGGTGCAATTCTGAGGCAAACCAACTGCACCACAGGGAGAAATAAAAATTCCCTTACAATTAAATATAGTTTTTAACCCCTTAAACTGAATTGCATCTAAATATTCAAACATTTTCTTTAAAGTTCATTCTTTGCAGTAAAATGTGTTCTTTCATTATCCCCAAGCATGCACTAAAATGTGAGCCAACTGAATTATTCTAGAGTTTATGAACAAGTTTAGTGAACCAAACTTCTAGTAGATACTCTATGCCTAAAGGACCACTAATACCTCCTAATAATAAACCTCCACTCTAAGCAGAAAATTCTAATGGCCACTATAAATCCGTTCTTTGTTGATTGTCTCTCCAGAACTAATCTTCAGTTAGGGCTTGATATCATTTTCATAGAGTTGGACACGTTTCTTTGTTGGAGTCCTTCAGGATCCCAAGCTCCTCCAATTGAAAGTTTCCTAAGAAGACTTCAGTGGGATAAGTTTGTGGTCTTTGAATCTTGCAAACAAGAATTATGTCCACCTCCTTGAACATAATATGCAGTACTATTTAAATGTTAATTTTGAAGTACTAATCCACACAGAAATTATTCCTAGTGCCCATTCTTAGTGGAGCAGAAAGCAGAGGAGGGATTTTTTTCTTAATTTATAGAAGACGTTGCAGAGGAGGATCAGGGTGTCATGGGCACTGCTAGAGCTCCAACATCCAGGTAAACTATAACACATGGACTGGAGGGAGGCACATTCTCCTGGACACATGTCACCATATTAATTCATATAATATTGATAGTTAATAATATTGATAAAAGTGAGGTAAGACAAGGAGGCACTGTGATTTGTATTATGGCTGTTAATAGGATAAAGTGGAAGAGGGAATAGGGCACTGTATCGAGGATTTTATGGCTATCAATGTGACAAGGCAGGGATGTCAACTGGAAGGGGACACTTCCATGGGTATTTATTGAATTAATATCGGGGGTTCCCCATATTATGTTTTTTCCTTTCTCTGGTCTTGTAATGAATTCATATGGGGTGTATGGTACCCACAACTATTAGATGTGTATAAAACAAAATAAAGTGAATTTATCCACTTATTTTTTTTTATAATTCATTAAAATGAGGATATCTTCCCTTTAATGTACCAACAAGAGGTTAATCTGTGGTCCAGTTAGGATTGGGGAGGGTGGTAAGGGAACAGTATAGTGTTTTTAACTTGGTTTAACCCCTCTGTTGCTAATATGATTGGAACACATTGATATACAATGGCCTAGATGCACTAAAGGTCGATGTGGTGTCGGTATGATAATGTCGATGTGTTTGAATCACTCCAACAATTTGATCTGAACACACACTGACATATTCAGCAAAATTGTCGGATGGAAGGGGAGGGTTGGAGAAGGTCCCTATTAACATGCAGGATTTTCGAAGTGCTGTCGGTGTGGAAGGGATCTCCTCCCCTCACACATCACCAACACTACAACAATTCTGAACAGCATTCTCTGTGCTTCTCTACCCAGCCAGTAGGGGAATAAAGAGAAGTCTTTCAGCACCAAAGACAGCATTGAATGCCATAGGGATGGCATGAGGCTTTCCGGGCCCCCCTCATTTGGCCGGGCCCTAGGCAGGCACCTTGTGCGGGGAGGAGACCCGAACATGGCGGGCGAGCACATGCGGTACTCGTATGAGTACCGCCATGTGCCAGCAGAGCGATGCTCGAGCCGAACCGAGCTTCGGCCGAGCATGCTCGCTCATCACTAGTCCTAACCAAGGATTTTTACACGATTTGTAGTAGTAGTGGCCATACTGCTTGGGGATGGCTAGTGTAACTTAGGGGCCCCTGCTGTTACATTTGGCATCATCTCCTCCTTCCCCCCTCTTGAGAATCACAAGACACCCTAGCAGGCTCAAGACTGGCTGCAGGTGCAGCAATGGCAGCAGGCACAGGCAGCTGACCTATCATGCTCACACTACTATCCTCTTCTTCCTCTTCCCTAGACACAAATTTCCCCAAGATCCCTAGGGGTGATGTAGGGTGACCGGCCAAATTGGGTCTGGGAACCAGGGCATCCAGGCCCTTTCATGTTAGTAGTGATCACTTCCTCCTCTTCAGACTCACTGGACGCATAACGGTCCTTCCAGCTATTCCTTTTATTGTTATTCAACTTGCTCATAGTTATAGCAGTCATTATGAGCCTCTCCTGCCTCAATTTTGATAAAAACTTACAGCACAACAACCTAGCACCTCTCACTTTCTCTGTAGCTGCTTGTATTGTGTTTCCTGTGCTTCCTGGAAAACATAACGTTTATAAAGAAAATGCGAAAAACATGTAATTAAAGTTTGTAGCCAATGCAAAAATAGCAAAACATTTTGGCAAAGGGTGAAAATAGCAAAGATTTTAATAGCTTTATTTAAAGCAGATTTTTCCATGAAAAAGAGGACAATCACGTGGTTTTTTTTCATGGGAACACCATGGGACCTTTTGCCCACCCCTAGATGTGAGAAGGGAGCAAAGGGAGTTTATCCCAAATACCCCTAAATTTTGTGGGACCAAGTAAACACAGGGGTGTGATAAGGGAGCAAAGGAAAATTACCCCAAATACCCTAAAATCTGAGTGACTGATTGGGAAGACACAGGCAACCATGATCCAAGTTTCTTCCTGATCTGGCTGTTATCTCAGTCCTAGGGGAGTCTGGGGAAAGAAGCGGTTGAACAGGTAGTGTCTTGTTGATTGTGATAGGGATGGGGAAGTTAATTAAAATAAATGAATAAATAAAATAAAAAAAATGATAGATGAAAGGGACCCTGATGTGATTTGTAACTGAGGCAGACTGATGCTAGACAAGATTATTTTGTAGAAATCCAAGGCAAGACATTACATACAGTCAGTTCTATGGTGTACTTTACAGTAAAAATACACACACATTGGTTGAGTAATGTCCAGCAAACACACATGAGGTAGGGGAAGGGTGAAAAGATTAAGAGCAGTGCAAAGACATGTGAGTTAAATGTAGTTGAAAAACTAACTGCAGCCATTCTTGCTACAGCATGAGCAATAAATAATGGTGATCCCTCTCCTCCTGAGGAAGATGTAGTTTGTCAAAATCCCACCAAAATCCCACCACCCCCAGGACCAGTACAATTAATAAACCATCTAAAAGCACTAAAAAGATGAGAATTAGTCACATAACGGTGTTGATGGCACAGTGCAAGAAGGTTTAGCAGCTCAGCCAACTGCTGTATCTGACAGTGAGACAAACAAGAACAAAATTGCCTGTCCCGAAAGGGTTTACTTTTAAAAGATCGCACGTGAAACAGAGTGCCACCTAATGAGCCAGTTAACATGTTGCATGAATAGAAATGTCGACATGAGAATATCTCGCTGCTTCACAGCGTGAAATTCTCATGTCATGTATTTAAAGGACGCATCTCGACATTTAACATTTAAATATCTTGCAGGAGAAGGATTTAACCCTTGGAGTGCCATTTAAAAATGAGTTTCATATTTCATATACATATGGAGAAGGTGCCCACTTGAACATCTATTCTGATGGATCAGAAGAGCAAAGATAAGAGCAGAGAAAAAGAGAAAGAAAATGAGTGGAAAAAAGAGTAGAGAGAGCAAGGAGCTAACCCCTAAAGGGAGAGAGTGCAAGCTCAAAGAGAGGTTGTAAGGAAAAACAATATCCTCCACAGGTATAAAAACTAGACTGCTAGAATAGGTAATGGGTTCAGGCGTAAACAAACCAGCCCGAACCAAGGATCCAGTCCAAATAATATAAACCAAAATTTAAACTTAAAAGAACTAAAGGTAGGTTTATATCCGACCCCAGCCAAGATTGCAAACCAGGTAAGGGAAGGCACCCACTCAAAATTAGGGTAGTGCTTTCTTCCATCACTCGATAGTGCAAGCAGCCCACCGGCCATCTACGTCTATCTACTGGCAGCCCCACAGAGATGCCTCTGCGGGCCATCCACTATGACTAAATATTCTGGACATTCTCCCTCCCTCAAAATAGGAAAGGCTGGTGGACAATCTAGAACATCCTCCCTAACACAATCTCTGACAAAGGGATAATTAAAACAGGTTGCCTTAAATTAATTTAAGAAGAACCAGAGTATTCTCACACTTCATGAAACTGACCAATAAAACAAGTTACATTTCCCTGATCTCTTTTAGTACATTATCTTTTCACCATCACTGGAGCAGGTATAGTGAAAATGAAGAGTTTTGCTCCTATTTATTTTGTGCTAAGATTGTAAATACCATCTGCCTGGGTGCTGAGTATTGGCACAATGCAAAACATGCATCCACTCCTGCACTTCTAACACCTTGTTGCAATTGGTGCAGAGTGGACATTTAAGGAATGGGTGCTGGAATCTATGGCATGTGCTAATTTTATCACTGCTTTTATCTCCAATTTTCCCCATAGACTTCAACAGGAAAATATGGGTGTTGACATTTATCACCTGCAATAGATCCAGCCCTAGATGCACAAAAGAAGGCAGAACAATTTCAGGAGCAAACCAACTGTACCAAAAGGGGTCTCCAAAGAAAGAGAAGACAAGATATTGGATTCCTCTTTGGAATTCAAGAGACTAAAAGCAACATTTAAATCAATGTGTCTTGGTGCAGTCTTTATTTCTGCCATATGGGGCAGTTGATTGGCTTCAGAATTGCTCATCATTTCTTTTCTGCATAAGCTCTAGAGATGAACTTAGCAGAAAAGCTATAAGTAGAAGAAAGATCCATTTAATGCTTAGAAACATGTCTTTCGGTGGGTAACCCAGAATTACTACTTTTCTGTTCTGATCAGAAGGCCCAGCGTGTGTAAGGTACAAATGAAAGTTCAGAGCCTAGTATGCACTGAAAGGGTTCACTTTTCAATAGGTAACCAACAAAACAGTGCAGTAACTATGTCACCTGGTTGAAAAGGGTGACATTCTGGTGTTGAGACATCAGAATGTCAAGTAACCAGACAACATAGCTGTATGAAATGAGGTGACATGCACCTCCATCTAGCTCCAGCTGTATAGCACACCCCAGAGTGACACTCGTTACCATTCATGATATGTAAGCGTGATATTTTTAATGTGCCATATGTGACATATGAGATAAGTGCTTATTCAGCATACACTTGTCTACAAGATCTTCTATTGCATGTCACGTATGGCACATTAAAAATATCACACTTACATGGCGTGAATGGTAACGAGTATCAGTGTGGGGAAAAAATTAGCCGTTTTGTTACCACTGGTGTGTGCCTAGCGGAGAGGCGGGGTTAAAAAAAAAAATTGCCATTTTGTTACCACTGACATGCGCCTCCGTCTAGCTCCGGCTGTTTAGAACACCCCACACTGACACATTGCCATTCACGCTATGTAAGCATGATATTACATACAGCTATGTCACCTTAACATCAGAATGTCACCCTTTTCAATCAGATGACATAGTTATTGAGTCGTTTTGTTGGTTGCCCATTAGTGGGCGATAATTCAAAAGTGATCCCTCTCAGTGCATACTAGGCTCTGAACATTCATTTGTGCCTTACACCCACTGGGTCTTCTGATCAGAAAAGAAAAGTAGTATTTCTGGGGCATACTATATACAGTGTAGGGAAGCATTAAGATGTTCAAGAACTCTCCAACGATTTAAATGGGAACTGTAACCCCTTTGAGGGAGATTCACTAAGCGGTGCTAAAGTGGAGATGACTTCTCCAGTTTATCACTTCTCCAGTTCCTATGATATTTTATAGAGCCTATGCACAAGATCTCCAAAGTTGAAGAAATCTTAGTGCATAGGCTCCATAGAATAATATATGAATTGGAGACGTGATATCACTGGAGAAGTCATCTCCACTTTATCACCTCTTTATCACCACTTAGTGAATCTCCGCCATTGACTACTAAAGGGGTCTCCAGTGCATCATGATGCAGTGCACTGGAGACCTTTCAATTTTTCAAAGGATCAAAAGCCCCATTTGAGCCAGTGGAAAGTTCTATGTACCCCCTATGGTGCACTTGGTTTGCTCTAGAATTGCTCAATTTTAATTTTTGCATAAAGCTCACTGTCTCCTCTCCCACACCAGTCATCATCACCTAACTATTATTACATCACTGTCTTTAATTAACTATGATGCTTTGAAGTCCATAGAAAAATCTGTAAATAGATGTGATATACGTAACTAAGTTTACTTTGTATTGAGCAATGTATTGCATTCTCTAATTAAAGGAAACAAGACATTGTCCACAAACCCATTTTAAGAAGCCATTTTCCATCTGGAAATCATCTTCTACAACAAGTTATTTCTTCCAATTTTATGTTAAAAAGAATTAGTAATGAGCAAGAAATGTGTTTAATTATCTCCTCAAACATAAGCCAAATTCTAATGGTGTTTGATTACATATAGTCACAAAAATGTCAACTGAATTTCCATTTAGAGTGCTTGCTTAAAGACCCGTGCAAATGGGGAATATCCGGATATCTGAAAACATCATGACAGATATCAGCTTCCTTATGGCACGTGCTGGTTTCAATCCGCTCTCCTTCTCACGCTTCCTAATGTAATGCATTTTTTCAGTACATCATTTCCCTAAATGGATATGATACATCAATGCTGCAGATTGACTCATGATAGCTATTAATAAAGGCAGTCAATTTTCCACAGTTTTCCTCATTTATAAGGTGTTAACCCACAGTCTGCATTAATAATGAATGCACTGTTCCTTTCGTTTCATGAGGACACAGAGAAAATCCTGCATTGTGCCACATCCAATGCATGAATACAGTGTAATAATAATAAATGATAGTGTAATTCTATTTTGAACAAAACAGTATTTATCTCAAGCAAACCTGCTAGTTACATTTGAAAGGATTTTCTTCCAGTAGATTACACCTTGTAAAAGCTTGGTAAAGGAGATTTGTATTGTGTTGATCTTAAACAGCATAATTTAACTTTATTTTATAACCGTAAGTAAGGGCTTTTCCCTTTACATGTGCTTATAGGCATGCTATCGACTCTAGGAGGGTTATGCACTAAGGCATGATAAAGAGGTGATACAGCAGAGATGACTTCTTCAGTGATATCACTTCTCCAGTTCCTATATTATTCTATGGAGTCTATGCACTAAGATCACCAAAGTTAGAAAATCTTAGTGCATAGGCTCCATAGAATAACATAGGATTTGGAGAAATTATATGACTGGAGATGTCATCTCCTCTTTATGATCTCTTTATCACTTCTTAGTGAATCTCCCCCAAATTAATTTAGCTGATGACTGTAGGTCAGGGACTAAGAAAACAATCTTACTCCAAGGGCCATATATATGACACTTGAGACCACTTAAGGATCTCACTTCATGGTTATTCATTCTAAATAGGAGTTGAAAGAGTAGATTAACTCCTTAACTGCTAGAGAGGTGTAAGGGGAGTTATGCTCTGATGCAAAAGAAACAGGATGTGTGCTTTTAAGGCTGAAAATAGTGAGTATGTGCTGTGCTAGAGTGAAACTCTTCTTAACCTACTGTACCATAGATTAGACAGAGGACCACAGGTAAAGCCTCAGTGGACAATATGAGGCTCTGACCTTCATATTAACTTCCACTGCTATATAAGGGACTGGACAACCATTTTTCTCCAGCTGTTGCTGCACTATAACTGCAACTACTTTTGTCCTCAACAAACCCATAGCAAACTAATGTGAAAATAGATAGTTGCAAATGATGATTGCTGGGATTCAAGGATGGCTGACATGTGGTTACAGTGAATTGTGGCTACAAATTACTAAATAGTGATGTGGTATTAAAACAAATCTATAAAATTAGGGCTTATACCAACAATTGTATGCAATTTTATATATCCACAGCTAGGCAAATTAGCAGCCCTACAATTTGCAACATAAACTTACATACCATGCATTAAATGCCTGTCTGATTGGTAACAATAAGATAAGTATTATAGCAAGTGACATTTTTATCACTTAATAACATTTGTATGAAGTGAAAGTTTGGCCATGCCCGAGGTCTACAGGTTGCCCCTGGACCTTAGCTTGGACATCCCTGTTATAAATACCTCAAGTTAACAAAAGAAAGGAATTTACCCACTCATCAATGAAACATTAAGACACAGAGTCATATCCACAAATCTGGTGCAATTCTAGGTCTCTTCAACTGTGCCATAGGGAACAAATAAACAAATGTGGCTTTAATGTTTCACAATAAAAGCAGCTTAATCTTCATAGTATTTGGGCCATGGAGAGTGTTATATCAATAATGTCAGAGTTGGAGTTCAAGAATAATTGAATGATAAAGTATCCCTCTCCTGCCCCTTTTACTGAGGTAACACTCCTCACCTCAGAGCAGCAAGAATGTCCAGATGGATTGCAGAGAGTGACAATTTTCAGTGATCATAAGGAAAAACCTAAAAACCTGTCAAGGGAGGCAGGGTTCTCCTTATGCTCACAGTAAGAAGACTGTCCCTTGCTGTGAGCTGTCTGGTCAAATGACCAGATTCCACATCTGAGGGAAGGTGGCTTACACTAGGTAAAAGGGGCGGGAGGGGGACACTTTGTCACTCAATTACTCTTGAACTACATCTCAGACAGTATTGAAATAACACCCCGCCTGGTCCAAATACTATGAAGATTACTTGGAGCTGGGTTTTTTTGTGAAACATTACCATGCCTTTAAACCTTGCAGATGATACAGTGGTCTCCAGCACATTGCTTTGCAATGTATTGGATACAATTCCAGCACTCAAGGGGTTAATTTAAATCAATGGAAATGTTTATTTGTTCCCTGTGAAGCAATTGATTAGCCCTAGAATTTAAAAGGATAGTAATTTATTAATCCTCATATTGTAGGCATACAGAAAAGAAATTAATTTCCCCCAGTGCCATCTCTGAAACCTTTATGACTTGAAAGATAATCGCTTGTAAAGTTCCCCCCTCCCTCCCTTTTCCCTGAAGTCAGCGTTCTAGCTGACTGCAGGGGAATCCTGTCGTACATCTATCCGGCGGCTCTGCAGCAGAGCCGAGATCGCGTTAATAAAAAAATAAATCCTTCGCTTAAAATGTCTTCTATGTGTGCTTGCAAACCAATGCAAGCACACAATGCCTACAATGTGGGGATTAGTGAATTTTAAGTATTACAATCCCTTTAAGTACTTGTCAGTACACCAGCCTCTGTGACTTTTTTTGTTTGTTTTTTGCATTTTAAGACATTTCACTTGAGATACTTAAAAACTGCAACTGTTGGACACTTTGATGTATCATGTTTTTTATCTATACATTTCTCCAGATGTCAGTGGGAATTTGTGATGTAAAACCAGTGATAGGCATTTATCAAGTACCATGCAATCTAGGGTATTATTTCAATGGATACATTCTAACTACCTTAAAGGGATAGTAATACTTAAGTATTACTAATCCCTATAGTAAAGTCCTATTAAAAATAAATGTATTGCCCCCAGTGTCATCTCTCAAACCTTTATGGTTTGAGAGATGAACGCTCCTAAAGTTACCCTCTCCCTCCCCCTTCCCCGAAGTCAGCGTTGTAGCTGACTGAAGGGAAATTCGGTCATAGATCATCAGGAGGCTCTGCAGCAGAGCCGTGATCGCGTTAACTAAAGAAAAATCTTTCACTAAAACGATCTTCTACGTGTGCTTGCAAACCAAGCACACATAGACGAACATTTCAGTGAAAGTTTTCTTTTTTATTAACACGATCGCAGCTGAGCTGGAGAGCCGCCTGAAAGTCGTACGACTAGTTTCCCTGCAGTCAGCTATAACCCTGACTATGGGGAAGGGGGAGGGAGAGGGTAACTTTAGGAGCGATCATCTCTCAAACCTTTATGACACTGGGGGCAATACATTTATTTTTAATAGGACTTTAGTATAGGGATTAATAATACTTAATTATTACTACACAACAATGTTTATGTTTATTTAAAACCTAGGAACTATAAGAATGAATGCCATCCTTCTGGAAAAAATATTTTAAGTTTTATATATATATATATATATATATATATATATATATATATATATATATATATATATATATATATATATATATATATATATATGTATATTTGGTAACCACACCCAAAGAAAAAACACATTTAAAATTGCTGGAGTGCAACCAATTTTGACCAAAATAGCTAAAAGCAAATACACAAAGTATTGGTGTGCATCCAAATTTTCATCACCATTAACCCTTTACTCTGCGGCATTGTGCCAGCATATCACTACTATATTAAAGATTAATATTTAGTCACATCATATGGCCAGCAGCTAATTCCTCTGGCTGATTTTGAATTTCATTTATCCATGAGAGATTTAGTTAATATTAATAAGGGCTTTTGTTAATATAAAGTGTACACATTATACTAATAGAATTGATGTCATTTCTGCTCATCATTGTTTTGATGTATATTGTGGGGCTGTAGTCTGTGGTTTCTTTTCCATAGTTTGTTTTTAATTCTATTTTATTGTTTCACTCTTTGGTGTTTAACCCCTTAGCGACCCTTGACGTACCAGGACCGTCAAGGGTAAATGTGCTCCAACGACCCTTGACGGTCCCGGTACGTCAAGGGTTAAACTCTTCCATAGCGGCCGCACGGAGCGATGGAAGAGTTCAAGCCGCTTGTTACTAAGTGTCACGGTATCGGGACACTTAGTAACAAGCGGTAGAAACATTGTTGCAACATGCGATTCGCTTCAAAAGCGAATCACATGTTGCAAAACCTGAATGACAGAGACAGTATTTGTAAATACTGTCCCTGTCAGATCTCTCTGCCTCGCTCCACCTTGCATACTGCTGAGGTGGAGAGAGACAGAGAGACATGGTGTTCCAGCCTTACTGTAAAAAAAAAGTTAAAAAGTTTAAATAAAGAATATTAACCCTTTGATCACTGTTCTGCAGTGATCAATAAGTTCCCCCCCATCTGATCACTCCTGGAGTGATCAATTTGCTGCAGATCAGTGTTTTCTGATCTGTGGGACACCCCCCATCCCCCTTGAATTTTTTTAGATTTTTTTAAATTTTTTTAAATTTTTTTTACATTTTTTTAAATTTTTTTTTTTTTTTTTTTTTTTTTTTTTAAATAGTAAATATAGTTTAGGTATTTTGGTAGGTAGTTGGGTAGGTTTAGTGTAGACGTGTGTTAGGGGAAGTTTTAGGGATAGATTTAGGTTTAGGAAAAAAAAAAAAAACCCAACCCCCCCCCCCAAAAAAAAATATATATATAATAAGCGCAGTTTAGATAGGTAGTTCAATTGGGTTAGGTAGGTTCAGGATATACATAGGTTAGGGTAAGTTTTAGGGTTAGATTTAGGTTTAGGGATAGCGTAAGAAAAAAAAAAACCCAAAAAAACCCCAACCCCCCCCCCCCCCCCAAAAAAAAAATATATATATATAATAAGTGCAGTTTAGATAGGTAGTTCACTTGGGTTAGGTAGGTTCAGGATATACGTAGGCTAGGGTAAGTTTTAGGGTTAGATTTAGGTTTAGGGATAGCGTAAGAAAAAAAAAAAAGTTTTTTTAGTGGGCAAAATGCAGCGCAGGTACAGCGTTGAAGAGGCATATGCCTTTTTGGCGTCTGACTCTGAGGCAACAGACACTGCGTCAGATTTTGACATAGCGCAGTTTTCAGAAAGTGAGAGCAGATCTAGTGATGACGCTGGGCCTTCTGTCAAGAAAAGACGCACTGCCCCAAGAGCTGCTCTGGCAACTGCCCCAGCACCTGCCAAAAGAACTGCCCAAAGACCTACCAAAATACCTACCCAAAGAAATGTCCCAAGTGCTGCCCCAAGAGCTGCCCTGGCAACTGCCCAAAGCACCTGCCAAAAGATCTGCCAAAAGACCTACCAAAGAAATGCCCCAAGTGCTGCCCCAAGAGCTGCCCTGGCAACTGCCCCAGCACCTGCCAAAAGATCTGCCAAAAGACCTGCCAAAAGACCTGCACAAAGAAATGCCCCAACACCTGCCACTCCGGATCCTAATGAATGGATATCAATTTATGCCCACAAATCTCAGAATTCACAGGCAACCCAGGGATTCAAATTGATGTGGAAGGATTTACCCATGATCATTTTTTTGATTTGTTTTTGGGGGAAGACATTTTAGGTGAAATTGTTTACCAAACCAATTTGTATGCAGCCCAGTATACTGCCGCCAACCCTAAGTGTGAAAAACGCTGTTTTTTTTTTTTTTTTACTTACGTCATGGTTTACGAGGGATTGGTGGTAAAACGGCTGTGTATAAAATTGGAAAACACACCTAAAACGAGAGCCTGGGGTGTCTACTTTCCAAAAATATACACTTTTGGGGGGAAATCTTAAAAAAGAGCACTGTTACACAGCCCCAAATGAGACATGGCACCAGTAACGCAAGCTGTGAAGATTCAAAGTGTGAACCTGGAAACGCGCATGTTCCAATTTGGACCCCGTAGCTCCCCCAAACCATGAGAAAGCTATGCAAATGGGGTATTGCTGTACTCAGAAGAAGGAGCTGAACACTAATCAATTCAGTTTATAAAATCTTCACCTATTCTGTGCTTGAAATTCACATCAACATTGAAGGCAGAGTGTGAAAAACGCTGTTTTTTTACTTACGTCAAGTTTACGAGAAAGTGGTGGTAAAATGGCTGTGTAAAAAATTTGAAAACACACCTAAAATGAAAGCTGAGGGTGTCTACATTCCAAAAATATACACTTTTTGGGGGAAATTCAAAAGTGCAGCACTGGAACATAGCCCAAAATGAGTAATGGCATCAGTTAACCAAGATGTGAAAATTCAATATTTGTTCAAAATTGGGCCCCGTAGCTCCCCCAAACCTTGAGAAACCTATGCATATGGGGTATTGCCGTACTCAGAAGAAGGAGCTGAACACTAAACAATACATTTTTAAAAATCTTCACCTATCATGTGCTTGAAATTCACATCAACAATGAAGTGCAAGTGTGAAAAACGCTGTTTTTTTAACTTACGTCAAGATTTACGAGCGATTGGTGATAAAATGGCTGCGTAAAAAAAAATTCAAAACATACATAAAATGAAAGCCTGGGGTGTCTACTTTCCAAAAATATATACTTTTGGGGGGAAATCTTAGAGTGGAGCACTGTTACACAGCCCCAAATGAGACATGGCACCAGTGATGCAAGCTGTGAAAATTCAAAGTGTGAAACTGGAAACGCGCATGTTCCAATTTGGGCCCCGTAGCTCTCCCAAACCTTGAGAAACCTATGCATATGGGGTATTGCCGTACTCAGAAGAAGGAGCTGAACACTAAACAATGCATTTTTAAAAATCCTCACCTATCATGTGCTTGAAATTCACATCAACATTGAAGTGCAAGTGTGAAAAACGCTGTTTTTTTAACTTACGTCAAGATTTACGAGCGATTGGTGGTAAAATGGCTACGTAAAAAAATTGAAAACATACATAAAATGAAAGCCTGGGGTGTCTACTTTCCAAAAATATATACTTTTGGGGGGAAATCTTAGAGTGGAGCACTGTTACACAGTCCCAAATGAGACATGGCACCAGTGATGCAAGCTGTGAAAATTCAAAGTGTGAAACTGGAAACGCGCATGTTCCAATTTGGGCCTCGTAGCTCTCCCAAACCTTGAGAAACCTATGCATATGGGGTATTGACGTACTCAGAAGAAGGAGCTGAACACTAAACAATGCATTTTTAAAAATCTTCACCTATCATGTGCTTGAAATTCACATCAACATTGAAGTGCAAGTGTGAAAAACGCTGTTTTTTTAACTTACGTCAAGATTTACGAGCGATTGGTGGTAAAATGGCTGCGTAAAAAAATTGAAAACATACATAAAATGAAAGCCTGGGGTGTCTACTTTCCAAAAATATATACTTTTGGGGGGAAATCTTAGAGTGGAGCACTGTTACACAGTCCCAAATGAGACATGGCACCAGTGATGCAAGCTGTGAAAATTCAAAGTGTGAAACTGGAAACGCGCATGTTACAATTTGGGCCCCGTAGCTCTCCCAAACCTTGAGAAACCTATGCATATGGGGTATTGCCGTACTCAGAAGAAGGAGCTGAACACTAAACAATGCATTTTTAAAAATCTTCACCTATCATGTGCTTGAAATTCACATCAACATTGAAGTGCAAGTGTGAAAAACGCTGTTTTTTTAACTTACGTCAAGATTTACGAGCGATTGGTGGTAAAATGGCTACGTAAAAAAATTGAAAACATACATAAAATGAAAGCCTGGGGTGTCTACTTTCCAAAAATATATACTTTTGGGGGGAAATCTTAGAGTGGAGCACTGTTACACAGTCCCAAATGAGACATGGCACCAGTGATGCAAGCTGTGAAAATTCAAAGTGTGAAACTGGAAACGCGCATGTTCCAATTTGGGCCCCGTAGCTCTCCCAAACCTTGAGAAACCTATGCATATGGGGTATTGCCGTACTCATAAGAAGGAGCTGAACACTAAACAATGCATTTTTAAAAATCTTCACCTATCCTGTGCTTGAAATTCACATCAACATTGAAGTGCAAGTGTGAAAAACGCTGTTTTTTTAACTTACGTCAAGATTTATGAGCGATTGGTGGTAAAATGGCTGCGTAAAAAAATTGAAAACATACATAACATGAAAGCCTGGGGTGTCTACTTTCCAAAAATATATACTTTTGGGGGGAAATCTTAGAGTGGAGCACTGTTACACAGTCCCAAATGAGACATGGCACCAGTGATGCAAGCTGTGAAAATTCAAAGTGTGAAACTGGAAACGCGCATGTTCCAGTTTGGGCCCCGTAGCTCTCCCAAACCTTGAGAAACCTATGCATATGGGGTATTGCCGTACTCAGAAGAAGGAGCTGAACACTAAACAATGCATTTTTAAAAATCTTCACCTATCATGTGCTTGAAATTCACATCAACATTGAAGTGCAAGTGTGAAAAACGCTGTTTTTTTAACTTACGTCAAGATTTACGAGCGATTGGTGGTAAAATGGCTGCGTAAAAAAATTGAAAACATACATAAAATGAAAGCCTGGGGTGTCTACTTTCCAAAAATATATACTTTTGGGGGGAAATCTTAGAGTGGAGCACTGTTACACAGCCCCAAATGAGACATGGCACCAGTGATGCAAGCTGTGAAAATTCAAAGTGTGAAACTGGAAACGCGCATGTTCCAATTTGGGCCCCGTAGCTCTCCCAAACCTTGAGAAACCTATGCATATGGGGTATTGCCGTACTCAGAAGAAGGAGCTGAACACTAAACAATGCATTTTTAAAAATCTTCACCTATCATGTGCTTGATATTAACAGTAGTATTGAAATGTAAGTGTGAAAACTGCAAAAAAACAAAATATTACCACAATTTTGAAATTTTTTTCTGGAAAAATAGCTGCATGAAAAACTCCAAAATTCTCCTGATTATTTACCTTATGTTGTGTAGTTTTCAGAAACATATACCTTTGTGGGACATTTTTGGTTCTGGCACCGTCAGCTAAGCTATGATGCTCACATGCCAATTGTTGAAAAATCACAAGTTGGAAATAACGGCAGCCATCTTGTAATATTTACCTTGTAAATGTGAGTAAAGGACTAAAATACTAGGCATATGGGGTACACTTATATTCAGGAGAAGCAAATGAATATATTTAGGGGTATTTTTTTTTCATTAACTAATAGTATGCAAATCCTGACAGAAAAATGTAAGCAAAATGTTGTTTTTTTTCAATTTTTTTCCTCTTTTTTTCTATTTTAATCATATTAAACAATGAGGTATTCATATAATTGTGGTATCAAAAGAAAGCCCTACTTGTGCTTAAAAAACAGTATATAATTTATGTGGGTGCACAAAAGGAATTAAAGAGTAAATATGGTTGAACAAAGACATAGTCAAAAAAGTCAAAATTGCTCCGGTCCTTAAGTCAAATCAAACTCAGATTTTCCCGGTCCTTAAGGGTTAAATGTTGATTTATTCACTTATGACCTCAGGGGTTAGAGGTCATCACCAGGTGTAGGATACAAAATGGAGGATGCTAGCACGAGGTGGTTGTCTTGATAAAGATCCCAGGAGGGATCGAAACGTCGATCTAATAAAGTATTTTTTGTTTTTCATATATTTAAGTCCTGTGAGTGCTGATTTACTGAATATATGCAAGTTCCTTCATCCGGACACCCAGGCATTTGTCCTAATATCGAGAGTGCTGCCTATCTTCTTTGTTTATATATATATATATATATATATATATATATATATATATATATATCTTAAAGAATGGAATGGGCAGCACCCGTGGGACTTGAAGTTTAAGAAATTTATTAGTCAATGAAGCACAAATTATGGTCATAATTTGTGTTTCATTGACTAATAAATTTCTTAAACTTCAAGTCCCATGGGTGCTGCCCATTCCATTCTTTACTACCTACCTGCAATAGGGATTGTGCACCTGGGCATTATAATTGGTTGGAGTGAGTGCTGTCCACCATATGACTTATATAGTGTGGACAAGGGACACAGCCACATCAGGAGATTTTCCAAATTGTTATTGATTTAAATTATATTTTTAATGTTTAATACAGTGAGGTCCAAATTCAGTCCTGAAGAGCTACCAACAGGCCATTACTGATGATTTACCTTATTGAGAACTAGTGGTCATATAAAATGAATGTGAATGATCCATTGATTAACTCACATGTGCTTAATCAGGAATATCAATTAATCCTGGCCTGCCTGCAGCCCTTGAGTACTGAACTTGTCCTAGAATGCTATAGAGAACTTCAATGGATAGGCAGGGGTGAAGGGAACAATGAGAGAGAGGGAGAAGGGGAGAGAGGGGTACACACACATATTGTAGTAATATTTTTTTCAAATGTATTAGATTTGTGGTGTTGGAGTAAGGGGGACCCTATGTGAAGTTTTCATTTACGGGCCCTCGAAAACCTAGAGCTGCCCCTGCTCTCTAAAAAACAATTTATTTTCTTTGTAGGTGATGGCCAACCTCCAATATGTCTGGCAGGACATAAAGGGGCTAATATACTAAGTAATATACTAAGACAACTGGAAAAATTGTGGAGTAAACCAACTGCTCAATAAGGATCAAATAAAATCTAAAATTTCCCATTGATTCAAAATGAATATTTAATGCATTAAATGCATGAGGCGTTCATTTACCTGCATGAGCTGTCACCTTTACAATTCCATCACTCAGTGGGAGCCTATAACTTGAAAGGATTTGCATGATTATTCCTCTTCATTAGTTTATTCCACCCCAGTGGTGGGAACTGATAGGCTCTAGCAACTTAATAAGGTGGAAAGAGGGGATTTGCTGGGCAAGTAAGTAATTAATCATGCATGCTTTATCAGACAGGTCAGAGAAGAAAGCTCTGGTGAGATTACATTCCCTAACTACTAAATCAAAAATATCTAAACATGTTTACGTGATTGAAAAACAAAAAGCACAAGGTATAGTAGACTATATTTTAAATAGGTACATTTAATGAGACTAAAAGCGTTGTTGGTGACAGGTTCACTTTAAAAGATTTTTTTTTTTTATAAATCCAAATTAGATAAGAGTTTTAGAGACTGAAGATAGGTAATGGTTAATCAATTATATTCTTCCAAATACACTTCTATACTGAGCACTACAGATACAATGTTTTATTCTTCTAACATGAGTTACAGATGCATACTAATCTTTCTGTTTGCTGTACTTTGAAAGGCTACTAACAGTGACTTGGAAATAACAAAAGTTAACAAGAGAAAACAAGACACATCTCAGCTCCTCGATCCGAATGTTTGATTTTTACATAGGTCAAGAGTGGGACCTTCTAGCTGCTCACCAGACTACTGCTCACATCATCACCAACCAGCCATTGGCTGGTACGGGTATGATGGCAATTGTGGTCCAGAAACAGCTAGTAGGCCTCATTTTGCCAGTCTCTGAGTGCCTGTTTTATATGATACTTAATGCATATCTCATGAATGCCATGCCCTAAACACTAAGGTAGATCTACTAAAGATATACTGTGATAATTTATTGTGCATATGCAAACCTTTTATAATTCAGATGAGCTCACTCCTTTATTTGAGAGCATTCACTGATACACTACCAAAAAATCCAGAACTCTAAACACCAATTCTTGGCTGGTAAATCCAACGTTAGCTGGAATCAAGATAAACATTTGTCTGCTATCGAAAATGTATAAAGAGATGACATGTCCCTGATTGTATGTGGCAAAGATACTGAAAGTTGGCATAGCATGTAACAAAGCTTAGTCCCCAAAAGTAAATTTCACATGCAATTTCATGGGGTGAGTTGGATCAGCAGGACTGAGTAACTCTTTCAAGCAACATGTGGACCTGGACATGTAGGATGTATGTCAGCAAGTTAAGTTTCAATTATATGCTGTGTGGCAGTATGATGTCGTATGAATAGGAATGTATTTTTAATAACCTGTCTCAGCAGGTGCAGTCTGCAGCATGTCTTTGTTTGGAGGTCTCGTATAAAGGCAATTGCAATGATCTAACCTTAATTTACTTTACCATGAGAGCTGAGTCTTTGTCAGCTTTACATATTATATATATATATATACACAGTTGAAACCAGAAGTTTACATACACTATATAAAAAGACACCTATGCATGTTTTTATCACTATCTGACATGAAATCAGAATAAACCTTACCCATTTTAGGTCAATTAGGATTACCAAAATTATTTATATTTGCCAAATGCCAGAATAATGAGAGAGAGAGAATTTTTAAGGCATTTGTATTACTTTCTGCAAAGTCAAAAGTTTACATACATTTCATTAGTATTTGGTAGCATTGCCCTTAAACTGTATGACTTGGGTCAAGCATTTTGGATATCCTTTCACAAGCTTCTCACAATATTAGGTAGGAATTTTGGCCCATTCCTCCTGACAGAACTGGTGTAACTGAGCCATGTTTGTAGGTCGCCTTGCTCTCACCTGCCTTTTCAGCTTTGCCCATAAAGTTTCAATAGGATTGAGATAAGGGCTTTGTGATGGCCACTCCAAAACATTGTCTTTGTTATCCTTAAGCCACTTTGTAACCAGTTTGGCAGTATGCTTCGGGTCATTGTCCATTTGGAAGACCCATTTCCACCCAAGCTTTAACTTCCTGGCTGATGTCTTGAGATGTTGCTTCAGTATTGCCACATAATCTTCTTGTCTCATGACGCCATCTATTTTGTGAAGTGCACCAGTCCCTCCTGCAGCAAAACCACCCCACAACATGATGCTGCCACCCCCGTGTTTCACAGTTGGGATGGTGTTCTAAGGCCTCCAAGCTTCTCCCTTTTTCCGTCAAATGTAACGATGGTCATTATGGCCAAACAGTTCAATTTTAGTTTTGTCAGACCACAGGACATGTCTTCAAAAATGTAGGTCTTTGTTCCTGTGTGCATTTGCAAACATTAATCTGGCTTTTATATGTTTCTTTTGGAGTAATGGCTTCTTCCTGGCAGAGTGGCCCATGTTGATACAGTACTCATTTCACTGTGGATAATGACACAATCTTACCAGCTTCCGCTAGCATCTTCACAAGGCCTTTTGCTTTTGTTCTTGGGTTGATATGCACATGTCGGACCAAAGCACGTTCATCTCTGAGACACAGAACCCGTCTCCTTCCTGAGCGATATGATGGCTGGACATTCCCATCTTGTTTGTACTTGCGTATAATTGTTTGTACAGATGAACGAGGCACCTGCAGGTATCTGGAAATTGCACCCAAGGATGATCCAGACTTGTGCAAGTCCACAAATCTCTTCCTGATATCTTGGCTGATTTCTTTAGACTTTCCCATGATGTTACACACAGAAGCAGTGTGTTTCTGGTGTGCATTAAAATACATCCACAGGTGTGTCTCTAATTAACTCAGATGTTGCCAATAAACCTATCAGAACCTATCAGAAGCTTCCAAATACATGACATCATCATATGGGCTGTCCCAAATTGTTTAAAGGCATAGTAACCCTAGTGTATGTGAACTTTTGACTTTGCAGAAAGTAATAAAAATGCCTTAAAAAATTCTCTCGCTCTCATTATTCTGGCATTTGGCAAATAAAAATAGTTTTGGTAATCCTAATTGACCTAAAATGGGTAAGGTTTATTCTGATTTCATGTCAGATAGTGAGAAAAACATGCATAAGTGTCTTTTTATATAGTGTGGACGAGGGACACAGCCACATCAGGAGATTTTCCAAAATTGTTATTGATTTAAATTATACTTTTAATGTTTAATACAGTGAGGTCCAAATTCAGTCCTGAAGAGCTACCAACAGGCCATTACTGATGATTTACCTGATTGAGAACTAGTTGTCAGATAAAATGAATGTGAATGATCCATTGATTAACTCATTGATTAACTCACATGTACTTAATCAGGAATATCAATTAATCCTGGCCTGCCTGCAGCCCTTGAGTACTGAACTTGTCCTAGAATGCTATAGAGAACTTCAATGGATAGGCAGGGGTGAAGGGAACAAGGAGAGAAAGGGAGAAGGGGAGAGAGAGGCAGCATATCTTTGTTTGGAGGTCTCGTATAAAGGCAATTGCAATGATCTGTTAATTTAGGATACAAAGCCATGAATCAGTGTATATGTGTGTATGTGTACTGGGGGTGGGGTTCCTAGTGTATTAAGTGCTTTATCTTGGGTATGTTCCTTAGATAGAAACATGAGGGTATGAACACAGCTGACATCTGAGGCATTATATTACTACAATAATATTTGAATGTTAACAACTAGGAATCTCCAAGCTAAAGACTGAGCAACTGCTTAACTCAGGGAAGTTGATGTTGCTGGCCCCATAAGTACCTCTGCCTTTTCATGATTCAGTTTCAATCTATTCACTCTTGGAGCTCGTATATTGAGGTTCATGCTGGGTCCTTTGTATTGGTTTACTTTTAAAAGGTTGCATAAAAAACATTGTGTGGCCACAAGATGCATTAACCATGTCGCTGTGGTTAAAATGGCGACATGACTTTGTTCATTGGACCAAATTTCTATATGCTGCTCCTCAAGCTAAAGAATTTTACTTGGGAGGGGTACTTGACAGATGTGTCCCCTATCCCCTAGTCTATTCACCCTGGCTATGGAGCCCCTGGCATCTAGGATTCAGGGTGACCAACACATCATTGGTTTTCCTGTTGGGTAGGGTGAAGAAAAACTTGATCTTTATGCAGATGATTATCTACCCTTTTTGGGCGACGGGGGGGGGGGCGATCATTAACAAGAGTGCTGGAACTGGTGGAGGATTTTGGCTCCTTCTCCAGCTTATCTATCAACTGGGCGAAATCATCTATACTACCCTTACAACAGGGATTGGATATGTCGGAGATTAATATGGGTCAACTGCAGATAGTGTTGGTGACTAAATACCTGGGCATCAATATTTCTGCTTCTGCTCATACCTTCCTTGGGGATACTTTGGACCCCCTAATCACTGCTTCCCAAACAAAGGCCAGAGCCTGGCTGAAACTGCCTCTGAACGTTCTGGGCAGAGTCCATTTAATAAAAATGTTTTTTTACCAACATTTTTATATATGTTTCAGGGGACTCTAGTCCCTATCCCTGTTAGATATTTTAAGCAGATTGATGAGATAGTGACCCCTCTGTTGTGGGCTGGGGGACAGGCAAGAATCCAGTTATCCTACCTTAACCCTTTCAGTGCCAGAGAGGTACACAATGCAGTGCAAAGCAATGTGTAGAATACCCCTCTGGCACTGAAAGGGTTAAGCAATTGACTCGGAATGGCGAAATTGCCCTTCCGGATTTTAATATATGCTATCTTGCTGTTCAAGGCCAATTTGCTGTGGTTTATGCTATGTCTGGATCTGCCCATCAGTTTCAGGACCTTGACAGACCATTTTTATACCCCTTTTATGAAACTGGGCACTTTCTCCTTCTGGGTGATGGCATCAACACATCACCCTCTATTCCCACTAAAACCTTATGTAATGCATGGATTAACATTAAATGCGTCTCCAATTACTCATCTATAGACCCAGATACACTTCTATGGGGTCCTGCTGGATCCCCTCATTTGAGGCATGCTCTATCCTCCTTTTGGGACAATCATGTAACGGTTTGTTAGACACTCAGACACAGTAGGTTAGAATAAAACACAGTTTTATTAAAAGACACAATGCAAATACCCTTAGTGGGCTATAGCGTATCACAGCACAATAGACAGGTGTAATATAGGACTTTGACATATGCCTACACAGGCCCAGTATAACAATAAGCGAGATAATACATATACTGTCACAGGTCAGGCATAAGAAGGAGAACTCAGCACAGCATGGGTTAACGTCCAAGTGATATAATCAGTCTCTGATGTGGTGTGTTCAGTAATGCCCAGTATGATGCAATTACAGTGATCAGGAGACTGAGGTGCTAGAATGGAGACAAACACTTTAGATCTGCCATAGCAGTAATGAAAGCCATACAATACTCTGCAAGAGCTGTATGAAATAGAGCCACGAGCCGGTGCAGTCACGGAGGCAACGATATTCTGCAAGAGCTGAATAGGAATGAGCCAATGGCACCCAGCCGGTGCCGTCACGGAGGCAACAGTACTCTGCAAGAGCTGAATTGAAAAGAGCCAATGGCACCCTGCAAGAGCTGAATGGAAACACAACCACAGTCACACTGCTGGAGCAGTAAAGGAGGTAACAGTAGCTCTGCAAGAGTTAACGGAAGGCTCAGCAGTAATGGAGGCAACATTAGCTCTGCAAGTGTAATGGAAGGCTCGGCAATAACGGAGGCAACAGTGGCTCTGCAAGAGTTAATGGAAGACTCAGCAGTAACGGAGGCCATACCGTTATTAATCATCCACCCCGAGTGGAACCCTTTGCTTTTTTGACCAAGATATTTAGGTCTAGGCCTCCTAAACTACTGTCGGCTATTTATGGGTGGCTTAATGACGCATTGTTTCATCTCAACTCTACTCTGCACTAAATATGGGAGGGAGACCTAGTTGTGCTGGAGGATGGGGAATGGTCTGAGGCACTATCTAGACCTAAGGCACCCTCCGTTAATACTAAACACAAATTAATTCAACTCAAGCTCTTACATAGAACTTAATACACTCCAACTAGATTGGTCAAGAGGGGATCACAGACGTCAGGGTTATGTGTGAAGTGCAAACAGAAAAAGGGTACGTTCTGGAATTTATTGTGGGCTTGTCCACGGTTACAAGCATTCTGGAACCAGGTGGTACTTAAAATATTGTCCATGCTATCGCTTGCTATTCCACTATTGCTCAAACTATGTATCTTTTCCATTGTACCAGATGGCTTACTCTCCCCACATCAGTCTAAATTGATTAGGAAACTACTGGCTATGGCTAGGAAAATTATTGCTTTGAAATGGGTGTTGGCTGAGACTACCATGTGTAACTCTTGGATCCAGTCCATCAGAACATTTCCCACTATCAATTAGTCCACACGCACAGAGGATCACCTCATCACTTCCTTAAAATTTGGGATCCATGGATCTCAAGCTCTTAGTCTTGTCATATCATATATTGTATATGATACACTATGTTGACTCTTTATCTTACGATTTATAACACTGGACCTCATTGCTCTACAGTACGGGAAGGGGGTGCTCGATCTGGGGATGGGTTAGTAGTAGCTTTAGTTTTCCCTCCTTAGAGGGTTTGTTACTTTTCTCTTCGAGGTTTGTTTTCTTTTTTTGTTAGTAACAACTGCAAAAACATTTTAAGGAAGCTGTATTTTATTTTTTTTTTTGTCATTATTGTAACATATGACTACTTCTTAGTGAACGCTGAATAATATTACTGTATCCATTGTATGACTATGCTGTTGTGTAATGCCTCCTTCTTTTTCAATAAAAAGAAATTTAAAAAAAAATGGCGACATGAGAATCTCACACTGTACGATCCACCTGCTCCATGGCTGCGCTATACGCCCTGCACGGAGTGAGTTGAACAGCAGCATAGGCAGTGGCTAGGTAAAATTCGTGCATACTGATTCATTTAATGGTTATCAATATTATCTTCCCTTGGTGAGGTACCACAATCAATGCTGGCACTAATAGGGTTAATGTTTGAATGATCCACTCACTCCACTTTAATGGGGCAAATCAGGCTGGCAAACAGGGATGGCTGGAGGAGATCTGGCAGCAAGATTCTACATTTAACTACCCGACATGAGAATCTCGTGCTGTCATGCAGTGCGAGATTCTCATGTTGACATTTTTATCCAGGCAACATGGTTAATGTGTCATGTGGTCACACGCTCTTTTGCGTGCAACCTTTTAAAATTATATCCTTTGGATATCTATAGTAAAATCAAAGTTGAGCTGCTTGTCCTCTGCATAGAATGATAGGTAATGATATGTGTTCTGTCAATGCCTCCAAGAGGTAAGACATGCATCAGAAACCTTGTGGCCAGTCATACAATGATGGTGCAAAGCTGGAGGAGTATATGAATGTGAAACCTCTGTGGCCCAATAGAGAGAAAATATAGGAGAAATATGCCACCCAGTCCTCTGAATAATAATCTCCAAAATGCCTTACTATGACCATAAAATCCTAATGGCTTCTATGAATTTTGCTCTTGTACCAGTAGTTAATAAATAATATCTTCAATCAGTCCTGGCAATGCTTTGGAGACCTCTTTTTCATGCAAAGGTTTAAAATCCCCATTTAAATTAGTAGGAGTTTTTAGTTAGTGCCTATAGTTGGAATGGTTTGTCCCAGAATGCCTCTAATTTTCTTTTAAACATACGGTCCAATTTTAGACTTTGTGTGGAGAATTCACCTTAAGGGTGTTTATTTTGTCCACTTTAATTCTCTATTTCAGGGAATTGGAATTAGGAACGTCTTTGTGCTTCTTCACCGTTTCATTAAAACTTTTCCCCTCTAGTGAAATTATATTCTGAGCTTTTTCTACAGACTGGATCTGAATTAGTTTTCTACACAGACAGCCCTTGAATCCTAACACTTTGGTAACTTCAGTCTTCAGAATAAAACTGTTTAACACCTTAAGGACTAGATGGATGTGCAAAGCTCTGCTAAACAATGTGTTGCAAACCCTTCTGATATGTAAGGGATTGCAATCTGCATGCTTGACTATTTTAGTTCATTAAATTAATCAATTATATTCAAAATTCCAGCCAGGGGCTGCATTAACCTATGTTCTTGGGTTTCCTCTTAACATTATCTGGAATATTTAGCTTTTTCTATTCACTTTGTTTTCATGCAAAGTATATGGTTTGCTATTTGTGGTCCAACAGTATTTATAGTTTCCATCATATAAATACTGTCTTTAACATTTCAGCAGGTAATTGCTATTTTTCATTTGACACTAAGACCTTGATTCTGTTGTTGATGCTAAAACAAATGGCAGGGCAAAAATGTCTACTGATCGGTATACTTACTGCATCAACACTGGTATTCAATTGCCTACCAACAGAAACCACAATGTATGTTGAGCCAAAGAACCTGACTTGTTGCCAAACAATCTTCATGTGTTTTAAGTTCCCAAAACTCATGCTAAATAGCGTGAGAAGTGGGAACATCAAAGAAAAATGTTTCACACTCTGTGCTGGACACACTGTCAACCACCGAGCATGAGCTCAAGCACACAGTTACCCTCCCAAACACTAACAATACACTACCACTAACACTGAAGTGCAACAATACTAGCCCTAACACTATCCTAACACCCATACCCCCATAGCTGTATAACACTCACCTATCATCCACTGTCAGCCTTCTTCTGTCATCTTCTATATTCCATCTTCCTCTTTCTCCTCATCTTCTTATCTTCTGTCTTCATTTCCTCTTCTTTGTTCCAAAGAATTCCCTGCAAAGAAGATAAAAAGTAAAAAATATATATGCTCCCAAAATGTATGACTCAAAGAGGGGTAAGCATAAATATGTTTTTTGTTTTGGAATGAATGCAAAAATGGAACCTTTTGAGTGTTACACAATGTGTTGCATACCCCTCTGGCATTTAAAGGGTTAACAACTGCATATCTGTGATACCTTTTTGAAGCATTTATAATTTTGGACATCTTTGGGACACAGAGAAAGAAGAGATGACTGAAGTAAAGAAGACAGATGATGAACAGAAAGAAGAAGGAAGATAGAAGAATAAGTCAGTAGCTAACCAGGGTGCTGAAGACCCCATTGATGATGCCAACCAGGCAGTACTTATGGGGTTTTTACAGGTGACCACCTTTGGGCTCCCTCGCTGCGGCTACGATGTGATTGATTCCACTTGACACTTTATAGCACTTTTTGACCTCACATTAGGCTATTTTTGTTGTTTTTTATGTGTTTTATATGTTTTATATCTGATTTAGATTTAATTGCAATGTTGTCACTTTATTATGTGATGTGAGTTTAACATGGCTACATTTATATTGTATGTTTAGCTAATGTCTCCATTTATGGCTTTAATTTTTTACACACCGACTTAGCATGTTTTCTTTTATGTATGTATTTAACCTGTTGTGCCCCCTGTGCAGGGTTATTTTTCTTTTTTTTAATTTATTTTTATTGAAGACAGAGTTACAAAATATATTTGCACATGCAATACAAAGAAAATAGTATTTTATCAGGTATTACACTTCTTACAAAGAAAAACATAAAAGAAAAGGACCACATTATCTCCATCAGATTTTTCTTTTCCAACCAACTCTCACTCCCCATCAAAAGGAGGAGAGAACTAACATGAACCTAACAACCACTAACTACCTAAAGACCCCAACCCATTAACCATACGGACAGATAGACCCCCCCACCCAGCCCCACGGGGACCAAAACCCAAATCAGGCAAGTAGAAAGAGAAAATATCCCAGAGGTATTTGGCTTGAAACATATTGTGAGTCATATAGGAGTTATTTACCAGAATACAGAAACACACCTGTAATAATCTCCCAGTAAGGAGTGTAAGTACCCTGATCATTCACGTCACACAAAGCCCTAGTGAGTAGTGCCCAATAAGTCCTCGACAAAGCATTAGAGATTGAGTAGTCCCTATCTCATACACTTTTTTTTTTTTAATAAATAAATAGTGTATTAAGTATTATTAACATCCCACCCTGTAACCGTATCTGGCCTCTCAAGCCTCAACCTGAAGTATTACAGTCAAGGAAATAGGATGTCCAACTCCCCCACACTTTCTGAAATTTGTAAGGGGTACCCCTATGAAGATATAGTCCTCGATAATGAGGTAGGTTATTGTTAACTAAGGTAACCCAGTCAGCTCGCCTAGGCAACCTATTACTCATCCACACCAGTGCTACCACCTTTCACGCCATAATCAGCACTTCCTTCAACAGTATATATTCTCCCACAGAGTAAGCAAATTTCGGGACATAGAGGTATTCTTCAACCAACAATCCGTGACAGTGTTTCTGTTACCTCACTTCAAAAAGAGAGCACTGAAGAACAATGCCAAATCAAGTGTAAAAAGTCAGCCCCCCCTTACCACATCTAGCACAGTTACTGTGTGTTAGTTTGTTTATTTTAAAAAGTCACACAGGAGTATATGTTCTGTGAAAATTTTTTAGCTGTATGAGCTGGTGTTTAGCTGTCGCAGACACTGCTTTGGGTCCCCTATTAGCCATGCCCCATTCCCAATCTTCCAAACAACCCACATCCTGCTCCCACCTATTTCTGATCACAGTATTGTCAGTCATCACTAACCACATCCACTAACCACGAGTAGATAAACTGATAGAAGGGCGTGGGTTAGCCATCTGCAGCAAGGAAAACTCCTCAAGAACAAATGGTTTGTCTGCATGTAGTGTTGTAAGTGCATGACGCAGACGAAGATACATGAAGAAGAACCTATGAGGGATGCCATATTCCACATGCAATTGTTCAAATGCTTTAAGCGTATGACCATCATTCAATTGCCCTATTCTGGTAATGCCACATCTAGACCACAGTCGACCGAAGTCCAGTAGGCAGAAGTGAGGAAGACCCTTTTCACCCCACAAAGGGAATTCAGGAGAGATTGCTGAGTAACCGGTGATAGTTCTCAAACGTAGCCAAATCTTACACAGCACATGGGTAGGCGCTATGATTGGCTCACATACCTCCACACCCACTGTGGCAACATGAGAAAGATCATATCCCGGCAACAAATATGGTTCATCTATAGTGATAAAGGACGACTGGGGTGTGGCAGGAAATATGCAAACATGTATTGGGCCTGAGCTGCCAGATAATAATAGAAGAAATTGGGGAGAGAGATACCTCCTTGACTCATTGAGCACTTCAAGCTACTAAGTTTTATCCGTGGAACCCACCTGCCCATAAAAAGCAAATAACAATGGAGTCAATTTCTCTAAAATATCACTTGGGAATTAAAACCGGTGCTCCCTGAAAGATATATAAGAATTTTGGTAAAAATACCATCTTAATGAGATTTGCTCGGCCTATGAGGTTCAAAGGAAGATTGAGTCAGGAAGTAGTTTTATCTCTAAACCGGGCTATCACAGGTTCTAAATTATCCTTAATAAAATTACTTGGATTTGCCGTGACAATTATACCTAGATATTTGAAAGAGGCAGCACAAGACAGCGGAATATCCAGGGGAACCGTAGTCGGACATGTCGTGTCCAGTGGCATCACCATGGATTAAGCCCAATTGATCTTTAGTCCAGATAATGGGCCGAATTGTTCTTCAAGCATTAAGAGTCAACGCAGAGAGCCAGACATGTCCCTCAAAAATACTAATACATCATCAGCATACAATGCCAGGTTTTCCTCTCTGTTTCCTACCACAAAACCATGGATAGCTTGGTCCTGCCTAATACATACAGCAAGTGGTTCCATGGCCAAAGCAAACAGACCCAGAGACAGGGGACAGCCCTGCCTCGTTCTGACAATAGCAATCTGACAGTAGACCCCAGTCAAAACTCGAGCGTACAGAGAGGCATACAAAGTCTGGATCCAGCTCAGAAAATTAGGTCCAAAGCCAAATTTTAACAAGACACCCTATAAGTAACTCCATTCCACTGAATCAAATGCTTTGGACACTTCTAAGGATACCACCGCCCCAGACCTATTGACAGTATTAAGGGACTGTAGATGTAATGATAGGCTGCATAAATTATGAAATAAAGATTTACCGGGCATAAAGGCCACCTGATCCGAGTGTACCAGAGCAGTTATCACTTTGTTGAGCCTAATTGCAAGTACTTTGGCAAGAAGTTTGGTGTCCACCAGGAGAAGGGAGATAGGGCAGTACGAATCACAGAACAGTGCGTCTTTTCCAGACTTAGGGAGCACGATTATTATGGCCTCTTTAAGTGTGTCAGGAAAACAGTGGTTCTCAAATGCTGCATAAAAAGTATTCAGGAGATGTGGGGCTAGAATATCTGAGTACCGTTTGTACCATTCCTCTGGAAGCTGTTGCTTCCCAGAGATTTATCCACAGGAAGTGCGGATATAGCTTCAGTCACTTCACAAAACATAAGAGGCAAGTCCAACATTCGGCAGTCGTCCACAGACAGAAATGGAAGCACACAGCCAGATAGGTAATCCTCCAGCTGTGATGACATGGCCTGGGATTGTGATTCATATAACCGGGAGTAGAAATTGACAAATTCATCATTAATACAACGCTCTTCAAGTATCAGAGAGTGATCAGCAGCTATAAGCAAGGGTATTGTCGCTGCTCTCAAAGTAGTTATGTTTTTTGTAAAACAAGTGTTTATCATTCTGTGCAGCTAATTCAATATTCAGTCTATTACTGGCCTGCTGGAATTGTTCATAGGTCTCATCGGTATGTTACGTTCTCGCAGCCGGCATTTAACTTCCATAAATTGTAGCCGTTGTCTCTGCACATCAGGGTAGAAATCCGGGTAAATGCTGATTTTGTGGTTATGGTAGAGAATTTCACCCTTCAGACGGGTCATCTGACCTGGGGCTGCTCAGGTGGTGGTTGAGTCGGAGGCATTCTGTGAGCCCTCTCTATCACAAAGCTTTGTGACAGGCCATCAGTACCCAGTGACTCCCTTATCCATGATTCCAGAAACTCCTCACGTTTACGATTTTCCACTCTCTCCGGGAACCCCAGCAAACGTATGTTACAGCGTCTAGATCTGTTCTCCAAGTCATTTGTTTTACGTAGCAGTGATTTCAGCTGCTGCCGGAGAGATTCAATATTCTCATTAATATTTGGCATGGAATCTTCAATTGCAGATACTCTACGCTGTGTATCAATCACCATCTCACGAATCGCTTGTTGGTCTTCTCTGAGAAGGTTAAGCTCTGTTTGGACTGAATCAATTTTGACAGTCAGGATATTCTGACAGATGGTTATAGCTGCCATGAGTTTCGTAAAATGTGAGTTAACTGAGTCATCTGACTCAGAAGGGTGTGCTGGAGATGCCGATGTTGAAGCGGTGAGTCAATGAATGCTGCCATTTCACCTTCTGCCAACTGCCAGGGATCATATTTACTCAGCCTGGATTTATACTCCCCAGACTTCTTCCCCATGACAACAGAGACAATAATGATTGTTTTCTGTATTGTTTTGGTTCAGATTTGTGCCTCATTCTATGAGTATTCATTTTTGTGACTTATTCGCCATAGCTCTTCTGGGATGAATTCTTCGCATATTTTGACCCCACTGGACATCATTATTACAGGGAAGTGTTTCTTTTCATGTGATGTTGTTAACTTAGTTGGATTAATCCTGTGCGTGCTAGTGGGGTGTGAAACGCTGTGCAATATATTGCATACCACACTGGCACGCATAGGGTTCATTTTACTAAAATTAGACCAATTTTTTTAGTACTTTGCATGTATTGATATGGGACTCAGGGCCCCATATCAATACATCCACTGGTCACTTAGCTTTTTTGGGGGGGATTTTTCCCTCTTCAATTCCAGCATTGGCATGTTAAACCATGCGTTGGGAACTCTGCTCCCCAAAAAACTGGGTGCAGATTTTCACCCATTAGAGTGGATCGCTTAATGCATCTTAATGCCTAATGCATGGAACTGAATAGGAAAATGAACTGGTTTTAATGGGATGCAATGATCCCAAACTTTAGCACACAATATGCATGTATTTAACCAGTATTTTTTCATAGCACAGGTAATTGAATGGCTTACGGTGTTTAAAAAATGTTGTTGGCTTTCAGTGGTGCTAATTGATTGAGATCATAAAGAGCCATATGTTCAATGCAATAGTGGAGGAGTTTTTGGGCAAATCATTTGCATTGTTGGAGAGGACTAAAAATTCCCCAAATCCGCATTTAAATCAGTGGGAATTTTTAGTTCTCCCATACAGTACAACAAATGTTTGCACCGGAACTCTTCAACTTTTCTTTTGAACATGTGGTCCTTAGATGCAATTCCATGAGAAAATATTTGCAGAGTTATGGGCAGATAAATTCTGATAGTCAGGTCTTCAGTCAAATACTTACCATTTTTTCTGGATTGCAGAAATCTTGCTGGACCTGCTAAAGAAAGGGTTAATTGCATTGCTAAAGTGGAACTTTCATGCATATTAAAGTGCCCACAAAATAATTTTTCCCTTAACGTTAAACATATTAATACTTGTATTAAGCTTGGTAAGTCTGGCATTATTTAGAAATCCAACTTCTTTGGAGACTCACACAGGCGACAGCGCCATCATCTTGCCGTAGAGACATCTGAGTGCCTGTGCTATCTGTCCCTGCCTCATCTATGATTTGTAAAGGGGAGTTGCATTGTACCTTAAGGTACAGAAATGGACAGACAGAGCAGGTGCACAGCTTCCTCTAAGTCAAGATGCCTGCCAGTGAGTCTCCAAAGAAGTTGCCTACAAAAGAAATGTGAAACCTGTGCACACATTTACACCACGGACAAGATGCCTATTCCAAAAACCCAGTTACACCATAAGATCAATGGGACCTTCACCTGTAAATCATCCAATGTATTATACCTTATCATGTGTGCAAAATGCCAAATATCTCTTTATGTGGGAGAAACTGGACAGGCACTACATAGGAGGTTTAATTCCCACAGATTCAGCATTAACAACAAAAAGACAGAGACACCAGTGGGAGAACTTTTTTGTCAAAATGGACACAGTGTCAGGGACATTAAGTTAACTGTATTGATGGGACGGTTCCGCACTCAGAGGGACAGAAAAGTATCGGAGGTAAACTTAATGTTAAAATGTAATGCTATTTATAATGGTTTGAATAAGGACAGAGAGTTCTTGTCATATTATCACTTAGTGGATTGACCTTTACAACAGACCCAAGAGCATCGTAAATACCTCTAAAGCCTCAGAGGAAGAGTGCAATTTACCACTGACTGACCAAAGTATCTGGATCTGGATTGAGTACTCTTACCTGATTTCCATGCTAAACAATGCAATGTGTACTTGTATTTAAGAGAGATGTTTTTATATTTATCTGTATAACATGCCTGAGGAAGAGACCTAAGGTCTTGAAAGCTTGCATCCTAAATCTGCTTAGTTAGCCAATTAAAGGTATCAAAAACTATATTTGCCTCCTAAATAATGCCAGACTTACTAAGGATAACAGGTTTAACCTATGTGAAAAAATGATTTGGGGGCACTTTATTACGCATGAAAGTTCCACTTTAAAGAAAAATAAAATCCACAGGCATCCCCCACCACACCCCAACCAACCCAAACAAGCAAATAATTAAACCTTCCTTTGCTAGTGTTAGAATTGTTTGATATAGCCATGCTGGCAACCAAGGTGTTAATCGGTGTAAAATAAATAAATAAATATGGGTCAGAATCTGATAAAAAAAATGAGGGGGTTAAAACTAACTCCCCAACTCTCCATCCTGATCAGAATAGAGATTATTAAAAAATAATACGATGTCCAGTCACCACCTACTATATTTAAAGTCACTAAAGTACAAAAAATAACATGAGGTCCTGATCCTCCATATTAGTTTTAAAAAAAGCCAAGGAAGGGATCCCTAGGACCCTTTTCATCCCTTACTTAAGTGTGTGTGTGTTTTAGCATACCTTGACGTCAGGGTTCAAGAAGAAGAGCCATACGTGCAAGAAATCATTCAGGACCTACATTTTAATTAAAAAAACAGAGGAGCTGTCCATCAACATCGATTTTGGTAGAAAATGTACTACTCTACATTCTCACAACAGTTATCAGGGTCTGCCTTTTATTCACCAAAGGCTTACTATTCTGCCACTGTCAGATTATCATGATATCACGGTGCCCGTGATTTGCTGCAGTTACTTGTCTGTCACCAGTAGGGGGCTTCTATTGGCTGTCTGCAGATAGCCCGCCTCTTATTGACTATTTAAACCTGGATTGGGCACCCTTTGAGTGCCCTTTCGTGTTGTTTCTGACCTTCTTGCTATCACTATGCTAGTGATAGCTGGGCCTCTGTTCCAGTGTTCCTGAGTTCCTGATCTCATGTGTTCCTGAGTTCCTGATCTCTACTGTTCCAGTGTTTCCTGCATGCTGAAGTACTTCCAGTCCTGGTTCCGGCCTAGTCTCTGGTGTTGCAGTTCCTGCTGAACTTCTCTGCTGTTTTCTGACCTGACTGATCGTTGCTGGTTCCTGTCATCTCATCACCTGTCTTCAGTATCCTGGCGACCTTCTGCCTGGTCGCGTTGGTGACATTGCTACTATTCCGTGTTGGTCCCAGCGTGCGGAGGCTGGTTTGCTCCCAAGCCTTGCGGCTATACTAACTCGCTTGTTACACCAGTGTGCGGTCACTGGTTTGCTCCAAAGCCTATCAGCTATACAAATCTGTGTTGGTCCCAGCGTGCGGACGCTGGTTTGCTCCTAAGCCTTGCGGCTATACAAACTCTCTTGTTACACCAGTGTGCGGTCACTGGTTTGCTCCAAAGCCTTTCAGCTATACAAATCTGTGTTGGTCCCAGCGTGCGGACGCTGGTTTGCTCCTAAGCCTTGCGGCTATACAAACTCGCTTGTTACACCAGTGTGCAGTCACTGGTTTGCTCCTAAGCCTATCAGCTATACAATTCGGTGTTGGTCCCAGCGTGCGGACGCTGGTTTGCTTCTAAGCCTTGCGGCTATACAAACTCACTTGTTACACCAGTGTGCGGTCACTGGTTTGCTCCAAAGCCTTTCAGCTATACAAATCTGTGTTGGTCCCAGCGTGCGGACGCTGGTTTGCTCCTAAGCCTTGCGGCTATACAAACTCGCTTGTTACACCAGTGTGCGGTCACTGGTTTGCTCCAAAGCCTATCAGCTATACTAATCTGTGTTGGTCCCAGCGTGCGGACGCTGGTTTGCTCCTAAGCCTTGCGGCTATACTACTCGCTTGTTACTCCAGTGTGCGGTCACTGGTTTGCTCGCTAAGCCCTACGGCTATACTATTCAGTGTTGTTTCCAGCGTGCGGACGCTGGTTTGCTCCAAAGCCTTGCTGCTTAACGATTCTGCTAATTTGCCAGTTCCATCTGACTGCTGCTATTATCTCTGGGCTGCCCTGCCCGGTATTGGTAAGGCCGGTAGAACCTTTTTCCACATTCCATCTGAGGTTGCCTTACCCGGTATTGGCAGGGCCGGTAGAGCCTACATTGTGTATCTATTGAGGCTGCCTTGCCCGGTAATTTGGTAAGGCCGGTAAAACCGTTATGCTATTCCATCTGCAGGTTGCCTTACCCGGTATTGGCAAGGCCGGTAGAGCCTAAAGACTGTCCTGTCCGGTATGTTGACAGGACCGGTAGAGTCTGCCTTCTGTCTGTGCTATATTCTGTATATATATATATATGTATGTTATTGCCATCCTAAGTTATCATTTATTATTTCAATAAAATTGATTTTTTTTACCTAAAACTTGTGTCTGAGAGTCATAATAAACCGTGACAGTACGAAAGGGCCATGACCTCAGACAGCAAGGGTCAAGGTAACGCACAGAATATCCATTGGAGGATGGATGTGCTCGAGCAACGTTTGGATCAGTTGGCAGTTGCAATTCAAACGATCCTTGAACGCACGGTACCTGCTGACCAATCTAGCTCTAGCCCGGTGGTCTCGCCAAGTCAGACACCGGAAAGTGATACCAGACCCCTAGGGGGTACTGTTAAAGGGTTAACGGCTTCTGCACCCTTGCCGCTAAGATATGATGGTGACCCTAGTCTCTGCAGAGGGTTCATCAATCAACTCGAAATCTTTATGGAATTGACGGCACACGCATTTCCCAATGATCGTAGTAAAGTGGGGTTCACGATATCACTGCTCACTGGCAGAGCATTGGCCTGGGCTAACCCCTTGTGGGAGAATGCTAAACCTTGTACTAAGAACTTTAGTGAATTTGTGCGTTCCTTTCGAAGAGTGTTTGAGCCTCCTGGTAGAACCACCTCTGCTGCCAAACGCCTTATGGAGATACAACAGGGCAGGCGTACAGTGGGCGACTATGCCATCGAATTCCGCACATTGGCAGCAGAGGTAGGTTGGAATAACGAGGCATTATTGGCAGCCTTCTCTCAAGGCCTGAATGACCACATTAAAGACGAAATCGCTGCTAAAGATCTACCTATTGATCTAGATGATTACATTGAGTATGTTATGATAATTGACTCCAGAATACGTGAGAGATCAATTGCCAGAGATCGTAAGTTACGGTCAAAAAATAATGAGCCTAGTAGCATGTTTTGCCCACCCATCCCTCCCTTGGCATTGAAGTCTAGTGAACCAGTACGGGAAACAAGTGAACCTATGGAAATAGGCTTCACTAGACTAACCAAGGCAGAGAGACTATATCGCAAAAAACAAGGGTTATGTTTATACTGCGGTAAAAAAGGGCACTTGCTAAATTCCTGTCCGGTACGTCCGGGAAACGCACACACCTAGGGTATCTTGGGGGACAGGCCCTAGGTGGTGTACAATCGTCCCCAGTGTCGGGCATAATGAAACCCACCATACAGGTGGTATTGTCTTGGGCACAACGCTCTGTGGAGGTTTTGGCCTTGGTTGACTCCGGTGCAGCAGGGTATTTTATGGATAATACCTTTGCTGAATTGCACGGAGTTCCACGCATTGAAAGAGAAAACCCCTTGACTATTGAAGCGATTGATGGTAGACCCTTAGAACCGCCTCAGGTTATATTTGAAACTATGCCATTGTCTATGACTATTGGGGCACTTCACAGAGAAGAGCAGCAGTTTCAACTGATTAATTCCCCGCACCATGCGGTGATATTGGGATTTCCGTGGTTACAGTTACATAACCCACAATTCGATTGGAAAAAGTGTGAAATTGCTGCTTGGTCCCAGTTTTGTATGGACAAGTGCGTCATCCAGCCTATTAAGGTCATGTGCACCTCCTCTGCTATGCCGGATGTGTACCAACAGTTTGGCGATGTTTTTAGCAAAGGAGAGGCTAGTATGCTACCCCAGCATAGACCTTATGATTGTTGCATTGAATTGCAGCCTGGTGCAGTACCTCCGAAAGGACGCACTTATCCATTATCTTGTGATGAACATAAGGCTATGGAGGATTACATTTCTGATGCCCTTGCTAGAGGGATCATACGTAAATCTACCTCTCCAGCTGGGGCTGGGTTCTTTTTTGTAAAAAAGAAAAATGGCGAATTAAGACCATGCATTGACTACCGGGGCTTGAATAAACTAATGGCAAAAAACGCATACCCAATACCACTCATCACCGAGCTTTTTGACAGGCTTAAGGGCGCTTCGATATTTACCAAGTTGGACCTACGGGCCGCTTACAATCTGGTTCGCATTCGAGCAGGTGATGAGTGGAAAACTGCCTTTAATACTCGAGCTGGGCACTACGAGTATCTAGTAATGCCTTTTGGGCTGTGTAATGCACCCGCAGTTTTCCAGGAACTGATAAATGATGTTCTGAGAGATATGTTACAGACATGTGTTGTGGTGTACCTCGACGATATACTGATTTACTCCCACAACATGGCACAGCACATCAAAGATGTATCCGCAGTATTGCTACGACTCCGTGAGAACAAATTATTTTGTAAAATGGAAAAATGTGAGTTTCATAGAACCAGTGTGCCATTCTTGGGGTTCATAATTGGCAATGATGGCATTGCCATGGACAAAGAAAAGTTGTCAGCTGTCCTACAATGGCCAAAACCCAAGGGTCTTAAAGCCATACAGCGTTTCCTGGGTTTCGCTAATTATTATAGGAGGTTTATTAAGAACTTTTCTTCCATTGTCAAACCTCTGTCCGATCTTACGCACAAGGGTGCTAATCCTTCTTGTTGGCCGGTATCTGCTGAGAAAGCCTTTGAGAATTTGAAGCTGGCATTTGCTGCGGCTCCTGTGTTATCCCACCCCAATCCTTTACTTCCATTTACGTTAGAGGTTGATGCCTCAGATATTGGGGTCGGGGCAGTACTTTCGCAGCGACACGAGAAAGGTGGAACTCTCAGACCTTGTGGGTTTTTCTCTAAAAAGTTGACTGTCACTCAAAGCCACTATGAGATAGGTGACAGAGAATTATTGGCCATTATCCTTGCTCTTAAGGAATGGCGTCATTTGCTTGAAGGTACTAAGAATCCTGTCTTAATCCTAACAGATCATAAGAATCTGACCTATCTCTCGGAGGCCAAGAGATTGTCCTCTCGTCAGGCCAGGTGGGCACTGTTCCTGTCTCGATTTAATTTCATTGTATCATATTTGCCAGGGTCAAAAAATATCAGGGCTGATGCACTGTCAAGACAATTTGAGGCCGACAGTGACAGAGTGGAAGCACCAGCTCCTATCATCCAACCTGATAGAATACTGGCTACTATACGCACGAGTATCACTTCTCCTCTAGGGGAGGAGATCCTGGCCTCTCAGGGGTCCGCTCCCCATGAAACCCCAGTGGGCAAATGTTTTGTCGCTGAATCATTTCGTACTAGGCTGCTCGAAACCTACCATTCCTCTAAGGCTGCGGGACATATTGGTAGAGACCAATTGTTATGGTCCCTTTCTCAGTTATTTTGGTGGCCTTCCATGAGAAACGATTGTGCCGAATTTACGAATGCCTGTGCCACCTGCGCCCGCGCTAAGACCCCGAGACATCTCCCTGTGGGCTTGCTTCAACCGGTGCCTAATGGCGAACGCCCCTGGTCTCATGTTTCCATTGATTTTATGGGAGAGTTGCCTATGTCGAAGGGGTACTCCTTTATATTCATGGTGGTGGACAGGTTTTCTAAAATGGCTCATTTCGTGCCCCTCCGTGGTCTTCCTTCAGCGAAGGAATTGGCAATGGTGTTCGCCAGAGAAGTATTCCGGTTGCATGGAGTGCCTAGGGTACTGGTGTCTGACAGGGGGAGCCAGTTTGTGTCTAGATTTTGGAGGGCATTTTGCCAACAGATGGGCATACAGCTGTCCTTCTCCTCTGCCTACCATCCCCAGACCAATGGAGCCGCTGAACGAGCCAATCAGGGCTTGGAACAATTTCTCCGTTGTTTCGTTACTGACCATCATGATAATTGGTCCGACTTGTTGCCTTGGGCAGAGTTCGCCAGGAACTGTGCGGTCAATTCTTCATCTGGGAGCTCTCCGTTTCTGATTAATTATGGGTTCCAGCCCTGTTTGCTTCCAGACTCATTTCAGACGCAACAGATTCCAGCTCTGGATGAGCATATCGAGCAACTCCGTTCCACATGGGCACAAGTTCAGAGGGCACTTGGTCAGTCATTTCAGCGTCATCAGCGCCATGCTAATCGCAGAAGGCTTCCAGCGGTTTCCTTTCAGGTTGGGGATAGAGTATGGCTTTCCTCCAGAAATCTCAAGCTGCAGGTTCCGTCTAATAAGTTGGCTCCTCGGTTTATTGGTCCATACAGAGTTATTCGCAAAATTAACCCTGTCTCCTATGCACTAGACCTACCTGCATCCATGCGTATCCATAATGTGTTCCATGTGTCCCTTCTTAAGCCTCTGGTTTGCAATCGCTATACTACCACACCTGTGGTGCCAGGACCTGTTGAGGTCGAGGGCCAGGAGGAGTACGAGGTTCAGAGCATTATTGATTCCCGTAGGCTTAGAGGAAGGGTACAGTACCTGGTACATTGGAAAGGGTATGGTCCTGAGGATCGGTCATGGGTGGATAGTACGGACCTTCATGCACCTAGGTTAACTAGGTCCTTTCATGCCAATTACCCGCAGAAACCTAAACCCTATTCTAGGAGAGGGGGTCTTTGAAAGGGGGGTACTATCACGGTGCCCGTGATTTGCTGCAGTTACTTGTCTGTCACCAGTAGGGGGCTTCTATTGGCTGTCTGCAGATAGCCCGCCTCTTATTGACTATTTAAACCTGGATTGGGCACCCTTTGAGTGCCCTTTCGTGTTGTTTCTGACCTTCTTGCTATCACTATGCTAGTGATAGCTGGGCCTCTGTTCCAGTGTTCCTGAGTTCCTGATCTCATGTGTTCCTGAGTTCCTGATCTCTACTGTTCCAGTGTTTCCTGCATGCTGAAGTACTTCCAGTCCTGGTTCCGGCCTAGTCTCTGGTGTTGCAGTTCCTGCTGAACTTCTCTGCTGTTTTCTGACCTGACTGATCGTTGCTGGTTCCTGTCATCTCATCACCTGTCTTCAGTATCCTGGCGACCTTCTGCCTGGTCGCGTTGGTGACATTGCTACTATTCCGTGTTGGTCCCAGCGTGCGGACGCTGGTTTGCTCCCAAGCCTTGCGGCTATACTAACTCGCTTGTTACACCAGTGTGCGGTCACTGGTTTGCTCCAAAGCCTATCAGCTATACAAATCTGTGTTGGTCCCAGCGTGCGGACGCTGGTTTGCTCCTAAGCCTTGCGGCTATACAAACTCTCTTGTTACACCAGTGTGCGGTCACTGGTTTGCTCCAAAGCCTTTCAGCTATACAAATCTGTGTTGGTCCCAGCGTGCGGACGCTGGTTTGCTCCTAAGCCTTGCGGCTATACAAACTCGCTTGTTACACCAGTGTGCAGTCACTGGTTTGCTCCTAAGCCTATCAGCTATACAATTCGGTGTTGGTCCCAGCGTGCGGACGCTGGTTTGCTTCTAAGCCTTGCGGCTATACAAACTCACTTGTTACACCAGTGTGCGGTCACTGGTTTGCTCCAAAGCCTTTCAGCTATACAAATCTGTGTTGGTCCCAGCGTGCGGACGCTGGTTTGCTCCTAAGCCTTGCGGCTATACAAACTCGCTTGTTACACCAGTGTGCGGTCACTGGTTTGCTCCAAAGCCTATCAGCTATACTAATCTGTGTTGGTCCCAGCGTGCGGACGCTGGTTTGCTCCTAAGCCTTGCGGCTATACTACTCGCTTGTTACTCCAGTGTGCGGTCACTGGTTTGCTCGCTAAGCCCTACGGCTATACTATTCAGTGTTGTTTCCAGCGTGCGGACGCTGGTTTGCTC
Source organism: Rhinophrynus dorsalis (assembly GCA_037306005.1). Lineage (NCBI taxonomy): Eukaryota > Metazoa > Chordata > Amphibia > Anura > Rhinophrynidae > Rhinophrynus > Rhinophrynus dorsalis. Next base: position 218,901,942 of record CM074718.1, on the reverse strand, counting down.
CAAAGCCTTGCTGCTTAACGATTCTGCTAATTTGCCAGTTCCATCTGACTGCTGCTATTATCTCTGGGCTGCCCTGCCCGGTATTGGTAAGGCCGGTAGAACCTTTTTCCACATTCCATCTGAGGTTGCCTTACCCGGTATTGGCAGGGCCGGTAGAGCCTACATTGTGTATCTATTGAGGCTGCCTTGCCCGGTAATTTGGTAAGGCCGGTAAAACCGTTATGCTATTCCATCTGCAGGTTGCCTTACCCGGTATTGGCAAGGCCGGTAGAGCCTAAAGACTGTCCTGTCCGGTATGTTGACAGGACCGGTAGAGTCTGCCTTCTGTCTGTGCTATATTCTGTATATATATATATATGTATGTTATTGCCATCCTAAGTTATCATTTATTATTTCAATAAAATTGATTTTTTTTACCTAAAACTTGTGTCTGAGAGTCATAATAAACCGTGACACATGAACATCTCAGCCCAATGGATAACATTATAAATCAATGTCCAAACAACCACTTCATGCTCCTGTAACCTGCCTTTTTGACACCATTGTAGAAGACAGGGTGCTTAAGGGATGTTTCAAGGGCACCACATGCAATTTCTTACCCTTCCTCAAACTAATTTTTGAGCTACTGAGTTCCTACAACCTATCATTTGGTGAACATCTTTCATTCAACAGAACAATGTCTTTGTACAATGAGAATAGAATAACTGTTTTCGTGAAGACTGACAATTACAGAGTTTTTTTTACACTCTAACTTGACAACTCTAGAGGGGACAATTAATGGTGTCCTCTAACATGTCAATGACAAAACATAGCTTCATCCTCTGTGAATTGTTCCTGGAGCATATTTTCAGTGATTCATTCTACTTTACAACATATTGGTTCCTTATTACCTCAAAAGTGAAACATTCTGAAGAAGCAGCACCCATTACCGTATGTAAAATTAGTAAAGCACAGATTTTCCACTGTAAGGGATCTCCCTTTTGTGAAGTATCATATGGAACTGAAACAGCTGAAGCACTACAAAGGGATCCTTTCCTGTATCAATTCTCACATTGATTACAGCTGATAGCTTCAGCTCTGATCACCAGCCACCAGTTATAATTGATGGATGGGAAGTTGGTGACAACTGATATCAGTTACTTTAATATAACACGGCTATTCTCCTCTGATTCATGGCTAGAGGATCAAGACCAAAGTACCCTTTACGACCAACAATGGACAGTTGTGAACCATCTTCAACACTATCATGAAATAGACCCTCTGGTTAGGATTCACTACAATAATACCAAGATGGTGACCTATCAATAATCCAGGTGATAGCACTTGCATAGCCAATTAGGTAGGACCATTTACAGCTGGTGTTTTTCACACTGCCAATAAATTTGGAGGTAGAGTATTGTTGGCAATGCCTTCTGTAGTCATTTTTTCTTACTCGTCTCATCTTCATGGCATGGAACGTGAATCTAACTTTCTACAGAGTTATATAATATGATGAGAGTCAGCAATTCTGGGTTTGTAAAATTGCAGAGAATTTCCAAAATGCTTGAAGTTCTGATGTCCTCAAGGTGTACCTCATCTAGTTCATCCACATGTGAATCATAATTGTCTTTGGGACTTGCATCGAAAATTTCAGTCATCTCCCTTGAAGAATCTGGCTTTGAACTCTCTCACGCACAGGTCAACCTCCTTTTCCTTTCCAAGATCACAAATGTGTGAAAGGCTTTGGAACTCGGTGCTCCATTATACAGAGATACTTCACTATTATTTCACTGACACAGTCAAGTTGAGGAACATTTCTAAATCGTAACCTAAGCCTGTTTCTTCTTTTCACATCAAAACACAGTTTCTTTTCTTCTTGAAGAGCAAACTAGACACTCACAAGGAGACATTGTTTCATACAATGGATGTTGTCAGCTGTCTCTGATATAACAACAAATCCCATTGAACAAAAGATCACATGATTTATTATAGTTAACATTCATATAAAGGACAGATCTGTTTCTGAAATCAAGAAAAGGCATGGCTCAAATGGGTCTATTCGGCAATATTCACTTCACAAGTATCACCCAATCTGTTCTGGCTTGCAACTCAGTATCAAGTTTGTGAGTATTTGATAAGCTTTATCAAAATCAAACCATTGCTGATCTATTCTTCAAGACAGCTAATTGATATTCTGTTCATATTTTCACAAAGTGCTTCAGTTAATTTTCATTTGCTTTCCAAGATAAGAGATTTAACCACAGGCTTGACAGGTTACCATCACTGGTTTTCTTTCCCTCCCTATTTTGCTGGGACAGCTTTGGGTCATCCTCTTTGTCCCTTCATTCTTCAATTGACAGAACAGAAAAAGGGATTTTATACTCACCGATAAATCCTTTTCTGTTATATGATTGAGGGGTGCAGGGCATCCCACATTGAGAAAACCTAGTATTATTCTTATGGGGGTACCCTACCATTTATTAAATTATCTGTCCTAATGTATTTCCTTTCTCTGCTTTATTATGCGTAAACTAGTTGGCTCGGCCATTGAGAGGGGATATAAAGTGAGGAAGTGGGAGGAGTTTACGTTCTAAGTGCCTTGCCTCCTGGTGGGAGGAGCTCTTTAACATAGTCCTTGCATCTCTCAATCGACTAACAGAAAAGGATTTATCAGTAAGTATAAAAATCCCCCTTTTTTGGGGGGGTTGTTTAGATCAGCTGACATGAGATCCACGATGTTGGGGATACTACTGAACCCCAAAATCAAACATAGAAAACATATTAACTTCCATAACTGCTGGATGGGTCTGATTCCTGGGAACCCATTCCTTGGATTTTTTAAAATTAACATGGAGGGGTTGTTGGAGTGCAGCCTTTCAGACCTCCATCTGCACAGTTACCAGGGAAAACATTTACAAAATCCTTTTCCGAGGGTACTCAAAGGTTAAGCATCAATGCAGCTAGTTGCTTCCTGATCTCGCAGAAGTATATCCAGTAGCAATTAACATGACATGTTCCACACATTCCACACAAATGGACCTGCCACAAGGCCACAAGCATTTCTGAACCATGAGGAGTAAGACAGCAGTGAGGTTTTCCATTTTACCCCTACCAAAAAAAAAAAAAACACTTTCAGTAGAGGATTTGTCTGTTAATGGAATCGATGATTAATGAATCACCCCAGTTCTTACTTGTACATCAGTCTCAAAGAAAGAACTATATCACTTTAACAGAATAGTATGGGCATTTTCATGTACTGCAGTAAAACTCTGTGACTGCATGTAAGGGGTAATGAAAAAAGATGAAAATAGCTGTTACTGGTTAATTTGCAATTACCATTACTTGACAGAATTTAAAAAAAAAATCCTTTGTAAAAAGGTTTAGATTCAATTTTTGTTAAACAAACTAATTCAGCTGTTACTGCAGATGAGTAAAAATTAAAAGCCTTTTAATGGACATAATGATCATTTTATTCACATAGCAATCAAGCTATCTCAAGTTTGTTTTTTTAGTTATTATGTTATGTTGGGAAACTGCATAGAAGATTTTAAAAAGGTCTGATGGGAAATTCATATCCATGACAACTCATGAGTCTAAAAACACATTAAAAGCCTCGTGATGTAAAAGGTTGTAAGTATGTTATATTTGATTCTTTTTTATATATATATATATATAATTATTGTAGAATTGCTGTTATTTAGTTATAGAGGCACCATGACCCAAAAGGACCAGCCTCAGGTACAGTGCAGCCCATAAGCATGCAGACATTGAGACAAGATTTGTTAGTTTGGCTCTGTACTTCAGCATATAGGATTTGAAATGGAACTCTGAAAAAGAGTGCAGAATGTTATCTTTAAATTTACATCCATAACCCATAAACAGTGTATGAAATACAGTATTTTTTATATATAGTCTCTCGTTTTAGAGGACAAAGGTCATTAGACAATTGACTGCTCAGCTGTATGGATGTGTAAAAAGTTTTGCCTCAAAATGAAACGGTCATAAAAGAAAATGGCATTTCCAGACCAGCAGGAAATTTTCCACCTTGCTTACTTCATTGAAATCAATGGTAAGGTTTAATGTCCACCCCCCAATACATACGTATAAAGTTTCCCTTCTTTTCCCACTGGGATAGTATAAAATGGGCATCAGCTTCACAGAGCATGTCAATCTGTGTTTATTAGACAGAGAAGACAGGCAAATAACTTGAATTTGTTTAGTTTAGGGAGTTTGTTGGGCAGACAACTTGTTCTCTGTGTTAGGGGAGCTTGGTGAAGTGTGAAAGGAGAAAGAAGATTTACTCAAATACCCCAAAATCTTATTTGACTGTGAAGTCTGTGAGACAGGTGATCCAAATTCCTTCCTGAGCTGGCTTAGCCTTTTTTACTGACAGATATATTTTGTAAACTGACTCCCAAGAGATAGACAATTACAACTGACACTGGCTCCTACAACAGCCAAAAAAGAGTGAACAGCATACTGAGTGAGATCCATCCTCATCCTATACTGTAAAAATTAAGACTGTAGTGACATTGTGAGAGAGGAAAAGAAGGTGCTGAAGTCCTCTTGACCATAGTTACAGCGAAGTAGGGACAGAAGCAGATGCACTTGCAGGTAGTGCATTATTATATGTATTTTTGTAGATAGTGATAGATAGGGATATTTAACAAGATAAAAAACTAAATTCAATAAATAAAATATTTTGACTGGTAGTGACAGTTTAAATAATTACCTAATTATTGATCATGATGTTGAATATATCTCTCCACAATCTTCCCCTTTATCTGATGCAGATGAAGCTATGAGTGAAAGAGATGATGACATGGCCATACAATTATCTGAAAGGAAAAGGCTCATCCTTCAATCACTGAAAAGGGGGCCTTTTTATGAGACACACCATCAACATGTCAGAGGTGTCATACATAGCAGCAGTAGAAGAACTCCTAAAAGTTTATGAGGCACTGCACACATTATGTTGTGGTGTAGATATGTCAGAGAGTGTGATACAACTTTTATTTTCAGTTGTTGTTTTCTCCATTCAGCCCTCAGCAATAGTAGTAGTGAGGTGGGATATCTTGCAGCCATAGAAAGCATAGGTGAAAAATGAAGAAACAGACAGCTAATTCTTGGTGTTTCACTTTGAACACCTTGGATTAGGAGCTCCCCTCTTGCATTGTGAGGTACAGGTCTGCTTGCACCACATAAAAAACATTGTTCCCAGTGCCAATTTTTATGCTTCAGGGAATTGAACATTATTACCTGTTCGTTTTGTACAGTAATATTTTTTCTCTCTCTATAATGTGATGTCTAAAGACTTCTGGGACCCTTATCTCAGGGGATGTAATATAGTCAATTCTCAGTATTCATACTTGTAACATATTGAAATACTTAACCTCCCATTTAGAAAGTAGGATTTAATCCCTGTGCCATGTCCCATTTAATAACATTGAGGTGCTTCATACCAAGGTTTACCTCTATTTCCCTTTTATATTTTTATTTTTAAGAGCTATATCCCTGAGTGATATCACATGAGAATTAATATTCTTTCACCCACTAAGGACATGCAAAATTAATTATTGCAGGGATAGAGAGAGAGGTTGAAATTGTGATGATTCTCAAGTGAATCTGGCTTATACACTTTTTATGAAAAAATAAACAGTACAAATGGGAGAGCGCTATATGAAATCCAAATAACTATACACTCAAATGAGATAATGCAACCCCTAAAATATAAGCTATCCTAGAAATATGGCATACAACAACCCCGTGATACAGTGACACAATTATTTATCAGAATAAAAAGTATATTCTAATAATAAAAATATATCAGTGTACAGACAATATATATGTATACATAAGCCACTTAGCTAAAAAGTCCCAATATAACCAAAGTCCAAATATACTCACAATCTTGCAATAAGGTATAGAATCATATGGTATATACGTGCAATGTTACCTCTCCCTCTTCCCATGGTCAAATGAGGATGCGGGCAGAGCTGATAGAATTTATTAGTTCTGGAATACAGTAAAAGAGGGCAGAGATGAATCAAAGTCCCTTAAAGCAATAATTACATGTTTCTCTATAAGGTGGCTGTGAGGAAGGTCGCTCACATACTTAGGAATCCAGTTGACTTAGTTCTCCTACAGATTTCATATTTATTAAACACAATGTTTCTCCCTTTCTGTACATGTCTCTGCATGCTATTCAGCAATCTATCAGCTCCTTTCTATGGCTTTACAAATGCCCATGATTGACAGATTCCTAGCTTTACTGACCAGTCCATAAAGGGGGCTTAGGCTTCCCGGAAATTAAACGATTATACTATGCTAATCAAGATTCCAGACCTAAGATGATGTCTGATTGTCCTATCCTGAAGCACCTTCTATTGATATGGGACTCAATCTCTTCGGATACACACTTGACATCTTATCACTCACCTCTTCTCTTTATTTGTGGAAAGCCTGATTTTCCACCAGGGAAACTGACAGAACCATTTTCTCTTTGGAAGCAAATAAACATCCACACATTGGATTCTCTTTTTTTAGATACCAGACAGAAATTATCACCTCCCTAACTCTCATTCATGGCAAAGTAGACAACTTTCTGATTTCATCATGAACCTATCTGTGAAGTGTTACTCTGAAAGGGATTTGATTAAGTGGTCTATAGGGGTACCCCACGATGCCACTCAGTTTCTAAACCTGTAAATAGTTACTCAACACCTCAAATACTAACAAATCACATTTCTTAACACAATGGGAAACAGAATTGCATGTAACCTGGTCCCTGTCTGCTTGGCTAGCAACATTTAGGTGTCTTATCTCTGGGGTACATGAAACAGCAACACAGGAAGCTAATTTAAAATTTCTCACCAGCTGGTATTACACCCTGATAAGGTTGGCCGGTATGTTCCCCTTATGGTCCAGACTGTGTTGTGGGTGTCTTCAGGTGGATGGTTCGATGTTTCACATATGGTGGGTGTGCTGAGAGCTCATATTCTTTTGGTCCAAGGTATCTGAGGAGGTCATTATCCTACTACACCTGCCTATACCCCTTGACCCACTAATCTTCCTTTTTGTATGTCTGCTTCACACTCTCAAGTTTACCAGCCCTCAACAGAGGCTACTATCCTATTTACTCAATACAGCCAAACAATTGATCTCTCCACCCATCTGTAACTGGCAGAAGAGATGTTGTGGCAGAATAAGAGAGGACTCAAGCCAGAGTATGAGGCAGACAGGATCTTTACTCCCAGGGATGGGAGCCTTGGCTTATTTTCCTATCTTCTATACCCTGATCAAACTGTTTAACCCTCTGAGTCCTAAACCAGGATCTTTTGTTTTCTCTCTCAGTGACGACAACCCTTTAGACTGTGAAGTAACATAAATGAGTGAGCTGGGCTTAGCTTAGTTGTAGCTGCATTTTTAAATATCAATTACTGGATGTTTTAATATTTTAAGTCAATGGAAGTAAAGGTTAAGTTTTAACCAATCAGTTGTACATAGAGCTCTAACTAGCATTGAACGGGTTAATTTTCTGCATTACTGGTGAGGTTGGGAATACGTTTTTCACCACTGCTAGGGAAACAGTAATTTTCTTTTTGTCTCATCTGAAATAAGCAATGTATTCACTTATACTGGAAATTAGAAAGGTTCTTGGGTGTATGGTGGTAAATAGTTTCAAAATCTGTAATACAAAAAAAACTTTAAAAAAAGAGAAACAGATTATCAGAATTATTAATTTCATCTATTTCAGATTAATATCTGACTTTTTCATCTATCACTAATGAATAACAACTACATCTGGTTTGTTACCTATAGAAGAAGCATCTCTGTTGGGCTAATAATAGATTCTAAAATGAAGCTTCATATTATGTGTCCTCATCTCTGGACATGGAAAAGTAATGGTGACATGTACAGATGTTGAAAATGTAAGTGCTAAAAATCTGCATTGCAAATCTTTACTAATAAAAGGAGAAGGCTGGCAAGGTGCCAGAATTCTCCATCTCTGCCACACACACCCCTGGTGCATAATTTCACCCAGGGGCGACAGTAAGGAGGACATTTTCATATCTCTACTATACTGCCTGTTCGCAACATACAGGGGTGTGTGATTTTGGCAGGAGTTGACAGGGGTCTGAAGCCCCCTGGCCACTCCTATCAAAATTTCTGCATGGACTTGGCCAACCCTCAACTTCCCCCTGAAGAAAGAAAAAAACATGGCCAAAACTCACACACAATGCGGTAACCATCATTCTCCTACCGGCACCAGCTCACACACACTGCCTAAACCTCTCCTAAGGTCGGCTATGTTTCTGTTTGTGTGATTCCAGCAATCCATCATGTTATCACTACATTGCACACACATGCTGTTCCATTCACTCAAGGTGAGCTTTTAACCTTTTGAGTGCCAGAAGGTTGCTCATCCCTCTGCAACTCAAAGGGTTAAGTGCCTCCTGACCCCCATGTTAGCAGCCTCCATTGTTGATTGATTTTTTAACCCATTGAATGCTGCTTGGGATGGTGCCATAGTGACCAGTGTTGGCATTCATTTGCTTAATTATGATATTAATTTTGACTGTCATGTTATGTATATATTTATTTTATCTTTTATATATGAGGTTATTATGTGTCATGGTTCCTTCCGCTGATGGGGGGTCTTACTCTCTGTGTACTTGGAAGACATGGGATATGGTGCTTTTGTGGCATATAGCGTACCCTCTGTGACACTCAAGACACATAAGGATGTTTTCAAAGTTTGTTTTTAACCGCTTTGATGCTGGCTGTGAGTGTGGCTTAATGATCTGTATCAACATCTATTTGGCTCATTATGGTGGAAATAATTTTTACAAATGTACATATTTCAATACTTTTGTTAATTGATCAGACAGGTTATTGTGTCATGCAATCCTTCCGATGTCGGAGGTATTTTACTCTTTGTGTGCTGGGGAAGCAGGATATGCTGTTTTTTGTGATGTGTAGACTGCCTCCTGCGACACTCAGCAGTTTTATATAAATGTGACTGAACATCTTTATGTTTTGTCAATGATTGTTTTTATACGCTCACTAACTAATTGCGACTGTGAAGGGGACACTATAGTTTTTTCATATAGCTTTTGGATTTGATTGTCATTCCTTTTTGAACTTAGCCTCTTCCCATTCTTTCACTTGTACTTTCCTTCAATATCATAAGATGAATAAAACTGATACATGAATTGAAATGCCTACTACACCCGAAGCCTACCTAGCAGACGCTCTATTAATTTGCAGTGTGTAGGTAAAAGCCTGTGACTCCCTATTACATACTTTATTTCCATAAAGACCCTTCAGTGCTTCAGAAAGGGAAGACTGCTGTGGTCTGATGGGTTGTGTATCCAGGGAAACACTCTGCTCAAAATAACAGCCCCACTGTGGTGAACTACATCTCCCATCATCCCCAGCATTAACCCTTTGAGTGCCAGAGGGGTAGGCAATCCTTCTGGCACTCAAATGGTTAACAGGCAGAAGGCAGTTTGGATAGTCAGGCAGGAGCCTTCTAGTCAAGATCAATTACAAATAGTTATGAGCAGAATCTATTCACGTACCAGGGTGCTTGGCCACTAATTTATATGCATATGTAACTGTAGGGGAAAGGCATTTTAAGAAAAAGAAAAAAAAAACACAAAAGGTGATACATAGTTAGAATGGCTTCCCACGGGAACTTTGCACACAACCCTTTGAGTGGCAGAGGGGTACTGCAAGGACTTCCCCCTCCTCAATATTTCATTTTCAAACACAAATACCTGTTAAGCCCTGCTCCCAATTGCATGTAAACACTGCCCTTTTTGCCATAATTGCTTTCATTTATATCCCCTAGTGGAGTCCCCTCTGGGGAATGCAGAAGAGAAAGTTCCCAGGTATACATGTATATCATTGCCAGTAAACATACAAGACAGCTTCTTCTATGTGCAAATCCTAACTGTGTAACTACTACTTCCTACTATGTCGCTTAATCTATGATCAGTAACCCTTTCAGTGACAGAGGAGTACACAACACATTACAAAGCAATGCGTTGCTAAATCCTCTGGTGCTCAAAGGGTTAATAACACATGAAACAAATGCAGAAGTCTAGGTTGTGTCACCTGACACAGTACACAAAGGTGACAATTTCAGGTTGTGTCCTTTGACAGTGGCTTTACAGTAATTACTAATATTTTGTATGATTTTGGTAATGGAAATGCCCAAATAGCATAGTTACTTGTATTTGCCTGCTATATTTTTGCAGTTTATTTTTAAACTAGCAAAATGGCCACAGGCATTGCCCATGGGGATTAAGTCCTTTGAGTGTTTGAGGGGTATGCAATGCATTGATTCACAATGGTTTGGGTACGTTTGCATCACTGAAACAGTTAATTGTTTGATGGGTAAACAGGTATCCATGCAGTGGAATGTGTTGAATACCAAACAATATGTGCAATGTATCTGGTTCCTTCAGTGCCTTCAAAGGAATTAATCAACACGGGCAATGATGTACCCCTTTTGCTACTCTATTATAAAAGCAGTTACTTAGTTTCAGGCATATATTACTATATACAACCATTTAGTGACAATTGTGACATCTTCCATTTTGAACATATGCCTTAATTAAAACAGCTTTAAATTTGATTTGTGGCATAACGTGTACCTGACGTGTACAAATATCAATACTTTGTTTTATCTCCTAAGGATTAACATGTGTACGTGTTTACACAGACTGACCAAAAACAACAATGGCTAAACCTTTCTGCCCTCAAAAAGAGGTGGAGAGATCAGCAATTAACCCTCTTTGGGCCATGTTGCTGCTCTTCCCCACTTCCCAGTAAGGGAAGTCTTAAACCAAAGTGAAAAATAGAATTATCACCTGTTATATAAGTGGATATATAGAAATATAATTGATAATGTGGAAAAAAGATATTGGTTCATGATGTTCAATGTTTGCTGTCTCTCCGTTTTGTTTTAGTTGAAAATATATTCATCTATTATTAAAGAATGCTCCCTTTTATAACAAATCAATATGCAAAGGTGCAGTGTCATCAATAAATTGTTTGAATTTCACAATACCTCAGCCCACAGTTAATAATAATAATAATAACTAGTATTTATATAGCGCCTTTCTCCCAGTGGGACTCAAATCGCTTTCAGAGCACGATCTTGGAATTAACCAAATCAGCAGCTGATTATTATTATTATTATTATTATTACCCAATAAATGGTACTCATTTATCGACCTCGCAAAAATGAAGGGCTAAATTGACCCTGAAGGAATTTGAACCTGCAACCTTCAGGTTTGAGCAGGCTCTGCAGTTAGGGCATTTACCAGTGAGCTTGCTCACCATCTACAGTTAATGTGAAGAATCTTCCAAATCTTTCTTCTTGAAAGGTCAAAGCAGATTAAGAAATATTCAAAGCTTTTGCAAGAAAAAAAGTATTTTCCATTTACTATTTATTGATAAATTATTGTTAATATATGTGAACATATTAAAAATGTAAAACAGACTTTGGATCCCCAAAATGAAGCTTTATTAAGTAATACAGGGCTGTCCAAGTTCAATCCTCAAGGGCCACCATGCCGGGATTTAAGGATTTCCCTGATTAAGTCCAGGTGAGTCAGTCCAAATTAATTTGATAATGTTCAGCTGTATTGTCTTGCTACAAATACTACATATTTTAATTTCAGAGTAACTTCCTCACGATAATTACATGACACATAAACGTTTATGCCATCAAAAATAACTATTATAATTACATGACTAATCTTTCATTCCTATATTTTACTGACATTATGAAAATAGGCCTGCAAAACTGTACAATTAAAAAATATATCAATGTGGCAAAATTATATTTTGGTTTCTATTGTTTTATTTATGCAGCAATGTATGCATCACAAAGCAGAATGCATGGTAAAATTTCAGTGAGTTCAAAAAGCACAAAATCCATCATTAGAAATTCAGACTGTATTTTATTACTTTTAAAAATAAATATCTACATTTTTCAACAAGCCTGTTTAAAGATTAATTTACTCCACTGTTATAAACTATATTGTGTGGTGATCCATAGCACCAAATAGTCTTCAATTGTTTATAAGGGGATACTGCAGCATGATCCACAGACATACAGTAGCTCATAAGGGGCTATAAAGCTTAACTTTAACAGTTTTTAATAATGCTACAATAAAATAAAACCATGATGAAAAGAAAAAAATTACCTTGGACAGGGGATTTCAAGTCAGTAATAGTAAAAACATACATTTAAACCAGAGGTTTTATCTGCTCCATTGCAATAATACACTTTTCTGGCATGCATTTAGAGTTACAGTACAAAAGCCTTGATGGATTTCTTTCAAGGTAAAGTAGCAGGAGCTAAAACAGAGTATAATATAAGCTGTGTAAAGAAAAATGTAATGACAGATGTATTTTGTTTGTCCCTGTTTATCAGGACAAATGCACACAGCTTGTATATCACATGGCTCTAAAAAAATAAGGAAAGATGTGACCTTGTGGAGGTGAACTGGTTGTGTGTAATGAGGAACATTCTCTTAATGAAACGTGATCTTGCTTCACTCTGTCAAAGATCAGGCTTGTTTTCCTGAGCTGGGAATTGGTATATCTCACACAGAAGTTACCACATCTATTCATCTCCCCATCAGTAGTTGAGATTGTAACTGTTTTCAGCTCAAAGAATGTGCCTTTATTGCTAATTAGATTAAGATCTACAGAACGTTATTATCTAATTGACTTATTGATTATAAAGTCACCATTGACATATCACCCAGAGACATCAAAGTACAGTATTGAAAGTCAAAAAGATTGTCCCTGAAATGTCCCTCTTTTATTATCACAGAACATCTAGATAAAAATATAAATGCAAAATAGGCACTATGGCATATGATTAACTATTTAATAAGTGAAGGAGTCGCATTAAAATGGTACATGTTTCTTGTACAGCTATCCACTTAGCTTCTCTTCCCATAAAAGCTTTTAAAATCCTGATAAAATATGGTAAGGAAGGTTAGTATGTCATTCTTGAAATAAGATTCAAAAGGAAGTACAAGAACTTCAGAATCCCACATTAAATTATAGTGTGTATTTTTAAAACAAAACAGATTGTATGCTCTGTCCATTTTAAACCTTTGAGTGCCAGGGAGATGTGCAATGTTTTTTCTCAATGCATTGTACACTTCTCTAACACTAATGGTTAAACATTGTACTTTGCCAATTCTATATTCTCAAGGGAAAAGCTACTATCCTACAATACTAAAGAGGCTGAAAGAGATATTAAAGCTGATTGTACAGAAAGTGCCCCAAAGGGCTAACACATGTTCAATGCAGTGTTGATATGTTTATGAAGTGCATACTGACTATAAGACTACTTCTACAGGAAGGACACCTGCTTAGAAGGAAAAATAAAAAGAAAGACCCCCTATCTGCTGATGAACCGGCCGCTGCTCGTAATGCAAAGATCTATAATCAGAGCCATCTGTCTCTTACAGAAAAGGTCCCCATGCAGGATACTTTGAATGCACTGAACAGTGCTCAAGCACATAGAAACTGTTAGATCTGAGCATTCCAATCGAGCATAATAGGATTAGTATTTCATAAGGCTTCACATAAACTGCAATACAAAACTATTATCACATTTTTAAAGCTGACGCTAAATCATTTTTGTAGCTAATTAAAGAAAGCATAGAGGACACAAAATGTTAATAAGGTTTTAGCTTCTTGTTTATAAATCAACAAGTCCAATATATTGTGAAATCATATCCTTTGTATAAAATCATTGCCATAAAATTTGATAGATATTAAAACTCACTCCTTTGCATGCTCCAGAAGGCATTAGTCAAATGGACTCCCCCCACCCCACCACCAACCCAGTACACATGAGGCTCTCTTCCATTTGCTAAAGAAAGCAGTGATAGAAGAAAACAAACATCCCACAAAAAATTTTTTGCCTGGGTCCTGAGAATGGGACGCTTAATTGGAGAATGTTGCCTTTCTTGACCCTCCCCTTTCTCCTTAGAACTTGAGTAGTAGATGGGAGGTAGAAATAAAACATGATGGTATCAGGGTGACCCCACTTGCTACCACTATTTTACAATATGTTAGAGGCATAAAACAATATTTTGGACGGGATTTCCAACTCTCCCTTTTTCTGTTGTCACAGGACCCTAAATTAAATAGCTCAGAGTCCACTTAATGACTACTTACTTTGCCCTCAAACCATTAGAACACTTTGATGGGTCATTTTATATAATGAATATATATTATGATGCCTGGACCCCTTAAATAAGTTTTAAAGGGTGTTGGGGCCCATAAATAAATTAGAGACCCCACTGTTTTGCATCTGAAGGCTATGTTCTGAAGACTATGTTAACACAGTTAACTTGAACTCAACAACAATGTTGCTCCATTTAAGCCACCATTATTACTTGTGAACACTGTTCTTCTTTGCCTAGTGAGCCAGTTGTAGGATGACACGTCAGATAGCTATTCCACCAGTAAGAATAGCTATACATGATTATGTTATACTCATATGACCTTCCCATTATGATAAACATCACAAATATTTACTCAGTCATGTAAGCAATCTGCATTTTGTTCTCCTAGGAAGCAGAGAAAATATTTACTGCTACAAATTCCCTGCATTCTGTGTTGAATGCAAGGAAGTTACAGCAATCAGCAGAAAGATTTGTCACTAGTCGATAATCATCCATGTGGTCACAGTTTGCTTTTCTTTCAGGCAATACTGCAGCATTAGAATCACTGTCCTGATACCCCTTGTTTGAAGAAGCTCTAAGGTATATCTCAGGAGAATCAAATTCTCAGCAAATATGTATAAGCATTGTAAAGATATTGTAAATATTGATGAGGCTTTTAGGACAGAATTGATCCGCTCACATAGAGTCCTAAAATGATTGCTTTATGGGCTTATTTAACCTTATTCAACCTTTTTCAAACTTAAATATGCTGGTGTCACAATCAAGGGGATTGGCTATATATGGAGGTACAATCCAGACAGATGGGTCACACCATAAACATTGTACTTTATTCACAACTTATATCTGCAACAGCTGACACACAAAAAGATAATACCACATAATCAAAATATGGGTAGTTGCAAAGTCTCCTTTACTCAGTGTCCCCCAACAAGATTCCAAGAGGTAAATTGTCCTTAGGCAAAGTCTCTACTTTTTTTTCTTATGAAAAGTGTATGTTGTCATTTGTTTTCTGCTGAGTAAAGCAAGGGTACTCACACTACACAGAGATGTACATAGGTTATTCTAACTCTATTTTTTAAAGTTAAAGTGCAATTTTATATTGAAGTCACTAGGTAGTGCTGTTCCTATAATTATGTAGAGTCGTAATCACTAATTCAAGCTGTCCCATAGAATACATTAAAAAGATGCCAATTTTGCTAAAACAAGATGTTTAAGCTATAATACCTTGTGAATGAACATTCTTCTTGCAATGGGAGTGCCTATGATTTATTCAACCAAAAAATGCTTATAACAATTCTTTAACAAAAATGTTTCCTTTAAGAGAGGTTGCCAAAGCCTACCTGGTGGGATGCTAAATACATGACTCCAGGGTGCATCTATTCACCGAGAAGCATTTTGAAGTTGATGATTCCGTGAACAATATTCACAGGCAATAGTAAGTATCAGTGATGCTCAGTAGTAGTGCTCAGGACGTACCAAAAGTTCACTTTTAAATGCATTCCTGCTTGTTCACATGTAGCTAATCAGTAGAATATCCTTAAAGCACAAGAGCTGAGAATCACTAATCCTTAAACGGTAGGTAGCTAGTCTATCCAGGAGCAATCCACTTGGAGAGTCCTTGAAATAATACCAAGAACAAACCAGGAAAGGAATGGACTGAATCTGTTTGTAACAAGTGCATGTACTGTCTAAGCAAAGGATCAATAACCATCTCACAGAAGCTTTTGGCATTGTAAAGTGCTCAATAGCTTGATTTTGGCCAGGAAACTGTCAAAGCTTGGTTGCAGGAACTGTAGTAGTTTGGGATGCAGGATAGTGAATGCCTGACCTCTCTTCAAGCTGTTTATTTTATCCCCTGTCTGTCACATTGGCATCCCACCATAGGTCCTTTTTCCTCCTGAGTAGCGATGTTGAATAGACGTTAGTTTGTAGGACCATAGGCCACAGGGGAACAAAGAGGAAACTGACACTCCAGGTCTGAATGCAAGAGGAACAATTCTGGAGCAAAACAGAAGCATAACAACTTGAACCCAAGGGCTGCTAGGAATGTGTCCAGCACATTCAAAAATAAAGGACTGGTGACCTCTCTATCATCCAATTTTTTAATTTAATTTTAAGTCAAAGAGAATTTTTATTTCATCATGTTGGTTTGCAGCACAAATGCTTAATCTTTGTCTCTGTGTCTATGCCTTAAAGGTTTTCAACAAAATTGGCTGAGGCATTGGGGCTTTTGTAGAAAAACAAAGTGGAGCAATTCTGGGGTTTATCTAAATACAAAATAGAAGATAAATAAAAACCCCATTGATTTAAAAGGGGCTATGTGAATATGTATCTGTCTCCTGTGTTCCAGATGGTTTGCACCGCCTTACCTTTACACTTTAAAGGATAGTAATGTTTCATAATAAAAGCAGCTCTAATTAATCATCATAGTATTTGGACTTTGGAGAGTGCTATTTCAATTCTGTCAGAGTTGTAGTTCAAGAGTAATTCAATGGCAAAGTGTCCCCATCCCGCCCCTTTTACTGATGTAACACTGCTCAGCCAGAGCAGAAGGGAGGTGCCCAGTTAGATTCAATTAAGATAAGGGAAAAACCTGAAAAGCTTGTCAAGGGGGGCAGGGCTTTCATTGTTTTCACTGTAAGAAGATTGTTCCCTGCTGTTATCTGTCTGGTCTTACAACCAGATTCCACATCGGAGAAGAGATGGTGTACACTAGGTAAAAGGGGCGGGAGGGGAAACTTTGCTTGTGAATACCTCTTAAACCATAAAGGTTTGAGGGATAAGACTTATATCATTCTTCATGTTTTTTTAATGCCTACAAAATAAAATAAAGTTAAAACAAAGTATTACTATCCCTTTAAGGTCCATTGTAATCAAGCTACTTTGTGGATTGCAGCATATTCACCCCCACCTGCCATTCTCCCAAATTACACTTTCAAATAGTGAGCTGATACCCTGCTACCCTATACCTTGTCCATTACATTTGATTTCTATAAAATCAAATAGTATGTGTTTTAATACCTTTAAAGGAATTTTATCATAAAATATTGGGAAAAAAATGCATGTTGTAGTGTCGGTGTTGCTGAGTAAAACAAGGGGTACTGCCACCACTCTGAGATGTTTTACTGAAAAGTCATTACAGCCCAGACATGCATTTTTTGGTGTAGTACCTACATGGCCTAAATTTTACAGTGCATCTTTTGCTACAATGGCCCAGTGGGGTTATTAGCACTGCCAAGAGCTGTCCATAGACTAATATAGCAACAGCAAGACCATAAAATTTCAGACCATGGAAGTACTGCACACAAAAAAAAATAAAATTTGACCTGCAATAACTTTCGAATAAACCATCTCCCAGCAGTAGTAGTACCCCTGTTTTACTTAGCAGGATAAATCATGCAATATATACTTTTTACAATACTATCCTTTTAAAATAAACAGAGGCATATTGTACTTTTGATTAATTGTCCCTGTTGTACAATAAAACTATTTTGTTGAGATAGAAAACAACTGTTCAAGCTTTACAATTGCCCTTGTTCTAACTATGCATGTTATTTTGTGCTATATCTTGCTGTTTATGTGTCCCTGAACATATATTATAAATGTTGGTGGAGGGATTAATTAACTGGGAGTATCACCAATAACAGAAGTAGGTTAGATAACATGTGACTTGGTAGTTAATATTAATAGAGGACACAGCAAATTTCAATGGGTAAAACAAGTAAAAGCTAGAAGACACATTGGGCCTTAAGAATAAAAGAAAAGAGGAACATTGCCCTTGCCTTGAATACAACTTTTAACCCCCTGACTGCTTGAGAGGTCTCCAAGGCATTCCTTTGAAATGTTCCAGCATTTAAAAGGCTAAATGTCCAATTAAAGGAACCATATCACCTAAAGGTATTTTTGATTTTGAAAGAGCTTTCCAAATCACCTAAATAAAACATGGTATTTACTTATTATTTAGAACAATAGTTTGTAATTCAGATTTGTATTTAATACTGATTAAGGCATATCATGTGGTCACTTTCTGTCTTCTTCATACCATATTTTCCCCACTCACTGAGGCCGCTGTACTAAGGAATAGAACAATTCTGAGGCAAACCAGAAATTCCCAAATCTCCAACTGATATCTATTGGGGCTTTTATCCTCTTGAATGCTAATGAGGTTTCAAGACACTAAGTGCTCGATCCAAATGTTGGAATAAAAAAACGATGGTAGGGCAAAATGGATACCGACCAACAAAATAAAATATCTTGGTCGGTATTCAAATGTCCTACTGGCATTATGCACAACGGACGTTAGGAAACAAAACTGGTGGTGTGTTCAAATATCCGTTTTGTGCATTAAGTTCATGACATACTGTAAGGCACAGATCGTTAAATAATTTGTGTTACACTTACCTGTCATCCAATGTCTGTCTCCTTCTATCTCCATTCTTTCTTCTATCTTCTCTTGTATCTTCTGTCCTCTTTCTTCTACCCTGTTGCTGTAAAACAGAAAAAAAGTTTAAGTTACAAGCATACATATGCGGCACAACAATACATAGTTTAACCCCTTGAGTGACAGAGGGGTATGCAACCTCTCTGGGGTTGAAAGGATTAAATTATGTAGTAGTGTACCAGCTGTTAAAATATAAATGCCCCCATGCATATTACATGTGTTTATTTAATTCCAAGCCCATCATATTCCCATAATTAAATGTACAAAATAATACTTAGCATAAAGATGTCTTGTCGATATTCAACCCCCCCCCTCTTCTTGTCCACAGGCCAATGCCCGTTCCTGTCTGAGGGAATTAGAATTGAGTCTGCCCTTATATATGGGCAGCCTTATAATTCTCTTACATCCATTGGCTGGGAGATGCTTACGCCTCACACAGTGGCAGAGACAGCGACGAGACATCTCTATGCTAAGTATTATTTTGTACATTTAATTATGGGAATATGATTGGCTTGGAATTAAATAAACACATGTAATATGTAGGGGTGAGTGAAAGTTGTCGATGTATTCTTGCGGGAAATTTAGCGAAAACCACATTGTTATCTGCTTTTTTGCGGGAAAATCCACTTTAAAACTAGCGGTTAAAATGTTTGCATCTTTTGCCCATTGGCCAAAATTTCTGCCATTTTTTCAATGGCAATAAAGTTTCTGCCCATTGATTTACGTTGTTTTTGCACTTCCGCTATAAAAACGTGAGTTTTCACTGAAGGCAGACACAATAGAAGCAGCTACAGAGCAAAATAGACGTGCTGTTCTGTTCTCCTGTAATATTTTGCAAAAAGTGAGGCAGGAGAGGCTCATAGTGACTCCTATCACTATGAGCAGGGTGAAAAATAATCACTGGAGGAGCTGGAATGACCAGTATATGTCTACTGAGTCTGAGGAGGAAGGGACCACTACTGTACCAATGCTGTCTAGTCCCCCTAAATCACTAAGGGATCTTGGGGAATTTAATGGGAAGGTAGAGAGAAAAGGGAATGGGAAGGAAGGGAGAAAAGGGGATGGGAAGGGAGGGAGAAAAGGGTAGTAATAGTGAGAACAGGACAGGTCAGCTGCCTGTGCCTGCTGCAAGATGTGATGCCCTGCTGCTAGTGCCACCACTGCTGGACCTGCAGCCACTAGTGTTGTACCTGCTATCAGATGTGTTGAACTAGTGCAGCCACTAGTGTTGAACCTGCTGCTAGTGCTGAACCTTCTGCCAGTGCTGAACTTTCTGCCACTAATACTTTGTCTGCTGCTAGTGTTTCTTGAAGTATTTAGGGGTGAAGGAGAAAATTATGCCATGTGTGACAGCAGGGGACCCTCTGTCACATTGCTCGTCACCTCCTCCAAGCAGCAGTGAGATGTCTGGAATAGAGCAGCAGCACGTAGGGACTAGTGGTGGTGGTGGTGGTGTTGGAGAAGCTGAGGTGGAAGAGACATTGATGTCCTTTTAATCAGAAACTGAGAAGGAATGGACGACAGGGATGAGGATGGGCATCACCACCACCACTAGAAGTCAGCATTTGAAATTAGAGGAAATTGCAACTGCTCTAACTTCTGCTGCTGCTGAGATGAAAGGGCACCAGGGTGCTGAGGAGCAGGCTAGTGTGCCACAGACCACTGTGGACACAGTGGGAATGGGGTCAACAAGTAATGCAGGACTAGGACAGGTTCCACTTGCCAGCAGTAGCAATATTCCTCCTGATCCTAGGTGCAGTGCTAAATCTGAGGCAATAGCAGCAACAGCAGCAACATTATCTGCTGCCACAGAAAGTGAAGGGGAATGTGAAGGACGAGAGGAAAGACGCCATTCTTCTCCACCTGTTCTCTATCCCTCCCCCCAGAAGTCATGGGTGTGGGACTATTATTCGCTTCCGGCAGGCACAGTGCAGTCATCATCAACAATGGTACAATGCAAAATTTGTGACAAGTTAGTGAGAAGGGGAAAGGAGGGAACACACCTTGGCACAAGCTCCCTGATAGCACACATGAAACACAGACACCATGACATTTATGTCAAATATGTTAAAGCCAAACACCCATTACAGAAATCTAGCACCGCTGTTACTGTACCCCCTGACTCTCCAGAAAGGTGGAGATCAAAGAGGAGGAAGAATAAAGAAACCCAGACAGACACTGGAAGTTCCATGATGAGTGAAACAACTAGCTCACCATCAACATTACCTTCTTCCTTTAGGGTAACAAGTACATCTCCTGCCAATCCATAGTTACCTCCCCAGCCAAATGATAGCCACTCTGTTAATGTTAGGATATGGCAGTTCATTTCTACCCATTACACACTGTGTGGTGCACTGACCACACATGCCAGTGTGGTGGAGAAGAATCGATACCAGGTTATCAGATGGCATATGAGGAGATTCCATTCCGCAGACTACGCTAGGATTCTGGCAGGGAGGGTTCATCATTATTAGCAAGTTGTCGTGTGTCCTTAGCTGGGTCTAGACAAGGGGTACAGAGACAGCGGCAGTACTTGGTTTCGGGTGTCATGGTGTTTGGATACAGATGTGCCCCCACATGTTATTTACCACACACACACTGTGCACATTGCAGTTGCTGATGGAAGCCACAGTTCCTGTTGTCAAGGGAAAATATATATTCTGATAAGAACACACCCATGATGATCTGGAGGAGTGGAAGGTGGAGAAGATTTAATGGTCAACTTGTTCTTTTCTCCATATATACTGGCGGCTACTTATTCTTCTGCTACTGCCTCAGGCTCATCACTGGAGCCAGTCGTGGCAAGTGGAACCTTCATCATCCATCTTCCATGTTACTGCTATTGTTGATCCCATTCACTTTCAGCTGCCTAATCATTCTGCTGCTTAAACAACTCAGCAGCAGCAGCAGCAGTACAAACAGCAGTTGCAACTCAGGAGGACATTTGACAGTGGCCACTGGCCAACATGACCTGCTGGCATTAGGCCAGTAGGGCATTTTTATTTTTTTCTCCGGTCTTGTGTTTTGGAAAAAAACAAAAACTAGTCCTACAAAAAAATAAACAATTTCTGGGGGGTTTGTTTCTAACAAGCCCAAGTCCTACAAATCAATGTTTCCTTAGGGTTTGTGCCAAATAAGCTTAAAGGGATAGTAATACTTTATTATTACTATCCCCCATATTGTACCTATTAGCAAAATAATTTAATAGCTCCCAGGTTAATTTCTCAAACTTTTATGGTTTGAGAGGCAACCGAAGGAAAAGTCCCCCCCTCCCTTCCCCTTCCCTGAAGTCAGAGTTGAACTGACTGCAGGGGAAGTCTGTCGTACAACAGGTTTGCGGCTCTGCAGCTGAGCCGAGATCACGTTAGCGAAAAAGAATTGTTTCACTGAAACGGTCTTCTACATGTGCTTGGCTTGCAATCACACGTAGAAGACCATTTCAGTGAAATAATTATTTTTCACTAACGTGATCGCGGCTCTGCTGCAGAGCCACCTGATGAAAGTCAGACTGGATATCCCTGCAGTCAGTACAACGCTGACTTCAGGGAAGGGGGAGGGAGGGGAACTTTGCCTTTGGTTATCTCTCAAACCATAAAGCTTTGAGAGATGAACCTGGGGGCTATTAAATTGTTTTGCAAATATCTACAATATGGGGGATAGTAATAATAAAGTATTACTATCCCTTTTAGGCCTACAAATCAATGTTTCCTTAGGGATTGTGCCAAACTAGCTTAAGTCCTACAAATCAGTGTTTCCTTAGGGCTTGTGCCAAACAAGCTTAAGTCCTACAAATCAATGTTTCTTCAGGGATTGGGCCTCTAATAAGTCTAAGTCCTACAAGGACCTCTAACAACAAATCAAACAAATCATCCTCTATAAAATACTCTATCAAGTCAAGTATCTGTGCACCCCAATGGCAGCTTATGTCATGGGGTTTCTGTCTCTGTCACTTTAAATACAAATGTCTTATTTTATTTTATTGCTTTATTTTTTTATTAACTGTCCCCCAATAGCAGTCAAGAAAGCCCCCCAAAACAAATTTACCTGTTCAAATGATTCATTCATTCACCAACACAGGCACCCTCCTCAGACCCCTTTATACCATGTTTTATGGTTTTTATTTTATTTTATTTAGGATTTCTTTTTTATTAAGTGCCCCCTTTCCCAGTAAACATCCCCCCAAAAACATTCCCTGTTCAATTGATTCTTTCCCCAAACCCCACCAACACAGGTACCCTCATGCCCCTTTATACAATGCCTTTGGGAAATAAAATATTATTTGTAATGTGTTGTGTGTAACTTCTATGTTCCCATTGATTTCAACAAGAGAAAAAAGCGAAAAATCTGCACTTTTCGCGGGAAATTTTTCTCCAAGTAGAAAGTGCCATTTCTCTCGATTTCAGTTTGAGATGGAAAGTTGAGTCCATCCCTAGTAATATGCTTGGGGCATTTATATTTTAACAACTGGCACACTACTACATAATTTAACCCTTTGGGCCCCAGAGATGTACGCAACGCAATAGAACATAGAAAACAAGAAAGAAGACAGAAGGGAAGATAGAAGATAGAAGAGAAGAAAGAAGATAGAAGGGAAGATAGAAAAGAAGGACAGAAGATGAATAGGAAGCTGATGACTCCGCTGGACATCAGGATTAATGGCAAGTGTTACTTGTAATGTGATGTTTTTTAACCTAGTCGGGTTAACCCTATAAATGCCGATGGGATAATTATACCCCACTGGGACTCAAAGGATTAATTCTAACGCCTGACACATTTTTCATACTTTGGATGTATTGATATGGGGCTTAGAGTCCCATATCGATACATCCACTGAGGACTTAGGTTTTTTTTAACTTCAAGTTTTTGTGTCGGCTGTTTAAACAGGCGATAAGGGACTCAAGTTTAAAAAAAAATAGGTGTTAACTTTCCTGCGATTACCTGAGTCCCTTATCGCCTTTTCTTGGGTAACTCAGACGGCTCGTTTTTTTTTGCCGGTATTTTTTCACAGCACAGACATTTGAATAGCTTACTGTGCTGGAAAAAATGCCGTCGGCAGAAAAAACAGCCGCCTCCAACATATGGATCGAGGCCTAAGATCCTTCCTTTAGGCTTGGGCTAAACTATTCTAAGAATAAAGTAAGTCTGAGCTAACTAGAAAGTAAATTAAATGGTTACACTGGCCAATATCTTAATCTGCGGTCGAAATTTATATTTCGTTGCCTACTTCCTCTACCATTTAAAGGGTTCATTATCAGTGTGTAAGGAAGGTATGTAAGGCTATGAAAAAAAGTGCAGCGTGCCTTAATTAGCATAATCCATCAATCTTAATAACTCAGAAAACAGTCAACAGAGACCCTTTAAACCAATGATATATACCAGTATATATTTTTGTGCTCTTGGTTTGCTTCAGAATTGTTCCTATTATATTTGTGCATTAGGCCCTTTGTTCCTTAAAATCTTAGCACAGAAAGAAAATGACAAATTCAAAAACAAAACAAATTCTGCTTTTATGGGTATTCAGCAATAAATAACTAAAATCCACCAATGAACAGTAAGCACATAAATGCAACATCAAACACAGTGTAATGTATTGTAATGGAGATTTATTCACTGGTAAAGTCTGATCAGATCTACTTGCAGATTTCTTAGATTTCATTAGTTAAAAGATATAAAACAGTCTGTCTAAGAGAGGAAGAACAGTGGGAAGTTCATATAAATTACAGCAGCTCAATTAGGTGCAGACAGTTTACTGAGTGTTTATTACCAGTAAAAGGGAAGATTTTCTAATTAGATTAAAAGGTTTTGAAAACAACAGTGCCCTGTGATTTAGGCCCATTGTGAGAATAATACACTGTAAGGAGTAGAATTGATTAAAAGTAAACTGATAAGTTATTTGCACTAGCTCATTGTTTATTGACGGAGCTCCTGCTGCCCAGCTGCAATTTACCGCACAAGATCAATGAGAGGATTTGGCTAATTTTCTCCATGGCCACAAGATTTATAACAATGTAAAGGGCAGTTGAAACACTGCTGGAAATTTCAACCATGATCCATTTGGTGTAATAATCATCAAGGATGAGAGGCTGTATAAATCACACAAAGTACATTGAAGAGGGCATCCCTCTTGTAAACTGTGATATTAAGGGTCTTCTGCAGAAGGTAAAAGATGAGCAGTTCTGAAGCAATCTAACTGCACCATGGTATGTGTTTGATGGTGTGGGGAGGATCTGACTCGTTTAATGCTTTGAGTGCCAGAAAGGTCTTCAATGCATTGCTTGGCAATGCACTGGAGACCCCTCTCTAGCATTCCCATGGTTAAAATCCCCAGTTAAATCAATGGGGATTTGTGGATTTTTTTTTCTCTCCCCTATGGTGCAATTGGGTTGTTCCAGAATTGCTTATATTTTGCTTTCTGCATAAAACTGTAAGGGTGTGTGCATCAAGATGTGCAATTCTGCAGCAAACCAACTGCACAACATGGAAGAAATGAAAATCCCCATTCAAGAGGGGTGTTTTTTAGCATGAACTGGATTTGACGGACGCATGTCTTTTTTCAGCCTCATCAACTATGTAAATACTAGTGTAAAAGCTTGTGTACACGGGCCAAAGTGCGTAAAGGCAACAGCTCACCTCCCAGCATTCTGTGCGTTCGGGCAGTCTCTACTGCACATGACTGCATCGGACAAACATACATCTGGCCTTTTATATTATTTTTTGATGTTACTATGTTACTAGGTTACTATGTGATGGAAGGTTCAGAATCCACATTTCAGCCCTGTCCCTGCAGTGGCTTGCTCCAGGTCTGCACATCTTTAGACTGATAAACACATCCCTAAGAGTCTTTTCCACAAAAAAGAGAAAAGAAATTCTGCAGCAAACTTATAGCACCTTAGGGAAAACCCCACACTTATTTAAATGGAGTTTTTAATTCCATCAATGGATTGGAGATCTCTCTAGCATTCGTGGAGTTTAAAAGGATAGTAACGTTTCATAATAAAAGCAGCTCTAATTAATCATCATAGTATTTGGACTTTGGAGAGTGTTATTTCAATTTTGTCAGAGTTGTTGTTCAAGAGTAATTCAATAACAAAGTATCCCCCTCCCGCCCCTTTTACTGATGTAACACTGCTCAGCCAGATCAGAAGGGAGGTGGCCAGGTAAACTGCAGAGAGGGACAATCTTCAATTAAGATAAGGGAAAAACCTGAAAAACTTGTCAAGGGGGGCAGGGCTTTCATTGTTTTCATAAGAAGAAGATTGTCCCCTGCTGTTATCTGTCTGGTCTATGGACTGCATTCCACTTCTGAGAAGAGATGGCTTACACTAGGTAAAATGGGCGGGAGGGGAAACTTTGCTTGTGAATATCTCTCAAACCATAAAGGTTTGAGAGACAAGACTTATATCATTCTTCATGTTTTTTTAATGCCTACAAAATAAAATAAAGATAAAACGAAGTATTACTATCCCTTTAAAGAGATAGTAATGGCTCATCCTATCTTAAGGTACAGTTGTTCCTTATAACGTGTACTAACGCTCTCCAGCGATGGCAATGTATATCTCAATCTACCGTAAAAATCTCAGGTATAATATTCACAATTTTACCCCACTTCACCTTATGTGAAGTGGGGGGGTGCGTATTATACACAAGAATTGTTTTTGGGGAAAAAATATTGTAGGCAGATACATTCCCCCCCGCCCCCGGTGCAATCCACTCACTAAATCAGACTTACCATGCTCAATTTAAGTCCCCACTGAAGTCTCCATTGAAGGCAAAATCCAAACTACCGGTATGTGAAGCTTCCTTTGCAGGCGGCATGCTTCCAATCGCTGCCCGCTTCCTTCAATGGGCTTTCAGGACCTTCCTCCTCCAGCCAATGGTAATGCCCTGTGAGGATCTCAAGGTCCTCACAGGGCAATATAATAGGCGGAAGGTCCTGACAGCACATTGAGTGAAGCGGGCGGAGAATGGAAGAATGCCGTCAGCAAGGGGAGCTTCACATACCGGTAGTTTGGATTATACCTTCTCTTCAATGGAGATTTCAGTGGGGACTTAAATTGAACATAGTAAGTCTGATTTAGAGAAGCGGATTGTGCCGGGGGAGGGTCTGACAGCCTTCAAAATTTTTTTTAGTAAGGGGGAAAACAAGGATGCGTATTATACATAGGCACTCTTGTTTTCCCCTAAATCTTAAGTATAATATCTACCTGCGTATTATACACAGGTGCGTATTATACCTGAGATATTACAGTATTTTATATGAAATCTTATTATAAGTGTCCCTCTCCAGCCCCTTTTCAATATGTAAATCAGCCTCCACTCAGATCTGTAAATCTGGTTGCTTGACTGGACAGAGCGCGATGAGGGACAATCTCCTGTCCATCAGTATAAAGACAAAGAAGGTCAGGTTTTTCCTTATACTGACAGAAGATTGTCCCTCATTGCGATACACCCAGACCAGCTTTCATCGCTAGACAGAAGACTGACGTAAGGAAAAGGGGTGGGAGGAAGACACTTTATAATATAATCTCATAGAAAATAGAGTGATATAAACATTGCCAATGTTGGAGAGTGTTAATATACACTGTAAGGAATTATTGTACTTTACGTTCTAATGAGCCATTACTATCTCTTTAAATACCCAATTAAATGGGAGTTTCAGGGATACTTATTCTTCTCCATAGGTGCAGTTTGTTCTAGAGCAGGGCTTATAATTTTAAGTCCTTTGCTACTAGCCAGACCTGAAAAGTTACTCGCCACTGCAAGCCAAAACATGCCCTCCAGGGCTGAATTTCTACTCGCCAGGGCTAAATTTTCACTCGCCATTGGCTAGTGGCGAGTGGAAATTTTGAGCCCTGTTCTAGAGGATCACTCTAAAACGTTTAACTCTTTACATACTAGCAAATATTTCTCTATGTATTGCAGACCTCTCTAACATTCAAGGGCTAAAAAGCCCCTGTTAAATCAATGGAAATTTGGGGAACATTTATCATAAGCCCTAATGCTGACATACATCAAGTTGCAGGAAAAGCAGTGTATCAGACATTCTGCTCTTCATTGCAATCATTAATGGATATCTTTGGTTATCCATCAAAGATCTGTCATATTCCCTGCCTTGCATATGTAAGCAGGGAATTATGAAAATATAACTGAGGATATCATATAATTCCAGTGATACATATGCATAAACTGTATGTCTGTGCATATGTTTGCCACCCACCCACACGCCCATTGATTGTAGTAGGATCTATCAGCTTCATGCTGGCAGCTGGAACTGGCAGATCTATCTGGCTATCACTTTATTGATGAACTAGTGTAAAAGCCTATGTACACGGGCCAAGGTCCGAGTGATGTTAACCCTTTGATTGCCAGAGGGGTACGCAACGCATTGCTTTGCAATGCATTGCATACCCCTCTAGCACTCAAAGGTTAAGCAGCCGCTTCATGCACAGTAGAGACTGCCCAAACGTGCACAGTCTCTACTGCGCATGACGGCTTCTGACAAACATCCTAGCGAATTATTGTATAGGATAAGTTATTGCCATTTACAGTCTGGCTTTTGTTAAATAGGAGAATGGCTATTAATCTTATAATATTCTTGTGCAATGAGCCATTTATACATTTCTTTGCCTAAAAATGGCAATCCAGAAAGAGCTATGACAATCATCTTCATTAACCCCTTGAGTGCCAGAAAGATATCCTATACATTGCAATGCACTGGATTCCTCTCTGGCACTAAAATAAGCTGATCAGACCTCCCCTTTAACTGGGGACACATAGAAGATAGGCATATTTCTGAACTTAAATCAAAGCAGCCTGCAGTATGTATTTTTCAAATGTATCCCTGGTTAAAGGTGAGGTTTGGTCACTCTACACTAAAAGGGTTAAAAATGTAAATAGAAAGATAAAAGCTAAAATCTTTTTGGATTCAAGGACAGCAGTCACTCTGAATCTGACAAATGATTCTTAAGTTCCTGCTTTCTGCATTGATGACTCTGTGTGCCACTTCCAGCAGTGCTGAGCAAGCTGGATTGTGAGGGCTATTTTGCCAATGATTTGGGGGATTAAATCTATAATGCTCAGGGTGTCATTCCCCTTGCCTGTAAATGAATATTTTCCCATGTGTATGAGAGTTGGAAAAGAAAGACAGAATATGAATGATATTGCAATGTCTTTCTGTCCTACTGTGCCCTTCAGACCACACGGAAGACTACAGCTGCTTCTACTCCCTGGCTCCCTGCATTGTTTATCACAGTGTCTGGAAATAATATAAAAGTCACAGCAATACCACGTCTTTTTTTATGCTTCACTATGTAAGAGAATGGATTCAGTGTTAACTCCTTCAGTTCTTTAAATGCTCTGGAAATGACCTTGAGGAAATCTTGTTTAAACCATGAGGCTGATGTACTAAGCATACATAGAGGAGCTATAGGACAAAACAGTTGCACCATCAAGGAGAAACAGAAATCTCTATTGATTGAAATAAGAGTTTTAACCCTTTCACTGCTAGAGAAGTGTCCAACACATTGTGAAACAATTTGTTGGAGACCTCTCTACCATTTAAAGCGATAGTAATACTTTATTATTACTATCCACCATATTGTAGATATTTGTAAAATAATTTAATAGCCCCCAGGTTAATCTTTCAGAGCTTTATGGTTTGAGAGATAACCAAAGGCAAAGTTCCCCATCCCTCCCTCCCTCTTCCCTGAAGTCAGCGTTGTGCTGACTACAGGAGAAGTCTGTCACACGACAATCTTGCGGCTCTGCAGCTGAGCCGAGATCCCGTTAGTGAAAAATAATTATTTCACTGAAACGGTCTTCTACATGTGATTGGTTTGCAAGCACATGTAGAAGACCGTTTCAGTGAAATAATTATTTGTCACTAACGAGATCGCGGCTCTGCTGCAGAGCTGCATGATGAAAGTCAGACCGGATATCCCTGCAGTCAGTACAATGCTGACTTCATGGAAGGGGGAGGGAGGGGGGAACTTTGCCTTCGGTTATCTCTCAAACCATAAAGGTTTGAGAGATGAACCTGGGGGCTATTTAATTATTTTGCAAATATGTACAATATGGGGGATAGTAATAATAAATATTGCTATCCCTTTAAAGGAGTAAACAATCAATTTTGTTTGCTACATAACTACTCCAAATCTTAGAGCATCAGTCTTTGTCATTCTTCCATGTTTACATTTCAATATAACTGAGATTTCTATCCCAAAATATTTTTTTGCCAACCTTAAAACCTGGCAAGTTGCTGATCGGAAATCACTTGAACTGGATATCGATGTTTAAACTTATTGCTTATACTATATTTTCCCTTAAATCTCTAAACTAACATGATGTGGGAAGGCATTTACTGAACTTTCCATATTGATTAAGCTCATTTTTGCTATGATAATCTTTCACTGTTTCAGTCTTCCTTATGGACAGAGACACCGAAGACATTTTAGGTTACTAAAATGTAAATGAACACTAATGTTAAAATAGATTTATTTCTTTATTTAGAAAATGTTTTACCAGGAAGATTACATTGAGATTTCTTTCATTTTCAAGTATGTCCTGGATAGTTTTCAGTAAAGGGTTACATATTTACACAAACTGAGAAACTTTATATATACGTACACACATAAATATGCATACACATTAAAAATGATATAAAGTTACATACTGTTTTTAGATATAAAGAAACATTTACTGTTAAGGATTTTAGACTGGGAGAAGATCTGATTATTTCAGGCAGATTTTTCAAGGCTTTCAGGGCTCTGAAGGAGAAGGCGCTACCTTTAACCCTAAAGGACCAAGGATGTACATGTATGTCATGGAATTCAGGGCTCCCCGTATGGCTGCATGCTGTTTGAGGAGCCCTGAATTCGACTGCGAAATAAAAAATGGTCCATGGTCTTTAAGTGCCAGCTGTGTGCGTGCACGGCCGGTCCTTAAGGGGTTAAATTTCTACCTGGGATACACCTTGCTGATGCAGTATAACTACTATATATATATTAGAACACATGAACTTGCATATATTGTTATTTATGTACTCTGATAGTTTGAACTATAATTTGAAAGGTTTCATTTATTATCATTTTTTCTCTAGTGTAAGATCTTTAAGATCTTTTGTGGATCCTGGGGAATATCTTGGTGTACAGATCAAAATATTGACAATAATTTGCATCTTTTGATTATTTCATAAAATGAACAATGGCACCTACAAATGATCTAGGCTTATTCACACATAAATATGCTGTACTCCATATTAGCCTCTGTAACCAGGGCCAGATTTGCCATAAGGCAGAGTAGGCATCAGCCTACAGGCGCACCCCACAGAGGGGCACCTGTCATTGGAATACATTTTTTTTATTTTAATATTTTCATTCACAGCGATTCTCGCTTCGGCAACAGCAACACTACCCGCTATCCACCGTCCGCTGCATGGTGAGATCCTGCTGTTGCTCCCTCGTTGGTTCTTTATTAATGCAGAGCGCTGGGAGATGATATCATCTCCTAGCACTGTGCATTCCTAAAGAGAAGACCGCGTGAGAGCTCCAGCAGCTACAGGTCTGTGCAGAAGGAGACACAGACTTCTCCTTCCGCTGGACCACCAGGGAGGTAGGAAACGGATACTGGGGGTAATGTGGTGCTGATGGGGACAATGTAAGGGCAAGTTGGAGCTGATGGGGACAAGTTGGAGCTGATGGGGGGCAATGTGAGGGCAATATGGATATGGGGGGTAATGTGGAGATTTGGAGCATTGTGGAGGTGTCCAGTGGAAATGGTGAATGGGGGGAGGCACTTCAGATTTCTGTGCCTACAGGCTCCTGAGATGTAAATCCGGCCCTGTCTTTAACATGTCTGTATTTGTTTTCTGAGAGCTAAAATCTAGCCTTACACATGCTCTCTTGAGGCTCTTATTTATGCTTTTTCCAGTGCTCCAGGCTCCCATTACAAAAGAAATCTTGATAGGTGTCTCAGAAGTGATATTATTTTACTGTCTGTTTATTGGCCTAAGATAAAATATCAGCCTTTTAAAAAAGGAATGAGTACTAGTCTCAAAGCATTAAGGGCATTAACTCTGCACAATTAACCATTGTTTCTGTATAGGATGGTATACATATGCATCAAAAGTGCAAGTTTAAGATTCAGTTTTAGGGCTCTAACATAAAATAAGGCTTGTGGAGGTACACAATATTTAAAATGATGTAAACCAATTTCCTTTTTTTGAATTAGTGTTCCTTTAACCCTTTGATTGCCAGAGAGATACCCAACTCATTGCATTGCAATGCGTTGGATACCTCTCTGGCACTCAAAGGGTTAAACGTCCATGATACTTATATTAAACACTCTGTATCTACATGCAGCCATTTGGAAAACTCAAAATGTATAGCAATTTTTCCAGCAGGAAGTGGGGGTTTTAAGAGCAGACACAGCCGAGAGGTGAGGGGTTATGATATTATGTTTTATTTTATTGTTGTCCAGGATTTTAATGGAGTACTTTAATGACAGCAGAAGTTGGAAAGGTTTGTATGTAGCCAGGTAAAATTGTATATTTTATGAAAATAATATACTTCAGACAGTGTTGTTAATGCTTAATAAACAGTTTGTTCACAAATAATACTATTGGCACTGATTTCAGATTGTTTGTGTAAGCAGGATATGTATTACAGATGAAAGCAACAATGTGAATGTATGGGATGTGAAAATGACTACATTGTCACAGTAGCTAATAAAGACTAAAGGTTTTACCTTCCCATATTGTCTTCTCTTTTTGGGAGATGGAATATTGCTTGTCTTGCACAAGACACTGGGTATTTCATTTGTTACACAGATAAAATATTTATTCTGGAAAGTTTGCTGTTATTTCAGATACTAAAAACTTTCCAGGATCAATTAGGAAATGCACTATCAAGCAGTATAGTTACAGTACATTTTGTACCAAGTAAATAAAGTAAAGTGTATAGAACAATATGCTTCAGCATTGTTATGTTTCAATACTTAAAATGTCATTTATACAGCAAATTCAGTAAAAGTAAAATGATCTGATATTGTAGCTTGACGTTTAAATTATACTAGTTATGCCTACAACACATACTGGGCCTTATGTGCAAAATAAAAGAGGAGGGATTCTGATTGCCCCAAAGGGGAGATAAGAGTTAAACTCCTGATTTAAAACAATGGGGATCATAATTTGTCCCCTGTAATAGTTTGTTTGCCCAAAAATTTCTTCTCTTTTTCTTTGTGCAATAGACTCTCTGGGTCACATACACAAAAGGAAAGAAGAACAATTTTGGAGAAAACCATCTGCACCATAGGAGACAAATACAATACCCCAAACCCCTATTGATTTAAATGAGGATTTTACACATTGAATGCTAGCGAGGTCTCCAACACATTGCTCCACATCTATATTTGTCCCCTAGATTCCAAGGTGTTAATAGAAACATACTGGACCATATGCACAAAGAGAAAGAGAAGCAGTTCTGAGGCAACCCAAGTGAACCATAGGAGAAAACAAGGTTCCCAAATTCCAGGTAGTCTATGTCCAATATATTGTTTCTTAATGTGTTACAAACCTCTCTAGCATTCAAAGAGCTTATCCCTATACAAAGGTAGACAATAGACAAAACAACAGTGTGCAGTGTCACTCCGCTGCTGCAAGAGGGTACAGTCATGTATAGAAAGATATAGATAAACTGGATGGGAATGCAGTTCTGTCTGTTCACAAATCCTTGGTAAAATCTGATTTAAAATATGGACTACAGTTGTGGGCACCCCTCTTTTTATTAGAAGGAAATTACTGAACTGGAAAAACAAACAAGGAACAAGGATAAAGGAACTGGAAGACTTCACCAGACAAATTTCAGAGACAATATTCAGAAAGAGATGGGGTGTATGTGTGTGTGTGTATGTGTGTTTAAGTATACAGATATTGCAGTATTTATTGTCCATGATTTTCCTTTCTTATCTGAAACTTTCTGTGTTACATAAACAAAGATCCCCAATGAAAGTAAGTGCAAGTTGCTTATCAGATCAAGATGGCTTAACACTGAAAGATTACAGTTAAGGACCAGTATGTGTTTGTGTGTGTGTGCGTGCAGGGGGGCATCTTTGTGTGTGTGTGTGTGTGTGTGTCACCTTAAAATAACTGAAATAATTTTGCAAAAAGAAAACCCTTTGTACACCTACCAAAGTCAGTGGTATAATGCACAGGTGGAAATTATGCCCAAGATTTTAGGGGAAAATATTTGCACTCTTGTTTTCCCCCTCTACTCACAAAAAAATAGTTTTTGGGTTTCTGATTCCTTCCCGTGACCTACAACAATCCACTTCTATCTTGCCCTATACAATTTTAAAGGTACATACCATAAAATCTCAGGTATAATATACACAAGTAAAAAAATCCGACATATTTGTATCTGCTCTCTCCATCCAACAAAATCCACTCCTGCTACTCACCCCATGCAGAGTCATCTGGGATAGCTTCATATCAGGTGGCATGCTTGCATTTGCCACCTGCTTCCAGCAATGCCCTGTGAGGAACTTTTAATTTAAGCCAATGGTAATGCCCTTTGAGGACCTTAAGGTTCTTACAGGGCAATACCGTAGACCCAATGTTTTTATCAACTCAACGCATTTCTGAGTTACATCCACTCTTTTCTGTCAATTTGATAAAAATATTTTTAAACTAAGAATCATGTCTACAGCTTTTTTATGGTGGCCGATTGTTTGATCAGGGACAGAACTGATTCCACTGTAGCACTAATCCGGTTTGTGTTACAAACAGACCCGAAGAGAACAACACATGGGTAAAGAAGTCTGGTACTTGGTTCATGCTAATAATAATGTATATATATATATATATATATATATATATATATTGAGAGCACCTCTACCTCTGCAATTTGTAGATCCAATGTGCTATGTTCCTCAAAGGGCATTACCATTCGCTTAAATTAAAAGGTCCTCTCAGGGCATTGCTGGAAGCTGGCAGAAATTGCATGCATGTCACTTGCTGTGAAGCTACCACAGATGACTCCAGAGGGGAAAAGTAGCAGAAGGGCAAGCTGGAAGTGGATTTCTGTGGGTGGAGAGAGCAGAAACAAATATCTTGCCTTTTTTTCCTAGTGTATTTAATACGCACCCTCAATTCACATAATAGGAGCAAAATAATGCATTTTATACCTGAGATTTATACACATTAAAAAAAATAGTAAAGTAAAGTAAATAAAAAGAGGTTTCTAAGCATCAAATCCTGCATTTTACAAACAACTTTTGACTTGCTACAAATAAAACAGGGAGGTTTACTCTGTTTGGGAAGCTACAAACCAAGAGAGGAGGTGCAAAAATATTAAACATACAGGTTTCTAGTGATCTCAGAATAGCTTTTATTACTAGTGTTCAATTAGTTACATATGTGTGTTGTCAGGAGAGCAGCAAGAACAATATTTTGGTTCCATGTATACAGTAAACAAATTGAGATGTCTGTGCATCAAATCCTGATTTTTACAAATAAACAACCCATGACTTGCTACAAAAAAACAGTGGGGTTTATTGTCATGTTGTTAACCAAAGGTATGGAAAGCTTGCTGCCCCGTCAAGGCACCCTTGATTCAAGCAGTCCCTATCTACCTACAATCTGTGAACTTGTATTTAATATAATGCAGATAAAAATAGTGATTCCACCTTACCTGTACTGTGAACAAAACCCTTGTGAGGGAAAATATCTGTTTATATGTGACCACAAAGTTGTCATACTTTTTTAGAGCAAGGGATTCCTGCTCTCTTTGTTAGAGCAACATGCTGTCTCCCTCCTTGGTCATTGTCATATTGTCTCTGCTGATAACTCCAGTTTAGTTATCATCTTGCTTGCCAAAGAGGTGTTGCTGTGCATACTTCTCTGACACTAATGTGGTTAAACATGCATATAACCATTTGACTCAAAGCTTTGTGGGGTTTGCACACAGTACTTAAAGGATTTAATCCTTGATGGACCTGACTTGAAATTATAAGACACAAACAAACAGTTCCACTAAGATCCTGTGCATAACATTATTTTCTTGGTTCTTCCTTTTCTTTCTTTTATTAACCCTTTCAATAGTCCCATATGGAAAAAAATATTTTACTTAAAATAGCAGCTGGTGGGTTAAATCTGTGATTGCATAGGATGTCCTATCCTAGGAGAGGAGCAGTTCACATTTATCTTTAACCTTTAAGGACCAGAGGTCCTAGGAAGTTAACTTCTCTTAATAATCACTTTGATCCTTGCTGACGCACCGGCACACGTGACTTGTTGTGTGTACCACCAAGAAGGGGACTGAGAGAAAACACTCCTCTCTTGGAGGAGTCAATTTCAGTCCCCTTTTTTACTTACCTACTGCAATCTCACAGGAGCACTGTGAATAAAAAATAAGTGACTTGCCAGGACCGTCACTGGTCCTTAAGGGGTATGAAAACCAGTGACGGTCCTGGCATGTCACTGGTCCTTAAGGGGTTAGTGTATATTATTCCTTCATATAACATGAGTTTATAATACACTACTGCTAAGCATTTTAGTTTCCCCAAAATATGGCAGAGCAAATTTTACTACATGACAGGAGGCTTCATATTTTGCTATACTTTCTTTACTGTAAACTCCAATAGCAGCACAGAATGTAACACCCAATCAGAATAAATAACTCCACTCAATATAAACCCTGGAGCAGCTAAGCCACTCCTCTTTCTTTGCTGCTCCAAGTCTGTACAGGTCAGCATACTTTTACCTTTTATTATTGGGTTATGAGTTATACATACTAATGTTTTGGGATGCTTAATGGGACTGTTTTATGTTCTTGTTTCAATGTATGTTGCTATGCTGTAAGCCTGTGGGTTCTTTCCTTCATGGGGCTTGGGTTGGTGTGCCTGGTTTCCCTACCGTTTCACCCCTGGATTTGCCCTGAGGGGTCCTCCTGTGTCCGTGGTGCTCAACCCACTGTTTTTCGTATATCTCCATGGGGGTTCCCCTGTTTTGGCTGCGGTGGGAGCATCTGGCATCGCTACTAGTGTTGAGCGAGCATGCTCGGCCGATGCTCGGATCGGCTCGAGCATCGCTCTGCTCGGCACATGGCGGTACTCGTACGAGTACTGCATGTGCTCGCCCGCCATGTTCGGGTCTCCTCCCCGCACATTTTGCGGCTGCTGCGCAGCCAATAAACGTGCAGGGAGGCTCTGACATCAGTGTAATGCCAGCAGCCATGTTGGCTGCTGGCATTACACTGATTGGCTGGCCAGAACCCGTGGTCGGGTGCTGTATAGCACCTGACCAGCGAGTTCGGCTCAGTCTTAGCCAGGGAGAGATGAGGATAGGAAGGGAAAGTCAGTGTAGGGAGAAAAAAAGCGATTGTGAAAAAAAAAAGAACCAAAAGTCCTTTTTAGGACTACTGTGTGTGGGGGCAGCAGGTTATTTTGTGTGGGGGGAAAAAAAAAAAAAAAAAAAAAAAACATATATTCTGTTTAGTGTGCAAAGTTGCAGATTAGAGCACATTCTGTTTAGTGTGCAAAGTTGCAGATTAGAGCACATTCTGTTTAGTGTGCAAAGTTGCAGATTAGAGCACATTCTGTTTAGTGTGCAAAGTTGCAGATTAGAGCACATTCTGTTTAGTGTGCAAAGTTGCAGATTAGAGCACATTCTGTTAAGTCTTCAAACTAAAATATCAAAGTCACATATTCCATTCAGTGTGCGTCGCCGCAGTTTAGCAGCACATTCTGTGTACTGTGCAGAGTTGCAGAATAGGAAGAAATACTGTTAAGTCTTCAAACTAAAATATCAAAGTCACATATTCCATTCAGTGTGCTTCGCCGCAGTTTAGCAGCACATTCTGTGTACTGTGCAGAGTTCCAGAATAGGAAGAAATACTGTTAAGTCTTCAAACTAAAATATCAAAGTCACATATTCCATTCAGTGTGCTTCGCCGCAGTTTAGCAGCACATTCTGTGTACTGTGCAGAGTTGCAGAATAGGAAGAAATACTGTTAAGTCTTCAAACTAAAATATCAAAGTCACATATTCCATTCAGTGTGCTTCGCCGCAGTTTAGCAGCACATTCTGTGTACTGTGCAGAGTTGCAGAATAGGAAGAAATACTGTTAAGTCTTCAAACTAAAATATCAAAGTCACATATTCCATTCAGTGTGCTTCGCCGCAGTTTAGCAGCACATTCTGTGTACTGTGCAGAGTTGCAGAATAGGAAGAAATACTGTTAAGTCTTCAAACTAAAATATCAAAGTCACATATTCCATTCAGTGTGCGTCACCGCAGTTTAGCAGCCTATTCTGTGTACTCTGCACAGTTGCAGAATAGGAAGAAATACTGTTAAGTTTTAAAAACTAAAATATTAAAGTCACATATTCCATTCAGTGTGTGTCACCGCAGTTTAGCAGCCTATTCTGTGTACTCTGCACAGTTGCAGAATAGGAAGAAATACTGTTAAGTTTTCAAACTCAAATATTAAAGTCACATATTCCATTCTGTGTTCGTCACCGCAGTTTAGCAGCCTATTCTGTGTACTCTGCACAGTTGCAGAATAGGAAGAAATACTGTTAAGTTTTCAAACTAAAATATTAAAGTCACATATTCCATTCAGTGTGTGTCACCGCAGTTTAGCAGCCTATTCTGTGTACTCTGCACAGTTGCAGAATAGGAAGAAATACTGTTAAGTTTTCAAACTAAAATATTAAAGTCACATATTCCATTCTGTGTTCGTCACCGCAGTTTAGCAGCCTATTCTGTGTACTCTGCACAGTTGCAGAATAGGAAGAAATACTGTTAAGTTTTCAAACTAAAATATTAAAGTCACATATTCCATTCAGTGTGTGTCACCGCAGTTTAGCAGCCTATTCTGTGTACTCTGCACAGTTGCAGAATAGGAAGAAATACTGTTAAGTTTTCAAACTAAAATATTAAAGTCACATATTCCATTCAGTGTGTGTCACCGCAGTTTAGCAGCCTATTCTGTGTACTCTGCACAGTTGCAGAATAGGAAGAAATACTGTTAAGTTTTCAAACTAAAATATTAAAGTCACATATTCCATTCAGTGTGTGTCACCGCAGTTTAGCAGCCTATTCTGTGTACTCTGCACAGTTGCAGAATAGGAAGAAATACTGTTAAGTTTTCAAACTAAAATATTAAAGTCACATATTCCATTCAGTGTGTGTCACCGCAGTTTAGCAGCCTATTCTGTGTACTCTGCACAGTTGCAGAATAGGAAGAAATACTGTTAAGTTTTCAAACTAAAATATTAAAGTCACATATTCCATTCAGTGTGTGTCACCGCAGTTTAGCAGCCTATTCTGTGTACTCTGCACAGTTGCAGAATAGGAAGAAATACTGTTAAGTTTTCAAACTCAAATATTAGTCACATATTCCATTCTGTGTTCGTCACCGCAGTTTAGCAGCCTATTCTGTGTACTCTGCACAGTTGCAGAATAGGAAGAAATACTGTTAAGTTTTCAAACTAAAATATTAAAATCACATATTCCATTCAGTGTGTGTCACCGCAGTTTAGCAGCCTATTCTGTGTACTCTGCACAGTTGCAGAATAGGAAGAAATACTGTTAAGTTTTCAAACTCAAATATTAAAGTCACATATTCCGTGTAAGATGAAGAAGGCGGGTAAAAAGGGACGGGGAAGTGGACGTGATCCTGATAGTTCAGGGCGCGGGTCAGGACGCGGAGAAACTGTGCCTGGTGCCAGAGCACAAGAAAGAAAGACATCCACCATACCTAGCTTCATGTCTCATTTCACAGGGCGTCGCAGGACATCACTCTCGAGGTCCGACCACTGCGAACAGGTGGTCGGTTGGATGTCAGCTGATACTGCTTCCAGTTGGTTAAGCACCACCCTGTCTTCCACCAAGTCCACTCTCAGTAGCCAAGAGTCTGGTCAACATAATCCTCACTCTGATCATCCTTCCTCCCACCATACACGGTCTGGTCAAAGAAGTGATCCCACACTGGGATATAGTGAGGAGCTCGTCTCATCACCAATCCTTCATTTGACCCTCTCTCCAAGCACGCTTGCAGAGGAACATGACATCTTGTGCCCTGATTCACAACCTCTAGAGGGTACCCAATCACAAGAAGATGACAGATGTGAACGGCATTTAAGGTCAAAGGAAGTAGTGGATGATAATGATGATGATGAGACACAGTTGCCATTAAATCAACCACTATTACCGTCTCAAGACCTTGTTGAGGAGAATGTTATACAGTTGTCAATGACTGAGTATGTGGTGGGATCAAGACATGAGGAGGATGATCAGAGTGAGGAAGTGGAGGAGGACTTGGTGGACGATGAGGTGACTGACCCCACCTGGGAAGGTGTAGAGCCGAGCGATGACAGCAGTCCTGAGGGTGAGCCATCTGCAGCACCGCAACAGGCTGGAAGAGGCAGTGGTGTGGCTACAGAAAGAAGGCGGACCGCACCAAACCGGCCCGCAAATATTCCACGGAGCACCCCCTTGCGTAAATCTACCTTACCAAAGGGTAGGTGTTCCGCGGTATGGCGTTTTTTTAAGGAAAGTGCGGACGACAAAAGAATTGTAGTTTGCAACCTGTGCCACACCAGAATGAGCCGAGGCATGAACACTAGAAACCTCACCACCACCAGCATGATCCGACACATGGCATCCAAGCACCGTAATAAGTGGGAGGAACGCCTGGATCACCCATCTGTGTCTGCAGGCCACACCACTGCCTCCTCTTCCCCTGTTTTCGGTGCCGGCCAATCGCCTGTCGAAGGCGCAGGCCCGCATACCTCCCGCCCTGCACCTGTAGCATCTGAAGCACCATCAGCAACCACATCCACTTCCCTGTCCCAGCACAGCGTCCAAATGTCGTTACCCCAGGCATTTGAGCGCAAGCGAAAATACCCAGCCACCCACCCACAGGCCATAGCACTAACCTCACACCTTTCCAAATTACTGGCCATCGAAATGCTGCCATTTAGGCTTGTGGACACTGAGTCCTTCCGCAGCCTGATGGCAGCAGCTGTCCCTCGGTACGCGGTCCCCAGCCGCCACTACTTTTCCCGGTGTGCCATCCCCGCATTACACCACCATGTGTCCCGTAACATCACCCGTGCCCTGACCAACGCAGTTACTGGGAAGGTCCACTTAACGACTGACACATGGACAAGTGCTTGTGGCCAGGGACGCTACATTTCCCTGACGGCACACTGGGTGAATGTCGTGGAGGCTGGGAGCGACTCGGACCCTGGGATGGCACGGGTGCTACCCACGCCGAGGATTGCGGGCCCTACCTCCATCAGGGTTTCCGCCAGCACCTACGTTATTGGCTCCTCCTCCTCCGTTTCCACCTCCGAATTCTCTACACGCAGCGCCACTCCCCCATCAGCCAGTAGCTGGAAGCAGTGTAGCACTGCAGTGGGGAAGCGTCAACAGGCCGTGCTGAAGCTGATCTGCCTTGGGGACAAACAGCACACGGCCTCAGAGCTGTTGCAGGGGATTAGTCACCAGACCGAGCAGTGGCTCTCGCCACTCAACCTGCAACCAGGCATGGTTGTGTGTGATAATGGGCGTAACTTGGTGGCGGCTTTGGAGCTCGGCAAGCTCACACACGTACCATGCCTAGCGCATGTATTTAATTTAGTGGTTCAGCGATTTCTAAAAACCTATCCCAATGTGCATGATCTCTTGACCAAGGTGCGCCGCGTGTGTGCACATTTCCGTAAGTCATCTACAGCTTCGGCCGGCCTGTTGAAGCTGCAGCAGCGCTTACAATTGCCAGCTCACCGGCTGCTGTGTGACGTGAGCACGCGCTGGAACTCCACCTTCCACATGTTGGCCCGGCTTTGTGAGCAGCAGAGGGCAGTAGTGGAGTACCAGCTGTTACACGGTCGTCGCCTCTCCGTTCAACTTCCTGTAATCAGAAGTGAGGAGTGGGAATGGATGTCAGACCTCTGCGAGGTTTTACGCAATTTTGAGGAATCGACACAGATGGTGAGCGGCGATAACGCTATTATCAGTGTAACCATCCCACTTCTGTGTCTACTGAAACGCTCGCTGCTCACAATTAAAACCGACGCTTTGCATGTGGAAGAGGTGGAAATGGGGGAGGAAGAGCTTACACAAGGTGATAGCCAGAGCACCCTCACTTCGTCTTCTCAGCGACAATTGGAGGAGGCGGAGGAGGAGGAGGAGGAGGAAGACACGGTTGCCTCCGCTACAGAGGGTAGCCATGGAACTTTAGTTCCATCTCTTCAGCGTGGGTGGGCAGAAGAGGAGGAAGAGGATGAGGAGATTGAGAGTCATCCTCCTGGTGAGGACAGCGAAATCTTGACTGTTGGTACTCTGGCACACATGGCTGACTTTATGTTAGGCTGCCTTTCCCGTGACCCACGCGTTGTATGCATTTTAGACAACACGGATTACTGGGTGTTCACCCTTCCGGACCCCCGCTACAAAGAGAATTTCTCATCTCTCATTCCTCCGGTGGAGAGGACAAGCAAAATGGTGCAATACCAGAAGGTTCTTGTTGAAAAATTGCTCCAAAATTTTCCATCTGACAACGCTGGCGGCAGAGTACGTGCTACCTTGGCCAACCGAGAAGGGGAGAAAAGGGGAGCACACAGCAGTTCCGAGAAAGGCAGGGCAACACTCTCCAAGGCGTGGGACACCTTCATGACACCCCGCCAGCACCCTCACCCTGATGCGCAGCCTAGTGTCACAAGGAGGGAAAAGTTTTGGAAGATGGTGAAGGAGTACGTAGCAGACCGTGTCAGCGTCCTCAATGATCCCTCTGTGCCTTACAACTACTGGGTGTCCAAGCTGGACACGTGGTATGAACTGGCACTCTACGCCTTGGAGGTGCTGGCCTGCCCTGCCGCCAGCGTTCTGTCTGAGCGGGTATTTAGTGCTGCTGGTGGCATCATAACAGATAAGCGTATCCGCCTTTCCACCGACAATGCTGATAGGTTGACACTTATAAAAATGAACAAGGCCTGGATTTCCCCTGACTTCTCCACTCCACTGGAGGAAAGCCCCGGGGGAACATAAACTCACTTTATATATGTTATTTACAATGATGGGAATACTCTCTATTCCCATTCACCCCTTCCACCCAAAAAACGGGTATATGGTTGACTCTTAATCTTCTCATCCTCCTCCTCCTCTTCCATATGCCCTGTGCTATAATTTTTATATAGGGCCAGCTAACCAGCGGGCCCTGTGATATAATTTTTATATAGGGCCAGCTCACGAGCGGGCCCTGTTTGACAATTTTTATATAGGTCAGCTCACCAGCGGGCCTTCTCATATAATGTTTTATTGGGTCAGCTCTCTAACGGGCCCTCTCATATAATGTTTTATAGCGTCAGCTCACTAACGGGCCTTCGCATATAATGTTTAGGATGGTCAGCTCTGCAGCAGACCCTCACCCATAATGTTTTAGATGGTCAGCTCAGCGCACGTTTCCCTCTTAATCATGGCCTCAGTTCAATAAAATCAAGGAAATTTTTGGGAGAATTTGCCTCTGCGCACGTTTCCCTCTTAATCATGGCCTCACTTCAGAAAATCAAGGAAATTTTTGGGAGAATTTGCCTCTGCGCACGTTTCCCTCTTAATCATGGCC
Organism: Rhinophrynus dorsalis; assembly: GCA_037306005.1. Classification (NCBI taxonomy): domain Eukaryota; kingdom Metazoa; phylum Chordata; class Amphibia; order Anura; family Rhinophrynidae; genus Rhinophrynus; species Rhinophrynus dorsalis. The sequence goes on along the minus strand of CM074718.1, from coordinate 218,858,667 downwards.
TCACTTCAGAAAATCAAGGACATTTTTGGGATAATTTGCCTCTGCGCACGTTTCCCTCTTAATCATGGCCTCACTTCAGAAAATCAAGGAAATTTTTGGGATAATTTGCCTCTGCGCACGTTTCCCTCTTAATCATGGCCTCACTTCAGAAAATCAAGGAAATTTTTGGGATAATTTGCAGATAATATACAAGTAAATATACAGCAAATATTGTTTGGTAACAATTTTTCGCCTAAAGTCGTTTTTATTTTCCTTTTTGTGTGTTTTATGGTCAGTCTGTAAAAATGGCGTACTACGGGCGAAAGATCGTTCCCAGCAGCGATGTTGGAGTCCAAGATGCATCCAGACATCCTCCCTATGCTGTCCCTGAACCATTTCTGTGGTGTTTCCATCCTTTTCTGCCCTTTTCCTATGGACCAGGCACCCTCCCCTCATCAGAGCAGGGGGTGCCTGGTGTAATGCTCGAGTCCTCCCATTGACTTCAATGGGGCTCGGGTGCTCGGCCGAGCACTCGAGCCTCCGGGGGCGCTCGGTCAGAGCACCCGAACACCCGAGCATTGGGGTGCTCGCTCATCACTAATCGCTACACTCTATAATCAGGCCGCGCTTCCCGGCTTGCGGTCTTTGCAGTCCGCGGACCGGGTGTTTGTTTCGGCGGCCATCTTGAATCCATCGGACACGAGATTCTTGGTGGCCTTCTCTTTTGCTATTCCTCCGTGACCAGGTTGTTCTCCGGCCGCGGGGGTTGTGCTCCTGCCTGCTTCTTTCTCGACCCTTGCAACCGAGCGGATGCTTTCAGTTGGCTGGGGGCGGTGAGTTTGATTGTTCTGTCCTCTCTCCCCAGATGTCGGATAGCGGGGTGATTGGAGAGGACGCACGTTAACAGTTGGTAATTAGGGTGAGCCCCTATTGAATTTTCTGTACCGGGGTACTGGTAGCCTGTTTGGTACTAATTGGTCCCCCAGAATAAGGGGTTTTTTGGCACGCCGTTTATTTCCTCTCAGTTACTCTGCCACTAGAGCCTGGATGAAACGCTATTAAAGTTTATGCATGCATGTTTGCTGGTTTAGTTGGGTGAGCCCCTGCTATCTCCTCTGGGGTGAGCCCCCACGTTATCCAATGGTGATTTCTGGGTGAGTCCCTCTTTTTCCATTCTCTTGGGTGAGCCCCATCCTGCTCCTGTTGTGAGCTCTGTGTTGCTGCCTTTGTGTAGTTTTTCTCTCCATGCTTGCATGGGTTGTTTGTGGTGGAGACCATCCTAAACTGCTCCTGGGTTGAACCCTAATATATCTCCAGTACAGGAATTATTAAAAAAAAAAATATATATATATATATATATTTAAGCTTAAACTAGGCAAGATCTTATATCTTGTGGGTATATTGAGACTCTTGTCTTATTTTCTCAGGCTGGGTGAGCCCCAGTTGGTTTGGCAGGGGGTCATCCTCTATTATATATTTCCTATTGCTGTTGGTGCTTACCCAGCACTTGTTTTGTCCCACAGATGGCTGAGTCTGCAGACTTTCATGCTCTGAACGACGCGGCGGTGGCCACTTCAGTGGAAAAGGCGTTAGCCCATGTGCTGTCTCATTCCCCATCGGACGCCTCTTCAGGGCTACTCTCCTCTGGGGCCCATAGAGATGACGATCTGCTGGCATCCTCGGCTGCCCCTGACAGTTTTCCAGCTGCTAAACGGGGATGGAAAGATGCTTCGGCCTGTGGTTCCAAGGGCAAGTCCCCTCTGAAGAAGGCGAGACGTGCAGATGATTTTGATACTCTTCCTCCTCCTCACTATTCGGTGGACGACAACTCTCCTTCAACTTCACCGTTGGCGGTGGTCGACGAGTGGCAAGCACGGGGGTCTGCATCCGAGGATGAAGGTAGCTGGGACCTCCCTCATGGTTCTTCCTCCCAGTATGTTAAGGAGTCTGTGGTGATGGATCAAGTCGCAACTCAGGATGCTCCAGAGACACCTGGTCCGGAAGAGGAAGGTTTTTACGACTCTAAGGGTGTCCGATTGACCCTCGACTCATCCGTCATCTGCAGTCTTCGGAATGGAATCTTCCAGAACATCTGGCTTACTATGTCCACTTGTGGTTGAGAGAACCACTTGACCGGGAGGTGAGGAATCGCTTGAAAGCTGAGTGTCCGAGACCTGTTCTTCCAGATAAAGTGGCGGTTACGCCGGAATTCGATCAAACTGTCCTTACCTTTATGTCCCGGTCTGGCCGAGATCCTCGCAAAGGAATTGAAAAAGGCTTGAAATCAACTCAAGACAAGCTGTTCGATGTCTTGGGGTCCCTAGCGAAGATCTTGTGTTTCTCGGAGCTGGCTTTGTCGCAGGGGGAACCTCTGGATGCGGATGCGTTCCGAGAATGGGCTCAACGTGCCATATGTCTACTGGGCAACGCCAATACGGCCATTTCAACGGAGCGGAGAAAAGCGGCCCTGTTACGCATTGATGCCAAGCTGGCAGACTTGGGATCCAAAGAGTTGGGCCTGTCGGCCAATGGTCTCCTGTTCGGGGATCCCTTTATTGTGGAACTGAAACGACATGTTAATTTATTCACCACATTAAACAAGGCCCAGTCATCTATGAGGCAAGTCTTTCATCCCCCTCATCCAGGGGTGTTTTTGGGAGAGCTGGCCAGCAGCAGGGCCGTGCCGCCAGCAGACTTTGGTCACCAGGCTCCAGATACACGCCACCATCTCCTAACTTCTTCCCTTCCAACTCATACCATACTACCTCATACACCAGAGGCACGGAACGAGCCAGGAGTCAAAGGGGCCGAGGGCGTGCCCAATTTAATACTGGTAAGTTTTCCTCTACTACACGTTTCTGTACCAAATGTTTTTTTCTACAGGCGTGGGAGACGATTTCATTGGACGCCTGGATCTTGCAGACCATAAAAGGGTATGTAATTGAATTTTATTCTCCCCCAGTTCAGGTGGTTCGTCCTCCAGTCCCGGTGGTTCCACCGGCAGATCAGGTGCTGATAGATGCTGAGATTCAATCTCTATTTTCCAAAGGCGCAGTTCAGTTCGCACCAGACGATTCCGGATTCTTCAGCAACATCTTCCTCATCCGGAAGAAGACAGGGGACTTTCGGCCTGTCATAAACCTGAGGGACTTCAACGCCTTTGTGGTGTATCGACACTTCAAGATGGAAGGCATTCATCTGTTGAGAGATATGTTAGTTCAAGGGGATTGGTTTACTCGGCTGGATCTCAAAGATGCTTATCTATCTGTCCCCATAGATATAGGTTGCCGTCGTTTACTCCGGTTTCTTTGGCAGGGTCGTCCTTGCCAGTTTACGTGTCTGCCATTCGGTCTCAGCTCGGCTCCGTGGTGCTTCACGAAGTTGCTGAAGCCGGTGGTGACTCGGCTGCGAGCGCTGGGCATTTGTTGCCTGATTTATCTAGATGATTTGTTACTGTTTTGCAACGATGTTTAGCTCCATGCTATGCTAACGTAGTGTACAGATAATCTTAATTTTAATAATGACAGGAGTCGAATATTTTCCCTCCCTTCCCACCCTGGGGTCGTCTTAGCTTCAAGGTTCGTATTTGGAGGTGGTGTGCGTAAGAATATGGTGTAGTACGTTGTTGGAGTTTATTTCATGTCATGTACAATATAATCAATGATACTGTCTGGAGTATGCTACCTTTGCATTGGTCTTTCACAAAGTTTCTCTCTTTTTCAGTGTGACGTCCACTATACAGACGGACTACGACTGACAGCGGCTGGGAGTTTTGTCAAGCTGCAGTTTGGATGAAAGACAAGGGTTGTTCATTAGTTGGACTTTCTGTTTGCTTATTGTTGCTCAAAGAAAGAGGAGTGGCTTAGCTGCTCCAGGGTTTATATTGAGTGGAGTTCTTTATTCTGATTGGTTGTTACATTCTGTTCTGCTATTGGAGTTTACAGTAAAGAAAGTATAGCAAAATATTCGCCTCCTGTCATTATTAAAATTAAGATTATCTGTACACTACGTTAGCATAATCTCCAATTTTTGTTTAAAATGTGTTACAATTTCAAGGGTAAAATAGGGAATATAGTAATATAGCAAGTGTGATAGTCACTGCTGCATGTAAGAACATTTTCCATCTTTCAGTTCTCTTTACGTATGATAAATGCATGCCGCGTGGCTGCAGCCTGAAATATGCATATTTTCATGTGTCCCCAGTCAAATGTGAGGTCTGGCCATCTTACTTTTGAATGCCAGAGGGGTGAGAAATGTGTTGCACTCTCAGGCAATCAAATGGTTACAAACAGATTTAAATTTATTGATTTACGTATTTATTTATTTTTTGCATGTGTGTGTGTTTTATGCCCTTGAGGAAAGGAGGCTTGGGAAACCCTTTTGCCCAATAGATCTGCATGTGGACAAAAGGAGAGCAAGCTTTGGGTAATTTCTCTTCAACCAGTTGCTAAATACATTTATCCATTTGAGGGCCAAAGAGATCTGAAATGCATTCCTATGCATTGCATTGTACACTTACATGGAAAGCAAAGGGTTAAAGTTGCACTGTGGGTTGGAGTTGGGAGGGAAAGCACCACACAAGGGATTGATCAGGTGAGCTAGTGGAAGTTACTTGTGTTTACTTGCCAGAAGGAGAGTGCGTAGCACAAACAAATGCTAATAGCTTGAAAAACTCCTTAAGGACTATGTGATGTGTTATGTTCTTCACGTGGTTTCTACCATAAGGACCGGTGACGGCCATAGCACGTCAAGTACATTTTACTTACAGTGCTCCTCCAGGAGTGATGTAAGTTAAAAAGTGGTCTGAAATTGACTGCTCCAGGACTGTAGCTGTTTCTCTCAGATCCCAATGTGGTGAGCCGGTGTGTGTAACATGCCTTGTGTACCGGTGCATCGGAAAGGATCAAAGTGGTCCTTAAGGGAAGGTTGCTTCCCAGGACCTTGGTCCTTAAAGGGATAGTAATACTTAAGATGTAAAAAAATATATGTTACAGGGTTTATCCCCCTGAGTAAAATAAGGGTACTCCCACTGTTGAGAGATAGTTTATTAAAAAATTATAACAGCTCAAATTGAATTTTTTAGGTTCAATATCACAGTGGCCTGAAAATTTACAGTGGCGCTGTTGCTACACCATCCTATGGACTGCTCTGGTCCATAGACCATAAATCTCCATAGGATGGTGTAGCAACAGCGCCACTGTACATTTTCAGGCTACAGTGATATTGCCCCTAAAAATTCAAGTTTGAGCTGTTATAATTTTTTAATAAAGTATCTCTCAGCAGTTGAAGTACCCTTGTTTTATTCGGTGACATAAACCCTACAACATATTTTTTTTTACATCTTAAGTATTACTATCCCTTTAAGGGGATACATAAATAAAACACATCTAACACAATGTATACGTACTTTTGCAAGATGGTTAAAAAAAAGCTAAGTTGTTTAAAATGACAATTCTACTTTAATGATGATACTTAAGAATTCCATTTTCTGCTGCTGCCATTCTCCCAAAAGTTTGTGCAATATAAAAAAATAAAAATAAAAAACCTCAGAGTATTTAGAGTTTTACTTCACATTTAAAGGGAAAGTATCATGAAACAATGTAATTTGTGCCTTTATTACTTGTGTACTGTAGGATTTGGTCATTTTGGATTCATCATAGAAGACTATGCTGTAACATCCTTTATGAATTAACTTGTATTCTTATTATGCTCCCATTACTGTTTTTACCTAACCCTTTAACTCCTTAGCGACCCTTGATGTACCAGGACCGTCAAGGGTAAATTTGCTTTAAGGACCAGTGACGGTCCTGGTATGTCAAGTGTTAAATGGTAGCAGCGCGCCGCTGTGCACGCTGCTACCATTCATTCCAGGCTGAGACTCAGCGGTCCCGTACCGGACCGTTCAGTCTCAGCCTCTGTCGGTAGTGCCAGGTCATGTGATCGCTGCATCAGCGATCACATGTACCGGCATTCTAAATGAGTGAATGAGGCAGTGCTACTTACTGCCTCTAGTGTCTCCTCTCTGCCAATGCGTCCCTTACATCAAAGTAAGGGACAGAGAAGCAGAGAGGAGACACCTAGTGGAAAGAAAAAATACAGCAGCTGGGGTGTTAACCCCTTCACTGCTGGGGCAGAAGGATGGCTAAATGCAGGTCAATTTCTGACCTGCTACATACACTTTTTTTTTTTTTTTAAATAAAAACAACACACTTTTTTTTTACAAATAAAATATTTATTTTTTTAAAAAAACATCTCAAGAAACAAAATTGGAAGTGTGATTGTTGTGGAGCCATGTAATACACTTACACACACCGCCAAATGTAATGATCAAAAAAGTGGGAAAATAGGGTGGGAAAAAGGAACATGGGGATTTTCACACAGGGGGGGCAGTGGTCACTTTAAACTGCGCATTTTGTAGGTATGACTGACTGGTCATACCTTTCATGCATTCTCCATAAAAATTTAACCCTTTGCGCCCAACTGATCCCAAGAGAAAAAACAAAAATGGTGGTTTTTTTACATTTTTTTTTTTGCCTTTTTCTTTAATTTTAATAAAGTAAATGGTGGGTTATCCATATAAGTGGGTTATCAAAGGAAAGCCCTATTTGTTTGTAAAAAAACAGTATATCATTTATGGGGGTGGAATAAAAGCCTAATAGGGATAACACTGTTGAACAAAGACATAGTCAAAAAGGTCAGAATTGCTCTGGTCCTTAAGTCAAATCCAGCTCTGATTTTCCCGGTCCTTAAGGGGTTAAAATTGTGATAAATAGTATGTGACATCATTTTTGGTTCTGCCTACACCATTAATATCTTTGCATCATTTTTAAAATATATTATGAAGCAGTACATACAGTTGGGTTATTTTTATTACAAATCATTTACTCATTTGAGTATTGTGGATTTATCATATAAGTTTGAGCAGAAATAAAGCACAGTTCTGTTTTATTATCTTACTTTAGTATACTGTAATACTAATCTGAGTTTTGTTCTAGTAAGTATAATTAAATGATTCTTCTTTTAATCTCTACTTCTTTTTAAACTACACATTCAAAAAAAATCCATTTTACTTATATTGTTGTTTTTTTTCTGTGTCTCTCACGACTGGGCTGAGAAAATAGAACACAAAATATAAACTACAATTATATTTGATTGCTGCCTCATTCAGAGACTATTGAACACAAATGCAAAGACAGACTGACAGCCACACAAAAAAAAAAGCCAAAAGAGAGAAACATTCACATTAACACTCACAGACAAAGAACAATACATTAAATCCAATTTCATTGAGGTTATTACTTAGAATACAAAATTAATTATCACTGTATAGATTTGCCAGTCTCATCATGCAGCACTGTGACAATCATAAAAATGCTAATTATCTGGCCATTAACTGAAACTATAGGTGGCTAGGGTAGTGTAGGTGGTAGTGTGTGGGGGAGCAGAAGAGAATCAAGGGGGCAGTTGAAGAAAATGAGAGAATTGTAGAGGAACTGAACAGGAAACTGAGGCAGTGGAGTGAGGGTGGTGATTGGCTGGATGGGATAAGGCAGAACAATATGGTCAGAGAACATTAAATAAACTATGATATATGGCAGGATATGAGATGTAGCCAAAGTGGAGACAAAGAGTGCAGTTGATGGAGACAGAAAAAAAAATATGTTAGAAAAAGAGTAATTGAAGGTACAAGGGTTGTGCTGTCATGAGGCACTGTAATCAGGTCTGATTAATCACTGATTAATCACAACTGAGTCAATCAAGGACTCATTGTTTTTACCTGACCCAGGTGTGCTGAAGCAGAGGAATCCTAAATTTTGGTTTGTTTATAGCCCTTGAGGACCGATCTTCAACAGACCTGGTATTAGGTGAGGATGAATGAGAAAGAAGAAAATAAGGCTAAAAAGATATAAGGAAAATAGGAGGAGATTTGAAGGGAGGGTGGGAAAAACAGCATGAGGTGGAGGCAAAGAGAAAATATAAAAATAAAGTGTATGGTAGGAATAAATATGTGTTGTATAGAGAAGGGGGGTCAAGATAAGGGGTCAAAGATAGGCACAGTAATTCCATCTTTATTTTGTTAACCCATGCCCAAAGAAGGGACCTCAGTGTCCTGAAAGCATGAATTTCCTGTGCTCTCTGTCCTGTCTCAAATTTTCAACTTTATATCGCTCTTATGAGTTATTGCAATGGTAAAATACTTTGATATTGCATATACAGTGTAGACAAGTGGATAGCAACCTTAGGTCCTCCAGCTATTGTTTGGCTACAGCTCCCATAGAGCAGAGCCATCTAATTACCCTGGTGTAGAAAAAGAGCCGAGGCTTCTCACTTCCACAAGTTGAAGCTTCGCATGAGAGTTTGGGGCATTTCTTGCAGAATCCACCAAGACGCAAAACCCACAAAATTTCCACCTAGACAAAAGGGGCTATAAGCAGAAAAAACATGCAGAGAGGAGGGTGAGACATAAAACAAATAAATAAGGAAGGTGTAAAGAACATTATAGCAGGATTACATTGCAGAAAAATTGCTTTTCATCTCCATTGACATGAGAACATCTTCTGAGATCCTGTAATTGCAAGTAGTTTGGGTCTGAGCATTGCTGAAACTTGCTCAGGAACCTTAAGTAAGCTCTGTGTCAGTGTGCAATACAATGTGATGGAGGTCCAGACAGATTTTGCTGTGTCCATTTTTGCTGTTCTCATGCGAGCAGACATAAAGGCAGATGGTAGAGGGGTGTAGGAATAAAAAGCAACCAAAGGAAAGGGAAAGCATTTTTTATGTATTATGTATTTTTATATACAGTTTATGTGAAGAAAACTGTGAATAAAAAGAAGTGGAAGGGATGATGTAGTGAGTAGGGAGAGACGAAATGAGGGAAGCAGACACATTGGTATGAGACATGAGGGACACAGGGCAAGAAAGGGGCAGCAAGATATTGGGGAAAAGATATGTGGTAGGGAGATGTAAAAGAAAAAATTGTGGAGGGAATACATATGGTAGAGAATTTGGTGGTGGGAAGAAAAAGAGATCAAATATGAGGGTTTTTATTTTTTTGTTTTTTTTAATCGTTCTTCTCTATACCCCTTCCAATATCAACTTACTGTGATGGCAGAAAGGAGTTATTTATGGGTCTGTATGTGCAGTGCAAAAAAGGAGCAATTTTGAGGGTATCCAACTACAATAGAGAGGACAAATACAAATTCTAAACATCCCCAGTGACTTTTAACTCCTTGAATGCTAGAGATGTCTTCAAAACATTACAAACAATGCAATGGAAACCTCTTTAGCATTGAAAATATTGAAAACCTCAGTTAAATCAATATGAATATTATTTGTCCTTTATGATCATGTCCTTTATAGCACAACTGGCTTCCCTTCCCTTTTGTTTTGGGCATATGGCCAATGATATCAGGATATACCATGGGTCTCCAACAAGTAGCTTTCGAGCTACCAGTGCATAGATCTTTTCAGATCAAACAGGAAACTTTTATCATGGGAACGCTATGACTCTTGTCATCTCCAAAAACAAACTCAGGGTCATACTCCTCTGCAACAGGAGCAGAAAATCTTGGCACACTCTCTGACACATCAACATCACTTCTGTTATGTACCCCAGAGCTTTGAAATGTTTATGAGTATTTCTGCTGCTGCTAGTGTGGCACCTCTGACCTGTTGATGGTAAAAGAGAAGCTTTCTGGATATGTCAATTAGAAACACTAGTGCCACATGGATTGAATGAAGAACTGGATGTTAGCAATTCTTAGAACCTAAGGCTTGTACCACTAGGGCAGAAAAAGTCATGTTAATAGTTTATTTTTATCAGTTAACAAAATGATAGTGAGTGACCACTCTTTGCCTTCAAAGAGCATCAATTCCTCTATGTACACTTGCACACAGTTTTTTAAGAAACTCGGCAGGTAGGTTGTTTCAAACATCTTGGAGAACTAACCACAGTTCTACTGTGGATTTAGGCAGCCTCAGTTGTTTCTCTCTCTTCTTCTTCATGTAATCCCCAACAGACTCGATGATGTTGAGATCAGGGCTCTGTGGGGGCCATACCATCACTTCCAGGACCCCTTGTTTTTCTTTAAGCTGAAGGTAGTTCTTAATGACTTTGGCTTTATATTTGGGGTTGTTGTCGTGTTGCAGAATACATTTGGGGCCAATCAAATGCCTCCCTGATGGTATTGCATGATGGATAAGTATCTGGCTGTACTTTTCAGCATTGAGCATACCATTCATTCTGACCAAATCCCCAACTCCATTTGCAGAAATGCAGCCCCAAACTTGCAAAGAACCTCCACCATGTTTCACTCCTGCAGACACTCATTCTTGTGCAACTCTCCAGCCCTTCTGTGAACAACCTGCCTTCTTCTACAACCAAATATTTCAAATTTTGACTCAACAGTCCCAGTCTGACCCGGGTGATTGATTCATTGATGAAAGCACAGCCCTGCACTTTCTATGAATGAACCAGGTGACAGGGTTTACTTCAAGAGCTTGTACTGGAGCCAGCTTATACATTCGCTCCAGTAGTAAGGAAGGCAGAAAATGGGTTATATGCACTTTTTTAACTATACATTTCTTTCAGACATCGAGGGGGGCATCAGGACCTTCTGCATAGGTGATCCATGCTAGGGGGCATATCAGGAGGGGTCCTGATGCCCCCCATGAGGTCTGAAAGCAATGTATAGTTTGAAAAAAGTGCATATAACCTATATAAAGCATAGGTTATATGCTCTTAATTAAAAAAGCTGCATATGTTGACCCATGGATCACCTATCCAGAAGGTCCTTATGCCCCCCTCGAGGTCTGAACAATTTAATTAAAGAAATATAACAATAATAATAAGAACAAAAGCCCATATAACATTTGTTACACATATGTTATATGGGCTTTATCAGAAAATACCGGCAATTGTCGCATGCATTGATCACCTACCCTACTGGATAGGTGATCAATGCTATGGGGGTGTCAGGAAGGGTCCTGATGCCTCCCTTAAGGTCTGAACTTTTTTTTTACATACATTAAAAAATATAATAAAAAATAACATTTATTACACACATACAGGCAAGGTATGCATCCGCATACCTTGCCTATTAACCCTTTGAGTACCAGAGGGGTAGCAAACATATTGCAATGCTTTGCTACCTCTCTTTCATATGGTCAGTCATGCACTATAAATACAATGAGGGCATATAAAAATTGGAGAAGAAACAATTTTGAATTTAAATAGAGAAAGAAAGTCATGGGAGCACTATAAGTCGAATTTCAAAGGGGAAGGGTTAAAATGTCAAATGTGAACAATATTTGTCAAATTAAAATGGTGAAAGAAAGCACTATAAGTCAAATTTCAAAAGGGGAGCGTTAATAATAGAGGGGGGCACTCTATGTCGGATTTCGATAATGTGGGGAACACGTCTAACGCTAAACTTGATCTTTCTGTCATCAAACGTACATCTATTTCCTTGGACTTTGACTTTTTTTAGGTGGTAATTGAATAGTAGCAGACAGTGCCAGTTTTGTCAGTATGTAGAAATGTGCTGTCTACAGCTGTATCATTTTCTAGTGGTTCTACAATAGAATACCGGTAAAACACATGTTCCCAAAATACACGTTGCTTGTTTTTACTGTAGCACCGGTTTTAGCACAGGTAATAGAATCAAGCCCCTGGTGAGTGGGGACTTGGCAGAATCCCTGGGGGAGTTTTGTTATGCCAGTATTACCTATAGAGAACCGGTATGCCTTTTTGTTTTTGTTTCCTATTAAGTGAAGTATGGAGGCCCAGAGGGAAGTGGTATGATCCCGTCCATCATTAGAGAAGATTTATATAGAGCAATATTATTAAATAAACCAGTTTTGGGTCCTCTTTTATATGTGGATCCTGTAAGTACATGCACATTAGACATGAACCTGTTTTATATAAACATTTTGCTCTCAGATTTTTTTTTTTGCTCTTTTTTTTTGGGGGGGGGCTATATTAGAATGAAAATGTACTACTGGAGACACCATTGAAGCTGCTGCATTTATGAGGAAGACTATTTTTTACTTTTAGGAGGAGACTGGATTTTTCTTCAGGACGCTTTTAGACATTTATAGTGTGGAGCTGGTGCTCTTTACGGTTGGAGTGCATTTTTTTTTCTTTTTATGTAATAATGCAGGTAGAGTGCTTCATAAAATTTTCATTGTTTTCTTGTAATAATAGCTGCTTACAGATTATTCTGCTTTCTTTGAAAAGATGACTTATTTAGTAAGAGTTGTGGGAAAAAGGTGGTGTCAAAGTTGGTAAGAACCAATCACTCATTCATTGTAATAAAACTTACTGTATTTCTATTATATTCATTAAGTGTTTTAATAAAGCACTCCAATAACTTTGAACATGCATAGTAATATTACAAAGTGTTGTTAAGTATGGGAAGCACTATCAATCAGAACATCTGTGACTCACTGAAAAGGCACAGGTTTGGTTTTCTCTAATAAATATGGATTTATTTCTGCTACAAATTATAACATTGTAGCAAAATGTTATCACCTTCAACTGTTAAAGGTGCTTGTTTTCTGTGCAACACATTGTTATTGGAAGGTGTGGAAAGAACCAAAATAATAGGTAAGGGCAGCTTTGGATATGGTTTAATACGTACAGTTACACATTCATATTTTTTCAATGTATGTTTTAGAGTAGCTTGGTACTAGTGATGAGCGAGCACCCCAATGCTCGGGTGTTCGGGTGCTCTGACCGAGCACCCCCTGAGGCTCGAGTGCTCGGCCGAGCACCCGAGCCCCATTGAAGTCAATGGGAGGACTCGAGCATTACACCAGGCACCCCCTGCTCTGATGAGGGGAGGGTGCCTGGTCCATAGGAAAAGGGCAGAAAAGGATGGAAACACCACAGAAATGGTTCAGGGACAGCATAGGGAGGATGTCTGGATGCATCTTGGACTCCAACATCGCTGCTGGGAACGATCTTTCGCCCGTAGTACGCCATTTTTACAGACTGACCATAAAACACACAAAAAGGAAAATAAAAACGACTTTAGGCGAAAAATTGTTACCAAACAATATTTGCTGTATATTTACTTGTATATCATCTGCAAATTCTCCCAAAAATTTCCTTGGTTTTCAGAACTGAGGCCATGATTAAGAGGGAAACGTGCACAGAGGCAAATTCTCCCAAAAATTTCCTTGATTTTATTGAACTGAGGCCATGATTAAGAGGGAAACGTGCGCTGAGCCGACCATCTAAAACATTATGGGTGAGGGTCTGCTGCAGAGCTGACCATCCTAAACATTATATGCGAAGGCCCGCTAGTGAGCTGACGCTATAAAACATTATATGAGAGGGCCCGCTAGAGAGCTGACCCAATAAAACATTATATGAGAAGGCCCGCTGGTGAGCTGACCTATATAAAAATTGTCAAACAGGGCCCGCTGGTGAGCTGGCCCTATATAAAAATTATATCACAGGGCCCGCTGGTGAGCTGGCCCTATATAAAAATTATATCCCAGGGCATATGGAAGAGGAGGAGGAGGATGAGAAGATTAAGAGTCAACCATATACCCGTTTTTTGGGTGGAAGGGGTGAATGGGAATACAGAGTATTCCCATCATTGTAAATAACATATATAAAGTGAGTTTATGTTCCCCCGGGGCTTTCCTCCAGTGGAGTGGAGAAGTCAGGGGAAATCCAGGCCTTGTTCATTTTTATAAGTGTCAACCTATCAGCATTGTCGGTGGAAAGGCGGATACGCTTATCTGTTATGATGCCACCAGCAGCACTAAATACCCGCTCAGACAGAACGCTGGCGGCAGGGCAGGCCAGCACCTCCAAGGCGTAGAGTGCCAGTTCATACCACGTGTCCAGCTTGGACACCCAGTAGTTGTAAGGCACAGAGGGATCATTGAGGACGCTGACACGGTCTGCTACGTACTCCTTCACCATCTTCCAAAACTTTTCCCTCCTTGTGACACTAGGCTGCGCATCAGGGTGAGGGTGCTGGCGGGGTGTCATGAAGGTGTCCCACGCCTTGGAGAGTGTTGCCCTGCCTTTCTCGGAACTGCTGTGTGCTCCCCTTTTCTCCCCTTCTCGGTTGGCCAAGGTAGCACGTACTCTGCCGCCAGCGTTGTCAGATGGAAAATTTTGGAGCAATTTTTCAACAAGAACCTTCTGGTATTGCACCATTTTGCTTGTCCTCTCCACCGGAGGAATGAGAGATGAGAAATTCTCTTTGTAGCGGGGGTCCAGAAGGGTGAACACCCAGTAATCCGTGTTGTCTAAAATGCGTGTAACGCGTGGGTCACGGGAAAGGCAGCCTAACATAAAGTCAGCCATGTGTGCCAGAGTACCAACAGGCAAGATTTCGCTGTCCTCACCAGGAGGATGACTCTCAATCTCCTCATCCTCTTCCTCCTCTTCTGCCCACCCACGCTGAAGAGATGGAACTAAAGTTCCATGGCTACCCTCTGTAGCGGAGACAACCGTGTCTTCCTCCTCCTCCTCCTCCTCCTCCTCCTCCTCCGCCTCCTCCAATTGTCGCTGAGAAGACGAAGTGAGGGTGCTCTGGCTATCACCTTGTGTAAGCTCTTCCTCCCCCATTTCCACCTCTTCCACATGCAAAGCGTCGGTTTTAATTGTGAGCAGCGAGCGTTTCAGTAGACACAGAAGTGGGATGGTTACACTGATAATAGCGTTATCGCCGCTCACCATCTGTGTCGATTCCTCAAAATTGCGTAAAACCTCACAGAGGTCTGACATCCATTCCCACTCCTCACTTCTGATTACAGGAAGTTGAACGGAGAGGCGACGACCGTGTAACAGCTGGTACTCCACTACTGCCCTCTGCTGCTCACAAAGCCGGGCCAACATGTGGAAGGTGGAGTTCCAGCGCGTGCTCACGTCACACAGCAGCCGGTGAGCTGGCAATTGTAAGCACTGCTGCAGCTTCAACAGGCCGGCTGAAGCTGTTGATGACTTACGGAAATGTGCACACACGTGGCGCACCTTGGTCAAGAGATCATGCACATTGGGGTAGGTTTTTAGAAATCGCTGCACCACTAAATTAAATACATGCGCTAGGCATGGTACGTGTGTGAGCTTGCCGAGCTCCAAAGCCGCCACCAAGTTACGCCCATTATCACACACAACCATGCCTGGTTGCAGGTTGAGTGGCGAGAGCCACTGCTCGGTCTGGTGACTAATCCCCTGCAACAGCTCTGAGGCCGTGTGCTGTTTGTCCCCAAGGCAGATCAGCTTCAGCACGGCCTGTTGACGCTTCCCCACTGCAGTGCTACACTGCTTCCAGCTACTGGCTGATGGGGGAGTGGCGGTGTGTGTAGAGAATTCGGAGGTGGAAACGGAGGAGGAGGAGCCAATAACGTAGGTGCTGGTGGAAACCCTGATGGAGGTAGGGCCCGCAATCCTCGGCGTGGGTAGCACCCGTGCCATCCCAGGGTCCGAGTCGCTCCCAGCCTCCACGACATTCACCCAGTGTGCCGTCAGGGAAATGTAGCGTCCCTGGCCACAAGCACTTGTCCATGTGTCAGTCGTTAAGTGGACCTTCCCAGTAACTGCGTTGGTCAGGGCACGGGTGATGTTACGGGACACATGGTGGTGTAATGCGGGGATGGCACACCGGGAAAAGTAGTGGCGGCTGGGGACCGCGTACCGAGGGACAGCTGCTGCCATCAGGCTGCGGAAGGACTCAGTGTCCACAAGCCTAAATGGCAGCATTTCGATGGCCAGTAATTTGGAAAGGTGTGAGGTTAGTGCTATGGCCTGTGGGTGGGTGGCTGGGTACTTTCTCTTGCGCTCAAATGCCTGGGGTAACGACATTTGGACGCTGTGCTGGGACAGGGAAGTGGATGTGGTCGCTGATGGTGCTTCAGATGCTACAGGTGCAGGGCGGGAGGTATGCGGGCCTGCGCCTTCGACAGGCGATTGGCCGGCACCGAAAACAGGGGAAGAGGAGGCAGTGGTGTGGCCTGCAGACACAGATGGGCGATCCAGGCGTTCCTCCCACTTACTACGGTGCTTGGATGCCATGTGTCGGATCATGCTGGTGGTGGTGAGGTTTCTAGTGTTCATGCCTCGGCTCATTCTGGTGTGGCACAGGTTGCAAACTACAATTCTTTTGTCGTCCGCACTTTCCTTAAAAAAACGCCATACCGCGGAACACCTACCCCTTGGCAAGGTAGATTTACGCAAGGGGGTGCTCCGTGGAACATTTGCGGGCCGGTTTGGTGCGGTCCGCCTTCTTTCTGTAGCCACACCACTGCCTCTTCCAGCCTGTTGCGGTGCTGCAGATGGCTCACCCTCAGGACTGCTGTCATCGCTCGGCTCTACACCTTCCCAGGTGGGGTCAGTCACCTCATCGTCCACCAAGTCCTCCTCCACTTCCTCACTCTGATCATCCTCCTCAAGTCTTGATCCCACCACATACTCAGTCATTGACAACTGTATAACATTCTCCTCAACAAGGTCTTGAGACGGAAATAGTGGTTGATTTAATGGCAACTGTGTCTCATCATCATCATCATCATCCACTACTTCCTTTGACCTTAAATGCCGTTCACATCTGTCATCTTCTTGAGATTGGGTAGCCTCTAGAGGTTGTGAATCAGGGCACAAGATGTCATGTTCCTCTGCAAGCGTGCTTGGAGAGAGGGTCAAATGAAGGATTGGTGATGAGACGAGCTCCTCACTATATCCCAGTGTGGGATCACTTCTTTGACCAGACCGTGTATGGTGGGAGGAAGGATGATCAGAGTGAGGATTATGTTGACCAGACTCTTGGCTACTGAGAGTGGACTTGGTGGAAGACAGGGTGGTGCTTAACCGACTGGAAGCAGTATCAGCTGTCATCCAACCGACCACCTGTTCGCAGTGGTCGGACCTCGAGAGTGATGTCCTGCGACGCCCTGTAAAATTACACATGAAGCTAGGTATGGTGGATGTCTTTCTTTCTTGTGCTCTGGCACCAGGCACAGTTTCTCCGCGTCCTGACCCGCGCCCTGAACTTTCAGGATCACGTCCACTTCCCCGTCCCTTTTTACCCGCCTTCTTCATCTTACACAGAATATGTGACTTTAATATTTGAGTTTGAAAACTTAACAGTATTTCTTATTATTCTGCAACTCTGCAGAGTACACAGAATAGGCTGCTAAACTGCGGTGAAACACACTGAATGGAATATGTGAGTTTAATATTTGAGTTTGAAAACTTAACAGTATTTCTTATTATTCTGCAACTGTACAGAGTACACAGAATAGGCTGTTAAACGGCGGTGAAACACACTGAATGGAATATGTGACTTTAATATTTGAGTTTGAAAACTTAACAGTATTTCTTATTATTCTGCAACTGTACAGAGTACACAGAATAGGCTGTTAAACGGCGGTGAAACACACTGAATGGAATATGTGACTTTAATATTTGAGTTTGAAAACTTAACAGTATTTCTTATTATTCTGCAACTGTACAGAGTACACAGAATAGGCTGTTAAACGGCGGTGAAACACACTGAATGGAATATGTGACTTTAATATTTGAGTTTGAAAACTTAACAGTATTTCTTATTATTCTGCAACTGTACAGAGTACACAGAATAGGCTGTTAAACGGCGGTGAAACACACTGAATGGAATATGTGACTTTAATATTTGAGTTTGAAAACTTAACAGTATTTCTTATTATTCTGCAACTGTACAGAGTACACAGAATAGGCTGCTAAACTGCGGTGAAACACACTGAATGGAATATGTGACTTTAATATTTGAGTTTGAAAACTTAACAGTATTTCTTATTATTCTGCAACTGTACAGAGTACACAGAATAGGCTGTTAAACGGCGGTGAAACACACTGAATGGAATATGTGACTTTAATATTTGAGTTTGAAAACTTAACAGTATTTCTTATTATTCTGCAACTGTACAGAGTACACAGAATAGGCTGTTAAACGGCGGTGAAACACACTGAATGGAATATGTGACTTTAATATTTGAGTTTGAAAACTTAACAGTATTTCTTATTATTCTGCAACTGTACAGAGTACACAGAATAGGCTGCTAAACTGCGGTGAAACACACTGAATGGAATATGTGACTTTAATATTTGAGTTTGAAAACTTAACAGTATTTCTTATTATTCTGCAACTCTGCAGAGTACACAGAAAAGGCTGCTAAACTGCGGTGAAACACACTGAATGGAATATGTGACTTTAATATTTGAGTTTGAAAACTTAACAGTATTTCTTATTATTCTGCAACTGTACAGAGTACACAGAATAGGCTGCTAAACTGCGGTGAAACACACTGAATGGAATATGTGACTTTAATATTTGAGTTTGAAAACTTAACAGTATTTCTTATTATTCTGCAACTCTGCAGAGTACACAGAAAAGGCTGCTAAACTGCGGTGAAACACACTGAATGGAATATGTGACTTTAATATTTGAGTTTGAAAACTTAACAGTATTTCTTATTATTCTGCAACTCTGCACAGTACACAGAATAGGCTGCTAAACGGCGGTGAAACACACTGAATGGAATATGTGACTTTGATATTTTAGTTTGAAGACTTAACAGTATTTCTTCCTATTCTGCAACTCTGCACAGTACACAGAATAGGCTGCTAAACTGCGGCGAAGCACACTGAATGGAATATGTGACTTTGATATTTTAGTTTGAAGACTTAACAGTATTTCTTCCTATTCTGCAACTCTGCACAGTACACAGAATAGGCTGCTAAACTGCGGCGAAGCACACTGAATGGAATATGTGACTTTGATATTTTAGTTTGAAGACTTAACAGTATTTCTTCCTATTCTGCAACTCTGCACAGTACACAGAATGTGCTGCTAAACTGCGGCGAAGCACACTGAATGGAATATGTGACTTTGATATTTTAGTTTGAAGACTTAACAGTATTTCTTCCTATTCTGCAACTCTGCACAGTACTCAGAATGTGCTGCTAAACTGCGGCGACGCACACTGAATGGAATACGTGACTTTGATATTTTAGTTTGAAGACTTAACAGAATGTGCTCTAATCTGCAACTTTGCACACTAAACAGAATGTGCTCTAATCTGCAACTTTGCACACTAAACAGAATGTGCTCTAATCTGCAACTTTGCACACTAAACAGAATGTGCTCTAATCTGCAACTGTGCACACTAAACAGAATGTGCTCTAATCTGCAACTTTTCACACTAAACAGAATATTTTTTTTTTTTTTTTTTTGTTTTTTTCCCCCCACACACAATATAACCTGCTGCCCCCACACACAGTAGTCCTAAAAAGGACTTTTGGTTCTTTTTTGTCACAATTTTTGTTTTTTCCTCCCTACACTGCCTTTCCCTTCCTATCCTCAGCTCTCCCTGGCTCAGACTGAGCCGAACTCGATGGTCAGGTGCTATACAGCACCTGACCACGGGTTCTGGCCAGCCAATCAGTGTAATGCCAGCAGCCAACATGGCTGCTGGCATTACACCGATGTCAGAGCCTCCCTGCACGTTTATTGGCTGCGCAGCAGCCGCAAAACGTGCGGGGAGGAGACCCGAACATGGCGGGCGAGCACATGCGGTACTCGTACGAGTACCGCCATGTGCCGAGCAGAGCGATGCTCGAGCCGATCCGAGCATCGGCCGAGCATGCTCGCTCAACACTACTTGGTACGTCTCATCAATTAAATGTAGCTCCCATTAAAGAAAAGGTTTGAGACACCTGTGATAAAGAAAAAAGAGAGAAATTCTGCCAGCAGTTCTCCTATCCTACTTTCGCACTACATTTTCCTCAATAGCATATATTAGTGAGGAAATTATGTCTTATTATTGATAAAAACCCAAATGCATTTTACCAGTTATTGAGTTGAGCAGCTGCAGTGAGAAGTTTATGAGATATGCTGCTCAGCTTCTCCTTTCCAGAACAAAACATTCCTTCTTAGGTTTTAAAGAAGGCTTTAAAGTTTGAGTTAAAGAAGCAGTAACCTTTTTTAGGAAAACGTATTTTAAGAAATTTTCCTTTTCATTTTTTTACCATTAACAATATATTACAGTTCAGATTTTTACATTTTTAACAAACTGTTAGCAACAGGTGTTCAGAAGGACTTTTTTTTTTCAATTAACTTTAAGGAAGACCTTTCATTACTGACTACAGTTCTTCATAGTTAGACATAGAAAAAGAACCACCTGGTGACCAGAATAGGAAGGTGAAGTTTAATTTAAATACTTGTATGCCAGGGAGGTACCAAACACATTGTTTTGCAATGCACTGAGCACCCCAGGTTAAAAAAAAAATGTTTGAACAGAATAGTCCCCCAGCACTGGAAATATCCTTGTATAATTACAAAATATATATCTTCATGATACGTGTATTGTTCCTGTAAAGCCAATCAGGTTTCCACTTCAATAATGCATTCAAGTTTTCATTGTGAAATATGGGATTTTATTAGAGATCTGCATAACCAAATTATTGATAACAATTAGTGTTTGAAATAACATTTTCTCTACACAGCAGTAGCAAATATGAGGACAATTGCTTTAACCTCTTAAGGACCAGAGATTTTAGGGATGGATTCCAGTTAAGAACCATATACAGGAGTTTAACATGCTGGCACATGTGGCTGATGACTTGTACCTGCTCTGAGAGAGACCGCTCCGGTTTTGGAACAGTCATTTTCAGACCCTGCTATTGCTTATAGCTCTCCGCAGAAGCGCTGTAAGCAAAAAATATGTGACATGCTAGGACTGACCTGACATGTCACTGGTCCTTAAGGGGTTAATAAAGCCACTGTTTTCATGAGAATAAAAGTAATTTGCAAAATATATAGATTTACTTATCATTTTCTAATTTGTAACATACAGAATTACAGCGGTTGATACTGAGTAGTATTCGGGTTGTTATGGGACAAGCCAACTGCATCACAGTAGACAAATAAAATCCCCCAAATTCAATTGGTTTAACCCAGTGGTTCACAATTGTTTCTCATTCAAGGGGGGGAGATGCACTAAGGCATGATAAAGAGGGGATAAAGAGAAGACCTCCAGTGACCTCTGCAAATCTTATTTTATTCTATGGAGCCAGTGCACTAAGATTTCTCTAACCTGAGAGATCTTAGTTCATGGGCTTCACAGAATAACATAGGACTTGTAGAGTTTACAACATTGGATAAGTCATTTCCCCTTTATTACCTCTTTATCACTCCTTAGTGCATATCCCCCAAGGCATCCCTAACATGCCATCTGGAATTTCAGGGCTCGCCTAACATTTTATAGATAATTTCTCAAGAATCTTATGAAGGAGAAGAAACATAAATATATAGTTATTCATAGGTGTCAAAGTCAGAATAACAACTAATTCCCATAAATATACATTAGGAATTCAACTAACTAACATTTAAAAAGTGGGCCACCCTATACTAGCGTTTACTGCACCCTGGAGGAGAACCACTAATTTGCATTACAATGCGTTGGATGCCTCCCTGTCACTCAAAGGGTTGAATGAGGATCTTGACAAATATGAGAACTCATATTATTGCTTTTTTATTGTGTTAGAGAGCTCTATTGCACGCATGTGGAATTTTAACCAGTACCATATTGTTCAGTTGGCTTGCCCCAGAATAGCTCCATTTTGTCTCCGTACATTAGCCCCTCTGATATTTAACTAAAATGACAGTTGGTACAGAGAAACTCTTTGACTAGGATATTTTATCCTCTTGTGGTTTTGAAAGAAATCACACTCTTTGGATCAGCAGGCGAAGGCCTCAGTGTAGATGTAGATAGTCATTTAAAGAAGATGAAATGCATTTGATTCTAGAAATACAGCTGTCACAAAATAAAAAAGAAAAAAGGAGTTACTACAATCTGACAATAACAATTAAGTAAATAACTCAGAGATCTAAGGTGCTTTTAATTCAATGTCAATATCTTTATTCATGATAGCTTATTTATTTAAGTTTGCATTGTATACCAATTGCCTACATTACTATGACTTGAACTATGAATATAAATCCTTGACAATTATAACAATTTCTATGGCAACTGTATCAGAAAACAGGTGTGTGACAGATAAGTTGTGAGTGAGTTTAATTTATACTTTGTGTGCCAGCGGGTATCCAATGCATTTTAAAGCAATGTGTTGGAATCTCCTCTGGCACTCAAAGGGTAAATCAAAGAAGAAACTGACAGTAGACATAGAGATGTAGCCCTACTCATTTTAAATAATGTATCTCAATGTATTTTCTGTGTTATGTAAACAAAGATCACCCATACAAATCAATGCAAGTTACTTGTCAGTTCAAGATGGTTTCACTCAGAAAACATTAAGTTAAGGCTGGCTACATCTGTAGGTGCAATTCTGGAGAAAATTCCCATTGATTTAAAATGGGACCTTTAACCCCTCTAGAGAGCTCGCTAATACATTCCTGAGACATTTCTAGCACTGAAGAGGTTAAAAGTCAAATCAATGGCAATTTTAGGAATGTTTTTTAAGTCCTCTATGGTGTAGGTGATTTGCTCCAGAATTGTTCTTCTTTCACTTTCAGAATTTCACTTATAGGGTGAGGAATCTGTGGTGACTGAAATTGTCTAGCAGTCTAGAAAAGTTCTTAGTCCGTGGTCTGTCAGTTCTCAGACATATTACCATCATGTTTTACATCCAGTTCTGCCAAATCTACCATCAGAAAAACAATTTCACTTTGTTTTGTCTGATTGCCATCATTTGTTTTCTGACATAATAAAAAAATGAACTAAGAGAAGACAAATCAAAGTGAGAAGCAGTAGTACGGAATCACCTGTTTAAAAAATATTTCTTTCTTTGAAAAATTTCATTTCAAATACAAATTTAAAGACATTTTTGCAGGCAATATTTTATCTTGCTGCCATTTTTAATTGTTTATGACATTTTTAAACATGACAAAGATAGTGTCCTTCTTTTACCACCAGCTTAAAGTGATAGTAATGTTTCACAAAACAGCAGCTCAAATTAATATTTATAATATTTGGTCCATGGAGAGTGTTATTTCAATACTGCCAGAGTTGTAGTGCAAGAGTAATCGAATGATAAAGTATTCCCCCCGCACCTTTTACCTAGTGTAAGCCACCTCCCCTCAGATATGGAATCTGGTCCTGGGACCAGACAGCTCATAACAAGGGACAATCGTCTTACTGTGAGCATAATGAACACCTTACCCCCATTGACAGGTTTTTGTCCCTTGCTGTGATCCATCTGGACAGTCTTGCTGCTCTGAGGTGAGCAGTGTTACATCAGTAAAAGGGCAGAGAGTGGGGTACTTTATCATTCAAATACTCTTGAACTACAGCTCTAACAGTATTGAAACAGTATTGAAATAACGCTCTCCATGGCCCAAATACTATGAAGATTAATTGGAGCTGCTTTTAAGATCTGACAATAGTTTGTAAAGTAGCATCTAGCCTAAAAAAATTATGTATGACAAATTGAAGAATAGATATTAAAAAAGTAACACTTTAAAAATTAACGGGTATGCAACATAATGCTTCACAATGCATTGCTCCCCCATCTGGTCTTTAAAGAATATCAAAAACAGTAAGGTATAAATAATATTAACATAAAGCATGCATGTTGTACTTTCTTATCTTTCTACCTCCTAAGCAAACCTAAAATCTACCAAACTATTTTCAATAAAAAATACATATCAAATGATTGTTGACTTCATTTTTGCATGTAGTATAAGAGTTGAATTATTTTTGTTTGTGTTTTGTTAAAAGCTGCCATCTACAGCTCAACATCTGTGGTAAATTCCCACACCTATATTTTCTATTAGACAAGAGAGCTTGTATTGGATATAACCCAAGAGTTCTGAATGGTTCTGTCAGTTCAACAGATGTCCAGCAGTTAGGATTTAATCCAGCAGTGCTGTTCCATAATACAGTCATGAATTAGAAAATACTTATCTTTACAAGCGACCCATAAATTATATGTAAATACTGAAAGCTTGCTTTGCATTGGCTATGAATACAGTACTTGAGTCCCTATTCAGGAATCACAAAGGTGCAGTTCTGGAGCCATCCAACTCTACCACAAGGGATAAATGAAATTTTACGATTGATTTAAATTATGGTTTTAACTCATTGAATGTTAAAGAGGTCTCCAATGCATTGTTTCTAGAAGCCAAGGGGTTAACAACTGAATACGAATAACAAATATACTAAAGAATACATCTGTTACTAACAGTCTTTAATAATTTAATTATTGTGTTAGCCAAAATACCGTTCTGCTGTAAAATAAGAACTGGAATTGATTTACTGGAGCGCTATCTGCTTATAACCTATGTACTAAGGATCTGAATATAACATATTTTTTGAATGTATGAAAGTGTTGGCTCCTCCCCTCTTGGTTGGCAGCTCCCTGCATTCAGGTGCTAGTTACAATTAGAGAAGGCATAAATGCCTAACTTATTTGACTCACAAGTAGACATTGGGTGGTATCACTGTTTTTTAACCCCTTAAGGATGAGTGATCCAGGTAGTGAATTTCTCTTAAAGAATGCTTTGAAGTTGGTCAGTGCACCAGCACATGTGACTGATGACTTGTACAGGCACACTGAATATGGGTCTGAGAGAGACTGCTCCGGTCTTGGACTGGTAAATTTCTGACCCCGATAGTGCTTACAGCACTCCCGCAGGTCCTTTAGGCAAGCTTACCAGTGACAGTCTTGACATGTCACCGGTCGTTAAGGGTTTAATTGCATTGTAATAAATACATGCTTACTTAGATTTGAGGCAGGTTGGGACTTGCTTAATTTGGGTGCCTTTATGCTTTTTGGACAGAAGCATGTAACTAAACCTTACTGTTTACTATCTATAGTAAGTCACAGATTATTTAAGGTCAGGACCTGATGCACAGACTTTCTTTTTGTTTACTTTGTATAGGTAGCTAAGACATAGTTCTTGCTACACTCTTAGCTACACACATATGTGGCTATTTGAACACAACTGACAATGCTAGTTTGAAAATAGCAGGAATATATATATAGTATGGCTATTTCTGTTTATTGCATTTATTTGTGACTTGTTTACCCCCATGCAACAAGGTGTAGAGGAAATCTGCTTATTATCACTTATTTTTCCTGTGCATGTTATAGGACTTGCTTTCTTTAACAAATGGTACAGTGTGTGCAGTGGCATACCCTAAAGTACTCATATGTTCTTGTACATTACCTAGGGTGAGGCTGCATGATTTGTATGCAATGTATAAATGCTGGAAATGAGCTGCGCTGGTGGATTTATACTTTCCTCTTCATGAAACATTGATAAGCCTTGTTTCTGATTGATACTATACCAGCAATGGGTGGAGTGTTCTGTAACCTTACCACTCTATTCTTTAAAGGGTAATTAACACCTCCTAATAATTACTCCCAGCTCACCTTTCTACATCCAGAAAATCATAATGATACATTGGTTCAAGAGCTAACATCTTAAGTCAGTTCTGGGTGCCACTTCTCTGAAGGCAGACATGACAGTTGCTAGCAGAAACAAGACATCAAACTGTTAACTGCAAATGGCATTCATATCCCTTTAAAACTGATCTCATTGTGCACCCCTATTTTCCCTAAAGGGTTAAGTAGACTCATGTACTCTCTTTACTTTAGTTTGAAGTCTTGCTAGTAACTGTCATATCAGTTTACATGACTAGCAAGATTGATTGAAATTCTTATATCTTGAAAATTCATAGTGCTGTTAGTTCTCATTTTACAGTACACACCTGTGGACTATTTAATTCACACACTTAAAGTGAAAGACTGCCTCCAAGCTTGGTCCTTTAGCTTGTTGCTCTCCATTTCTTTCAGTAATGGGTTAGGCAGAGTTGCATTAAACGTGCCCTTCAGTACAGTGTCCTTCAACACTGAGCTTAACTGTTTGAAACAAAACAGAACATATATGATTAATTATATATATAAATAAAGTCTATGTTGTTGTTAAAAGCAGGATACAGATAAACCACATTTTTTTCAATAATGTTAGCTGATTGGGGATGTTGTGATTTGTGGGTTCCAACAAGTGGAGGTCCAAAGTTTGGTTACCCCTGTCCTCCTGAACCCTTTAAGGACCAGAGTGATGTGCAACACATTATGCAGCAATACATTGTTCAGAAATGCATTGCACATCCCCCTGGTCATTAAAGAGTTAAGTAAATATAATATTTAAAAAAGATGTACAAATTAAGATCCACATTTTCTACTTCATAACGCTCCTTCTTGACAATATGTATTAATTTCCATTCAATTTAATTATACATGAATTAAGCATTTTTTTTGGCTTTGGGGATATAACAGACAGTGAACTGTATAACTGATTTGCCATTACAGAGACACTTGAGGAGAACATTGGGCCGAATGTTTAAGAAGAAGTGGAGCAGTTCTAGGACACATCTAATGTACTATAAGGGACAAATTTAGACTTCCATTGATTTAAATGACACTTTTAACTCATTGAATGCAATTGTGATCTCCTCCACATTACAAAGCAATCCACTGGCGACTTCTCTAGCACTCAAGGTGTTTAAAAATCATTGGACATTTTCAATATTTTTATTCATAAATTACTCAAAATGAAAGACAATTCTCTCTACAATAAATCATCATATACACTGTAAAAACAGTAATGGTGCAAGTACCTATGAACCTATTACCCTTTATTCAGCAATGTCAAACATATAATAAAGAACAACACACCAAATCCTCTCTGCATGAGAGAAACAGCATAACCACAGGCGTACATTTCTGCCTATGTGGGCCTCTTCGGTGTGGTGCAGCTGAATCCCTCTAGGCACATGGAAGCAACAGCCCATGTCTGGGATGCCCTTATACTTTGGGAGACAAACAATTGTGAGGAGCACCCATCAAATGCAAACAAGATAAAGTGTCTTGTTCTAGGCATAGTAGCCTCTCAATGGTGCTACAACTCATGTTTTTCACTCCCATGTGCCACTGCAGACAGTCCAGCTCCAAAATGTCAGGCAAATTTTCTCTGCACGAGAGAGACAGCATAACCACAGATGTATGTTTTACCCTATGTGTGTCTCATCAGTGTGGTGCAGCTGAATCCCTTTAAACACATGGAAGCAAGGGCCCATGCCTAGGATGCCCTTATACTTTGGGAGACAAACAATCGCGAGGAGCACCCATCAAGCATGAACAAGCTAAAGTGTCTTGTTCTAAGCATGGTAGCCTCTCAATGGTGCTACAATTCAGGTTTTTCACTACCATGTTCTATTGCAGAGAGAAAATTTCCATATTCATATCAGACTGGTCCTGCCCAAAGACAGTGACTTGTAGCAACATTGAGGGGCCACTATGCCTAAGGACAAGACACTTTATCTTGTTCGTTTTCAATGGGTGCTCGTCACAATATTTATTTCTTATTCTCTGTAAGTGGAATTGGATCCCAGGCATGGGTCCTTGCTCTCCATGTGCCTAGAGGGAATCAGCTGCACCATACCTACAAGGCCCACATAGGCCGAAACGTACGGTTGTGCTTTTGTTGATTCTCTTGTGAAGAAAGGATTTGCCTGACATTTCGAAGTAGGACTGTCTAAGGGTGATCAGTCTGATGTGAATATGGAAATTTCCATTCTGCAATGGCACATGGGAGTGAAACATGTGACTTGTAGCCCCATTGAGGGTCCACTATGCCTAAGGACAAGACAGTTTATGTTGTTCGTTCTCGATGGGTGCTCATCACAATATTTGTTTCTTATGCAATGTATTGTGTTTCAATGCATTGGATACCTCCCTTGCACTCAAATGGCTACTATTTTAATTGAGAGAGATCTCTCCAAGAAGTGCTTCACAATATTTTAGAAATCTCTCTAGAATCAAAAGACTTAAATAATTGGCTGTAATGAGTATTAGCAGGTACAAGGACATTGAGTTTGCTCTGGCCACACCCACAACTTAGAATGAAGATGTTGCCAGCACAGCTGAGGCTCCTCTCAAAATTTGGAGCTCTAGGCAGTTGCCTACTCTGCCTATTACGAAATCTGTCCCTGCACACATAGAAACCCCTTAAAATGTTTGCCTTTTCACTAACCCCAGGTAATTTCCCACCTATGCCTGTAAATTCCCATGGGGGAGGCAGACTCAGTAATGCAAACACTGCATTGGGACAAGGCTGGGATTTGGAAGTCAATATATATATATATATATATATATATATATATATATATATATATTTATATATATATATATATATATATATATATATATACATATATATTTATATATATATATATATATATATATACATATATATATATTCTGCAGGATACAGTTTCCTTTTGAAATCATTTGGTGGGTGTGTTTCTTTCAAACCTTTGGCGAATAGTTGTCATTGATGGCCGGGAGAAAGGAAATTATATCTAACCATTATTTTCCTTTCTTGACCATAGTCCATGGCAGCATTCACCAAGTATTCTACCCTTGAGATAGCTTGGAAACTTAAATAGGTGTACATTGTTGGGGAATGGGCTTTATATTATGTGTTTTTGTTTCCTGTCCTCTCAGCTGGGAGGTTTCTTAACTACAGCTCTCCGGCTACACACTCTTAACAAAACCCATGTCTGTGCCCTTGGGTTAAGCACCTTCTCTTTAGGCCATGGGAACACACATGAATTTGGTTTACTTTTCCATTTCATCTCTACTACATACACTCCCATGGGCACAACGTTTTGACAGATGAATTGGCATGGTTGGCGGTGGCTATTCCTATTCCTCTTCTCTTATGCAGTTGGCGTCCAGTATGGAGAGAGACATCCTCCTTTATTCTCTAAATTTATTTAATAATTATCTTTTTTTTTCTTTTTCTTTTTCAGTTCTCTTTCCCTCTTAACTTTACCTTGCTAATACCAACCTCCTCCAGGCCCTCTCGCTGTACCTTCTCCTAAACCATCTTACCCTGCCACCCACTTCACTCCTCCTCCCCTTCTCTTAGCCCCCTCGACTCTCTTTGGTTTATAGTTTAGGCAATCATACCCCTCTCAGGTGCCTATTGTATTGTATATGTGACTGCTTTTAAGTGACCACCCCCTTCTTATCAAAGTATAAATGTGTCTCCATTAGGTTGACTTCTAATATTTGTTTGACATTGTTCTAATGCTACCATTTATCTATTTGTAAACTTAAGGATGAGCAAAGTTATTATATTGATTAGTTTTTCATTCAAAATATTCTATCCTTTATATTTGTCTGCATGATACCGCCTCCCTGATGTTAACTGCCAAATTCCTCCATGAAATGCTGACATGGGCCATGGATAGGAAAGGAAGAAAATGGTACAATAATATAATTTCTCTTTTCCTGGGCAAATAATGAAGCAATTCACCAAAAGTTAGTGGCCAAACATACCTACCAAGTCAGGGAGGGAAAGAAAGAGAACTACCAAATAATTGAAAAAGATCAAGAACCCAGCAATCACTGATCAAAATTAATTAATTTGGATGCTTGAACATCCAGCCTGTAGTTTTTCATAAATGTGGACGTGGATGACCATGTTGCTGCCTTGCACATCTCCTCTATGCTATCCAGGATGTATATGCCACTCTTCGTGAATGGGCCTTGTTACAGTGTGGTAGGCCAACACTGCACTGGAAACAACTCATCTTGCAATCCTATCTTTGAGCCCAGTTTGGCCCTTTTTGAATTTTGATGGTATAACAAGAAGCCTGGACATTTCTTGAAAGGCATGGTTCTTTCCATATATACTCTCAGGCCTCGAATAAGAACACAATTCTCGTTCTAGGCTAAAGAGAGGCCTAATAATAATATCTTATATAAGGTGAAAGTTGGATACCACTCAGTCTATAGAAACCTTTGTAAAGGGTTTCTCCACAGATGAGGCCTACATCTCAGAGAATCTTCAAACTGTGACACCAGAAATGCAACTTTAAGTTTTAAGATGTACAAATCCTGGACCTTAAGCACACTGCAGTTGAGGCCTTTATTGACTCTTTCAGTAAAAAACAACTGTTGGATTTGGACTACTGTGAAAGATTACACATTGTTCTAGGCTGCAAACATCTGTAATATGCATTTGGCATGCATGGCTTCCTGGCCCCTAGAGCAGAAACTAACTTCTAGGAGAGCCCTAATC
The DNA here is from genome assembly GCA_037306005.1 of Rhinophrynus dorsalis. Taxonomy (NCBI): domain Eukaryota; kingdom Metazoa; phylum Chordata; class Amphibia; order Anura; family Rhinophrynidae; genus Rhinophrynus; species Rhinophrynus dorsalis. Next base: position 218,828,569 of record CM074718.1, on the reverse strand, counting down.
TTCTAGTCTTCTCTTTTCAATCTCCAAATTGCAAGCTGGGTGGAAAATAGGTCTGGAATTGACAGAAGAATACACACATCTTCTGTTGCCATGCTACTTAGTACTGGAAACCATGACTTCCTGGGCCACAGGGGCATTTTCACCACTTTGTTCACTTTATCCTTGTTGTTTTTCTTGATTTTGACCTTATGAATCAATGGAAATAGAAAAAACAAATAACAGACTTTTATGGTCCATCAGTAATGATCATTCTTCAGAACACTGACAGTGAAACCTTTGGAGACAAAATTCTTTAGCTAATCCTTGAGGGCATGCCTCTTCTGAGGATTGAATGGAACGGAGGATCCTTTGAAGATAAGGTCCCTTGGTCTTATTCTAAATGCCACTAAATATCATCTTGATATAAACTGGATTACTCACTGGACTGATAATATACCAGCCCAAGCCTCTACAAAATATTTCAAGCACCATCCCACCAGGGATACTTGGACACCTTCAGAACTTATTGGAGGATTTCAAGGGATTGGAAGCTTTGGCTTTGGAGTTTTGAAATAAACTAGACTGCCCCCTTTCTTGGCCTGATATTCCATGGACATCTTCTCCAGCCTATAGGAACAACAATTATTTATTCTTTCATTGTGGCTTGGAATCTTCTCACAATTCAGTCTGCTGTTCTGCTTCTACTTTTTTTGGGGTACAAAAACACTCTGTCTGCCCAATGCCATCTTAATAATCACATCTAACTTTTTTACAAATAGCATTCTACATATAAAAGAAAAGGCTGCAGCTATTAGTATTTGAGATCTTACTGGCATTCCAGGACCTCCAGGTTCCTTCTTGCCACAATTCCTAGCAACATAGCTATTGAATGTAGCCTAAGATCCACTGATGAGTTTATCAGGAACTCAACATCCAGTTTTAAATCTGTAAAAGTATAAAGAATCATTGATCATCTTTCTCTCAGGGAGACACCTGCTCCACATTCTGCATTCATAATAGCCAGCTTACAAGTTGAGCTGATGGAGATGAAAGTAAGTTTAAGATCAGTCTCTAGCCTGTACAATGGATCTTTGAAAGAGGCAAAATTAACCAAAGGTAGATTTGTAGTTTTTTTACCCAGCCTTACTATATCTGTTTTGACTTCAGGATGATTGTTCCATAATTCATAGTCTTTATTCACTAAAGCAGGCATGTCAATATATACTTGGTTAGAATAGCACTTTTAGTCTAGTGGAGTAAATGCAGTTTTGCTATATATAAAAGACTTGTGCATTAGTTTCATAACGAAAGCAACATTTTTACGAAAATTGTATTTTTCATGACATTCTGATTAAAACGACAAATGAATGGCATGGAACCCATAATTTCAGAAATATAAATGTCACATTCAGTTCATTTGTTCAAATTTATTCATTCATTTCTCACAATCTTACATCATCCATATCAAGTAATACACTTATCTTGATATCAGAGGTCCAGTGGTGTCTTTGACTTCCTGATCCTCCTGTGTCTTCTGATCAAATATAAGTAAATATTTAAAAGAAAAAAACCTCGTTGTCATCTTCTCTGCTGCCTATACATAATAAATAAAAAAAAAAAAGCAGAGCCAGGCATCCTGGCAATGCAGGATTGGGGGGGGGGGATTATTTCTATTTGTATAGGTGGATACCATAATGGCAGGGTTTTGAGGTTTTTAATGTTTATTTATTTTTGATTAGAAGATACGGGAGGACAAAGGCATTAAGGACACTGTGAGAACTCCAACATCAAGGTATGTATTATGACTGGTGGGAGGGGGGACTTTTTCATAATATTAATGAATTAATTTAATCTGGCAAGTGGCAACGACAATTCTGACTAACTGAATGGGGGGGAGGCTTAAACAAAATTTGTTTCATCCAAACAGGTAAAAAATAATTTAATAATTCAGATGAAACAATCAGATAAAAGAATCTTCCTTGTTTCCCTTTACACCACAATGGAATGTGTTATAAAGAATCACCTCCCTCAACCAAGATGCTCTCTTTGAACACATGTATTCCTTACATAGCATGTAACAGTATAGTGCACAAAAATGTAATATACAGCAAAGGTAATGGACACAACTCAGTATTTCCATTAGGACAGACAAATATTGAGTGTTTGCGTGTATCATTGAAGCCAAGAACTATGACACTGGGAGCATATACTCCTGGCAGGGTCATCCAAGATGAACAGATCAAAGCTAAGACACCAGAATAAGCCAATCAAAAATCTGCCAACCCACACTGGACCAGCATGGCAGATTATGGCCATTCCCTCAGCATGGCTTTACAACAAAATCAATGGCCCTCATTCCCCAGAGGTTTGCGAGTTACTTCCTATGGCAACGAGAAGACCAGCTCAATGGCAGAGGGTGCTAAGAATCGCTGGGTTCTATCCGACTGCCTTTGATCTTTAGATATCTATATTCTATCTATGAATATGGTTTCTATCTTAGAGAAACTTGTACAAGAACTAAATCAAATCAGCTGGGACATCATCAACTTATGTGAGACTCAACAGAAAGATGAAGATTTAGTTAAATTAGAGGATGGAGACTATACTTGTTTCAATGTGCTTCTTCTATATGAGTCCAAAGCTTATGGCAGGTAAACATAATAAAACTTCAATAACAGTGCTGTAACATGACTGCACTCACTTCCTGTGCCACTTACTTTCACTTTCCTACTTTACAGCTAACATTTATAGTTCCACACATATTGTTACAATACTATAAAGGAACCAATGATGGACAATGTGGATACATTTGATTTTTGATTAACAAAAGACTGACAGACACACTCGTTAAAGTAGAAAGTATTTTAGAAACAAACACTTCCTGTGTTATCAAACTAAACAGTTACCATGTTCTTCAAATCATTCACGTTTATGCCCCTACAAGTAGCCACAATGATGATGAAGTTGAAGAATTTTATGATGATTTATTACACCTGTACAAACAGGACAATTATCACTACAAATTTGTAATGGTAGATTTCAATGCAAGAACTGTAAGATCCAAAATAGATAAAAATCAATCAGACCACTTGGAACTTGAAAAAGGGAAGACAGAGGCAACCAACTGATAGAATTTGCAGAAGAACAAAATATGAACATCATGAATTCATTCTACAGAAAAAAAGGCCCACAGAAAATGGACATGGAAAAGCCCTAGTGGCAATACAAGTGAAATTGACTACATAATAATAAAACAATTTTCACTGACTGCTCAGTTTTAAATCCTTGTAACGCTGGAAGTGACCATCATCTACTGAGAGCAAAAATCAAAATTGACTGCAAGAAAGAAAAAAGAAAATGATTAAGTCAACAAACGTGAAAATAGCCAGCTATTGAAAAATTTTGAGATAACACCCCGAATAGCAAAAGAAACAATTGCAATGATGACAAATCAACCAGAATTGAAGCAAAACAGTAATATTAATAACAGCAGAATATGTAGAAAATGCGCAAGACCGCATTAAAGAAGAAATATGCCTGTTCAAGGTTGAGCTCATCAAAGAACACTGGAAGAAAATCAAGGGCTAAAGAAAGAAAAAAAAAAAAGATGGCCACACACATAACCCTTCCTTATGTACTATACCTAAAAAACAATTCTTTTATATAATTATGGTTATACTTATATGGTATTTGGGTCTGCTTCAACAGTATCTCTTGGCCTCAAAAGAGCACCAAGTTCCCCAAGATAATAAGAAAATAAATGGAAATTGTAACCTTGATAGCTTACTTACTTTTCCTTATGAAAATAAATTATAAGTAAGCTACTAAAAATACAGGCAGGTTCCATATAGCAGAGATTCAGGCATTCATTGCCCCAGTAATGATCATAGCAAAATAAAATCAACATTCTAATATGAAAACGGTAAACCGAGAATATTTCTGGATGCTAATCTACTTTAAAATATCTAATACTAAAAAGATCACAATGAATGATTAATGTATCTTGTTGTAACTATATACCACATGAAAAGCTTTTCTGACCACTTGTCTGCTCCTCATAGGATGACAGCATGGTCTGATAAAATTTATTATTGTAAAGAAAGAAAAATTGTTCTGGGCTTGTTCTTATTTTAGTAGCATATATTAATCTAAGTGCATTTAATTATTTGCTCTAATTAATTATGAATGGGGATGGGCTGAAAAGTATCACTTAAACCCATTTAGGGATTTAAAATAAAAATAAATAAATAGATCAGCATATATTCTTCAAAATGGAATATTTATTTTTCACTTCCAACCTATGCATTTATGCAAACATTGGGCACTCGTTTAAACCTTTTTAAATAAAAGACCTCTCCTTAATTATGACACCACAGTTCCACAAAAGGCCTTAACGTCTTCACCTGACAAAGTAATCTTGTTTGAGATAGTCATTATTTTGGGTAAAGACGTAAAAATATTTTACTAAATCTGGACTGTATGTTGTGTGAGGCAAGATGATTAAATGCAGCTACTGAATTGCTTCTCATGTTTCATGACGGGTATAAATGCTTTCATTGCTATGATGTACAATGACCTCATTCTTGTGGAGACGAACCCCTGGACATTTCAAATTACCATTTTACGATTTTCAACATAAGAAACAGAGTTAATGATTGCTACTTTTTCAAGGAATTCCATATGAACCACTTCTTTAAAATTCCATATAAGTTATCATTCTATTATTGGTTAATGCTTTCACTTTAATTTTTTTGATTTGAGTAGAGAACTTCTATACCAATATTCCATTGACTGAAAGGTTTTAATAAGAAGAAGCTAAGAATATCAGAGTCTGGTATATAAATGTTTATCCATTAATGGGAGCAACTGCAAGAACTTAAAGCTTTAACAATCTATAGATAAAGGGACAGATAGATAGATAGATCAGTCATGTATTTCTATAACGATCACACAAACAATAAATCATATATAATCATATATAATCTGACCATGTAACGTGCCCAAAGTCATTTAAAATCTGACAAAGTGGGGTACACATTTTGGTTATCATGATGCATAAACAGTTCCTTACTAATTTAAAGTCATAACATTTTAACACCTCAATTGCCACCATGATGGACCATGGACAGAGAGAAGAATGTTTGTATGTGACTAAAAATGCATCTGATATAGTATCAAGAAGTCCTGTTTTCGTTTTATGGGAATTTTTGTGGAAAAAAAAATTTCAAGGATATCACTCATAATAAAATAACCTATATGTAATTACATTTCCATGGAAACTTTGCCAATTTCTGGAGACGATTTCTTTGGGCATGCGAATTTCCTCTGTAATACTACCTGTCACTGTGAATGCCATTGCTTGTAAATTAATCCCACACTCCCTGAAAAAGTTCAGAGAATTGGTTAGCATCAATATTCCTGAAATGAAACAACTCCAGCTACACTCTTTGCCTTTGTGCCTGTACCCTGGTTGCTAATGTCAAAATTGCAGCACAATACAGCAGCAGGTGCAGCAATAGAGCCCACCACACCACGGTCAATACTAGTTCCCCATGTTCTTGTCTAAGTGGATGTAGAAGTAAGTAAGAGTGTGTGTAAACCAGTATGCAAAGTTCCACCTGTGGCTATTTTACTTGTGTTGAATGTATAATGTATTATGTCTGTCTGCATATCATATGTCACTTTCAATCGAGTCTCAGCTCAGATAGGATCAAATGCAACCTATCAGTTAAAAATATATATTTAACTTTTCTTATCTCCCTTCACATCCATGCTCCCCACACCCCACCTATCCAAAGAACACTTGGCTACCACCAATACTCCTTAAACCAAGAAACTCCAGTCCCCTCACTATGCCTATTTGTCTCTACATTAGCTAGAGTCAAAATTTCAGCAGCTTTCTCTCTCCCAAAGCATAGACTGAAAATATGTAATGACTGACTCCCTCTCTTACACTGGTGAGTTAGCATAGAAGGACTGTATGGGGAAACTGTTTTGATGAGAGGAAATGATATTGTTATCATTGCATTCAATGCACAGAAAAAGCTGAAAATTTACACTTTTTTGCAGGATATTTGCAATCACAACAGTTCAGTGAAGTTACACAAACATGGAAGCCATGCCATCTGTTAGTTTACTGTTTTGGGTAAAGGATATGTGTGATGGTGAAACTGTGGAGGAGGACGGGGTGTATTGCTTTCAAGCCTGTTTTTGGCTCTCTGCTATGTCTTTGGATATGGTTGCACTTTCTGAACTCTATGAGCAGTTCTTCCAGCATGTCTTTCAAGGCAGACCCCATATTTGCCATTTTGCAAGATATTGCCACAAGCTTTAAGTAGCAATTACAGTCTGCCCAGCATTATTTTGTTCCACCTACAATTGGCCAAACTGTTCAATACATCCTCTGCCTGTCACTAAGCTTGCCTCTTCCTCTCTGTAATCCTCTCACTCTTCTCCATTGACAACAGGATGTTCGCATTGTCTAGTATGCTCAGCACTGGGGCACAATCTCCTTGCATGAAAAGTAGGGCCCATAGTCTGTTCTCTTCCACCAACTCACTTGGATGACTCTATGTGCTGTCTGACCTTGTGTACTTCAAGCCTTACATGTACCATCAAACATCAACACAACCACAAACATCAACATTACCAATTATTCTTTGATCTTAATGGTTTTCATTTTGTGGCCCAAATCTATGGAAAGACAGCAGCAATGCATGTTAGACTTCAAAGTACATATATGCAGCCTTCACCATAGCTCAGCCTGCAGGTCTAATGATGTAATATTTTGTTATGTTTTCCAAGCAGTATTTACTATAGCAGTTTCAAGGGTTTTACCAAGCCTAATCGAATTGAGCCCCTGACACTAACATTTAAAATATCTAACTAGAGTTATCACAAATATTATACGTAAGGTTGGACGAAGTTCTAAAAATTTCCTGCAGGAAAGTTTTTGCCCATAGTCAATATATAAAATGTTCTCCTTTTTGCCACTGCCAATACATTTCCCACCAAAATGTTGTCATTTTTGCATATGTTTTCTATCATTGCAACATTTCCCACCAAAATAAAGAAATAATTAGCATAATAACTGATCATCATCTAATATCATCATCTGATAATAGTCTTTCATCAAATTACATTTTATTTGCAGGTGAAAATATCAGGAATTATATTAAATATCAAAATAGTATCAATCAGAAAATAACCAAATATTGTTAAAAAATCAGAAATAAATAATGAAGTAACTAAGAAGGCAGCATATGATCTGCTATATTCTTAACACACTAAGGGCTCAGTTCAATTAAGTGTGCTAACTTGGGTAGCTTCACTATGAAATTATTTGTGTGCATGTGCATATGACACTCTGCAGAGACTTATATATATTTTAGTATTTCAACATCCTGAACAGAATTTTGTCCATGCAAAGCCAATTATGAAAAATATATGTTTTAGGGCTTTTGCCTGTTAGCTAGAAAAAGGAAGCCGCATGACTGGGAGATTTTTCTTTCAAAACTTACTACAGCTCAATTATTTTATTTGTTAAACTGCAACTTTCTGTTCTAGTCAAGGGGTGGCGCAATTCCTTTCACTGACTATGGAGTTTCACAGACTCAAGATCTCCCACAGAGTGCATAATATTATTAATAATAATAATCATAATAAAATCCTTTTGGACACCAGTTGGCTCGGTTGCTAAATGTTTTATTTAACCCTTTGAGTGTCAGAGGGGTACGCAATTCATTACAAGCAATATGGTGCATACCCACTGCACTCACAGGGTTAAAATATTTTTGAGGTGCAATAAGGCCTAAATAAAACATGTACCAGCAGAAGGGGAACCCTTGTTTTACTTGGAAGGTGAAGCGCTGTAACATATTTTATTATTAAAAATGTTTACTGCTCCTTTAACACTATGCACAGTGATATCATCATATATAATAATTCACTAAAAAGTTTGTCACGACGTAGTCATGCGCAGTAGAGACGGCTGTGTGTGCTGCAGTCATGCGCAGTAAAGACTGCCCACGCTGCGGCTGATATGGAGCTGGGTGCTCCGAATTCAGACTGGAGTCCTCTCTGTGCACCTTCCTGGGACCACTTGGTCCCAGGAACATGTGCAGAGAGGACTATGGTCTGAATTCAGATCGGCCCGCTCCGTATTAGCCGCAGTGCGTTCGGGCAGTCAGTACCGCGCATGACTGCAGTGCCGCCAGTGCTGGCCTGTGTACACAGGCCTTAAAACTAGTTAGACATATTGGGCAGAGTGTATAAAAGTGGAGGAGTATGATTCTGGGGTAAAGCAGCTTCCCATAAGAGACAAAGAAACATTTAAATACAATGTGTCTGCAGCTTAAAAAGCCCAATTTAAATCAGTTGTAATGTGGGCAGTTTCTTTGTGTATATGGTACAGCTGGTTTAACCCAGGATTGCTCTGCTTCACTTTTATACATAAGGCCCATTAACTTTTTGATTGCCAGAGGGGTATACAACATATTGCAGAGAAATGCATGGTGTACCCCACTGTGTTGTTCTCAGCTAATTAATTAGCTGACAGAAAATAAAGCCATTTTACTCAGGATTTGGGAAATTTAATGAACTGTTTTTTACAACAACTCAAGTCCAGATGAATTAGAAAATGTCAAGGTTGGTAGCAGTCAAGTGGCATTCTCAGATAATATAAATAGCAAAACAGAAAAAAACTCAATTTACAAAAAGATAATGATCATTTTATTTTTTGCTCTTTGCCAAATTATAAAAAACACCTTCTATCTTTGTTTATGGCATGTGCAGAGAATAGAAATAATTATTTCAAGAGGGAATAAAAAGCAGTTCAGTAAGTGCATAGAGTTTAGTATCACTGTCAAAGTAAGAATACATGTTTATATTTTATACATGATTTCAATCTTTCAAAGCGCTCTACAACTTTACTCAATTGCTGTGATTTCTATTAATTGACATAATTAAAAGATTATATTTTATTATTTCCTTGCATTCACTAACATAATGAATTGATTAAAAAGTAGTCTATGCTTAAAGGGATAGTACTGTTTCAAAATAAAAGCAGCTCCAATTAATCTTCATAGTATTTGGGCTGTGGAGACTGTTTTTTCAATACTGTCAAAGTTGTAGTTCAAGAGAAATTGAATGATAAAGAATCTCCCTCCCGCTCCTTTTACTATTGTAACACTGCTCACCTCAGAACAGAAAGGTGTTGTCCAGATGGCTTGCAAAGAGAGGCAATCTTCAATTAGCATAAGGGAACAACCTGAAAAACATGTCAAGGGGCAGGGTTTTCATTGTTCTCACAGCAAGAAGATTGTTCCTTGCTGTGAACTGTCTGGTCTTAAGACCAGATTCCACATCTGGGGGGAGGTGGCTTACACTAGGTAAAAAGGATGGGGGGTGATACTTTATCATTCAATTACTCTTGAACTACAACTCTGACAGTATTGAAATAATATGCTTTATGGCCCAAATACTATGAAGATTAATTGGAGCTGCTTTTATTTTGAAACATTACTATTCCTTTAAAAAGATGGCCTTGTATTTATGCAACATATTTGCTTGCCTGTAATAAAAAAATAGCAGATTGGCAATGTTTTGGTAGAGCTTTTTCTCATAGAAAGCTCATGTGTCTCTCTCAGACAGTGGATTTCTATGGAAAAGATCCAGGCATTGTATGTTTACAACAACAAAGCAAGGCAAAGCTTATAGAGATATACTTAACAGAGTGGAACAGATAGGGATAGCAAAGAACAGCATATCAAGCAAGAATGCAGCAGTCACAAATTCACAAACATAAAATATTATGCAGAACGACATAGTTATATAACAAAAATAACTGACACTACATTGAAAAGAGCAGTAAATGTTTTTTTATTGAAAAAATAATGTTACAGAACTTTCTGTCTTGTGAAAAACAACGGTACACACACTGCTCAGAGATTTTGTAGTTAAAATAAGATATTATAGCTCAAACTAACTATTAAACATGTTGTAGGCAATAACACCAAATGGTGTGATGCAGAGTGAGTCATAGATTGGAGTAGCATAACAATAGAAGTTTACAGTTTAATTCATTAAAACAGTTTTAGTTGCAACAACTTAAAAAAATTTTTTTTTGTTTTGCTTTTTTTTTCCTCCAGCATATATCGCAGTGTTTTACAATAGGAAGACCCCTTAGAGACTCCTAGAAACATACAACCTTTAGCACTACCTTCTAAATTGGGTCAAAAATGTTTATCTTAAACAACAGGAGCAAAGAAGATAGAAAAATGTAAGGATTTAAACAAGATAAGAATACTGTTTATTGTTTATCTACAACTCCTGTCTACTCCCACAACAAAATAGTATGGTCAGAGAGGAGTATGTTTATATTTCACTTACAATTAAGAGATCAAACTTTAACTTCTCATCTATTAAAATGCACGGCTTTATTTTTCAACAGTGCAGTATACCACTTAAAATCATCATTCACACAGTTCCTTATTCCTTCAGAACTGTGTAATCTAAAGGAGCAGTAAACTTTTTTTATGAAAACACCTATTTTACAGAGCATTTCCTGCTGAATAAAACAAGGTCACTCCTATCACTGTCAGATGTTTTATTCAAAAATTATAGCCGTTTAAATAATCAGGAAGTGAATTTACTGTGTTTACATTCTGGTAGTTCTAACTGACAGGAAGTGACAGGCCGTTTCTATCACATTCTATGGAGAACTGTATGTCTCTGACTTTTCTGACTTTCCTCTCCATTAGAATCTAATAGGAAATCTAATTAGAATTTGACCACTAGAGGGCACTGCTAATGTAAACAAAACATGGGTTCAAACTGTAATAACTCTGGAAATATAAATCTCTCAGCAGTGGGAGTACCCTTATTTTACTCAATAGGAAAATCCCTACAATATATATATTTTCATAAAAAAAGTTTACTGCTCCTTTAAAAAAGTGAATGTCCAAACAGTTATAGGGTTAGACATCAAACCAACTGCAAAGGAAATTTATTGTATAACTTTCTACTTTTTATTTAATAGGAAACTCAAAAAAGACCAGTGTTTTATAGTAGCCCATAGCAGTTTGAAAACTAGTCTGATTAATATGTTGTTTTGCATTATGACCGATCATATACTAATACTGTATTTTCTTTTTTACCTGAATGTTGATCGTTCCTTTTGATCTCAATTATGAAATGGAATATACATTATCCATTCAGTGTGTAATAAATATATTAATTAACTACACCTTACCAACTGTATTAGAAATGCTACTTAAAGAGATAAGATTGATTTAAATGGATACGATTCACGTAAGTGGTCAAATATGTAAGTAAAAACTTAATAGACGGCTAGAGATAATTCAACAGTCCTTTATTACTCAGAAATGACCAATTTCTATATGCTATCCTAAGTATGATGTTTCTTTTGAATGAACTCCCATTTTAGATTTCTTTCATTTCAGTAGAATTACTGAAGCCTAATTAATATCCCTCTAAATGTAATTAACTAGTTGGCTACCGTACACTTGCACAATGTATAATAATAATAATGAAAGTTATTTGCTGCCCAAACACTGTTGGGGTTATTTACTAAAACCATATACCCTAACAGCACAAAAACTTTACAATATGTATTAAAGAAAATAAACCTCTTACAAACCAGGTAGGAATATTGAATTTGGTATGTCTAGTACTATTAATTTTGTACTAGTGTTGTCAGTTTTGAGAACAGAAGAATGTAATAAATATGTTTACTGATAGATACCTGTTCTGCAAGACATCCCTGGTCTATTTAGATAGATGCTTTGTGTGTTCAGCAACAGATGCAAAATGAGTGATTTATTAGAATATCATTCCACATACTTCTTAATACATAAGAAAAGGAAATAATCTCTCCTTGCCAGACATGATTTTGTCTTCCACATGACAGAGATTACTGCCTTTTCCACACTATTTCTGAAACAAATCTATATGCATTGCCTCATAGAAAATGAAAAACGCTATACAAATTAATATTATTAATTATATTCCTTAGAATATGAACTGCTGCGTTTATATAGTAAGAAAAAAATCTTTTATATAGGTAAGAGTAGGAATAACTAACATCTAATCACTGCATCCTGCAGCTTAAACGATTGAGTGCCAGAGATGTATGCAACACATTGCAGACCACTCCTCTGGCACTCAAAGGGTTAAAGGAGGGTTAACACCTCCTAATAGTAACTCCCCACTTGCCTTACTATGGCCAAAAATCTTAATTGTCCTATGGATTTTTGTCCTCATGCCTTTGATAAAGTGAAAATGGAGGTTATGCACTAAGGTGTGATACAGAGGTGATAAAGTGGAGATGACATTGCCAGTGATATCTCTTCTCCAGTTCCTATGTTAATCTGTAAAGTTTATGCACAAAGATCTCCAAAGTGGGAGAAATATTTGTGCATTAACTCCACTGAATAACATAGGAACTGGAAAAGTGATATCTCTGGAAAAGTTATCTCTGCTTTATCACCACTTTATCACTCCATAGAGCATCTCCCCCATTATTTTCTATTAGTCTTGGATGTCCATAGAAGTAAACATGGTGATTACAAGCAGGACCACAGCAGTCAGGACTTCAATCACAAAGTCACAAGCGTAAAATTCATTAGCATTATCTGGCCATTTTAATGTAAGTCAGTGGATAGTATTTAGAGTTGTAAGCTCTCCTTTAAAGCTGCACATTCAGGATTAATTTATAGATGTGAAGATCCATAAATCGCTTAATGTAAAAGTGAAAAGTATTTTCAAATTTACAGTATCTGCAAATGGACAACTGTTGCTTTGTAAAATACAAAGAAGTGGAGGAATAACAGTCATATTGTCTGGAATCTACAAATTAAAAATACATGTATTTATTTATATGAGCTCACACAAAACCTGTTAAGCTGTTTAATTAAATTTATTTAGCTGCATTAATTAAATAGATTAGTGTAAGAATAATGTACACTTCACTTCATTGTGTACAAAGGGACATAATGTTCCCAGAACTGATGTGGTATATATTTGCTCTTCATTTGGATTTTGATGAATTAACAACATCTTAAATATTTTATATGTTGTTGTTCTACACAATTATGAAGTCAAAATTGTGAACACACTGATTTCTACCTCAATTTTTAAAAACCTTTTTGTCTTCAAAGTCTCGTTTGACAAATTATAAAATTGTAAAAAAAAAATCCTGCAAGGTCCAATGTAGGACCAAAACTGTTTGGCTATGAATAAACCTGCACTTTTGAATGACTATACTAGTGTGCTGGCCCTGTCTTCACCCTGGGCACACAGGTAGATATTAATATGTATTGTTATATATTATATCTGCAGTTTCCCATTTATAATGATCGCTATTCGAGCCTGCCTCCAGGGCACACCTCCTCATAACAAAAAATAGGCTTCTATACACTGAATGGCTATGGAGACAACTTTTTATTGATCATTATCAGATTGTAAACAGAAACAATTAGCAGTGCGCTAAAATATTGATTAAAGGGATAGTAATAGCTGATTTTATCAAAATTTAATTCTACAGATATTAAAAAAAATAAATTAAATGATGTAAATCCGGTCTCTCAAACATGTGTAGTTTGAGACGCATACGTTTCTAAAGTTCCCCCCTCCTGCCCCATTCACAGACATCAGCTCTCTAGTTAACAGATCGAGATTCTGGTCATGTGACTGGCCAGTTGCTCTGCAGCAGAGCAGAAATAGCGATATCTAAAAAGAAATACTTCACTGGAACTGTTTACAAAGTGTGCTTGCAAACCAGGCACACTTTGTAGACCTTTCCAATGAAGTATTTTTTTTTAGATAGCACTATTTCAGCTCTGCTGAAGAGCCCACCGGCCAGTTGCATGACCAGAATCTCAATCTGTTAGCTAAAGAGTTGATGTATGTGAATGTGAATATCTCTCAAACCATAAGGTTTAAGAGATAGGATTTGTGCCACATCATTTCTTTTTTTAAACTCTACAAAATAAGACTTTTTTTATTCGGACATTACTGTGACTTTCATATGCTTAGTAAATATTCATTCCGCTGGACTGTACAGTAACCAGTATAGTCCTGCATTGTGTATTTTTCATTAGTGTCCTGCATCACAATGGCATTATGGTCACAGTACAATTGATTTAACTGAGTATTTTAACCCCTGGGATTTTAGGGATGTATCAAGCATCCAAAAGGTACAAAGTCCCATTGAAATCAACAGTTTATATGTTCCCTGAATTGCAGTTGATTAGACCTAGAATTACTTTGCTATATCTTTGAATGCAATTATTCAAATTATATCCTCAAGGACTGTTGACAGGCCAGGTCCTCAGGTTATACACACCTAAAGAGTATAGTTCAGTATTTCACAATATTAGCTTTCAGTATATTCCTGCTTGAGGACAGATGGGTAATCAGAGGACAAGTCATTGTGATTGATCCGCCGGTGCTTAAGTAGGACCAGAGGTGTGCAGAAAGCATTTCAAAACAATGCATTGCACATTTTCTGGTCTAAAAGGATTAAGAATTGACCTGTTGGTGTGTTTCCAAGACTGGAGTTGAGAATCACTGGTCCATTTAAACTGCAGTGGATAACTCTGTGGCACTCAAAGGGTTAATAATGCAGGCAACAGTTAGTTGGTTAAGCATATGCTTGATGGTTAGATTCAGCAACCTTTGAACACCAGATATGTAAGCTTGGCTTAAATAGAGATCTTCTAATAACAGGGTGACCAAGAGAAATGGGAAGGATTAGAATATAAATGTATGCCTAGGTCTAAGGTATAAGCAGCTAGTTCACAAACCACAGATGTCAGGGCCTGTCTGACTACATAGGCCACATAGACATCTGCCAAGGGTTCTGAAATGCAGGATGGTACACAATGGAAGGCTGGACATGAGGCAATTGCCTCCCAGGCTGGCCTAGTTTTTTATACATGAGGGCCATAATTCATCATTCTATATTACTAGTCATGGGCCTCTTCTCTGTTCAGCCACAGCCTTCGTAATGTGACAACATGAGTTGTGGCCACATATATCTCCACTGGGTTTCATGCTTAAGTCTCTGTCCTGGTTTGCTCCAGTGTATGAAACTTTGAGTGTGAATATTAAAAAAAGTTCCAATCAGGTATTTTTAAGGTTTAGAAATGTCGTAATTTGCAGCTGGCAGGGGGGCCAGACTTGACAAGTGAAATCTGTGATATAAAGCAGATACTTCACATACTGCAATGCCATTCTCTTACTTACACAGTAAATGTTGGGGTTTGTGGCTCAGCACTGTTTATGGGAGTTGTGCATGCAGCCTGTAGCCTATCACAGTATTAGCCAAACGGTTACAAGGGTCAAATTTATGCTCCCCCTACTGGCTGCCAAGTTGAACAGACATGCTACTTATTGCAGTCCTAGCTAAACAGGTAGGCTAGAGGGAACTGCAAGATAACAATTTCCATTAACTCGCTGAATGACAGGGGCCTGTACTATGAGACAAATTTTTGCTATGCATCTGTTTAAATATAATTAAAACTAGTGTATAAGCCTGTGTACATGGGCCAAGGTCCGGGTAATGTTAACCCTTTGAGTGCCACAGGGGTACGAAACGTAATGCTTTGCAATACGTTGCATACCCCTCTGGCACTCAAGGGGTTAAGCGGCCGCTTCATAAGCAGTAGAGACTGCCCAAACGTGCGCAGTCTCTACTGTGCATGACGGCTTCTGACAAACATCCTTAGCGAATTATTATATAGGATGGTTAATGCTTATAAGTGAGATATATATATTGTTTTTTAGATCAAATCCAGCTTTTCATTAATGCTTCACTTGAAATAACTTTTGTATTGTTATAGGATATAATGTAATAAATGAAATAAAAAAATACACACATAAAAATATCATACTGTCTCAAGAAAATATGCATTTGTACCTACAGTTTCAATTGGTTTTAAAATTCCTGTATTCCCCTGGTACACAACACTGAAACCAAATATGTATAGTTTTATCTAGTGCACGGCCTGCATAGATCCCCAAGTTAATAAGAGCCCAAATGAGATTTTTCAAATTGTTCTTTGCAAAATGAACATTCAATAAATTAAAAAGTAAAACTAATAAAATCTCAGCAAACACATTAAAGTATTTGTATCTTCCTACTTAATATTATAATGCAAGGAATTTTTGTTATACATATACATTTTTGGAAACATTTCCAAGATAATTCAAAACTGCCTGACAGTCCTTCTTATACAAAATTATCATGAAGAGAATACTCAATGAATAAAGTGATGCACTGATACCCAGCATGTAAGAATCACATATGTCTGCTACTCCCACAAGCCTCAAAATTGTAACAGAACATAACAGCATTTATGATCAATATATATATATATATATATATATATATATATATATATATATACACAAACTCAAACACACACTTAATTCACTCTCTTGCTCTTTTTTACTTCAGGGGAGATCATGTCGCTCACAACAAAATAGATAATGCTGCTACCACACTTTTTCAAAAGTAAAACAGCCCTGGTAGGGACTTTACAGTTTATTAACCCTTTGAGTGCCAGAGGGGTATGCAACACATTGCTTTGCAATGCATTGTGTACCTCACTGGCATTCAAAGGATTAATTTGCCTTCCCCAGGACTGGGGAAGTTAGCAATTTTGAAAACAAACATTGCTATTGTTGCTACCACATATCATGTTTGTACGCACTGCACACATGGTCCTGTAGTACCTGTGGTTTTTTGAGGCTCCAATAGAATTTTGTCCACTTCCCACTCATTTTTAAGTTTGTAAAATAAACAGTGAACATATAATGTATCATAAGAACAGAAAATGAGGGTCACATGTAAGCCAGGGTCACATATAAGCATTTTTCCAGCTAATTAACTGCCTATTGAAATACAGTGAAATTCTGCATTGGAATGTTATAAAATTTCCAAATTTACTACAATTGCATTTTTTTATTTTAGAAGCTTTTTTTTGTCCCAAAGACAAGGCTTAGCAGCACCAACTAGTTTGTTAGCATGTGCAAATTAACCCCTTTTCAATGAAAGCGATTTGGCTTCTTTCACATAGGCGACAGAACTATTGCAGCCTCCTGAGAGAGTTCTGTCTCTGGTGTATCTATACTTGCCTCTGTCTTGTGGAATGCAGAGAAGGTGTGTCTTATGACCAGGTCATATGAGCTCTCACCAGTATTATTGGCTGGCTTCCATGTGAGCTGGTCATTCATCGGAAGTTTTGATGAAGATTTCAACTGCCAATTCTGCTAATGAGAAAGGTCTGCCAATGGGTCCCATATATCACGGTGCAGATTTTCCTTATGGCAACTTAATTGCATTCCTGAGGGAATTTTTGGGAAAGTTGCTTCATGGTGGACTTTGGTATGCACGCGGAGTGATAGTCACCTATGTGAAAGGACCATAGTCCAGCATGTTACATTTTCCCACATGGGATAGGAGCCTAACAATGTATCCTTATATGTTATAATTATGATGTAAACTGTATGTTTCTGTAATGCATAATGATGAAAAATAATAAAATATAAAAAAAAATTCTAAATAGGAGACACAAGAGAAAGGATAATAAAGGGACATGTGCATAATACGTAAATATAAGGTATTCACAATGTAAAAGACATTACTAGCATCACAAAACATTTATAAACAAAAGCTGCACTTCATCAAAACTGGGGATGAAATGTCAAAAGGCATTGGGAAGCCAGGATATATAATGTCTTTAGATCTTAGAAAAAAATAAATATCTGCCTCATTTTTCATGTATACTGCTGCTAAGTTAAGTACATTTTCAAAGCAGGCCATGACAAATACGCCACAAAAAAATCCTGTTAAAAAATAACAGGATTTGTGACTGTATGTCCCACATGCTTTGAAAATCTATCCTGCTGAGATCAAATGTGAGTACTTTTAATCTGAAGAGTGGTAAGTTTTTCCTGATAACAAATACTATAAATAAAGGCAGCTTTAACCCTGTGGGTACCAGATGGCAATGCGCTAGCTAACTCTCTGATACATGTTTTTGTCACTTACTTATCTATTGGATTTCTGAAGAGGTTCCATATCATTCTTGTATTGAAGGGGATCCTGGCATTGGTATTATCTTGTTTAACCCTTTGAATGCCAGAGGGGTATGCAATGCATTGCTTTGCAATGCGTTGTGTACCTCTCTGGCACTCACAGAGTTAACCCTTTATGGGTCAGAGGGCTACATAGGGCAATGCATTTCATACCCATCTTGTCTTTAAACTATTAATGACCTTGATTATTTTATGTGGATATTTATTTTTTCACTGTCTAAAAAAATATACTTTTCTGACTTTTAGTTCCATTAGTTCAAGCTATTAGTTGCCAGAGAAATAATTTAAATAGTAAATGCAAACTTATAATGAAATTTGTCACAGATTTACATTGATATAGTAACACTTTTTATGGGGAAAACCATCTGCATGACAGGGAACACATAAAAGTGTCTCAAATTACAATTGATTATATGTGACCTTTAACCCTTTGAGGGCAGGTGCTTGGGACTTTTTTAGACCCTGTCGGCCTGACATATTTTCGGCATTTTTGCTATTTATCTGATTAAGTATGATTCTCGTAGGTAACTTTCTAGTTACATATGGAAAATCAATAATAATTTTTTTTGAGAACGAACTGAGTTTTTGCATGATGCTTTACATTAAGTACATTTTGCAAGATGCAAAAAGTTATGATATTATAGTTACAAAAAAGTAAAACATTACTTATTTTTGCTGAAATTATAGACTATATATCAAAAACCTTTGTGTTGATTGTTAAAGTTTATATTATCTGAAAAAGCCCTGAATCTTCCAAGTAGAAAAATATGTATAGTTTTACCTAAAAGCAGGGCCTGCACAGTCACCTAAATACCAGGAACACAAAATAGTATTTTAAACTTCATGAACTAAAATGCAAATTCCAGTGGTTACGTGTTAAAACTACTAAAAAAAACAGCTGAATAACAATATGAAACGATATATATTTCCAGAAATTAGATATCCCACTGCATCAAATGAGGGGACACTTCTGTTTCTACCCCTAGCCTTGTTTGCACAAATGTATCCAGAAGGTGGCGCTAAAAGAAAAATAAGCTTTTTTATATTATTATTATTATTATATTTCCACCCCTTCAAATGTACTCAAATCTTTGAAAATATTCATTCATTAGCTAGCACTCTTAGGACAAAAAACAGCACCCCATTGTTATGAGTTGACATGCCATAGTTAGTGCTAGAGGCACAAAACTACACAGACCACAACCTATGATTTTTACTTAATTTTTTTTTTTTATATTTTTACCCCTTCAAATGTACTGAAATCTGTGAAAAATGCAGTTTCCAACTATATTCATTATCAAGTGCTCTTAGGAGAAAAGTGTGAACCCATTTGTATGAATTGACTTACCACATGGGTTCCAAAAGCACAAGACTAAATATTTTGCAACATTTTATAGTCATTTTTTTTTCAAGTATGACTTGCCCACCAAGTAAATCTGAATAAAAAATAACACACAAAATAATGAATCCTGTGTGTGCCATAGGGGTGTCAAGTGCATTGCAAAAGAAAAATGATGGACCTCTCTGTGGCAATACAGGGTTAAGACATGTTTGCTATTTTGTTTTTTTCAGACCTCACTGGGGGACCTCAGGACTCCTCCTGTTGCCACACCCTCCCCCCCAGCTATTGATCTCCTAATAGGAGATGGTTAGCTTGGGGAAAGCCTTCTTACATCAAAATGATCATGCCACCGGTGACATGAAGAGATTTTCCCTGATCCCACCGTACTCTCTTGGGTCACTGATATTTGTCTCCAGATGGAAGATCAATAGCTGGGGAGGTCTGAAAACAAATTATATAAAAAAAAGGTTTGGGTGGAGGGGGGAGATCCCAACCAGGTTTGGGGCACAGGCTTGGCTCTGCAGGAACATTGGGCCAAAAGCATGCCCCACTGGCACTCTGAGGGTTAATTATTTGAAATGCCATGGGCTTGGGCCACTTTTTAGACTCTATAGGCCAGACACATTTTAAGCATTTTTGCTATAATAGGTAAATTGTTTTTTTTTTAAGTAATTGATCTTTTTAAAGGAAGAGTAATGTTTCATAAAAACAGCAGCTCCAATTAATCTTCTTAGTACTTGAGCCATAGAGAGTGTTATTTCAATACTGTCAGAGTTGTAGTTCAAGAGTAATCAAATAATACATTTTTCCCCTCTCTCCCCTTTTACCTAGTGTAAGCCACCTCCCCTCAGATGTGGAATCTGGTCCACAGACCAGACAGCTCAGCAAGGGGCAATCTTATTTCTGTGAGAACAATGAAAGCCCTGCCCCCATTTACAGGTTTTTCCCTTATATTAATTGTAGATTGTCCATCTCTGCAATCCACTTGGACACCACCCTGCTGCTCTGAGCTGAGCAGTGTTACATCAGTAGAAGGGGAGGGAGGGGGATACTTTTTCATTCAATTACTCTTGAACTACAACTCTGACGGTATTGAAATAACACTCTCTGTACCCAAATACTATGAAGATTAATTGGAGTTGCTTTTATTATGAAACATTAATATCCCTTTAATGGTGCCTTGCATTAAGTAAATTTTGCATTGTGCAACAAACTATGATGTCATAATTACAAAAATAAAAATTAATTATTTTGCTAAAATCACACACATTATAAATGAAAAAGCATTAATGTTGATTGTGAAAGTTTGAATTATTAAAAAAAGTCCTGAATCCGCTTGTACAAAAATATCAAATATGTACAGTTTTACCTACATGCATGGCCTGCACAGACCCCTAACTGTCAGGAACAAGAAATGGTATTTTCAACTTTTTGTTTATATTGTAAAGCTACCATAAAACAGCTCAATAACTATATAAAATATATATTTCTGAAAAACAGATATCCTCCTGCATCAAATTGGGGGTCACTTGCCTTTCTACCCCACTGGTGAGCCCACATACTTCCAGAAGGTGGAGCTAATGGAAAAATTGGCACATTTTACATTTCTACCCCTTCAGTTTGTACTAAAATCTTTGAAAACTATTGAATTCTCTACTTTATTCATTATCTAGTGAGCTTAAGAGGCAAATGACACCCTACTGGTATAAGATGACATACTGTGGGGCAGTACAATACTACACGAAATAAAACCTGTGATTTTTCTTATATTTTCTCAAACATGGCTTGCCTGTACTTAAATGGTTATAATAGCTAAAGAAGTGAAGACAAGTAGACATAGCATACCATTTTGGAAAGAAGATAACCTACTGCATCAAATGATGGGTCATTTCAGTTTCTAACCCTAGCTTGATTTGACCAAATATTTCCAGAAGTTAGTGGTAAAAGAACTCTGTGAAAACAATGGAATTTCCAGCTGTATTCATTAGCAGGGGTGGGCAAAAAGTAATGTTTTGTTACTGTCAGAATTTCTGAGGAAAACACAGTTTTCTGCTTTTCCTGAAGGAATGTAGGCCCTTAAAGAAACCCATATATTTTCCGTCGTTTCTCTAGGAGCACAAACAATTTTGCAAGAATGGTTCCATTTCCTTCCTATGTTTTTCAGTGGGGAAAAACGTCCTGCCCATATAATATATGAACCCATAATTTCCTACACTGTAGTTTGGAGCGTTTTTGAAGCAAATCAGAGTAGAAAGAGAAAAAATAAGTTTGAATATAAAATAAAAAATAAATACATTGGTTACTGTTACTTCATAGTGCTGGCTGACACTTTGACCAACTCCACTCTTAAAAAAAGAGAAGTTGGGTGGACCCTGTGGCTTGTGACAGTGAGGAGGAAGCCATTAGTACTAGAAGTGGCATCACTAGTGATAAAGAGACTGGGAGCCCACATACCCCATACTCAATTATGCCAGGTCCCCCATCATCTTCCTTTGGGATCTGTGGACAAATTTTAAAGAAGGCAGAAATGGGTAGCTATGGGAGTAGCACAGATCACCTGCCTGTGCCTTCTGCTACTGCTACCAGTGGGCCTTCCTCTTCTGAGGAGGAGGAGAAGAAAGAGATGGCAAATGTGACAGCAGGGAATCTTCAGACACATTTGGCATACTCAAACAGACCCACCACCATACAGCAGCTAAAGACTGTTGGGGGTCTTGATGAGAGTGAGGGTGGTGATAGAGCAGCATGGACTATCTGTATGAACCCTGATGCTGCAGCTGAGGTGGAAAGTGAAGTCAGCAGCAAGACCAGTGATCAAGGGAACCCACATATCACTGACCCAATGATTCCCATTCTCCTGGCATTGTCCCTCTGGGGAATTATGATGAAGAAGGCAGAACTGGCTAGCAAAATGAGCAGCAACACAAATCTGCTGTCTGTGCTTGCTGCTACTGTTGCCAATGTGCCTTCTTATGAGGAGATGGCAAGTATGACCGTAGGAGACCCTGTATCACACTTGTTATCCCCAACCAGTTCTAAAGAGAAGCAAGCAACTGGTGGTGGTGGTGGTGATAAGAATAATAGTGATGATGCAGAAGCTGGTGTTGAGGAGAGCATGAGGGCATTTTTGTCAGAAAGTGAAAAGGCATGGGAGAAAGAGACGCAAATGGAAATGGGCATCATTGCCACCACAAGCAGTGACATTGTGGAGTTTGATGCTGCTATACTTCCTGCTGAGTCATCAGAGGCAGACTTTCATTTGTTTCATGAGCAAGATGGTGATCTGAGAGCCACTTTGGCCACCATGGAACTGGCTTCTCCAAGTGGTGACGTGAGACCAGGGTCTGCTCTACATGCCACCAATAATCCTGGTCTTATCTCCAGTTATGATGTTGAGGCAGCAGAATCACCAGCCACAGCCATTGAAGGTGATTTTGGAGAAGAAGAAAAACATTCTTCTACACCTGATATGAATCTTGTGTGTAGGGATATTTTTCCCTTGGGGCACACACAGTACAGTCTTCAGCAACTACACTGTGCTCTGTGATGACTGCATTGCACACTGATGGGACAAGGTTTTGAATAGGGGAAAGGAGGGGACACATCTTGGTACAGCCCTCATTCAGCACATGCAACATAAAAACCCTGAATTTTATGATAAGCTTGTGAAAGTCAAACTGAAGCTGTATCTCTGCCCCGTTCCTCCCCAGGCATTAACAACGTGGGTGGAAATTCCAGAGCAAGACAAGAGAACCCAGCCTGAGCCTGGAAGTTCGATGGTGAGTGTGACAACTGCACTTTTATCATTGTCTTGTGCTGGGGTCTTAGCACAGGAAGATGAACCAGCATTCCCTACCCCGACACCCTCAGAGTCCTCTGCCTCTTCCTTTGGCATACCACATTTGCCGTTGTTACCTTCCCCATGTGCTGATAGAGAGTCTGTAGATGTGAGGATCTGGCAGTTCGTGTCTACCCATTGCACATTGTGTGGTGCACTGAGAGTAATAGGCTGCAGGGTTTCAAGGAGTATCTGAGGACATGATATTCGACTGAATATGCAAAACTGGTCAGGGCCAGATTTCCCAATAGGTAGAGTAGGCAACTGCCTTGAGCTCTAAATTTTGAGGTGCACCTCAGCAATGCAGGCCACACCCACATCTGAATTATGGGTGTGGCCAGAGCAATGTTACTGTCCCTGCACTATTCAAAGTATATGCCTCTTTAAATCATCAATCATTGAATCCGTTGCATACTAGAAACATTTTCAGTGCATTGCAGAGCAAAACATTGGAGATCACTTTAGCAACCACAGGGTTAAGACTGTTTTGTCCTTTCTTGTTATACAGCAAGGGTATTTTCTGTATCAGGAAACAGTGACAATATAGTACAAGGGTATTTTCTGGGACTGGGGTGGGGTCATGTGAGGAGTTGGGGGTGTGGCCATGGGTAGAGCTAAGGACACCTAGTCTAGGGGAGCCTGGGATGTAAATCCAGCTCTGACAGATATAATGCAGTGTAACAAATAACAAGCATTTCAAACACCAACTTTTTGTCCTGTAAATGAGCAGAGAGGTAGATTACATTGCACTGCTAAATAACTGAGATCAAATGCTCCAATTTTGAGCTCGGTTTACTCTTTTTTTTGTTTTTATTTTCTTTTGTGCCTTTCTTTGTTCTTTTTTAACTGTTTTCTTGCACTAAGATCTCTAATGTTGCAGAAATCTTAATACTTTGGAGCACCCTTTCTTTTGCTCCATGGAGCTAATGCATTAAGAATTCAAAAGTTGGAGAAATCTTTAGGCACTGGCTCCACAGAATAACATAGGTCTTGGAGCACCATTTTTTCCTCTGTTTTTTTGCTTAATTTTTTTGCTGTGGTTTTTTTTTTATCCATTTTCTCTGTTTTGTTGCTGGGTTTTTTTTTTTAGCTTTTTTTCTCTCTCTTTTCTTGTACTACGATCTGTAAATTTGTAGAAATCTTAATACATTGGCTCCATATAATAATATAAGATTTGGAGCTCCTAAGGAGCCAATGCACTAAAACCTCTAAATCGGGAAATAATTTTAGGTATTGACTCAATATAGAACTTTTTATCACGGTTTTTGCATCATTTTCTTGCTCCATTTTTTTTTTACTCTTTTTTTCTAATTTTTCTTGCTCCATTCCTTACTCTGTTTTTGCTCCTTTTTTCTTGCCCCATTTTTTGCACCATTTCCTTGCTCCATTTTTGCTCCTTTTTTTGCTAAATTTTCTGCTGTTTTCTTGCTCCATGTTTTTGCTAATTTTTGCTCTATTTTCTTGCTTCATTGTGTTTGCTCTGTTTTCTCTCTGTTTTATTGCATTAAGATATGCGCAGTTGGAGAAATACATTGGCTCCATAGAATAACATAGGACGTGGAGCACCAATTTTTATAATTTTTGCTCTATTTTCTAACATTATTTTTTGCTCCTTTTTTTATCCAACTCCTTTTTTTATCCAACTCTGTGCCAGAGTTGTACAAGCAGATGGTTTGTTTGTTGAGCAAACGGCTGGAAAGCTCATATGGCAATAAAAGCCACCTGACAACAGATATGTGGACAAATGGGCAGAGAACAGACTATATGACTTTGACTGCTCACTGGGTTTCCCTCCCACCACCGATGGGCAACACTAATTTACAGCATTAGTTCACAGACAGTAATCTTGGCTCTGGTTCTGGCTGTGTGATTAAAAGACAGCAAAAGGATATCCTATACCATCAGCACACCACCTTGTGCCTGCAAAGATTTGAGAGACAGTCTCCCAAAGCCATATATGTATTAATTAAACTAGAGCAGGTGATAGTGAAAAGGGAATGGGAAGGAAGGAAGAAAAGGGAATGGGAAGGGAGGGAGAAAAGGGTAGTACTAGTGAGAGCAGGATAGGCCAGCTGCCTGTGCCTGCTGCAAGATGTTATGCCCCTGCTGACAGTGCCACCATTGCTGTACCTGCAGCCACTAGTGTTGTACCTGCTGCCAGATGTGCTGCCCCTGCTGTCAGTGCCACCATTGCTGTACGTGCAGCCACTAGTGTTGTACCTGCTGGCAGATGTGCTGCCACTAGTGTTTTACCTGCTGCCAGTGCTGAACCTGCTGCCACCAATACTATGCCTGTTGCTAGTGTTTCTTGTAGTATTCGGGGGGAAGGAGAAAATGATGCCAAGTGTGACAGCAGGGGATACTCTGTCACATTGCTCGTCACCTCCTCCAAGCAGCAGTGAGATATCTGGAATAGAGCAGTATCATGTAGGGACTAGTGGTGGTGGTGGTGTCAGAGAAGCTGGTGTGGAACAGAAATTGATGGCCTTTTTATCAGAAAGTGAGAAGGAATGGGAGACAGGGATGAGGATGGGCATCACCACCACCATTAGCAATCAGCTTTTGGAATTTGCAGAAATTACATCTGGTCTAATTCCTGCTGCTGCTGCTGCTGCTGAGATGAAAGGGCAGCAGGGTGCTGAGGATAAGGCTATTGTGCCACAGACCACTGTGGACACAGTGGGAATGGGGTCAACAAGTAATGCAGGACTAGGACAGTTTCCACTTGCCAGCGCAAGCAATGCTTCTGGTCCTAGTTGTAGTGCTAAATCTGAGGCAGTATCAGCAACATTATCCTCTGCCAAAAAAATTGAAGGGGAATGTGGAGAAGAAGAAGAGGCCATTCTTCTCCACCTGTTCCCTATACCTCCCCCCAGAAGTCATGGGTGTTGGACTATTATTCTCTTCTGGCAGGCACAGTGCAGTCATCATCAACAATGGTATACTGCAAAATTTTTGACAAGTTGGTGAGAAGGGGAAAGGAGGGAACACACCTTGGCACAAGCTCCCTGATAACACACATGAAACACAGACACCATGACATTTCTGTCAAATATGTTAAAGCCAAACACCCATTACAGAAATCTAGCACCACTGTTACTGTACCCCCTGACTCTCCAGAAAGGTTGAGATCAAAGAGGAGGAAGAATAAAGAAACCCACACAGACACTGGAAGTTCCATGAAGAGTGAAACAACTAGCTTGCCATCAACATCACCTTCTTTCTGTAGGGTAACAAGGACATCTCCTGCCAATCCACCTCGTTCATCATTACCTCCCCTGCCAAATGATAGCCACTCTTTTGATGTTAGGATATAGCATTTCATCTCTACCCATTGCACACTGTGTGGTGCACTGACCACACATGCCAGTGTGGTGGAGAAGAATCAATACCAGGTCATCAGATGACATCTAAGGAGATTCCAACCCGCAGAATGTGCTAGAATTCTGTCAGGGAGGGTTCATTATTACTATTAAACTGCAAGCACGCTGTCGCATGTCCTTAGTGGGTATGGAAAAGGGGTACAGTGACATCTGCAGTACTTAGTTTCTGGTGTCATGGTGTTTGGATACAGATGTGCCCCCAGATGTTATTTACCACACACACTGTGCACATTGCAGTTGCTGATGGAAGCTACAGTTTCTGTTCTCAAGGGAAAAATATATATTCTAACAACAACACACCCATGACGATTTTGGAGGAGGGGCAGGTGGAGAAGATTTAATGGCAAACTTGTTCTTTTCTCCACATATACTGGGGGCTACTTTTTCTTCTGCTACTGCCTCAAGTGCATCACTGGAGCCAGTTGTGGCAAGTGGAACCTTCATCATCCATCTTCCATGTTACTGCTATTGTTGATCCCATTCCCTTTCAGCTGCCTAATCATCCTACAGCTTAAACAACTCAGCAGCAGCAGTATGAACAGCAGTTGCAACTCAGGACTCAGGAGGACATTTGACAATGGCCAGTAGCTACTGGCCAACATGACCTGCTAGCACTAGGCCAGTAGGGCATTTTTATTTTTTTCTCAGGGCTTGTGCTTTGAAAAATAAAAAATAAATAAATAAAAAAACATAGTCCTACAAAAAATAAAAAAATTTTTGGGGGTTTGTTTCTAACAAGCCCAAGTCCTACAAATCAATGTTTCCTTAGGGCTTGTGCCAAACAAGCTTAAGTCCTACAAATCAATGTTTCCTCAGGACTTGGTCCTCTAACAACAAATCTAACAAATCATCCTCTACGAAAAACTCTATCAAGTCAAGTATCAGTCCACCCCAGTGGCAGCTTATGTTAAGGGTTTCCTGTCTCTATCACTTTACATACAAATTTCTTATTTTTTTTATTAACTGTCCCCCCAATAGTAGTCAACCCCCCAAAAAAAACAAATTCCCTGTTCAAATTATTTATTCATTCACCAACACGGGCACCCTCCTCAGACCTCTTTATACCATGTCTTATTGTTTTTATTTTATTTAGGACTTATTTTTTATTAAGTGCCCCCCATCCCAGTAAACAACCCCCCAAAAAATCATCCCCTGTTCAACTGATTCTTTCCCAACACCCCACCAACACAGGCACCCTCATGCCCCTTTTATACCATGCCTTTGGGAAATTAAATAATATTTATTTTATGTTCTGTGTAACTTCAATGTTCCCATTGATTTCAATGGAATGAGCTAGGTGGAAAAAGTGGAAAAAAGCAGAAAATCTGCACTTTTCGCAGGAAATTTTTTGCCAAGAGAAAAGTGAAATTTTTCGCCGATTTCAGTTTGAGGCAGAAATTTTCATCTATCCCTAGCTGCTACTCTTCTGGGGCTAGATGTTGATGCAATTCTATTACTGCTGCTAGTAGGTGACAAAGGTGCTACACTTCCAACAGCAGTAGAGGCACTCATCTTAGAAAGCATTGTAGATATTGATACCCTGTTTTGTTGCTGCTGGTTAGTCAATGCTAGTGTGTATGTGTGTGTGGCTGTAGAGGGCTTAAAGACATGGAAGATGTGACTATGCTGATGATGACGACTGACAGGATGACTGTGTATTTTTTGGAATTTTTTGCTTGTCCAGGGTCAGACTTTCCAATTGTTTTCTCAAACAGGTTGTAGACAGACACAGTGCTTCTTTTCAGTGGTGGGAGACTGAACCTTTGTCTTTCAGCTAACTTTCTGGCCATGTAATCATCTTTCTCCCACTCATCTTCATCTGTAACTCAAGTAGAAGACAATGTCAGGGAGATATATTCTAGATCTACATAATCATCATTAATTAGGACATCCTCAGGCTCGCCCGCTGCTACTTCCCTGCTACTTTTATATTCCCCTTAGAGGGATTTTCACGACATTCACTATTACTTTCAGGACAAGTTTTTTTTTTTGCACTGTCAGAGGCAGCAGTTGGATGAGCTGCTACACCATCTTCCACTATGCCGTCAACACTAGAATGTCACTCATTTTCATCCTCTGTGTTTTTAGATGGTTTATTAATAGTACTGGTGCTGGGGGTTGTGGAACTTTTGGTGAGACTTTGACAAACTGCCTCCTCCTCAGGAGGAGATGGACTGGCAATATTTATTGCACACGCTGCAGCAACCATGGCTGCAGTCAGTTTTTGGACTACCACTTAGCTTACACTTTACTGCACTGCTCCTAATCATTTCACCCTCCCCTACCCTTTGTGCCTTTACTGGACATTGCTCAAACACCATGTGTGTTTTTACTGTAAAGTATACAATAGAACTGATTGTGATGTCTTGCCTCGGCCCATTACAAAATACGCTGTCTTGTCTTGTATCAGTCTGACTCAGATACAGCTCATGTCAGGATCCTGGTCTCTGTCACCTATCATTTCTTTTATATTATTTATTTACTGATTGATTGATTGATTGATTGATTTTTATTAACTGCCCCCCCTATCCCTGAAAAAAAAACACATTCCCTGTCCAACTGCTTCTTTCACCAGGCTCCCCTGGCACAGAGATAATAGCCAGATCAAGAAGGAACCTGGATCACCTCTGCCTGTGTTTTATTAGTCAGTCACTCGGAATGTTGGGTTATTTGGGATAATTCTCCTTTGCTCCCTTCTCATACCACCACACATCCCTGACACAGAGATAACAGCCGGATCAGAAAGGAACTTGGATCACAGCTGTTTGTGTCTTCACAATGAACCATACAGAATTTTGTGTTTTTTGGGGGTAAATCTCATTTGCTCATTTCTCATTTCCCCAGACTGCCCTAATACAGAGATAACAGCCAGATCAGCAAGAAACTTAGATCATGACTGCCTGTGCCTTCCCAGTTAGTCACACAGAATTTGGGGTCAATCTCCTTTATCCCTTTCTCTCCCTCAGAGTGCACCCAGACTTCCCTAATGCCGAGAACAAATGTCCTGCCTACAAGACACCCTAAATTCAACTACTTTTTACTAGCCTGTCTTCACTAGCTGAACAATGTGCTGCTCTTTCTTCCTCTCTCAAACACAGACTGGTATGCTGTGGGAACCTGACACCCATTTTATACAATGCCTGTGGAAAAAATAAGGGGAAATCTCCATGTGGTGGGTGTGAATTTCAATGCAATGTGCTAGGTGGAAAAACAGCATTTTTCTCCTGTTACTCTTTGAGGCGAAAACTTTCATCCATACCTATTTATTAGCTTCTGCTCTTATGAGAAAAATGGCACCCCACTAGTATGAGTTGACATACCTTTCAGGGTGCCACAAGCACAAAACTAAACCTACTGTAATCTCTTATTTTCAAACATGAATTGCCTATACTAAAATTGATGTAACAACCATATAAATGAAGAAATGTAGACAAAGCATACTATTTTGGAAACAAAATAATGTCCTAAATCAAATTAGGGTGTAACTTTCCTTCCAACCCCTAGCCTGGTGTTAACAAATGTTTCCAGAATATGGCACTAAATGAAAAAAAATTGTTTTTAGATTTCCACCCCTTCAAATGTCCTAAAATGTAGGAAAACTATGGAATTTCCAACTGTATTCATTATCTAGCACCCCGCCTGTATGAGCTGACATACCAAATATACTAAAATGGTTGTAACAAATAGAGAAATTAAAGGTAGACAAATCATAACGTTTTTGGAAACAAGATAGCCTATTGCATCAAATGAGCGGTCACTTGCCTTCCTATCCCTTGCCTGATGTGCACACGTTTTTACTCCTTAAATGTACTCAAACCTTTTCAAACTGTATTCATTAGCTAGTGTTCTTATGAGAAAAATGGCAACCCATAGGTATCAGTTCACTGTAGGGGTTTCCAAAAGCTCAAAACTACACCTGCCTGTTTTCTTTTTTGAAAATGGTTGCCTGTACTAAAATGGTCATAACAATTAGATACTATTATAGATATGCAAGGTATACCATTTTGGAAAGCAGACATTCACCAACATTAAATTAGCAGGCATTTGCCTTTCTACCCCATGGCTGGAGTGCACAAATATTTCCATAAAGTGGTGCTATTGGAATAAATATATTTTTTTTTACATTCCCACAACTTATAAGATGCTAAAATCTTTGAAAGCCATAACATTTCCTACTGTAATCAGTGCCTGCTACCAGCCTGAGTAAAATGGTACCCTATTTGTGTAGGTTAAGATACAATATGGGAGTGCCAGTACACTAACCTACACTTTTTTAAAAAAATTATCTACCTGCATGAAATAGTCATAACTATTATAGATAAGCAGCAAAGGTAGGTAAGGTATACCATTTTGGAAAGTAGGCATTCACCTGCATCAAATGAGGTGTCATTTGCCTTGTTACCCTGAGGCTGGCATGCACAAATGTTTCAGAAGGTGGTGCTATAGAAAATAATTGAGCTATTTTACATTTCTTCCTCTTCAAAAATACAGATACTGTGGGAAAAACATGGAATTTCAAGAAAAATTGCTCCCTGTTGTTATGAATTGACATACTATAGAGGGTGCCAGAAGCAAAAAATGACTCCAACTACAATCTATAATTTCTCATACATTTTTCAGCTATGACTGTATTAAAATGATTATAACAACTAGAGAAATTAAGAACAGCTAGATAAAACACCCCATTTTGGAAAGCTGACAACTAACCACATCAAATGAGGGGTCACTTGTCTTTCTACCCAGAAGTTAGTGTGCACAACTATATATATGGCGCTACAGGAAAATATATGCTTTTTTAACCATCAGTAACTTAAAATACTATAATGATTCCTAGTCATTAGGGATGGCCAAAAATTTTCGCCTCAGACTGAAACCAGTGAATAATAGCATTCCTAATTAGCAAAAAATTTCCCATGAAAAGTGCTTTTTTTCTGCTTTTTTTCCTTAGCGCATTCAAGTGAAATCAATGGAACATTCAATTTACACACAACACATAGCAAATATTATTTTATTTCCCAAAGGCATAGTATAAAAGGGGCATGAGGGTGCCTGTGTTGGTGGGGTGTGGGGAAAGAATCAGTTGAACAGAAAATGCTTTTTTGGGGGGGGTTTTGTACTGGGATTGGGGGCAGTTAATAAAAAATAAATCCTAAATACAAATAAAAAACCCATAAGACATGGTATAAAAGGGGTTTGAGGAGGGTGCCTGTGTTGCTGGGTAGAGACTGGGTAATTAATCAGTTACCAACACATTCCTAAGCAATGCATTGAAGTCCATTCTAGCATATAGGAGGTAAAGCACCCATTTAAAGAGATAGTAATAGATAGTTTTAACTAAATTTAACGATGTAGGTGGTAAAAAAAATACTTCATCTGAACGATCTACAATGTGTGCTTGCAAACCAGGCACACATTGTAGACCATTCAAATAAAGTATTTTTTTCTTTACCGTGCTATTTCTGCTCTGCTGAAGAGCCTCCGCTGGTCCTGGGACCAGGATCTGTCTTTGTCAGCTAGATCGCTGACGTATGACAAAGGGAAAGGGAGGGGGAACTTTGTAAACTTATATCTCTCAAACCATAAAGGTCTGAGAGATCAGACTAGGTGCAATTCATTGGTTTTTACCATCTACATTTGTAAACTTAGTTAAAACTATCTATTACTATCCCTTTAAAGCAATGGGCATTATCATTTGACCCACTGGTGCTGTTAATTTGCTCCAGAATTGCTCATCGGTAGCTGTGTTAATTCTTTCAATGCAATGCAATGCGTTGGATACCTCTCTGTATTGAAAAGGTTAATACAGCCCTAAATGTATATGTTCAAGTGCTGTTACAAAACACAGCTAATATATTTTTTTTGTAGTTTCACTATACATATTTTTCTAACAACTAAATATGAATACTTTCTTGTATACATAAAATATACGTACAAGGAAATTACAGCTTGAAAGAATCATGTCAAACAGAAATCTCATTTAAAACATATTTATTAATAATGTAGAAAAGGAATACAGCACAGCCTTAAGAAATATTTTAAATACCATGGTATGGACACACTCTGTAAGAAAAAATTATGTAGAAAAATATTGAATAGAATCTAAGATTCTTGAAATAATATATCCAACCTTTACGTACAAATGCATGCACTTTTAAATGGCAATTTGTAGAAAATCATATTAAATTATACTAAGTAGACTACATTATAAGATGTGTTCACCATCTGGTCAATCAACAATTCTAATTTAAACTATTTGTGATTGCCAACTTCTAATGAGAGGGACAAATATAATACAGTTAACATCTGTTTCTGCATTATCCAGCTAAGGTCGGCCTAGGCTGCTCTATCCAATCAACATATTTGAATTCCACAGTTGTTGAGTAAAATTCATTTCAAATGACATGGACGTGGGCAGCAGGGGCTTGGAGCAGTTCAGAAAAAATTGAGTCCACCTGCACCAAGTAATCAGCTAAATGATGGGATGACTGACTGAATGAATACAAAGAAAAATGTATAAATCAGTAAAACTAGCTTCATGAAAATTATATGTACAATTACTGAGGAAAGGAGTATGTTCGTATATGAATAATACTGATAAGGATGAATTTGCAAATCCACACAGAATAGGCATTTTGTAAGTGAAGGATTACCTATAATTTAAGTTGAAACTGTTTGCGGTTGATTTGTTAAAAAAAAAAAAAAAAATATATATATATATATATATATATATATATATATATACATTCTGAGCCAAGTTAAAAAAGTCCAGCACAATTGCACTAACATGAAGTAAGGCAAGGAATAGAGGCTGTTACAGTATAGATGAATCATCTACAGAGATGCAAAACACTTTTCTATGCATATGATTTAACTGTTTGAATGCCACTGGCACTCAAAGGGTTAAAATTAGTTTTACACAGAGGATATGTAAATATCTATCAATTTTGCGCTCTGCAACTGACAGTCTGTTTGATACTACTGATAACTGAAATAATCCTGCAACTTTAAGTATGACATGGAAAATATGACATGTGAACCAATTATTCTATTTTCAGGGCTCAACATTTCAAGTCCTGAGTTACTAGCCTGGCCTGAAAAGTTACTCGCCACCAGTTTCCCCGACTACCCCCACAATATTCCCGCCTTTAACCTCACCCATATCCCTGCCTTTAACCCCACCCATCTCAAGTTCTCTTTGATGAAATGATACTGTTATTCTATGTTTTACTGATACTAATGAACTTACAATTGAATTAGAGCTACACTACTGATACACAGAGCTTACATCTGAACTAATGAAACTACAGAGCTTATAACTGAAATATAGCTACACTATTGATACCACAAAGCTTACATTTATATGACTACCAACGGATTGTCATATAATTGTAAGTTCTGTGGTATGACTAGTTCTGCTATATCTTAAATGTAGGAAATTAGAGGATGAAAGGGGAAGAGGAGGACAAAGGGGGGGAGGGCACCAGGGACAGCAAGGTCAAAGGGGGAGAAGAAAGGTAAGTGGAAGGACAAAATGGGGGGATGTGGGGAGGAAGAAGCTGGAGGGGGAGAAAGAAATGAGGAAGAAAGAAGATGAAGGGTAGAGGAAGGACAATGGAAAGATAGAAGAAGAGGATGAACTGAAGGAGGGAAGAAGGAAGAAAATATAGGAAAAAGCTGGAGAGAAGGAGGATGGAAGATTCTGGAGGAAGAAGATGAAAAAGGTGAAGGGAGGAAGAAGATGAAGGGAGATGCTAGAGTGAGGAAGAAGACACATACACAATTTGAGCTTCTAGCACGGGCAGTTTGCATCCTCCCATCTCTTCAGTGCCCACATTAAAACCACAGACCTTACTTATATCAATGGACACATCTCATTCTCTTTCCTGCTTATTAATGATGAGCGAGCACCCCGATGCTCGGGTGCTCGGGTGCTCTGACCGAGCACCCCCTGAGGCTCGAGTGCTCGGCCGAGCACCCGAGCCCCATTGAAAAGCATGGGAGCACTCGAGCATTAAACCAGGCACCCCCTGCTCTGATGAGCGGAGGGTGCCTGGTCAATGTCCCCCTTCATCTCCGCTATGCCCCTCTTCCACAATGTCCCCCTTCATCTCCTATGCCATAGAGGAGATGAAGGGGGACATTGTGGAAGAGGGGCATAGCGGAGATGAAGGGGGACATTGTGGAAGAGGGGCATAGACTCTATGCCCCTCTTCCACAATGTCCCCCTTCATCTCCGCTATGCCCCTCTTCCACAATGTCCCCCTTCATCTCCTCTATGGCATAGGAGATGAAGGGGGACATTGTGGAAGAGGGGCATAGCGGAGATGAAGGGGGACATTGTGGAAGAGGGGCATAGCGGAGATGAAGGGGGACATTGTGGAAGAGGGGCATAGAGTCTATGCCCCTCTTCCACAATGTCCCCCTTCATCTCCGCAATGCCCCCTTCATCTCCGCAATGCCCCCGTACCTCCAGTCCCTGGTGGTCCAGCGGAGCGTCTTCGGATCTGTGCCTCTTCCGGCACAGATCCCCTTCACCCGAACATGTCGGGCGAGCACATGGCGGTACTCGACGAGTACCGCCATGTGCCGAGCAGAGCGATGCTCGAGCCGATCCGAGCATCGGCCGAGCACGCTCGCTCATCACTACTGCTTATCAGTAAGCATGCAGAATAACTTGTCACAGGGAGAGCCTGATGGGCCCATTGATTTCCCTCATTAACCCTTTGACTACCACCAAGAAAATCAACATGTTGCTCTGGAATGTGTGGCTCCCCACTCTGACTCTCAAAGGGTTAGCCAACAGCCACCTTCCACCAGCTTTGTTTTCAGCTACATTTCTTCTCATTACATTTGTTTAAACCCCTGACAATTTCAAAACTGACAGACACCATAACACTTTCTGCAAACACCACCCCCCAGACTCGTACCTACAGTTGTATAGGGGGTGGTACAACTGGAAGGGATGCCAATCCAGCATGTTGATACCAAAAAGAAAATAAATTGAACTGTCATCAGGAACAAGGCTGTAGAATAAAATGTCCTAGACTTCTATGCCCAGAACAAAATACAGCCTCTAGCCTGGGCATCTGATATTGTTAACATACCCAGATCAATGAAGGGGTTCGGGCAAAGAGGTCCCTGCTGTGCCCAGGTGTTGCTTTTGAGACAGCAGCTCCGTCACCCTCAGCCAGAACAGGGCTTCCAGAGAGCACACAGTCCACTACTCATGCACATAGCTCACCTCAGCGAACAGAAGCACTGTGAGCTGGAAGGAGAGCAGCAACAAGCCTGGAGTGCAAGGCACAGAGCAACTCACTGCAGCTAGGTATGCGCAGCGCGCACCTTATAGAGAAGGGAACTTTGATGGCAAAGTTGGCAAACACACTATTCTGGGAGCCAACAAACCCATGGGGACACATTATCATAAGCACAATAATTTCAGCATTAACCTTTTGAGTGCCAGAGGGGTATCCAATACGTTGGATACCCCTCTGACAATTAAAAGGTTACTCTTGCGGACATGATTGGACCGGGCTCTGGTAGAGCCTCGCCGTTTGTGTATCCGGTAAGCCTTCAGAGTTACAGTAATCACATCCGGACAAATGGCACAGATGAAGGCAACCATTTAAAGTAAATGGGTACAACAAATACTTCATATACACAGTGAAATGTAATGCATAGATGACTGTGCGGAGGGGCCATTTTCATACAGGGTTTACATTTCCACTCGCCCTCACTCAATTTATTCTCTCCAAATGAGAGGAGACGAGTGGAAATTTTGAGCCCTGCTAGTTTGATTATTATCATACTAGTTGAAAAGTCGGTGTACAAGGCCCACAGTGCCACCCAGCAAGGGCTGAAATGGAGTCATGCACAGTAGAGAGTGCCTGCACGGCGGCTGATACTGAGCGGGGTGCTCCAAATTCAGACCATAGTCCTCTCTGCGCACTGAAGACTACGGTCTGAATTCGGAGCCCCGCTCCATTATCAGCAACGGTGCAGGCAGTCTGTAGTGAGCATGACCGCACCTCGGCCATTGTCTGTACAAACTTAATTTCCCCAGAAACACAACTACATAGCATTGATATCAAAACCTGCCATTCATTTATTTTTTAATCAGAGATGATGTTAATGCCAGAATTATGCCTCATTTCTCATTACTCCAATTTTATAAATGTAATCCAATGAGTTCGATATACTAAAAGGAACTGGATTGATTCTGGGTCAAACCAACTGTGCCATAGGTGTAACAAAATATTCTCATCCATTTAAATGGTGCTTTTAACCTCTTGAATGGTATAGAGATCTCCTTCACATTCTGAAACAATTCATTGGAGATCTCTGGCATTTGAGGGGGTTAAAATCCTCATTTAAGGGGGCAGTACCTCCTAGGAAAAAATTGAGGTAAGTACTATATCACGTTAAGAGGAGAAAATAAATCAGATATGTGTTTTTATTTGTGGCCTGATATCACCTATTCACATAAAAATCTAATTTAACAGAGTTATTGTGTTGTTGTGGTAGCTGCTCAAATCCCACCAAACTTCTTGGTTTATGCTGCACCTTCAAATTTCCATCAGTGGAAGTGTGTATTGTTAATCAGTAGAAGGTTTAGAGCCCCCAGACAAATGTTGAAAATATAAATATTTGCATTTTTTAAGTTTGTAAGGCCATATGTGACTGTCAAGGAAAACTCCTCCATGATGTACTTATTAAGAAAATATTTGTTTCCATTCGAGGAGGTACTACCCCTTTAAATCAATACATAAACTAGACTGTAAGTTCTCACGAGCAGGGCCCTCTGATCCTTCTGTTCTTCAAGTATGATTTACTATTTAATATCTCTGTACGTTTATTCCCTATTGTACGGATTAAGTTGGCGCTATCTAAATAAAGAATAATAAACTTCTGGTAAGATCTACCTTAATTATCAATAGTGTTCAAATAATGAAGTTACATATCTGTGCAGTTGTCAGAGCAGCAAAAGACTATATTTGGGCTGTGTATACAGTAAATAAAAGAGAAAATCTATGCATCAAACCCCAGTCTTTGCCAATCAATAACATATACGTTACTACAGATAATAAACAGTGAGGTTTAGTTAAATGTTTGTGGACAAACTTCACACAAACAACGTCAGACGGGGCAAGAATATGCGGTAAACATGCATTTAGAATAGAATGCAATTAAAATACAGTAATATTGTTTTACTTTTCTGTGATCAAATACTTTTGAGGGAAACAAATGAGGCATCAATACCTTCCTTAATTGCAAATCATCTGTTTCTAGGGGACTATCAACCAAGGAGGTTGGAGGAGCCAAAATCTCCTAAAATATTGACTTTGGGGATAAATCCCTTCCCATGAACATTTTCAAGTAAAATGTTAATTTCCAGCTACAGAATTTAAAAAAAAAAAAAAAAAAGCAAATTGATAAACCTGACTAGGGATGGGGGAAAAATCCCTTTTTCCTGAAAGAATTTTAGTGCAAATAAGACAGTTTGAGACTTATTCAGCAAAAATTTCTGCACATAGGAAATAAAACATTTCTACTACTGGTGAATAATTTTTGTGAGAACTTTTCTGCCTGTGTGTTCTATGAGTATACAAATCCTCTTGGCAATACTCGCTGTCAGACTATGCATGTGTAGGTCTATGGGTACCAGTGCAGTGGGACAAGACAACTCATTACTTGTTATTGGAGGGCCCCAGTGCAAACTTGTATTTGTGACCCCTAACACAGAAAGAGTCTGCCAGGGGTATAACTTGAACTTAATTGGCCTTGGGTCCAAAGATCCCTTGGATGCTCACCCTGTCACAACTAAACCCTCATCAACCGCTGTAGTTACAGCCTACTTTAAAGCAAGCTTCAAATACAATGCAAAAATTAAAATATATACCAGATTGCTGTTTAAAAGAAAAAAAAAATAGAAGAGTGCAAAACTATTTGAGAGCAGCGCAACCCCTCTTACCAGACAGCAGATAGATAAAGACCTTGATCAAAGGGTATATATCTAGAAGTCCGCAGTCTCGTGATAATAGGCAGAAGGGGAAATACTTAATGTAAAGATTTTATTTGGAATATTAAAATTCCAGAAAAAATAATAATGTATAAAATACACTTATAATAAAACTCCCAACGCATTTCATAAACCTGTTACTTCGTCAGTGGAATAATTTCAAAAGCTCATAGAGTGATACATATCTAGCATATCCATGATAGATGAATTATGTTCAGCTGACCTATCTCTTGGTATGTCCGTGTTCCTGTCATTGTATCTTGGTATCTCTGCATTACTACCATTATTCATGGCTACAGCTATTAGAAAGCTCCATCCCACTCTCCAAACCTCATTCTCAAAACTCACAGACAGTCATGATGTGTATTGACAACATTCACGATAACAAACTTACTACGTGGCCAAAAAGGACTCCTGAAGCAAGGCAGTCATATAGAGATAATCTGCACCTTTTCAGATTTTTAAAATGACTACTCTTATCCAGGTATAACACATGCATACATAGGTCATGAAAATCACGGTATATACAGATAATTTATTTCTTGTGAAAATAACATTATAGCCAAATAGGGATTAAAAATATTTATAAAGAAAACTATTAAAATACTCATGCATACAAGTCATTAGATTATTAGAGGAGTAAGTACTATCAATACTCTGCATCCGCTTGTATCTTTTTGTGTAAACACATCACAGTATGCATGATCCACTAGTCCCTTCTATTAAAAATTAGAAGTCAAATGTAATAAAAATAATGTATATAGTAAAACACAAAAAAATATGTTTTACTGTTTTACTATATACATTCTTTTTATCCAGTCTTTATCCATCTTCTCTCTGGTAAGTCGGGTTGTGTTGGTGCAGGGGAGATAAATTGCTGCAAACAGTATTACCCTTAGAGAGCTCTGTTTCCTGGCGTGTCCTTTTTGTCTTTCAAATTCCACATCATTCAAGTGGGAGAACCTTTTATATTTCTAGATTGGACATCACCTACAGCACTAGAAGCAACCGATATCCCAATTAGAGACATATTCTGGATCTGAATACATCTATGTTTCTGTGAGTTTAAGCACACTAGACAAGTGCCTGAAGGTTCACAGATGTTGCTCACAAATTGTTTTGCACTCATCTATTTTTCTTTGTACTAGATTGTTTCTGTGGCAGTGAGACTGTGGACACCTGATAAGAAGCAGCAGCTTTGAGAGAACACATTGCAAACTCTGGAGGAGATTCACTAAGCTGTGATAAAGAGCTGATAAAGTGGAGATGAGTTCCCCAGTTTATCACTTCTACAGTTCCTATGTTACTCTATGGAGCATATGCTTCAACTATGGAGATGTTAGTGCATAGGCTCTATAGAATAAGATAGGAACTGGAGAAGTGATAAACTGGAGCAGTCATCTCCACTTTATCACCTTTTTTCACCACTTAGTGAATCTCCCCCTACATATGTTAAAACTCTTCTAGTACCTTGAGACTATTATCCAAAAGACTATTACTTAACAATAGTATACAGCATTGCATGTTGGATTGTAATATTGCACATTGTCTTTTTCTTTTTACATTTTCTGTTTGAAGGACACTTAACATGGTAAGTCTTTCTGTTAAATAAATTAAGAGACACCTATCATTTGAATGCCTTTAACCCTTTGAATGCCAGATGGGTACCCACTCATTGCTTCATCATGTGTTAGAAAATCCGTTGTCACTCAATGGGTTAATAAAGCAAGGCACATATGTCTATCTCGTGTGAAATGAACAGGATATTAAATAATTGTTAGCTAAGAGAAATGTGAAAATTATAAAAAGACACAAAGGTTTCATAATATACATAAGGAGAGAAAATGCAGTCCTTGCTTTTCTAGGACCCAGTTTCAATGTCAAAAATAAGCTTAAAGTGCTAACTCAGGGTGATTGGCTTCCCCAGATGCCAATTATAGCCAAGGCAGTTTTTTGTGAACTCTTATGAAGAGTGGCATTAAGGGGATAATCATCATGTTGTCACTTCGAAGTTACGTGTTTAATTGCATAATAAAGTACAATTATAGGGGTAATCTATATTCAGTGTAAGAATATGTGATTTTACTCTACATATCATAGTAAGCACAGTCAAT
Organism: Rhinophrynus dorsalis; assembly: GCA_037306005.1. Taxonomy (NCBI): domain Eukaryota; kingdom Metazoa; phylum Chordata; class Amphibia; order Anura; family Rhinophrynidae; genus Rhinophrynus; species Rhinophrynus dorsalis. The sequence goes on along the minus strand of CM074718.1, from coordinate 218,787,771 downwards.
GAGTTCTTATCTAAGCTAGTAATATTACTTTGAGGCTAATTTACTAGTAATAACTGAAGAAATTATGGAGCAATCCAAATGCACCATAGGGGACAAATAAACATTCCCAAATATCCTATTAATTGGTTGATTGATTTAATATTTATAACTTTATTACTATAAGGACATACTTGAAATTGAGATAAATATCAATGTATTCTTCCTGGTAAAACATTTTCTAAATAAATAAATAAATAAAATAAATAAGGAAAAAATGGAGAAGGGTACAGAGAGAAGAGATTACTTTCCAGACATTTCAAGATGAACGTTAACAAAATGATGAGAAAGTAATATAGTGATGAGAGGCTGAGACTGAAAATTAAACAACCAAATACCCAATGACACTAACAGTATTTTAACCAAGGAAAACAAATGTCTTTAAAAATATGGGCTATGCAGACTATGGGGGAGATGAACTAAAGGTCAGTGCTGTGGCGATATGATTTTGTCAGTATGTTCAAAGAACTTCTACATTTCAATAGGGATGGGCGAAAGTTGTCATCATGTGCCCGGTGAGAAATTCAGCGAAAACCACGTTATTGTCTGTTTCTTTGTTGGTAAAATCCGCTTTTAAAACAGAGATTAAAATGTCCACATTTTTCACCCATTGGCCAAAATGCCCCTCCAATTTTTCAGTGGCTAGAAAGTTTATGCCCATTGATTTATGTTGTTTTCGCTTTTTTGCTATAAAAACGTGTCATATTCCAGGAAGTGGAACACAATAAAAGCAGCTACAGAGTGAGGTAGATGTGCTGTGCTGTTCTGCTGTTATTTCTTTGTTAAATTGAAGCAGGAGAGGCTCATAGTGACTGCTATCACTATGAGCAGTAAAAGGAGGAACTGGAAGGACCCTTATTATGTGTCCACTGAGTCTGAGGAGGAGAAGATGAGCAGTACTGAACCAATGCTGTCCAGTCCCCCTAAATCCCCCCTAGGGATGTTGGGGAAATTAAAGGGAAGGGAGGAAGAGAAGGGTAGTACTAGTTAGAGCAGAACAGGTCAGCTTCCAGTGCCTGCTGCAAGACGTGCTGCCCCTGCTGACAGTGCCACCATTTCTGTACCTGCAGCCACCATTGCTGTACCTGCTGCCAGATGTGCTGCCCCTGCTGCCACTAGTGTTGTACCTGCTGCCAGATGTGCTGCCCCTGCTGCTACTAGTGCTGTCCCTGCTGCCACCAGTGCTGTACCTGCTGCCAGACATGCTGTCCCTGCTGCCACCAATAATTTGCCTGCTGCTAGTGTGCCTTGTAGTACTCAGGAGGGAGGGAAGGAGAAGATGATGCCAAGTGTGATAGCAAGGAACCCTAAGTCTCAATTGCTATTCCCAAGCAGTCCTGCCAGTGTTAGAACTACTACTACTACTACTACAGTCCAGCAGGTTGTTAGCATTAGGACTGAACGAGGGGGTAATCAACATCAATATCCTCATATTACTAGAGCATGCGAGACTGAGGATGAGGACTCTGTGGCTGAACTTGATGTAGTTGGTGTTAGTAGTAGTAGCAGTAATGGTGAAGCAGCTGGAGCGGTAGGAAAAACATTTGAGAGCATCCAGACTAGCGGTCAAGGGAGCCCACACCATTTCTTTGACCCTGGGACTAGAAGTCCTCCCCTTCCGATCACTAAAGTGTCCAAGTGGAACATGATGCTGAAGACTAAGAGTCCAGAACTGTTGTTGGGGGAGAGCAGTGTCACAGTACACTTAGGATAAGAAACATACAACACAGGCACAGGTGAATTTAACCAGTTTATTAAGATAAAAGTGCAATAGCAAATACACTTCCCCAACCTTCCCAGGGACAGGCGTGAGGACAGTGTACAGTCCACTACCCAGGAACTGACACTGATCTACAATCTCTGCCCATGAATCGCCAAGGCTTCAAGGTGGTAGAACCAGTCTATGATTCTACTGAGCAAAACTTGCGGAAGCCTAGAGAGCTAGGGATCCAGGTACAGGAGTGAGACCGGGGTAACCAGCAGGTGGTAGCCAGGAGGTAATGCTAGTCTGGGGACGCTGGAGTGTAGACTGACCAAGTAATACCTTAGGTGAGACTAACCCTGAGACTGCTGAATGGAAGGCAGTCACCACAGTACCAGGGAGGTACGGATACTCTTAAACTGTAAGGAGCAAGAGACAGTGACAGCCAATTGAGACAGAGTGGAGGTCAGATAATACCAGGGTCATGCACAGAGTGGGTAGTCAGACAGAGCCACAAGTCAAAACCAGATCAGATAGTCAGCCAGAGCCACGAAACTCACAGAGCAGGTAGTCAGCCTGAATCAGGGTCTAACATGGAAAGGGTAGTCAGACCAGACCTAGGTCATACACGGAGTGGGTAGTCAGACATGGCCTAGGTGATACATGGAGAGGATAGTCAGACAAAGCCAAGGATTGAGCCAGAGGATAATCGGAAGCCAAGCAAGGGTCAAACAAGAGACAGCAGTAGCAGCACACAGATACACCACAAAAGGGCACTGAAGCTCAGTCTTCAGGCCGTATATAAGGCCAACAGCGAAGGTGGGACATCAATCGGCCAATAGTCCCGAATGTACAAAACAGCGAGCGCGACGTCAGTGATGCGTGCCCACAACAGAGAGGCTAGCAGTCAGACAACAGCAACCAGCAATGCTACTGCTCATCCACCAAAGGGGACATGACAGGTAAGACAATAAGTAGACCAAATCACGGGCACTGTAATAGTACCCACCCTTCAATGATCTCTCCCCCGCGGAAGAGGACCAGGCTTAGAGGGAAACCGAGAATGGAACCTGTGGAGTAAGGCAGGAGCATGGCTATTGCCACTGGATACCCAGGAACGTTCTACGGACCCATAACCCTTCCAATGTACAAGAAATTGTAAGTGTCCTCTGACTCTACGTGAGCGTAAAATATTTTGCACCTCATACTCCTCATGACCCTCAACCTGTACCAGCCAGGCTGGACTGGTGCAGAAGTGAAGCAAATACAATTCAATCGCTTGAGTAAGGATACATGGAATACGTTGTGAATGTGCATCCCAGCATGAAGGTCCAGGGCATATGTGACCGGATTGACTCTGAGAAGAACCCAGTATGGACCTACAAAACAAGAAACCGGTTTACTACAAGGTACTTGGAGGTTCAGAGTACGGGAAGATAACCATACCCTCTCCTCCACTTGAAAGACCAGAGCTGGAAATCGTAAATGGTCTGCGTGTCTCTGATAGCACTGCGTGGACCTCTGAGATTTCTGAGAGGAGGAGTTCACTGCACAATTCCTGGCAAACTCAGCCCACGGTAACAAGGTTGCCCAGTTATCGTGATTGTCCAAAATTAATCAGAGTAGAAACTGTTCCAAACCTTGGTATCACGGTGCCCGTGTGTAACTGTTTGTACGACACTCAGACACAGTAGGTTAGAATAAAACACAGTTTTATTAAAAGACACAATGCGAATACCCACTAAGGGTTATAATGAATCACAGGGAAATATCAGTCATGTACATATGCCCACACAGGCCAGTATACAATGGTATAGAGATAGATATTGTCAAAGATCAGGCATAACCAGGCAACTTCAGCACAGCATGGGTCAAAGTTCATAGATCGTAATCAGTCTCTTATGTGGTGTGTTTGACAACGCCCAGTATGATGGTAATGGTAGCAAGAGACTGTGGTGCAAGATGTGGAAGCACCTAGTCTGTAAAGCAGGACTGAGCCAATACCCTGTGCTGAACAGAAACGGAGGCCACAATACTTTGCTAGAGCAAGAATAACTTGAGCCACGAGCACCCGACCAGTGCAGTAATGGACACACTGTACACTGCAAGAGCTGAGGGACTTGAGCCAATAGCACCCGACCGGTGCGATAACGGAGACACTGTACACTGCAAGAGTTGATGGACAAGAGCCAATCACACCCAACCGGTGCAGTAACAGAGGCAACAGTGCTCTGCAAGGGTTAATGGAAGGCTCAGTGTTAACGGAGGCAACAGTGCTCTGCAAAGGTTAACAAAAGGCTCAGTGTAACAGAGGCAACAATGCTCTGCAAGTGTTAACGGAAGGCTCAGTGGGATGGAGGCCACAACACTCAGTCTGCTAGACCAGCACTTGTGGAAGTAAGAATGTCGCCCAAGCGACACGAGAACAGTATCAGGATCGCTGGCCAGAACTCAGCGCAGGAACGTCAGACAAGCCGGGTCAGGTCACGGAGAAGGAACGTCAGCCAGGCCGGGTTGAATCATGGAGCAGGAACGTCAGATAAGCCGGGTCAGGTCACAGAGCAGGAACGTCAGCCAGGCCGGGTCGAATCACGGAGCAGGAACCAGAAGGAGTAGTCAAACGGGCCAAGTCGGTACACAGGAAAGAAGGAACACAGCAACACAGTAGCACTGGTACAGGAACACCACGAAAGGGCATCTGACAGGTTCCAGAGGCCTGGTAGAAGAAGGCCATACTGGGCGGGCCAAACTAAGCTCAGCCAATGGGAGCGCACCACACAGAGAGTGACAGACCAGAGCATGGGCACCGTGATACCATGCTCCCTGTGCTGCTTTCTGTCAGTCTTTGCTATGCAATGCTCCCATTGGTTGATCTACGTTTGGCCCGCCCAGTATGGCCTTTATATACTGGGCTCTGGTGGTGTTCCTGTACCAGTGCCTACTTGAGCTTTGTGGATTCCAGTGTACCGACTTGGCTTGTTTGACTACTCTGCTTCTTGTCTCCTGCTCCCGTGATTCGACACGGCCTGGATGACGTTCCTGCTCCCTGATCTGACCTGGCTTGTCTGACGTTCCTGCTCCGTGATTCAACCTGGCCTGGTAGACGTTCCTGCTCCGTGATCCGGCCCGGCTTGGCTGACGTTCCTGCTCCGTGACTCGACCCGGTTTTCCTGTTCCAGTGTTCTCTGTGTTGCCTGGGCGACATTCTGTCTTCCACTGTGCCTGGGGCCTAGTATCCATTACTGCTACAGCCGTGAGACAGTTGCTGTGCCCTCCGTTATCTCTTGCAGAGCCTCTGTGTTGCCTCCGTTACTGCTACGGCAGTGTGCCATTGGCTGAGCCCCCCATTAACTCTTGCAGAGCCTCCGTGTTGCCTCCGTTACTGCTACGGCAGTGTGTCATTGGCTAAGCCCTCCGTTAACTCTTGCAGAGCCTCCGTGTTGCCTCCGTTACTGCTACGGCAGTGTGCCATTGGCTGAAATTTCCGTTAAGCTCTTGCAGAGTCTCAGTGTTGCCTCCCTTACTGCTATGGCAGTGTGTCATTGGTTGAACTTTCCATTAAGCTCTTGCAGAGTCTCAGTGTTGCCTCCATTACTGCTACGGCAGTGTGCCATTGGCTGAACTTTCCGTTAGCTCTTGCAGAGTAACAGTGTTGCCTATGTTACTGCTAAGGCAGTGTGCCACTTGCTGAGTCCTCCGTTAAGCCCTTGCAGAGCATCTGTGTTGCCTCCGTGACTACTACTGCAGTGTGTCTTAGTCTCAGTTACTACTCTGGTGGAGTGCAAGTGCTCTGGTCTCAATTATTGCACTGCAGTCTCCTACGTGCACTATTCAACCATACTGGGCGTTACAAAGAGAACTCACCACAGACTGATTACACCGATTGGAGAACTTTAACCCATGCTGAACTGTCACTCTGGGTATTCACCCTTTCCTGCCTGACCTGTGTCAGTATAAGAGCACTCTGAACTTTCTAGTTATACTGGACCTGTGCAGGCATATGCACAAATAACCTGTCTTGTGTCTGTATTATTAGGGCCTGTGAAGGTTATCTTATTATTAGTGTTGAGCGAGCATGCTCGGCCGATGCTCGGATCTGCTCGAGCATCGCTCTGCTCGGCACATGGCGGTACTCGTACGAGTACCGCATGTGCTCGCCCGCCATGTTCGGGTCTCCTCCCCGCACGTTTTGCGGCTGCTGCGCAGCCAATAAACGTGCAGGGAGGCTCTGACATCAGTGTAATGCCAGCATCCATGTTGGCTGCTGGCATTACACTGATTGGCTGGCCAGAACCCGTGGTCGGGTGCTGTATAGCACCTGACCAGCGAGTTCGGCTCAGTCTTAGCCAGGGAGAGATGAGGATAGGAAGGGAAAGTCAGTGTAGGGAGAAAAAAAGCAAATTTGTGAAAAAAAAAGAACCAAAAGTCCTTTTTAGGACTACTGTGTGTGGGGGCAGCAGGTTATTTTGTGTGGGGGGAAAAACACAAAAAAAAAAAAATTTCATATATTCTGTTTAGTGTGCAAAGTTGCAGATTAGAGCACATTCTGTTTAGTGTGCAAAGTTGCAGATTAGAGCACATTCTGTTTAGTGTGCAAAGTTGCAGATTAGAGCACATTCTGTTTAGTGTGCAAAGTTGCAGATTAGAGCACATTCTGTTAAGTCTTCAAACTAAAATATCAAAGTCACATATTCCATTCAGTGTGCGTCGCCGCAGTTTAGCAGCACATTCTGTGTACTGTGCAGAGTTGCAGAATAGGAAGAAATACTGTTAAGTCTTCAAACTAAAATATCAAAGTCACATATTCCATTCAGTGTGCTTCGCCGCAGTTTAGCAGCACATTCTGTGTACTGTGCAGAGTTGCAGAATAGGAAGAAATACTGTTAAGTCTTCAAACTAAAATATCAAAGTCACATATTCCATTCAGTGTGCTTCGCCGCAGTTTAGCAGCACATTCTGTGTACTGTGCAGAGTTGCAGAATAGGAAGAAATACTGTTAAGTCTTCAAACTAAAATATCAAAGTCACATATTCCATTCAGTGTGCTTCGCCGCAGTTTAGCAGCACATTCTGTGTACTGTGCAGAGTTGCAGAATAGGAAGAAATACTGTTAAGTCTTCAAACTAAAATATCAAAGTCACATATTCCATTCAGTGTGCGTCGCCGCAGTTTAGCAGCACATTCTGTGTACTGTGCAGAGTTGCAGAATAGGAAGAAATACTGTTAAGTCTTCAAACTAAAATATCAAAGTCACATATTCCATTCAGTGTGCTTCGCCGCAGTTTAGCAGCACATTCTGTGTACTGTGCAGAGTTGCAGAATAGGAAGAAATACTGTTAAGTCTTCAAACTCAAATATCAAAGTCACATATTCCATTCAGTGTGCGTCACCGCAGTTTAGCAGCCTATTCTGTGTACTCTGCACAGTTGCAGAATAGGAAGAAATACTGTTAAGTCTTCAAAGTAAAATATCAAAGTCACATATTCCATTCAGTGTGCGTCACCGCAGTTTAGCAGCCTATTCTGTGTACTGTGCAGAGTTGCAGAATAGGAAGAAATACTGAAAAGTCTTCAAACTAAAATATCAAAGTCACATATTCCATTCAGTGTGCGTCACCGCAGTTTAGCAGCCTATTCTGTGTACTCTGCACAGTTGCAGAATAGGAAGAAATACTGTTAAGTCTTCAAACTCAAATATCAAAGTCACATATTCCATTCAGTGTGCGTCACCGCAGTTTAGCAGCCTATTCTGTGTACTCTGCACAGTTGCAGAATAGGAAGAAATACTGTTAAGTCTTCAAACTAAAATATCAAAGTCACATATTCCATTCAGTGTGCTTCGCCGCAGTTTAGCAGCCTATTCTGTGTACTCTGCACAGTTGCAGAATAGGAAGAAATACTGTTAAGTCTTCAAACTAAAATATCAAAGTCACATATTCCATTCAGTGTGCTTCGCCGCAGTTTAGCAGCCTATTCTGTGTACTCTGCACAGTTGCAGAATAGGAAGAAATACTGTTAAGTCTTAAAACTCAAATATCAAAGTCACATATTCCATTCAGTGTGCTTCGCCGCAGTTTAGCAGCCTATTCTGTGTACTCTGCACAGTTGCAGAATAGGAAGAAATACTGTTAAGTCTTAAAACTCAAATATCAAAGTCACATATTCCATTCAGTGTGCGTCACCGCAGTTTAGCAGCCTATTCTGTGTACTCTGCACAGTTGCAGAATAGGAAGAAATACTGTTAAGTCTTCAAACTCAAATATCAAAGTCACATATTCCATTCAGTGTGCGTCACCGCAGTTTAGCAGCCTATTCTGTGTACTCTGCACAGTTGCAGAATAGGAAGAAATACTGTTAAGTCTTCAAACTAAAATATCAAAGTCACATATTCCATTCAGTGTGCTTCGCCGCAGTTTAGCAGCCTATTCTGTGTACTCTGCACAGTTGCAGAATAGGAAGAAATACTGTTAAGTCTTCAAACTAAAATATCAAAGTCACATATTCCATTCAGTGTGCGTCACCGCAGTTTAGCAGCCTATTCTGTGTACTCTGCACAGTTGCAGAATAGGAAGAAATACTGTTAAGTCTTCAAACTCAAATATCAAAGTCACATATTCCATTCAGTGTGCGTCACCGCAGTTTAGCAGCCTATTCTGTGTACTCTGCACAGTTGCAGAATAGGAAGAAATACTGTTAAGTCTTCAAATTCAAATATCAAAGTCACATATTCCATTCAGTGTGCTTCGCCGCAGTTTAGCAGCCTATTCTGTGTACTCTGCACAGTTGCAGAATAGGAAGAAATACTGTTAAGTCTTCAAACTAAAATATCAAAGTCACATATTCCATTCATTGTGCTTCGCCGCAGTTTAGCAGCCTATTCTGTGTACTCTGCACAGTTGCAGAATAGGAAGAAATACTGTTAAGTCTTCAAACTAAAATATCAAAGTCACATATTCCATTCAGTGTGCTTCGCCGCAGTTTAGCAGCCTATTCTGTGTACTCTGCACAGTTGCAGAATAGGAAGAAATACTGTTAAGTCTTCAAACTCAAATATCAAAGTCACATATTCCATTCAGTGTGCTTTGCCGCAGTTTAGCAGCCTATTCTGTGTACTCTGCACAGTTGCAGAATAGGAAGAAATACTGTTAAGTCTTCAAACTAAAATATCAAAGTCACATATTCCATTCAGTGTGCTTCGCCGCAGTTTAGCAGCCTATTCTGTGTACTCTGCACAGTTGCAGAATAGGAAGAAATACTGTTAAGTCTTCAAACTAAAATATCAAAGTCACATATTCCGTGTAAGATGAAGAAGGCGGGTAAAAAGGGAGGGGGAAGTGGACGTGATCCTGATAGTTCAGGGCGCGGGTCAGGACGCGGAGAAACTGTGCCTGGTGCCAGAGCACAAGAAAGAAAGACATCCACCATACCTAGCTTCATGTCTAATTTTACAGGGCGTCGCAGGACATCACTCTCGAGGTCCGACCACTGCGAACAGGTGGTCGGTTGGATGTCAGCTGATACTGCTTCCAGTCGGTTAAGCACCACCCTGTCTTCCACCAAGTCCACTCTCAGTAGCCAAGAGTCTGGTCAACATAATCCTCAGTCTGATCATCCTTCCTCCCACCATAGACGGTCTGGTCAAAGAAGTGATCCCACACTGGGATATAGTGATGAGCTCGTCTCATCACCAATCCTTCATTTGACCCTCTCTCCAAGCACGCTTGCAGAGGAACATGACATCTTATGCCCTGATTCACAACCTCTAGAGGGTACCCAATCACAAGAAGATGACAGAGGGGAACGGCATTTAAGGTCAAAGGAAGTAGTGGATGATGATGATGATGAGACACAGTTGCCATTAAATCAACCACTATTACTGTCTCAAGACCTTGTTGAGGAGGATGTTATACAGTTGTCAATGACTGAGTATGTGGTGGGATCAAGACATGAGGAGGATGATCAGAGTGAGGAAGTGGAGGAGGACTTGGTGGACGATGAGGTGACTGACCCCACCTGGGAAGGTGTAGAGCCGAGCGATGACAGCAGTCCTGAGGGTGAGCCATCTGCAGCACCGCAACAGGCTGGAAGAGGCAGTGGTGTGGCTACAGAAAGAAGGAGGACCGCACCAAACCGGCCCACAAATGTTCCACGGAGCACCCCCTTGCGTAAATCTCCCTTGCCAAGGGGTAGGTGTTCCGCGGTATGGCGTTTTTTTAAGGAAAGTGCGGACGACAAAAGAATTGTAGTTTGCAACCTGTGCCACACCAGAATGAGCCGAGGCATGAACACTAGAAACCTCACCACCACCAGCATGATCCGACACATGGCATCCAAGCACCGTAATAAGTGGGAGGAACGCCTGGATCGCCCATCTGTGTCTGCAGGCCACACCACTGCCTCCTCTTCCCCTGTTTTCGGTGCCGGCCAATCGCCTGTCGAAGGCGCAGGCCCGCATACCTCCCGCCCTGCACCTGTACCATCTGAAGCACCATCAGCGACCACATCCACTTCCCTGTCCCAGCACAGCGTCCAAATGTCGTTACCCCAGGCATTTGAGCGCAAGCGAAAATACCCAGCCACCCACCCACAGGCCATAGCACTAACCTCACACCTTTCCAAATTACTGGCCATCGAAATGCTGCCATTTAGGCTTGTGGACACTGAGTCCTTCCGCAGCCTGATGGCAGCAGCTGTCCCTCGGTACGCGGTCCCCAGCCGCCACTACTTTTCCCAGTGTGCCATCCCCGCATTACACCACCATGTGTCCCGTAACATCACCCGTGCCCTGACCAACGCAGTTACTGGGAAGGTCCACTTAACGACTGACACATGGACAAGTGCTTGTGGCCAGGGACGCTACATTTCCCTGACGGCACACTGGGTGAATGTCGTGGAGGCTGGGAGCGACTCGGACCCTGGGATGGCACGGGTGCTACCCACGCCGAGGATTGCGGGCCCTACCTCCATCAGGGTTTCCGCCAGCACCTACGTTATTGGCTCCTCCTCCTCCGTTTCCACCTCCGAATTCTCTACACGCAGCGCCACTCCCCCATCAGCCAGTAGCTGGAAGCAGTGTAGCACTGCAGTGGGGAAGCGTCAACAGGCCGTGCTGAAGCTGATCTGCCTTGGGGACAAACAGCACATGGCCTCAGAGCTGTTGCAGGGGATTAGTCACCAGACCGAGCAGTGGCTCTCGCCACTCAACCTGCAACCAGGCATGGTTGTGTGTGATAATGGGCGTAACTTGGTGGCGGCTTTGGAGCTCGGCAAGCTCACACACGTACCATGCCTAGCCCATGTATTTAATTTAGTGGTTCAGCGATTTCTAAAAACCTACCCCAATGTGCATGATCTCTTGCCCAAGGTGCGCCGCGTGTGTGCACATTTCCGTAAGTCATCTACAGCTTCAGCCGGCCTGTTGAAGCTGCAGCAGCGCTTACAATTGCCAGCTCACCGGCTGCTGTGTGACGTGAGCACGCGCTGGAACTCCACCTTCCACATGTTGGCCCGGCTTTGTGAGCAGCAGAGGGCAGTAGTGGAGTACCAGCTGTTACACGGTCGTCGCCTCTCCGTTCAACTTCCTGTAATCAGAAGTGAGGAGTGGGAATGGATGTCAGACCTCTGTGAGGTTTTACGCAATTTTGAGGAATCGACACAGATGGTGAGCGGCGATAACGCTATTATCAGTGTAACCATCCCACTTCTGTGTCTACTGAAACGCTCGCTGCTCACAATTAAAACTGACGCTTTGCATGTGGAAGAGGTGGAAATGCGGGAGGAAGAGCTTACACAAGGTGATAGCCAGAGCACCCTCACTTCGTCTTCTCAGCGACAATTGGAGGAGGCGGAGGAGGAGGAGGAGGAGGAGGAAGACACGGTTGCCTCCGCTACAGAGGGTAGCCATGGAACTTTAGTTCCATCTCTTCAGTGTGGGTGGGCAGAAGAGGAGGAAGAGGATGAGGAGATTGAGAGTCATCCTCCTGGTGAGGACAGCGAAATCTTGACTGTTGGTACTCTGGCACACATGGCTGACTTTATGTTAGGCTGCCTTTCCCGTGACCCACGCGTTATACGCATTTTAGACAACACGGATTACTGGGTGTTCACCCTTCTGGACCCCCGCTACAAAGAGAATTTCTCATCTCTCATTCCTCCGGTGGAGAGGACAAGCAAAATGGTGCAATACCAGAAGGTTCTTGTTGAAAAATTGCTCCAAAATTTTCCATCTGACAACGCTGGCGGCAGAGTACGTGCTACCTTGGCCAACAGAGAAGGGGAGAAAAGGGGAGCACACAGCAGTTCCGACAAAGGCAGGGCAACACTCTCCAAGGCGTGGGACACCTTCATGACACCCCGCCAGCACCCTCACCCTGATGCGCAGCCTAGTGTCACAAGGAGGGAAAAGTTTTGGAAGATGGTGAAGGAGTACGTAGCAGACCGTGTCAGCGTCCTCAATGATCCCTCTGTGCCTTACAACTACTGGGTGTCCAAGCTGGACACGTGGTATGAACTGGCACTCTACGCCTTGGAGGTGCTGGCCTGCCCTGCCGCCAGCGTTCTGTCTGAGCGGGTATTTAGTGCTGCTGGTGGCATCATAACAGATAAGCGTATCCGCCTTTCCACCGACAATGCTGATAGGTTGACACTTATAAAAATGAACAAGGCCTGGATTTCCCCTGACTTCTCCACTCCACTGGAGGAAAGCCCTGGGGGAACATAAACTCACTTTATAAATGTTATTTACAATGATGGGAATACTCTGTATTCCCATTCACCCCTTCCACCCAAAAAACGGGTATATGGTTGACTCTTAATCTTCTCATCCTCCTCCTCCTCTTCCATATGCCCTGTGCTATAATTTTTATATAGGGCCAGCTCACCAGCGGGCCCTGTGATATAATTTTTATATAGGGCCAGCTCACCAGCGGGCCCTGTTTGACAACTTTTGGTATAGGTCAGCTCACCAGCGGGCCTTCTTATATAATGTTTTATTGGGTCAGCTCTCTAGCGGGCCCTCTCATATAATGTTTTATAGCGTCAGCTCACTAGCGGGCCTTCGCATATAATGTTTAGGATGGTCAGCTCCGCAGCAGACCCTCACCCATAATGTTTTAGATGGTCGGCTCAGCGCACGTTTCCCTCTTAATCATGGCCCCAGTTCAGAAAAATCGAGGAAATTTTTGGGAGAATTTGCCTTTGCGCACGTTTCCCTCTTAATCATGGCCTCAGTTCAATAAAATCAAGGAAATTTTTGGGAGAATTTGCCTCTGCGCACGTTTCCCTCTTAATCATGGCCTCAGTTCAGAAAAATCAAGGAAATTTTTGGGAGAATTTGCCTCTGCGCTTTCCCTCTTAATCATGGCCTCACTTCAGAAAAATCGAGGAAATTTTTGGGAGAATTTGCAGATGATATACAAGTAAATATACAGCAAATATTGTTTGGTAACAATTTTTCGCCTAAAGTCGTTTTTATTTTCCTTTTTGTGTGTTTTACGGTCAGTCTGTAAAAATGGCGTACTACGGGCGAAAGATCGTTCCCAGCAGCAATGTTGGAGTCCAAGATGCATCCAGACATCCTCCCTATGCTGTCCCTGAACCATTTCTGTGGTGTTTCCATCATTTTCTTCCCTTTTCCTATGGACCAGGCACCCTCCCCTCATCAGAGCAGGGGGTGCCTGGTGTAATGCTCGAGTCCTCCCATTGACTTCAATGGGGCTCGGGTGCTCGGCCGAGCACTCGAGCCTCCGGGGGTGCTCGGTCAGAGCACCCGAACACCCGAGCATTGGGGTGCTCGCTCATCACTACTTATTATTTATGATTTCAATAAAACTGTGTTTTATCCTAAACCACTGTGTCTGAGTGTTGAACAAACCGTTACACTTGGTTGGATCTCTCAGCAGCTCCATTCGACTTAGGATGGTAGGCAGAGGCGAAAGAGAGTTGGTTACCCATCTGATCACAGAAAGACCTCCAGAAGACTCTTTTGATCCGAGACCAACACCTTGGGCACTCCGTGGGGCAGAAACACCTCCTTAGGAAAGACCTTGGCCAACTCCCTGGAGGAAGGAAGTCCCTTAAGAGATACAAAGGTAGTCATTTTAGAAAAACGATCATTGATCATTAGGATGACCGTGTGTCCCTTGGAAGCAAGTAGCTTGACCATAAAATTGACGGACAAGTGAGACCACGGGTGCTCGCCATTAGGAACTGGTTGAAGTTGGCCCACCGGAATATGTTTAGGGGTCTTGGTACAAGCACAAATTGAACATGCTGTTACGAATGCTGAGCAGTGTGCCCTTAGACTAGGCCACCAAAAGTGTCAAGAGATAGACCAAATTAATTGGTCATGTCCAATATGTCCAGCAGCCTTCGAAGATTGATATGTCTCCAGTAACCGAGTACGAAGTGGCTAAGGGACAAAGCATTTACCACTGGGTTTATCTAGCAGAGGTGAGGTAATCCTTGTATGAATGGTGGCCAAAATATGGTCAGAGGGAATTATAGGCACAGGAGGACTCTCTCAGCCTCGGGATCAGACCCGAACTGCCAGGAAAGAGCGTCCACTTGCACATTCTTAGTACCAGGGAGATAGGATACCACATAATTGAATCTAGAAAGAAACAGCGCCCATCTAGCCTGCCATTTTGCTTCAGACAAATATGTCAGATTCTTATGGTCTGTGAGAAGGATTGGGGAACTTGTCCCCTCCAGTAGGTAACATCATTCTCGAAGCGTGAGGATAATGGCCAGGAATTCACAATCCCCAATGTCATACAGACTCTGAGCCCTAGACAATTTCTTAGAAAGAACCCCACATGGAAGTAAGGTTTTACCAGGAGCCGAGTGCTGGGATAGGAGGGCGCCTACTCCTGGCTAAGACGTGTCAACCTCCAATGTAAAGGGTAGGGCGGGATTGGGGTGGGACAAGATAAGAGCCTTGGCAAAGGCAGCCTTCAAATTGTCAAACACCTGCGTGAGCTGGGAGACTATTCAGATGGATTCGCCCCCTTGTGCATCAGAGAACTTATCTCTAACATCCAAGTAAGGGAGCACTTGGGGAATAGTGACCATAACATGGTATCGTTTGAGATTAATTCAAAAAACAATTTGGTATGGGTTCCACCAAAACACTGAATTTTAAAAAGGCCAACTTTAGCAGGTTTAATCATCCTTTGGTCTCGTTGACTGGGACAGAATATTTTCAGGAAAAAACACAGAAGGTAAGTGGAATGCCTTCAAAATAACATTGCAAAAATATACATATAAAATTTATCCCTGTTGGAAACAAATACAAAAGAAGCAAATTAAAACCAATGTGGCTAACCAGTAAAGTAATTCATGAAATAAATAACAAGAAAGCGGCATTTAAACATTATAAATCAGAGGGATCAGCAGAGGCATTTGCAGAATACAAAAATGCCAACAAAACCTGTAAAAAGGCTATTAAATTAGCTAGACTGGAGAATGAAAAAAATATTGCTAAGGAGAGCAAGTGCAACCCAAAAAAATTATTTAAATACATTAATGGCAAAAAATTAAACTCTGATAATGTTGGGTCCTTGTTATCTGAAACGGGTGAGATGGTCAAGGGGGACAGAGAGAAGGCAGATATTTTAAATCATTTATTTTCTTCTGTTTTTACCAAGGAAGACCCAATGGACAAGAATCTGCAAACTACTTTTGCAGAACAGTCACAGCAAGCATGGGACTGGCTAACACAAGTAAAAGTGTTAAAACAATTGAATGGTGTTAAGGTAGACAAAGCCCCGGGGCCAGATGGTATACACCCATGGGTACTTAAAGAGCTAAGCCAGGCCCTGGCCAGACCATTATATTTGATTTCCAGGGATTCTTTTATTTCAGGTATGGTGCCCATGGATTGGCGTAAAGCAGATGTGGTGCCCTATTTAAAAAGGGATCAAAGTCACAGCCAGGAAATTACACACCTGTAAGCTTGACATCTGTGTTAGGGAAGCTGTTTGAAGGGTTGCTAAGGGAATATATTCAAGAATTCAGCTGGAACAGGAATATCATTAGGAGGAGCCAACATAGCTTTGTGAAAGACAAGTATTGTCAAATTAACTTGATCGCATTTTATGAAGAAGTGAGTAAAAATATAGATGCAGGAGCGGAGGTTGACGTAGACTTTGCCAAGGCATTTGATACAGTTCCACACTAGAGGTTACTGTACAAATTGAATGAAATAGGCCTAGGGGAAAACATTTGTGTGTGGATTTGAAATTGGCTGAAAGATAGAATGCAAAGAGTGGTAGTAAATGGCAAGTTCTCCAATTGGACAAATGTGATAAGTGGAGTACCTCAGGGATCTGTCCTGGGTCCTCTTCTTTTTAATTTGTTTGTTAATCTCCCAGAGGGCAAAGGGAGCTATGTATCAGTGTTTGCCGATGACACAAAATTAAGTAAGGTAATAAAGTCTGAACTGGATGTGTCTTCATTACAAGAGGATTTGGACAAATTGAGTAACTGGGCAGGCAAATGGCAAATGAGAGTCAATATAGACAAGTGTAAAGTTATGCATTTTGGCTATAATAATAACAATGCAACATATAGTTTAAATGTTGTTTCTCTGGGGAAATCTACTAATGAAAAGGATTTGGGAGTAATGGTAGACAATAGACTTAGCAGTAGCATGCGGTGCCAGCTGGCAGCTGCAAAGGCCAATAAGATATTGGCATGTATTAAAAGGGGTATTGACTCAAGGGAGGAAGATATTATTATGCCTCTTTACAGGTCCATAG
Organism: Rhinophrynus dorsalis; assembly: GCA_037306005.1. NCBI lineage: Eukaryota > Metazoa > Chordata > Amphibia > Anura > Rhinophrynidae > Rhinophrynus > Rhinophrynus dorsalis. The sequence continues at coordinate 218,771,276 of CM074718.1, read as the reverse complement.
TAAGACCCCACCTAGAATATGCTGTTCAATTCTGGGTGCCCTTTCTGAAAAAGGACATTATGGAACTATAGAGAGTGCAGAGGAGGGCTACAAAACTAGTAAGGGGAATGGAAAGTTTTAGTTATGAAGAAAGGCTAGAAAAGTTAGACTAGTACACACTAGAAAAACAGCGTCTTAGAGGTGATATGATAACACTGTATAAATATGTTCAGGGCCCATACAAAGGGCTCTCCAAAGACCTATTCATTAACAGAACAGTACAAAGGACAAGGGACCACCCGCTTAGACTTGAGGAAAGGAGATTTCATCTACAACAGTGGAAGGGTTTCTTTACAGTAAGGACAATAAAGGTATGGAATACACTGCCTGAGGAGGTGATGCTATCGAATATATTAGATGCCTTTAAAAAGGGCCTGGATACTTATTTAAAAGAACAGAACATAGAGGGCTATGTACGTTAGTATTGGGATTAATATTTAGTTAGGGCTTGTTGATCCAAGGAGAAATCTGATTGCCATTTGGAATCAAGAAGGAATTTTTTCTCCCATTCAAGGCAGAATTTGAAATTGCTGTATTGAGGGATTTTTTGCCTTCTTTTGGATCAGTGATGGTAAACAGGAATAGGAAAAGGGTTGAACTAGATGGACGCAAGTCTTTTTTCAACCTAAATTACTATGTTACTATGCCGGGCCGGCCCTAACATGGGTCCCGGTTGGTCCATGGACCCAGGCGGCACTTTGACTGGGGCGGCAATTTGCCGCCCACTGTATGTCAGACAGCCGCCGGGTCTGTGTCCACACTGCACAGGACAGAGTTTTGACTCCCTCCTGTGAGCGGCACGCCTGCTGTGACAGTAATTAGTGTGGCTCAGCCTCAGTCTGTCAGCCTGACTGAGGCTGAGCCAGACTAATCACTGTCACAGCAGGAGCGCTTGGCAGGGTGTCACTACTCTGCCTCCAGCTGCCGGTCACTTGTCACTGAGCCGACAGCCCGGCTCTGACAGTGTCAGTCAGGGCTGGGCTGCCGGCTCAGTGACAAGTGACTGCCAGCTGGAGACAAAGAGTAGTGACACCCTGCGAAGCGTGCCTGCCGTCAGGGCTGGGCTGCCAGCTCAGTGACAAGCAGGGCCGGATTTACTGAGAGGCCGACTAGGCACTGGCCTAGGGCTCCCATGTTTGTGGGGCACCTGGCAGTGACCCAATCATGCCTCTTTTTGTTTTTTGTCTATTATTTACTTTTTGTTCTTGTGCTGTGCTTATACGGTCTGCGGACCGCAGTACAAAGGGTGCCACCCGTTGCTACAGTGAGTGGAGTGGCGGTGCCTCTTGTGCCAACCAGCCCCTCAGACACTCGTACTGGCCAGCATTACTCCCCATTCCCCAGCCACATCTAAGGCATTGCGGCTGTGTGGAAGCAAAGTCACATGACCAGACATTGACGGTGCTGTGAACTACTGTGCGGGTGGAATTAACTGACTGAGCTGGGATAAGTCCTGGGTCAGAAATATCGGTGCTGGGGCATTTTTTTAGTGGGCAAACTGGTTGTGGCATATGGAGGGAGAAGAGAGACAGACAGACATGGAGGAGAGACAAAAGAGGAGAGAGACATTGGTGTCATGGAGAGAGAGAGAGAGACATGGGTGGCATGGAGGGAGAGAAAGAGACATGGGTGGCATGGAGGGAGAGAGACATGGGTGGCATGGAGGGGGAGAGAGAGACATGGGTGGCATGGAGGGAGGGAGAGAGACACATGGGTGGCATGGAGGGAGAGAGAGAGACATGGGGGGTGACAGACATAGATGGTATTTTATAACTGTCCATTTTTTTACATCTGCAGCATAGTTAGATAGCAATCTTTCACACAGGACACCACTTTAACAATTTCATAACCAGGGATGTCTGCTCCTGTACAGTTAGATTTTATAACCCTTTGAGTACAGGAGCAGAAAATTCTAACCCTTTGAGTACAGGAGCAGACATCCCTGGTTATGAAAGGGTTAAAGTGGTGTCCTATGTGAAAGATTGCTATCTAACATTGCTGCAATTGTAATAAAATGGACAGTTTTAAAATATCATCTAAAATGTGCAGTTCTTCTATTTGTCTTCACATTATACTAACTGCACAAGGAATGTAACTAGGGGAGTTGGTTGGCTTTGAAAGACCTGGGGCTTAACCCTTAGTGTTCCAGAGGGGTATGCAGCGCATTGCAATACACTGCATACCCCTCTGGCACTCAAAGGGTTACATTTGCTTACAGCAGCCATATGGGCGTGTTTTGGTGGGTGTAGTTTGGGGGGGCAGCATTTCATCCTTGGACCCAGGCAGCACAATGTGTTGGGCTGGCCCTGTTACTATGTTACTATGAGTGGTTGAACGACCGTGGAAAAGTTAAATAGATAAATTTCCTATAATAGTTTGTGAAACCCAAAAATCTCTGTATGGTTTTTAACCCCACAGGACAGGGCCACTGCAGAACTGCCAAAAGTTTTTGTGGGTCCATTGCCAGCCCAGATGAGGAAATCACATAACCCAAGAATGTCACCTGAGATTTGTGGAATTTGCATTTTTTCAATTTACAGAACAACTTATTCTCCCTCAGTCATTACAATACCAATGCGATAACTGCTCTATGTCCTGCCAAGGTCAGTGAATGCATGAGAATATCGTCCAGATAGACCACTACACATCTCTGCAGTAGGTCTTTTCCACTTGTATCCTTCCTTAATTCTTATAAGGTTGTAAGCAGCCCTCAGATCAAGCTTAGTGAACACCCTCAAACCATTAATTCGGTCAAACAATTCTGTAATCAAAGGCATAGGGTAAGCATTCTTGACCATTAGTTTATTCGACCCTCTGAAGTCAATACAAGGTCATAGTTCCCCATCCTTTTTCTTTACAAAAAAGAATCCTGCACCAGCAGGTGAGGAGGATTTGCGAATAATCTCCTCCACCGACAGAGGATACACTCACCCCCTTGGAGGTATGGCACCTGGTATCAAATCAATAGCACACTCGTATGGTCTGTGTGCCAGCAATGTACTAGCCTCTACATTATTAAATACCTCATTGAAAGACTGGTACTCCGCAGGTGATGAGGAAGAGGTACAAATAATCTTGGTAGGCTGCTGTAGACAGGACTCGGCACAGTAGGAAGACCAAGACAAAATGTTGCACGTTTGCCAATTTATCCTGGGGTTGTGTGTCTGTAGACAGGGGAACCACAGAATGACAGCATAGTGAGGAGACTTTATTACTTGGAATTGTAGGGTCTCCACATGGAGAGCCCCTATCCATAGAGACAAAGGACACGTCTCATGTGTCACATGTGACGGTTACAATGGTTTCCCGTCAATAGCCTCAATGGCCAGTGGAGAGGAACATGTCACCCATGGAATAGCATGCTAGCTGCAAACTTAGCATCCATAAAACACCCTGCGGCTCCGGAGTCTATTAAGGCCAGAGCTGTTATCAAAGATAAGCAGCCCAAGATACAATCACCTCAAGGATGGGTTTCCCTTTCAGATGATCCAAGGACTGTGAAACTCCACCCAGGGTCTGTCCCCGACACAACCCTAGGCGCAGGCGTTTCCCGGCCGGATGGGACAAGACTTTAATAAGTGACCTGCCTTACCACAGTAAAGGCAGAGGCCCTCTCTCCTACTGAAAGCTCTCTCCTCCCCTGAAAGGCGCATGAACCCCAGTTGCATAGGTTCACTCGCAACCGATTCAGAACCAGGAGGCAAGGGAGGTGAGGGAGGACTGGGTGGGAGAGTAAGGTGAGGTGCCAATCGCGTAGCAGGCCTACGCAAACATTCTCTGAATGACGGTCTCTGTGAGTCTGGTATAAAATTGAATTAAGAAGGTAATTAATTCATTCAGCTCCTCCGGCAGCTCACAGGCTGCCATTTCATCCTTAATTGAGTCACTCAGACCCTGTTAAAATGCAGCTACAAGTGCCTCATTGTTCCAGCCCACCTCAGTTGCCAGTGTACAAACTTCTATAGCATATTCGGGTACCGTCCATGCGCCCTGGCGTATGGTCATAAGTTGTTTAGCTGAGGTTACTGCTCGGACTGGAATGTCAAAGACCTTGCAAAATCCACCCACAAAGTACATAAAGTTAGATACAATGGGTTTTCCTGTCTCCCATAAAGGATTGGCCCATGCCAGTTCCTATCAGACAAAAGTGAAATCATGAAACCAACCTTACTTCATTCACTTGGAAATGTGTGTGGTACCAATTACAAGAATATGCCCACTTGATTAAGAAACCCTCTACAGAGTGTAGGCTCCCCCTTGTAGCGTTGAGGAAGGGGAGTGGTACCGTATAGCCCACAGACTGTACTGGGCTCAGAATTAGCGGATACAACCGGTGTGGAATCTGAAGGGGACACTGGTTGTCGAGTAGCCTGACCAAGATGTGCGGTTTGGTTCAGGAGCGTCTGCATGTCAAATTACATCTGATCGATCCTCTGATACTATGTGTCCATTCTGGCCAAAATACTCTGAACTGGTTCACCTGTGCCTTCACTACTTATGGCCCTTTCGTACTGTCATGGTACACTTAGGATAAGAAACACACAACACAGGTACAGGTGAATTTAACCAGTTTATTAAGATAAAAGTACAAGAGCGAATACACTTCCCCAAGGCAGCAAGGTGATAGAACCAGCCTATGATTCTACTGAGCAAAACTTGAGGAAGCCTAGAAAGCTAGGGATCCAGGTACAGGAGCGAGTCCAGGGTAAACAACAGGTAGTAGCCAGGAGGTAATGCTAGTTTGGGGATGCCGGAGCGTAGACTGACCAAGCAATACCTTAGGTGAGACGAACACTGAGACTGCCAAATGGAAGGCAGTCACCACAGAACCAGGGAGGTACAGATACTCTTAGGCTGTAAGGAGCGAGAGACAGTGACAGCTGATTGAGACAGAGTGGAAGTCAGACAATACCAGAGTCATGCACAGAACGGGTAGTCAGACAGAGCCACAAGTCAAAACCGGATCAGATAGTCAGCCATGAATCTCACAGAGCAGTTAGTCAGACACAGCCTAGGTCATACAAAGCCAAGGATCGAGCAGGAGGATAATAGGAAGCCAAGCAAGGGTCAAACCAGAGACAACACTAGCAGCGTACAGGTACAGAACAACGAGTGCGACATCGGTGACACACACTCACAACAGAGAGGCCAGCAGTCAGACAACATCGACCAGCAATGCCACTGCTCGTCCACTAGAGGGGACATGACAGGTAACACAATAAGCAGGCCAAATCACAGTCACCGTGATAAGCAGGCACACAATTAATACCACCACCAGAAGTAACACAGATCAACTGCCTGTGCCTGCTGCTACTGCTGCCAGTATGCTTTCTTCATGTCACCAAGAAATGGCAAGTGTGACATTAGGGGACCCTCTGTCAGATTGCTACTCACACCAGCAGTGAGATGTCTGTAATAGAGCAGCAGCAGCACGTAGGGGCTAGTGGTGGTGGAGATGATGCAGGAGAAGCTGGGGTGGAAGAGACATTGATGGCCTTTTTAGCAGAAACTGAGAAGGAATGGGAGACAGGGATGAGGATGGGCATCACCACCACCACTAGAAGTGACATTTTGGAGCTTGAAGAATTTGCAGCTGTTCTAATTCCTGATGCTGCTAAGATACAAGGGCAGCAGGATGCTGAGGAGCAAGCTAATGTGCCACAGACCACTGTGGACACAGTGGGAATGGGTTCAACAGGTGATGCAGGACTAGGACAGGATCCACTTGCCAGTGCCAGCAATACTCCTGGTCCTAGTTGCAGTGCTAAATCTGAGGCAGTAGCAGCAACAGCAGCAACATTATTCGCTGCCATAGACAGTGAAAGGGAATGTGGAGGACAAGAAAAAAGAGGCTATTTTTCTCCACCTGTTCCCTCCCCCCTGAAGTCATGGTTGTGGGACTATTTTTCTCTTGGGGCAGGAAAAGTGCAGTCATCACCAACAGCACTGTGCACAATTTGTGACAAGTCAGTGAGAAGGGGAAAGGACTGAATACACCTTTGCAAAACTGCCCTGATAACACAAATGAAACAGACACCATGATATTTATTTCAAACACGTTAAAGCCAAACACCCACCACAGAAATCAAGCACCACTGTTGCTCTAACCCCTGACTCTCCAGAAACGCAACAAGAGGCAAGGCAGAGATCAAAAAGGAGGAATAATAGAGCAACCCAGGCAGAGACTGGAAGTTCTATGACGAGTGAAACAACTAACTCGCCATCACCTTCTAGGGTAACTACATCTTCTACCAATCTACCTCATTCATCGTTACCTCCCTCTCCAAATGAAAGACACTCTGTTGATGTTAGAATATGGCAGTTTGTCTCTACCATTTGCACACTGTGCGGTGCACTGACCACACATGTCAGTGTGGTGGAGGAGAATCACAAGCAGTGCATCAAGTGGCATCTGAGGAGATTCGATCCTGCAGAATATGCTAAGATGGTGGCAGGGAGGGTTCATCATTACTATTAAACTGTCAGCAACTTGTCATGTGTCCTTAGCGGGGTCTGGACAAGGGGTATAGTGACAGCGGCTATATTTGGTTTCGGGTGCATTGTGTTTGGATACAGTTGTGCCACCAGATGATGTTTGCCACACACACACTGTGCTCATTGCAGTTGCTGATGAGAGGCACAGTTCCTCCTGTCAAGGGAAAAAAATTATATTCTAATACCAACACACCGATGATTTTGAAGGAGGGGCAGGTGGAGAAGAATTATTGGCCAACTTCTTCTTTTCTTCACATAAACAGGGGGATACTTATTGTGCTGCTACTGCCTCAGACGCATCACTGGAGATAGTCATGGCAAGTGGAACCTTCATCATACATCAATCATGTTACTGCTGTTGTTGATCCCATTCCATTTCAGCTGCCTAATCATCCTGCTGCTTAAACAACTCAGCAGCAAGAAAAGCAGTTGCAAATTCCCCAGTTATGGACTCAGACTCAGACTTAGGAGGAGGACATTTGACAATGGCCAGTAGGGCTTTTTTTTTCCTCAGGGTTTGTGCTTTGAAAAAAAAGAAAAAATCAATAAAGAAAATAAAAACAGTCCTACAACAAAAATAAACAATTGGGGGGGGGGTGTTTCTAACAAGCATAAGTCCTACAAATCAATGTTTCCTTAGGACTTGTGCCAAACAAGCTTAAGTCCTATAAATCAATGTTTCCTCATGGCTTGGGCCTCTAACAACAAATCTAACAAATAATCCTCTACAAAATACTCTATCATGTCAAGTATCAGTCCACCCCAGTGGCAGCTTATATCAGGGGGTTCCTGTCTCTATCACTTTAAATACAAATTTCTTATTTTATTTTATTGATTTATTTTATTTTTTATTAACTGTCCCCCCAATACCAGTCAACAGCCCCCCCAATACAAATTCCTTGTTCAAGTGATTAATTCATTCACCAACACAGGCACTCTCCTCAGACCCCTTTTATACCATCTCTTATGGGGTTTTTTGAATTGTATTTAGGATTTATTTTTTATTAACTGCCTCCCAATCCCAGTAAACAACCCCCCAAAAAAAACATTCCCTGTTCAAGTGATTCTTTCCCCACAACCCACCAACACAGGCACCCTCATGCCCCTTTTATACTATGCCTTTGGGAAATAAAATAATATTTGCTATGTGTTGTGTGTAACTTCAATGTTCCCATTGATTTCAATGGAATGAGCTAGGCAAAAAAAGTGGGAAAAAGAGGAAAATCAGCACTTTTCTCTGGAAATTGTTTGCTAAGTCAAAAGTACCATTTTTCGCTGATTTCAGTTTGAGGAGGAAACTTTCACCCATCCCTACATTTCAATGCCTTCCCTTGCACATCACCAACTGTATGACAATCCTGATGTCTGAGAGCATTCTCTCTGCTGCCTCACTTGGTCAATAGGGAAGTGGAGAGTAGGGGTGGGCGAAAAGTGAGAAAAATGACGGCATGACTTTGCGTGATAACAGACAATTTTTCACTTTTTTCGTGTAAGTTTTCTCTTTTTCTCCAATGTAAAATGTTTGTCCTTTTCGCCCATTCCAGCAAATTTGTAGCCTATTCTAACACATTATTCTCATATTCTAACACATTTTTGCATATTCTAACACATTTTCTCCAATTCTAACAAATTTTTCTCCTATTCCAACACATTTTTTCCTATTCCAACACATTTTTTTCCTATGTTTAATAAGGTGCAACATTTCCCAACACAATATTACTTCTTCTGAGAGCTGTAGTGGAAAAATAAGTAGCTGGAAGTCAAAGGTGTGAGTCCTACAGCAATATTTAACTTGAAAAATGTGTTAGCATACCGAGTACATTTGTCCTTTGCCCACAACACTTATTCCTGCTTAAGTGACACTGGCACATATTCATGATGAAGTCAAGTGATTAAAAAAAATAAAGTACAACCTGCAATGTGGCAGATGTGTATGATAGTGGTGGTGTGGGACTGGAGTGGTGTGATTGGTGGGACCTTGACAAACTGCATCCACCCCGGGAGGAGAGGGATCATCATCATTTATTGCACATGTTGCAGCAACCATTGCTGCAGTCAATTTTTGCACTAACATTTTACTCCAACCTCCCTGCACTTCCTCCATATTTCCCCCTTCCGCTTGTACATTTGCTAGACATTACTCAACTACTGTGTGTGTTTTTACCCTCTACAGCACACAACTGTTGGAGTGTCTTGCCTTAGCCCTCAAAAAATTCTAAATGTCATCTACTGTCTATCAAGTCTGCCTCAGTAACAGAGCTCCCAGTCAGCTGTCTAATATATTTATTTGTTTAATTATTAATGTTTTTCTTTATTTATTTATTATTCTTTAAGTTGTCTGCCCTATCTTATCACAGTTAGTCCCAAATATATATATATCAACAACTTCTTCTCAAACGTCCCCAGCACAGAGACAATAAAAGTGAAATCAGCAAGCAATTTGGACCTCAACTGCCTGTGTCTTGCCAGTCAGTCACACCAAATTTTGGGGTATTTTGGGTTAACCTCCTTCTTCCCTTCTGCTCCCCTCATTTTGCCCTTAGACTCCCCTACTACAGAGAACAAATGTCCTACCTAAATGACTCCGTAAACTAAGCTTCAATTCCCCTTTATTTGCCTATCCTCTCTAGCTCAAAAACATGCTGCTCTCTACTGTCACAAACACAGAATGGCATGCTGTGAGAGCCTGGCACCCTTTTATATGGCTGTAGAAAACTTTGGTGTGGTGGAGAAACATTTTTCTATCCACTGATTTCAATCCAATGAGCTAGGGTTAAAAACAGGAAAGACTGCATTTTTAGCCAATTTCAGTTTGAGGTGAAAATTTCCACCCATACCTAATGGAGAGGATCATTTCAGCACCACAAACAGCATCACTCCCTTAACCCTACAAAAAGCATCACTCCCATAACTCTTTGAGTACCAGTGATTGCATTGTGCACCACTATGGCACACAAAGGGTTAAAAAAAGTACAACAAGCAGTACATAATCATCCCCACAGCTCTTTATCATATTTTATACATGTTGTGCACTCCCAAGTGAACAAGGCTAGGGTTCAGGCAGCATACAGGGGAAATTGTAGCTGCCAGTTACCCTCCATTCTTGTTACCTTACTCGCTGGTACCCACGGAACCCCATGTATACTGCCTGTCCCCCAAACTTGTTCCCTTGGGTTTGCACAACATGTGTAAAATATGATACAGAACTGAGGGATGATTATGTGCTGCTTGGTGTACTTTTTTAATCCTTTGGGGGCTACAGGTTTCAGTAATATGGCACTCAAAGGGTTAACGGGGGTGATTCCGTTCGACATGCTTTAAGGATCTTCTCCACTCTCCTGCTGAGCAAGTGGGGAAGCAGAGAAAATACTGTTAGACTTCAGGGTTGTCTACTGCTGATGATGTATGAGGGAGAGTATCCCTTCCACATCAACATCAATTCACAACCCTCCCTGCTTCTGACTGATTGAGGGTTGTTACTGTATAGGAAAGTAAAGGGAGATCCCAGCTTCACCAGCCTCATGTAGGTGAAGTTAAGATTGTGAACTATGACAGCAGATGCTGCTGTGGGAGTGATGAAGTGCCACATCAACACATAAACACACACTCTTGAATATGATAATGGTTCATTATCCTGAATTTTCATTTGGAAATGAGTCATTATCCTTAATTTCCATATGGAAATAGGTAATTGTTGATGTGATAACTGAAAAATGTGTAAACATTGTGAAGGCAGGTCGGATAGATGTTGATGTGAGCAGATTTTTTTTGTACTGCATACTGCCTATGTACCTTCGACACTGCTACATCAGGACATCAATGTTATGAGCCCTCTTCGACCTTTAGTGAATCTCCTTCTTTTTGTTTCAGTTTGGCTGGAATGCAAATCTTGGCCAAATTTAGAAGATGAAAATACAATTTATACATTTTTCCTCTCAAAAGAGAAAAGGGCAAAAATTTGCACTTGAAGCCGAGTAGGAAATGATTTGCAAAAAGTGTAGATTTTCTGCCTTTTCCCCTTCTTGCTCATTGCATTGAAATAAATGGTAATACTGACCCCCCCCCATATGCTAAGTTTCCCACAGGAATAATATAAAAGGGGTCAAAGGTTTCTGTAGCATGTCTTTCTGTTTTGTGAGAGATCACAAAAGCAGCATATTTTGGAGCCAGAGAAGACAGGCATATAAAGTTTAGGGAGTTTTGTAGGCAGGGAATTTGTTTTCTGTGCTTGTGGAGTCTGGGGGCCCTCTGGGGGAGTGTGAAGAGAGAAAGGATAATTACCCAAAATACCACAAACTCTTGGTTGACTGAGATTTACCTCAAATGTGTCTGTTGGCTGTTCTCTGTGTTAGAAGAGTATCACGGTGCCGGTGCTATACGGGCTACATTTTGACACATGTACTTCCTGATACCTTTTATTGGCTACGATGTTTTGCTCCTCCCAGTGACAGCCTTTAAAGGGATAGTAATACTTAAAATGTAAAAAAAAAAAATATGTTGTAGGGTTTATCCCCCCCTGATTAAAACAAGAGTACTCCCACTGCTGAAAGGTGTTTCATTCAAAAGTTATTAATTTTCAAAGTTGAATTTTTTAGGTGCAATATCACAGTGGCCTGAAATTGTACAGTGGCGCTGTTGCTACACCATCCTATGGAGATTTATGGTCCCGGGACCAGAGCTGTCAATAGGATCATGTAGCAACAGTGCCACTGTACAATTTCAGGCCACTGTGATATTGCACCTAAAAAATTCAACTTTGAAAATTAATAACTTTTGAATGAAACACCTTTCAGCAGTGGGAGTACTCTTGTTTTAATCAGGGGGGGATAAACCCTACAACATATTTTTTTTTTTTACATTTTAAGTATTACTATGGGAGTACTCTTGTTTTACTCAGGATAAACCCTACAACACATTTTTACATTTTAAGTATTACTATCCCTTTAAATACTCAGTGCTGTCACCTATGCAATGCTGTAACGGTTTTTAGGACACTCAGACCAGTTGGTAAAATCAAACACAGTTTATTAAATAAAAAATAATGCAAACGATCGCCCTCTGCAGGCAACAGGAGTAATAACACTGTATAGACAGATATAACCCAAAGGCCCAATACACAGAATCAGGGTAACACACACTATCTCAGGACAGATAATGACAATATAGACACAAATGGGTTAAATGCAATAATCAGTCCGTCTCAGCTGTGGGGTTTGGCACGCCCAAGGTGGTGATAGGAGGTGCTGGGTAGATGTAGACAACACAGAGTTCTAAAGGTAATAATGCCGTAGGCAATCTGTGACCAGTTGTAGATTCAGCAGTGACCCAAAATAGCCCCCGCGGGTGTACCCAATGAGACAACTGATTCTGCTAGTGCGAGAGTCGGTAGCCCCCACGGGCGTAATCTCAACCTAGCCTGAAATGCAAGAGCTGGCAAATAGCCCCCACGGGCGTATAACCGGAGACCAACAGCTAGCGGTAGTTGAGTCAATAGCACCCACGGGTGTATACCAATGGGAACCTGCCAGAGCTTTGAACCTGCCCTTTGCTGCAATACTGAGCCAAAAGCCACAACGGAGTCCACCGGTAAACCAACGTAAGACCAAGAGCCAATGGCGCCCTACCGGACCAACTTAACGTGACTACTCTGCAGTTGTTTCGTATGAGTCGCCGTCCACACAAGCGGCCGACTCAGCAGACGTAGCACAACGGGTTAAGGCTCTATACTGGGGAATGAAGGCTCTGCAGGAGCGAGGCAGCACTGCAAGGGTTAAAATGCACGTTTAACAACAGAAGGCTCAGTATGGTGTAGGAGCTCTGCAAGCGTACGGAGGCTCAGTGAAGGAAGCACAGCTCTGCAAATCAGCAAGTAACTCTGCACTGAACTGAGGCAACACAAGGGTGAAATGGTCACATGACAGCTGGGCAAACAGCGACAGCAGAAGTAAGAATGTCGCGGTGGCGACAACAGGAACAGGCAGGTCGCTGGAGCAGGCCGGTAGTTGATCACGGAGCAGGAAGTCAGCCAGGCCGGGTCGTAGCACGTAGGAGGTTCGCAGACAAGCCGGGTCAATGACGATCAGGAACACTGGAGTGTAGTCAGGACAGGCCAAGTCGGTACACAGGAATCCGGAACACAGGAACACAGCAACAGCAAAACTGGCTCAGAAACACCACGAAAGGGCATCTGACAGGTGTCATGGCCAGTAGTGATGATCGAGCACCCCAATGCTCGGGTGTTCGGGTGCTCTGACCGAGCGCCCCCGGAGGCTCGAGTGCTCGGCCGAGCACCCGAGCCCCATTGAAGTCAAAGGAAGGACTCGAGCATTACACCAGGCACCCCCTGCTCTGATGAGGGGAGGGTGCCTGGTCCATAGGAAAAGGGCAGAAAATGATGGAAACACCACAGAAATGGTTCAGGGACAGCATAGGGAGGATGTCTGGATGCATCTTGGACTCCAACGTCGCTGCTGGGAACGATCTTTCGCCCGTAGTACGCCATTTTTACAGACTGACCGTAAAACACACAAAAAGGAAGATAAAAACGACTTTAGGCGAAAAATTGTTACCAAACAGTATTTGCTGTATATTTACTTGTATATCATCTGCAAATTCAGCAAAAAATTTCATCGATTTTTCGGAACTGGGGCCATGATTAAGAGGGAAACGTGCGCAGAGGCAAATTCTCCCAAAAATTTCCTCGATTTTTCTGAACTGAGGCCATGATTAAGAGGGAAACGTGCGCAGAGGCAAATTCTCCCAAAAATTTCCTCGATTTTTCTGAACTGAGGCCATGATTAAGAGGGAAACGTGCGCAGAGGCAAATTCTCCCAAAAATTTCCTTGATTTTTCTGAACTGAGGCCATGATTAAGAGGGAAACGTGCGCAAAGGCAAATTCTCCCAAAAATTTCCTCGATTTTTCTGAACTGGGGCCATGATTAAGAGGGAAACGTACGCTGAGCCGACCATCTAAAACATTACGGGTGAGGGTCTGCTGCGGAGCTGACCATCCTAAACATTATATATGAAGGCCCGCTAGTGAGCTGATGCTATAAAACATTATATGAGAGGGCCCGCTAGAGAGCTGACCCAATAAAACATTATATGAGAAGGCCCGCTGGTGAGCTGACCTATACAAAAATTGTCAAACTGCGCCGACTGGTGAGCTGGCCCTATATAAAAATTATATCACAGGGCCCGCTGGTGAGCTGGCCCTATATAAAAATTATATCACTGGGCCCGCTGGTGAGCTGGCCCTATATAAAAATTATATCACTGGGCATATGGAAGAGAGTCAACCATATACCCGTTTTTTGGGTGGAAGGGGTGAATGGGAATACAGAGTATTCCCATCATTGTAAATAACATATATAAAGTGACTTTATGTTCACCCGGGGCTTTCCTCCAGTGGAGTGGAGAAGTCAGGGGAAATCCAGGCCTTGTTCATTTTTATAAGTGTCAACCTATCAGCATTTTCGGTGGAAAGGCGGATACGCTTATCTGTTATGATGCCACCAGCAGCACTAAATACCCGCTCAGACAGAACGCTGGCGGCAGGGCAGGCCAGCACCTCCAAGGCGTAGAGTGCCAGTTCATACCACGTGTCCAGCTTGGACACCCAGTAGTTGTAAGGCACAGAGGGATCATTGAGGACTCTGACACGGTCTGCTACGTACTCCTTCACCATCTTCCAAAACTTTTCCCTCCTTGTGACACTAGGCTGCGCATCAGGGTGAGGGTGCTGGCGGGGTGTCATGAAGGTGTCCCACGCCTTGGAGAGTGTTGCCCTGCCTTTGTCGGAACTGCTGTGTGCTCCCCTTTTCTCCCCTTCTCGGTTGGCCAAGGTAGCACGTACTCTGCCGCCAGCGTTGTCAGATGGAAAATTTTGGAGCAATTTTTCAACAAGAACCTTCTGGTATTGCACCATTTTGCTTGTCCTCTCCACCGGAGGAATGAGAGATGAGAAATTATCTTTGTAGCGGGGGTCCAGAAGGGTGAACACCCAGTAATCCGTGTTGTCTAAAATGCGTGTAATGCGTGGGTCACGGGAAAGGCAGCCTAACATAAAGTCAGCCGTGTGTGCCAGAGTACCAACAGGCAAGATTTCGCTGTCCTCACCAGGAGGATGACTCTCAATCTCCTCATCCTCTTCCTCCTCTTCTGCCCACCCACGCTGAAGAGATGGAACTAAAGTTCCATGGCTACCCTCTGTAGCGGAGGCAACCGTGTCTTCCTCCTCCTCCTCCTCCTCCTCCGCCTCCTCCAATTGTCGCTGAGAAGACGAAGTGAGGGTGCTCTGGCTATCACCTTGTGTAAGCTCTTCCTCCCCCATTTCCACCTCTTCCACATGCAAAGCGTCGGTTTTAATTGTGAGCAGCGAGCGTTTCAGTAGACACAGAAGTGGGATGGTTACACTGATAATAGCGTTATCGCCGCTCACCATCTGTGTCGATTCCTCAAAATTGCGTAAAACCTCACAGAGGTCTGACATCCATTCCCACTCCTCACTTCTGATTAGAGGAAGTTGAACGGAGAGGCGACGACCGTGTAACAGCTGGTACTCCACTTCTGCCCTCTGCTGCTCACAAAGCCGGGCCAACATGTGGAAGGTGGAGTTCCAGCGCGTGCTCACGTCACACAGCAGCCGGTGAGCTGGCAATTGTAAGCGCTGCTGCAGCTTCAACAGGCCGGCTGAAGCTGTAGATGACTTACGGAAATGTGCACACACGCGGCGCACCTTGGTCAAGAGATCATGCAAATTGGGGTAGGTTTTTAGAAATCGCTGAACCACTAAATTAAATACATGCGCTAGGCATGGTACGTGTGTGAGCTTGCCGAGCTCCAAAGCCGCCACCAAGTTACGCCCATTATCACACACAACCATGCCTGGTTGCAGGTTGAGTGGCGAGAGCCACTGCTCAGTCTGGTGACTAATCCCCTGCAACAGCTCTGAGGCCGTGTGCTGTTTGTCCCCAAGGCAGATCAGCTTCAGCACGGCCTGTTGACGCTTCCCCACTGCAGTGCTACACTGCTTCCAGCTACCGGCTGAATGGTGAGTGGCGCTGCGCGCAGAGAATTCGGAGGAGGAAACGGAGGAGGAGGAGCCAATAACGTAGGTGCTGGCGGAAACCCTGATGGAGGTAGGGCCCGCAATCCTCGGCGTGGGTAGCACCTGTGCCATCCCAGGGTCCGAGTCGCTCCCAGCCTCCACGACATTCACCCAGTGTGCCGTCAGGGAAATGTAGCGTCCCTGGCCACAAGCACTTGTCCATGTGTCAGTCGTTAAGTGGACCTTCCCAGTAACTGCGTTGGTCAGGGCACGGGTGATGTTACGGGACACATGGTGGTGTAAGGCGGGGACGGCACACCGGGAAAAGTAGTGGCGGCTGGGGACTGCGTACCGAGGGACAGCTGCTGCCATCAGGCTGCGGAAGGACTCCACAAGCCTAAATGGCAGCATTTCGATGGCCAGTAATTTGGAAAGGTGTGAGGTTAGTGCTATGGCCTGTGGGTGGGTGGCTGGGTATTTTCGCTTGCGCTCAAATGCCTGGGGTAACGACATTTGGACACTGCGCTGGGACAGGGAAGTGGATGTGGTCGCTGATGGTGCTTCAGATGGTACAGGTGCAGGGCGGGAGGTATGCGGGCCTGCGCCTTCGACAGGCGATTGGCCGGCACCGAAAACAGGGGAAGAGGAGGCAGTGGTGTGGCCTGCAGACACAGATTGGCGATCCGGGCGTTCCTCCCACTTATTACGGTGCTTGGATGCCATGTGTCGGATCATGCTGGTGGTGGTGAGGTTTCTAGTGTTCATGCCTCGGCTCATTCTGCTGTGGCACAGGTTGCAAACTACAATTCTTTTGTCGTCCGCACTTTCCTTAAAAAAACGCCATACCGCGGAACACCTACCCCTTGGCAAGGGAGATTTACGCAAGGGGGTGCTCCGTGGAACATTTGTGGGCCGGTTTGGTGCGGTCCGCCTTCTTTCTGTAGCCACACCACTGCCTTTTCCAGCCTGTTGCGGTGCTGCAGATGGCTCACCCTCAGGACTGCTGTCATCGCTCGGCTCTCCACCTTCCCAGGTGGGGTCAGTCACCTCATCGTCCACCAAGTCCTCCTCCACTACCTCACTCTGATCATCCTCCTCATGTCTTGATCCCACCACATACTCAGTCATTGACAACTGTATATCATCCTCCTCATCAAGGTCTTGAGACAGTAATAGTGGTTGATTTGATGGCAACTGTGTCTCATCATCATCATCATCCACTTCCTTTGACCTTAAATGCCGTTCCCCTCTGTCATCTTCTTGTGATTGGGTACCCTCTAGAGGTTGTGAATCAGGGCACAAGATGTCATGTTCCTCTGCAAGCGTGCTTGGAGAGAGGTTCAAATGAAGGATTGGTGATGAGACGAGCTCCTCACTATATCCCAGTGTGGGATCACTTCTTTGACCAGACCCTCTATGGTGGGAGGAAGGATGATCAGGGTGAGGATTATGTTGACCAGACTCTTGGCTACTGAGAGTGGACTTGGTGGAAGACAGGGTGGTGCTTAACCGACTGGAAGCAGTATCAGCTGAAATCCAACCGACCACCTGTTCGCAGTGGTCTGACCTCGAGAGTGATGTCCTGCGACGCCCTGTAAACTGAGACATGAAGCTAGGTATGGTGGATGTCTTTCTTTCCTGTGCTCTGGCACCAGGCACAGTTTCTACGCGTCCTGACCCGCGCCCTGAACTATCAGGATCACGTCCACTTCCCCGTCCCTTTTTACCCGCCTTCTTCATATTACACGGAATATGTGCTGCAAATCTGCAACTTTGCACACTAAACAGAATGTGCTGCTTATCTGCGGCTCGGCACAGTGAATGGAATATGTGACTTTGATATTTTACACTTTGCACAGTAAACAGAATGTTCTCCTAATATGCAACTTTGCACACTAAACAGAATGTGCTTCTTATCTGCGGTTAGACACAGTGAATGGAATATGTGACTTTGATATTTTACACTTTGCACAGTAAACAGAATGTTCTCCTAATATGCAACTTTGCACACTAAACAGAATGTGCTTCTTATCTGCGGTTAGACACAGTGAATGGAATATGTGACTTTGATATTTTACACTTTGCACAGTAAACAGAATGTTCTCCTAATATGCAACTTTGCACACTAAACAGAATGTGCTGCTTATCTGCGGCTCAGCACAGTGAATGGAATATGTGACTTTGATATTTTACACTTTGCACAGTAAACAGAATGTTCTCCTAATATGCAACTTTGCACACTAAACAGAATGTGCTTCTTATCTGCGGCTAGGCACAGTGAATGGAATATGTGACTTTGATATTTTACACTTTGCACAGTAAACAGAATGTTCTCCTAATATGCAACTTTGCACACTAAACAGAATGTGCTTCTTATCTGCGGTTAGACACAGTGAATGGAATATGTGACTTTGATATTTTACACTTTGCACAGTAAACAGAATGTTCTCCTAATATGCAACTTTGCACACTAAACAGAATGTGCTTCTTATCTGCGGCTAGGCACAGTGAATGGAATATGTGACTTTGATATTTTACACTTTGCACAGTAAACAGAATGTTCTCCTAATATGCAACTTTGCACACTAAACAGAATGTTCTTCTTATCTGCGGTTAGACACAGTGAATGGAATATGTGACTTTGATATTTTACACTTTGCACAGTAAACAGAATGTTCTCCTAATATGCAACTTTGCACACTAAACAGAATGTGCTTCTTATCTGCGGTTAGACACAGTGAATGGAATATGTGACTTTGATATTTTACACTTTGCACAGTAAACAGAATGTTCTCCTAATATGCAACTTTGCACACTAAACAGAATGTGCTGCTTATCTGAGGCTCGGCACAGTGAATGGAATATGTGACTTTGATATTTTACACTTTGCACACTAAACAGAATGTTCTGCTAATCTGAAACTTTGCACACTAAACAGAATGTGCTGCTTATCTGCGGCTCGGCACAGTGAATGGAATATGTGACTTTGATATTTTACACTTTGCACACTAAACAGAATGTTCTGCTAATCTGAAACTTTGCACACTAAACAGAATGTGCTGCTTATCTGCGGCTCGGCACAGTGAATGGAATATGTGACTTTGATATTTTACACTTTGCACAGTAAACAGAATGTTCTCCTAATATGCAACTTTGCACACTAAACAGAATGTACTTCTTATCTGCGGTTAGACACAGTGAATGGAATATGTGACTTTGATATTTTACACTTTGCACAGTAAACAGAATGTTCTCCTAATATGCAACTTTGCACACTAAACAGAATGTGCTGCTTATCTGCGGCTCGGCACAGTGAATGGAATATGTGACTTTGATATTTTACACTTTGCACAGTAAACAGAATGTTCTCCTAATATGCAACTTTGCACACTAAACAGAATGTGCTTCTTATCTGCGGCTAGGCACAGTGAATGGAATATGTGACTTTGATATTTTACACTTTGCACAGTAAACAGAATGTTCTCCTAATATGCAACTTTGCACACTAAACAGAATGTGCTGCTTATCTGCGGCTCGGCACAGTGAATGGAATATGTGACTTTGATATTTTACACTTTGCACAGTAAACAGAATGTTCTCCTAATATGCAACTTTGCACACTAAACAGAATGTGCTTCTTATCTGCGGCTAGGCACAGTGAATGGAATATGTGACTTTGATATTTTACACTTTGCACAGTAAACAGAATGTTCTCCTAATATGCAACTTTGCACACTAAACAGAATGTGCTTCTTATCTGCGGTTAGACACAGTGAATGGAATATGTGACTTTGATATTTTACACTTTGCACAGTAAACAGAATGTTCTCCTAATATGCAACTTTGCACACTAAACAGAATGTGCTTCTTATCTGCGGTTAGACACAGTGAATGGAATATGTGACTTTGATATTTTACACTTTGCACAGTAAACAGAATGTTCTCCTAATATGCAACTTTGCACACTAAACAGAATGTGCTGCTTATCTGCGGCTCGGCACAGTGAATGGAATATGTGACTTTGATATTTTACACTTTGCACACTAAACAGAATGTTCTGCTAATCTGAAACTTTGCACACTAAACAGAATGTGCTGCTTATCTGCGGCTCGGCACAGTGAATGGAATTTGTGACTTTGATATTTTACACTTTGCACACTAAACAGAATGTTCTGCTAATCTGAAACTTTGCACACTAAACAGAATGTGCTGCTTATCTGCGGCTCGGCACAGTGAATGGAATATGTGACTTTGATATTTTACACTTTGCACAGTAAACAGAATGTTCTCCTAATATGCAACTTTGCACACTAAACAGAATGTGCTTCTTATCTGCGGTTAGACACAGTGAATGGAATATGTGACTTTGATATTTTACACTTTGCACAGTAAACAGAATGTTCTCCTAATATGCAACTTTGCACACTAAACAGAATGTGCTGCTTATCTGCGGCTCGGCACAGTGAATGGAATATGTGACTTTGATATTTTACACTTTGCACAGTAAACAGAATGTTCTCCTAATATGCAACTTTGCACACTAAACAGAATGTGCTTCTTATCTGCGGCTAGGCACAGTGAATGGAATATGTGACTTTGATATTTTACACTTTGCACAGTAAACAGAATGTTCTTCTAATATGCAACTTTGCACACTAAACAGAATGTGCTTCTTATCTGCGGTTAGACACAGTGAATGGAATATGTGACTTTGATATTTTACACTTTGCACACTAAACAGAATGTTCTGCTAATCTGAAACTTTGCACACTAAACAGAATGTGCTTCTTATCTGCGGTTAGACACAGTGAATGGAATATGTGACTTTGATATTTTACACTTTGCACAGTAAACAGAATGTTCTGCTAATCTGAAACTTTGCACACTAAACAGAATGTGCTGCTTATCTGCGGCTCGGCACAGTGAATGGAATATGTGACTTTGATATTTTACACTTTGCACACTAAACAGAATGTTCTGCTAATCTGAAACTTTGCACACTAAACAGAATGTGCTGCTAATCTGAAACTTTGCACACTAAACAGAATGTGCTGCTAATCTGCAACTTTGCACACTGAACAGAATGTGCTGCTAATCTGCAACTTTGCACACTAAACAGAATGTGCTGCTAATATGCAACTGTGCACACTAAAAAGTTTGTGCTGCTAATCTGCAACTTTGCACACTAACCAGAATGTGCTGCTAATCTGCAACTTTCCACACTAAACAGAATGTGCTGCTAATCTGCGGCTAGGCACAGTGAACGGAATATGTGACGTTTTTTTTTTTAAATCTCTGCCCCCCCAAACAAAATAAACTGCTGCCCCCACACACAGTAGTCCTAAAAAGGACTTTTGGGTCTTTTTTTTTTTTCAAAATCGCTTTTCTTCTCCCTACACTCCCTTCCTATCCTCATCTCTCCCTGGCTAAGACTGAGCCGAACTCGCTGGTCAGGTGCTATACAGCACCCGATCACGGGTTCTGGCCAGCCAATCAGTGTAATGCCAGCAGCCAACATGGCTGCTGGCATTACACTGATGTCAGAGCCTCCCTGCACGTTTATTGGCTGCGCAGCAGCCGCGAAACGTGCGGGGAGGAGACCCGAACATGGCGGGCGAGCACATGCGGTACTCGTACGAGTACCGCCATGTGCCGAGCAGAGCGATGCTCGAGCTGAACCGAGCTTCGGCCGAGCATGCTCGCTCATCACTAATGGCCAGGCATAAAAATGTCACCAGGGGCGGGACAAACCAACTCAGCGAATCAGAGTGTACAGCAAACGAGAATGACAGGAGGATCACAGGCACTGTGATAGCTGCCCTTTCATGGCGTTTCCGTTGCCTAGCGCTTGTTCCGTTATTTTCGTATGATATCAGTGTATGACCCGGACTGCCTGACTATTCTGCCTAATTACGTTCCTGCTCTGTGTACCGACCCAGATTGGCTAACGTTCCTGCTCTGTGTATCGACCCGGCCCGGCTGACGTTCCTGCTCCATGTACCAACCTGGCTTGACTGACATTCCTGCTCTGTGTACCAACCCGGACTGGCTGAAGTTCCTGCACAGTGTACCGACCAGGCTTGGCTGAAGTTCCTGTTCTGTGTACCTACCCATTTTTGCTCCTCCCAGTGACAGCCTTTAAATACTCAGTGCTGTCACTTATGCGCTGCCCTTTTGTGGTGTTTCCGTTGCCTAGCGCTTGTTCTGTTATTTTTGTATGATATCAGTGTATGACCTGGACTGCCTGACTATTCTGCCTGATTACGTTCCGGCTCTGTGTACCGACCCGGATTGGCTAACGTTCTTGCCCTGTGTATCGACCCGGCCTGGCTGACGTTCCTGCTCTGTGTACCGACCTGGATTGGCTGACGTTCCTGCACCGTGTACCGACCCGGCTTGGCTGAAGTTCCTGTTCTGTGTACCTACTCGGTTTGCCTGAAGTTCCTGCTCTGTGTACTTTTCCAGCTTGGAGGATGTCCTGCTCCTGCTGTGCGGCCAGACTTACACACACGCTCTCTTTTGGTCTGTACCAGACCTCCGGTTGCCTCGGTTACTGTGCAGATAGTTCTATCCGTGACCCGTTTCTCCATAGTGCCCATTCGCTCCCACTCTGGTAGAGTGTTCCGGTTGCACCACGGTCGCTTGGTCTGCTTACTGCTTTCCCTGAGGTTGGGTTACTGTTGGGCGCCTCAGGCTATCTTTACAACTAGCAGTTGCCTCAGACCGAAGCATTCTTTAACTCCTTGGCGGTGCTGTGCACTTGGATCAATATCCATGGTAGTCTCAGTTTGGCATTACATTGCTCCTTACAGTGCCGTGCACTTGGGCCATTATCCATTGCTGTCTCAGTTTGGAATTACACTGCATCATACGGTGCTGTGCACTTGGGTCACGAAACATTGCAGTCCCAGTTTGGCGTTCACGATACCACTGGTTGCCACCTTCCTCTGGTGCCCAGTAGCCAGTCGCATATCCTGGCTTCACTTGCTCCTCTGTGATTACAGTCGCTATTACTACTCTCTGCCTAGACAGTATACTGTGGGCCTTCCACTATTACGGCCTATCCGCTGTTCCTGGCCTAATAGTATCATTCTACCATATTCACACTGTATCATACGAACTGTACCTGACCTGTGTCAGTGTTGTATATTGTTCTTACATACTGGACCTGTGTGGGTTAATCATATCTTTGTAACCTGTCCTGTGTCAGTTTTATATTCATCCGTATGCTGGACCCGCGAGGGTTACTGTTATTCTGTGTGTGCTAATAAAACTGTGTTTTACCAAAACCTTCAGTTTCTGAGTGTACATAAAACAGTAACAAAGAGTCTCTGTGAGTGTTTAAGGAGATCTTAGGAGTTTTACCCCAAACACTCCAACTTCTTGTGTGACCGAGAAGACACAGGCACTTATGATACAAGTTCCTACCTGAGCTGGCTGAGCCTTTGTCTGACAGATTTTTTAGCATACTGAGATTCAATATACAGAAATTTTGATCTGACACCGACTCATTCAATACCCAGAAGAAGAGGGTCCAGCATATTTAGTAAGCTATCATCATCATCATCATCATCTGTACTGGTAAAAAAAAAAAAAAAAAGACTGTGGTAACATTGGGAGAGAGAGAAAGCAGCAGTTGAATTCTTTTTGATATTAGCTAAAGGCAAACAGAAGAAGAAGCAGTTGCTTAGGGAATGTGTCATTTTTTTAAATAAAAAAAAAATAAATAAAAAAAATTGTTAGTTGACACAGGCAGGGACCCAGATGTGAACTGTGACTGAGGCAGACAGATAATAGAATAGATAGAGTATAAGTAAATTATGTTTATTCTTCTACCTCTGAGGAGACTACTTTTAAAAATCCTACAAAAAGTTCCAACTCTACCGGTATTATTAATAAACCATATAATAACACTGAAGATGACAACAAGTCTTAATCTTGTGTTAATGTCATAATGGAAAATAGAGTAGAAGTTTAACCAAATCTGCACCTAACAGTGAGACAAGCAAGAACAGCACTTGTCTTGAAAGTAGTTTCAAAATTTGTGAAAATCCCTCTAAGGGGAAAAGTAAAAATTAGCGGGGAAGAAGTGACGGATGATGCTGAGGATGACCTAATTACTGATGATGATGTTGGTTTAGAATATCTCCAGCATCCACCTCTTCCTCACGTAAAGCTGAAGTTGAGAGAGAGAAGGGTGTTGACATGCCCAGAAAATTAGCTGGAAGGCAAAGGCTCAATCTATAACCACTGAAAAGGAGCAATTTGCCTGTTTATAACCTGTTTGAGAATAAATTGGAAAATCTGACTCTGGACAAGTAAAGATATAAAAAAATAGACAATCATTCTGTCAGTCATCAGCATCATCAGTGATTCCAAGTCCAACTCCCACTTAGCCACACAAACACACTGGTGTTGAGTAACCAGCAGCAACAGAGGTTATCAACATCCACAACTTTA
Source organism: Rhinophrynus dorsalis (assembly GCA_037306005.1). Taxonomy (NCBI): domain Eukaryota; kingdom Metazoa; phylum Chordata; class Amphibia; order Anura; family Rhinophrynidae; genus Rhinophrynus; species Rhinophrynus dorsalis. The sequence goes on along the minus strand of CM074718.1, from coordinate 218,747,232 downwards.
ACTATGATGAGTGCCTCTGTTGCTACTGGATGTGTACCTAGTGGTACAAATAAAGAGACATCTAGTAGTAGAATCCCCCCAGGACTCCATCAGTCTATTATTATTATTATTATTATTTATTTATATAGTGCCAACAAATTTAGCAGCACTGTACAATAAGGAATAGACATACAGAGGTATTAAATAATACAATCAAATGTGGAGAACAGAAGGATCAAAGGGCCCTGCTCGTGAGAGTCTATGAAGACCAATGCAAGGAGATACTTCAGTCACAATCCAAAAGCTAAATCTGCAGCTATCTGCTGTTTATGTAAGAAGCATGCGAGCAGGGGGAAAGGCAGTCTCACATCTATTCACCTTCTCATTAAGATCCAACCATCATCTGTGATAAGACAGATGGTGGTATGATGATGCTTCTATTTACCTAGTTTTGCTGAGGTAACGGCAACACCATAACAAGCCCCCACCCTACTTCAGGTGTATCTAGAGAGAAGAAGCTGGTCAATTATGTTTCTCTTCCTGTACCTCTGCTAATATCATGGGTGTGGTGGAATACTGTTTGTCTTTTGAGAGCTGAAAGGAACTGTCACTTTCATCAGCTACCATAAAGTGCACAGTGTGCACAAGGAGACATTGTGAAATAGGGGAAGAACTGGGAAGTATCACAACAATTAACACATCTGCACTCATAGTAAGGAACAGGTACAACTGCAAACAAACACCTTGACACTTAGGTCAGTAATGTTAAACCGTTGCCTCAAAAAACCAAGTACTGTTTTCACTATAGCCTTTGTCCAGTCTGCTAAGGACATGTGATGTCAAGATAGAAGGCTTAATAAAAATAATTAAATGGGAACAAGAAAGATAAAAACAAAGGTGCAGCCTTGTGTAGCTTCTTAGTAAACACCAACCTCCACCAGAATACACTCAGTACGTGGATACTCACAAACATAAATGCTGTGATTCTACTTATGCAGTACTGAGCTTAAAGGCTTATTTGGGACATTAAACTGTCCCAAAATCAGTTGCTAATAGGACTCTCCAAAATGGGCTGCTCCAGAAAAACTGTCTCCAAGCAGCCACGATATACAGGATCATAGAAAACAAAATAAAAAATAAAGGGGCCAATATCCACCCACTGCAGGCCAACAAAGTTCTAAATTAGACTGAAGGATAGTAAGCAGGTGTTCCAAAAATTACTGAACATGCTGGTTCACCTGAATGGAGACAGGGAAATATCTTCATCTGCTGGTTTTGTCAGATTTATTTCTGACCATCAGACTTGTGAGTACCATAACAACTTTTGCTTTATTTGTTGCAAAATACTTTTACACTAGGAGGCACCGCACAATGTGCACATCTGCAGACTCACTAATGGAGGCAAAGGTGGTGTGGAAGACGAGGAGGTAGAAAATGCTGGGGGTCTTTGGTGGGGACAGTGGGTACAGCACAAAAAACTATGACAAAGCAGCTCTTGCATCAGTCATTGAACTTCTGGCCTGGTTTTTCCCTTGCTTTCCACTGGGATTTCTACCCCCAATTTTCTGTTCTTGGGTAAGGACAGGTGCCACAGTGACAGCGGTTCTCAATTTCGTTTTTTGGAGTTTTCAGTAAGGGTAGATGTGGAGAAGAATGGCCTTCTTCTACTTTTCCAGAATCCTCTTCACTGGCTGGGGAAGTTGAAGTTACTTCTGCCTTGGCATCAGCACTAGAGCTAGGACAAGGAGTGTTGTTGGCAAGTGGACCCTGTCCTAGTCCAGTATCACTACTTGAAGGTGGCCATTGTAGTCTGTGGCACACAAGCCTGCTCATCATCATCCTGCTGCTGTGACAGATGAACATTTGCCTCTGACAATTCTAGTGCAGGAATTACAGCAGCAGCAAACTCCAGAAGTGATGGAAGTGATACCTATCCACATTTGCATGTCTTTCTCCCCTTCCATATTACTTTCCACCAAAAACTTTATCATACTAACATCCACATCAGCTTCTCCATCATCACCCTCATTCTCATAGCCACCACCACCAGTTTCTTACTTCTCTTTGGGACTGGTTGGGGATTTCAAGTGTGACAGAGTTCCCCCTGCTCTCACACTTGCCATCTCTTCAGAAGAAGGCACACTGACAGCATTAACAGCAAGCACAGGCTGCTGGTGTATGAAGCTACTCATACTGCAAGTTTTTGTAGTGCTGCCTTCTTCAGTATAGTTCCCCAGGGGAAATGCCTAGGGATGAGAATAATTGGATCAGGGGTATGTGTGCTCCCTTTACCGGTGATGTTGTTAACTTCCTCCTCCACCTCTGTATTAGCAGCAGCAGCAGCATCAGGGTCCATACAGTTTCTCCTGCTGGTCATAGTGCTAGTCAGCACTCCAAATTACTTTTATTTTAACTTTTCATTTTATTTTCTCTATGTCTCTCTGTCTCTCTCTTTCAGTCTCTCTCTCACTCTTTCTATTTTCTTTTTGGAACTTCTGGGTTTTTAGAGTATTGAGGAGATAAGTTTCTCCACCACTGTAAAACGTAAGCTGGAAACAGAACCTCTCTCATGGGAAAAGCTGTGGTGCTAGCAAATGGTCAAAATTGTGCAATTGCGTATGAATCTGAGATGGAGATTTTGAAAAAATTTGAAGGGTTTGAGATTCTAAGCATAAAAATATTGTGGAGGTTAAATCTCTCCTCAGCTGGACCCACCTCTTGCCACTGATAAAATTAAAACTATGTACAATGGAGGAAAGTTGAATAGCATGGTACTAATGAAACTATTTTGGAAAACCCATACCCTGTTGGAACTCTTCTTTTCTAACACTGCACATTTATGTCTTGGAGGCTTGTACTGCCAAATTAAGTTATTTAGTTTGTGTGAGATTGATCTGAGATACTTGAGTGACAAATGGAATGGGATCATTTGGAAACCGTTTAAGTATATTAGAGTTCCAACCTATCCAGAGAGATACAATTTGCCCCATTGTTTAAAATCTGAGGACATCTTAACTGCTAAGAGTAAATAATTTAATTTAACTAAACTGAACAAGGTTTAAACAGTGGAAGGGATTTGAGTTCCTAAGTACTTAATGGAATATAATGGGAGTTACACAGGGGAAACAGGGAAACCAAAGCACTGTCTCATCTGGTAAGTTTATTCCATGTTTTTCAATTCTCTGTTTAACTTCCTAATCACTACAAGTATGAGTATAACACTGTCTAGCCACCTAATCATGTGCAACCTAAAACTCATCAAATTATTATTTTACCAAGAAAAAGACTCCAAGCGCTAACTGACCTTAATATATCCATGTGATTAATATAGTGGAAATAATTAACTAGTGTATAGAAGGCTGCAAGGACTAAGGGGGTTCTCCAGTCCCCCAAGAATTAAGCCAAGGCTTAAAGTACAAGTACTTTATACTTGTTTAAATTGCATACATTGTGTACATTTCATATATGTTTCAGGACCCTTACAAGATAAATACAGATCATACTCCGGGTCCACTCCAGCGTGTTTTGTGATACTTCCTCAGGGTTTGTTTTTAATTCTACCTCTAATTTTAGATAGGTTTATTCAGTATATTAGTGTAGGTACTCACCATATATTGAGGTATCGTGACGGGGTTGGTGAGCTTATATCTTTTGGCCAAAACATAACTAAAGCCTCAATTTTATTTCTATAGAGTTATTATAGATTCTTAGCACAGGGCACATTATAGCACTATTGTGTGGAGGAGCACAGGGCTTTGTTTGTTTGTTCGAAATTATTATTTTACATTACTCACTGAATAACTTCCTATATAACAGACATTTATGCTAATATTTTAGTTATATTTTCCTTCTTAACACTGGGTTCCCCCTACCACCATTCAGGCTCAGTTTATTTCTTGCTTTTTTTCTCTATCACCTCCCTACATATAGAAGGCTTTTCTCTGTCTCCTGTCTTCCTGTTGCCTCCAGCTCTATCTCCATTGCTCTTTCTCTCATTTCTTTTCTTCAAATTTGCTCTTAAGAACTCCTGTATATTCTTCAATCCATAGATTCACCTACTTCCACTCCCTACCACCATTCACACACATTTAGATGCTGCCATAATATCCTCTACCTTTAACTATGTTTGCTTCTAGCAGCTAGATGTATCTCTCATAATCTTGGCCTCATCTCATCTTCTCGCTCTACAACAGGAACCACTATAACTTAACACATGTTTCTGATATAACCACCACTACTTCTTCCTTTAAATATGCCCTCTGGAATGCAAAGTTTGTGTGTAATAAGTTAATATCCACCCACAATATTTTTGTCTCTAAATCTCTTAACCCCTTGGTAGTCATTGAGAACAGGATTTCCTCTTCTGATAATTTTATTCCTGCCTCATTTTCCTTTGGCAAGTTACAATTTAGCCATACCCATAGACAAAGTGATAGAAATGAGTTTGGTTTTCTTTTATTCCCAACTTGCACATTTTTGTATGTTCCTTGTGTCCCCTTATACCTTGCTTTGACCTGTCCGGTCCCAGGACCAGATTCCACATCTGAGGGGAGGCAGTTTACATTAGGTAAAAGGGGTGGGAGGGTGATACTTTATCATTCAATTACTCTTGAACTTCAACTCTGACAGTATTGAAATAACACTCTCACTAGCTGTTGTTGCTCCTATCACTTTCTATCAGTGTCATAGTCAATGGATCAAATTCACTGTCCTCTCGGATATGTTTGAGCTGTAACAACAGTAGTGGGGGATCTTTTTTGTTATACAACAGGAAAATACTTTCTTTTCTGAAGAAAAAAGTTTACTGATCCTTTAAATCATTTGGAATTTTGGATAATTTTGTTCCCCCAGTTAGTACATCAGCCTCAGTTTCCTTTGGAGGAAACTTTCAATCCATTGGTTCAATGCCATAAATTCTTTACACTTTTAGCCCAGTGACTTGTACTAAATGTGTCTTTATCCTCTTACACAAAAGTATAATCTATGCTCCTAGTTTATCTGAATGAAGTAATTATACATGCTCTAAGGAAAGCAGTACCTAGAGGTGAACAGTGTTTCTTTATATTCTTTCTGTAGGAAGCAGAAATACAGCAGCCGACAGGGAAAATATTAAACATTTCAACCAAGGGCTCAAGTAAATTTGGATCTTAACAGCATGTCTTCTGTCAAAAATGAGATCTCAAGTTTGCCTTTCATTTATAAGCTTCCTGCAGATGGTGAAATATAAGCTGTGCTTTATGAAAAGATTCAGCGTGAGAATTATAGTAATACCATGGCTACAAGAAAAGATATATGGCACACTCCAGGGGCCAGGGAAAAAAGAAACATACTTTTTCAACAAACCAAAAAGAATTCTTGTATTTGAATTCATTCACATGACCTTATGCACCTGAGAATGTTTCATCTGCAACATTTAATATAAATCAAGAAAACAAGCTAACGGACATCTTGATCTCATGCAGTGAGGTATGTGTGGCATTATCCTTTGTGACATGTTACTGTTGCGAAACAAAGAACAAGGTTTTTTGTGTTTACTGTTTCAGAGGCTTATCAATATGACTGAAGTCTTTTATGCACTACCTTAAACAGTACAATGGCACTCAGTGCAAGTATTCAGGGTTCTAGTAGAGATGTATTGCAACCAGGACTCAAGCTCATGCAATTTTCCTTTTAGGCTTTCAACATGCAAGGCCACAGGGCTACACAAGTTGCTCATCGGTTTTAGCAATTCTATAACAAAAATATTTTATTAATATATATAATAAACTTTCTTGCAGTTAGTGATACTCTGCAATAGACCAACTTAACAATTATTTATATAGCACTAAGCTTTTAAAGCAATAGAAAATTATTTTTCAAGTGGTCTTAAGTTAACCTTTGAAGGTTAAGAGGGATGTGCAGCATCTTAAAGAATAAACCTCTGTGGTTTGGAAATCTCTGTAATTTATCAAGTATTAAGACTATCGAACAAACGTTATCACTAGGGAACTGGTGAAAAATTTTGCATCAAACCAAAATTGGTAAATAATGGTACTTTTTTCTCCTAGCTCATTGCATATGAAAGTTGTCTTTACTTTCCTACATCCATATAATAGGATATCAGGCTCTCACAGCATGCCATTCTGTGTTTGTGAGAGGAGAAAGCAGCACTTTTTTGAAAAGAAAGGCAAATAAAGGGGAATTGAAGCTTTGTTTAGGGAGTCTTTTAGGTAGGACATTTGTTTCAGGGTGGGTCTTGGGGCACACTGGGGGAGAAGAAGGGAGGAAGGAGGTTGATACCAGTTACCCCAAAATTCCATGTGACTGACTGACAAGACACAAGCATCTGGGGACCAGTTTGCTTGCTGATCTTGCTGTTATTGCCTCTGTGCTGGGGAAGCCTGGGAAAGAAGTTGATGATTTTGATTTTCAGTTACAATTTTTTGTTTTTTTTTGGACAGACTGTGATTAGGTTGGACACCTAAAAAAAAATATAAAAAAAAAAAATTAAGAAATGTATTACATGACAGACAGCTTACTGGGCTAAGGCAAGACATCACACTCCATCAGTTGTTTTGTGCACTTTAGAGTAAAAACACACACAGTAGTTGAGTAATGTCCAGCAAAAGCAGAAGGGGCAGGGGTAGGGGGAAAGATGGAGCAGTGCAGGAACGTGAGTGTAAAGCAGCATTTAAAAAACTGAGTGCAGCAATGGTTGCTGCAGCATGTGCAATAAATTATGAGGAACCCTCTCCTCCAAGGGAGGATGCAGTTTATCAACGTCTAGCACCACCAGTGCCAGTAGAAAAAAAAAGAACCATATAAGAAGAATTAGAAGTCGTATTCTAGTGTTGATAATAGCAACAGCATAATGGAGGAAGGTGTAGAAGCTGAACCGTCTACTGCATCAGATAGTGAGATAAACAAGCAACACCTATCCTGAAAGTAGTAGTGAACTTTGTGAAAGTAAAACTAAAAATAAATTGTCTGAGACTTCTAAAATCTTAAAGGAATATAAGGTTACTGGGGAAGAAATAGCAGATAATGCTGATGTTAAGGATGACCTAATGATGACTGATGATAATGCCGATCTAGACTATATGCCTCCAGCATCTGTCTCTTGTTCAGATACAGATGAAGTTGAGAGTGAGAGAGAGGATGATGACATAGTCATAAAGTTAGCATAAAGGCAAAGGCTGAATCTTCCACCACTGAAAATAAGCACTGTACCTGTCTATAAACCATTGGAAAGTCTGGCCCTGGACAAGTAAACATGGCAAAAAGTACACAGTCACCCTATCAGTCATCATCAGCATCATCGCCTCTTCCAAGTCCACCTCAGTCACACACATTTATGTTGAGTACCCAGCAGCAATACAGATTATTAACATCCACAATGTTAAATATGAAGAGTGCCTCTGCTGCTGATGGCAGTGCTGCACCTTTGACACCTAGTAGTAGTAGCAGTAGAATTGCATCAACATCTAGCCCCAGTAGTAGTAGCAGCCCTTCAGGAACCCCTCAGTCCATGAAGTCCACAGTATTGAGACACTTCACTCAGGATCCTAAAGCTAAGCATGTTGCTATATGTTATCTGTGCAAAAAGCACATGAGCAGGGGAAAAGCAAGCTCATACCTAGGCACCTCCTCTATGAGATCCCACCTGAAGCACAACCACAGATCAGACTGGGAGATACACTATCAGCAGGTCAGAGGTGGCACAACTAGCAACATCATCAGAAGCACTCCAAAAAGATCCTAGGGCTCTGGGGCAGAAAAGAGAAGTAGTGATTTTATTTATGTGTCAGAGACTGTGCTACTGCCAACAGTTAGTTCATTCCAAATAACACCTATGGCTCCTGCTACAGAGGGGTATGATGACTCTGGCTTTACTGTAGGAGATGGATAGAGTCATAGACTGTCCACACATGCTGCCTCTACCTCCACCACCTCCTCTAGTTATGTTGTTAAGGCAGGGTTCTTCTGCCATGTCCTGCCATCCCACACTGACTGAGGGTTCTTATGCCATGTCCTGCCATCCCACACTGACTAGGTTTCTGTAATAGTGAAGTAAAAAACTTCACAAAAACAACCCCAAAGTATGCCTGTGGAATGACAATGTTGCCAAGATGTTGTCAGTGGACATGCTGCCATATTCTTTTGTAGAAAACTGAGGTTTCAGAGAACAAAACATACTGGTACAACCAACAAGGAACCAGCACAAAGCAGTAGATGGATACAGTAACCTCAAGCCCCTGCTCACCAATGGATGCCACCATCAACTCCACCACCTACCTCCACACAAATGCCACACACAGGAGTGCAGCCCATCTGACCCTCACCCCACAACCTTAACCAAGCTGGATGCCACTACTACAGTCCTACGCCAGCCTGCAGCCTCATCCCAGATGTGGGAAATATCACAGTAACCACAATACTATGATTGACCACTGTGCTACCCATTCTTTTGGCTGGTGGATGAGACGCATAAATAAATGCAAACACACTTCAAGCAACCAAATCAGATATCTCCAACACAGTCATTATAGATAGGTAGCACACGATAGGGCAATTATTGAGGAGAGTTTTGACATTGTGGGGCATACATGATAAATGACACCTATCCACGAGGTGTATTCTTCCTGGTAAAACATTTTCTAAATAAATATTCACTCATGAATCTTCCCATCCCCATTTTTAACCCCTTGAGGAACAGAAGGGTTTACATTGCATTACTTTACAATGGCTGTCCACCTTTCTGTTCTTCAAGGGGTTAATAGGTGCATGTTAGCTTTGCAGGAACTGTTGGTGGCTTGTTACATGTTTCAAAAGTGCTCCATTGGTATTACCAGAGTTAATTTGCATGTGTTTCTCTTTGCCATGCCTCAGATGGCACATGTGAGTCTTTGTTTTCTTGCTTCCTCATATCCAACAATGGCTTTCAACATGTGTTGGGGACTCTACAGCATTAACGCTCACAGCAAAAATAGAATACCAAATGGATTATGCTTTTACATTGATTTTAATGAGCAGAATTCTAGCAGATGTATCGATATACTGTGCGATGATGGTATAAAGCGCAGATAATAGAGTATCAAATTGTGACTGCAAAATCACCATTAACTGTTATATGTCATGACAGATCTTAAAGAATCAAGCCCAGTGGGTACACCTTTGTTTTCATCAGCAGGAAAGCCCTGCATAAAAAAAGTTTACTGCTCCTTTAAGTAACTTCCAAATTTTTAATTATTTAAGGTTGAGTTTCTTTTAATCATTTTACGTGTTGATATGATTTGCTATATCTAGTTTACAAAACTATAATTTTTATAGCATATTTTTAGATCACAGAATCACTGTTACAAAATGTAGGTTTTATGTTTTTATATTGCAACATCAACAGAAAGTATCGACATTTGGTTTATTACCTTCTTGGTCCCTGGTATTAGAGTGTTAGTGCCACAGGCATTTTCACACTGTATTTTCAGTAATGGAGCAGGATAAGATTACGCAGTGTTGGGAATTCATATGCCTTTGAAGTCATTACACAGCATCAGTTGAAATTAAGGAAATTCATAACAGTTATAAGTTGCTGGCAAGTGAAATGTTAGGCCCAAACCATGCTCACCAAAAGGCCATGTATTGTGGCAATTTCAGTTCAGCAATAATATAGCTAAACATTAAATCAAAGCATCAAGTCAGTAATGTACTAAGAAAAATGTCATATATTCTGGCGTAAACCAACTTCACCATAGGGGACAAACAAAAATGCATCATCATAATGTGTTAAAGACTACTTTCGCATTCAAGAGGTTAAAATCCCCTTTTTTTAAAAAAATGTAAAAAAAATGTTGCAGAGCATTCATGGGCTTTAAATTAATAGGAATATTTATCTGTTCCCTATGGTACAATTGTTTTGTCTAGAATTCCTCTGATTTTTGATGGCATTTAAGCAGACACTTAACTAAAAGCCACGGGGCCCTGGTGCAGAAATTGCCATGTCCCCCCCCCCAACCATATTGCCCCACATTGCCCCAATCTCTACATTCCCCCCCAATCTTCACATTGCCTCCCAATCTTCACAATTCCCCACATTGACCCCCAATCTCCACATTGTCTCCACATTGCTCTCCAGTCTCCACATTGCCACCACATTGCCCCCCAATCTCCATATTGCCACCACATCTCCAAATTGCCCCCCAATCTCCACATTGCCACCACATCTCCACATTGCCCCCCAATCTCCACACTGCCAACACATTGCCCCCAATTTCCACATTGCCCCTATTGACCCCTTCAGAGTGCATCTCCTACCTCCCTGGTGGTCTAGCAGTCTGTGCCTCCTCTTATACAGACCTCAGAAGCTGGAGCTCCTGCGCAGTTCTCTCTTCAGTAATGCTCTGCAATGGTAGAGTGCAGGAGAGGGAGATCAGCTGTTAGAGGTCTGTGCCGAAGAAGGCACAGACCTACTTGCTTCAGGGCCCGGGCGAGGGGGTCGAGGGGAGGCCTGGCCCCTGGAGTGATGAGCCCAGTCTCAGATGCGACCCCTATTGTTACACCATTGCATTTAAGGGTACCTGTATAGTGCAAATTGATGCTTCCTTTGGCCGAGTTCCTTAATATTTTTCCTTCGCATTGCAGTAATGTTGTAATGAAATACACATACTGAGGCTAATGTGCAATACAAGTAGGGAATTATTCATATAGAAAGAAATTTTCACTTATTTGTGTTGTGTCTACAAATGTAGTCCTATTCCTATTATATAAACAGTGAATGGGAGCTTTAACATCTAAGACCAACATGTGCATGCTACCATTCGGGCCAGAACTTCCACTAGCATAACACCCAAGGGTCCCTCTTTAGGAGCAACAGTCCCTCTTTCTGACTCAAATTCCTCTGTCCCTCTTTTAGGACATCAGACTTTGTGGTGTGTATATAAGTGTATCAGACTGATTTGTATAAACCTCAGTATGTGTGTTTATAAATTAGCTTATGTAAACAAAATACTTTGATTTGTCTCTTAATCATTTATTGAGTTACACGAAGGGGTTTCAGTAGGTCATGAAATAACCTAAATATTCTCAGTAATGCCCCACCCTCCAGCCACGCCCCAGCAACACCGCCTAAAAAACAGTGTCTCTCCATTTGAAATGTTGACATTATGCACTAGATTTCATGTCAAAACACAAGTAACATTTTTTTATTCACGTTATTTTACATCAGTGAATTGATTATCACAATTTTGGTAAGTCATGCTGTCAGATTAATTTTCTGCTTAGTAAATACCAACAATTTTACAGTGGCACAGTTAAGCACTTCAGTAACATCCAGAAATCATTTGAACCAACTTGTGCTAACGTAATTCAGTTTTTTTGTTTTATACTCTAATGTATATGGTTTCATTTGGGCAAGGTCAAAATGAAGCTTGAATTGCATTAAATACCATTTGGTTATCATCTCATTAATAACAAAGTAAACACTGAATATATGTCCACCAGATTCACATTTTAATACGTATTTGATGGATGCAATGTGTGACACAACAAAATAGTTCTTCATCATAATATGATATGCCCCAAATCATATTTCTTTAAATCCAGCCTTATAGCATGATAAAAAATATTGAAACAAACTGCTGTATGCAACACTTTGTATTAGCAATCAAGGATTGCTAAAATATGTTTAACCAACATATTCCATCATGGCCTTCTAATGATGAGTTTAATAACAAAGAAACCAGAAATATCTTTAATATTTTCAGTGTGAGAAGCTTGGGTTATTTTTTTCTTTCTTTTTTGAAAAGTGAAACATTACAAATGATGGGAATCACACACAATGATACATTGTGAATACAAAGAAGGTACAAAGCATGCACATAATGCCTAGACACAAGGAGCAGGCATAACTCTAATGCAGTCAAGATGCTTTAAAGTTTAACAAGGTTAACAGAGGATTTTAAGTCTGCGTAGCATCTAAATCGAAAACTGTGAGCATTAGTGTATCACAGCAACTAGCTTGATTTAAATCACAGAACCACTACAACATCATAGAGGCAAAAATACCTAGAACACATTGTCTCACATCTGGAAAAACAGAGGCCGATCCTCAGGACCTCGCCTCAGCAGGGTTGTCGCCTACCGAAAGGAGACAACTCCTCTAGAGGATCTCGTCAGAATGAGAAAGTCAGTGATATGAGTTGCAAGGGTAAGTATAAAGAAGAAGCTAGAGAAGATGGTAACCAGTAGAGGAGAGGTAAGTAGAGAACAGGGTAGGAACATCGAAGAGAGGAAAGGAGGAAAGGAGGTAAAGGAATGTAAAAGAAAGGAAAACAAGGCTCTCCAGGGGAGGGAGGAGCGCAGAGGCCCAGCCACCCAGGCCCTACATTGACGACAGATACACACTGCCAAAAAAAACCCCAAGGCAATAGTAATAGGAAGAGGGCATTCAGTCCAGATCAGAGCCCGCCTGTTACACATAGTATTTTGATGTCTCCCAGTGGGTCCAAGTTTCCCTAAGCTGTCTGCCTTTGGACATCAGCCAGGCATGTAGAAGTTCCATGTCCTTATATCTACTTATTCTAGCAATCCACGCTACCAGTGGGGGCATCCTCTCCCACTCCCAGTGGCTAGAGAGGTTCGGCCGAGCTGCTGACAGCATGAAATGGAGCAAAGGGAACTTACTCAGGATAAGCAAAGCATCATAGGAGAACAAACAAAGTAAGGGAACCATTGGTATCAGGAATCCCAACACACGACATCCCATCGCAGAATGCAGACCAGTAGTCTTTATAACTTTACAACACCACATGTGGGACATGTTCCCACCCTCCTCTCCACATCACCAACAAATATCTTTCTGACCAGGAAAAACACAAGAGAGAGACAAAGATGTGTAAGGTACCATATCAGTGATGTGAGTAGCGGAAAATGGATTTCCAGACCTACGGGTCAGTTAGCCTGGAATCCTGTAGCTCCAAGCTCCAGGCCTCAGTGTAGGCTGGCAATTGTGGTGATTCCTCCCCATGCAGCATGCAATTTACTTTTGATAGGGTCTTAGAATGATTCTCAGGGGATGTGAGTAACTCCTCCATGGAGTTGAGAGTTCTGTCAGGGCAGCCCTTCCTCAACAGATGTGTTATATAATGGTGCGTTTGCATATATCTCCATGATTCCGCTGCCCCCAGCCCTTTTGATAGCTGTAGGCCACGAAAGTGTTAGGGACCAGGAATCAGACAGACAAAACAAAGCAAAATTGCGATCCAGGAGAGTATACCAAAAGACAAGAAGGGGTCAGGAAGCAAGATGGGTACTCAGACAAGCCGGGGTCAGGAATACAGAGGTCAGCAATGTCAGAAACAAGCCAGGAGTCAGGAGGGACATCAGAGGAAGCCAGGTCATACACGGATAATCAGGAACACAGAAGAACGCACTTGCAGCCATAAACAACACAAGAGCAAGGAGGAAATGACCCTAGCTGCTTTAAATAGTCAGTAGGCGTTAGCTGATAACAGTCAGGTGAGAAACCATGGTAACAGAGAGGTAAAGGCACTTTGTTACTCCTCAGCTGAGTCAGCCAGACACGGGGAAGGAAAAGGAAGCTTGTTATCATCAGCAGAATGTATAAGAACAGAGCAGTTCAGCCAAACCGTGACAGTACCCCTCCTTAACGGCACCCCCCCGCAGGGCAGGACCATATTTGAGGGGAAACTGTGAATGGAAAGCACGGAGGAGGGCGAGAGCATGCACGGGAGGGGGAAACTTTGCATGTGAATATCTCATAAACCATAAAGTTTTGAGAGATAAGACTTATATCATTCTTCATGTTTTTTTAATGCCTACAAAATAAAATAAAGTTAAAACGAAGTATTACTATCCCTTTAACCATATCCGAGAGCCCATTAGAGAAAGCAGCCATGAGAGCCTCATTATTTCAACCAACTTCAGCTGCCAGGGTACAAAACTCGATGGCTTAATCCAAAACTGTCCTTGCACCCTGCCGGATGGACATTAGTTGTTTGGCAGCAGAAGTGGAGCGAGCCCGTACATCAAATACCCTTTTAAAGGATGCCACAAACTCAGGGTAATTGTATACTACAGGTTTCTGTGTCTCCCAAAGGGGATTAGCCCATGCCAAGGCCCTGTCATAAAATAAGGAAATCACGAAGCCCACCTTACTCCTCTCAGATGGGAAGGCCTGAGGTACCATCTCCAGATAGATACCAACCTGGTTTAGGAAACCTCTGCACTGGTTAGGATCTCCCCCATAGCACTGGGGAAGCAGGACGGGCCCAGTCATGCCTCTAGCAATATTGGAATCACCAGTGGCAGCTGGAGCGGATGTGGCAGCAGCTATAGGGACAGCCTGCACTAGGGGTTGCTGAGGTGGTGGAGCCAGAGGAGCAGTACAGAGCAACAAAGTCTGGAGGGCTAACGCAAACTGATCCATGTGCTGATCTACCTGGTCCAGCCTGGTAAAAATGTTCTGTAGATTGCTTGTGTCTTCTGGGTTCATGGCCTTTGTGTAAAGATAGGGACCAGGAACCAGACACAAAAATGTGACATGCAAAACACCTTTATTAAAATAACCAAAGCAAACAAAGCAAAATTGTGATCCAGTATTGTAAACCAAGAAAAGCCAGGGTCAGAAACCAAGACGGGTACTCAGACAAGCCAGTTATCAGGGTGCCCGTGATTGCTGCAGTTCCTTGTCTGTCACCAGTAGGGGGCTGCTATTGGCTGTCTGCAGATAGCCCGCCTTTCATTGCCTATTTAAACCTGGATTGGACACCCTTTGGGTGCCCTTTCGTGTTCTTTCTGACCTTCCTGCTATCACTATGCTAGTGATAGCTGGGCCTCTGTTCCAGTGTTCCTGAGTTCCTGATCTCATGTGTTCCTGAGTACCTGTTTGCTATTGTTCCAGTGTTTCCTGACCTGACTGATCGTTGCTGGTTCCTGTCATCGCATCGCCTGTCTCCTGTATCCTGGCGACCTCTTGCTCAGTCGCGTCGGCGACATTGTTAGTTACTCCAGTGTGAGGTCACTGGTTTGCTCCAAAGCCTATCGGCTATACTATCCTGAGTTGGTCCCAGCGTGCGGACGCTGGTTTGCTCCAAAGCCTTGCGGCCATACGAACACACTTGTTACACCAGTGTGCGGTCACTGGTTTGCTCCAAAGCCTATCGGCTATGCTATCCTGAGTTGGTCCCAGCGTGCGGACGCTGGTTTGCTCCAAAGCCTTGCGGCTATACGAACACACTTGTTACACCAGTGTGCGGTCACTGGTTTGCTTCAAAGCCTATCGGCTATATAGTCCTGTGTTGGTTCCAGCGTGCGGACGCTGGTTTGCTCCAAAGCCTTGCGGCTATACTACTTGTTTGTTACACCAGTGTGCGGTCACTGGTTTGCTCCGAAGCCTATCGGCTATACTCTCCTGAGTTGGTCCCAGTGTGCGGACGCTGGTTTGTTCCCAAGCCTTGCGGCTATACGAACACACTTGTTACCCCAGTGTGCGGTCACTGGTTTGCTCCAAAGCCTTGCGGCTATACTACTTGTTTGTTACACCAGTGTGCGGTCACTGGTTTGCTCCAAAGCCTAACGGCTATACTTTCCTGAGTTGGTCCCAGCGTGCAGACGCTGGTTTGCTCCAAAGCCTTATGGCTATACAACACACTTGTTACACCAGTGTGCGGTCACTGGTTTGCTCCAAAGCCTTGCGGCTATACTACTTGTTTGTTACACCAGTGTACGGTCACTGGTTTGCTCCAAGCCTATCGGCTATACAGTTCTGTGTTGGTCCCAGCGTGTGGACGCTGGTTTGCTCCCAAGTCTTGCGACTTCACTATCCCTGTTGGTGTCAGTGTATGTACACTGGGTTGCTTACAATCCTGTCAGTTTGCCATTACCATCTGACTGCTGCTATTATCTCTGGGCTGCCCTGCCCGGTATTGGTAAGGCCGGTAGAACCTTATTGTCATACTCCATCTGAGGTTGCCTTACCCGGTATTAGCAGGGCCGGTAGAGCCTACATTGTGAATCTGTTGAGGCTGCCTTGCCCGGTGATTTGGTAAGGCCGGTAGAACCGTTATGCTATTCCATCTGCAGGTTGCCTTACCCGGTATTGGCAAGGCCGGTAGAGACTAACATTCTGCTTCTTCAGACTGTCCTGTCCGGTATATTGACAGGACCGGTAGAGTCTGCATTCTGACTTGTTATGTTCTGTATGTATCTCTATACATGTGTTTGCCATCCTACGTTATCAATTTATTATTTCAATAAAATTGATTTTTACCTAAAACTTGTGTCTGAGAGTCATAACAAACCGTGACAGTACGAAAGGGCCATGACCTCAGACAGCAAAGGTGAAGGTAATGCACAGAATATCCATTGGAGGATGGATGTGCACGAGCAACGTTTGGATCAGTTGGCAGTTGCAATTCAAACGATCCTTGAACGCACGGTACTCGCTGACAAATCTAGCTCTAGCCCGGTGGTCTCGCCAAGTCAGACACCGGAGAGTGATACCAGACCCCTAGGGGGCACTGTTAAAGGGTTAACGGCTTCTGCACCCTTGCCGCTAAGATACGATGGTGACCCTAGTCTCTGCAGAGGGTTCATCAACCAACTCGAGATCTTTATGGAATTGACGGCACATGCATTTCCCAATGATCGTAGTAAAGTGGGGTTTACAATATCTTTGCTTACTGGCAGAGCTTTGGCTTGGGCTAACCCCTTGTGGGAGAATGCTAATCCTTGTACTAAAAACTTTAGAGAATTTGTACAATCCTTTCGAAGAGTGTTTGAGCCTCCTGGTAGAACCACCTCTTCTGCCAAACGCCTTATGGAGATACATCAGGGCAGGCGTACAGTAGGCGACTATGCCATCGAATTCCGCACATTGGCAGCAGAGGTAGGTTGGAATAACGAGGCATTATTGGCAGCTTTTTCTCAAGGCCTGAATGACCACATTAAGGACGAAATCGCTGCTAAAGATCTACCTATTGATCTAGATGACTACATTGAATATGTTATGATAATTGACTCCAGAATACATGAGAGATCAATTGCCAGAGATCGTAAGTTACGGTCAAAGAATAATGAGCCTAGTGGCATGTTTTGCCCACCCATCCCTCTCCTGGCATTGAAGTCTGGTGAACCTGTACGGGAGACAAGTGAACCTATGCAAATAGGCTTCACTAGACTAACCAAGGCTGAGAGACTTTATCGCAGAAGACAAGGGTTGTGTTTATACTGCGGTAAAGAAGGGCATTTGCTAAATTCCTGTCCGGTACGTCCGGGAAACGCACACACCTAGGGTACCTTGGGGGACAGGCCCTAGGTGGTGTACAATCGTCCCCAGTGTCGGGCACAATGAAACCCACCATACAGGTGGTATTATCTTGGGCACAACGCTCTGTGGAGGTTTTGGCCTTGGTTGACTCTGGTGCAGCAGGGTATTTTATGGATAATACCTTTGCTGAATTGCACGGAGTTCCACGCATTGAAAGAGAAAATCCCTTGACTATTGAAGCGATTGATGGCAGACCCTTAGAACCGCCTCAGGTTATATTTGAAACTATGCCACTGTCTATGACTATTGGGGCACTTCACAGAGAAGAGCAGCAGTTTCAACTGATTAATTCTCCGCACCATGCGGTAATATTGGGCTTTCCGTGGTTACGGTTACATAACCCACAATTTGATTGGAAAAAGTGTTCTATTGCTGCTTGGTCCCAGTTTTGTATGGACAAGTGCGTCATTCAGCCTGTTAAGGTCCTGTGCACCTCCTCGGCCATACCGGATGTGTACCAACAGTTTGGCGATGTTTTTAGCAAAGGAGAGGCCAGTTTGCTGCCTCAGCATAGACCTTATGATTGTTGCATCGAATTGCAGCCTGGGGCAGTACCTCCGAAAGGACGCACTTATCCATTATCTTGTGAGGAAAATAAGGCTATGGAGGATTACATTTCTGATGCCCTTGCTAGAGGGATTATACGAAAATCTACCTCTCCAGCTGGGGCTGGGTTCTTTTTTGTAAAAAAGAAAAATGGCGAATTAAGACCATGCATTGACTACCGGGGCTTGAATAAACTAATGGCAAAAAACGCATACCCAATACCACTCATCACCGAGCTTTTTGACAGGCTTAAGGGCGCTTCGATTTTTACCAAATTGGACCTACGGGCCGCTTACAATCTGGTGCGCATTCGAGCAGGTGATGAGTGGAAAACTGCCTTCAGTACTCGAGCTGGGCACTACGAGTATCTAGTAATGCCATTTGGGCTATGTAATGCCCCCGCAGTTTTCCAGGAACTGATAAACGATGTTCTGAGAGATATGTTACAGACATGTGTTGTGGTTTATCTGGACGATATATTGATTTACTCTCAAGACATGGCACAGCACATCAAAGATGTATCCGCAGTATACGACTCCGTGAGAACAAATTATTTTGTAAACTGGAAAAATGTGACTTTCATAGAACCAGTGTGCCATTCTTGGGGTTCATAATTGGCAATGATGGCATTGCCATGGACAAGGATAAGTTGTCAGCTGTCTTACAATGGCCAAAACCCAAGGGGCTTAAAGCCATACAGCGTTTCCTGGGTTTCGCTAATTATTACAGGAGGTTTATTAAGAACTTTTCTTCCATTGTCAAACCTTTGTCCGATCTTACACACAAGGGCGCTAATCCTTCTTGTTGGCTGGTATCTGCTGAGAATGCCTTTGAGAATTTGAAGCTGGCATTTGCTGCGGCTCCTGTGTTATCCCACCCCAATCCTCTACTTCCATTTACGTTAGAGGTTGATGCTTCAGATATTGGGGTTGGGGCAGTACTTTCGCAACGACACGATAAAGGTGGTACTCTCAGACCTTGTGGGTTCTTCTCTAAGAAGTTGACTGTCACTCAAGGCCACTATGAGATAGGTGACAAAGAATTATTGGCCATTATCCTCGCTCTTAAGGAGTGGCGTCATTTGCTTGAAGGTACAAGACTCCCGTATTAATCCTAACAGATCATAAAAATCTGACTTATCTCTCGGAGGCCAAGAGATTGTCCTCCCGTCAGGCCAGGTGGGCACTGTTCCTGTCTCGATTTAATTTCATTGTATCATACTTACCGGGGTCAAAGAATATCAGGGCTGATGCACTGTCAAGACAATTTGAGGCCGACGGTGACAGAGTGGAAGCACCAGCACCCATCATCCAACCTGATAGAATACTGGCTACTATACGCACAAGTATCACTTCTCCTTTAGGGGAAGAGATCCTGGCCTCTCAGGGGTCCGCTCCCCATGAAACTCCAGTGGGCAAATGTTTTGTCGCTGAACCATTTCGTACTAGGCTGTTTGAAACCTACCATTCCTCTAAGGCTGCGGGACATATTGGTAGAGACCAATTGTTATGGTCCCTTTCTCAGTTATTTTGGTGGCCCTCCATGAGAAACGATTGTGCCGAATTTACGAATGCCTGTGCCACCTGTGCCCGCGCTAAGACCCCGAGACATCTCCCTGTGGGCTTGCTTCAACCGGTGCCTAATGGCGAACGCCCCTGGTCTCATGTTTCCATTGATTTTATGGGAGAGTTGCCCATGTCCAAGGGGTACTCCTTTATATTCATGGTGGTGGACAGGTTTTCTAAAATGGCTCATTTCGTGCCCCTCCGTGGTCTTCCTTCAGCGAAGGAATTGGCAATGGTGTTCGCCAGAGAAGTATTCCGGTTGCATGGAGTGCCTAGGGTACTGGTGTCTGACAGGGGGAGCCAGTTTGTGTCTGGATTTTGGAGGGCATTTTGCCAACAGATGGGCATACAGCTGTCCTTCTCCTCTGCCTACCATCCCCAGACCAATGGAGCCGCTGAACGAGCTAATCAGGGCTTGGAACAATTTCTCCGTTGTTTCGTTACTGACCATCATGATAATTGGTCCGACTTGTTGCCTTGGGCAGAGTTCGCCAGGAACTGTGCGGTCAATTCTTCATCTGGGAGCTCTCCATTTCTGATTAATTATGGGTTTCAGCCCTGTTTGCTTCCAGACTCATTTCAGACGCAACAGATTCCAGCTCTGGATGAGCATATCGAGCAACTCCGTTCCACATGGGCACAAGTTCAGAGGGCACTTGGTCAGTCATTTCAGCGTCATCAGCGCCATGCTAATTGCAGAAGGCTTCCAGCGGTTTCCTTTCAGGTTGGGGATAGAGTATGGCTTTCCTCCAGAAATCTCAAGTTGCAGGTTCCGTCTAATAAGTTGGCACCACGGTTTATTGGTCCATACAGAGTTATTCGCAAAATTAACCCTGTCTCCTATGCACTAGAACTACCTGCATCCATGCGTATCCATAATGTGTTCCATGTGTCCCTTCTTAAGCCTCTGGTTTGCAATCGCTACACTACCACACCTGTGGTGCCAGGACCTGTTGAGGTCGAGGGCCAGGAGGAGTACGAGGTTCAGAGCATTATTGATTCCCGTAGGCTTAGAGGAGGGGTACAGTACCTAGTACATTGGAAAGGGTATGGTCCTGAGGATCGATCATGGGTGGATAGTACGGACCTTCATGCACCTAGGCTAACTAGGGCCTTTCATGCCAATTACCCACAGAAACCTAGACCCTATTCTAGGAGAGGGGGTCTTTGAAGGGGGGGTACTATCACGGTGCCTGTGATTGCTGCAGTTCCTTGTCTGTCACCAGTAGGGGGCTGCTATTGGCTGTCTGCAGATAGCCCGCCTTTCATTGCCTATTTAAACCCTTTGGGTGCCCTTTCGTGTTGTTTCTGACCTTCCTGCTATCACTATGCTAGTGATAGCTGGGCCTCTGTTCCAGTGTTCCTGAGTTCCTGATCTCATGTGTTCCTGAGTACCTGTTCGCTATTGTTCCAGTGTTTCCTGACCTGACTGATCGTTGCTGGTTCCTGTCATCGCATCGCCTGTCTCCTGTATCCTGGCGACCTCTTGCTCGGTCGCGTCGGCGACATTGTTAGTTACTCCAGTGTGCGGTCACTGGTTTGCTCCAAAGCCTATCGGCTATACTATCCTGAGTTGGTCCCAGCGTGCGGACGCTGGTTTGCTCTAAAGCCTTGCAGCCATACGAACACACTTGTTACACCAGTGTGCGGTCACTGGTTTGCTCCAAAGCCTATCGGCTATGCTATCCTGAGTTGGTCCCAGCGTGCGGACGCTGGTTTGCTCCAAAGCCTTGCGGCTATACGAACACACTTGTTACACCAGTGTGCGGTCACTGGTTTGCTTCAAAGCCTATTGGCTATATAGTCCTGTGTTGGTTCCAGCGTGCGGACGCTGGTTTGCTCCAAAGCCTTACGGCTATACAACACACTTGTTACACCAGTGTGCGGTCACTGGTTTGCTCCAAAGCCTTGCGGCTATACTACTTGTTTGTTACACCAGTGTGCGGTCACTGGTTTGCTCCAAGCCTATCGGCTATACAAACAAACAACAACAATCCGGCGCTTCTCTGTGTATAAAGTGAATATGTGCCCTGTGTTTAGCATATATAATAATATTTCTAAATGAATAAAATAAGTGAGATATTAGTTTTCACAAATTGGCCAAGTTGCGGGTAAGCTTGCCAACCCCGCCAAGGTTTCTCACTGTACGGCAAGTCCTACTCTATACATCTATAATGCCCTATCTAAAAATTAAAAAAATAATACTTAAAATTACCCTGAGGAGATGTTATTATAAACGCGTTGGAGGAGGAGCGAGGGACCCTTTAAATGTGCTCTCTTTCTTGCTTATGGGTCCCAGTGTGATGCAATTAAAAACAGAAGACATACATTCTAATAAAAAGATGTATATATGGACTTACCCAGTACAAAAAGACCTCAATGGATCTACACTGTGAGAATATGAGTGAGCTCACGTTATATAGAGAGGAGTAGAATGACTGGAAAGCTTCTGCTATGAAATCAGATTTGTGGTTGCAAGTAGTCCCATCACTCCCAATCTTATGGACACGCAACGTTCTCTGTCAGCATCTAATAAGATTTTAGAGTAGTTTAACTGATTAATTGCCCTATAAGTACACTTTATATCTAAACCAGTGGTAAGACCGAAATGAGGCCGCTTTCAAGAATGCTTTAATAGTTCTTTACCTTCCTCTGGTGTCAGATTCTCTTGTGGCACTGCTCCAGGCATTGCAACCTCTCCAGCATCTGTTCCATTCTCTTCCTGTTACGTCTTGCTCCCCATCGCACGAGCTCACGTTGGATTGTTGCCTTATGAGCCTTCCACGCGACTGGTGTGGAAACCCCACAGGAGCCATTGATGCGGAAATGCTCTTGTAGGCTATCAGAAACAGACTTCACCCCCTCCTCATCCCCGAGCAGCAGATTGTTAAGTCGCCAGAATGCTTGGAATGGGCCCTGAGTCCCAAAAGTGAGTGCTGGAGAGGAATGGAATTCTCCCTCAGTGGGAATGTGATATAAACGGTCACCTAATGACATAGAATACGAAGAGAGAGGCTCTTCAACCCCCAGTCAGCAGTCAATCGAGCCACAAAAAGAACATGTTTACCTAAAAGGAATAGGATAGAGTCGTTATGCAAAAAACATAGCAACAAAGATTTGGAAATCATAATGCTACAAACTGTAAATGTGATGCGCAATGGAGGGTACCAACTGTCTACCCCCAACACGCAAAACAAAGGATTAACATGTAAATGTGCCAAACAGTATAATTCCTGAGCGGCAGCGACAGTCAGAACCAAAGCGGAGATCTCCTAGCAGAGAGTCCCCCAAGCCTCTCCACAGGGCCACCATGAGGCTCTTTCAGACAAGGCCATCTATAGCAACACCACAGGGGAGCTCTGACGAGAGATCCACCCCCACCAGCACCAACATCCTGGATCCAGTGGTATATAGCATGTTACAGATCTAAACGGTGAGGCACCCCGCCTATTCTCCTAAAGGCGAAGTGAGTCACCAGCCCCTCAGAGACCGAGGAGTCACCTTGCACAAATCAGGGAAGGTAAACCATATCAGCTATCCAGCCCTCCAGCATGCCAGCACAGAGGTCCATAGAGGGGATGGTAAAAACAGCCACAGGGCCCAGGGTGACAAGCTTCCAAAAGTTCAGCAAACATGTCTCTCAAGAAGGAGCCATGATTAAACCTCATCCGAGGCCCCTTTAGGGGACTGTTCAGGGGTAAAAGCTTGACTCCTCTTCCTCCGCTGCCAAGAATAGGGTGCTTTAAACTTTAAGGGCAGGTTCTCCATATTACCATCCAGCAGGATCACCGGAGCCAGGATCTGTAATGTCATGCAGGAGGTCTCGGCCTCCTCCAGGTACCTGATGTACTCCGTTGTCTCCCCCTTCTGAGCCTGTAAATGAAAGGGGAATCCACATCGGTATTTGATCCCATGTTTCACCAGGTGTTCTGTAAGAGATTTCAGGGACCTCCGCTGTTGCTGTGTGAAAGGAAAGAGGTCATTATAGATCTGCAGTTCAGTTCCATTGTAGATCAGGGGGTCAGCTTCCCTGCACAGGTGCAGAATCAATTCCTTTTCAGAGTAGTGGTGTATGCGGCAGACCACATCTCTGGGGCATTGATTCACACACCCCCACGGGGTCTCAGTGCTCTATGAGCTCTATTCAGATGCACTAAATAATCCCCAGGTTTACCCAGTAGAGATCGGAAGATCGCCTGCAGTGTATCTTGGAGATCTTTGTTAAGTATTTCTTCTGGCAGGTTCTTGATCCTGAGGTTACACCTCTACTCCCAATTGTCTAAGTCATTGAGTTTCAGCTGAAGGTTCATGATGGTTTCCTGTTGCTCAAGTACGTGTTGCTCCAGGGCATGCAGCTGCTCCTGACACAATTTCCCCTCAGACTCCAGTAGATGCACTCTCTGGCCCAGTTGATTGAAATCAGTCTTCACCTCCGTGGCATCCCACTTACAGGCCGCCTTCAAGTCAGCAAACATCTCATGGAGGTCAGCTCTTGTAGGCAGATATCAGAGATCAGGGGCCTGTGACATATCTGTCATGGTGGTCTGAGAAGCCATCCGCGTTACACATAGCTTAGAAGCCCGAGTCACCAGGTGGCAGTGTCAAGAGAGACATGCGGCCTTCAAAGATGGCGTCCAACACTTTCCTGGGCTGCTCTCAGTCTCGGCACACATCTTTCACAGTGTAGGTTTAAGATGCGTCTAGCGTCTAGAAGAACATCGCAATGACATGAGAGCCACTGAGCGGCAACTCACTAGCTGTCACAGCACATAAAATCAGATGAGGGCCCATGGAATAAAAGAAAAGTCCCTTCCTAAGTACAGAGCAGACCTAAAAAGCAGCCATCTTGGTGGCTCTTCAGCTTAATACCTTGGAGGCTACGCACATTTTCAACATTTTGTTATACATCTGTTTACATATGATTCAGGTTGTAATTTTAAGGACACGTTTAGCTTATTTATGATGCCTCTTATTAAGTTATTATTTTTCTAATATCATACACTACATCTCAAAGAAATTAAACTGGAACCTAAAGTTTCAATTATTTTTGAACAGGAAGTTTCATGCATAAAATTAATTTTGCCTTTGTATTCCTTGCCCCCAATAACCCCTAATCAACATGTGTTTTACCAACTTTTTTCTCTGATATGAATTGATTTTTTTACCCTTCTTCTCATCAACCTCTTGTGGGATTCTGCAGCCAACTTGCTAGTCCCAATTGAAGCTGCCTTCCCTTCCACGCTCTGAAGAATCATTCTCCTAAGTAACATTTCAAAATGGCAAGCAAACTTGACCCAGCTGTAACAGAGGTATTATGAACCTTTATGGCAGTCATGTGGTCATGACAGTCTCTTCTCACTGGACAGGAAAATGAGTGATATAGGGAATTGAAGGGGGGATTAATTAAGCACAAAAAAGCATAAGACTGGGAAATATATAGAAGTCATACATTAGAAAATAATTACTATTTAACCAAAGAGAGGTTTTTCTGTACATGACTGTCTCTTTAAAATACCTGAATCTGCTGAGTACATGGATGCCAAAAATGTATAATTTTAAGTAGATGCATAGCAACCACAGATCCCCTAGCCGAATACATAACCAAAATATACTAAACTTAATTTAGAAGGCCAAATTGTCCATGATCTCAAAATAAAGCCATAACCTTTAGGGATACCAACATCACATTTGATTACTTTATGTCCTATGTATAGTATATCGTGCTTGAAGTCTCCTATGAGCGTTTGGCCTTTCTAATAAATATATTTTATTTGGAGTGATGTGCAGGGTGATGAGATAGGCCTACATGACTTTAATATCTGTGTCCCATGTACTGTTTCCCTGCTCCTCTAGAGAAACTCTACAGGTTAGCCTGTGGTCTCCCACTGGGGACCAGGGATATGTGGTATATATACATTGTACCTGCTCCCCATTTTTTCATGTGTGTGTTCTATTTTGTAGCATATGTGGGGGGTTATAGGTTATTTTTGATTGTGCATTGTCATGGTGATATACCTGCAATACTCCCATATACTTAAGTTTTAGGTAGCATTGGTACCCACATGGGGATTAAGAATATTTGGCTCTTTGGCCCTTGTACCTGCTCTCCATATGAATTCTAGAGAGCCCCACTGAGATTGTTTGGAAGATATATAGACAGGTGCAAATATAATGGCTGTTTACATAGATTGGGCGACACAGCTGTACAATTGTGTTTGGGATAAAAAATAATAACAGTGTATTTTTCTGGATGATCTTATGACTGAGGTTTAACTTGAATAACTGTATGTGTCAGTCATACACTCTCATTGGAATTGAGGCATATGTACTGTTTCTATGGCAATACATTGTGTATCAGTTTCATTAACTGGTGATTATTTAATCATGGATGTATTTTAGAGAAAAGAATAACTTTATTATTTGTTGTAACACAATATTCTAGCTATAGCAGATTGTCAGTCTGTGCTTAGGAGTGAAAGAGAAAACAGCAGATTGTGATTCCTAGTGGCTTTAGAAAAAGAAACAAATAAAGTGAGCTGTTTTTGGAGGTGTTAGATGAATGTTGGTGATAGACACTGCTGGATGTTTTCTGGGAGTGGGTGAGAAGAAAAGAAATGTAACCCCTTCCCCCCAAAGAAAAAAGGGGCAAAGAAGGATATATGGTAATTTAGAATATGTCCCTCCCCTGTCCTCCCCTCCTTTTTCAGACACAGTTCCAATAAAGAGTGATAGCAATGATGAACTGGCCCAACAATTTAGCTGCAAGGAAAAGTATCATCATCATTTGTACCTATAAAAAATTCAGCAGCAGGATCTAAACTTGCAGCTATCTCCATAATCTTACTAGTACTGGGGGTGGTGGTGATAACCAGTGCCTCCACATACCACCTTAAATCTTCATTTGGCACCTCCATGAACACTCTCATGCTTTCCCCACTATCAATAACACACTGCACTGTATCACTACTACCAGTCTCTCCCTCTTCTTCTTGTAGTACTGAGTCCATGTCATGGGACTGTTAGACAAAAAAATACTCTAACAGGTACAGGTAGAATAAAATACAGGTTTTATTGAGATTCAGGCAGTAAATATTTAAACACACTTCCCCAACCTTCCCGTGTCAGGCATGTGGACAGTGCAAAGTCCACTACAGGAACAGCACTGAACTTAGCCAGACTTCCTCCGGATGAATGCAGACCAAGACGTAGCACAAACCACGAACAGCAAGTGGAGATGCACACAAGCAGGGAGCAAGGCTAGGCTCAGGTAACCTAGAACGCTAGGATACTATGGATATCCTAGAACGCTAGGACCATCGAACAATACGGATGGCTAGAGCCATTAACCCACCAGCACTCACACCCAGATGCCCAATAGAGGAGTCAGATACACAGGCCAAGGTCATACGCAAATTGGGTAGTCAGACAGAGCCAGGGTAGCACGTAGCAGGTAGTCAGCCAGGCCAAGGGTCATACACAGAGAGGTTAGTCAGACAAGCCAGATCGAGCACGGACTGGTAGTCAGACAAGGCCAGAGGTTCAGACACTAATCGGGTAGTCAGACAAAGCCAAGGGTCATACACAAATCGGAAAGTCAGCCAGAAATGGATCGCAACAGAGAACAATAACTCTCAGGAACACCACGGAAGGCAATCAGGCTATGACCGAACATGGCTTATAAAGTCTCCTAGGAAGGAGGAGTTAGTAGGATAAGGTGAGCGTGGCCTATAAAATGTCGAGCGCATAATGACGCGTGAGCAACCAGGAAGTCCGCAACCAGAATGTAGCCGCCAGTCACCACAGGAATAGTCAGCCAAGGCCCGA
The DNA here is from genome assembly GCA_037306005.1 of Rhinophrynus dorsalis. Lineage (NCBI taxonomy): Eukaryota > Metazoa > Chordata > Amphibia > Anura > Rhinophrynidae > Rhinophrynus > Rhinophrynus dorsalis. The sequence continues at coordinate 218,719,995 of CM074718.1, read as the reverse complement.
ATCACAGCACAGTGATAGACCACTATCACGCTACTAAACAACAGTGCAGCTGTGTCAGGCTCAAACAGCTACACTGTGGTTCATCACACTTGTAGCTGTGTCAGCCCGAGTCAACTGTACTGTGCTCATTCTGATGATACTGGGGGAGACTTGGAGTGGGACACAGTGTAGTACTCAGAGAGGGAGTGGGCCATGATTGGGGACATGAAGTGGGACTGGGACATGGCAGGAGATCTGGTGGTAGGGATAGGAATACATTGCCCCACTACAGCCTGCTTTCTATAGTATATAACCCGAATTCCTTACTTTTACAGCTGGCACATACGGAAGCAATAGTGGCTCTGGTGGACTCTCTGGAGCTCTCTGGGCTGAGACACTCAATGCTGCTGCTTTTTGTGGAAGAATCCTCCACCAAACAGCAACAGCACTCCACCAAATTATCCTACTGTACATTGTGAATCAACTTTAATTTATCTATGTCTCTCTCTCTATCTCTCTGACCACTCACTCTTTTTCTAAATTTACCTGCATGAGTCTATGGAACATGGAGCACTGTTCAAAACAATATGAAATTCTACCTACTTGTGTTATGGTGGTGAGAATTCCCACCCCATAGAGAAACATAGGCAAAAAAATAACAAACGTTTCAAGGGAACATTGTAATTGTAAGGGGAAAAGAAATTACATTTTTCTATGTGTGGAATTTTCCACTGGAAAAGCAAAAAAGTGAATTTTTCACAGACATTCCCTTGGGAAAAATATTTTACTTTACGACCATTCCTTATTGTGGCATTTTTGTTTAATGATTGGTTGATATTCCTCTTTTGTAGGCTATTTTTCCCTCCCTAGACTTACAGCTCATTCTAGCCATAAATCACCCCTTTTCTCCTGTTTTTGATAAACCACAGGAATGGAGATAAGAGTTAGGCTGTGCATGGCTGATCAACTTAGTCTGGTGGACCCCTTTATCTATTACTCTTGTTTACCACTTCACACTTCATTCACCTTATTCTCATAAGCATTGATTTCTCTTTTGATTGCTACAGTTCTATGACACTGACTTGACTCTACATTATAACTCTTTATTTGTTTCTTGCACTGTTCTGTACTCTGCCATTTATTTTGCACTAGTTAGTGGAGCGAGCTTTAGTTTTCAAATGGTCTACCTTACTTTATGCATGCCTATTTGGCTATAAGCATGATGACAGACCATGAAGAAAATGGAGTGGGGGCTGAACTTTTCACTTTTATGGTACAAGTGTGCAAATGGGTGTCCATGTGATGGTTTGTATTCTTGACAGTTAGCATTTGTCTACCATTTTGCCAAAACCCCATATTGGCACAAGCCAGGGGTGGCTTATAGAAACAGGGAGTACAGATGTATTTAGCATAGAAAGGGTGGAATTTTGATATTTCTGAAATTTCCAAGGGTTCTGCTGAGGAACAAAGGAAAAAACTCCAGGAATGCTGTATACTTTACTGCTGGCTGAGTCCTCTCACAGTAAGGTGCTGGCCAGACTAAGGGTATGAGTAGGGGTGGGCGAAAGTTGTCGACGTGTTCCTGCAAGAAACTTCGTAAAAAAACACATTGTTATCCACTTTTTCGCAGGAAAATCTGCTTTAAAACTAGCGTTTAAAATTTTCGCATCTTTCGCCCACTGGCCAAAATCTTTCACCGTTTTTTCAGTGGCTAAAAAATTTTCACCCATTGATTTATGTTGTTTTCGCACTTCCGCTATAAAAACATGACATTTTCACTGAAGGCAGACACAATAGAAGCAGCTACAGAGCGAGACAGATGTGCTTTGCTATTCTCTTGGGATATTTTGCAAAAAGTGAGGCAGGAGAGGCTCATAGTGACTCCTATCACTATGAGTCAGCAAAGAGAGGAAGGACCCTTATTATGTGTCCACTGAGTCTGAGGAGGAGGAGAAGGAGGAAGTGACTATCAGTACTGAACCAATGCTGTCCAGTCCACCTAAATCACCCCAAGGGATCTTGGGAAATTTGATGAGAAGGGAGGGAGAAAAGGGAATGTGAAGGATGGGAGAAAAAGGAAGGAAGGGAGAAAAGGGAATAGGAAGGAAGGGAGAAAAGGGAATGGGAAGGAAGGGAGAAAAGAATAGTACTAGTGAGAGCAGGAAAGGTCAGCTGCCTGTGCATGCTGCAAGACGTGCTGCCCCTGCTGCCAGTGCCACCATTGCTGTTCCTGCAGCCACTAGTGTTGTACCTGCTGCCAGATGTGCTGCCCCTTCTTCCAGTGCCACCATTGCTGTTCCTGCAGCCACTAGTGTTGTACCTGCTGACAGACGGAGGGGGTAATTGCCAATATCCTCATATTACTAGTGACTGTGAGACTGAGGAGGAAGACTCTGCTGCTGAACTTGATTTGGTTGGTGTTAGTAGTAGTAGCAGTAATGGTGAAGCAGCTGGAGTGATAGGGGAAACATTTGAGAGCATCCAGACTAGCGGTCAAGGGAGCCCATACCATTCCTCTGGCTCTGGGAGTTCTCTTCCCTTGACTACAGTGTCCAAGCTGAACATGATCCTTAAGAGGCCAGAACTGGTGTTGGGGGAGAGCAGGCTCAGAATTAATACCATCACCACCACCAAGGGCACAGATCAGCTGCCTGTGCCTGCTGCTACTGCTGCCACTACTAGTCTGCCTTCTTCTTCAGGTCAAAAGGAAATGGCAAGTGTGACATTAGGGGACCCTCTGTCACATTGCTTGTCACCTCCTCCAAGCAGCAGTGAGATGCCTGGAATAGAGCAGCAGCAACAACAGCATGTAGGGACTAGTGGTGGTGGTGATGATGATGCTGGAGAATCTGGGGTGGAAGAGACAATGATCGCCTATTTAGCAGAAACTGAGAAGGAATGGGAGACAAGGATGAGGATGGGCATCACCACCACCACCACTAGCAATGCCATTTTGGAATTAGAGGAATTTGCAACTGCTCTAATTCCTACTGATGCTGAGATGCAAGGGCAGCAGAATGCTGAGGAGCAGGCTAGTGTGCCACAGACCACCGTGGACACAGTGGGAATGGGGTCAACAAGTGATGCGGGACTAGGACAGGTTCCACTTGCCAGCAGTAGCAATACTCCTGATCCTAGTTGCAGTGCTGAATCTGAGGCAGTAGCAGCAACAGCAGCAACATTATCCACTGCCGCAGACAAGGGGAATATTTTTTTTTTTTTAGCCTTTTTTATCCAGCACCAGAACCCCCATTATCCTATAGAGGGTGTAAATAAGTGAGATTAAGTGTCCACTGGTGTACTTGTGGATGTGTCGAGTTCTTTAATTGCCTGCCAACTAGTGTAGCGGAATGCGTGTGTAAAGGCCCTTTGTTGTGGAGTGGGTAGAGAAAGCATGAAAGGTTCCCATAAAGATAAAACACTCTTGTCATCTTGCTCTTTTTTTCTGTACAGCAAAACTGTAGTGAATTCTGGTGAAGTGGTAGATTTTTTCTTTGAGCATCATTAGAGTGGGTAAGTTTGGACTTCTCCATACAGTTAGAATGTGAGTTTCTTAGTTTGTTCTGTAAAGTCATAGATGCAGAGGATAAAAGACGCATTGGGACAAGAAGTGAAATGCATAATGAGGTGTTAATATATTATAGAGTGTCTTACCAGGAGCTAGATATACGAGGGCATGAGTAAAGCATGTGCAATAATGATGCATCTGGGAAATTGCATTTGGGACACAGATCAGACAAGGAGACATTGACAATTCTTCCCGGAGGGGCCAGGATCTATGTAGCAATCAGTATGACAGATCATGAAAATATGATGTGGGAAATCTGGACTCTCTCCTTGAGAAACAGGTTAGTATGGCTTCAGTAGATGTGGAGGTTATGTCTGTGACCCATTTACCCAAACCTTGACCACATTTAAAGTATTCTATAGGATGCGGTGGCCGTGTTATATCTGCAAACTCTGGCATTTTTAAGAGACTATTGAATTAGTTGCCACCCAGCTGGAAGTAGCTTAGGGAGAAGAGAATGTATATAGTGTTTGGCTTGCAAGTAAGAGAATAAGAGCCTGGGGTCTGATGTTCTGTGAAGGAATAAATAGATAAGGTGTGGGGATTGATCAGTTGTTCAACAGTAGGAATCCCCTTAGACAACCAATAGTTGAATCTGTTATCTGGTATTACATGCTATAAAGTTGTTGGAAAGAAGAAGAAAAGAGGAGACATGTTTAGAGCCAAACAGACCATGTCTGGACTTCTGGTAAGCTGTAATGGTACTCACTAGGGTTTAATTGGCAGTGGAGAGGGAATTGGGGTCTAGTGGCATGAAGGAGGTATGACATGTTTATATGGGGGTTAAAGCTCTGGTCTCTGTGGTAGTTGGGAAAGGTGTTAGTTTTGTGGATCCAGTCCTTTGCATATCTGGTTAGACTAGCTATATTGAAAAGCCTTATATTTGGAAAGTTAAAGCCTCCATTGCTGTTAGGCTGGTGTAGCTTGGTAAGGCTGATTTTGAGGCACCTGCCTTTCTAGATGAAACCCAGGAACGTTCCTGTTTTTTTTTACCATCTTGGGCGGCTAAATACAAAAGTAAAATTTGAAGTTTATATAAAAGTTAGTAAAGGTGACAATTTTAACGAGATTGATTCACCCTGTAAATGTGAGTGGTAAGTGCTTTCAGCATAGCTGTTCTGTTTTTAACTGGTCAATGGAGGAAGTGAGGAGCAGGGGCGGATTGTCCTATCGGGGGACCGGGCATCCCCCGGTGGGCCGCTCCGTTATGGGCCGGTAGGGAGATCAGATGATCTCACCTCTCCAGTCCACAACTTTGTGGACGGTAGGCACAAGTGATGCGGGACTAGGACAGGTTCCACTTGCCAGCAGTAGCAATACTCCTGATCCTAGTTGCAGTGCTGAATCTGAGGCAGTAGCAGCAACAGCAGCAACATTATCCACTGCCGCAGACAAGGGGAATATTTTTTTTTTTTTAGCCTTTTTTATCCAGCACCAGAACCCCCATTATCCTATAGAGGGTGTAAATAAGTGAGATTAAGTGTCCACTGGTGTACTTGTGGATGTGTCGAGTTCTTTAATTGCCTGCCAACTAGTGTAGCGGAATGCGTGTGTAAAGGCCCTTTGTTGTGGAGTGGGTAGAGAAAGCATGAAAGGTTCCCATAAAGATAAAACACTCTTGTCATCTTGCTCTTTTTTTCTGTACAGCAAAACTGTAGTGAATTCTGGTGAAGTGGTAGATTTTTTCTTTGAGCATCATTAGAGTGGGTAAGTTTGGACTTCTCCATACAGTTAGAATGTGAGTTTCTTAGTTTGTTCTGTAAAGTCATAGATGCAGAGGATAAAAGACGCATTGGGACGAGAAGTGAAATGCATAATGAGGTGTTAATATATTATAGAGTGTCTTACCAGGAGCTAGATATACGAGGGCATGAGTAAAGCATGTGCAATAATGATGCATCTGGGAAATTGCATTTGGGACACAGATCAGACAAGGAGACATTGACAATTCTTCCCGGAGGGGCCAGGATCTATGTAGCAATCAGTATGACAGATCATGAAAATATGATGTGGGAAATCTGGACTCTCTCCTTGAGAAACAGGTTAGTATGGCTTCAGTAGATGTGGAGGTTATGTCTGTGACCCATTTACCCAAACCTTGACCACATTTAAAGTATTCTATAGGATGCGGTGGCCGTGTTATATCTGCAAACTCTGGCATTTTTAAGAGACTATTGAATTAGTTGCCACCCAGCTGGAAGTAGCTTAGGGAGAAGAGAATGTATATAGTGTTTGGCTTGCAAGTAAGAGAATAAGAGCCTGGGGTCTGATGTTCTGTGAAGGAATAAATAGATAAGGTGTGGGGATTGATCAGTTGTTCAACAGTAGGAATCCCCTTAGACAACCAATAGTTGAATCTGTTATCTGGTATTACATGCTATAAAGTTGTTGGAAAGAAGAAGAAAAGAGGAGACATGTTTAGAGCCAAACAGACCATGTCTGGACTTCTGGTAAGCTGTAATGGTACTCACTAGGGTTTAATTGGCAGTGGAGAGGGAATTGGGGTCTAGTGGCATGAAGGAGGTATGACATGTTTATATGGGGGTTAAAGCTCTGGTCTCTGTGGTAGTTGGGAAAGGTGTTAGTTTTGTGGATCCAGTCCTTTGCATATCTGGTTAGACTAGCTATATTGAAAAGCCTTATATTTGGAAAGTTAAAGCCTCCATTGCTGTTAGGCTGGTGTAGCTTGGTAAGGCTGATTTTGAGGCACCTGCCTTTCTAGATGAAACCCAGGAACGTTCCTGTTTTTTTTTACCATCTTGGGCGGCTAAATACAAAAGTAAAATTTGAAGTTTATATAAAAGTTAGTAAAGGTGACAATTTTAACGAGATTGATTCACCCTGTAAATGTGAGTGGTAAGTGCTTTCAGCATAGCTGTTCTGTTTTTAACTGGTCAATGGAGGAAGTGAGGAGCAGGGGCGGATTGTCCTATCGGGGGACCGGGCATCCCCCGGTGGGCCGCTCCGTTATGGGCCGGTAGGGAGATCAGATGATCTCACCTCTCCAGTCCACAACTTTGTGGACGGTAGGCACAACTCACCAGAGCAGCAGTGAAGACGTGGTCCTGTTCCCTCTATCTGTCCCACCCCCAAGGCTGAGTTAGCTGTCCCTGCTCTGCCTGCAGTGTGTCCTGGTGCAGTGCAAGATTAGCAGGCAAAGCTTCTGGGTCCCAACTACCTGGCAGTTCCAAATGGTATTAATTTTTATTAACTAACTGTATTGTTGCTAGATAGGTTTAATGTATGATGTGTTAACCCTTTAACCCCCTGTATTTTTTAGATAGGTATAAATAATCAGTTATTAACCATTTACATGCCAGACAGGATTACAGCACTGTTTTATTCTACTGTTAACCCACTGAATTCCTCTTAGGCAGTACCTCACTGTTTAACCCCTTATATGCTAGAGGCTTAATTCATGAGTAATTGACCCCTTGTATACCAGAAAGGTGAATAAAGATGTCAGTTACAGATTAATTATGCCTCTTTAGCACACAAGGGTTATTCATTGAGATACATATTCCTGTGCAATGTGGTGTGCACCTATGGGACAATCATTGGGTTAATCTCATAATGCATTACTGTACATCTCTCTGGTATGCAAGTGGTTAATAACTTATAATATACTGCATACAGTATTTATTGCTGAGCAATGCACTGTGTACCCACACCCCCAACCTGGCTCTCAAATACCAGCTAGTGGGCCAGTGAAATAAGAAAATCCCCCAGGCTGGTATTGCACCACAATCCGCCCCTGGTGAGGAGTACATTTGATCTGGTAATTTAGGTATCTGAATGCTGAAGAATTTAATCAAGTTAAACTGGCCTTATTAAGCAAGGGGGAAGATGATTGGTTAACCATAGTGCTTTGCATTTCTCTAGGTTGATTTTAAACCCAGAGATTGCTCCAAAATTATGAAGGTTTTTGAGCATGGCAGGGAGTGCTGCTTGTGGGTTATACAGAGCAGCAGGTCATCAACAAATTCCGACAGCTTGTATTCTGTCTCCTACAGTGATCTCTTCACCTATATATGTAACACATTCTTATTCCCAAGAGTACATCACACTATATAGTTCTATTTTGAGAACTCTGTCAGGCTTACTAGTGTAGTTTTCTTCTTAGTTATGCTAAGTGAGTTAGTCAATTATATAGTAGAATTTTCTTTAAATATGTAAAAAAGCATTGGTTAATAAGGGACATTTTGAAAATGTACTAATTTACACAATATCAGATGAAATATTTAAATATATTTTATTAATTAAATGCATACATCTTGTTGCAATATTTGTTTGTCTGAGATTAAGCATGCTAGGGACTGATTTCATTTGCATCCACTAGAGGCTCAGTACATTTGTTGGGAATAAGTAATAACTTTATGCTGTAAGCAAAAGATAAATAATTCTGGACAAACAATCTGCACCTTGGGCAGATAAAAACATTAATTGATTTAAAAAGTTAACAACTACAAAAATTGTTTAAAGTTACTCTATGACCTAAAAAGAAATGTATTGATTTTGAAAGAGCTTTCAAAATCACCTATATGATCTTTTAGGCATTTTAGCTATTTATCAATGTAGCAATGGCTACTTCTTAGTACATCAGCCTCCACTTCTCTGTCTTAAAGTTACAGTACTTGTCTATACTTTTAAGACGAGATAAAAAAACATACTTGCATAAATCTTACAAAATAAATGCATACTAAAATGTTTAGTGTTAATGCCACAATAGCTTGGACTAATTCCTAAATTTTAAATTTTGATTAGAACGATTAGTTTCTCTGAAATTTCACAAATAACATTATTTTATGCAAGGAACTTTTAACTAGGTATAAACAAAGTCTGTAAGGTTATTTTTCATATAACACATGGGGCTGGATTCTATTACAGGTGCTAATTATATCACTGCTTTATCTCCAGATTTCCCCATAGACTTAAATAGAAAAATGTCTGGTAAAACTGGTGTTAACATTTATCATCTGCAATAAAATCCAGCCCATGATGTTTCCAAAGAAAAGAAACACATTTTGTGAAAGTCTTTTGTTTTTCATTTTGTTTGCAATTTTAATCCCTTTGGTTCTCAAAGGCTTAACCAATAAAATAGTAGCAAAAATTATCATGATATACAAAAAGCCAGGTACCCTTATTTCCAAAACTGCATCACAACAGGTTCCTGAATTAGTCATTCATCTGAACTTGTTAGATGAACATCTTTGGCTGGTTACAAATATAGGCATGAATGATACATTCTACTTTCTCTCCATTCTTCCCTTTCTTCTTCTTCTCTTATATGTCCTACTTTTCTACTCATTCTCTCTCGTCTCTATATCCCCCTTCTTTCCCTTGTCTCCCCCCCCCCCCCCCCACACACACACACAGACACATACTTCTCTGTCATCCATTATGGATTTACAATTTAGATAAGACTAGTATTTTCTACAGGTTCTTTAAATTAATCATTCAAATGAATCTCAGATGTTTCACTCAGTTCCACCTTTAATCTCTTGAGAAATATACTGGAGATGTTTTCAGCAACAAGGGGTTTGGGGATAGAGTTGGCCACTTAGCATGAAATAATTGAAATACCATATCCAGGTTCCATAGCCAACCACAAAGATAAACAGTTTTGCAATTCAGTAAAGTTTTCAGTGGCTGACTTTAACTGTTTACATGCTAGAGCTCAATATTCTCTCTAAAGCAGTCATTCTCATTTCTGTACTTGGTGGCTAGTGCCAGTAGAGATTTGCTAGGGGATTCCAACATTCACCACTCTATATTATTAATATAGATTTGCACAGAACAGTTGAAACTACATTTCCTTGTGACACATGCATAGAGTTTAGTACCTTTAAAATGAGAATCATTTACAGGAATATGGAGCCATCTTTGTGGGACAGTTGGATTTCTCCAGAACTATACTTCTTAAAAAAGTGTGTAATTCTAGAGAAAATCAACAGCATCAATTTTAACATTTGTAAAAAAAACAACAACTTGAAATGCAATAGCAGACACAGTTAAGTTCTCACTCAGATGTGCAAAAGATGGCAATTAAAGCTTTTATTCTTGCAACTTGATTCCACAGCCCCATCAGACATGATACCACAAAAGGCATCATTCATGGCAATCTGATGACAGTATAGTATTAGAGTTTAGTGTTATTGTTTAGGGGTAAAGATTAAGGTTTGTCATTTTGGACACAGTCAGCAATAGGTTTGGAGTTTAGGTTTAGGGTTAAGGATAGTATTAGAGTTTAGTTTTCTAGATAGCGTCAGGGATGGAGTTAAAGCTTAGTGATAGGATTAGCGTTTAGGGTTAAGATTTAGGATGTGGTAAACAGTGTGATGATAATGATTAGCGTAAGGTTGTGTTTCTGGTTTGTGGACAGGATTACAGAGAAAGGTGAGGGTTACAATGTATTACTTGGGTTGCAATTATTTTAGTGTATCATTTCATGCATAGCCCTCGGTTTGTGGTTAGTATTATAGAGAAAGGTGAGGATTACAATTTAGTACTTTGGTTGCACTTATTATACTTATACATAGCCCCTGGTAACTTGAATATTATATAAATTAGCTTTTATAATATAGTTATTTAATGAGGGCTGCATTTCTGAAAACAGTTTTGTGCTTTTTTGGTATGCTTTTCAGATAAAAGTGTTTGTTGTTCATTGCCTTAATGTACTAAACACTTAAGATTATTTTAAACTTAATAATAAAATCAATGTTCTGGAGGAGTAAAGCTGTTATTCATTACAACTCATTTGTTTAACCTTTACATCAAATAGATCTTCATTTAATAGGCTGGTAGATAGAATTATAGTGCATTAAGCTGTATCTATACATTGGTTTATATGTTTTTAAGCAAAACCAGTATGGAGTCACTGATATTTCCTTGGGCCTTATGGGTAATGCAGCTGATGCAGTAAGAGGAACTGGAGTCATAAACAGTGGCGCTAACAGTGGCGCTATTAACCATTTTAATGCTAAAGAAATCACCAACTCATTGCAAAGTGAAGCAGTAGAGACCACTTTAGCATTTAATGGGTTATATAGGTACAATTTAACCCTTTGAGTGCCAGAGTCGTATGGAATGCATTGCACTCAAAGGGTTAAATAAGTGGATATTTGGGGAACATTTAATTGTTTCCTATGGCGCTGCTGGTTTGCCCAGCAATTGCCCCACTTTTTCAGGCACACCAGACTGAGTGGCCCATATGCATGAAAGTCATTCAATTCTGGAACAAACCAACTGCACCATATGGGACAGGTCAAAATTCCCATGGATGTAAAAGGGGCTTTCAACCTCTTGAAGACATTTGGAGACCTCTCTAGCATTCAAGGTGTTAAAATGTACAATATAAATCAATAGATTATTTGTGAAGATTTACTTGTCCTATACAGTGCAACTGGTTTGCTCCATAATTGCTCACACTTTTATATATGGTCCCTTGTCTCTTTGAACTAAAAACTATATGACCACTACAGAATTTTAAATATATAGCATCAGTTAAAATGGGAAGAGAAAAAAATATATATTTATATCTATTTCTATCTATATATATATATAAATATATATATATATATATATATATATATATATATATATATATACACACTAATATGCAAAAGTCTTAGGCAGGTGATAAAAAATGCTGTATAGAAAGAATGCTTTTAAAAATAGACAAATTCATAATTTATTCTTAGCAATTAACAAAATGCATAGTGAGTGAACAGAATATCTAAATCAAATCAATATTTGGTGTGATCTCACTTTGCTTTCAAAATAGCCTCAATTCTTCTAGGTACACTTGAACATATAGTCAGGTGTATGATTAAACAATTATACCAAACAAGTGCTAATGATCATCAATTTAATATGTAGAATGAAACACAATCATTAACTGAAACAGAAACAGCAGTGGGTGAGGAACAGCCAAACTCAGCTAAGAAGGTGATGTTGCTGAAGACAGTTTGATGTCAAAAGTCATACACCATAGCAAGACTGAGCACAGCAATAAGACACAAGGTAATTGTACTACATCAGCAAGGTCCCTCACAGGCAGAAATTTCAAGGTAGACAGGGGTTTCCAGATGTGTTGTCCAAGCTCTTTTGAAGAAGCAAAAAGAAACCGGCAATGTTGATGACAGTAAACATAGTGTTCGGCCAAGGAAACTTAGTTCAGCAAATGAAAGACACATCATACTTACTTCCTTTCAAAATCGGAAGATGTCCAGAAGTGCCATCAGAATTAGCAGAAAACAGTGGGACTCTGGTACACCCATCTACTGAATGGAGGAGTCTGGTCAGAAGTGGTCTTCATGGAAGACTTGTGGCCAAAAAGCCTTATTTACGATGTGGAAATAAGGCCAGGCTACTCAGCTATGCATGAAAACACAGGAACTGGGGTGCAGAAAAATGACAGCAGGTGCTCTAGACTGATGAGTAAAAGTTTTGAAATATTTGGTTGTAGCAGAAGGCAGTTTCTTTGCTGAAGGGCTGGAGAGCGGTACAAGAATGAGTGTCTGCAGGCAACAGTGAAGCATGGGGGAGGTTCCTTGCAAGTTTGGGGCTCCATTACTGTAAATTGAGTTGGAGATTTCATCAGAATTAATGGTCTCCTCAATGCTGAGAAGTACAGGCAGATCCCTATCCATCATGTTATACTACAAGGGAGGCATCTGATTGGCCACAAATTTATTCTGCAGCATGACAATATGACCTCAAACATACAGCCAAAGTCATTAACCTCTGAGTACCAGAGGGGTACACAAAGCATTGCTCTGCAATATATTGCGTACCCCTCTGACACTCAAAGGGTTAAGAACTATCTTCAGCGTAAAAAGGAACAAGTAGTCCAGGAAGTGATGGTATGGACCCCACAGAGCCCTGATCTCAAAATTATCAAGTCTGCTTGGGATTACATGAAGAGAGAGAAGAATCTGAAGCTGCCTAAATCCACAGAAGAACTGTGGTTAATTCTCCAAGATGTTTGGAACAAGCTACCTGCCAAGTTTCTTAACAAACTGTGTGCAAGTGTAGCTAGAAGAATTGATGCTGTTTTGAAGGCAAAAGGTGGTCACACCAAATATTAATTTGATTTCAGTTTTTCTTCTGTTCACTCACTATGCACTTTGTTAATTGATAAAAAAATCAACTATTAACAAGTTATTTGTAAAAGCATTCTTACTTTACAGCATTTTTTCACACCTGTCTAAGACTTTTGCACAGTACTGCATATATAATTTTTTTTTTTGGTTGACTAAAATCATCCCACTACTGAGAGATGTTTTACTCAAAGTGATTGCAGCTCAAACTTGTATTTTTGACTGCAGTACCTCCATGGCCTGACATTTTACAGTGGTGCTGTTGTTACAGTAGCCTATGGAGGGTTACTGTTACTGACAATATCTGTCCATAGACTGCTTTAACAACAATGCAAAGTCCAAGATGCATTGCTGCAAGTACCTTTGTACCCCAGCAAGATAAACCCTGCAATATATATAATTTTTCCATATTAAGAAATGCTATCATTTTAAGTAATGTGTGGGATATATTTATTTTGTACATACATTTGACATATTTTGATAATTCTTTTACATGAGTGAATCTTTTTTTCATATTTATATTTCTGGCATATTCCCACACATTAATCATATACTAAAAATAAAGCTGGTGTTAGACCAGTTTTTGAGGTGCTATATATATTATAAAGATGGCTTTATAGCTTCATTTTTGCTTACAAATCAATTTTGTGGAGTTGGTCTACCATTAGCAGCTTTTAAGTCCATTCCGAGCTGTGTCATTCACTGCTGTTTTGACATATTAATGCATTAATGGTATGTGTAGGCTGACATAACTTCACCAAAGTACTATAACAGTAATTACTGGGACTTTTACATGAGACACTTAATGTGAAAAGGTGACAAAGAGCATGTAAATACTGAAATTTTTCTTACATACCTATTCATCTGACAGAGCATAATTAACAAGTGGCAAAAACATCAAGATAATGATTGTCTACTGTGAATCTTGTCAGATCTTAGAACAATGAACAGAGGAAAGTAGCGAGTCGTTTATAATGATGGCAGAGTTGTCAAAAGGATAATTTTGTTTCTGCAATAAAAATGTAAAAGCCAAGTGACTTGATTTCATTGTGTAGCAGTTACAGTAGAGTAATCATCCTACACAAAATAAAGTCTTTGTTTTGCTGAGCCTCATCTTAGGATAGCTAAATTTATTCTTAGTAAATCAGCCTTACTAGTTTGTTTGCAATGGTTGATGTAATAGATGTTGAAAAAGGAGAGTGTGTGTGTGTGTGTGTTGACTGGGTGAAATTTCCATTTTCTCCAGCAGGAGAAAAACTCACAGTTTACCACTTGTAACACATAAATCACCATGCATAGAAAAAACAAATTATGTCTGCTATTGCTCACCCCAAAACATTTCATGTGAGAACTTTGTCATTTTCCACCTATGTTATATATGGCTTGAGAATTCCTACTGCATTTCTGGAGGGAAGGTCAAACTCAGTATCTATGGTTCAACCTCTGCAGTTGGACAAAGCTGGGGGTCAGTATGCTTGGCTATAAGGCTGTTTTACTGTGGGAAAAGGCTGGGTCAGTATCTGTAAATTTATGACTACAAGTACAGTGGGGCAAGGCTGGAGGATCAGTATGTGTGGTTCTGTGGTTACCAGAGCAGTGGGACACCACAGGCTAACTGTGATTCTATGGCTGCAAGTGCAGTGGGAGAAGGTTGGAGGGATATTATCTGTAGTTATATGGCTACTACTATAGTGGGACAAAACTGGTAGTCCAGTATGTGTGGTTCTATGGCTATCAATGCAGTAAGACAAGCACATTGGAACAATGCTGGTGGGTCAACATTACTGGTTTTATGGCTACCAGTGAAGGTACATTCAGTATGTGTGATTCAATGGACAGAAGTGCAATGGGACAAGTCTGGAGGGTCAGTATATGTGATTATATAGTTACTAGTGCAGCAGGACAATGCTATGGCTTCAGCATGTGTGATTCTGTGACTACAAGTGCAGTAGGACAAGGCTGGAGGGTCAGGATGTGTGGTTATATAGCTACCAGTACTGGAGGACAAGGCTGGGTCAGTATGTGTAATTCTATGACTACAAGTACATTGGGACAAGATTGGAGGGTCGGTATGTGTGGTTCTATGACTACCATTGAAGTGAGACAAGGCTGGGGGTCAGTATGTGTGGTTATATGGCTACCATGGGAGAAGGATGGGGATTCAGTATGGGTAGTTCTATTGCTATCAGTGCAGTGACAAACTGTGGGATCATAGTCCTTAGTTGTATGACTAAGAATAGAGGATATTTGCTTTCGGTAGCTGTAACAGAAGCAAGAAAGGACTGTGTCGCCTTCTGTCATCGATCCCGGGTTTCTCCCTCTCAACGCCGGACTGGCGTCGTTGGATGCTGCGGTCGAGCAAATTGCCGGACTGATCGAACACCGTGGTGTTGCAAACTCCGTGTCGAAGTCAACAAAGTGGTAGCGGCGTTGACTCGTGTCGGAGGACAGCCAGGCGAATAGGGAAAGAGTCGAGGGTGCACAGCCAGAGCTGGGTCACAAACTGGTACCACGGTCCACAGAAAGTGAGGCCTCTATTCCCGGTCTACGAATAACAGGAAAAGTGTTACAGGAACCCAAGGAAGGTCAATGACAGATAATTTCTGGAACTCAGTAGAAGAAGGCAGACAGAGTCCACGTTGCCATCTGACAGCATCCTAAGTTGGGTCGCAGGATGCTGGCAGCAGATGGTCGAACGATGCAGGAACCTTGGCTCAGATGGGCGTCTATCACAGTGCCTGTGATCCTCCTCTGTCACTCTTGCTTGTGGTATGTTCTGATTTGCTGAGCTGGTTTGGCCCGCCCCTGGTGACCTTTTTATGCCTGGCCGTGACACCTGTCAGGTGCCCTTTCGTGGTGTTTCAGAGACAGTGTTGCTGTTGCTGAGTTTCTGTGTTCCGGATTCCTGTGTACCGAATTGGCCTGTTCTGACTACGCTCCTGTGTTCCTGCTCATGATTGACCCGGCTTGTCTGAGAAACACCTCCGTGATCTGACCCGGCTTGGCTGACGTTCCTGTTCGTGATAGACCTGGCTTGTCTGAGTACCACCTCCGTGATCCGACCTGGCCTGGCTGACTTCCTGCTACGTGACCCGTACCGGCCTGTTCCAGTGACCTGCTTGTTCCTGCCTTCCTCTCCGGTTGTCGACGTAGCGACATTCTGACTACTGCTGCTGCTGACTGTGTGACCTACTTCACCCTTGCTGTGCCTTGTTCCCAGTGCTGAGTCTCTGTGCTCACTTGCAGAGCTGTGCTTCCGTTACTGAGCCTCCGTGATACTTGCCGAGCTATTCTGCTACATTGAGCCTTGATCCGTAAAGCTGCTTATTAACCCTTGCTGTGCTGCCTTATCCTTAGCTGAGCCTTCTCTTTCCGGTATAGAGCCTAAGCTATATTGCACTACATCTGCTGAGTCGGCCGCTTATATGTTCGGTTGGTTGGTGGCTCATCCTGTCAAACTGCAGAGTAGTCACGTTTGGTAACGATCCCGGTGGAGCGCCATTGGCTCTTGCTCATACGTTATGCCCGTTCGGGCTAAGGCTCTAGCTATTGCAGCAAAGGGTAGGCTCCAGTGGGAGGCTATTGGCTTCTTCGCTCAAAGCTCTTGCAGGTTGCCTAGGTATACGCCCGTGGGGGCTATTGGCTCAAATTACCTCTATTCCATTGGTCTGCGTTAATACGCCCATGGGGGCTATTAGCCAGCTCTTGCAGTGTAAGCTGTACCTTTGCTACGCCCATGGGGGCTACCAATTCACGCACTTGCAGATCCAGTTGTATCCGTGGCTACGCCCGAGGGGGCTATTCTGGGCAACTGTTCTGCTGGTTCTACCCTTGGTCACATAGTGCCTAGCAGCATTCCTGTTTCAAGAACTCTAAGTGTTGCACCATCTACACTTAATACTTCCTATCACCACCTTGGGCGTGCCAAACTCCACAATAGAGACTGACTGCTTAGTGCATTTAACCCTTAAATGTATTTCTACTATGTGCCTGTCCTGTGACAGTATATGTGATACCCTGATTCTGTATACTGGGCCTGTGGGGGCATATCTGTCCTTATTTTGTTATTATTTTTTGTTGCCTGTAGAGGGCAATCATTTTCATTACTTTTCATTTAATAAAACTGTGTTTTATTTTACCACTGGTCTGAGTGTCTTAAAAAACAGTTACAGCATCAGAGTGGCCGCTTTAGTACCATAAGAACGCAAGACACCAGGACTCTTGTTCATTCAAAAATAAGACTCTCTTTATTGTACAAAACCACACATATTTATACAGATCAACTACATTGAAATACATGGGCCAACCAGATACAATAGGGTGAGGGGCAGGGATAATACAATCCAAACAGAAGACAAGGAACCAGCAGCAAATGGTAAGGGCTGATACAATGGGAGCATTCACAGAGGTAATCAAATGACAACGTATAATACAAAGGACTGACAACAGAGTTTCAGGTTATACAATAGGTGACTCACAGACTGAGGGGTGTGAATGAATTAACACACGGCAGGGGGTCTCAATACATCTTACAATACACAATACAATGGCTTGAGGGACTGCAATACACATTGGAAGAATTAACCCCTCACTGCCCCTTCCCTTGGAAGCAAGCCAGCAGTCTAACACAGGGCAGTTTTGTGTAATAAAGTCCATTTGCCCCATTCCCATAAAATCTATCCCAACAACCAGGGATTGAGAGGTTTAGAACCAGTCATGCAATATTGTCCCATAGGTTACAGTGCCTCTAGTCTCTTGGGCCAAGGTGTGGGCGGTCGCAGAATCAGGTCCAAGAGAGTGTTCTCACAGGGAAAAATGTCCACAGTATCTGGGGGGTTTTGTGCCAAAGTCTCACTCCCAGGCAAGGGCTTCAGTAATGGACTATAATCCTTTACAGTAGCTTTCTCTCTCATAGAACTGAGTGACAAGAACAGCTAAATCTTATTTCACCTCAGGTAAGTTAAGGTGATAAAGGTATATAACAAGCTCATTCCTACTTGAGATTCCCTGGCCATTAGTTTGTACATGCAAATTAACCTTGGTCTTGGTTTTCTGGGGAATCCATATGTGGAACCCTTGCTTACAAGTGCCTTGATAGAAGAGTTCCACCTTACTTATGAAGCCCAAGAAGCAACTGAAATGGTGCTACACTAGTAATACCACAGACTTTACAGTTGAAATGGAGCCACACAAGTGATATCACATAGCTTACAATGAAATGGTGCTACATCAGTGATACCACAGAGCTTACAATTGAGATGGAGCTACACTAGACATACATTGCTTATAATTGAAATTTAGGGGCACTAATGATGTCATAGAGCTTACAATTGAAATGAACCACAATATTGACCCACAGCCATGTTCCTACTGTTCTGGTGCCTGAGTGCCACACAAATTGACCCCATCCTTGTCCAACAGTAGCTAAACACTACACATTCTGGCCCCTCAGACTTGTCTCATGGTATTGGAAGCCATAGAACCACACATATAGAGCCCCTAGCCTTGCTCAACTGCACTGGTAGCTATATAACCACAGCCTTGTCACCTTATATACCCCAGCCATGTTACACTGCATTGGTAACTAATGAACCACACATACTGACCTCCATCCATGCCCCACAGTAACCAAGGGATCATACACAATCTAACCTTATCCCACTGCACTGGGAGCCATAGAATCACACATGAGAAAACCAAACTGAAAAATGGAGGTGCTACTACCATAATATGTTCCAACACAGTGTGTAGATTGTGATACCATCACCACATTTATGGTATGTACTCACATAAATGATGGCTGATATAAACACATATATTGTTCAGCAATTCAAACAGGAGGGATGAGAAGATAGCCCCAATAACAGTATATGGTCTCTCAATTAGGAGTGAGTGAAAGAGCCCATCGTGTTACGGCTTTTATGTGGGAAAATCTACTTTAAATAAAGTGATTAAAATCTTAACCATTTTAGCCCATTGGGAAAAAAAATTGATATTTTTTTCAATGGCTGGAAAGTTTTCTCCCCTTTAATCATGTGTTTATAGCCTTTTCTCTAAAAATATGTGCCATTTTCCAGGAAGTGAAACACAAAACAAGCAGCTACAGAAAGAGAGAGAGAGAGAGAGAGAGAGAAAGAGAGAGAGAGAGAGAGAGGAGCTAGGCTGTTTTGCTCATAGTGACTGCTATCACTATGAGCATGTTTAATAACAATAAAGGGAGGAGCTGGAAGGACCATTATACGTCCAGTGAGTCTGAGGTGGATGAAGCGACCAGTACCATGAAAGTGTCTGGATACCATGGTTCCCAAGACCCAATGCTGTCCAGTTCCCCTACATCACCCCTAGGGATCTTGGGGAAATATTTGTCCAGGGCAGAGGAAAAAGAGGGTAGTAGATGGAGCAGGACAGGTCAGATCCCTGTGCCTGCTGCCATTGTTGTGCCTGTTCCAGTGCTACCCCTGCTGCCAGTTCTGTGCCTGCTGTCAGTGTCGAACCTGCTGCCAGTGTGTCTTGTAATTCTCAGGAGGGGGGAGGAAGAGATGATGTCAAGTGTGACAGCAGGGGACCCTAAGTCACAATTGCCATCCCCAAGCAGTCCTGCCACTAGTACTACTACTAAGAAGGTCCAGCAGCTTGTACAGAGTGTTAGGAGTGAAGGAAGGGGTGATCATATTACTAGTGAGGAGGAAGGCTAAGTGACTGACATTTATGTGGTTGGTGTTAGTAGTACTAGTAACATTGATAGTGAGTCAGCTGGTGGTACTAGCATTAGGGGAGTGGTAGTGGTAATGCAGAGAGTCCAGACTAGCAGTTAAGGGAGCCCACAACAACCCCCTGAACCTTGTAGTCCCCTTCCCCCCATATCATTGTCCAGGTGGAACATGATCCTGAAGAAGCCAGAATTGTTGCCTAGCAGCAATAATACCACCACCCCGAGGAGCACAGATTAGCTGCCTGTGCCTGCTGCTAGTGCTGCCAATCTGCCTTCTTCAAGTCAACAAGAAATGGCAAGTGTGACATTAGGGGACCCTCTGTCACATTTCTCATCACTTCCTCCAACTGGTGAGACATCCATAAAAGAGCAGCATCAGCAAGGAGAGACTGTTGGTGTTGCTGATGATGGTGGAGAAGCTGGGATGGAAGAGACATTAATGGCCTTTTTAGCCCATAGGAATTTGAGACAAGGATGGGCACCACCACCACCACCAGTGAGCTTTTGGAATATAGAAAGTTTGCCACTGGTCTAATTTCTACTGCTGCTGCTGGTTTGCAAGGGTAGCAGTATGCTGAGGAGCAGGCTAGTGTGCCACAGGCCCCTGAAGACACAGTGTGACAGGTTACACTTGCCAGCATCAATACTCCTAGTCCTAGTTGCAGTGCTGATACTGAGGCAGTAGCAACAACAGCAACATCATCCTCTGCCCCAGCCAGTGAAAAGGAATGTGGAAGAGAAGAAGAAACATGCAATTCTTTTCCACAATTCTCCTCCTCTCTCAGGTCCTGGGTGTGGGACTATTTTTCTCTTGGGGCAGGCACAGTGTAGTCATCATTGATGGCACTGTGCACAACTTGTGACAAGTCAGTGAAAAGGAGGGAAGGAGGGAACGCATCTTGGCACAACCGCCCTGACAACACACATAAAACACTGACATCATGTTGAAGCCAAACCCCCACCAAAGAAATCAGGCACTTTTGATGTACCCCCTGACTGTCCCCAAGGGCAACAGGAGGCGAGGTGTAGATCAAAGAGGAGGAAAAATAGGGAAACTCAGCCAGAGGATGAAAGTTTGATGGCGAGCAAAACACCAGACTCACCTTCTTGCTCTAGGGTAATTGCATCTTCTTGAGATCCACCTCATTCATATTTACCTCCCCCACCTGTTGATAGCCATTCAGTAGATGTTAGGATATGGCGGTTTGTGTCCACCCATTTTACACTCTGTGGTGCACTTACTACACATGTCAGTGTGGTTGAGGATAATTGCAAGCAGGGCATAAAGTACCATCTGCATAGATTCCATCCCACAGAATATGCTAAACTGGTGGCAGGGAGGTTTCATCATTATTATTAAACTGTCTGCAAGTTGTCATGTGTCCTTAGTGGGGAGTGGACAAGGGGCATAGTGACAGCAGCAGTGCTTGGTTTCTAGTGGGAGGATTTCACACTGGGGACCCTAAGCGTCATAGTGTTTGGTTACAGTTATGCCAGGCGTTTGATATGAGTCTAGATGTGCCCATTGTTCCCAGTCCTTCCCTTATTTACCACACACTCTGTGCACATTGCAATTGTTCATGAGAGGCATAGTTCCTTCTCTCAAGCAAAAAAATTATATTCTAACAACACAACCATGATTTGGGTGGAGGGGCAAGTGGAGAAGCAATTTGAAAAATTACTTATTTTCTCCACATATACCTGAAGTGGTGGGGGCTAGTTATGGTGCTGCTACTGCCTATAGTCACATCACTGGAGCTAGCTGTGACATGTGGAACCTTCATCATCCATCACCCAATGTTTCCTCAAGGCTTGGGCCTAACACAATTCTAAGTCATTCTAACAACAAGTCTGAGTCCTATAAATCATCCTCTACAAAATACTTTATCCCATCAAGTATCAATCTGCCCCAGTTTCAGCTTTCATCAGGGGATCCCTGTTCATGTCACGTTACGTGCCAATTTCTTATTTTATTTATTTATTTTCTTATTATTATTAACCGTAACCCCAATACCAGTCAACAACCCCCCAAAAAAATTCCCTTTTCAACTGATTATTTCCCCAGACTCCACCCACCAACACAGGCACCCTCTTCAGACCCCTTTTATGTCATGTCTTATGGGGCATTTTTTAATTGTATTTTTTATTATCTGTCCCCCAATCCCAGACGACAACCCCCCTAAAAACATTCCCTGTACAACTGATTGTTTCCCCACACTCCACCTACACAGGCACCCTCATACATCTTTTATACTATGTCTCTGGAAAATAAAATAACATTTGCTATGTATTATGTGTACATTCAATGTTCCCATTGATTTCAATGGAATGAGCTAGGTGAAAAAATCTAAAAAACTGCACTTTTCACAAGAAATTAATCACCAAGTGGGAAGTGCCATTATTCGACTATTTTGGTTTATGGTGATAATTTTCACCCATCTCTACTCTCAATCTAATGTATCTTGTTAGTAGGTTGCTCCTTCCATATCATCCAAAGGACAGTCACATAGGTATGGAAAAAACAGGAAAAAATAGAGGGTGCCAATATCTCATAAGAGAAACAATAAAAGTAAGCTCATTTGGTTTGGTGGTTGAAAGATTCATATGTGTCCTCCAACTATATTAACAGGAAGAGATCAAATACCCATCTCTGCTCGGGTATTCACTCAGACTGTAAAGTCTCTCCCACATCTTCAACAATTCAACTAAATTTATTGTGCTAAAATCAATAAAACACTAACAAAATTGATCTAGGCTTTTCACAATAGTTGCTTTACCAAGACCAAAAAAAAAATGGTAAAGGGAGATATAAGATATAAATTAATTTCAATACTTAATCTTTCATAGTCTTGTTCTCCCAAATAGGCCCACTACTTGACTGGACCACTGCACTGAAAATCATTTCTTTCTATTACCCACTTGCTGACAACTCATGTCACAGGAGGCACGTACATCCCATAGTACTCATTCTATGTCTCACTTACCTTCCTCTAGACCTAAAGCTCTTAAGAGCAGGGCCCTCTGATCTTTTTGTATTGTTTAATGTATCTGTATGTCTATTTCCTGTTGTAAAGTGCTGTGGAATAAGTTGGTGTTATAGAAATAAAGGATAATAATAATAATATGATTACCACTATTGTTTGTTACCCAACTTTTGCTTTATATGTACAATTTGTATCTCTTGTATAAATGAATGACACTGTCATGATATCCATTTCTTACTATTTCTATTAATTATTATTTGTCATCAAGACAAGTCATCTATTCACCATCAAGAGATTTATGTTTATACTAGTTTTGAGGGCCCGTGTGCATGGGCCAAAGTGCCACCCAGTGGCCTCGGCTGCTGCCCCGGAGCCCGACCGGAGCATACAGCCAGTCTCTGCTCCGCATGACTACACCATTCTGGCAGTCTCTACTGAGCATGTGTGTGTTACGCATTGAGGGAATGACACATTCTAACAAATTATATATGATGATGTATACTTTGTATACACCACTTTGGATCTCAGTCATTGCTTTTGACAGATTCTCCCGGTTATACTTAGCTCATTAAACTGCTGTTACAATTTCCCTATAGAGATCTTTCATATGAGTATCTGTTATGTTACTCTTTAAAATATGTTTAATTTTCAGGTTAACGGTTTTCATATTTTGCCATATCAATGTTACATTATTTTTAATCTTCTTATCTAGACTTAGTAGCCACTATGTAGTTCAATCATATGTATATATATTTTTTTATTTTAATTCTAATAGACTAGTATCTTTGAAAGGCTATTACCTTGACTACTCTTGATTAGTTAATGATGGAATGTTTCCATTATGACTAACCAATGAGATATGTAGGCAAGTTTATTTAAACTGCAGTTGTACCTTATCTCTCACTTTTTTATTTTGTTGTTTGGTCTTGATAAAGCAACTCTTGTTCAGGAAAGCATAGATCAATTTTATTATTGTTTTATTGATTTTAGCACAATAAAGGTATTGGAGTAATTGAAAATGTGGGTGGGTTTTTACAGTCTGGGTTAATACCTGCTTTCTGCCTGCTAATATAGTTGGGGATGGCATATGCCTCTTTCAACCACCAAGTGAGTGTACTCTTATTGTTTCAAATTTTGATATATATTGTTTGATAAGGCAATCTTGGGACCCTCTATTTTTTCTTCTTTCTTAGAACCACACATATTGAACCCCAGCCTTGTTCCCACTGCACTATTAGCCAGAGAACAATACATACTGTTTAACCACCATCCTTGGCCTACATTAACCATAGGACCATATGTACTGACCCCCTAGCTTGTCTCACTGCGTTTGTAGCCATAGAACCACATATGCTGACCTCCTAGTTTTCTTCCACTCTATTAGCAGCCATATAACCACATATACTGACCCCATTAGAGTCCCTCAGTAACCACAGGACCACACATACTTACCCCCAGCCTTGTCACAATGTACTGGAAGTCAAAGAACCACACACATGGAATTCCAAGGTTGTCTCCACTACACAGGTACCCAGAGAACCATACATCAGTTGAACCCCCATTCTTGGCCCACAATATCCATAGACTAACATATACTTACCCCCAGGCTTTTCTCAATGCCCTGGAAGCCATAGAACCAGACATATTGAGCCCCAGCCTTGACTCCACTACACAGGTATCCAGAGAACCATACATCTGTCAAACTCCCAATCCTTGTCTCACAGTAGCCATAAAATAAAACATATTTACCCCAGTCTTGTCTCAATGCACTAGAAGCCATAGAACTACACATATTGAGCTCTAGCCTTGCTCCCACTATACAGGTAGACAAAGAACAATCCATACTGTTTAAACCCCATTCTTGGCCCACAATAGCCATAGAACCATACATTAACCAGCCTTGATCTACTCTACTGGAAACATAGGCAGAAATGGTCACGTGTTCTTGGGTATTTTACTGACAGTAGTAAAAGTAATAGCAAAAGGGATGTAGTTTTAATGCATACTTTATCCATATGAATTTTTGAAGAAAACAGAAAAAGTGTGTTTTTTTCCATAAAAATCCCCATAAAAATAGAATGGAACATTTCATCCATCCCCACTTGTAGCCATTTTTTTCTCTAGTAAGTACCTTTTTGTTCAGCCAGTTCACTCATTTACAGATCATATGTTGAAAGCTCCATTTTCAGATACTCAGGTGTCTAATAAATTACATTATGCATATATAAATAAATAAATACAGAGCCTATGCACAACCATCTCTCAAGTTAGAAATGCATTATGCTCAATATATTAACATAGGAACTGTTGTGTTTGTCACATTGGAGAAGTTATCTCCTCTTTATCCCACTATAGTGTAACCTGCAGCACAGACCAATGTTTGTTTCCATGGACATGGTATGCAGTAATAATTAATATTTTATTTTGGATAACCAATTCACACATGATTGTTTAGAATCTTGGAAGATGTTCTGCCCAGATTAATCCCTTGGTTAAGGTAAGCACAGTGTTATTCTTAGGAGGTGTTAGTGTTCTTTTAATTTTGTGGGCTATACTTGTTCTAATATAATTGCTGTATTTTAACAGCATTGGAATCACACAGAATATCACTAACATTATCTATCCTAAATTGAATAATCTCCAGAATTTTAATTTGTCCAATTAGATCATTATTAAAAGCAGTGCAAAAGTGTAATAATGTAGATCATTCCTGCATTTGACTGTTTCAATTAACTTGTCTTTAGAACATAAACATGACAGCTTTTACATCAGGTTAAAAGAAGTGTCAAGACAGATGGGTAGCACACATGGACTTTTACTATTTTTATACTTTTTGTGAAGTATTAATACATTTAGTGCCCAAACAGATCTAAAGCTTCATGATTGCTCTGCAGCTTGATGCACTATTTAAAAACAAAAAAGTTGTCTGTTTGCTTTTGATACTTTCCTCAAAACTGGGTATGATTTTCTGATATGTCAATACCTGAAAGGCACTCAGTTGGGAAGCTATGATAAGAAGGCTGAAGCTAAGGTTCCTATTCCACTGAATACAACTTTCGTATTGTTAAGTGCCATTAAACCACTCTGCCAGAGGTCAGACAGCATCCTGGATCATAATATTTTATAGCCTTTTCTGGAAATCTCATCCTCTTTATTACACAGTTACCATGATCCATCAAATTTCATATTCTGTTCATCTGGCATTTCATTAAAATAAAACAGAAAGAAAAATCTTTAACATCCATTATGTCTCCAACCAATGCAATTTTCGTTAAATACATTTAATCTGCTTAGAGACAATCCCATTAAACAAAGTCATGACCTCTGATTGTATGAACATTTTATAGATAACATAAAGAATAAAAACATGCAAAAATGTGTTTTGTGTCATATTTAGGGTCCTTTAAAGGAAATAATCACCCTGATAGTTCTCATTGGCAGGTTTTGTTGTCAGTATAGCTGCATTGTGTAGATGGACTGATCAGCTAAGAAGAAGATGTGGGGGTCAGAAAACTGTCTGTTGATGACCCAGAAATGGATCTGAGCTTTGAGAATCTCAAGTCTTGTGGTTTATGTTCAGAGGTCAAGCTTGCAGACCCCATTAGAAGTAGCAGAGAATGTTGGGTGCATGACTATTGTGGTCTATGGAAACACCAAGTGAAGTATTTGACTTAATCCATAAACTTCCTTTATGAAGCCCAGCCCTTCTTCCAGCTGCAGAGGCAATTTTCTGCAGCGTGCTCCCTGTGGTTATTTAGAAAATATACAGACATATGAACAGAATTAGTAACTCTTGATAGTTACCATTTAACTCTGATAGCAATAGAGGGGTTAAATAGGCAAGAATATCTCAGTAAATGTCTACAAAATACAGCTGTTAGTTTGTAATAACAGATTTCATGTGTTATATTCAGTAATGCAATTAATAATCATTAAGGTATTATATGTTTTATATTCACTGTGGCAACTTCCTTAGCTACAGGCACTAATTAGGTGATTAAAAATAGAATTCCGTTGTAAAATATATACCTAGCACTTAAGGTTGTTCTATACACTGATATTCAGTAAAGTCACCTTTCTCTCTTACATATGCTTTTTTTAAGAAGCTGTCAAAGTCCAAGAGTATTCTTCTAATTATGCCTGAAGTAGTTCACAGCTTGACAGTTGGTTCTTCTGCAGCTTTCAAAGTTCGCTAAGGTGCCACAGAATTTGATAACTTGTTCTTTGGTTTGTTCAACCACCACAAAAGATTCATGTCTTCTATGTTTCCTGTCACAGCACGCAAGTCATACAAGGACATTACATTTCACAGGTAAAAGCCTTACTGAACACACAATTCAAGAGAATAATTATTTTCAGGATGACATTTTGGCACCTGGCTCCATTTACATTGCTACAAAAGACTTACTTATGAAACAGAAAGTCTAAAGTGAGATGCCATGGCACCCTTATTAGTCTATATGGTAAAGCTACATTTAAAGGTAAGTAAAATATAATTAAAACTGACCTTTATGTCTTCAGTTTGCAAATGCGATTTTATAGATTCTGGTCTCATTTTCCTATTTTATTTTACTGCAAACCCACTTTAAATTTGCACCATTTTGACAGCTGGAAGTAATGCTAGCACACATCTGTGTAGCATGTCTTTGGGTCAATTTACTTATCTCTCAAAGAGAAGTAAATAAGTGTTATAAGCAGTAAAGCAATAGCATTGATGTTAAAGTTAATGGAAGAAAATTAAATATAATAAAACATATTATGCTTATTCTTTAAAATCAATTATTAAAATAATCAAATATGTCATGTTTTTGTGGGAAATGTTTTTCAAAACATACATATAGATGGAAGGTGATTCTGTCCCTTTAATAGGCTGAGTGCAATGGAAGGATCGAGCACAAGGCTTTATCAGTGACAACAGTCATGCTTAGGCCATTGAGGCAGCGAAGAATAAAAAAAAAAAAAAACAGTTCTGTTGTATATATACTACAAAATACAAAATAAATAGCTTGGACAAACCTTGATAATGTGACATATTAACAACTCAAGCAGAACTTAATGGGACAGTAATGTTTAATAATAAAAGCAGCTCTAATTAATCAACATAGTATTTGGACTTTGGAGAGTGTTATTTCAATTCTGTCAGAGTTGTAGTTCAAGAGTAATTCAATGACAAAGTATCCCCCTCCTGCCCCTTTTTCTGATGTAACACTGCTCAGCCAGATCAGAAGGGTGGTGCCCAGGTAGACTGCAGAGAGGGACAATCTTCAATTAAGATAAGGGAAAAACCTGAAAAACTTGTCATGGGGGACAGGGCCTTCATTATTCTCATAGGAAGAAGATTGTCCCTTGCTGTTATCTGTCTGGTCTATGGACTGGATTCCACATCTGAGAAGAGATGGCTTACACTAGGTAAAAGGGGCAGGAGGGGAAACTTTGCTTGTGAATATCTCTCAAACCATAAAGGTTTGAGAGATAAGACTTATATCGTTCTTTATGTTTTTTTAATGCCTACAAAATAAAATAAAGCTAAAAGAATTAATACTATCCCTTTATATGTAATGCAACATCATATTTCCAATTTTAAAAAGTTTGGTAGAATCCTTAGGATGGCCATGTGCCAGAGATTATGCAAGGTACCAATCATAAACGTATCTAAATGAACACCGTGATAAATATTGTACATATTGCAACCAGTATTCAAGCACAAGAGAATTTGGAAAATTGTAATTACATAATCATCATGATCACAACTGAAATTAATTTACAAGACCAACACTATATGTGGTTAACACAAATTCTTGATTATGAAAATCTAATAGTAAACTGTTGAAGGTACATATCTTAAAATGGAAAATACAGAGGAAAAAAATAAATATTCAAGATGCTGATTTAATTATATACC
This sequence comes from Rhinophrynus dorsalis, assembly GCA_037306005.1. Classification (NCBI taxonomy): domain Eukaryota; kingdom Metazoa; phylum Chordata; class Amphibia; order Anura; family Rhinophrynidae; genus Rhinophrynus; species Rhinophrynus dorsalis. The sequence continues at coordinate 218,691,749 of CM074718.1, read as the reverse complement.
TTTAACATTTAATCTTAGAAAGCAAATGAAAAAAAACTATTAAAACCATTATGATTAAACAGAAATCCAGAGAAAAGTAGGCAATTATTCAATCAGGTTGGGAAAACATAATTCATATCTAAATGCAAAAGAAGAGTATGATTAAAAAAATATATTTTTTTTCAAATGTATATTGCAAATTTGAAAAAATATGAAGAAGAACATTGGGCCTTTTAAGTAGAAGTTGATTAGCCCCTTAAGGACCGGCGGTCATGGGACATTTCCGTCCCATAATGACCGCATAGGTGCACTTGGACGCGCCGGTACACATGACCTGTCACGTTTATCGGCACGTCATTATGGGGCTTGAAAGAGATCGATCTGATCTTGGAGCGGTCTATTTCAGGCCCTATTTTTACTTACAGCGCTCCCGGTAGAGCGCTGTAAGTAAAAAGTATGTGACGTACCATGACCGTCATCGGTCCTTGAGTAGTTCAAGGACCGTGACTGTCCTGGTACGTCAAGGGTCCTTAAGGGGTTAGTAACCAAGGATATATAAAAGGCTAATGTTTTGTATCAGAGAATAGCAAATGGTAGAAGAAAAATAACATAATAAAAATGTAATGTTTCTATTATCAGATATTGGACTAACACAAGAAGATGTCAAGATGAAGACACTATTAAGAAAGGCAATGCATCTGGTATATATTTTGTTCATCCAGGGATACTATGAAGGTTAGTATAGCAATAGTAAGATAACTGTTATTATTCTCCACAAAGCAGTGTGGTGTCACAATTTAAACAGGAGACTAGAACTTATCCTTGGAATTAGAGATTTGTTCACGTGATATCAAAAGTAATATTGCACAAATAATATTCCATAATATATAATACAGACTACAAAAATGTTGGTGAAAATAATCATTCTTTTATGAGTGTGAGAAACCAATCCAGAAAGGCCAGTGTAAAACATACCCTGTTGGAGTGCTGAAGACACAGATTGTTATAAGACCCTCCCAGTTATTTCAGCCAGTCCTAGATCCTGCATGTTAAAAGACCATCCAATTGTCTTCAGACAGCCTTTAGTATGACTGACCTATAGTCTGCCTAGCATGCTTAACCACTATTTCTTTTATTCATCTTACTTTTGGAATGTAACAAACAACAAAGAATAACTATGGTGCTTGGAAAAAACAGTCTTTGGTAAAATTTAAGTGAATAAATATCCATGCATTTGGCACACTGACCTCAGCCCTAATCCCATAAAGGTATTAAACAATACCAGAAAATAAATAAATCAATATATCAGAGGTTTATATGATATAGATGATTATCCTGGTCAAGTATTACCAAAAAGCTTATCTGTTTAACACAATTAGTGACCAATGCATTTTGGGTTGGTAGAAAAATGTAGTAGATATTCCCACATATGCCAAGATATGAAAAATGTGATAAACGAAATAGATGCTTCTTGTGTCCAAAATTATGGAGATAGGCAAATCTCTCAATGCAGGAGTTATGATGACATGTGGGGGAACTAAATGTGGATGAATGGGATGATCAAAAGAGTGGATAATGGGATTAGAAACAGATGCAACTGAAACAAAAACATAGTAATATATATATTATATATACACAAACTATATGACCAAAAGTATGTGGACACCTGACCATCACATCTATATGAGCTTGTTGGACATCCCATTCTAAAACCATGGGCATTAATATGGAATTGAACCCCCATTTGATGATATACTAGCCTCCACTCCTCTGGGAAGCTTTCCACAAGATTTTGGGGTGTGTCTGTGGAAATTGTTCTCATTCAATCAAAAGAGCATTTGTAAGGTCAGACACTGATTTTGGATGAAAAGCCTTGCTCTCAATCTGCATTCCTATTAATCTCAATGGCATTCAGTGGTAGTTAAGATTAGGGCTCTGTGCAGGCCACTTGAGTTCCTCCACACTAAACTCATCAAAACATGTCTTTTTTTTTTTTTTTTTTTTTTTTGAGTTTTCAAATGCTTTATTGAAGTAAGATACATACAATACATAAGACATGAAAAAACAAAAGGAAAAACGGTACAATAGGGATTGTAACAATGTCAATAAGCAAAGGGAAAACATTTCCATTCCGAAAGAGGGTAAGTACAACAACTTTAAAATAAAGATTGGACGGACAAACAAATTACAGTAAGCATCAGGTAGAACATGAAGAAACAATAATATAAGCTATTGTGTGTTAGAGTAGGGACTTCAAGGGCTAAAGGAAACCCGTCCGGCACCTGTCTAAAGGAGCAAAGAGTAATCCTCAGATCTTATATGCAGTTGTAAAAGGTACATGTTATTATCAAAAAAAAAGGGAAAAGTGGTAGGAACCTCTGGAGTACAAGAGGTAGTGCCAATAAGCGTATGAGGGAATAAGGTCAAGAAAACAAGAGAGTTGGAATGGAATGTAAGGAACAAAAGCTAGAGGAGAAGAAGAAAAAGAAAGAGGGTGAGTAGGGTGGAGAGTAGGAATGTGGGAAAGAGGCGGGGTAAGATCAAGGTGGGAGAGAAAAGAAAAGAAAAGAAAGAAAAGAAAAGAAAGAAAAGAAAAGAAGAGAAAAGAAAAGAAAAGAAGAGAAGAGAAGCGGTCGGGAAACCAGAGAGCCAAAAAGCATGTCTCCATAGTAAGTATAGAGTGCACCAAGAGATTGGGTCAAGTATGAAGAAGTGAACTCAACATCAAGGGAAAAGGAATCAGGCCCCAGGAAGTAGAAATCAACCAGATAAGCTTGGCTGCACTAGGGGACCCCGGTAAGTACCAGAGCTTAAAGAGGGCAAAGGGTCAGATGTGGGGGGAGAAAGCCATTGCCTCCAAGTGTGGCAAACCATGTCTTTATGGACCTTGCTTTGTGCACAGGGGCATAGTAATGCTGGAAAAGGAAAGGGCCTTCCCCAAACTGTTGCCACAAAGTTGGAAGCATGTAACATTAACATTACCCTTCAACGGAACTAAGGGCCTAGCCCAAAACCCTGAAAGACAGCAGCAGACCACTCCAGCCGATGCTTGGAATTGTGCATAGTGATCTTAGGCTTGGGTGGAGCTGCATATTTCTCTTTTGATATGAAATGCTTCACCCAGCCGATGCTTGGAATTGTGCATAGTGATCTTAGGCTTGGGTGGAGCTGCATATTTCTCTTTTGATATGAAATGCTTCACCCAGCCGATGCTTGGAATTGTGCATAGTGATCTTAGGCTTGGGTGGAGCTGCATAGTTCTCTTTTGAGATGAAATGCTTCACCCATCACTGTTTCTTCTACTCATTTATCCATCTATTTCAATCGGAATCTTGGCCTTTTGCAATTTGCAAAAGAGTTGCAACTACATAGTTGACGAGGCTGAAAAAAGACATGTGTCCATCAAGTCCAGCCCATGCCAAAACACCCCCTGTTGAGCCAGAGGAAGGCAAAAAAAATGGAGCCATTTCCAATTTAGCCCCAAGTGAGTAAAACAAAATCCTTCCTGACTCCAAATGGCAGTCGGATAGTTTCCTGGGTCAACAACCTATCTGCATTGAACACATTTGTCATAATTTGCGGTATTGTTCCGTGCTAGATACTAGGCATCCAACTGTGAAGCAAATCAACTGCACACTAGGGTAGACTGATCAGACCATTCCTTTACCGGGGCCCACGTGCAAAATGCACTTTGCAGTGCTGGTTTGCTTTCAGTGCACACCTGAAATATTCTTATATCCTATGTGTCAGTCCTGTTAAAGGTGAGGTCTGGTCAGTTTACCACATTGGACAAATAAATATTCTCCTTGATTTAAAAAGGACATTTATACTCTTGAATGAGAGAGAGAGGTGTGAAGTAATTCACTGGAGATCTTAATTGAATTCACATGGTTACAAACCCTGTTTAAAGGTATGGTGCCTTTTAGATGGACAAAAAACTATTTTTTAAATAAATCCTTCAACTGCTGATCAAAAGCCCATCCAATGGAAATGTGAATGAAGAACGCAAGCTAAGAGGGTTGTGTGGGAGTTATGCAGCTGGTTTCACCAAAATAGAAGAAATGAGAGCAAAGACTCAGGCTTTTGGGTTTTAATATTTGTATGTGAATAAATTATATTAGGACAAAAAAAACACATATCTGATTTATTGCTTCCCTTTAACATGATACTAATCTTATGTCAAGTTTGTCCTAGGAAGAACTGCATCTTTAAACCCCTTAAGGACCGGCGCTCGCATGCGCGGCAGGCACTTAATGACCACTGGGCTTTTTTTTTTTATTGATCTGATTCAGGGCTCCCTAAGCAGTGTGCAGCCGCATGGGGAGCCCTGAATTCCATGACGTGCCAGGACAGTCACTGGTCCTTAACTGCTGGACAGCCATGATGGTCCTAGCACAGCATTGGATGTTAAGGGGTTAAATCAATGGGAATTTTGGCAATTTCCATTTGTCAGTATGGTGCAGTTGATATGTTCCAGAATAGCTCATCTTTTTGATTTCTGTAAGACCTTTGGTACAAAAAGGTCTTCTTCAGGTTGTGTACAATAACTCATTCTACTTTAAGATATGCAATCTACCATAAAATGTGATAAATATGTTGATTCGATACAGATGTAACCTGCAACTTTTAGATACAAATGTTTTGCTATTAACTGAAGTATTTTTCCTGGATTTGCAAAAGTGTATCATTAAAGAAAATTTTCTCTGCTCCAACAACAAGTTTTAGTTTAAAGATATTCATGACTACGCTCAACTGAAACAATCACAATAAGCTAGCCACCGATTAGACACCTGTTAACAGAAAAGGAATTTTTAAAAAACTGAACTGTTGGCGTGCCCTGAGGCCTAACTTTGACAAACAAATAAATTTGGTTATTTTAAAAGAGCTTTCAAATCAGCTGTATGTTGCATTAGACATTTTTTTTAATATTGTTATCTCAGTCATTAAGGGTAGAATGTAAGAAGCGTTTGTTATTTCTATTTAGAAAAATGATTAGCACTAAACTGTTTATGAATTATGCATGTTTTTATGAATTAGCGAACATTTGCACTTTTTTGTCTGAATGCATTTCAAAAAAAGTAGGAGCAGCTAAAATATCCACCATTTTATGAGAGGAATACTGATTGCGTCTATTTTAACAAGGAAGTTAGCACATATTTTCATACATCTTTCTAACTTTGCCGTTAATTTAGGAGCACGTACCAACTTTTCTGTTAATTTAGGAGCATTTGCTAGTTTTGCCATTACTTTAGGAGCATGCGCTAACTGTGCAGTTAATTTTAGAGCATGGTTAACTTTGCAATTAATTTAGGACCATGTGCTAACTATGCTGTTAATTTAAGAGCATGTTCTACTCAGCATCAAGTATTTAGTATGCGTCTTACATTACAATCTTACCAGTCACAAATAGCACATAAATTTACGGCTTTCAAAAAATAGCCAATTCTCTGCTTTCTTGCATTCCTCCCTTAGATTTATTGCTTAAGCAAACTAAGGCATGCTGTGCAGGCACTTCTTTTGTTAGTTCTATATCACCTTCCACATTCACTGACATGTCCATAAATACATTGGCCCACCTTTCCTACTATTGGTAGTGTGTGCGCGTGTGTGTATGTGTGGGTGTGTGTGTGTGTGTGTGTGGGGGGATGTAGAGCCAAGACAAAAAAAGTCTTCATGGCATACCTTAATTAGCATAAACTATTTATCTAAATAACATAACATCTAATTTAGAAAATGGCTAATTCACATACAGGTGCTTTTGAAAGCTGATTAGATCTGTATTATTATTTTAAAATAACAAATGTCATTGTTAGTTTGTTATAAAGCAAATTAGGATAAATATTGAATATGCAAAATAATATCACAAAACACATCCTTTATTATAAAGTATTGGCTTGGCACTGAGCATGTCCTTTCAAACATTTAATTGGTCCAACATTTATCTAAAACAATTACTTTATTGCATTAGTGTAATTTACATGAAATGCATTAGAGAAAATTGCCTCATTTAATTTTCTGATTCATTTAGTGCTATGAAATAGGATAGATAAAGTCTAATAGAAAGCTGAATATATAAAGAATAGTTTATTCAGATATATAAGAGAGAGAATTGAATAAAGATCTGGATATCCTGTTACTAGTGCAAAATCACATACGTATCATCTCATTGTTGGAGTATCTTTGTTTTACTCAGAAGAATAGTTCCTAAAACATTTTTTTTCATAATTAAACATTACGGTCCCTGTATTATTGACTAGTTTTAAAGCCCATGTACACGGGCCAACAAAAGCGGCGCTGCAGTCATGCGCAGTACTAACTGCCCGAACATGCCGTGGCTGATAACGGAGCGGGGTGCTCTGAATTCAAACCGTAGTCCTCTCTGCGCGCCTTCCTGGGACCCCCAGGTGCGCAGAGAGGACTACGGTCTAAATTTGGAGCACCCTGCTCCGTTATCAGCCACGGTGTGTTCGGGCAGTCTCTACTGCGCATGACTGCAGCACACGCAGTAATCTCTACTGCGCATGATGGCTTCTGACAAACACTTTTATCAAATTATTATATATTGATTTGATGTGAGGTTTGTTAGAAGGTTCCATCACAGGACTTTTCTAAAGATATTCATTTTGAGGGATTATTTGAGAGTTGGAAAGCAGGAAAAAAGTCTGATAGAGCATGGTTATTAATTCCAGAATATGCACGATCATCATACAGGATGCATGTAATGAACCTTAAAAGCAGAATAATCATAATGTTTTATAAAGCAACTTTTCTGAAGTAGCAAGAAAATCTTGACTGCATTTATATTGGAGTACCTATACCTTTACTATTGAATAAGTTTTATGAGTTGAAGCTGGCCTGTCTTCCATGAAACACAGGAAACATTAATTACATTAATCACAGATGCTAAAATACAAACTACTGTGAATATATTCAACTTCATGTTGTTGAGCTATCCGAGTAATTCTTTACGATTCCAGCTCTGTGCAATAGAATTTCTGGAGCAGTCATTTGGAAAGAATCTGCTATATACACAAAGAATTGTAATATAAAGAACAAACGTGTGGTTGTCAAAGTGTGAGATGTGACTGGTTATTTGAGAAGTTGCGAATTTGTGAGCAAGAAAATATGTCGGAAGTGCAATTTTTTTAATAAGCAACAAAGTATTCTACAAGGATGCCAAAGCACACACTGCATATTCATAAACTCTAATTATCTTCAGCTATGTCATAAAATCATGAAACTGTAGAAAGAAAAAATGCTATTGATTGGAAGAAATGTTGTAAATGTCGAAAGTTTAAAACTGCTTCCAGTCTAATGGCCTTATGTTCAAAAGAGAAGTGGGTTAATTCTAAAACAAACCAACTGCATCCTAGGAAAGAAATAAAAAAAAATCCATTGGTTTACCCATTAATGACAAGGGTTTTTTTTAAGCAAGAGGACAAGAGCAATTTTGGCCTTTTTAGTATGTTTTTGTTCTACCATAGTTACGTCTAATTCCTTTTGTACACCCACATAAGGTATATTCATTTTTAAGGACATGCATGGCTTTCTTTTAATACCATATTCATATGTTTATCCCATCATTTAGATTGCTAATAACATAAAAAATTGCAAACAGTTGAAAAACAACAACAACATTTTTATAGATATTCCTGTGATGATTTGTACTCAATTAGTGCATCTTTCAACAGGATTGGATACAAATTATGAACATTCTCTCATACCTCCCAAGTGTCTCTTTTTAGGAAGGGCAGTCATCCTGAGACACAAATCCCTATATTCCTCTTTCCTACCATGGCGTCCCTCTTTTTAGGAGGTCAAGCTGTGTGGTGTGTGTATCACTGTTGCACAGAAATAAAACTCACATATATTTATTTGCACTTCAGCATATGTTTTATAAATCACTCTGTGTAAATAAAATACTTCTAAGTATTTATTCAGTTACATAGAAGTGTCAATTAGTCATGAAATAAACTTAAAATATTTTCAGTGTTCAACCGACCAGCTCTGCCCTCAGCAACACCACTTAAAACAAAAGTGCCTCCTCTTTGGCAAGTAAAAGCTTTGGAAGTTATGTTTTTTGTCTCTTTGACTCATGAATGATCACAGCGAGGAGGATTGAGGCAAGTAACAGTGAAAAGGCATGTGTTTGCTGTAACAGCTATCACACATGCAGAACCACCAGAAAACCGCTGAAACTGACTTCTCCATTCCTGGAAGAGTCAGTTACAGCCAATAACCCATGATGTGCCAGGACAGAACTCTGTGATGGTCCTGGCAGGTCACCAGCATTAAGAGGTTAAGTACGTGAATTAATAAACTTCAATGTTAGAGAGGTCTCCAAATGCTTTGCAAAGCTATGAATTGGATACCCCCTTGCATATGAAAGGTTAAAAGCCACATGTAATTCAGTGGAAATTTGGGGAACTTTTAGTGCTCTTGATGATGCAGATTGCTATAGAATTACTCATTTTAATCTTTGTGCATAAGGACTTTTGTAACAAAGGGGGAGATTTATAAAAGTGTTCTTGTTTGTTGTTCAGAAACTATTCTTATTACGATTGTTGATATGTTGATATAGGAATGTTTATAAATGCGTTGAAGTATGTCAGAAATAAGAACAGGTCAGACACGGCGTTAGTATTGTGGCAAAAATGTGTTGATAAACTGCCCCAAAAGCAGCATTTTTAATAAATTTGCTGCGCAACTTTTTTAAATGATTCCGAGTGCCACTTCTAAAAAAAAAGCCAACTACATGGGGTTACACTATCTTAAAGTGTCATTATCATTTGTATAAATACCAGATGCATTTTTAACACCATTTTTACTCTATAATTCACTTAACTCCACTTTTATAAATCTCCCTCATAGTCTATAGTATCATTATTAGAATACATAACATTGTTTAATCCCTTGGATGGTAGAGACACCTCCAATACATTGTTCATAATGCATTCTAGACCTCTCTATCATACAAAGGTTTGATTTGGTAAAACCAAGCCAAGTAAAACATTGGATATAGTTACTTACAGGGGAATATGTTTGCTGCTATTCAGGTGGGAGACTTGGAAATGTCCCAGGGTGGACAAGCCCCTAAAGCCCACTTTGGGAGTGAATATGCTAATTACATCAAATGAGCAAAAAGTAATTGGTCCAAAGGAAAGGAAAAACTAGCTAGCAAAACTCACACATATGACAACTGAAGAGGAGCGGAGGGATATTAATATGTATATTAACCCCATGAGGACCAGAGAGGCATGGAAAGCAGTGCCAAAGTAATGCGTTGCATATCCCTCTGGTCATCGAGGGGTTACATACCTTTTTTGGACTACTGAGTGTGAGCTCTGCATCTCCATATTCACACTGAGGCAGGAAGCAAGAAATGAGCAATTCTGGTTCATAACAACTACATCTTAGGGGACAAATAATGTTCCCCATACTGACTTAAAGAGGCTTTGACCCCTTGGAAAGTAGAATGGTGTTCAAAGCATTGCAAAGCAATACATTAGAGACCTCTCTAGCATTCAAGAGTTTAAAAAGGTTATTTGAATTGATGGGAATATTTATTTATCATCCATTATACAGCTGGTTTGATCCAGAACCTCTAATTTTTCTGTAAAAGGCTCTGTGTCATGGGTATCAAACTACATTCCTAAAGGACCAGACAATGCATCGGTGAAATGCAAAAAAAAATCCTCTGCTGCCCCAGCTCTTTTGAATGTAGTCTTACACTCCTGCCCTGTGTGTATAAACCAACATCAAATATCAGCCATCAGGGATATTTATATAATAGCAATACTTAGACCTGAAGTCCCAGCTATATTAACTACAAGAAGAGTATATTGCTCAATTTATATTAAACATGCGTACAAATAAAGCCTCATACTTCTCATAAAACACTGGATGATCACCTGTCTAGTTAGTATTTCTCCAGGATGTACTAAATCAGTATGAAGTCAGTGGTTAATTCTGTGAGTGCCAAAGAGGAACACAATGAATGAATGAATGAATATGTTTATTTATATAGCGCCACAAGTGTATGCAGCGCTTTACAATTTCAGGGTTTAAACAATACAGGGTTACAAGTGCTTTGTAGAGTGAAACATTGGGTGCGTGGTCCCTGCCCGAAAGCTTACAATCTAAAGTGGTAATGGGAGACATGCAGAGTACATTAGGGTCAAGTGCTGAATACAGTGCTAGTTTTCATGATAATAGAGGACATCAGTAATGTCAATAATTTATAAGAGCGTTCATTGTACAACATCAGTGCCTTCTAGCATGCTGTGATTTTATCCAAGAGGTGCATTTTCAAGTGAGATTTGAAGGTTATCAGAGAGGTGCAGTGGTGCAGGTTGGATGGTAGAGCATTCCATAGATACGGAGCAATGAGAGAAAAAGGTTTGATAAGTGACAGGGCTGTAGAGACAAAAGGAGCTGAGAGAAGACAGTCATTGGCTGAATGTAAGTGTCAGGATGGGGTATAACGGGAGATGAGAGTGGAAATATAAGAAGGAGTAAAGAAGAGAAGTGTCTTGAAAGAGAGAAGTAAGATTTTGTAAGATATCCGGAGTTTGATAGGCAGCCAATGGAGAGTTTTGAGGAGGAGTGGGGCAGGGACAAACCTAGGTGACAGAAGAGTAATTTGTGCTGCAGCATTCTGTATAGATTGAAGTGGTTGGAGATGGGAAGCAGGAATGCCAGACAGAAGAATATTGCAGTAGTCCATGCGGGAGAGGATGATTGCATGTATAAGAATTTTGGCTGTGGAGGAACAGAGGAAGGGACGGATTTTTGCAATGTTACGCAAAAGAAAGCGACAGGATTTAGTAATGGCATTAATATGAGAGGAAAATGAGAGAGAGTTATCAATTATCACCCCTAGACACCGTGCTTCTGATACTGGATTTATGGTAGTGCCATTTACAGTCACCTGGAAGGGCGCTACAGGGCCAGGTCTAGGTGGAATGAGGAGCAGCTCAGTTTTGGACATATTGAGTTTGAGGTGTCTATGAGCCATCCAGTCTGAGATAGCCGAGAGGCAATCTGTGACTTTAGCCTGGATATCAGAAGTGAGTTGAGGTACAGATAAGTAAATCTGGTTGTCATCTGCATAGAGGTGATATTTGAGACCAAATGAGTTAATAAGATCGCCAAGTGTTATTGTGTAAAGAGAAAACAGAAGCGGTCCTAGAACAGAACCTTGAGGAACCCCAACAGAAAGTTGGATGGGGGAGGATGAAGAGGTGGCAGATTTGCAATGATTTGCAATGATTTGCAATATGTTGCATACCTCACTGGTATTCAAATAATAATAATATAATATATTTACAATTATATACTGAGTTCATGGTGGTCATGCTGCCTAAATCCTGTTCCACACTATACTTTGAGACCTATAGGAAAGTTAACTATGCACAGGCAAGCATAATGACATAACAAAAGTTTCAACAAGTGTACTCAAGGACCCAAGACACTAAGATTAACAAAATCTTAGATTCCTAACAGGGCCATTGAGACATTTAAAGGGCAGTATAGCCCCTCTTAAAATACTGGTTGTGCCCACAGAGTTATGTGAACTGTTTCCCATAAGCTATCAGTGAGACTCACCCAGCCTTGTAGATCCCATGTGCTTTGTTAGGTTAACTAGTGGAACACAGAGGAGTTTTGAGCTATGGTGCACAGCAAAGCATTTAAAAGAGTATTTTATGGAACCATAGTTCCCCTTTAATAACAGAAGTGTCAGTCTCCTGTATCCATATTACAGCCTTCAACAACTATTATATGTTTTCAGCTTTGTCATTAAGGTTGGCATCTACGTCATTTGCTGCTAGGCAACCATTTTGTTATACAAAACACTGTGCTTGTCATTCTAATCCAGAATCTGTTCCTGTCTGCCAAAGGTTAATTAATAAACTTATGACATATTTTTTCTCCTGTATTTCTCCAGTTGGATAATTTTCACTTCTAAGTCAGGCCTGCTCTCTTGTGTCCTGCATATATAATTAGCCAGCTCCCACATGTTGATTTCAATAGATTTAACTCGTTCACTGCTGATTCAATTCATTGTCACAATTAAAGGCATAGTAATGTTTCATAATAAAAGTAGCTCCAATTAATCTTCATAGTATTTAGGCAATGAAGAGTGGTATTTCAATACTGTCAGAGCTGTTGTTCAAGAGTAATTGAATGATAAAGTATCCCCCTCCTGCCCATTTTACCTAGTGTAAGCCACCTCCTCTCAGATGTGGAATCTGGTCTACTGTGAACGTAAGGAAAACCCTGCCCCCTTTGACAGTTTTTCCTTATGCTAATTGAAGATTGTCCCTCTCTGCAAGCCATCTATACAGTCTTGCTGCTCTGAGGGGAGCAGTAATACATCAGTAAATGGGGTGGGAAGGGGATACTTTATCACTCAATTACTCTTGAACTACAACTCTGACAGTATTGAAATAAGACACTCCATGGCCCAAATACTATGACGATTAATTAGAGCTGCTTTTATTTTGAAACATTACTATACCTTTAAAGATCTCTAACCTCTGCGTGCTGAACCTATGATTTTCTAATACCTTGGAATCCTTAGTAGTGATGAGCGAGCATGCTCGGCCGAAGCTCGGTTCGGCTCGAGCATCGCTCTGCTCGGCACATGGCGGTACTCGTACGAGTACCGCATGTGCTCGCCCGCCATGTTCGGGTCTCCTCCCCGCACGTTTCGCGGCTGCTGCGCAGCCAATAAACGTGCAGGGAGGCTCTGACATCAGTGTAATGCCAGCAGCCATGTTGGCTGCTGGCATTACACTGATTGGCTGGCCAGAACCCATGATCGGGTGCTGTATAGCACCTGACCAGCGAGTTCGGCTCAGTCTTAGCCAGGGAGAGATGAGGATAGGAAGGGAAAGTCAGTGTAGGGAGAAGAAAAGCGATTTAAAAAAAAAAAAAGACCCAAAAGTCCTTTTTAGGACTACTGTGTGTGGGGGCAGCAGTTTATTTTGGTTGGGGGGGGCAGAGATATAAAAAAAAAAACTTCACATATTCTGTTCACTGTGCCTAGCCGCAGATTAGCAGCACATTCTGTTTAGTGTGCAAAGTTGCAGATTAGAGCACATTCTGTTCAGTGTGCAAAGTTGCAGATTAGCAGCACATTCTTTTTAGTGTGCAAAGTTTCAGATTAGCAGCACATTCTGTTTAGTGTGCAAAGTTTCAGATTAGCAGAACATTCTGTTTAGTGTGCAAAGTGTAAAATATCAAAGTCACATATTCCATTCACTGTGCGTAGCCGCAGATAAGAAGCACATTCTGTTTAGTGTGCAATGTTGCGTATTAGGAGAACATTCTGTTAACTGTGCAAACTGTAAAATATCAAAGTCACATATTCCATTCACTGTGCGTAGCCGCAGATAAGAAGCACATTCTGTTTAGTGTGCAAAGTTGCGTATTAGGAGAACATTCTGTTAACTGTGCAAACTGTAAAATATCAAAGTCACATATTCCATTCACTGTGCGTAGCCGCAGATAAGAAGCACATTCTGTTTAGTGTGCAAAGTTGCGTATTAGGAGAACATTCTGTTAACTGTGCAAACTGTAAAATATCAAAGTCACATATTCCATTCTTTGTGCGTAGCCGCAGATAAGAAGCACATTCTGTTTAGTGTGCAAAGTTGCGTATTAGGAGAACATTCTGTTAACTGTGCAAACTGTAAAATATCAAAGTCACATATTCCATTCACTGTGCGTAGCCGCAGATAAGAAGCACATTCTGTTTAGTGTGCAAAGTTGCATATTAGGAGAACATTCTGTTAACTGTGCAAACTGTAAAATATCAAAGTCACATATTCCATTCACTGTGCGTAGCCGCAGATAAGAAGCACATTCTGTTTGGTGTGCAAAGTTGCGTATTAGGAGAACATTCTGTTAACTGTGCAAACTGTAAAATATCAAAGTCACATACTCCATTCACTGTGCGTAGCCGCAGATAAGAAGCACATTCTGTTTAGTGTGCAAAGTTGCGTATTAGGAGAACATTCTGTTAACTGTGCAAACTGTAAAATATCAAAGTCACATATTCCATTCACTGTGCGTAGCCGCAGATAAGAAGCACATTCTGTTTAGTGTGCAAAGTTGCATATTAGGAGAACATTCTGTTAACTGTGCAAACTGTAAAATATCAAAGTCACATATTCCATTCACTGTGCGTAGCCGCAGATAAGAAGCACATTCTGTTTAGTGTGCAAAGTTGCATATTAGGAGAACATTCTGTTAACTGTGCAAACTGTAAAATATCAAAGTCACATATTCCATTCACTGTGCGTAGCCGCAGATAAGAAGCACATTCTGTTTAGTGTGCAAAGTTGCGTATTAGGAGAACATTCTGTTAACTGTGCAAACTGTAAAATATCAAAGTCACATATTCCATTCACTGTGCGTAGCCGCAGATAAGAAGCACATTCTGTTTAGTGTGCAAAGTTGCGTATTAGGAGAACATTCTGTTAACTGTGCAAACTGTAAAATATCAAAGTCACATATTCCATTCACTGTGCGTAGCCGCAGATAAGAAGCACATTCTGTTTAGTGTGCAAAGTTGCATATTAGGAGAACATTCTGTTAACTGTGCAAACTGTAAAATATCAAAGTCACATATTCCATTCACTGTGCGTAGCCGCAGATAAGAAGCACATTCTGTTTAGTGTGCAAAGTTGCATATTAGGAGAACATTCTGTTAACTGTGCAAACTGTAAAATATCAAAGTCACATATTCCATTCACTGTGCGTAGCCGCAGATAAGAAGCACATTTTGTTTAGTGTGCAAAGTTGCGTATTAGGAGAACATTCTGTTAACTGTGCAAACTGTAAAATATCAAAGTCACATATTCCATTCACTGTGCCTAGCCGCAGATAAGAAGCACATTCTGTTTAGTGTGCAAAGTTGCGTATTAGGAGAACATTCTGTTTACTGTGCAAAGTGTAAAATATCAAAGTCACATGTTCCATTCACTGTGCGTAGCCGCAGATAAGAAGCACATTCTGTTTAGTGTGCAAAGTTGCGTATTAGGAGAACATTCTGTTAACTGTGCAAACTGTAAAATATCAAAGTCACATATTCCATTCACTGTGCGTAGCCGCAGATAAGAAGCACATTCTGTTTAGTGTGCAAAGTTGCGTATTAGGAGAACATTCTGTTAACTGTGCAAACTGTAAAATATCAAAGTCACATATTCCATTCACTGTGCGTAGCCGCAGATAAGAAGCACATTCTGTTTAGTGTGCAAAGTTGCGTATTAGGAGAACATTATGTTAACTGTGCAAACTGTAAAATATCAAAGTCACATATTCCATTCACTGTGCGTAGCCGCAGATAAGAAGCACATTCTGTTTAGTGTGCAAAGTTGCATATTAGGAGAACATTCTGTTAACTGTGCAAAGTGTAAAATATCAAAGTCCCATATTCCATTCACTGTGCGTAGCTGCAGATAAGAAGCACATTCTGTTTAGTGTGCAAAGTTGCATATTAGGAGAACATTCTGTGTACTGTGCAAAGTTGCAGATTTGCAGCACATATTCCGTGTAATATGAAGAAGGCGGGTAAAAAGGGACGGGGAAGTGGACGTGATCCTGATAGTTCAGGGCGCGGGTCAGGACGCGTAGAAACTGTGCCTGGTGCCAGAGCACAAGACAGAAAGACATCCACCATACCTAGCTTCATGTCTCAGTTTACAGGGCGTCGCAGGACATCACTCTCGAAGTCAGACCACTGCGAACAGGTGGTCGGTTGGATTTCAGCTGATACTGCTTCCAGTCGGTTAAGCACCACCCTGTCTTCCACCAAGTCCACTCTCAGTAGCCAAGAGTCTGGTCAACATAATCCTCACCCTGATCATCCTTCCTCCCACCATAGAGGATCTGGTCAAAGAAGTTATCCCACACTGGGATATAGTGCGGAGCTCGTCTCATCACCAATCCTTAATTTGAACCTCTCTCCAAGCACGCTTGCAGAGGAACATGACATCTTGTGCCCTGATTAACAACCTCTAGAGGGTACCCAATCACAAGAAGATGACAGAGGGGAACGGCATTTAAGGTCAAAGGAAGTGGATGATGATGATGATGATGAGACACAGTTGCCATTAAATCAACCACTATTACTGTCTCAAGACCTTGATGAGGAGGATGATATACAGTTGTCAATGACTGAGTATGTGGTGGGATCAAGACATGAGGAGGATGATCAGAGTGAGGAAGTGGAGGAGGACTTGGTGGACGATGAGGTGACTGACCCCACCTGGGAAGGTGTAGAGCCGAGCGATGACAGCAGTCCTGAGGGTGAGCCATCTGCAGCACCGCAACAGGCTGGAAGAGGCAGTGGTGTGGCTACAGAAAGAAGGCGGACCGCACCAAACCGGCCCGCAAATGTTCCACGGAGCACCCCCTTGCGTAAATCTCCCTTGCCAAGGGGTAGGTGTTCCGCGGTATGGCGTTTTTTTAAGGAAAGTGCGGACGACAAAAGAATTGTAGTTTGCAACCTGTGCCACACCAGAATGAACCGAGGCATGAACACTAGGAAACTCACCACCACCAGCATGATCCGACACATGGCATCCAAGCACCATAATAAGTGGGAGGAACGCCCGGATCGCCAATCTGTGTCTGCAGGCCACACCACTGCCTCCTCTTCCCCTGTTTTCGGTGCCGGCCAATCGCCTGTCGAAGGCGCAGGCCCGCATACCTCCCGCCCTGCACCTGTACCATCTGAAGCACCATCAGCGACCACATCCACTTCCCTGTCCCAGCACAGCGTCCAAATGTGGTTACCCCAGGCATTTGAGCGCAAGCGAAAATACCCAGCCACCCACCCACAGGCCATAGCACTAACCTCACACCTTTCCAAATTACTGGCCATCGAAATGCTGCCATTTAGGCTTGTGGAGACTGAGTCCTTCCGCAGCCTGATGGCAGCAGCTGTCACTCGGTACGCAGTCCCCAGCCGCCACTACTTTTCCCGGTGTGCCGTCCCCGCCTTACACCACCATGTGTCCCGTAACATCACCCGTGCCCTGACCAACGCAGTTACTGGGAAGGTCCACTTAACGACTGACACATGGACAAGTGCTTGTGGCCAGGGACGCTACATTTCCCTGACGGCACACTGGGTGAATGTCGTGGAGGCTGGGAGCGACTCGGACCCTGGGATGGCACAGGTGCTACCCACGCCGAGGATTGCGGGCCCTACCTCCATCAGGGTTTCCGCCAGCACCTACGTTATTGGCTCCTCCTCCTCCGTTTCCACCTCCGAATTCTCTGCGCGCAGCGCCACTCACCCATCAGCCGGTAGCTGGAAGCAGTGTAGCACTGCAGTGGGGAAGCGTCAACAGGCCGTGCTGAAGCTGATCTGCCTTGGGGACAAACAGCACACGGCCTCAGAGCTGTTGCAGGGGATTAGTCACCAGACCGAGCAGTGGCTCTCGCCACTCAACCTGCAACCAGGCATGGTTGTGTGTGATAATGGGCGTAACTTGGTGGCGGCTTTGGAGCTCGGCAAGCTCACACACGTACCATGCCTAGCGCATGTATTTAATTTAGTGGTTCAGCGATTTCTAAAAACCTACCCCAATTTGCATGATCTCTTGACCAAGGTGCGCCGCGTGTGTGCACATTTCCGTAAGTCATCTACAGCTTCAGCCGGCCTGTTGAAGCTGCAGCAGCGCTTACAATTGCCAGCTCACCGGCTGCTGTGTGACGTGAGCACGCGCTGGAACTCCACCTTCCACATGTTGGCCCGGCTTTGTGAGCAGCAGAGGGCAGTAGTGGAGTACCAGCTGTTACACGGTCGTCGCCTCTCCGTTCAACTTCCTGTAATCAGAAGTGAGGAATGGGAATGGATGTCAGACCTCTGCGAGGTTTTACGCAATTTTGAGGAATCGACACAGATGGCGAGCGGCGATAACGCTATTATCAGTGTAACCATCCCACTTCTGTGTCTACTGAAACGCTCGCTGCTCACAATTAAAACCGACGCTTTGCATGTGGAAGAGGTGGAAATGCGGGAGGAAGAGCTTACACAAGGTGATAGCCAGAGCACCCTCACTTCGTCTTCTCAGCGACAATTGGAGGAGGCGGAGGAGGAGGAGGAGGAGGAAGACACGGTTGCCTCCGCTACAGAGGGTAGCCATGGAACTTTAGTTCCATCTCTTCAGCGTGGGTGGGCAGAAGAGGAGGAAGAGGATGAGGAGATTGAGAGTCATCCTCCTGGTGAGGACAGCGAAATCTTGCCTGTTGGTACTCTGGCACACATGGCTGACTTTATGTTAGGCTGCCTTTCCCGTGACCCACGCGTTATACGCATTTTAGACAACACGGATTACTGGGTGTTCACCCTTCTGGACCCCCGCTACAAAGAGAATTTCTCATCTCTCATTCCTCCGGTGGAGAGGACAAGCAAAATGGTGCAATACCAGAAGGTTCTTGTCGAAAAATTGCTCCAAAATTTTCCATCTGACAACGCTGGCGGCAGAGTACGTGCTACCTTGGCCAACCGAGAAGGGGAGAAAAGGGGAGCACACAGCAGTTCCGACAAAGGCAGGGCAACACTCTCCAAGGCGTGGGACACCTTCATGACACCCCGCCAGCACCCTCACCCTGATGCGCAGCCTAGTGTCACAAGGAGGGAAAAGTTTTGGAAGATGGTGAAGGAGTACGTAGCAGACCGTGTCAGCGTCCTCAATGATCCCTCTGTGCCTTACAACTACTGGGTGTCCAAGCTGGACACGTGGTATGAACTGGCACTCTACGCCTTGGAGGTGCTGGCCTGCCCTGCCGCCAGCGTTCTGTCTGAGCGGGTATTTAGTGCTGCTGGTGGCATCATAACAGATAAGCGTATCCGCCTTTCCACCGAAAATGCTGATAGGTTGACACTTATAAAAATGAACAAGGCCTGGATTTCCCCTGACTTCTCCACTCCACTGGAGGAAAGCCCCGGGGGAACATAAAGTCACTTTATATATGTTATTTACAATGATGGGAATACTCTGTATTCCCATTCACCCCTTCCACCCAAAAAACGGGTATATGGTTGACTCTCTTCCATATGCCCAGTGATATAATTTTTATATAGGGCCAGCTCACCAGCGGGCCCAGTGATATAATTTTTATATAGGGCCAGCTCACCAGCGGGCGCAGTTTGACAATTTTTGTATAGGTCAGCTCACCAGCGGGCCTTCTCATATAATGTTTTATTGGGTCAGCTCTCTAGCGGGCCCTCTCATATAATGTTTTATAGCGTCAGCTCACTAGCGGGCCTTCGCATATAATGTTTAGGATGGTCAGCTCCGCAGCAGACCCTCACCCATAATGTTTTAGATGGTCGGCTCAGCGCACGTTTCCCTCTTAATCATGGCCCCAGTTCAGAAAAATCGAGGAAATTTTTGGCAGAATTTGCCTCTGCGCGCGTTTCCCTCTTAATCATGGCCTCAGTTCAGAAAAATCGAGGAAATTTTTGGGAGAATTTGCCTCTGCGCACGTTTCCGTCTTAATCATGGCCTCAGTTCAGAAAAATCGAGGAAATTTTTGGGAGAATTTGCCTCTGCGCACATTTCCCTCTTAATCATGGCCCCAGTTCCGAAAAATCGATGAAATTCTTTGCAGAACTTGCAGATGATATACAAGTAAATATACAGCAAATACTGTTTGGTAACAATGTTTCGCCTAAAGTCGTTTTTATCTGCCTTTTTGTGTGTTTTACGGTCAGTCTGTAAAATGGTGTACTACGGGCGAAACATCGTTCCCAGCAGCGACGTTGGAGTCCAAGATGCATCCAGACATCCTCCCTATGCTGTCCCTGAACCATTTCTGTGGTGTTTCCATCATTTTCTGCCCTTTTCCTATGGACCAGGCACCCTCCCCTCATCAGAGCAGGGGGTGCCTGGTGTAATGCTCGAGTCCTCCCATTGACTTCAATGGGGCTCGGGTGCTCGGCCGAGCACTCGAGCCTCCGGGGGCGCTCGGTCAGAGCACCCGAACACCCGAGCATTGGGGTGCTCGATCATCACTAATCCTTAGGAATCAAAGGGGCTGCCACAGGGGAGAAGTGTTTAGGAAACTACTTTTATCAGTATGCCACCTTACTCCATTTTAGTTCAACTTGCCATGAAAGAGACAGACAGAAGCTGTGTACAATTTACATACTAGTACACAACTCAGGGAAAAAGAGAGAAAAAGAGAAACGTCCTATTATGACATTACCAATCCCCAGAGACTGTTCTTTAAATATCCAGAGCATGACATCAAATGACCCCATTAAAAGTTATATATTGTCAGACAAATTAAAAAACATTCATAAATTATATCTGGCCTCATTGAAACATCAGGCCTAGCCTGTATCATGAAATTATGGTTAGATGTATAATCAGCACCCATTATAGAAGATGCTGCCTGAGCAATGTACACAGTTCTTCACTGTGCAAGTCAGGATAGAAGTGTAGGGCATTTGACAATCTGTGCTAAAACATTCTTGAAACTGACGTTTCTCTGTGTTGGTAAAATTCAGTCATTTTTGTGAATTTCTGCCAGCCCTGGAGTACTACAAGTCTCAAAATCCTTCTACTCTATAATTTCCCTGAAGGTGGGAAGATGTTTTACAAGAAATTGCAGAATTTGTAGTGGACTTAGACATGGAGAAGCCTAGGTGGATTATTCTGGGAGACTTTAGTATCTGGGTTGATGATAATCATTCACAGTTTAATCAAGACTTTCTCAGCATTTAGATGGTCTGGAACTAAGACAATCTATTCCTTCTGCTAAATATAAAATTGGTCCTACACTTGACATTTTTTAAGAATGGTCTTGAAAATTTCTGATCTAGCAATTGATCCTGTAATTTAGTCAGATCATAAAGACATTAGTTCTCAATAACAGCCAGTTCAGACATGTCAGCCCCTGTCAAGAAATATTCATTTGAAAAGGACTGAATTTCAGTGTTTTTAAGAGGGAAACTTGAAACAAGTGAAGGTATGGATCTCTGTGCTTGTCTACTATTATAACAAAGGTGTGACTCTTAAAAAGTACAGAACTGAGCCGGTTCTCATGCCACTCCTTGCTTTACACAGCTATTCATCCTCATTTGACAATACTGTAAGATATTAAATATATTAACCCTTTGAGTGCTGGATAGGTAAGCAACACATTGCATGATTTGGATACTTCTCATGCACTCATAGGGTTAGGCTGTGGTAGAGGAGGACTCAAATAGCAAGGACTAAATCATATTCTTGGAGCATGTTACAAAATACATATCCACAATTATGTGCAAGAAATTCTTGTCCAAACAAATCATGGCAACAGAAAACAGACCAGCTTAGTTCTTCTGCACCGTGAAAAGATTAAGCAATTCAGTTTTTTGCAGTACAGTGTACCTTTGCAGCAAGTTTGCCTTCTTTTTTACAGACACATTATCCTCTGTTTGAGCTGGCATTCCAAGAATGATGTCTCCTTATTTCCAGGGATCTAGGCATTTGAATATAGACTTTATGGCTTTAAGGTTGCACTTTATATACATACACACACACACAATTGTTTTTCTGCAAAAATTCCTGTGGGATTTTTTTTTACTTTTCACCCATCCCTACTCAGCATCCTTCGTGGATTTTCAAATTGACATTTGATTTGTCATCACATGCAATGGCTTCCTAATGCTTTGCGACCACAAAGGTGGCTTATTATAATGACATCATTGCAGGGCCCCAACTCCAATGTACCAGAGCACCAGGCAATAAAAATGGAGTGCTGAGAACCCCTCCAGCTTCATGAATAATAACATATTTATATTTATTTATTTATTCATTCATTATTCATCTTTTGTCTCAGTCACACCTTATTTCTTCCTCTGTCCAGATTCTTCCTCATCTTCATTCTTCCATGTCCCCTCTTTCTATCATCTTCTCCTTCTCTCCTTCCCTCCCTCTTTAAATCTGATTTCTGCAAGGACTACTGCACAATTTACCTCTTATTGCTTCCTTCTATCTAATCAGTATTTTTACCTTCATGAAGGTGATTCATGCACACTGTGCAGTGCTTCAGCAGATGGTTTAATACAGAAGACTATGGGACACTATGGAATGATCTGTTTTATAGGGCTTGGGTTGCGACTTTGAATTTGTTTTATAAATGTGGAATGATATGTTTTATTATTGTTATTATTATTATCATTGTGTGGGCTGTATCTACTGTAAAATTGGTGGAAGTGCAGAATAGCATGGGAGGGGACATGAGAGCCTCCTCAATAGTGTTTGAAGAGGGGGGACTCTAACATTTTGTATTACACTACTGTAGAATATATAGTACAAACTATTTACTAGCTGTGCCCCAGTAGCTGTGATTTGGACCAAGACACAACTCATTTTCTCAGAAGGTGTGTTGTCATAATGGACCAATGCTAGAACCCAGCTGTAGTTGACTAAAGTAATGGTTTGCATTAACCCCCTCAAAAAATAAGCCTTTTGTAAAGTGCATGCCCATCCTTCTTGAACTGTTATTCAAGACGGAAGGAGTCATGAGTTGTAACAGGAGGCAGAAGGGACAACCTATGTGGTTATATTTCTGTCTTCTTATGGGACACTAAAAGCAAAAGATGCCCAATTATGAAGCATATCACATGATAGGAGATGAATACAAATTCCAAAAATGTCCATTGATTAAATGGGGCTTTTAACCCATTAAATGCTAGTAATGCATTGCATTGCCTAAGTCTGCATAAGGTCCTAAATGGTCCAGGTTACTTAGTGTGTTGAATGTACTTAGTAAAAGTAACCCAGTTATGGAGAAAACCATCTGTACTTTACGGACTAAATAATTTAACCCTTTGAGTGCCAGAGGGGTACACAATGCATTGCCTTGCAATGTGTTGTGTACCCCTCTGGCACTCAAACAGTTAAAAACAATTGAAAGCCTAATAATTTAAAAATCCCTGATTATTTAAATGGGTCTTAACCCTTGAATACTAGAGAGGACTACAATGTATTGCTTCAGAATCTGCTGGGGTCCACCCTAGCATGCAATGAGAAAGCAAGTTTGAGGTTAACAGATTTTTATTCTGCCCTAAAGTACAGAGAACAATTTCACCTTTGATTGTATGGTCCCAAAAAAGGCACAAATAGAACTTTATACTGCATTGGAGATCTCCCTAGCATTAAGGTGTTAAAATTCCCATTTACATTTGTGGGAATCTGGTGATTTTTTTATTTGCTACCTTTGATGCAATTGGTTTGATCCAGAATCACACTACAATTCTTAGTAGATCAGCAACTGTGCTGGAAAACCAGGCTAGCATCTGAAAAAAACAGAAAGGTTCAGAGTTCATCAAGTATCTGAGCCCACTGGGAGATTCCCAGAACTGTAAAGGGTCAGTCCAACCTTGCAGGCAAAATCGGGGCAGATTTTGAATACAACCTTTCATAATGTAGATTCTTTATCCTACAATAGATGAAAAGCTGATTAAATGAAGCTTGGAGGTAAAAGTGTAAAGAGAAAACAAGATTTTTATTCTGCCCAAGAGTATAGAGACCAATTCCACCTTTGACTGTATGGTCACAAAAAGGAGCAATTAGAAATCATATCCCAAGGGTTGAACTTTAACCTAGAAATTATTTTTAATTTGATAACATTAATGAATGTCATTATACTTCAGCAAAAAAGTCTCAAAAGGAACAAAAGATCCCTTACAAAAATGACATAATTATATAAGTTTATACTCAATTTCACAATCCAATAATTAGCTATCTTTTTTTTTTTCCATGGTTTTGCACACACAGATTTTTTTCAGTGACAAAAACTATCTTTACAGCTACAGTTATGTCCTCACTCAAGCCAGGAAACACAGGTCATACTCTTCCAACTTAACTCATGCTCCCATGTGATTTCCTGATGACATAAGACATGTCATTACAAATGGCGTCAGCAATAACATACTGATAACTTCACATATGGCATCAGAAATGGCACCTTTAAAACCAGAAAGACTGACACTGCAACATTTGTCTACATCTCTGGTCTTCAATAAGTTAACTCACTGAATATTGTCCCATGTGAATAATCTGATATAAGAAATATGCTTGCCATATTTTTAGCAGTACCTAATATAGTACCTAATCTTGGCTCAGTGGAGTAAGTAATACTGTAGATTAGATGTTTACACTTGCTGCACTGCATTGCTCCTTGAATGTCATCCTCATAGTAACATGGTAGATCACATGGAGCTATGGACAGAGCTGAAATGCATCATTTTCCATTTGGAAGAAACCATCCTCCAATTTCTTCTTTGCTGTGAGCTGGAGTGAATGTATTCTGATTGTGCATGTGTTCCTATATGTGTGATGAAATGCTCATGCTTTGTCACATCATCATTACAAGTATGTTGGAACTGCCACTTGCTAATGTAAGTTTTGTTGGAACAACACAAATCAGCCCACGTATAATGGTAGAAAGCAGTGCATGTGGGAATACCTTCCAGAGATAAGCTTCTCTGATCTGACATTTCTGCAGAAAGGAGTAATAAAGCCCACTTTCCGTGGAAATTCCCATAAGGATGACATTGGGTTTCCTGCACATGCCAAATCAAGGCAACATTATTTGGCAAAAATCAGTCTTAAGGTGTGTTTGAACACTACAGGGAAAAATAAGAAACATGTCCATAGGAAATAGATCATGCCTGATCAAAAGTGGTAAAACATAACTTTCATCTCCCTAACCATACATCAGATTTATTACAGGAAACTGTCTCTGATATCTATATAACTCGAGCTATCTTTTTTTTCTAATAAACTATATAAAATATACCAGAATGAAGAACGGCATTAAGGGTGCCATATTGTAAATAGCAGCTGATGAATCCTGACATTATTATGCACCAATATAGAGCTGTAAGAGATTATTTATACAGCAAAGTTGTCAAACAGAATTTCTATACAAGCATTATAGTTACATATATTCAAATGCTGTAGGTATCTTTTTCTACTCTTTCGTTATTCATGACAGTAGGAGAGTGAGATGATTGACAACGTCATCATTTTTCAAATATATTGTGGATACTGTGTTGAAGCTGATTGCTTTTCAAGGATTTTAATTTATTATGCCTGTGAAAATATACCTGTACGCTTCTGTAATATATTTCTTATTGTAAGAATCCATGGAGGATATGCACTAAAGTGAGAGAAGTTTATCTGGTGAGTGAAAACAGTAACTGCAGTCATTTTTGGGGGAACTTTTCCAATAGAATATCTGATCTGAAGAGCTTCTTCTCACTGAGGAGCCAACCTGAAAGTCAATCTTTAGACCTCTAGCTGTTAGAGACTATTACTTCTACAACTCCCATCATCCCCAACCAGTCAACAGCTTGATGGGGTTGATGGGAGATGTAGTCCCCAACATCTGGAGGTTCAAAGATTAACTATTCCTGCCTAGAGTATCTATCTATCTATCTATCTATCTATCTATCTATCTATCTATCTTTCTATCTATCATTTTCCCTTAATTGCCATTCAGTATTATTTTTGAAAGTTCAGACAGTTAACATTCTGCATAAGTCTATGTTGTGATGTAGCTGGTTTCAGCCAAATGTTATTCATTATAATGTTCAGGTGGAACTAATATGTTATAATATAGCATTGAACAGCATATGCCAGCCAGAAACTGTCATATATAAATAGAATATTTCCATAGCTAATCTACGTTCTCACTGATTGATACATGAAGGAATAAAAACCTATTAAAATATGGGAATGGCTAACACATGGAAATACACAAGTATTTTCATACTTATTAAGGCATTCACCTTTTGATATATAGACCTCTTGATGGGAACAAATAACTTGTTTTTCCAGAAAAGCCCCATGCTTTTCATTATTACACTACATGTAGGCCACATTTAATTTCTTCAGTCTAGCGTTTACATTTTCTTACATTAAATAAGATATACCATGCTAGGGATCACACAATCCACAATTTGCCTGACACAGAAAATTATTTATTAAATAGAAAAAGATACCTAAAATAATCTGACAAGTAAAGTGTACATAAACTGGTAAATTAACTGTCCAATTAACCATACAGGTTCCTGTTGAAAAAGACTGCAATTGTGCTAAACACGCCCACAGCTCATCCACTGGGGGTGTGACCAGCAGAGCTGAGGAACCCCTCAAAATTTGACACCCTGCGAGGTTGCCTACTCTTTACAGTGGGAAATCTTACTCTGACTAATAATACTTGGCTTTGTTGCTGATGGCTTTGTTGCTGATGGTTTCAGTATATGAAGGTTTGTGTTTTTATTGCCTGGAAATGTTACATTTCTATATGATTTATCTGATTACATTTGAAAGGTGTGCTTGTTGTTTGTAATTAGGGATGGGTGAACGTTTTAGCCTCAAAGGAGAAACCAGAGGAAAAGGACACTTTCCTAGTGGCAGATTTCTCATGAAAAGTACAGTTTTTTCTTTTTTCACCTAGCTTATATCATTGAAACACTAGGAAGACTGAGTTTTTCCCTCTACATGGCAAGTTTCCCTTTTTTTCCTGGAGGCATAGTATAAATTGTGTGTCACGTTCTCACAGACATGTTGGTGTCCCTTTGGCAACCACGAAAAGGGCGACATCATAATGCCTGCATCAAAAGGGAGACATCAGAATGTCGCCCACCAAAGGGTGGATGTGGCTTGTAGACGCGTGGCCAGAATGTTGCCCTCTTTAGGATAAAGTCTTTGTGCCATCAGGCAGCGAACTGGGTAAAGTACTTGTTGCACTTATTCATGCTTGAAGCAGTCTGCTTTGCTCCAGAGTGGAAACTGGGCAAAAGTGCTGCACAATTCTCTCCTTCTTCAGTGCATGGGAAACTTCAGTAAAAGGTATGTATGCATAATAGTATGGTTTTCCTGATAATATAACAGCTATGTTCAACCTGCATATATAAAATACATCTAAATAATTAGTAATTAACCCCTTATGTAATAAGGTGATAGATAAAATAATGTAGTAAATTCTTGTCTCAAATACATACATCTTTCATAATGGTATTATCCTCAGATGGAGCCAAATGTAGAATTATAGTGTTCCAGTTCTACTGACAAATTACTATTTATTCTTAATACATTAAAGACCTCACTTAATTCTATTTGAAACAGTTTTAGATACTTCAAAATGTTCAATATACTCTCTGTTTTGAGAATATTCTTTTTTGAACAACCTCATATTGAGCACCTTAGTCTTTAATGAAGAGAAAGAAAGTAAAACCCTCATTAAGACCCATAGGGGCCCTTGTCCGTAAGTAATCAATCCACCTTGATTCGCTTTTAAGAGGATTTTGTCTAACTCACCTCTTCTCTCATTGGGTAAATATTTACATATCCCTTTAAAAGATATCACTGTGGGGTCTCCACTGTGGCGCCTGTTGACATGTTTCGATATGGACTTGTCTCTGTTGTTGCGTATATCCCTCACATGTTTTAAGACTCTTCTACGTAACTGTCGTTTAGTCTTACCGACATAATTTTTTCCACAAGCACAAGACAGCAGGTATATGACGCCAGGTGATTTACAGTTAATAAACTGACGCATTTTATATTTGTCTGGAAGGTCTGTGCTGCCAAAGGTTTTATTGCATTTCATGAACTGGCAAGCCTGGCAACTACCACATGGATATGATCCCAACATTGAAGATTTAAGCCAAGTGTCACCTCTACTGCATACGTAGTGACTAGAGGCTAAGAGATCTTTTAAATTAGGACCTCTTCTGTATGCCATACTGACCGTAGGGCTTAATACTTCATCAAAATCTGATCTCTCTCAGCAAATTCCAATGTGAATTTAATATACGTTTCACTAGATGATGTTGGCTGTCGTATTGACAAATAAAACGTATCTGTTTCTTCATGGTTGTTTCTTGTTTGTGTACATTGGGGTGCAGTAATTGATCCCTGTCAGAGTACAAGGCTCTTTTATAAGCCATTTTCAGGGTTTTATTACTATACCTGCTTTCTTTGAATCTGTCTCTCAGCTTCCTTGCCTCAATTTTAAAATCATCCACTGTTGTGCAGACTCGTCTAAGTTGCAAATACTGGCCTACCAGGATGCCCCATTTTAGGGGCTCAGGGTGATGACTATTTGCCAGTAGTAGGTTATTAGTAGCTGTAGGTTTGCAGTATAGTGTAGTAATTATCATATCTGCATCGTCTCTCCTGACCATTATGTCAAGAAAGGGAATTTGGTTCTGATCTATGTGACTAGTAACACGTAGATTTATGTCAAGTAAATGTTGGCTTAATAAGGGGCACAAGTACTTCCCATTGACGTGCCTGTAACTGGTGGTAGATGTTGTTGTCAAAGAGGAAGTAATTGTGTGTCAGCAAAAAGTTAAATAAGCTGGTGACAAATTTATTGTGTGGAATGAAAGATTGGCCTCTGAAAACTAGGAAGTGTTTCACAGCATTAAGCCACACCTCAAACTTAATACTAGTGTAGAGGGATGCTACATCCAGGCTCTTTTTCCTCTTTTTTGAGATCAAATTCAGACTATGTTTACTGTGTTTTTGTTCTTTAATATATTTGCTTCTGTACAAGATGGAGTGAAATAGTTGTAACACCCTATTCCAATACAATGTAACCTTAAGGGATCAATGTGATTTGCTGACCCCAGTTTAAATAGGGATAGCTTATTTGCACCCAGTTTTCAACTGTATTTGAGAAAGTATAGCTCTGAGCACTGAAGCGGATTTGATAAAGACTTAATTTAGACTCCTTAGCTTTACACTTAATATTCTATATTGACAACATCAACACATTTGCATGGGGATACTGCAAAAAACATCACCCCTTCACTTGAAACCCCACCACAGATAGAGTGATTCAAACGGAAACTCCAACAAAGATCACCAGGTAGCATCAACATACTGAGATTAATCGGAGAGAATTGAGGACTAAGACACATCGCAAAGCAGTCGGACGCTCCCAGTCGACCACTCCTTAGGACCAAGTTGACGAACGCAAAGACATTTCACAACAGTTGAACACTTTTTAGTCAGAGACTTTGAGGCTGAATTTAAAGTACCTTGATTCATCCTACTTATATTGTGATCTATTAAAATGAACTTTTGTTCGGAGCCGCCAGCACATTCACAGCAGCAGGAAGAATACCACATTGCACCTACTAGACGAAAGACTACCTCTGAACATTTCAAGGAATATAAAAAGTGGACTCCATCAAGGTACAAAGCAAAAATTGGGATCTCAACACTAAAAGGACTTGATCCTCCAACAAGATCCAGACAGTTGCCTCCTTGATATATACGATTGACAAGATGTCTCTAATGTAACTGTACATCTGTACCACAATTTGTTGTTCTTCATTTATTATCATTATTTTTTCTATACACTTAAGATTGGGTGGCTGCATATTTATATATCTATATTACACTTTTTGTCATCTGTACTCTTCATCCATATCTATATATTACTTGATACCTACAGACCACCCTTAAACTATATGACCTATATATGTCCCTGGTTCCCAAAAATTCAGAGTACCCACATTTATCAAATAAGGATCTTTACTTTTAAGTTTATGCAGTACATATTTATTTGTGTATTTTTAATACAACATTTAGTAGCTTTCTACCATTTGTTTTTTGTCCTTTTATATATTGTTATCTGATTCCCCCTCCTCTCTCTATGCTTTACTTGACTCAACAACGTATCTGAATTTTTGGAAATAGCTACAGTTATACAGTAAGATGTGGAACTTTCTAAGAAAAGAATATAGCAGCGTGCCAAGTCTAGGGTCAGCTTTAGTTAATACATTTTTGCAGGTTATATGCTGCATTATTCTGGTTGACTATATTGTAAAGGTCCAGCTCACTCCATCTTATTTGGTCTTATCTTTTCACAAGGTTTAAGAGATATTTCCAAGAAACCAAATACTTCTGTCACTATGGCATTTCTCCGATCCGCTAAGGACACGTAACAACAAGAAAACAGTTATAAAAATTAATCCTCCCTGACACCAACTTAGCATATTCTGTGGGATGGAATGTCTGCAGATGCTCCCTGATCCCTTATATCCAATTATTCTCTACCACATTGCCATGTTTGGTCAGTGGCTTATACCATACAATGTGCAATAGGTGGAAATGAAATGCCACATCCTCACAACTACAGATTCACTATCAGCTGAAGAGGGAGATACTATTGGTGGAGGTGGTACAGCAGGGGAGGAGGTAGAGGATGCTGAGCACCCTAGCCCAAGAAGCTGATGACAACGCAGGTATTTCATTCACTATTGAACTTCCAGGCTCAAGTTGGGTTTCTCTACTCTTCTTCTTGGATTTTCACTGATGTTCTTTGTTCCCTTTGTGAGGGACAGGGGGTATAATAACAGCAGCTCTATATTTCTTTTGTGGGGCTTTGGATTTCACATGCTTAACTTAAATGTTGAGTTGTGTGTATTGCATGTGTTTTATGAGGGTGGTTGAGCCAGTTTGTGTCCCTCCTTTCACCTTTTCATTAACTTGTCACACATAGTACACAGTGAGTTGCTGATGACTGTACTATGCCTTCCCTAAGAGAAAATATTCCAACAACTATGATGTCAGTGATGTCTCCATAATCCTCTTCACAGGCCTGGGAAAATGTTGCTGCTGCTGCCTCAAAATCAGCACTATAACTAGGACCAGGATTATTGATGGTAAGTTGAACCTGTCCTAGTACCAAATCCCTACTGAAGGAACCCAGTCCCATGGTGGCCATGGTGGTCTGTGGCACACTAGCACTCTCATCGCCATCCAGCTGTTGAGACAGATAAATATCTTGCCCTGGTGACTCAACAGCAGGTATTAGAGCAGCAGCAAACTCCTCAATGTCACTGCTGGTGGTGGTGATGCCCATCTCCATTTGCATCTTTGTCTCCCATTCCTTTTTGCTTTCAGCTAAAAGGGCCCTCATTCTCTTCTCCTCACCAGCTGCTCCATCATCACCTTCACTCTCATCACCACCACGACCAGTCTCTTGCTGTTGTATAGTAGTGGGACTGGTTGGTGATGACAAATGTGACAGAGGGTCCCCTACTCTCAAACCTGCCATCTCATCAGAGGAAGAAAGTGCACTGGCAGAAGCAGGCAGAGACAGCTGATGTGTACTGCTGCTTATATTGTTAGTTCTGCCTTTTTCATCATAATTCCCCAGAAAGACAATACAAGGGGTTTGTGGGCTCCCTTGACTACTAATATGGTGTCTGACTTCCCCTTCCTCCACAGAAGCAGCAACATCAGGGTCTATCCAGCTAATCACATTAGCTGCTCCACCACCCCCACCAGTCTCTTGCTACTGTGTGTTAGTAGGACTCCTTGAGGAGGACAAATGTGACTAAGGGGCCCCTGCTGTTACACGTGCCATCTCCTCAGAAGAAGAAGAAGAAGAAGAAGGCACACTGGCATCAGCAAACAGCAAAAACATGCAGTTGACCTGTACTGCTCACACTGCTACCTAGTTATGCTTTCTTCACAATTTTCCCATAGATGCCAAGTGAGGATGTTGGGGGACTGGGTATCACTGGGTCTGGGGAATGTGGGCTCCCAGTCTCTTTCACACTGGTGGTGGCTTTCTTCTCCTCCTCTGCATCACTGGGAGCATCATGGTTCTGCCAATTACTCTGTTTTTAGTACTGATACTAGCAGTATGAGCCTGTAATACCCTTTCACTGTACAATTTGCTTTACAATATATTTCTGTCCTCTCTCGCTCTCTCTGTCTCCTTTCATTCCATTTTACTTCCTAATTAAGTCATGTTTTTGGTGTAAAAATGTGAGATTTTTATAGTGGGGCAGGGAGTTTCTCCACATTGGCTAAACATGGAACCATTTTCGTGAAATATTTTGGTGTCTATACAAAACTGAGAAAAATTAAATGGTCTTACTATGGGCAAAATTTATTTAAAAAAAGCAGAGAGCCACGTGGTTTTCATGGAGTATCTCATGAGAACAAAAAGGGACTTTTCACCATCTCTATTTAAAACTTTTTATTGCAGATTGTAAGGACCTCGTGAAGTTCAAAAAATGTTCTTTTATTTTCTTTTACCCACTGGTGATGTAATAAAGAAACTCAAATGAAAGCAGATTTACAGTCTTACACTTATACTGTGTATTCATGGAATAATGCATTAAAGGAGCTAATCTTTGTTTAATCAAAAACAGTATATTACTTTAGTAGTTTATACTTAAATTACTATCAATTGTTGTATTAAAACACTCTACCTGTCAAACTGTCACAAAATGATGAAACTGTTACTGTCACATTTTAAGGAGAACAGTAGCCAATTGCTCTACTCTCCAACAGAATGCAATAGAATAACTGAAGTCAACAACAGGTGAAATTTCTGGACACTAGAGGGAACTCCTTATGTAACAAAACCTTTAATGAGGAAGTGTTGACTAGCCGGCTGTTGACTGGATGAGGATGATGGGAACTGTAGTCCTCTACAGCTGGAATGCCTTGCTTTATATTACTGTACTTCTCCTCTCTAGTCCTGATCTCTGCAGTGTGACCAGAGTGTACAATCACCTAGTTGTGCCTGTTATCTGCTTTTATGCTTGCATTTATAAGCTATGTATGTATCTATCCATGTATTTTAAAACAGCTAATGCCAAACTGTAAATTAAGTAAATTAATAAGAGTTAAGACTTATTAAATGCCACACAGTGCGTAAATTACTGAAAATGTTATGCTGTTTTATCTTGTTAAATTATGTACATATTAACCTAAGTACCACTGAGTAGGTAACTGTCACCCAGAAATTGATATACACAATTAAAAGAAAAGTAATAAAATTCACAGCAGTTATAGTGAATGCCAAAGCTGAGGAGGAGGAGAAGTCCCTAAAAATCTCATACCATAAGAGGTTATGTTTAATTGGATATCCTACCCTAACATTAATAGTACTTGGAAATGGTGTTGGTGGTTTCAGTGTATGTTTTATTTGTATTGCTTGGCAGTGTTGAATTACTATTTGACCTTTGTGTAGATTTCACTTTATCTTATGAGTGTATTTGAGAGTTCTCAATGTTTTTTGGCAATATACTATGACAGTTTTGAAGGACCCTGTAAAGTCCAAAACCTTTTCTGGAATTTTCTTATACCTACTGTTGTTGCAAGAAACTCAAATACATACATATTTATTGTTTTGCAATGGCATTGTGTTTTAAAGGAGCAATCATCTCTAAAGCAAAAATTAAAATATATGTTATTGGATTTTTTCTGTGGACTAAAGCAAGAGTACTCAAACTTTTGGCAACTGTTTTATTCAAAAAGTATAAGAGTTCAAACTGTCACAGAGTTATGAAGATGTTACTATCATATTTAATGCAGATCTGTAGCCAGCAGCTCAACTTTCCAACATGATGCAATAGAATAATGGAGTCAACAACAATGAACTGTAGCTGAACTGTCTGAACACTAGAAGGCACTGCTAATGTAAAAGCAAGAATAATCTAAATGGTAATAACTTAGGAATTACACATTTCCAAGAGTGGTGTGTTGTTGTTTTGCTCAGCAGGAAACGCTCTACAATATTTTTTTATTTTATTTTAATTAAAAGGGATATTTGTCCATTAAAGAGGAGCTGTTGGCTAGCCAGCGGCCAATCTTTGAATTGATGGGGTTAATGTAAATTGTAGTTCTGAGGAGGAATTATCCTAAAGAGGAAACATTAGATGTCCCAAGATGATGACAATTGTATTCTGCAACAGCTGGACGTCACAGGTTGATCATCCCTTCTTTATACAGCTATACCTTTCTTTTCATATACTTTAAACTGTGAATGCCAAACTGTAAATAAAGTAAATTAATAAATGTTAAGACTTCATAAATGCCACATGGTGTAAATTTCCTGGAAATGTAATGCTGTTTTATCTTGCTAAATTATGTACATATTAACCTAAGTACCACTGAGTAGGCAACTGGCACCCAGAAATTGATATATACAATTAAATGGAAAGTGATAGAATTAGCAGCAGTTATAGTGAGCACCTGCTTTCCCAGAAACTATTACAGTATATTGCAATATAAAACATCATGCTTGTGCCATCTCTTATTCAAGCTCATTTTAGACTAGAGATATACAGTTGGCCAAATGTTTTTATTTAAATTAGAATCTAAACCTCAGCTGATTAAGAGTCGTATTCTGATTTGGCTCATATTTCTGGAACAGTGCTATGTATCACTTGCAGAATTATTTTTATGCCAATATAGTGACAATTGTGTAATAGTTTTAATAGTGTTTAATTGGTCTTCAGGCTATTGTGCACTATACTGTATTTATTACATATTGTGTTTAATATATATATATATATATATATATATATATATATATATATATATATACCCTAACTCTAAACTGTTTGAACTTTGGGACTCTCAGATATGGCTACTTAGTACTGCTGTTCAAGTCTACCTTTACATTGTATCAGAATCTTCAACATCCTATATAATAATTCGCTAAATCGCGTGTAACGCCACGACATGCGCAGTAGACACTGCTGCGAGTGCTACAGTCTTGTGCAGTAGAGATTGCCCGTGCATCGGCTGATACAGAGCTGGGCGCTCCGAGCTGGCGCGGGCAGTCTCTACTGCTCGTGACTGCCCCACTGCGCTCCGAGCTGGCGCGGGCAGTCTCTACTGCGCGTGACTGCCCCATGACCGGGTGGCAGTGGCACTGTGGCCCGTGTAACGGGCTGTTCAACTAGTTCTCTATATTAAACAACATTTAGCGGGTGGTTTGTGGTAAGATTTGCAGATTACAGCAGACTTTATTCTATATGGCTAATAGTCAGAGCCTTTAGACAAATCCTGAGATTAGCCAGAAGATAAGGATACACATTCTGCTGGTGGACTTTCATTGACAGTCTCTGATAAGCTATCAGGAGATAGTAGAGTGGCTAACCCTGCTAGGTGAAGTCTCTAGAATTCAAGTGGTATGTAGAGTTATGCTTCTGATTGCAAAGTTGTGGTATAACAAACTATCTAGGACATTTATAATACAGATTGTGAACAGCACCGTAGAAACACAGCTTTTAAACATGATTGCATTTATTACAACCCATGTAAACATAGGAGGCAGTGATTCTGTAGATATAGGAATCTAGCAATATGTTTCACATGTTGCACATTGTGTGGTGCAATGACCACACATGGCAATGTGGTAGAGACCAAAAGAATGCAGGGAATAAGGGAGCATCTGTAGACTGTCCATCATGCAGAAGATGCAAGTCTCGTATTGGGGAGGATAAATATTTTGCATCATTACCCATGGGAAGTGTCAGTGAGTCACCCACCAGCCAAATTCCACCAATCAGTCACATGACTGATTTCTTGGGGGATGGTTTAACATTTTTAACATACATATTCAGAGCAGATGGCCCAGTACTTCTCTTCTTCACAAGTTTTCATCACACAATGCACATTGCAGTTGTTGATAACTACATAGACCTTCACTTCTCCCAAGGGAAATATTACAGCATCCACTGCTTTACAGGAGGTGGAGGGGGAGAAGGATTAGAGTGACAGGACAACAATGCATCTTAAGGGGTTGTTTTGTTGTGATACTGATACTACATCAGAAAAACAAAAGAAAATATAATTCTGCTGCGCTTCACCCAAAAAATGTAGAATTGATCTGAAAGGATAAAGAATTTTTTTTCCTTTTGCTACAAAACAATGATATACTTTACATATAAAACATAAGCAATATGTATGTAAAAAGGTGTAATCACAAATAATTTCATACAACTTATAATAGAAAAATCAAGCTACTTATAATAAGGACTCCACCAGTAGAGGATCTTTGCTGCTTCTTCCAAATGGGCAGGGCTCCCACCAAGAAGTAAACTAGAAAACACAAAAACAAACAGCGCAGAAGATTCCCTCTAAGTGCAGTATTCAAATAACTTGGTCCATCACCAAACCATATGAATGTAGGCTTTCGGAAAAGTACTCACATTCTTCTGAGGCTTTAGCCAGCCTCCAGGAATAATTGCTTGTACTGGCTCACACCCCAGTCTGGGGTCCTTATAACAGCTCCAATCTCAATCCCTAGTAAGCAAGCAAAATATGGAGGTACCAACAAGTACTAAGTAACAACAAACCCAGCACTCTTATTGACAAAACCCAATTAATATAGATGCAAGCAGATATTCTTGGCCATATACCAGAATAAGGGGTTCAGAAAAGTGACACCAGTAACTTGTTGTATTTAATAAAAAAAAATGTATAATATATATATAAACAAAAATCTGTAAAACTCTAAAAATCAATACAACCTATAAAAGTTGAGAAGAAATAAAATCAACCTAAATTAACACTGGCTTAATGCATTTCATGGTTCAACAACCACTTCATCAGAAGCCTGGAATTAAATCAGTAGTAGTGAGTCAGCTTTTATTATACTTAACTTAATTATTCATTGGCTTAAACCAACATAATTAATATTCAAATAAACCAATCAAAAGACCTCAAAAATAAGAGTAAAGGGGAAAAATCACTTACCGATGGTTAAGAACCCACAGTAAGTCCAACTTTTCAAACAGACACCAATTGCATCATCAAAAGGATCCCATCATTCCTCGACTGCAAATGCACATGACTTGCATGCGCATAATGCTGAAGAGAAGACACATACCAGGGGCTTCACTCCGGAAGAAGCTTGTCAGTCAACCGCAACATCCTCCATAATCAACTACGTAGGACATGCATGCGCATAGCCACAGGGAAGGAGGGAATAACATTCGGAGCTCATCCCCGAGAAGCTCCACCTACAAAATGATAGGACCGCGCATAAAGGAGCGACATACAAGCATGTCTTTAGACATGCCCGAATGTCCGAATACAAATCCCAACAACACGGATCTCCATATCATTAAAGGGCATAGAGAGCACGAAACGGGGATCTTACAAGAAACAGTCAATCTATCTACCACAATAGATACCACAAAAGATAATATAATCACTACGACAAGATATATAAGAAGATGAACCAAAAGAGTTATTAAACCAAATGTGCTCCTTCTTATAACAAGGCCACCTTAATTTTAATAATACCTATTATTTATAAGAAACAAAGATCTATTTCTTCATCTAACCCTCTACCACCCAAAGTCTTAAGGGTATGAATCCAATAGGCTTCCTGTCTACAGAGCCTATGAAATCTATCTACCTGTGGACTAATCCACTCCAATCCTAATATACAGAAATTAGATATACCACCCAAACTACATGTAGAGAAGTGTTTGGACACCCCATGATCAACTTCTTGGTGAATTATTTTCCTACTATGCTCTCTGATTCTTCTTATTAACTCCTGTGTCATGCGTCCAACATAAAGTGCCTCACAGCCACATCATATTAAAAATACAACATAACTAGTCTGGCATTTTATGAACTGTTTGACAGAAAAAGTTACAATGCCATTGATATCTAAAAAGTCCTTAGTTCCATGCACCATAAGTGGACATGTCTTACATCTAGTTTTATTACACCTATAGTCAGAGCCGGCCCAAGACATTGTGCTGCCTGGGTCCAAGGATGAAATGCTTCCCCCCCTCCGCACACCAAAGCCACGCCCACCAAAACACACCACATCCTTAATTATATTAACCCCTCTACTTCCCCTAAAACCATATAGAACTGTAGTGTTTATTTACACCTCTTGTACCTTTCTCCCCCTTGTCTTTTTAACCCCCTTGTGCCTCTCTTCTCCCTTCTTTTCACCCCTTGTGCCTCTCTTTTACCCTCTTTTCATCCCATGTGCCTATTTTTCACCCGGATTGCCTGACCATTCTTCTGCGCCTGCTCCTGTGTACTGACCCGGCTTGGCTGACGTTCCTGCTCCTGTGTACCGACCCGGCTTGGCTGACATTCTGCTTCTGTGTACCGACTAGGCATGGCTGACGTTCCTGCTCCTGTGTACCGACCCGGCTTGGCTGAAGTTCCTGCTCTGGCGGTCTCTGTGTCGCCTTGGAGCCATTCCTATCCATCAGGCATTTTGTGTCGCTTCCAGTTGGTTACGACCTCAGGGCGAGTTGCTCGGTTGCCCAGTCTGTCCGGTCACGGCAGTGTTCAGCTGTGTCTCTGTACTGCTCCTGCAGAGTACAAGTGGCCTAGTCTCTATTACTGCTATGACAGTGTGCCATTGGCCTTGTTTCCGTTACTGCTCCTGCAGAGCGCAAATGGTCTAATCTCCGTTACTGCTACGGCAGTGTGCCATTGGCCTTGTTTCCGTTACTGCTCCTGCAGAGCGCAAGTGGCCTAGTCTCCGTTACTGCTACGGCAGTGTGCCATTGGCCTTGTCTCTGTTACTGCTACGACAGTGTGCTATTGGCCTTGTCTCCATTGCTGCTCCTGCAGAGTGCAAGTGGTCTGTCTCCGTTACTGCTACGGCAGTATGCCATTGGCCTTGTCTCCATTACCGATCTTGCAGAGCACAAGTGGCCTAGTCTCCGTTACTGCTACGGCAGTGTGCCATTGGCCTTGTCTCCGTTACTGCTCCTGCAGAGTGCAAGTGGCCTGTCTCCGTTACTGCTACAGCAGTGTGCCATTAGTCTTGTCTCCGTTACTGCTCCGGCAGAGTGCAAGTGGCCTGGTCTCCATTACTGCTACGGCAGTGTCATATGTTGCTCAATTCCTGATATTACTTTGGCAGTTCACGTTTGTTCTGCTAACCTATTTCTGGGCATTATGTATCCTTAAAGGGATAGTAATACCTAAAATGTAAAAAAAAAATATGTTGTAGGGTTTATCCCCCTGAGTAAAACAAGAGTACTCCCACTGCTGAAAGATGTTTCATTCAAAAGTTATTAATTTTCAAAGTTGTACAGTGGTGCTGTTGCTACATGATCCTATGGACAGCTCTGGTCTCAGGACCATAAATCTCCATAGGATGGTGTAGCAACAGCGCCACTGTAAAATTTCAGGCCACTGTGATATTGCACCTAAAAAATTCAACTTTGAAAATTAAAAACTTTTGAATGAAACATCTTTCAGCAGTGGGAGTACTCTTGTTTTACTCAGGGGGATAAACCCTAAAACATATTTTTTTTACATTTTAGGTATTACTATCCCTTTAAGCTCTCTATATGGAGCGAGCTCCATCACAGACCTTTCTTCACATGGGACTGTTTACACTCATTGAAGACCATTAACCCATGCAGTACCTTTCTCCTGGGAATTCATCGTATTCTGCCTGATCTGTGTCAGTATATGCTGTTATGGACTTTATGGTTATACTGGACCTGTGTAGGCATATGTATGTGTAACCTGTTGTGTGTCTGTATTATTCTGCTTAAATACTACAGGACCTGTGAGAGTTATTATATTACTGTGATATCAATAAAACTGTGTTTTATCCTAAACCACTGTGTCTGTGTGTCAAACAAACCGTTACAGAGAGAGTGTCTTAGGAGTGAAGGAGAGGGCAGAGTCTAAAATGACCCCTAAGCAGCAGGCTTAAGTGGAAGGGGTTATTTTTTGTGAAAAGTGAAGTTTTTTCACTCAGCTCATTGGATTGAATTCAAAGGGAAAACTGAATTTCTCCCCACCACATAGCAAGTTTTCCTTCTTTTCAAATTCCGGCAGCACACCATTTTTTTATTGTAAGAGGAAGAGAAAGCAGCAGATTTTTGAGTTAGAGCAGACAGGCTAATAAAGTAGATTTGAAACTTAGCTTAGGGAGTCTTATATTCAGAAAATCAGTTCTCTGTATTATGGGAGACTGGGGGATTCTGGCTCAGGAAAGGAGAAAGAGATTGACCCAAAATACCTTAAATTTTGGTGTGATTGACTGGGAACACACAAGCAGTTCCTTCCTGACCTGGCTGTTATCTCTGTCCAAGGGAGTCCGGAGCTCTGAAAAGGTAGCAAAGGAGAATTACCTCAAATACCCCCAAATTCTGTGAGATGGACTGGGATCACACAGGCAGAGGTGATCTAAGTTTCTTCCTGATCTGGCTGTTATCTCTGTGCTGGGGAGATTAGGGGAGCAAAGGTGGTAAACCACCACATAGACCCCAACATTTTGTGTGGTCAAGTAGATACAGGCAGCTGTGATCCAAGTTCCTGCCTAATCTGGCTGTTATCTCTGAGTCAGTGGAGTCTGAGGGGTGAGAGAAGGGAGCAAAGAAGAATTACCCCAAAAACCTCAAAATTATGTATTATTTACTGGGAACACAAAGGTAGAGGTGATCCAAGTTTCTTCCTGATCTGGCTTTTATATCTGTGCTAGGGAAGTTTAAGGTGTGAGAAGGGAGCAAAGGATGTTTACACCAAATACCCCTAACATTTTTTGTGACCGAGTAGATACATTCAGCTGTGATTGAAGTTCTTTCCTGATCTGAATGTTATCTCTGCATCAGGGGAGTCTGTGGGTGTGGGAAGGAAGCAAGGGAGAATTACCTCAAATACCCCCAAATTCTGTGAGATAGACTGGGATCACACAGGCAGAGGTGATCTAAGTTTCTTCCTGATCTGGCTGTTATCGCTGTGCTGGGGAAATTAGGGGAGAAAAGGAGGTTTACCACATAGACCCCAACATTTTGTGTGGTCAAGTAGATACAGGCAGCTGTGATCCAAGTTCCTGCCTAATCTGGCTGTTATCTCTGTGTCAGTGGAGTCTGAGGGGTGAGAGAAGGGAGCAAAGGAGAATTACCCCAAAAAGCTCAAAATTATGTATTATTTACTGGGAACACAAAGGTAAAGGTGATCCAAGTTTCTTCCTGATCTGGCTTTTATATCTGTGCTAGGGGAGTTTAGGGTGTGAGAAGGGAGCAAAGGATGTTTACACCAAATACCCCTAACATTTTTTGTGACCGAGTAGATACATTCAGCTGTGATCGAAGTTCTTTCCTGATCTGAATGTTATCTCTGCATCAGGGGAGTCTGTGGGTGTGGGAAGGAAGCAAGGGAGAATTACCTCAAATACCCCCAAATTCTGTGAGATGGACTGGGATCACACAGGCAGAGGTGATCTAAGTTTCTTCCTGATCTGGCTGTTATCGCTGTGCTGGGGAAATTAGGGGAGAAAAGGAGGTTTACCACATAGACCCCAACATTTTGTGTGGTCAAGTAGATAAAGGCAGCTGTGATCCAAATTCCTGCCTAATCTGGCTGTTATCTCTGTGTCAGTGGAGTCTGAGGGGTGAGAGAAGGGAGCAAAGGAGAATTACCCCAAAAACCTCAAAATTCTGTATTATTTACTGGGAACACAAAGGTAGAGGTGATCCAAGTTTCTTCCTGATCTGGCTTTTATATCTGTGCTAGGGGAGTTTAGGGTGTGAGAAGGGAGCAAAGAATGTTTACACCAAATACCCCTAACATTTTTTGTGACCGAGTAGATACATTCAGCTGTGATCGAACTTCTTTCCTGATCTGAATGTTATCTCTGCATCAGGGGAATCTGTGGATGTGGGAAGGAAAATTACCTCAAATACCCCAAACTTCAGGGTGAGTGATTGGGGGCACACAGGAAGAAGTGATCCAGGTTTCTTCCTGATCTGGCTGTTATCGCTGTGCTACAGGAGTCTAGGGTATGAGAAGGGAGCAAAAGAGTATTATCTCAAATACACCAAACTTCAGTATGACTGACTGGGAACACACAGGGAGGCAGAGGTTATTCCAGTTTCTTCCTGATCTGGCTGTTATCTCTGTGTTAGGGGACTCTGTGGAAAGAAGTAGCTGAACAAGGAGTGTGATTTTTTTTGTTTTTGTTGACAGTGATAGGGATGGGGGATAGTTAATCAAAAATAATAATACAATTTCTCAAAAAATGAATACATGCCAGAGACTGGGACCCAGATGTGAGCAGTAACTGAGGCAGACTAATACTAGATGAGATATAGTATGTTGTAGAGGGCCAAGGCAAGACACAATCAGCTCTAGTGTGTACTTTACAGTAAAAACACATACAGCAATTGAGTAATGTCCAGGAAACACACAAGGGGTAGGTGGAGGGTGAAATGATTAGGAGAATTGTAGGGATGTGCAGGTAAAGTTCTAGTAAAAAAACTGACTGCAGCCATTGTTGTTATAGCATGTGCAATAAATGATGGTGATGAACTATGCCCAAAGTCCCACCAAAATGACTACCACTGCCAGCACCAGTATTAATAAACTATTTAAAAACATTGATGGCAAAAAGAGTAACATTCTAGTGTTGATGGCATAGTTCAAGAAAGTGTAGCAGCTCAGCCAACTACTGAATATGACAGTGAGATAAACAAGTACAAAAACACCTCTCCTGAAAGTAATAGCCAATGTTGTGAAAATCCATCAAAGGGGAAAAGTAAAAGACTTCTAAATGCCTACAAGACTATAAACATAGTGTGGAAAAAGAGGTGGGTGATGATGAGGAGGACCTAATTACTAATGCTAATGATAATGATGTAGATCTATAATATATCCCTGCAGCATCCTCCTTTTCTTCAGATACAGATGAAGTTGAGAGTGAGAGAGGTGATGATGATGTGGCCAGAAGTTTAGATGAAAGGCAAAGACTCAGTCTTCCACCACTGAAAAGGAGCACTGTGTCTGTCTATGAACTATTTGAGAAAACAACTGGAAAGTTTGACCCTGGACAAACAAAGATGCCAAAAAAATGTCATCACCACCATTATCAAGCCCCACTCAGCCACAGTACTAGTGTTGAGTAACCAGCAACAACACAGGCTATCACCATTCACAACCTTAGCTATGATGAGTGCCTTTGCTGCTCTTGCCAGTGCAGCACCTGTGACGCCTAACAGTAGTACAATTGCAGCAACATATAGCTCCAGTAGTAGTAGTAGTAGCAGCCCCTCAGGAACCCCACAGGCTATGAAGTCCACATATGGAGACACTTCCCTCTATCTGTTGTCTGTGTAAAAAGCAAGTGAGTGGGAGAAAGCATGCTTACACCTAGGCACCGCATCAATGAGTAGGTATGGGGGAAAATAAGTGACTAATGGCACTTCCTGCTTAGCAGAAATTTTCCAGCAAAAACTGCAGTTGTTCCACTTTTTTCACCTAGCAAATGCTATTTTATTTTCCAAAGGCATAGTATAAAAGGGGTATGAAGGTGCCAGTTTTAGTGGAGTGTGGGGGAAAAAAAAAACACTTGAACAGGAATTTTTTTGGGAGGGTTGTTGACTGGGATTGGGGGACAATTAATAAAATAAGTAAAACATAAATACAATAAAAAAAAACCATAAGATATTATATGCAAGGGGTCTGAGGAGGGGGGGCATGTGTTAGTCTGGGGAAAGAATAAGTTAAACAGGGAATTTTTGTGGGGTGTTGACTGGTATTGGGGGTACAGTTAATAAAAAAATAAACACAATTAAAAATAAAATAAGAAATTGGTATGTAATGTGACAGAGACAGGAACCCCTGACATAAGCTGTGAGTGGGGCAGATGGTATAGAGTAGGGGTGGGCAAAAAGTGAGAAAAATTTCCTTCATGAATTTTCATGAAAAATGGCAGATTTTTCACTTTTTTCACAAAAGTTTTCTCTTATTCCTCCAATGCAATATGTTCCTCCTTTTCGCCTGTTCCAGCAAATTTTTCACCTATTCCAACACATTATTCTTCTATACTAACACATTTTTTGCCTATTCTAACACTTTTTTGCCTATTTAACAAATTTTTTACCTATTCTAACACATTTTTCTTGAATTCGAACACATTTTTCTTCTATTCCAACACATGTTTTCCTATTCCAACACATTTTTTTCCTATGTTTAATTTGGTGCAATTTCCCAGCACAATATTTCTTCTTCTGAGAGCTGTAGTGGAGAAATAAGTAGCTGGAAGTCAAAGTTGTGAGTCCTACAGCAACATATACCTTAAAAAAATATGTTAACATGCACAATGCCTTTGTCCTTTGCCCATAACATTTACTTCCTGCTTAAGTGACACTGGCACATATTCATGATGACAAGGAGATGGATCATCATCATTTATTGAACATGCTGCAGCAACAATTGCTGTAGTCAGTTCTTGCACTAACACTTTACTCCCACGCCACTGCACGTTCTCCACCTTTCCCTCTCCCGCTTGTGCATTTGCTAGACATTACTCAGCTATTGTGCGTGTTTTTACACTCTGTACAGTACACGGCTGATGGAGTCTAATGTCTAATGTCTTCCCTTGGCCCTCAACAAAATTCTCAATGTCATCTGCTGTCTATCAAGTCTGCCTCAGTCACAGAGCTCCCAGTCAGCTGACTAATATATTTATTTGTTTAATTATTTATGTTTTTTATTTGTTTTTTTATTTATTTTTTGAAGTTGTCCACCATATCTTATCTCAATTAGTCCCCCCCCCCAAAAATCAACAACTTATTTCCCCAGACTTCCCCAGCACAGAGACAATAAAAGAAAATCAGCAAGCAGTTTGGATCCCAGCTGCCTTTGTCTTGCCAGTCAGTCACACCAAAGTTTGGGGTATTTTTATATCAACTTCCTTCCTCCCTTCTTCTCCCCATTGTGCCCCCAGACTCTTATGGTACAGAGAACAAATATCCTACCTAAATGACTCCCTAAAAATAAGCTTCAATTCCCTTTTATTTGCCTATCTTCTGTAGCTCAAAAACATGGTGCTCTCTCCTCTCACAGAATGGCATGCT
The DNA here is from genome assembly GCA_037306005.1 of Rhinophrynus dorsalis. Classification (NCBI taxonomy): domain Eukaryota; kingdom Metazoa; phylum Chordata; class Amphibia; order Anura; family Rhinophrynidae; genus Rhinophrynus; species Rhinophrynus dorsalis. The sequence continues at coordinate 218,647,108 of CM074718.1, read as the reverse complement.
ATAAGAGCTTGACACCATTTTATATAGCTGTAGAAAACTTTTGGTGGTGGAGAAAAATGTCTCTACCCATTGATTTCAATGCAATGAGCTAGGCGAAAAAAGAGTGAAAAAAAAACGAAAAAAAACCTGCACTTTTCGCAGGAAATTTTTCATCAAGCAGAAAGTGCCATTTTTCGCTGATTTCCGTTTGAGCCAAACATTTTCGTTCATCCCTAGTATAGAGTATTTTGCAGAGGATGATTTATAGAACTTGTTAGAGACCTAAGACCAGAGGAAACATTGATTTGTAGGACTTAGACTTGTGTTAGGCCCAAGCCGTGAGCAAACATTGATATGTAGGACTTAGACTTGTGTTAGGCCCAGGCTCTGAGGAAACATTCATTTGCAGGATTTTGGCTTGTTAGCATTACAAGCCCTGATGAATCACAGATAATTTTTATCAATTCCACTTCTTAGCATCACAAGCCCTGAGGAATCAGTTATTTGTAGGACTTAAACCCACCAAAATTGTTTGGTTTTTGTTTTTTAGGCTTCTATTTTTTTTGTGTTTTTTCAAAGAGCAAGCCCTGAGTAAAAAAGCATGCCAATGCTGGCCTAGTGCCAGAAGGTCGTATTGAGGTAGCCAGTTGCCACTGGCCATTGTCAAATACCCTGGGTTAATTACTGTGTTTGTGACTGCTGTTCTTGCTGCTATTGCTGAGTTGTTTAAGCATTAAACAGCAGGATGATTAGGCAGCTCAAAGAGAATGGGATCCACAACAGCAGTAACATGGGTGATGGATAATCAATGTTCCACTTGCCACTACTAGCTCCAGTGATGTGTCTGAGGCAGTAGCAGCACCACATATAGCCCCCACCACTTCAGGTATATGTGCAGAAAAGAAGTTGGCCAATAATGCTTCTCCACCTGCCCCTCCTCCAAAATCATGGGTGTGTTGTTAGAATATAATTTTTTTTCCCTTGAAAGCAGGAACTGTGCCTCTCATCAGCATCAGCAATGTGCACAGTGTGTGTGTGATAAATAAGGGAATGACTGGGAACAATGGGCACATCTGCACTCACATCAAATACCTGGTATAACTGAAACCAAATACCATGACACTTTAGGTCCTCAATGTAAAATCATTCCACCAGAAACCAAGTATTGCTGCCGTCACTCACCACTAAGGACATGTGACAATTTGCAGTTTCATAATAATGATGAACCCTCCCTGCCATCAGCTCTGCAGGATGGAATCTCCTCAGATGCTGCTTGATGCCCTGCTTGTGATTATCTTCCACCACACTGCAAAGTGTGGTCAGCGTACCACACAGTGTACAATAGGTGGACATTAACTGCCACATCTTGATATCTACTGAATGATAGCTGGTGGGGGAGGTGAATATGAACAAGGTGGATCACCAGAAGATGGTGAGCCAAGTGTTTTGCTAGCCATTGAATTTTCAGTCTCTGCCTGGGATTATCTATTCTTCTTTGATTTATACCTTACATCTTATTGCCTTTGGGGAGAGTCAGGGGGTACAGCAACAGTGGTGCCTGATTTCTTTGGTGGGGGTTTGGCTTTAACATGTTTCACATAAATGTCATGGTGTCTGTGTTTCATGTATGTAATGAGGGTGTTTGTGCCAAGATATGTTCCCTCCTTTCTCCTTTTCACAAATTGTGCACAGTGCCATAGCTGATGACTACACTGTGACTGCCCCAAGTGAAAAATAGACCCACACCAAGGACTTCAGGGAGGATGGGAAAAGGTGGAGAAGAATCTTTCTTCTTCTCCTCCACATTCCCCTTCACTGCCTGGGGCAGAGGATGATGTTGCTACTCTTGCTGCTACTGCCTCAGAATCAGCACGGAAACTGACCTTGTCCCGTATCACTGCACACCATTGCCACTGTGTCCACGGTGGTCTGTGACAAACTAGCCTGCTCCTCAGCATCCTGCTGCCCTTGCAACTCAGCAGCAGAAAACGCCGACAATTCCAAAATTTCACTGCTGGTGGTGGTGGTTTTGCACATTCCTACCCCCATATCTGTATCCCATTCCATCTCAGTTTGTGCTAATTAGGTCATTAATGTTGATTCCACCCCAGCTTCTCCACCATCATCATCATCACCACCACCACCAGTCCCTCCTTGCCGCTGCTGCTGATCAATTACAGACGTCTCACCGATTGGAGGAGGTGATGAGAAATGTGACAAAGGGTCCCCCTTTCACCCACTCTTATCAGTGATATCCCTTCTGAAGTATAACCACAGGGAGACACACCATCAACATGTCAAAGGTGCCGCAACTAGCAGAAGCAGAAGGACTCCTAAATATTCCTGGGGCTCTGGGATACATAATAGAAGAGCTTTTGCTATGTCATAGAGTATGCCAAGATTTTTGTTCCTGCTGCCTAGGAGGATGACTCACAGTTTGTTTTTGGAGATGACAAGATTCATAGAGTGCCTACGCATACCGTCACCACCTCCACAAGTTGTTTTGTTAAAGCAATAAACTTACACAGTTCTTCCGCTATATACTGCCATCCCACACTTTTGACACCAGTCAAAACCTGCACAAAAATAATGTAAAAGTATACTTGTTCGATAGTAAACTTCCCAAAATATTACATGCTGCCCTTTTCTTTTGCTGAAAATAGAGGCTTTAAAGAACTGATGCCATGTGTTGCACCCTGCTGGAATATCCCAAGCCACAGTTATTTTTCAAGGATGGCTGTGCCAGTGTGACTTAAAGGAGCAGTAAGCTTTTTTATGAAAAAATATATATTGTAGGGTATTTCCTGTCGAGTAAAATAAGGGTACTTCCACTGCTGAGAGATGCATATGTCCAGCGGTATTAGAGTTTAAACCTGTGTTTTTTTACATTAGCAGTGCCCTCTAGTGGTCAAATTCCAATTCATTATTTTTTTACTTTCCAATGGAGAGTAAACTCAGTGACATATAGTTTTCCACTGAATGTGGCTGAAACTGCTGAATCACTTCCTGTCAGAAGTATCAGGAACTAAACACACAGTAAATTCACTTCCTGATTATTTGAACTTTTATAACATTTGAACAAAACAACTGACATCGCTGGGAGTTATCTTGTTTTGCTCAGCAGGAGAAGTTCTATAACATATAGGTTTACATAAAAACATTTTACTGCTCCTTTAAGCCGGAAGTTAGTTTTGTGGGCAAATTTGCTCATCCTGCTGTCAATTTTTTCAAGGTAAATGTAGCTTGCTGTAGGGCTCACAAGTCACAATTTTTATTTTCAACTATTTTTACTCCACTTCAGCCCTCAGAAGTAATATTGCAGTAGGAAATCTTGCAGACTTGCAGTCATATAAAACATAAGAGAAAATGGTAATGTTCTTGTGGGAAAATACGGGATGTTTTTCTAACTTTTGCCCATACCTAATGATGATATCAGGTATAGGTTCAGTAGCATGTGGAGGAAATATAGTTACATAGTTACATAGTAGTTTAGGTTGAAAAAAGACTTGTATCCATCAAGTTCAACCCTTTTCTTACTCCTGTTTACCACTGTTGATCCAAAAAAGGCAAAACCCCCCCTCAATACAGGAAGTTTCAGGTAAACTAATGGTGACATGCACAAGTGACATAGAAAGGAGGAGATAACATACACAAGATGATGAAAATAAAAGCATAACCTGTATATTAGGCACATCTTGAACATTTTCTACCAACGGAGATATATTGATCTATAGTCAGATGATGAGGTAATTCAGAGATTCTGTTTGCCTAAATGCGTAATTGTGAATTATAACATCACACACACACGGTCACTTTTAAAGACTGATTGACATTGCAATCTGAGAAGTAACCATTGCTAAATGTCATGCCTGTCTAGTCAGTGCACAATAAAATAGACTTGATTTATGAAACTTTCTGGTTTTATTGCATATTTTTCCATGTGACATGTCATGCACCAAAGAGCTTCATACATTATGAATACTTTCTGAAAATATGATTAAGTGAATGTATATGATCAGCAAGAAATCTGCCCTTTTATAAGTGTTTTAACCCTCATCTCCTTTTTCTTTAAGATTTATGTAATGTAATCTTATTCTTGCATGCAGTATATCCAAACTCTATCAGGCAAACTATGAAGCTGCCTAGTAAATATCATTTATGGGTATAAATATGCTAAATTTGAGTGTTGTACGTATTACTTTAGATAGGAGAGAGGAATGTTAGGAGGTGTTTCTTAGCCTTTCTGCTGTGGTGGAACACTAACAATCAAAATGTTTAACTCCATGGATATAAGATGTGTGTCCAACTCATTGTAACACATTGGAGACATTCCTAGTACCCAGTGGGATAATATGTAAAGTATTTGGAATATTAGTCTAACATTTATTATAAAAGAATAACTGTAAAAATGTTCCACACATTCCACTAGTAGACACTTTATCACACATGCACTGATTGCCAGTCCAGCCTTATTCACCAGCCAGTAATTAGTTACTTAAGTTCTGTTGAACTCCTTGAATTCCATTAGGAAAATCTGTGGTTACATGGAACACAATTTGAGAATCATTGTATTAGGACTGAAGGGGCTGGTGTTGAAAAGCATAATTTTTAGTGGTTATTGCAGGGGTGGCCACAATTTTTTTCCACAAGGGCTTACTAGATACTGTAAAGACAACAAGCAGAGGTAATAGAAGCATCTCAGATATACTGCTTTTCACCATGATAGTTGAAAGACACCTTCAGGAATTTATCATTGATGATGTGTGCGAGAGGCAGGGAAATATGAAAGAAAAATATGACTGTGGTCTAATTCTACTACATGATTTAAAATGTATTTGAAAGACTCCGGACCAGCACCATAATGGATATGAAATAAGTCAGTCCTGATCTTTATATGTTTTCTCTAATATATACATATGGACTAGTCCATCTACTTTATTTACATAGTAACATAGTTGATGAGCCTGAAAAAAGATGTGTCCATCAAGTCCTAACCATGCCAAATCACCCTTGTTGATCCAGCAGGAGGCAAAAATAGCCCATTGAAGCCATTTCCAATTAACCCTTTGAGTTCCAATGGGGTACACAGCGCATTGCAAAGCAATGCGTTGTGTACTCCTCTGGCACTCAAAGGGTTAAGCCCCAAGTGGGTACAAAAATTCTGTCATGTAGTTCCCTGGATCAACAACATAGCTGCTTTGAATGCAACTGCCAAAATGTTTAATATTGTTCAGTGCTAGATAGGTATCCATTAGCAGTTACAGTATCTGCAATAACAGCATCCCAAGGCAAAGAATCCCATAGCTTTACTGCCCTTACTTTAAAAAAAAATATCTGCCTTTGTTTTAGATGAAAGCACCAATCCTCTTGTCTCGGATGACCTCTAGTTGCATTCTATCATGAGACAATGTGGACATTACAGTGTGAAATGCACAAATACATTCAGCTTATGTTTATCAAAGTGACGACACAGGTATGAAGCGATTCAATGGACCCACCGATCAACAGGCAGCCTTTCAGTTCAGGTTAAAAATTGTTCTTTATTATAATCAAGATTAAAAACATAAGATCAACGTCTTATTTGTAGTTTAGTATGTACAACACAGCAAAAATACACTAGCTCATTCCATACATTAACCGCCTAATGCATTTCGTACTGAAAGTACTTATTCATAGGACTATGAATAAGTACTTTCAGTACAAAACGCGTTAGGCGGTTAACGTATGTAATGAGCTAGTGTATCTTTTCTGTGTTGTACATACTAAACTACAATTAAGACGTTGATCTTATGTTTTTAATCTTGATTATAATAAAGAGCAAATATTTGATATTGTATGACCTGTTAGTCATACTTTTTTAATAAGTGATTTTAATAAACAGTTTTATAGACTATTCTGCAGCCTTTTTTTGTACATATGCTGGATACATTTTTTTTGTTCACATGTTGGATACACTTGGAGTTTTGAAGTTCCTGGATTTACTGGATAAAGATACTGGAGGAATCTGAGTGGGGGCAGATAGATTTCTCCCACAAGCCTGAATAGCTGTTTTCTGGCATAAGCCATTAATCAACATTGTCCATTGTGAGTATTTATATTCCTTATATATTTCTAATAGTCCCCAAAGTTTACAGGCACTATTGGGCGCCCTCTGGGAATTTGAGTATTTTTGGTTTTAGTCCCCTATGGTTTGCTCCAGAACTGAACCTCTATCTTATTGAACACAGACCTAATTGTCTTATTTATCAAGCTAAAGAAGTGAAATTCTTTAGCAAACTAATTGCACTAAAGGACCAAAATGATAAGTCAGCAAATTCCCATTATTTTAACCCTTTGAGTATCAGAGGGGTACGCAACGCATTGCAAAGCAATGTGTTGCGTACTCCTCTGGAAAGCAAAGTGTTAACACTTTGTGAGCCAGAGACGTATCCAGTGCATTGCAGAGCAATGAGTTGGAGTCCTATTTGGCACTCAAAGGGTTAAACTGGTTTTTAAGCATGTGAGAGGTCTCCAGTGCATTGCGTTGTGTACTGCCAAACTAACATTTCATATTCTTCCCTTTTCTTGTAAATAAAGTATTTCTAAATAGTTAAGTTTGAACATTAAATTAAAAAAAAACATATCTGGTCTTTCTGTATGCCTTGGGCTTCCTTACTGTGATAAATAGCATGCAACATCGTATAGAAAGGTATCTGCAGATAAAAATTGTACAGAATAAAAAATGACAGTAATAAAAAATGTGTAGTACACTATAAGCATAGTCTGTAAAGGGCAGGCAAGGTCTTAGAGTCAGAGAGGCCAAGGAGATAGACACCATTATATAGGGTAATTTATGATATCTCTATTTTAGTTTGGCTTACTGCCCTTGACATAACGTAAATAACAATGTACAGTTCAACACCTGAATTGTTTCTGTAATGGAAAGGAAGTTAGGGGAGTCTGAATCAAACACATTTAAAAGCAAGGCTATCAAGTCAAAATTAAAATGGAGTCAAAATGTTTTCTTATGTCGTAGTTTAGTGGTTAGTTGAAAAACTTTTTATTTGAGCACAGGGCCCTAAGAAACTGCAAACATGCTTTATTTCTGAAGCTGATGGCCTGTTTTCCGTCCAGACTCTGTACTAAGAGGATTCTGGAACAAACCGACTTTACCATGGAGATAAGTAAAAATGTCCCAAATTCCATTTTATTTAGATGGGGCTTTCAACTCCTTCAATACTAGAAAGGTCTTTAATGTATTGCAAAGCGATGTACTGGAGACCTTTAGAATTCAAGGATTTAAAAATCCTTTTACATCAGTGAGAATTTCCATTTGTCACCCTATGTTTAGTTGTTTTGCCGCAGAACTGTAGCACTTCATCCATAATGTATCAAAGTCTGGCCCTCAAGTGCTGAAAACAGGCCATGTACCTGTTACCTTGATTCAAGTTTGCATATTTAGAAACTTCATTAAAATGGCCTATATGTCATGTTAGCCAAAAGACCAGCAAATGTACAGTTAACGGGATAGTAATGTTTCATAATAAAACCGGCTCTAATTAATCATTATAGTATTTGGACTTTGGAGAGTGTTATTTCAATTCTGTCAGAGTTGTAGTTCAAGAGTAATTCAATAACAAAGTATCCCCCTCCCGCCCCTTTTACTGATATAATACTGTTCAGCCCGATCAGAAGGGAGGTGCCCAGGTAGACTGCAGAGAGGGACAATCTTCAATTAAGATAAGAGAAAAACCTGAAAAGCTTGTCAAGGGGGGCAGGGCCTTCATTGTTCTAATTGAAATAAGATTGTCCCCTTCTGTTATCTGTCTAGTCTTACAATTAGATTCCACATCTGAGAAGAGATAGCTTACACTAGGTAAAAGGGGCGGGAAGGGGACATTTTGCTTATGAATATCTCTTAAACCATAAAGGTTTGAGAGATAAGACTTATATCGTTCTTCATGTTTTTTTAATGCCTACAAAATAAAATAAAGATAAAACGAAGTATTACTATACCTTTAAGGAGAAATTCATACTGAGGACCATATGCAAATGTATGCTAATTGTGGTACCCCTGCAGTACCAGAGACATTTCATATGCTAATAATATTTTTTCAGTTATGTTTCATATGCAAATGCAGGTTTTCAGTAACATGTCTTATGCTGTTTAAGCACTGTGTTGCATCAGGAGACTTTCACTTTCATGTTTCCTAAACTAAATATCTGATGGACATTTGATTTGCATGACGCACAAGCACATTTATTGAAATTTACTAATATTTAAAAACAAATTTATGGTGGCAGGTCCACTAAGAACAAGTGGTTAATCAGTGACTTGTTCATCTGGATGGACCCACCTGTGTTCAAGCAATGGGATCCCAAAATACTATCCTGTTTGCTGCTCTTAAGGATTTAACTTTAAAACCCTTGTCTTAGCACATCAGCCTCCCTAGGGCTTAAGTACTAATAAGAACTGTAGTAATTCTGTCACGCACCAACTATACCATAGTAGAACAATAGAAATTACCCACATTTCCATTGATTTAAATAGTTTTTACTCACCTTGAATGTTACAGAGGTCACCAATATGTATCCGTTTATTAGAACCCTCCCTAGAATTCATGAGATTTAAAGCCCCAATTAAATCAATGGTACACAACACATTGCTTTGAAATGTGTTGCATACCCCTCTGACACTCAAAGGGTTAATCTGTCCCCTATGGTGCACTGGATTGTCTCAGAATTAGTTAAGTTTTTAGTACATCAACCTGAACAAGTAGAGAAAATAATAACCTCTCAGTTCATGATATCCAGAGTATTTCAGCTTTATTATTTACAATTTATTTCATACTGAATCAAGTTAAAGGCTGGAGGAGTTGTGCCAACTAAGCAGTTTAACTGAGCTACTTATAAGAACATCCTTATTACTGGTCATTTTGTAGCTAGGCAAATCTTATAGTTAGTAGCATTTGCTATAGCTCATTAGCAAAATAACACTCATTGATCTAATACTTTTTAAACAACCTGTTAAAGAAGTAATAAAATTTGGATGACAGAATACACAGAGGCCGACATGAGGTTGACATACATTGTCACTGTTGACAACACAGAATGACATCTGTATTTTAAAGTTTATTGTATGATCTGCCTTTCTTTTCCATTGCACAGAGTATTTAATTGCAATTAAGATGACACATATAACACAGGCATGAGAAAGATTGTGATATGTATTCTTATATAGAACTACCAATTTGTACAGTGCACTGTAAACAGAATTTGTTAGCCGCAGTGTGTCCCTGCACCCATACAGCTTACAATACTTGTCACCAGGAGCTGACACTGGAAATTGAACCAGGTTTTTCTCTTCTTCATAATCAGTGTCTTTGCCACTTTAACTCTTAAGTATTTCTTTAGGTTTTCTTAAGTTATATGCATAGCTTAAAAGACCCTAAGAAAAGGGTTTCAATATATGATTTTGAAAAACTACCAAAATATATGTTTATAGGAAGATATATTTGTGTGAATGTAGAATAAATGTAATGTAAGTGGCTCAGTTACATTAACTGGCAACTATATAGGACAGGACTGACTACCCACCCCTATCTTAAGGTATATTGTATTGCATTGCATTGTATATGTATATTGTATTGCATATGCTGGTTTTTCAATAGGCATGGGGAAGCAATTTGTCTTGGCACGCCTTCCTTACTGCTGTTTCTTACTTAGCAAAATATATGTGGGTTGTAGAAGCACTCACTTTGTTTAAGTTTGGATGCCAGGTACATATCCTATATAATAATTTGCTAGGATGCTTGTCAGAAGCCATTATGAGCAGTAGTAGAGACTACCCAAATGCATGGAATGCTGGGAGCACAGAATGCTGGCAGCACATAATGCTGGGAGTTCTGTGCTGGGAGCATTCTGTGCTTTCGGGCAGTTTCTACAGTGCATGACTGCATCGGCGGCAGGACGCAGAGCAGGACTGGCCTCTTGCGTTGCGTACCCCTCTGACACTCAAAGGGTTAACATAACCCGGACCTTGGCCCATGTACATGGGCTTTTACACTAGTCCTGAATAATACACAAGTGATGACACATGCAGTTAGTATGTCTACACAAAATGAGGCCAGTGGCAGATGTTACACTGCCTTCACACACATATATTGATCCTGCTGCTCCACTTTATGAAACCTCTCCGAGACACCTTGAAGGTGGAAAGAGAACCCACAAGGGGGTGTTATAATATGAACAAACAAGTGTGCAATCCATAGTTATAGGGAATTGTACTTACTATTAAGTTCCAGCTGGTCTCTGAATGAAAGAGTAACTGCAATGTCACATGTAAGGGATTCACCTGTCCTGCTCAGGGAGTTTAACTAGTTCTCCAGAACCATTAAATAATGGAGAATGACAGCTCTCTTTGGACATATAAAATGGTTTATTTATAACAAGCCCACTCTATAGGCTTCACAGCCTAGCATAATTTCTTCAGGAGAAGAATGTTACAATTAGAGGTCTGGAATTTCAGAATAAAGATAAAGACACACTGCAGTGAAAACTATAAACTACAGTTTATTGAACATGCAATAATTAAAAATTAAACAGGTTAAGCACTACAGTTTATTAAACACGCAATAATTAAACAGGTTATGAGATAAACATCCTGCCAGAGTTCACAGGCGTATGCGAGACATACCAACTCTGGGATATAAAAGGAGAGAACTTTCTGCCAGAGTTCACAGGCGTATGTGAGACATACCAACTTTGGGATATAAAAAGAGAACTTAAAAGATACTTAACTACACATCAGTGTGGGAGAGCCGTCCACACTAAACTCCATAGTATCGTTACACAGATGAACAGCCAAACAGACCTGACATCCCAAATGGCTAAACAGCAACACACAGAGGATGAGGTACAATCTCTACCTCTCAGACTTGAGACCAGGTACACACTCCCTATGTCTCCAAAATGGCTCTGAGCTCTGTTGTGTTGAGTAAAGGGTGAAATACAGACTACGCCCTTCTAGGATACAAGGGATGTCTAACACTACGCATGCGTATGTGCTTGGTTATATAACACTGAATATTGGAGATGACACTACCTGTCTCTCATAAACAGTACGTAAGCTAGCATGGCCTGCCCCTCTGCTGTTGCCAGCCAAAACTGCAGAGAATTAACCCCCAACTAACCATGAGGAGATGACCAAAAAAAAAAAAAACATCCCTTACAGCCTATAAACAAATACTCAAGGGAAGGTTGTCCTATAGACAACACTACAGGATATTAATAAACAAATGTATACATCCAAAGGCAGTTGACTTTCTCTGTTATTCACTAGGTCCAGAATACCAGTACACTTTTCATTAAGAGCCCTGCAGGTACATAACGGTAATTACTGTTCCATATAGCTAAGGACTGCATACTTGGTTGTTCACATTACAGAGCTCCCTGGTGTATTCTTTTTCTGACTAATATGAAGTTAAAAATACTGCATCTCTAGGACTTTTCAAAGTGCGTGATTATTGGTCAATATTTTGGTTTCTTGATAATGTTGGCCTATAAACATAAACATGTAGGCCCTAGATTTGCAAATCTTTATATTAGTCTAGCAAAGCAATGCATGTTCTTCTTTTGTTTTCTGCATACGGCTCTATGACTCCCTTCCTCATAATATTTACAATCAAATTTTAAGAGATAAAATGATTGCCATTCATTGGTCACAAAGACAATTTCACTGCTTAGGTTTATGACTATCAGTGAAACATCCTCTCCATTGATATGCATGAATACCTCTGTCTCTGCATGTATTTATGGTCACCTGTTTCCAGTAAGCTGATTTATATTCACAATCCACACAGTATTCAGGAATTGAATGTAATGCAATGTTGTCAACAATAATTAACTTGTTTTGTAAAGGTATACTCTTTTATAGGCTAGAAAGGCCCAGCATTCCATATATCCCAGTTTTATGGGATAAAAACTCATCCTGATTTAGTCCTATGACTGAACAATTGTCCTTGCATCATAGCTATACACTGTCAGAGGCAACGAGATAACATAGAGGGATGTTCTCAATTATATCATCGCATACAAAAATGTGTTACAGGATCAGTTAAGTTTCATTATAAAAGAAAAAAAATATGTATACTGTGTAAAACAAAAGTGCTTCCACTGATGGCAATTGCTTTATTCAAAAATGATAACAGTTTGAACTGTCAATATATAACTTTCTAGACACAAGGTGAACTGCAAGCGAACTGTCTGGACACCAAGTGACACTGTTAATGTAAAAACTTTTTTTTTTATTATTATTATTTTTATTGTCAACAAACAAACATATATAGTAATACTCTAAGTATCAGTTGTTAGATCGAATTGGGTTTTAAATCAACAAAGTCTATCTTAACACCCTACTAACTATTTAACAGTCTCAACCCATCTTCCTTCTCTCCTGCACATAGCACCCCACCACCACCCGGGCACTACCCTTCTTGTCAGCACACCAGAGTCATATCTAAGAACAAGCCCAACATCACTCAGTCAGATAACATGTGCCAGAGGGGTCATCAACCCCAGACATCCCAGACCACCAAGTCTGCCATTTGCCTCAGATTCTATCAAAGTTTTGTGGGGAGCCTCTCATTATAAACAAGTCTATAATGTGAGATATTCTGTGTCACTAGATTTATCCAAGCTTTATGTAGAGCAGGGCTTATAATTTTAAGTCCTTTGCTACTAGCCAGACCTGAAAAGTTACTCGCCATTGCAAGCCAAAACATACCCACCAGGACTGAATTTCTACTCTCCAGGGCTAAATTTTCACTCGCCATTGGCTATGGCGAGTGGCAATTTTGAGCCCTGATGTAGAAGATCCCTGTCCATTGTCTAATTCATATCCACCACCTTTCTTACCATAACAAGGGGTTCTCTGTTTAAAGCTTTATCTATCTCTATGTCTATCTCATCTGGTAGAATTAATAAAGAACAGAGTTTGGGCATCAAAAGCATTGGTTTCCCCAGGTCTACCTCTTTCCAGAACATTTGGAGATATGGACATTCACATATTATATGGAAAAATGTACCTCTGGTTCCAACACATCATGGGCAGGCTTCTCCACATGACTTTCCCATTTTACTTAACCTATCTGGTGTATAATAGGATATATGCAGAATTTTTAGTTGTATCAGTTGGTGTCTGGTCATAGTTGCAACCTGTGCAGAGCCTGTCCTAGCCAAGTCCCATTCTCAATCTTCCATGGGGCCAACGTCATTCTCCCATTTTCTAAGCACAGGACAGTCATGGTTCTCTATTTACAAATCCAAACATTTATATATAAATGAAATTGTTTATTAGGTATCCTGAGAAGGAGTTTGGAGAATAATGGCAATGAAGATATCTCTGGGTTTTCCTCCCCCATTGCACCTGGAGTGTGTGTCTGAAATGCAGGTATGAGTAGAACAGTGCATTTGGAATTTGATACTCTGAGTGCAGATGTTAGAATGACTTAAGATGTGTAATTGACCTAGTCTACTGATACCATATTGTGCCCATTTCTGGCCAAAGTCCATGTTATGTTACTGTTTCAATCCTGACGCTCCTCATAACAGGGTGCTGGGATCCATAGCCCTATACCCAACAGCTGCCTGAATGGTAGCCCAAGCTTCAAAAAGGGCCTGAGATAAGGAGGCCACTGCCCTACTTAACATACAAGATTGTAGCCCTAGATCAGCAAAGCTTTATCTATATGAACAAATTGTTGAGTAGATTGTGAATCTATATAATATAGTGCATATTGACCTTACACTGCCAAGTAATAATTGTAGAAGTTTGGTAAGGAAATCTGTTTCATAAGAGTTGGGAGCTTCATCATAGGGTGGCATCTTCTCCCCCCCAAATGAAATGAGTCATGATCTTTTCAATTTATTTAAAGTAGTTTTTGGGCATGTGAACCTGTGTGTTTTGAAAAAGATACAAAACATTTTTACTAGATTAGCTCTGTCTACTACATTTAATAGAAACTGAATCCACGAGGATACCTTCTCTCCAAAGTGTCTTATATTCAATGTCAGATTCCTCTAAAAAAAAATCCCGGAGAAACTTAAATTTTACTATCCCGCATCTTGTAGCCCTTAAAAAACTGAATTTAATTAGCCCAGCTGCATCTCTCAAACCTTTATCCATTTTCAAAGTTTTGTTTTTTTCCCTCTCCCCTAACATCAGCGTTCTAGCTGACAGCAGGGGATTTTGGTTCTGGGACCAGCGAAGGCTCTTCAGTAGAGCCAAGTTCACGCTATAGAAGAAGAAATCCTTCACCGAAATGGTCTTCTACGTGTGCTTGCAAACCAAGCACACGTAGAAGACCATTTTGGTGAATCATTTCTTCCATAATGTGATCTCGGCTCTGCTGAAGAGCCTCCACTTGCTCAGGGACCGGATTCTCCTGCTGTCAGCTAGAATGCTGATGTCAGGGGAGAGGGAACTTTGAAAGTGGATATCTCTCAAACCATAAAGGATTGAGAGATGCCGCTGGGCTCATTTAATTCAGTATTTTAAGTGCTATAAGATGGGGATAGTAAAATTTAAGTACTACTATCCCTTTAACACCCAAATAACTATACTCCTCCACACACCTCATTGGGATATTTACTAAGTTTATACTCTGGGATGAATTATCAATTGAAAGCATTGAGGACTTGGACCATTTAATCTGTAGACCCGAAAGAGCCAAAGGGTTCCACTATATTCAACACCTGAACAGGAGTCCATTGGCATCCCCCAAAAGTAACAATATGTTGTCCATTTATAAGGCATCTTATTTGAGTGCCCCGAATATTTTTGTCTGCTCTTATATGGGTAGCAAGTAGTTAAATCGCTAGTGCAAATAAGCCCAGAGATAAGGGAAGTGGAAGTACGCAGAGCTCAGTCCCCCCCATGATCACCCAGGCCCTTGAAGCTGTGTATAGAATCTGAACCCATTTAATAAAGGATGGACCAAAAACAAGTCGCTGAAGCACACCCCAAAGATAGTGCCACTCAATCAAGCCAAATGCCTTAGAGTCATCTAGGGTTGCTATGATCTGTTTACTAGAGTTGTCATGAGTAATTTGCAAGCACATAAATAGGCGTCTAAGGTTATGTGCGGTAGATTTGCCTGCTATAAATCCTGTTTGGTTTTCATGTACTGTATTAGTGTTGTTGTTGAGTTTAGCATGTTGGCAAGTATTTTTTGGAAATGTATTAGCATCAGTGGCCAGCAATGAGATAGGTCTTTATGAATTACAATACCTGATATATTTTCCCAGGTTCGGTAGCACTATGATTGAGGCACATGTGAGGGAATCAGGAAGAGCATTCTTATCCATAGCTGCATAAAAAGTATTCATCAACTGAGGACCAAGAACATCTGCAAAATCCTGGTACTATTCGGATGGGAGTCCATCCTTGCCCTGGGGTTTACCAGTAGGCAAGCTATGAATGGCCTCCATTACCTCTCTTAAAAGGATTGGAGCATGCACTCCAACATAAGTCTATAGTGGTCGGACAACTGGGGCATATCACATCCTAAAGAAAGTCAGTTATCTGGTTTTGGCAGATCTAATCTCATGGAGATGGGTGTAGAAGGCTGCAATCTGAGTATTGATTTCCTGTGGAGTCAAAACAAGATCATTATGCTCTTTAAACACTGAGGTACTTGTCGGGGCCCCCTTGCTATTTGTGACAAGCTGAACCATCAGCTTTCCCGATTTATCCCCATTTTCAATGTTTTTTGTAAATAAACACTTCAGGCATTTAATTCAGACATTTTTGTTGACAGTTGCATGGATTTAGATGTAAAATTTGCACAGAAGGTCGTGTCTCCCATCTCAGTATATTGTTTTTTGGCTTGGTCTGCCTCTTCTTCTAACCTGGCAAGTTCCTGATTCCTCTATTATTTTTTTTTTATGAAGCTACATGGAAAATGAGAGAACCCAGTGCCACTGCCTTGGCAGTTTACCATACCACCCAAACCCACTTTAAGATCAAAAAACGCTTGTAGACGTACACAGTGTTTGTTGGATATCTGGGGATTTGATAGCCAGACTGGGCTGAGTTTCCATTCTTTAGGTTGCATCTGTTCCTCCAGTTCAATCTCCAACAATAGGGGTGATTGATCCAAGGCCACTCTAGTTAGAAATCAGCAATCTTTCACAAGATGCCAGGCAGATGTAGAAATAAATGCAAAGTCTATACGCAACAGTGTTTTATATGTAGCTGAGTGAGGAGAGAACCCCTTCACTCAGGGATGTAAGGTCCTCCAGGAATCCATGAGTACCATCATTCAGTAAGCTGCAGAATGTATAAATATGTGTGAAACTATCAATAGACACCCCCCATCCTATCTAGACTGGCATCTAGGACCATATTGAAATCTCCCATACAAATAGTATTGGGGTCTGGTCTGGTCAAAACATACACAATTGCCTCACAAAGTATCGTTGAGCATCATGAACAATTATCCATTTAGTTTTAAAGTCAAAAAACCAAATCTGCCTTTAGAATCATTTTTTAAACCCATGAATTCAAGTTTAACAGCTCTCGCAATCAAGTTGGACACCCCTCTAGCATATGTCGAGTATATTGAGTAGTAGTGGCTCTGAATCTACTGCTCTACTGCTGACATAACCCTGGTTCCTGAAGCATAATTACCCCTCGTGTTTGTATCTTAATATGATTCATTGTAAATGATCTCTTAACTAAATCATAAATAGGGGTGAGCGAAAGGTCCTGTTGTGTTCCTACAAAAAAAAAAACACGTTGATGTCCACTTTTTTGCAGGAAAATCCACTTTAAAACCAGTGATTAAAATCTTTGCATTTTTCACCCATTGGCAAAAATTCTTCACCATTTTTTCAATGGCTAGAAAGTTTCCGTCCATTGTTTTATCTGTTTTTTGCCTTTTTGCTATAAAAATTTACATATTCCAGGAAGTTAAACACAATGGAAGCAGTTAGAGAATAAGGTAGACATACCGTGCTGTTCTGCTGCGATCTTTTTGCAAAATGTAAGCAGGAGAGGCTCATAGTGAGTAATATCACTATGAGAAAGTTTACAACTAATAAAAGGAGGTACTGGAAGGACCCTTATGTGTCCATTGAGTCTGAGGAGGAGGAGAAAGTGAGCACTACAGAACCAATGCTGTCCAGTCCCCCCTAAATCACCACTAGTGATCTTGGGGAAATTAATGTTAAGGGAGGAAGAAAAGGGTAGTAGTGAGAGCACGACAGGCTAGCAGAATGTACCTACTGCCAGAAGTGCTGCCCCTGCTGCCACCATTGTTGTGCCTGCTGTCAAAAGTGCTGCCTCTGCTACTGCTTCCACCATTGCTGTGTTTGCTGCCACCAGTGATGTGCCTGCTTCCAGTGCTGAACCTGCTGCCACCAGTGCTGAACTTGCTGCCAGTGTTGTAACACTCAAGGGGGGAAGGAAAAAATGATCCCAAGTATGAAAGCAGGGGACCCTAAGTAACACTTGCCATCACCAATCATTCCTGCCAGTGCTAATACTACTACTAAGAAGGTCCAGCATCGTTTTAGTGTTAGGAATGAAGGAGGAGGTAATCATCATATTACTAGTGACTGAGGAAGAAGACTCAGGGGTTGAAATTGATGTGTTTGGTGTTAGTAGTAGTAACAGTAATGATAAGCAGCTGGTGTGAATAGCATTAGAGGATTTTTAGGAGAAGCAATTGAGAGTGTGCAAACTAGTGGTCAAGGGAGCCCACCCCATTCCCTGACCCTGGGAGTCCCCCCCCCCACCGCATTGTCCAGGTGTAACATGATCCTGAAGAAGAAAGAATTGGTGGCTAGCAGGTGCAGCAATAATGCCACCACCACAACCAGGAGCACAGATCAGCTGCCAGTGCCTGCTGCTAGTGCTGCCAGGCTGCCTTCTTCAGGTCACCAAGAAATGGCAAGTGTGATATTAGGGGACACTCTGTCACATTTCTTGTCACCTCCTCCAACCAGCAATGATACGTCTGTAATAGAGCGGCAGCAGCAGCAGGGAGCGACTAGTGGTGGTGATGATGATGATGATGGTGGAGACGCTGGGGTGGAAGAGACATTGATGGCCTTTATAACCCAAACTGAGAACGAATGGGAGACAGGGATGATGGGCATCAATACCACCACCAGCAGTGAGCTTTTGGAATTTACAACTGTGCTAATTCCTGCTGCTGCTGCGTGAAGGTGATTGTGGAGGACAAGAAAAAAGAGGCCATTCTTCTCTATCTGTTCCCTATCCCCTGAAGTCATGGGTTTGGGAATATTTTACTCTTGGGGCAGGCACAGTGCAGTCACTGACAACGGCACTGTGCATAATTTGTGACAAGTCAATGAGAAAGGGAAAGGAGAGAACACACCTAGGCACAACCGCCTTGATAACACACGTGAAACACAGACACAATGACATTTATGTGAAACATGTTAAAGCCAAACAACCACCACAGAAATTGAGCACCGCTGTTGCTGTACCCCCTGAGTCTCCAGAAAAGCAACAAGAAGTGAGGAAGAGATCAAAGAGAGGGAAGAATAGAGAAGCCAAGGCAGAGGTTGGATGTTTGATGATGAGAGAAATAACTAGCTCGCCATCACCTTCTTCTTCTAGGGTAACTACATCTTCTGCCAATCCACCTCGTTCATCGTTACCTCCCCCAACAAATGATAGCCACTCTGTTGATATTAGGATCTGACAGTTCATTTCCACCCATTGCACATTGTGTGGTGCACTGACCACACATGGCAGTGTGGTGGAGGAGAATCGCAAGCAGGGCATCAAGCGGCATCTGAGGAGATTCCATCCCACAGAATATGCTAAGATGGTGGCAGGGAGGGCTCATCATTACTGTTAAACTGTCAGCAAGTTGTCATGTATCCATAATGGGGTGTGGAAAAGTGGCATAGTGATAGCAGGTGTACTTAGTTTCTGGTGTCATGGTGTTTGGATAGAATTGTTCCAGGTGTTATTTACCACACACTGTGCACATTGCAGTTGTTGACAAAACACCCATGATTTTGGAGGAAGGGCAGGTGGAGAAGAACTATCGGCCAACTTCTTCTTTTCTCAACATATACCTGAAGTCGTGGAGGCTAGTTATGGTGCTGCTACTGCCCCAGGTGCATCACTGGAGCTAGTAGTGGCAAGTGGAACCTTCATCATCCATCACCCATGTTACTGCTGTTCTTGATCCCATTCTCTTTGAGCTGCCTAATCACCCTGCTGCTTCAACAACTCAGCAGCAGCAGCAGCAGCAAGATCAGCAGTTGCAAATTCCACATCTACATCATGGCATTTTTTTTCTCAGGGCTTGTGCTTTAAAAAAACAAAACAAAAACAAAAAAAAAACATAGTCCTACAAAAAAATAAATAAACTATTTTTAGGGGGTTGTTTCTAACAAGCCTAAGTCCTGCTAATCAATGTTTCCTTAGGGCTTGTGCCAAATAAGTCTTAGTCCTACAAATCAATGTTTCCTTAGGGCTTGGGCCTTTAATAAATCTAAGTCCCATAAATCAATGTTCCTTCAGGGCTTGGGTCTCTAACAACAAATCTTACATATTATCCTCTACAAAATACTCTTTCAGTATCAGTCTACCCCACTGGCAGCTTACATCAATAGTTCCCTGTCTCCATCATGTTACATACAAATTTCTTATTTAATTATATTTATTTATTTTTTATTAACTGCCCCCCCAAAAACAAATTCCCTGTTCAACTGATTCTTTCTCCAGATTCCACACAAGCACCCTCTTTAGATCCCTTTTAAACCATGTCTTATGGGGTATTTTTAATTGTATTTTGGATGTATTTTTATTAACTGCCCCCTTATCCCAGTTAAAAAAATAAAATCCCTGTTCAACTGATTCTTTCCCCACAATCCACCAACACAGGCACCCTCATGCCCCTTAAATACTATGCCTTTGGGGAATAAAATAATATTTGCTATGTGTTGTGTATAGATTCAATGTTCCATTGATTTCAATGGAATCAGCTAGATGGAAAAAAAATTGGAAAAACGGCACTTTTCACAGGGAAATTATTTGCCAAGCAGGAAGTGCCATTATTCACAATTTCAGTTTGAGACTAAAATTTTCACATATCCCTAATCGTTAATATAGAAATTTACTGCCAACATTTGCTATCTGGATACAATATAAACTGCGGCTCCTAACCTGCAGCCTGCCTGAGGGGGAGAACACTCTCAGACACAGGAGAGAGATGAGAACCCTAAATCTACCTAAACCCCCTCTACCTCCCAACCTCCAAATAACTCAGAACCCCAAGACCCTCCCTGTCACCATCCCTCTCACCTTGATGGAGACTTCATACCCAAACTTGGATGGAGGATGTGCCTCCAGCCGAACCAGCAACATAAGAACAATCATTAAACAGTCATACTTTAGTACAATATGTAGCAGGCCCAACATATGCATATAAAAGTCCTTACTGCTCCACCCCTGCAGAATAGTTAAAGAAAATGAGCTTCACTCCGGATTTAGAGTCTAAAGATACCCCGTTCATGCCTCTCAGGTCACTTTCAAGTATCTCCTTAAATTATAAGCATACATAATAGGCTACTGCTCCCTCCCTTGTTGCCCCCCTTTAACGCATCAATGGTGTGTCACTTCTAGGTGCTGCAGTGTACACTCCGCCTAACATTAAATATAGTGGAGAGTGTTCCCCCTGGATGAGTCCAGTGGGAACAGACCCCCTCCCCCAGTTCATATCCAAACACATTTTCCAATACATTATTAGTTGCATGACCCCATAAGTAACAGCGTAAAACACCCTACACCTCAGGCTCCGCATACCCCCACCCCCAGGGTTGGACGTACTGAGCATCAACTCCCATGACACTCAAAGCATGTCGTCTCTCCCCCTATGCAGGCCCAACTTTAGCATAGCATGTTATACAGGAAGGCACTAACATATTAACAGGATCATGTACAAGATAAAAACTCCCATGTTTTATCACTTGTCACATGACCTTCATCCCTCCTCCCAATCCCCCTCCCCTCAAGATCAGAATGACCCACTGGATGGCCAGGAGCTAACAAAGGCCAATGTTCTGTGCCAGTTAAAGTAGCATAGCGCTCCACCTGGGCAGGCCCCACCCCATCACAGCATATTATGCAAACAAATTAGACAATCCAATCCATCATACAGCAATATTATCACATTATTTATATTAGCAGGGGAGGGAGGATAGAAATAGAAAAAAAAATAAGGGGGGAGAAAAGAGAGAAGGGGCACCGTGCATGATACCTTAACAGGTGGAGGTCTAGGATCATTATTCAGTATAAGCTATATATCAGGCTGCAAAAGTTCCACAGAGAGTATCTCCCATGTGAGTCCGGCACTGGAGAGTCAGTCGCTTTTTATCGGATACGGACACAGACAATTCAGTCATATAGATACCAGACAAGGTCAACCAGACCAAAGGAGACCAGATCTGATATCCAGCCTTAAATGCACACAAGGGATGTCCACTGCTCCCACAGGGTGTGTAGGTAGCGCCAGGGGAGAATCTTCAACACAGCAGCTGGGGTAGATACAAGGGTAGACCTCTGTACACATCTCCTTTACTCAGCATGGATTTCTCAAATATTCTCTAGCCATCTCTGAGCCTCTGACTCTGAGGTGAAGAATACTGTAGCACCTCCATAGATCACTCTCCGCTTTGCAGGGCTAGATTATGGAATATGAAATCCCCTTTTCTTGAAGCCACCTCTTTACCTCCAGAAATTGTCAGCGTTGTTGCTGGACATCAGAAGAGAAGTCTGGGAATATAGAGACTCACTTGTTTTCATATTCAATGGACCTCTTCAATCTGGCCAGGATTAGTATAGCATCCCTGTCTCTGAAATTCACAATTTTGGCTATCAATGGTCTCAGCAGTGCACCTGGCAGAAGAAAAGAGGAGGGAACTCTATGCGCTCTCTCCACCACAAATGTACCAGATAATCCTGTAGTCCCAAGGGTGTTTTTCAGCCAGGTTTCCAAGAACCTTTTAGGGTTGTTAGTGTCACTCCTCTCTGGAATCCCCAGCACATGTATATTACATCTCCTGGACCTATTCTGAAGGTCATCTGGTTTTAGTTGCAACGTCATCACTTGCTGTTTCAATACTTCAATCAACTCTGTAATAGGTGGTACCAAATCATCTATCTCCAATACCCGACATTGCATAGTGGATATTTTCTTGCACATGAGCTGCTGATCTACCCATAATAAATTCAGCTCCATCTGGATGGAATCCATAATTGCCTCAACTTCCTGATCCGCCATCTGTTTTCTAGTGAATTTACTCAATTTGGCTCTGTACTCTCCTGTTTTCTTTCCCATTCTGAGAGAGTGATTCTTTTGCAGGCAGCTGCGAAATTAGAAATTTAGATTTGGTACAGCAGTGTGGCAAATCAGGTACAGGATATTGTTGGGATTTGCAAAATAAACTTTGTCACTTCATATAGTTTAAAGTGGAGCCGACAGAGATGACTTCATTACCAGCATGTCTGGGGCAAATTACCACCTTCCAATTCTACCATTTGTAGATGCACCATATAGCAAATGACTTTGAGAGTAGGAATGTCACAGTATATGGCTGTGTAGCTGTAAAGTGCCTATAGTCTACAGAACAGTGGATATACAGGTAAGGAGTAAAAGCGGAAGGGTCTCAAAGGAGATGTTTAACTCTCACCAATTAATTGGAGCAGCATCAATGATTCCCAACAGGCTCCGTTGTAGGATCCAAGCTTCTTCCAGTGCAACCGCTTTGTGCTTGACACGTTAGCATCTATCAACAGGTAGGTGTATGTCCCAGAGATCTGCTGCCTAGATAAATCAGGCCACAACACACTGAACAAGTTGATTGGGTTCACTGCCACCCCTGCCGTGCTCCAGTTCCAGTCTGCTGGGGCAATAAAGTGTTCGCCGATGGCACTCTGCTTATATCGCAGCTTTCAAAGAGGAAAATTAGAGGCCGCAGTGCCACTAGGCTGCACTCCCAATCCAGCTGCATCACCAACTACCAGGCATACTCACAAATAGCAGGAATCTGTCCCACAGCAAGGATAGATGTATGAACCCAGCTCTACCTTTACCAGGAGTTATATGGCAGTAATATACTTAAAATAAGTATAGTTTAAGGGGTTAGATGGCCATGGATTAAATATAATTCTGAGGAGCTCAGCATAGTTGTGTCCACTCAGTTCAGCTTCTGGCCATGATCCCCCATGTAAAAACATTTAACCCTTTGAGTGTCAGGGGGTATGCAATGCATTGCAAAGCAATGTGTTGCATACCCCTCTGGCACTCAAAGGGTTAATAATTTTTTAATCATTACCCTTTATACAACAGAAAAAGCCTTACATTATGTATTGTAACTTGTAACAATAAAGGCTTACTACTAATATAACACTTGAATCCAAATGTGAACACTTATATAGCATTTAAGGAGTTAAAGAGCATTTCCAGCTGCAGTTTCTTTTTCTTTATTATTTTTTTTCCTTTTTTGAATCACAATAAAAAATAATCTGGTTTCATATCAATGTTTTCCTTACTCTTGATCTCATGAGATGCTGTCAGCCTGGTTATTTATTGCATTTTTGGAATAGAGGAAATGGCCAGCACAGGAAACTATCAGATATCCAGGTGCAATCAGTGGGGATGCCACTGCATATGCAATCAAATTGCACTTGTTATACATTCACCTCCAGTGCTGTGAGATCATTGCTAAGGATGGGTAAGAAGGATGGCATGACAAATACTCACTGGTATTGATGTACTAAGGAACAAGTCTGGTGTAAACTAGTGTATCACAGGCGACAAATAAAAATTCCCTAAATTGCCAAAGCAGTGTAGACCTCTCTGGCATTCTCTGGTTTATGTAAACCCACTTTAAATCATGGGGTGTTTTTATTTGTCCACTATGGAACAGTTGGGTTGAATCAGAATTGCTCCAGTTCTTCTTAATATATCAACCTCAATGTGTTTATGTAAAGAGTTGCATCTGTATATAAAAACTAAAAATGTGTTTCAGATACACCTAAGCTGACGTACTAAGTAGAACTGGGCCTAGATGCACTAAAGGTTGATGTGGTGTTGGTATAATTTTTTCAATGTGTTCAAATCATTCCGACAATTCGATCTGCACACACATCGACATATTCACAAAAATTGTCGAATGGAAGGGGAGGGTTGGAGAAGGTCCCTATTAGGATACAGGATTTTTGAAGGTTGTCAGTGTGGAGGGTATGTCCTCCCCTCACACATCACTTAAAGGGATAGTAATACTTCGTTTTAACTTTATTTTATTTTGTAGGCATTAAAAAAACATGAAGAATGATATAAGTCTTATCTCTCAAACCTTTATGGTTTAAGAGATATTCACAAACAAAGTATCCCCCCCCTGTTCAACCAGATCAGAAGGGAGCTGCCCAGGTAGACTGCAGAGAGGGACAATCTTCAATTAAGATAAGGGAAAAAGCTGAAAAACTTGTCAAGGGGGGAAGGGCTTTCATTGTTTTCATACAAAGAAAATTGTCCCCTTCTGTTATCTGTCTGGTCATACAACCTGATCCACATCTGAGAAGAGATGGCTTACACTAGGTAAAAGGGGCGGGGAGGGGAACTTTGCTTGTGAATATCTCATAAACCATAAAGGATTGAGAGATAAGACTTATATCATTCTTCATGTTTTTTTAATGCCTACAAAATAAAATAAAGTTAAAACGAAGTATTACTATCCCTTTAAGACAATTCTGAACAGCATTCTCTCTGTGCTTCCCTACCAAGCCAGTAGGGGAATAAAGAGAAGGCTTTCAGCACCATAACAACATTGAATGCCATAAGGATGTGCATTGCTCACCCCTGTGGATCTCAAAGGGTTAAAATTAACAAAAATAGTACATAAAGCACTACACAATTATCCCCTAGTCTATGTTTCAGCCCAATCAACTATATATATCTGTAAAATTCAAATACACTTCTGAATTAACACACGATTGATAACCAATGCAACATATATACATGTATATATATTCTGGTTGGATAGTAATTGGAAAATAGGTCATAAAGTATTTTGGTCTTGTATTACTATCCAACCTGTTTATGTATATTGTATTGTTATCAATCGTGTGTTAATTCTGAAGTGTATTTGAATTTTAGAGATATGTTTAGTTGATTGGGCTGGTATATGAATATTGATCAGTAGATGTATATGATACTAGTGCTCAGTGTGAACCTGTGTTCAGGATAGGGTTTCTGAGCTATAAGATAAGAGCCGAAGGTTGAATCATAAGCAGGGATACAGTAAGAGACATGGGTAATTTATATTTATGAGAGGATCTTTTTAAGACTCATATGGTGGAATTGTTGGTGATATAAGTGTTTAGTAGCGCTTGAAGTGCAGCAATGCACTTCTCATGAATGAACCCAGTGACAGAGTTCACTTCAAGCGCTACTGCTGGAGCCGTCTTATACAACTGATCCAGTAGTAAGAAAGGAAGGCATAAAATGCCATCCTTGTCGCCCCATGGATCATCTATCCTTCTGGATAGGTGATCCATGATAGTGGGGATATTAGAAGGGGTCCTGATGTCTCCCTCGAGATCTGAATCATTGTATATTAATAGAAAGCGCATATAACCTATGTTAGACATAGGTTATATGCGCTTTATTAACAAACCCGGCAATTGTCGCCTGCATGGATCACCTGTCCTACTGGATAGGTGATTCATGCTAAGGGGTGTCAGGAGGTGTCCTGATGCCCCCTTTGAGGTCTGAACTATATATATTTATTAAAGATTCATTAAGATTATAGCATGACAATAAAATACACAGGGAAGGTATGCAGCCACATACCTTGCCTATTAACCCAAAATGCCTATTAACTGAGTCCCTGTTAGAAAATTGAACTAATAAAAAGAAAAGAAATTGTGTGAAACTAATAATATCATAAAAAATCAGCAAAATGTACAGGAGAGTGAAAATATCACCAAAAGAAACTAAACCGCATAATGAACACAGGTACCAATTTGTAGCAGCATGAATTACTATTGGGATGCCAGTACATTGCAGAGCTTTACTATTTAAATAGTTTTGGTTTCTTTTGGGTTTCAGCCATGTTTTTTTGCCCTGTAATAGTATTCTTTGCTCTATTTTATCATACTCCAATGCTTTGCAATGTGCTGGAGACCCAGCTGGGTGGTATCAAGCAGTGTATGTGGGGCAAACACACACACAATGATGATGTTCCCCATGCTGCGCCACAGTATAGAAATCTGATACGCGACCCCTCTCTAGCATTCAAAGGGTTTAATGGCCCATTTCAATCAACGGCCATTTTGGATGGTTACTTTTATCTGTGGTGCCATTCATTTTTCCAGGATTGCACCTCTCTGGCTTATTAATTGCATCCATTAGTATATAATATAAAAGCACTATAAAGTTCTAAACTTCATTGCTTCCTCGATTAAACCCATGAAAGCATGAGGAAAAAGCTGTTAATATTGAAGGTGTTTTTATTAACCCATTGGATGCTTGAAAAAAAAAAAAAAGCTGTTAGTATTAAAATTATTCTCTACTGAGCCCTTCTTAGTGAAAAGAAAACTGGTAGTACTGAAATTGTCCCCAGTACCAATTGACTGCTTAAGAAAAAATGCTGCTACTAACTTATTACCCGCTTGAATGCTTGAGATCTCACCAATGCATCGCAAAGCTGTCTCTAGCATACAAGAAGTTAAATCACAGATACTGGACAGTTTTTATACACTATTTTCCACATTAGCAGTTAAATTTCTTTCTTCTGTTTTTTTTTTTTTTTTTGTAGGTTTGTTTCCTAATTAAATAGAAAAAACATCATGTGAATAAAAGAAAAGCAA
This sequence comes from Rhinophrynus dorsalis, assembly GCA_037306005.1. Lineage (NCBI taxonomy): Eukaryota > Metazoa > Chordata > Amphibia > Anura > Rhinophrynidae > Rhinophrynus > Rhinophrynus dorsalis. The sequence continues at coordinate 218,620,230 of CM074718.1, read as the reverse complement.
TACTACACTAAACACACACACACCGTCAAATTGTATTGTTTTTTCTTAATGATCATCTTTATCATTTATTTTCATCCACAATTTATTGCAAGCTTCTATTTCTAAGTGAATGATTAAATCCACATATAACGGTTTCTAAAAACCTGAATTATAAACAAGCAATCTGTTTTCCTGTGACAGATTATCTTTTCCACAGACCATTAGCTTTAAAGACTATAAAGCAATGCTGAGTGACAAATTAATGACAGGTTCATTTTATAGAAAAAAAAAAAACGACCAAACTATTTTTTTCTGACTATAGTGAGAATGATTTTCTAAAAAAAACACTGGAACAATTTGAGGCAAACAAACTGCACCATAAGGGTGTTGTAGTTGATGTATCAGTGCTGCAGATGACTATAAGCTATTTTCTAACCTTAACATAGTATAATAGTAACACAGTTGATGAGGTTGAAAAAAGAAATCAAGTCCAGCCCATGCCAAAACACCCCTGTAAATCCTGAAGAAGGCAAAAAAAACCCTCTGAAGCCATTTCCATCTGTCATAATTCTCAATATTGTTCTGTGCTAGATAGGCATCCATTGCTTTTTTAAAGCAGTTGCATTATTTGCAAGTACAACATTCCAAGGCAAAGAATTCTATAGCTTTACTGCACCTTACTTTAAAAAATCCCTGCCTTTGTTTTAGTCAAAAAAGCCTTTCCTCTAGTCTTAATGGATGACCTCTTGTCCTTAGCTCAGCTCTTTGTGTAAATCAATCATTGGATAGTTCTTTGTATTGACTTTGAATATATTTGTAAATGTTATTTTTTTGCCTTTAACAATGTAGGACTGTATGCATCAGTATACATTAACCCCTTTCCGACAATGGACGTACATGTACATCCAGGAAGTCATTTTAAGCAATGAACAAAACAGTTCGGCGGGCGTTAAGTGCCGGCAGTGTGTGCACGCGGCTGGTCACTAAGGGGTTAAATAATAGTAGTCTCCAGTGTAGATTTCTACATTCCCCAGCCCCAAGAATATTTATGTCATCATCAGTGCTAAATATGTAACCTTGTAATGGCATGTAGGGATGAGAAAAACATTTACTATATGAAGAAATAAATGGAAATGGCCTTCTGCAGGAATTTCCATTAGAAGGCCATTTCTGCCGCCATTCCCACAGCAAATTGATGTTAGTGAATGTGTGTACACATGCATCTTTGACTTTGTGCGTGCATGTGCACATGCATACGTGTGTGATGATGTGTGTGTATGCATGCTGGAAAGTTAATCCCTGTGAAATCGGTTACTTAACCTTCTGGCTATACAGACTCTCATTCACTTGCATTTTCCTTCCAGAGGAAATTTCTACATAAACAAGAAAGATCTATAGTGCCAAGTCATAAGTAGTTAAATGGTGTTTCAGGTTAAAGCTTACTTTATTCTATGTTTTCACCTCAATATAAAGACTAATGTGAGTTTACTTATGCTTGAGGGAGCAAACTGTTCCAAATACGTAATCAAGTCTTCAATTGACCCCATCTCCAGTGAATTGCTTTGAAGGCTATAGAGGTCTCCAGTGAAGATTTTTCTAATGTCAAAGGAGTTAACTAAACTCCTGCAAAAGGACAATGGTGTAAGGAATAATAACACCACATTTAGGTAAGAACAGGTCATATTTACTAACCAATTTATAAAATCCTAAACATGGCTGTCACCCAGAGAATGAAATGTGTAGGACCAGGAGAAAAGCCTCTCCAGAATGGTGGGAGGCCTAGGGTCTATGTGCTTCCTAAAGGAGTGGTGAGTGCCTTCATCGGAAGAGTTAGAGTGAGTGGGCACTGTAGTGGCCAGATGCCCATTTCAGTTGTGGGCTGTAAGTCAAGGTGGCTTCAGCCACAGAGAGTACCCTGGTGTACCCACCACAAGGATCTTAGGATGTCTTCCCCAACTCCTCTGTCAGGACTAAAAGATACAGGGAAATGTCATGCAATCCAGGACCAGGTGCAGTGGGCGGGGCGCCCACTCTTGCCTCTAGTGGGATTATGAGTAAGCTCCAGCTTAAAGCTAAATGGACTGTGAGTATTATTTGTAACCCCTGGCAACCTGTGCAACTTTGCTGACATACCAAGAAGAGAACAGCAGAAGTGTTTAGTTTTTGTGCTTTACCCCTGTTTTGTTTGCCTGTAATTGTTGTCCTATGTTTGTGTGCCTCTCTAATAAATGCAATTTATTATCTTTTTATCTGGCTGGATAAATAGCTTAACCCTCGGTCTAGCAAGCAGTAACCGCTGTACCCCCGTCACAATAAATAACACACACCAATCAAATATTAATCACATTGTAAAACAAAATTAGAATTGTTCTTGCCCCTTATAACCGCTTCCCAGCTTAACTTATCATCTTCGTTAGCATGAACAAATACAAAAATAGGCTCATGCTGAAACCAAACCATTACCCACATTTTAAAGTGCAGTTAACCAATTTCCCCCAATTGTGCCAGACCCAGCCAGCTAAAATGGATATCATAACCACCTGCGGCATAAGCCCGATGCCAGCCTCCCTAGGGTTACCTCCCTAAGGATCCATCCTGAATTATTTTTCCAACAATCAACATACCCCCATACGAGGCAAGGACACCATTGCACCCACCACTGTTTGACCATGACTACCAAAGGAATGGACAGACGGGCTTGCTACTCCCATCCTCCAATGCTACTGCCTCCATTTTTCCTGTTCCCCTCTACCTTAGACCCTCAGATTCCACAAACCTCACCCAAATTGTAAACATCCCCTTTTGCATGCTTCCCTTACTCTAGTTTGCTCAGGGGGTTTTCTTTATCATCCTCATCTTAGACAAGCAAAATAAGCTAAAACTGGATTTGCCAAATGATGTACAAAGCTTTTCTTGATCTGTTTTCAGGCAAATGGCTCCATCTATCCGAACATCAGAAACACTTCTTCTCTAAACAAAGTACTATATGTCAGGATATTATTATGTATGATCATTTTACAGTAAGCACCATGACATTTGCAAAGTAACCTGCACATTTTTTGCTTACATTTTGGAATGTAACCCCTTATGGACCCATGACATGCCAGCACCATCATCTGTAAACTTGCGTTAAGGACCAATGATGGTCCTGGCATGTCATGGAATTCAGGGGTCCCAGCACAGCTGCATGCTGCTTGGGGATCCCTGTATCTATATCATGGAAAAAGTTCTGTGGTCTTTAACTGCCAGCCGCACATCAGCACACTGGTCATTAGGAGGTTTAAAACTATTCCAAAAACAACACTATATTAAGCTATGAAATTTACAATGCAAATTTGTTGCATATTAATAGCCATTTGAGTGTCAGCGGGCTGCAAAACACATTGCAAAGCTATGCACTGAGCAGCTCTCTGACATGCAAAGGGTTATGGAGCAACATGTAAGTTTGTAGTCAATAAGCTAAAAAGAATCAATCCATGGGCAAACAAACTTCACCATAAGGGACAAATGCAGATTCTCAAAATACCTATTTATTTATAGCCTGTACTTATATAAAGATGAATAACATCAATGAAGCTTACTGCCGAATGTTTTCTGTTCTGTTCCCCAGGTAAAGGAAACTCCTGTATTTACTTGCCTATAGGACACACACCAATGCCTGTTTCTTGTTTACTGTTGCTTGTGTAGGTGTGCAACTATTTTTTTTTATTTTTGTTACATACGTCAACATATAAATAATCTATGAATCAGAAACAAAAATTGATTAAAAGAGAACTGATCAATGAGCAAACATGGGACAGAACCACGGCAAATCATGTCAACATATCTGTGAAAACAATACTTAACAACATGACAACAATATATACAACATTAAAGGATTATATTCATGTACATTAGCATATGTTTTATATATCATACAATGCACTTAATGTGAAACTGGGTAGGTGAGATTGTCTAAGTGGTGATAGTTCCTATGTTATTCTTTTAGGGCCTATGCACTAAGATCTCAACATAGGAATTGGAGAAGTGATAAACTGGAGAAGTCATCTCCATTTTATCATCTCTTTATCACACTTATGCAATCTCCCCCTAAATGTTATATTGGTAAAACAGGTCTACAAATTACAACTTAATTTAAGAATGAATACATACCATATATTGAGAAATATGATTTGAAATAAAGCCCCCCACCCCCCACTGGTCATCATTTCATCCAGAGAAACCACTCAGTCGACAGCCTTAAAATCAAAATACTGAGAGGGAAGGACATTTTCAGGAGAGAAGGACATTTCAAATTTAGGTGATCAGGGGGTTAGGCACTAAGGTGTGATAAAGAGATTATAAATCGGAGATTACTTCTCCAGTGATATCACTTCTTCAGTTTCTATGCTATTTTATAGAGTCTATGCACTAAGATCTCCAAAGTTGAAGAAATCCCAGTGCATAGGCTCCATAGAATAACACAGGAAATGGAGAAGTGATATCACTTGAGAAGTCATCTCCTCTTTATCACCTCTTTATCACGCCTTAGTGAACCCCCCCTCATTGTTTCCACTCTAAACAATGGACTAAGTAAAGACTTGGGATTCTGTACACAGTACCAAAACTTTAAATAATATTTCCTTTAATTTATTTTCCTTTAGGTTATGTTTACTCATTTTCCTCAAATGATATTTCTTTAACTTTCTTTTAGTTTTATTTCTATGTACTATGGATCTTACTCTCGCCCCCTATCTCTTTGCGTGCCACCCTCCCGACCCCCCATTCTACTTGCTATGAATTTGAACTAGCCATTTAATATAAATGTTTCATTTATTAAACACAGTATGCTTTTAACTTAATAAAGGGAGAATGCCTTAAAAAATGAATAGTAGTAAAAAAAAAAAAAAGATATATCACATACTGGGATACTCATTAATTTTGCATCTACACCACTGGACTAAGTTAACGCTAAGTTAAGTATGTGTGTAGATAGATAAATAGAGGATGGATGGATAGATAGATAGATAGATAGATAGTTAGATAGATAGATAGATAGATAGATAGATAGATAGATAGATAGATAGATTGATATAATATGGCATACTATGGCCATATTATGTGACTAAAACCTCATCTTTATTATAGTGGTGATATGCAGACAATATGCTGCAGAGTGAAGGGATGATGCTGATAAAATATGTGCATTGATATTTTGTGTTTTTGCTTTTAGCTATTTTGGTCAAATTGATTGCATTCCAACTGTTTTCAATGTGTTTTCTTGGGTGTGCTTACAACTTGACCTCGAACTGTAGTAGTAATAATAATAATAATAACATTAAACCCTTTAAAATCAACTTTAGCATACTGAATTTGACCCACAGTTATAGCTGCATACTGAAACCAGCAAATATCAACAGCACCTCTCACATAAAACAAATGGGATTAATTATTTAAGGGATTAAGCAGATCATGTTGTTCTTATAGCAGACTCCCATCTACTTAGCATGCACAGTAAAATGTATAAATATTAGTGATGAGCGAGCACCCCAATGCTCGGGTGTTCGGGTGCTCTGACCGAGCACCCCCTGAGGCTCGAGTGCTCGGCCGAGCACCCGAGCCCCATTGAAGTCAATGGGAGGACTCGAGCATTACACCAGGCACCCCCTGCTCTGATGAGGGGAGGGTGCCTGGTCCATAGGAAAAGGGCAGAAAAGGATGGAAACACCACAGAAATGGTTCAGGGACAGCATAGGGAGGATGTCTGGATGCATCTTGGACTCCAACATCGCTGCTGGGAACGATCTTTCGCCCGTAGTACGCCATTTTTACAGACTGACCATAAAACACACAAAAAGGAAAATAAAAACGACTTTAGGCGAAAAATTGTTACCAAACAATATTTGCTGTATATTTACTTGTATATCATCTGCAAATTCTCCCAAAAATTTCCTTGATTTTCTGAAGTGAGGCCATGATTAAGAGGGAAACGTGCGCAGAGGCAAATTCTCCCAAAAAATTCCTTGATTTTCTGAAGTGAGGCCATGATTAAGAGGGAAACGTGCGCAGAGGCAAATTCTCCCAAAAATTTCCTTGATTTTCTGAAGTGAGGCCATGATTAAGAGGGAAACGTGCGCAGAGGCAAATTCTCCCAAAAATTTCCTTGATTTTATGAAGTGAGGCCATGATTAAGAGGGAAACGTGCGCAGAGGCAAATTATCCCAAAAATTTCCTTGATTTTATTGAACTGAGGCCATGATTAAGAGGGAAACGTGCGCTGAGCTGACCATCTAAAACATTATGGGTGAGGGTCTGCTGCAGAGCTGACCATCCTAAACATTATATGCGAAGGCCCGCTAGTGAGCTGACGCTATAAAACATTATATGCGAAGGCCCGCTAGTGAGCTGACGCTATAAAACATTATATGAGAGGGCCCGCTAGAGAGCTGACCCAATAAAACATTATATGAGAAGGCCCGCTGGTGAGCTGACCTATATAAAAATTGTCAAACAGGGCCCGCTGGTGAGCTGGCCCTATATAAAAATTATATCACAGGGCCCGCTGGTGAGCTGGCCCTATATAAAAATTATAGCACAGGGCATATGGAAGAGGAGGAGGAGGATGAGAAGATTAAGAGTCAACCATATACCCGTTTTTTGGGTGGAAGGGGTGAATGGGAATACAGAGTATTCCCATCATTGTAAATAATATATGTAAAGTGAGTTTATGTTCCCCCGGGGCTTTCCTCCAGTGGAGTGGAGAAGTCAGGGGAAATCCAGGCCTTGTTCATTTTTATAAGTGTCAACCTATCAGCATTGTCGGTGGAAAGGCGGATACGCTTATCTGTTATGATGCCACCAGCAGCACTAAATACCCGCTCAGACAGAACGCTGGCGGCAGGGCAGGCCAGCACCTCCAAGGCGTAGAGTGCCAGTTCATACCACGTGTCCAGCTTGGACACCCAGTAGTTGTAAGGCACAGAGGGATCAGTGAGGACGCTGACACGGTCTGCTACGTACTCCTTCACCATCTTCCAAAACTTTTCCCTCCTTGTGACACTAGGCTGCGCATCAGGGTGAGGGTGCTGGCGGGGTGTCATGAAGGTGTCCCACGCCTTGGAGAGTGTTGCCCTGCCTTTCTCGGAACTGCTGTGTGCTCCCCTTTTCTCCCCTTCTCGGTTGGCCAAGGTAGCACGTACTCTGCCGCCAGCGTTGTCAGATGGAAAATTTTGGAGCAATTTTTCAACAAGAACCTTCTGGTATTGCACCATTTTGCTTGTCCTCTCCACCGGAGGAATGAGAGATGAGAAATTCTCTTTGTAGCGGGGGTCCAGAAGGGTGAACACCCAGTAATCCGTGCTGTCTAAAATGCGTACAACGCGTGGGTCACGGGAAAGGCAGCCTAACATAAAGTCAGCCATGTGTGCCAGAGTACCAACAGGCAAGATTTCGCTGTCCTCACCAGGAGGATGACTCTCAATATCCTCATCCTCTTCCTCCTCTTCTGCCCACCCACGCTGAAGAGATGGAACTAAAGTTCCATGGCTACCCTCTGTAGCGGAGGCAACCGTGTCTTCCTCCTCCTCCTCCTCCTCCGCCTCCTCCAATTGTCGCTGAGAAGACGAAGTGAGGGTGCTCTGGCTATCACCTTGTGTAAGCTCTTCCTCCCCCATTTCCACCTCTTCCACATGCAAAGCGTCGGTTTTAATTGTGAGCAGCGAGCGTTTCAGTAGACACAGAAGTGGGATGGTTACACTGATAATAGCGTTATCGCCGCTCACCATCTGTGTTGATTCCTCAAAATTGCGTAAAACCTCGCAGAGGTCTGACATCCATTCCCACTCCTCACTTCTGATTACAGGAAGTTGAACGGAGAGGCGACGACCGTGTAACAGCTGGTACTCCACTACTGCCCTCTTCTGCTCACAAAGCCGGGCCAACATGTGGAAGGTGGAGTTCCAGCGCGTGCTCACGTCACACAGCAGCCGGTGAGCTGGCAATTGTAAGCGCTGCTGCAGCTTCAACAGGCCGGCCGAAGCTGTAGATGACTTACGGAAATGTGCACACACGCGGCGCACCTTGGTCAAGAGATCATGCACATTGGGGTAGGTTTTTAGAAATCGCTGAACCACTAAATTAAATACATGCGCTAGGCATGGTACGTGTGTGAGCTTGCCGAGCTCCAAAGCCGCCACCAAGTTACGCCCATTATCACACACAACCATGCCTGGTTGCAGGTTGAGTGGCGAGAGCCACTGCTCGGTCTGGTGACTAATCCCCTGCAACAGCTCTGAGGCCGTGTGCTGTTTGTCCCCAAGGCAGATCAGCTTCAGCACGGCCTGTTGACGCTTCCCCACTGCAGTGCTACACTGCTTCCAGCTACTGGCTGATGGGGGAGTGGCGCTGCGTGTAGAGAATTCGGAGGTGGAAACGGAGGAGGAGGAGCCAATAACGTAGGTGCTGGCGGAAACCCTGATGGAGGTAGGGCCCGCAATCCTCGGCGTGGGTAGCACCCGTGCCATCCCAGGGTCCGAGTCGCTCCCAGCCTCCACGACATTCACCCAGTGTGCCGTCAGGGAAATGTAGCGTCCCTGGCCACAAGCACTTGTCCATGTGTCAGTCGTTAAGTGGACCTTCCCAGTAACTGCGTTGGTCAGGGCACGGGTGATGTTACGGGACACATGGTGGTGTAATGCGGGGATGGCACACCGGGAAAAGTAGTGGCGGCTGGGGACCGCGTACCGAGGGACAGCTGCTGCCATCAGGCTGCGGAAGGACTCAGTGTCCACAAGCCTAAATGGCAGCATTTCGATGGCCAGTAATTTGGAAAGGTGTGAGGTTAGTGCTATGGCCTGTGGGTGGGTGGCTGGGTATTTTCGCTTGCGCTCAAATGCCTGGGGTAACGACATTTGGACGCTGTGCTGGGACAGGGAAGTGGATGTGGTCGCTGATGGTGCTTCAGATGGTACAGGTGCAGGGCGGGAGGTATGCGGGCCTGCGCCTTCGACAGGCGATTGGCCGGCACCGAAAACAGGGGAAGAGGAGGCAGTGGTGTGGCCTGCAGACACAGATGGGCGATCCAGGCGTTCCTCCCACTTATTATGGTGCTTGGATGCCATGTGTCGGATCATGCTGGTGGTGGTGAGGTTTCTAGTGTTCATGCCTCGGCTCATTCTGGTGTGGCACAGGTTGCAAACTACAATTCTTTTATCGTCCGCACTTTCCTTAAAAAAACGCCATACCGCGGAACACCTACCCTTTGTCAAGGTAGATTTACGCAAGGGGGTGCTCCGTGGAACATTTGCGGGCCGGTTTGGTGCGGTCCGCCTTCTTTCTGTAGCCACACCACTGCCTCTTCCAGCCTGTTGCGGTGCTGCAGATGGCTCACCCTCAGGACTGCTGTCATCGCTCGGCTCTACACCTTCCCAGGTGGGGTCAGTCACCTCATCGTCCACCAAGTCCTCCTCCACTTCCTCACTCTGATCATCCTCCTCATGTCTTGATCCCACCACATACTCAGTCATTGACAACTGTATAACATTCTCCTCAACAAGGTCTTGAGACGGAAATAGTGGTTGATTTAATGGCAACTGTGTCTCATCATCATCATCATCATCCACTACTTCCTTTGACCTTAAATGCCGTTCACATCTGTCATCTTCTTCTGATTGGGTACCCTCTAGAGGTTGTGAATCAGGGCACAAGATGTCATGTTCCTCTGCAAGCGTGCTTGGAGAGAGGGTCAAATGAAGGATTGGTGATGAGACGAGCTCCTCACTATATCCCAGTGTGGGATCACTTCTTTGACCAGACCGTGTATGGTGGGAGGAAGGATGATCAGAGTGAGGATTATGTTGACCAGACTCTTGGCTACTGAGAGTGGACTTGGTGGAAGACAGGGTGGTGCTTAACCGACTGGAAGCAGTATCAGCTGACATCCAACCGACCACCTGTTCGCAGTGGTCGGACCTCGAGAGTGATGTCCTGCGACGCCCTGTGAAATGAGACATGAAGCTAGGTATGGTGGATGTCTTTCTTTCTTGTGCTCTGGCACCAGGCACAGTTTCTCTGCGTCCTGACCCGCGCCCTGAACTATCAGGATCACGTCCACTTCCCCGTCCCTTTTTACCCGCCTTCTTCATCTTACACGGAATATGTGACTTTAATATTTGAGTTTGAAAACTTAACAGTATTTCTTCCTATTCTGCAACTGTGCAGAGTACACAGAATAGGCTGCTAAACTGCGGTGACACACACTGAATGGAATATGTGACTTTAATATTTGAGTTTGAAAACTTAACAGTATTTCTTCCTATTCTGCAACTGTGCAGAGTACACAGAATAGGCTGCTAAACTGCGGTGACACACACTGAATGGAATATGTGACTTTAATATTTGAGTTTGAAAACTTAACAGTATTTCTTCCTATTCTGCAACTGTGCAGAGTACACAGAATAGGCTGCTAAACTGCGGTGACACACACTGAATGGAATATGTGACTTTAATATTTGAGTTTGAAAACTTAACAGTATTTCTTCCTATTCTGCAACTGTGCAGAGTACACAGAATAGGCTGCTAAACTGCGGTGACACACACTGAATGGAATATGTGACTTTAATATTTGAGTTTGAAAACTTAACAGTATTTCTTCCTATTCTGCAACTGTGCAGAGTACACAGAATAGGCTGCTAAACTGCGGTGACACACACTGAATGGAATATGTGACTTTAATATTTGAGTTTGAAAACTTAACAGTATTTCTTCCTATTCTGCAACTGTGCAGAGTACACAGAATAGGCTGCTAAACTGCGGTGACACACACAGAATGGAATATGTGACTTTAATATTTGAGTTTGAAAACTTAACAGTATTTCTTCCTATTCTGCAACTGTGCAGAGTACACAGAATAGGCTGCTAAACTGCGGTGACGAACACAGAATGGAATATGTGACTTTAATATTTGAGTTTGAAAACTTAACAGTATTTCTTCCTATTCTGCAACTGTGCAGAGTACACAGAATAGGCTGCTAAACTGCGGTGACACACACTGAATGGAATATGTGACTTTAATATTTGAGTTTGAAAACTTAACAGTATTTCTTCCTATTCTGCAACTGTGCAGAGTACACAGAATAGGCTGCTAAACTGCGGTGACACACACAGAATGGAATATGTGACTTTAATATTTGAGTTTGAAAACTTAACAGTATTTCTTCCTATTCTGCAACTGTGCAGAGTACACAGAATAGGCTGCTAAACTGCGGTGACACACACTGAATGGAATATGTGGCTTTAATATTTGAGTTTGAAAACTTAACAGTATTTCTTCCTATTCTGCAACTGTGCAGAGTACACAGAATAGGCTGCTAAACTGCGGTGACACACACTGAATGGAATATGTGACTCTAATATTTGAGTTTGAAAACTTAACAGTATTTCTTCCTATTCTGCAACTGTGCAGAGTACACAGAATAGGCTGCTAAACTGCGGTGACACACACTGAATGGAATATGTGACTTTAATATTTGAGTTTGAAAACTTAACAGTATTTCTTCCTATTCTGCAAATGTGCAAAGTACACAGAATAGGCTGCTAAACTGCGGTGACACACACAGAATGGAATATGTGACTTTAATATTTGAGTTTGAAAACTTAACAGTATTTCTTCCTATTCTGCAACTGTGCAGAGTACACAGAATAGGCTGCTAAACTGCGGCGAAGCACACTGAATGGAATATGTGACTTTGATATTTTAGTTTGAAGACTTAACAGTATTTCGTCCTATTCTGCAACTCTGCACAGTACACAGAATGTGCTGCTAAACTGCGGCGAAGCACACTGAATGGAATATGTGACTTTGATATTTTAGTTTGAAGACTTAACAGTATTTCTTCCTATTCTGCAACTCTGCACAGTACACAGAATGTGCTGCTAAACTGCGGCGAAGCACACTGAATGGAATATGTGACTTTGATATTTTAGTTTGAAGACTTAACAGTATTTCTTCCTATTCTGCAACTCTGCACAGTACACAGAATGTGCTGCTAAACTGCGGCGAAGCACACTGAATGGAATATGTGACTTTGATATTTTAGTTTGAAGACTTAACAGTATTTCTTCCTATTCTGCAACTCTGCACAGTACACAGAATGTGCTGCTAAACTGCGGCGACGCACACTGAATGGAATATGTGACTTTGATATTTTAGTTTGAAGACTTAACAGAATGTGCTCTAATCTGCAACTTTGCACACTAAACAGAATGTGCTCTAATCTGCAACTTTGCACACTAAACAGAATGTGCTCTAATCTGCAACTTTGCACACTAAACAGAATGTGCTCTAATCTGCAACTGTGCACACTAAACAGAATGTGCTCTAATCTGCAACTTTGCACACTAAACAGAATATATTTTTTTTTTTTTTTCCCCCCCACACAAAATAACCTGCTGCCCCCACACACAGTAGTCCTAAAAAGGACTTTTGGTTCTTTTTTTTCACAATTTTGGTTTTTTTCCTCCCTACACTGACTTTCCCTTCCTATCCTCAGCTCTCCCTGGCTAAGACTGAGCCGAACTCGCTGGTCAGGTGCTATACAGCACCCGACCACGGGTTCTGGCCAGCCAATCAGTGTAATGCCAGCAGCCAACGTGGCTGCTGGCATTACACTGATGTCAGAGCCTCCCTGCACGTTTATTGGCTGCGCAGCAGCCGCAAAACGTGCGGGGAGGAGACCCGAACATGGCGGGCGAGCACATGCGGTACTCGTACGAGTACCGCCATGTGCCGAGCAGAGCGATGCTCGAGCCGATCCGAGCATCGGCCGAGCATGCTCGCTCAACACTAATAAATATATATATATATATATATATATATATATATATATATATTTATCGATCTAGCTGAAATGTACAGTCCACCTTTGCTTCATGGCACAGTGTAGACATCTGTGATCAGGATGCCAAGAAGCATCATTGATTTTTTATTACATAAACGTGGAAGGTAAATTTATAATTGGAACAATATTACAGATATTTATTTTGTGGGATACTCTTGGTAACTGCACTTGGGGAGCCCTTCTGCAATATATCAAGGGCAGACAACTTTATTCCATGAGAGCAAAATAAAAAGGATCAGAATGTAGAGATAACAATCCAAAGTAATTTAGACAGGTTTAAATAATTACGTAATATTCAAGGATATCTCAAAAGTCACAGGGCCTGTTTATGGATTATGTGGAATGAAAGTTTCCTCCTCTTTAATAGTGATTCCAGCACACTGTGGTAGGAGAACAAACAATGCCATTAAAACATAGCTTTTAAACCATAATATTAAAGAAAAAAATATGAATATTCTAGATATGGCTCTTCACCTCAGCCTCTTAAGGGAAGGTTTTTTTTCTTGTGTATGTATGATGTATGAATCCAAGTAATTGTTGGAGCACTGGTGACACCTTGCTTGAAGTAGCTGATAATGGAAGCACTGTTATAATACTTTGCCATAACACTGCCGTAAGAGATTTTATATTTTACGTGTATACATGGGAGTGAAAAAATGACCTGAGCAGCACCTGGGGGGCTACAGGTTACCACTTAATCTTGTTCTGTCTTGGCGTGCATTCTTCATATTCTATTTTTTTGTAGTCTACCTAAGTGGAAGGGTATCCATGGCATGTGTCTAGAGGGAATCAACTGAACCCCACTGATGTGGACCACATAAGCTAAAACATACAGGTGAGGTTGTACTGTTTCTCTTGTGAAGAGAGGATTTGCCTGACATTTCAGACCTGTCTAATATGGATATAGAAATGTTCTCTCTGCAATGGCACATGGGAGTGAAAAATGTGACTTGAGCAGCACCTGAGAGGCTACCATGCCTTGAACAAAACACTTCATTTTGTTCTGTCTTGATGTGTGTTCATCAAACTCTTTGTTTTTGTAGTCTCCCTAAGTGGAAGGATATACCAGACATGGGCCCTCTCTATGTGCTAACAGGGATAAGCTTTACCCCTTGAAGGGGCCCCCCTAGTCTGAAAAGTATGTCTGGGGTTGTGCTGTTTCTCTGTGCAGAGAGGATTTGCCTGACATTTCAGAGTTAGACTGTCTGAGGGCAGGACCAGTCTGGTATTGTACTGCCTAAATTGGATGAGTTAAAAGCATAGTGTTATGCGCACAAACAGTACATCTTTATACTAACAAAATCCTGGCTGAACAATAAAATATCAGATACCGCTGTTCATATTCAAGGATAATTTTGCATTTGAAAAGATAGCGCAAAGAGAGGAAGAGTTATAATATATACGCAGGCAAGTCTACAAACGTAACTCTGTCAAAGTATTATTTTCCCACTACCACATACCAATACAGAGCCAGTAAAATGTAACTTCCCTTCTCAAAACCCAATCATAATTGCTCTAATCTACTGACCACCTAGTTCCCCAGCAAGTTCCCCTCTACTATAGCCCATGTCCTCACTTTTACTGCCACTCTTGGAGACTTTAAAATGGCAAATTCTGTTCATTATTTAAGTCACTGAACAACTAATCTCCTCCTTAAAAATAAAGTAAAGAAAAACATCCAACAATACTCTTCTGCCCTGGTTCCTTTCATCCTGCCCAAGTTTGATATCAGATTTGTAAACACTAGCAAATATATTTAGTGATCGCTCCTTGTTGTGCAGTGTTCAGAAAATAATGCCAATTAAAGCATATCCTCAAAATTAAAGTTACCAGATTTTTCAAAAAATCTTCAGTCTTTCCCAAATAATCTACGCAACCGTCTGTGGTATAAAATAAAAGTAATAACCGACCTATACTTTGCAATTGGCTATTTTCACTCAAATTTCTTACAGATCTGTATTATTCCTATGCTATTAATTTAGGTCAGTGTAAGAGGAGCACATCTACCCTGGGTTTCAGCTGAGCTCCATTTTCTTATACCATTTTGAGATGTCTAATGGACAAAATCTAAACAAACTGACAACATATGATAATAGTTCCTACAGACATATGCCTACATTGTATATATACACTGCCATTCAAAAGTTCAGGGTCACTTAGAAATGTCCTTGTTTCTGTTATGAAAGCAGCTTGACCATGCGGAACATAATAAATGCCCATCAAGCCAATCCAAATTATGTGAGGTGCTTCAGGAAGTATGGAGTGAACTCTCTTCACATTATCTCAACAAACTAATAACTAGAATGCCAAAGGTCTGCAAGGCTGTAATTGCTGCAGATGGAGCATTCTTTGACAAAAGCAAAGTCTGAAGGACACAATTATTACTTTATTTAAAAATCATTATTTTTAACCTTATCAATATCCTAACTATATTTCCTATTCATTTTGCAACTAATGGAAAATAAGGACATTTCTTAGTGATCCCAAACATTTAAAAGTATATAAATCATCATAAAAATATCTGCAACCCCCTACAAATTATCAACCCTCATCTATGAAATTAGACAATGAATTCCTAAAATTCCACATTAAAGACCAATATCCTTAATCCCTATATAATCTAAACTCCTAGAAAAATGTGTCCAAGTACAACTACAAAGTTTATTCTTACTTCCTCACTCATATTATTTCAAATCACTGAATAACCGGGTTAATTCTTGGAAAGCACAGCACTGCTCTCTAATTGTTGAATCAGTCACCTGGTATGGCCCCCGGTGACTGATTCAGTGATGAGAGCGTATCACTGTGCTTTCCAAGAATTAACCCGGTGACAGGGTTCATTCATTCTACACAAGTGCTTGATGCTACAAGTGGCTTATACAGCCGCCGGCAGCATCATGAAGGCATAAAATGCCTTTGGGGTCACCCCATGGATCATCTATCCTTTTGGATAGATGATGCATTATAGGAGGGCTATCAGGAGGGGTCCTGGTGCCCCCATGGAGGTCTGAAAGTTGTATTTAATTATAAAAAGCGCATATAACCTATGTGAAACATAGGTTATGCCCTTTATTTAACAAAAGGGCAATTGTCGCCCCTATGATAGGGGGGTGTCATGAGGGGTCATGACACCCCTCTTGAGGTCTGATGTTTGGTTTAATAAATTTTAAAATATATTTAAATAAAAAGCCATTTTATACACATATACAGGCAACTTATGCAGCCGCATACCTTTCCTATTATCCCTTTACGTACCTGAGGGGTAGGAAACACATTGCTAAGCAATGCCTTCCCACCGCTCTGGTACTCAAAGGGTTAAGTGTCGAATTAAGGGCAGGTTCTGTCGAATAAATGGCAATTCCTGTCCAATGAAGAGCTGAAGTCAAATGGAGTTAGTATGTTGAATATATGCAATATATGTTGACATACTAAGGGGGGTGTCAAAGGGGGGGACATTGTGTAGTGCTTGGTGTACTAGATCTGTTTATTTTAACCCTTTGAATGCCACAGGGATGAGCAATGCACATCCCTATGGCATTCAAAGCTGTCCCTGGTGCTGAAAGCATTCTCTTTATTCCCTGACTGGCTGGGTAGGGAAGCACAGAGAATGCTGTTCAGAATTGTTTTAGCTCTCCCTGCTGTTACTCCATAGGAAAGTACAGGGAAGATCCCAACTACGACAGCCTGAGTTAGGTGAAGTGGAGACTGTGAACTCCAACAGCAGAGGCTGCTATCGGAGTTTACTGAATGAGTCGAAGTGTCACATTATCATATCAAAACAACCCCTTGCATATGAATGTGTCTCATTATTCAGCATTTCCTTATGGAAATTAGTCATTATGCTTCATTACCATATGGAAATAGGCCATTGTAGATGTGATGAATGAAAATTTGTATACCTGTTGGATTAATGTCGTTGTGTGCATCTTTTTGTTGGAGTGCTGGTGATGTAATGTAGTAGACAGTTTGGTGAATACTGTGGCTATGCCTACGACACTGCTCCGACAGAACATCGAAATTTCTAGCCCTCTTCGACCTTCAGTGCATCTAGGTCAAGATGTGTCTATTGCTGTCAGGGTTCTCCAAGTTTTTACTCTCATGTCCTTCCTGTTTTCATTACTTGTTAAATGATTTGTTCACAGTTTGCAAAGCTTCTTCTGTGCAAATCTATCCATACACCATAATCTAAACTAAAATCCAAGCATATCACATCCTGAAAGTGTTTTACAGGAAGATGTATCTGAGGTTTAAAGAGGGGTTACTAAAATAAACTGTTCTTAAATTCTGACAAAATGGTCATAGTGGTATTTGGTAAACACAGGAAATTACTTAAGTTCTACAGTACACATTTATACATTGTGACAAAGTTAAATTGTTACTTGACCTCAGTCGATTCCATCCTCACATTTGGTCTTCACTTTGATAAAGTAGTATTCAAACTTCATCCTAAAGTAGGACACCTCCAACCTTTTTCCCTTGCCTGGGCAGTGGCCAACAGGATTTGGCAAGGGGAAAAGGCTGGAGAGGGTCAGACAGTGTACATGAGAATCTGTGGTTACCAGTGGTCAAGGAACAAGTGTAGTGGGCCAAGCAGTGTATATGGGGTTCTATGGCTACCACTGGGCAAGGGAACAAGGCTGGGGAGGCAAGTGGTAGCCACAAATCCCCATAGATGCTGTGTGACCCTCAGTCATGTCCCCCTGGGAGTGCACAACATGTATAATATATGATACGCAGGTAAGGTGATAATTGTGTAGTGCTTGGTGTACTATTTTGTTTATGTTAATGTTTTTGAGTGCAACAGGGGTGAGCAATGCACATCCCTATGGCACTAAATGCTGTCCATGGTGCTGAAATTGTTCTCTCCACTCCACTTCCGGCCAAGTAGGGAAGCAGAGAGAGAATGCTGTTTAACCTCAGAATTCTCATAGTGTTGGTGATGTGTGAAGGGAGGACATCCCTTCCACATCAACAGCACATCGACAATCCTGTATACTATAGGGACCTTCTCCACCTCTCCCCTTGACAATTTTAGTGACTATGTTATTGTGTGTGTGCATCGAAATGAATACATTTTTAAAAGCCATGCACTCATTAAGTATACTGATACCAAATATATATACTTTTAAACACATACATGGATTGCACAGACCCCAAATTAACAGGTGTGCAAAAGGGTTTCACCTTTATCAACTACATATAGACTACATTGGTTACATTTCATAACAATTTGAAAAAGTGTCCCTAACCATATAAAATTATATATTTCCTGAAAGTGCATGAGCTTAAAGGGGATCTCTCACCCCTATAAAAGTTAAGCTTATTAGGTACGGTATTTAACGATAGCAATGAAAACGTTATTTATTAAAAAAAAAAAACACTATTTGGCCTAAAATTATTCATTACATAGTGACCTGCGCCCTACTTCTGCATACATTGGTCTTGCCTCTCTGCCTCTGCTCCCTTCCCACTACCCAGCCTCCTCCGATGATGGAGGTTTCTGTCTGTAAGCTGGGGCGATCTCATTGGCAGAGATCGATATCTAGCCAAGGAGAACGCTTCAGCTTGCAGACATAAAGCTTCCTTCACTGGAGGAGGCTGGGTAGTGGTAAGGAGCAGAGGCAGTGCAGCAAGCTGCAGCAAGATCAATGTATGCGGAAGTAGGGTGCAGGGCACTATATAATCAATAATTGTAGTGCAGATAGCATTATTTTTTAAATAAATAACGTTTTCATCGCTATTGCTATATACTGTACCTAATAAGCCTAACCTTTATAGGGATGAGAGATCCCCTTTAAGTATCACTAACTGGATTAATTGTCCTTTACACAAAATAAAGAGAAAATGAAAATCCATTAAAATTGTTTGATTATTTGTTTGTTTTTCTCATAAATGTTTAAAAAAGTTTGATTGAAATCACAATTTACTTTCTTAGTGTCATAATATTATTATTGTACCCCCTGGTAGCAGTAGACAATCTGTAATGCAGAACAGAGGAAGCTCATGGCTTCCTCCACCTCTCCACCACATCAAGGACTTCCAGGTAATCATGGATGCTGGGAGAAGCCAGTCACATCATTGTGGACATTGTTGACAAGAATAAAAATCGATGTTGGGAAAGTAGATGGGACAGACATAACAAACATAGCCATCCAGATATCCTCCTGTAGCAAAATATATTTACTCTTCTTGTGTTGATCAGTTGTACCATCTCCAGCTCATGTAAAGTACTTTTTTAAAGACAGCAAATTTTGTCTGAACTTCTTATAATTTGGGAACGTTTCTAAATCCAACACTATTGATCATAGAAAGACAAGTCAAACATTCTATAGGTGACTATTTTCAGAAAATGTATACCTGTTTATGAATAGATTGATAATGTAGACATTTGGGCCTAAATGTCATATATGTATTTTGTGAAGAGTGATGACATTGTCAGACTTTAAGACCATCAAGATTTATTATCAATTTTTGGCCAGTGTTAGCCACACACAAACGCACACACACATATAGACCTATACATACAGTGCTAGGTATCATTGTCAAAATTCATTTTGGTCAATTGTTTGTTACAGTGTTCTTGTATAAAACTACATATTTTAAATTCTATATTGTGTTTACATCTCTTGGGTTTCTGGAAACCACAGTTGTCAGTAAAAATAAACACAAGCTGGCCAATAGTTAATGTGTTATAGAAATCCATGCTTGCATGTTTCGGGTTATTTACTGTGCGAAGTCTCAAAATATTGTATGCTTTATAGAGTTATGCTGATTCTGTAGGGCATCTGGACCTTGTTAAAGGTGAATTATACCCTAGTGATAAGTATCCCTTGCATTTAACAGAAGGACCCACCAAGTTAGATGCCCTTCAAACAGCAGTAAGGTATATCCAGGGCTTATAATTTTAAGTCCTTTGCTACTAGACAGACCTGAAAAGATACTCGCTACTGCAAGCCAAAACATACCCACCAGAGCTGAATTTCTACTCGCCAGGGCTAAATTTTCACTCACCATTGGCTAGTGACGAGTGGAAATTTTGAGCCCTGGTATATCTATACACTATTTCTAATTGTTTTTGATACCTCTTGTAGACTACTGCCATTTGTTTAAAATAAGATAACAACTTGTGTCCATTATGATTCCCTCACGCTTATTGGGGCCATTTGTTTATTTTATGTGAAGAGATTTAAATTAGAGATAGACTTAAAGAGAGATGTATATAAACCAGAAACTACAGATATAATGCAAAAAAATAAATAGGTCATCATGCCTGACTGTTACATATAGGACTCATTGGTAGGTAACATAATCTGTTTGGGCCATATATTTCTAGGGCATAGTTCCCTTATAACTTTGCTAGAGAGTTTTTCATAGATTGATTCAAGTAGTGAACCCTTGTATGTTTGGAATGTGTATACTAAGGAAAGAGATTTAGGTTAGAACAATCATTAAAGAGAAAATAGACTCGATGAGATTAGTTGAGAGAAAATCAATGAAAATAAAAATAAACATTCTACAATATTAGACTGTAAGCTCCTTAGGGCAGGGAGCTGTCTTCTAATGTTTCTATGAATGTGGCACTTATTTTATCCCCATTTATTTATTGTAACTTGCATCTGTTGTAAGGTGCTACGTACACTATGTGGCGCCATATAAAGATATACATACAAATATACATACAATACATTTGCATGAAAAACACCTTTGTTACCACATTACAACACTTATGCAAACCAAATCATTTTCAGTGAGAAGTTCTATGAATGCACAAATCCCAGCTAAAGTACATCTTAATTCCCTTTACTCCCTCAAACTTGTGGGGTTGTTGCAATATGCTTAAGAGGGTCTATCTAATGTTCTCATTTCCCAGGTGAACCTCTAACCACCAGTGGTTTCATGACTCAACTCATCTCACCATCATATGGCCAGTGTGGTGAGGAAGTTTAAATAATTAAAGTGTGGGGTCAGTGGTACCCCAGTAGAGCCCATCACTCTCCATTATGGTAGGGGCATAATAATCATGAGGGTTAACCCCCTTCCTTCATTCCTTAGGCTCTGTGTGAGGGGAATTACAAATATAATGAGGTCCATAGGACTCCATATTAAATAAAAATACCCAAGGGGGATCAAATAACAATGCTTTCCTCATTACATCAATACCATAATGATAGAGAGATACATATTAAGAGTACACTAAACACAAATGCACTGAATCATAAACATCAGGCTGCTCAGGAACTGTAAGAATATAGTCTGAAAACACCTAATCATATAGCAGGTAATCTCACTAAACTGCATACATTGGTTCATGATGAACAAATACACTGCATGTCAGTAGACAATGTATGACTCAGTCACCATAGTAACCCTTTTTTATTAAAGATATTTTACTAGAAGATGTTGACCCAGTAGCCTACAGCTTATTGTTTATCCATTCATTTTCTGCATGATAGAACACCTGATGCTTCTCTTTAGTAGCTTATTTCACAAATGCACATTAAAAGTGTACAAAAGTGATATGCTCATAATACATTAAACCTATGTCTCTTTATTATCACACTGAAAACAGGCTGAGTTCAGAATACCATCTCTGTTGAGGTAACTGAAAATATTTTCATATATATCTAATACATAGTTATATATTATTACTGGACTTTCAGACATACACATTGTGAGATCTCTTTATTATTTTCGATCCCAAGCCACAAGGGCATGTCATCAAGTATACCACAAATGAAATGAGGGAAAGAACTAGCACCAGTGAAGCTGGTGCAAGGCACTGGGGATTGGAGCGAAAAGGGGCCCACTGAGCTTGGTGCAAGTCACTTAAAGCTTAGTGGGCTGTTTTCAGTGTGTGCCCTGATCTTGCCTCTCTCTTTTCCTTCCCTCTGGGCCTTTAACATTGAACTTGCAGCATGGAGTTTAGAGGAGGAAATTAAGAGAATTTAGTGAGGTCTCAGCCAGTCAGGAAGAGTGCCACTCATCTCTCGGGCTGCTGGGCTGGACCTGTAGCCTGCCATTACATTCACTTCCTTGTAGAACTGAGCATGTATCCTGCTACAGAGAAAGAAGTCCACACTGCCTTTAATGCCACAGATCATCTTTTTTGAGTGGAGACTCTGGACGGTGTTTTTCTCTTTCTTTCTTTGTTCAAGAGCCCCTAACAATTTGACTTTTATTGAGCTTTGGTGTATGTTAACCCCTTGAGGGGTCTACAACACATAGCTTCACAGCTCTTAGGTCATCAGTGTGCTAAACAGAAGGGCTGCTGCTGTTTCCTTCAAACCTTCTGGAGGCTTCACTACACTGTTTAGTGATAAGAAATAACTGCACAGAGTGACCCCATTTTACCTGTCATACACTGAGCTAATTAATTAACAGTTTGTCATGTGGAGGGGAAACACAGGGCTGTTCTTAATCTATGCAGTTATCCATTATCACTAATCAATGTAGTAAAACCTCCAGACGTGAGTGCCTGACATTGAAAACAGTAGTCTGTGTAACTGTACCCCAAAAACCACTGGATCATTCACACGTCTTGATCAGTACATTGGAAGTTCTTCTTAATAGCTTAGAGTCCCTTCCCTGACCTGAACTTGCTGAGGTAGGTAACCCATAGCCCTCCACTTGCTGAACGGCAAAAACCATTATACCCAGTCAGTTGTGGGCAAGCAGAAGATGACGAAAGTTGTGGTCCAACAGCAACTGGTGTAGTAAGTTTTCCCTTCTTATTCCACTGCCTCTACCTCTTCAACATTAAACAAATTACTGTTTATATGTGAGCAAGGAAGCTACCATAGTGCTCTTTAGAATAATAGAGACCTGTCCTCAGTGTTAGAGAAAAACCCAGGGGTTTATGCACTAAAGTGTGGTAAAGAGGTGATAAAGCAAAGGTGATGGGGATTATGCACTGTGTGATAAAGAGGTGATAATGTGGAGATCAGTTATATAGTTATAGCACTTCTCCAATTACTATGTTATAATATGGCTTCTATGTACTAAGATTTTTCTTGTGCAGAGAGGATTTGCCTGACATTTGGAGCTGGACTGTATAAGGGAGAGATCAGTCTGATATGTTTATGGAAATTTCCTTTCTGCAAAGGCACATAGGAGTGAAAAAAGTGACTTGAGCAGCACCTGAGAGACTAGCAGGCATTGAACAAAACACTAAATGTTGTTCTTTCTCATTGTGCGTTCATCACACTTTTTGTTTTTAGTATCCCTAAGTAGAAGGGTAGCCCAGGCATGGGCCCTTACTTCCATGGGCTGAAAGGGAAACAGCTGCACCCCACCAATGAGGCCTGCATAGATTAAAATGTATGTGAGTTCTGTCTCTCGTGCAGAAAGGGTTTGTGTGACATTTTCTGGACTGTCTGATATGAATATGGAAATGTTCTTTTTCCAATGGCAAAGTGGTATGAAATATGTGACTTGAGCAGCACCTGAGAGGCTGCCAGGATTAAACAAAACACTTCATTTTGTTCTTTCTCAGTGTTTGTTTGTCTAAATTTTTGTTTTCGTAACCTCTATAAAATAACATAGGAACTGGAAAAGTTATATCACTGTAGAAGTCATCATCTCCACATTATTACCTCTTTATCACACCTTAGTGCATCTCCAGTGATACCACTTCTCCATCTCCCATGTTATTACATAGAGCTTTTGAACTAAGATCTCCAAAGTTGGAGAAATCTTAGTCCATAGGCTCCAAAGAATAACTTCGGAACTGGAGAAGTGATATAACTGGATAAGTAATCTCTGCTTTATCACCTATTTATCATGTCTTAGTGCATCTTCCCCATCTCCCTCCCACACAGTTTGTTGCAGTCTAGTTCTCTTGAGAGGCTCAAGGCAGGGCTGAAACTTCCCCAATCAATCGAGTTCTTGTTTCATCACTAAGAAGACCTATGAGTGCTTGCATTATTAATATTAATGTCAATAGCCATTATTACCATTATATATTACATTTTTAGTTACAGTTCCACATGAACTCCATATATATGGTTACTCCTACTTACAGCTCATGAGGTCTGTAGGGATTTGGGGAGTTGGCTGGATGTTCCTCTCTTCTGCAGGTTGGCGTGACAACTGCAATGGGCATTATCCTCTAAACGTATCACCATCCTTATCTGTTCCTGTTATTGCTACCTTTTTTATGTTCTATGTAATTCGCACAATTGTTGTGCTACATTCCCTCCTGCTCTTTTTTATTTCATTATTCTCATTTATCATTCTTGCACCTCATGTTTTATTTGAAAAACTGTAATAAGAATCAGATTTTAAAAAAGCCCACAAAGTTTAAAACGTTATTCTCCCATTTAATATAATCTACCCCATTTTGCAATATCTTTTGAACTTCAGCTTTATTTCAGTAAAATTTCTTAAAACTTCAGTTCTCTACAAAATACCTTAGCTGTTCATTTTGAGTTGAAAGATATGTCAGACAGTTTATAATTTCTTTGAGTGCCTTCAAAATATATTTAATATTATTGTGAGGTAATTTACTAGTTTGGCTTTTTAAAGTGGATCTATTACCACTTTACAAGTTTTCTTCAATATGTAGAATAGTTAGCAAATAATTATAAAACGTTATTGTTTTAAAAAAAAATAATAACTTATTTGCGAGAAAATTACATTTTAAAGTGTGCCCTGCAGCCTACTTCCGGCTAAACTGCTCTTGACGCAGTTTGCCGCACAGCCCCTGCTCCCGTCCCTTCCCCCAGCATCCTCCTCCGACGGAAGAGTTCTGTTAGTAAGCTGGAGCAATCTCATTAGCTAGATATCGATCTCTGCCAATGAGATCACTCCAGCTTACTAACAGAACGCCTCCATCATTGGAGGATGCTGGGGAGAGTGACGGGAGCAGAGGCAGAGCAGCAAGAGCAGAGTACCTGGAAGTAGGCTGCTGTGCATACTTTAAAGGGATAGTAATGTTTCATAATAAAAGCAGTTCTAATTAATCATCATAGTATTTGGACTTTGGCGAGTGTTATATCAATTCTGTCAGAGTTGTAGTAATTCAATTACAAAGTATCCCCCTCCCGCCCCTTTTACTGATGTAACACTGTTTAGCAAGATCAGAAGGGAGGTGCCCAGGTAGACTGCAGAGAGGGACAATCTTCAATTAAGATAAGGGAAAAACCTGAAAAACTTGTCAAGGGGGGCAGGGCCTTCATTGTTCTCAAAGGAAGAAGATTGTTCCGTTCTGTTATCTGTCTGGTCTTACAGCCAGATTCCACATCTGAGAAGAGATGGCTTATACTAGGTAAAAGGTGTGAGAGGGGAAACTCTGCTTGAGAATATCTCTCAAACCATAAGATAAGATAAGATAAGATAAGACATATTGTTCTTCATGTTTTTTTAATGCCTACAAAATAAAAGTTAAAACAAAGTATTACTATTCCTTTAAAATGTAATTTTCTCACAAATAAGTTTTTTTAAAAAAAACAATATTGTTTTATAATTATTTGCTAACTATTCTACATATTGAAGAAAACTTGTAAAGTGGTAATAGATCCACTTTAAGTCATGGATTTTGCATTTGATGAGAATGTTAAAATGCATTCTTGTCAAACTGAGGACTATGTTAATCCTGCTTTCATGCAAAAATATAAATATTTGGTATCTGTGTACTCTGGGAAATGCAAGGCCTATCAAATAAATGTTACTCTTGTTACTTAGATGAATTTTAGGAGAACATTAAAAAAATGTGTGAGAATGTACAAATTAGCCAGTACATCTCAACTGTGTTAGTCTCTAAACCAGTGTCTACTCTTCAGGGTATGCACTAACCAGAGTCAAATTTACATCCCAGACTCCATTAGCTCTGCCCTAACTCTGCCCTTAGCTTTGCCCTCGGTCACAACCCCAGTCTTCACACATGATCCCACCGGAAGTCCCATCCACTGTTTCCTGAAAAATACACTTGTCCTTTAACCCTTTGAATGCCAGAGAGGGAGCCAACACATTGCATTGCAATGCATTGTATACCTTTCTAGCACTCAAAGGGTTAACAAGCAAGACTGCTCTGCAATGCTTTGGAGAGCTTTCTGGCACCCAAGAGGTTAAATAATAGCCTGTAAAGTGGTATAAAACTAAGGCGGAAACGTTGAGATTTCTCTAGCCAAACCCATAATTCAGAATGTTTATGTTGCCAGCACAGCTGAGGTGCCCCTGCTTATTGAGTAATCTGGCCCTGGCAATACTGTTTACATCACTGTAGCACATACTGGTGGATAATCTCCTTCATCATAATAAAATGAATTACATAAACCCCATTTATCAGCCCCTTAACATGAGCAGGGAAATGGTATAGAATCATGCCATTTCTTGCATAACTTATTCAATATAGAGCCCTTAACCCCTTTAAGGACCCATGACGTGCCAGGACCATCATGGGAAAACTTCCATAAAGAACTCATGACGGGCCTGGCATGTCATGGATTTCAGGGCTCCCCATACAGGAGCCCTGAATCGGATCAGTAACAAAAAAAATTATCTGTGGTCCTTAAAGGGATAGTAATAATTTTTACTATCACCCATGTTGTAGCCCTTAAAAATTGGAATTAAACTAGACTAGCGGTTTGAGAGATATCCTCATTCAAAGTTCCCTCTCCTTCTCTCTCCCCTGACATCAGCGTTATAGCTGGCAGCAGGGGAATCCTGTCCCGGGACCGCCGGGGGCTCTTCAGCAGTGGCGAGATTGAGTTATAGAAACAGAAATCCTTCACTGAAATGGTCTTCTACATGTGCTTGCAAACCAAGAGCCACTGGTCTCATTTAATTCCAATTTTTAAGGGCTACAACATGGGGGATAGTAAAAATGAAGTATTACTATCCCTTTAAGTGTCAGCCGCGTGCACTCACGGCCAGTCCTTAAGGGGTTAACAAGGCATAGAGGAAAGGAACTCACAGAAACTCACACAAACCAGGCCACAGTCCTCCCCAAGGAGCAACAGGTGTTAAGGGGAAGAATTTTGATGTTCAGAGATTAGTAAATTTATGTTAGACAGGTGTTGGGTCAAAACGTTTAGTCCAGTGTCTGATCTAGTGCATAATTTCCTTTGTACATTCACATGAAACAAAAATCCACCTCAAGAGAGATAACAATGAAGAAAA
Organism: Rhinophrynus dorsalis; assembly: GCA_037306005.1. Classification (NCBI taxonomy): domain Eukaryota; kingdom Metazoa; phylum Chordata; class Amphibia; order Anura; family Rhinophrynidae; genus Rhinophrynus; species Rhinophrynus dorsalis. The sequence goes on along the minus strand of CM074718.1, from coordinate 218,593,258 downwards.
CTGAAGATGCCCTGAAAAATCTCTGCATAGTCATTCTTACATAAATAAAAGTATTTCAAATGAATCATTCTTAAAGAATAGTTTTGTTAACCCATTGTATATTAGAGATGTCTCTAACACATCGCTGCACAATTTACGGAAGAAGTCTCTAGTATCCAAAAGGTTAAAGTTTAATACTGGCTACATTTTAGTCTCATTAATTTGCACAACATTGTTTGAAGTGCTTTATCTGGCTATGTTTGTCATAGGATTGATAATGGAAAGGTAGGATGTACCAGGTGTTCAGGTATGAGATGCATTACCTGTAAGTTTTTAAATCAAACTAGTGAGTTTAGATCTAATAAAGATCAGAAGGTATATAAGATTAAGAGCAAGATGACTTGTAATTCATCATACATGTATATGTTTTAAGCTGTATGTGCGGGATGCAATATGTAGGAAGAACAGTGAGACGCCTTAAGGACAGATTTAGGGAACATAGATTGAATATAATTAATAGATCTATAAAACATGCAGTAGCCAGGCATTTTTTAAAATGTCAGGAAGGTAGTTTGACTAATCTTACAATTACAGGTATAGAACAGATTCCTGTAAGCAACGTGGAGGTGATAGATTTAAGAAATTGTGTCAGAGGGAGTCTTACTGGATACATACTTTGGGAACTATGAAACCGGATGGGAGCAATGAGGAAATAGATATTTATTGTTTTTAAATTATATTATTAAATATTTAATTTTTAATGTTGTATTTTAATATATTTATAGATATTTTGGATGAATATTTTATTTCTTCATTTTTGATGCTGAGTATCCGGTACTGTATCCTGTTCAAATTATGAGGAGATAAGGTATTTTAGTAATTCATTTAATGTCGATGGATTTATTTAATATTTATTGTAATGTGTTTATTTGTGATAAATATGTATTGTAAGTAGGGTATAAAAGAACCGAGAGTTCTATTGGTTAGGATGCCTTGAGAAAGTGTGTTGACACGAAACGTACGTTGGGAGGACTGTAGAGACGCATGAGACATTGGGAATCCCATAGATTGTGTTTGTACTACCTCAGTATCGCTTACGATTGAGGCTGGATCCACAAGGCACCGTCATCGCCCTGTCGGAGTGACGTCACAGGGAGGAGACAAATGGCCAGTGTGTGTGGAAGACACCTGGAGTAAGGACCGAACGAAGGAGGTGTATATTTGGAATTATTCGGAGATTGAATCAATGTCTTTATGATATGCTCTGCTTTATCATTCATCTTGTGAGTAGATCCCTTGAAGGGGTGGTTTTTTATTGGTATTTTTAATAAATATTTTTAAGATACTACAGTTAGATCGTTCTCTCCGTTTTTTCCCTTTGCTCTACTTTTATTTTTGATTATCTGCAGAGTGTTTCCCGTGGGGTTTACACTGTGTGCAAGAGGACACGTAGGATTGAGGATTGGGAATAGGAGAGGAAGAAAGACTCTTTTATGGACTATTGATATGGACATTTTATATACAAATCTGAGCACTGATTTGAAAAATCTGTTACTAGTATAATTTACACATGCATATATTTTACTTGTAACATTATAAGATAGTAATAATTTTTATTCACCTCACTTTTTGTTTGTTTAGTTGTTTGCTTTTTATTCTTTTGCAGCTACATCCTAGAAGCTCTACTTTGAGTGCCAGAGAGGTATCCAACAAATTTCATTGCAAGATGTGCTTAAAACACTATTATGGAGTTTGTGGAGTAATGGAGTGGAATACAAGTGTTAATTTACATAAGTTTAGTTTTGAGTCTTATATGGAAAGCCATATGCTAGGTAATCAAGTGCTTAAATGGATAGTAATGGTTCATAATAAAAGCAGCTCTAATTAATCATCATAGTATTTGGACTTTGGAGAGTGTTATTTCAATTTTGTCAGAGTTGTAGTTCAAGAGTAATTCAATGACAAAGTATCCCCCTCCCTCCCCTTTTACTGATGTAACACTGTTCAGCCAGATCAGAAGGGAGGTGCCCAGGTAGACTGCAGAGAGTGACAATATTCAATTAAGATAAGAGAAAATCCTGAAAAACTTGTCAAGGGGGGCAGGGCTTTCATTGTTCTCATAGGAAGAAGATTGTACCCTGCTGTTATCTGTCTGGTCTTACAACCAGATTCCACATCTGAGAAGAGATGGCTTGCACTAGGTAAAAGGGGTGGGAGGGGTAACTTTGCTTGTGAATATCTCTCAAACCATAAAGGTTTGAGATATAAGACTTATATCGTTCTTCATGTTTTTTTAATGCCTACAAAATAAAATAAAGATTAAATGAAGTATTTCTATCCCTTTAATAAATGTCATTTTCCCACAGCAAATTCAGAAACACAAATCCATTTACTGGACATGAACGTGTTTCACACCAATATGAGATACGGTAGGATGTGGCTAAGTGATGCCCTCTCATTCTCACCAGTCATTATTTGCTATGAAACTTCAGTTGCTCAACCAAAACATTGCCCTTCTGGTCAAATAGTAGCTCTCCCTTAAAGCTGTCAATTTGATACTACAAACACCATATGAACTTTAAGGGCTACATGCACAAAGACTGAGAAATATTCTGGAGCAAGTTAATTGCACTTCAAGGTGCAATGTGACTGGTTAAAACAGCAAGCCAAATGCAAAATGAAATACCTTTTGCAAAATATGTTGTGAAACAGAATGTTTCTTATGAATACTGAACTTACAAAATAGTTTAGCTCATCCCTAGAAAAAGCATACGAAAGAGACAGGTCTGATTTGCTTTTCTTTAATTGTAATACACTGTACATTATTAAAGCATTGACTGCTGTAATTTAATTTTTAAAATACACTCCCTTTACCTGACATTTCCCTTTTTTCATAGTTAGGGAGCTATATGATACACTTGACCATTTACCATGGTGGTTGTATCGTCGAGAGTTGATTTAATGCCTCCTCTTCTCTAACTGCAGAGGCAGCATTAAAAATACTCACACAGAGACAAATGCCTCCGTGTGAGTGATCAGTTTGGCTGTCATGGAAACCAGTAGGTTGCCCATTCAACCAATTCTCAGGTGTACTGGTTGATGTATGAGAAAAGGGAGTGAAGTAGTATTTTAAAAATAAAATTCCTTAGAAATTATTGATTGTTAAAGAGTGTAACTGACATCAGCATTGCAATAAAGTAAACACAAAGCATTACTAACTCTTGAATGCATACATTATTATTAAACCATTACTAAAAAAAAATCCATCCCTCCTTTATGAAGCACTGTGACTACTAGCTTACAGCATTCAAATTTCTACTGAAATAGCTCAGCTATAAGGCAAAACATGGCCATTCATTTAAATTGCTCAGTAAATATTAAAAGGTTGTTCTCTCACAAACATTCAACTGTTAGAAAGATGAAAGTCTGTTAGTGTTATAACTTTCAAAATGCTACATATAACATTTTGAAACTAATAGTTGTTTGCTGTTCCCCCTGCCTTTGTCACAATTTGATTGTAAAAGGCTATTGCCAGATTTTGATTGATGTCTAGAGAGGCCCCTAACAATCTTCAGCCTAGAGTGATGTATTAATAGCATTGTTTGTACAAAAAACAGTTTGTGGCACTTGTGCATTGACTGTGTATTTTTATGCTACAATTATTTTCTACATTAAAGTGAAGTGTAGTTTAGTGTATGACAAAACTGAACCTTTCTTGGACAAGGGGAATATGCATTAAGGCATGATAAAGAGGTGATAAAGTGGAGATGATCTCTCCTGTAATAGCACTTCTCTGATTGGAGAAATCTTAGTGCATGGGTTCCATAGAGAAGTGATATCACTGGAAAAGTTATCTCCATTTTGTCACCTCTTTATCACGACTAAATGCACCCCCCCCCCAGAACTCTAGCACTCTATTATGCACTTAACCCTTATGTGTTTGTCTCTTTTAAAGATTATTATATCATTCAGATTCTGTGAATCAAACAACTATACGTTGTGGTATAACCAAAAATGTCAAGAATACATTATGTCAAAATATTTAAATGTTCTGAAAAACAGAAAGTGACATCAGATTCTTAATCTGTCTCTTTATACCAACCCTTAAGGGCCAGGCTTAAAACAAATATTGATTCAAGGGCTGCACACTGCCATATCATGTAATGGCAAAAAAGACAGTCATGGACAAAAATGAGGGTTTATACTGATAATTATATGCAATCACTAACTAGGCTAATAACCTACCTACCTAACTAGGCTAATAACCTAACCTACCTACCACATTTATGCTCACACAGAGACTTTTTCTCTCAAACGGGCCTTTCTGTCCTATCCATTGACCTGCAGTACACATGGAAGTAGGCACTACACCCCAGAGTATTTTCCCTTTCTGTTTCCAGTACAACCTACCTTTCTCTGAACTGTTAGCTCTCATGAGCATTTTTGTCTGATCCTTTTTTTATTCTATGTTCTGACTGTACTGTTTTACATCTCGTTATGCCTATCCCCTAGTGTACAATGGTGCAGAATAAGTTCACACTTTAAAACTAAAGGAAAATAAAAATATTATTAATAATAACATATGTAACATTCAAGGAGTTAAGGAAAATTATGTTTTGCAGCAGGTCACATTTTTATTACTTAGAATTTGCATGAAGGGCCACATTGACCAATACCGAAGGCTGAAAATGGCTCCCAAGCCTTAACTGGGAAATCATTGTTTTACATAGATCAGTTCTCCTCTGTGAAAATGTTTGTTTAGCCATTGGTTGGTTGGGGATGGTGTCAGTTATAGTCCTAAACAGATAAAGAGCCAAAGGTTGTCTATCCCTGGTCTACAACAAGAGTGGCAAACCTACATCTCTCCAAATATTGCTGAGCTAGAACTCCAAATCATCATAATCAGCAGGTTGGTTTCTGCAAGTGATTTGAGTTGTACTCTATCAGAATTTGGAGAGCCATATGTTGTATACCTCTGGTATACATTCAACAATGAACACCATTAATGAGGAAAGGGATAAAGTTACCATGACAAGAATAATATCAATATTACAATTACTGTACCCTCCATTACCTTTGTCATATGATATCTTGGCACCATCTTCTAAGTGTGCCCTTTGTTTGGGATATGATTATTTCCTGTCATTTTCTGTTGTGTCTTCTTAAGCTAATCTCAAGATACAGCAGGATCACTAGTCTGCCAACATTTTCACACATGAGTGATTTAACTGTTACTACTTTTGTGAAATGTTGAGTTTTTTCAAAAGCTAAATACGTGTCAGTTCATGTGGCTCAAATATTTCTGCAGTTCCTTATTCTGTACCTACAGTAGATACATAACACTGGACAATGACCTTGTTAATATGCACAATGAGATTTTTAAATGATAATTTATATTTAATAAAAATGTATAAATAGTTACAATAATTTTTGATAGATTTTAAAGAAACAATACTTTTTTGGTTTTCAAGCAGATGTGGGTAAAGACGGGCAAAATGGTTCTGTGAATTTGTTTTTCACAAGATCCAAAATTGTTTTGAATATCAACTGTATCAGTTCTATATTTCACAAACAAAATACATGAATATAAGTTCCCATAACATTAGACATCATTTACAACATCTTACAATCCAAGTCAGTAAGCAGTATCTCCCTCACTGTCTATGGTCCTCTCCCCTTTCCACTCCTTTTCATACATTCCTGACCTCCATCTCTTTGGCCCACCATCATCCTCTCCTCAGTTCATTCCTTTCCCTTTCATCTCCAATGGCCTGGTAACTCTTATTCATTTTCTCTGCCTACTATCCTCCTTACCATCTCCTCCTACCTGCTCCCAGCCCTTCAATTTTCTCTGTCCCACTACCACCTTCCTTCTACTCCAGCCCAGACCCATCCCTTCCAAGTCCTTTGTGCTATCCTTTCCCATTAATCTTGTCCCTCCCTTGAGGTCTCACCTTACCACCCATCACCCCCCTCTCACTCCTACTTCCTCCTGTTTCATGCAACTTTTTTATATGATTGTTTATCCCTTACTAACAATTTCTTCCTTCAATCTGTCCAAATTCATGCCAAATCAGTTTGGGCAGATCCTCTAAATCAATCAATTAAACAAATCAGATTTTGACTAATTTATCAATGTTAATGTTCATTTTGAAGATTATTAATAACTGCCCTTTGTTTGTAATACAATAGATATTAAATGGATAGTAATGTTTCATAATAAAAGCTGCTCCAATTAATCTTCATAGTATTTGGGCCATGGAGAGTGTTATTTCAGTACTGTCAGAGTTGTAGTTCAAGAGTAATTGAATGATAAAGTATCCCTCTCTCATCCATTTTACTAATGTAACACTGCTCAGCTCAGAGAGCAGGGTGTGTCCAAGTGGATTGCAGAGTGGGACAATCTTCAATTAAGATAAGGGAAAAACCTGAAAAACCTGTCAATGGGGGAAGGGTTTTCATTGTTCTCACAGTAACAGGATTGTCCCTTGCTGTGAGCTATCTGGTTTGTGGACCAGATTCTACATCTGAGGGGAGGTGGCTTACACTAGGTAAAAGGGGTGGGAGGGGGATACTTTATCATTCAGTTACTCTTATAATAATATAATCTTATAAATACAAGCACATACCTATTGTTGTTAATTAGGAGTAGATGGCCCTTTAAAGGGATAGTAATGTTTCACAAAAACAGCAGCTAAAATTAATCTTCATAGTATTTGAGCCATGGAAAGTGTTATTTCAATACTGTCAGAGTTGTAGTTCAAGAGTAACTGAATGATAAAGTTTCCCCCTCCCGCCCCTTTTACCTAGTGTAAGCCACCTCCACTCAGATGTGGAATCTGCTTGCTAGACCAGACAGATAACAGTAGAGGACAATCTTCTTACTGTGAGCATAAGGAAAACCTGGACCCCCCTGACAGGTTTTTCCCTTATGCTCACTGAAGATTGTCCCTCTCTGCAATCCATCTGGACAGGGGAATATATTATCATTCAATTACTCTTGAACTACAACTCTGACAGTATTGAAAAAACACCATCCATGGCCCAAATACTATGAAGATTAAATGGAGCTGCTTTTATTGTGAAACATTACTATCCCTTTAAATAACCAATGAGTGATGGTTCTGGGTTGTAGTACTGTTAATCACTATGACCCTTCTGGATTTAATGGTATATTTATTAAAATTATTTTTAGGGTATTAGATGTCATTTCTTTTTCACATTTTGGCCACTGAATAAAGTATTGAACAGATCTTTTTTGATACTGGTCATATGCCAGGTTTCTTTTCTATCTTCTTGTTTCTTCTCAAGGTGTTTGTTCATTAAATAAGATATGCAATACAACATTATTTGTTCTCTAGCACAATAGGATTGCAGTTGGTGTTTCCCTGAATTGCTTCTTACCATGAGCAGCTATTCAGGAATCCGGTATTCACAGCCAGTTGCACTTTTAAAGACAGCAGGAACATTGCTAGATAATGTCTAAGGAAACTACAGCCCAAGGTCTCACACTCACACCAGCTTGGGACATGGAATAACATTAGTCTCCATACTAGTAATGTCACAAAAATTTCCTGTTCAACTGATTGTTCCCCCCCACACTTCACAGGCACTCTAATACCCCTTTTATGTTATGCCTTTGGGAAATAAAATAACATTTGTTGTGAGTTGTGTGTAAATTCATTATTTCCATTGATTTCAATGCAATAAGCTAGGCAAAAAAAATGGAAAAACTGCACTATTCATGGAAAAATTTCCACCAAACTGGAAGAGCTATTATTCGACGATTTTGGTTTGAGGCAGGATTTTCACCCCTACCTAGTTATAATCCTCCTTCCCATGGAAATTATTTTGCAAAATGTTGCTACAAAATGTATCTCCTAAAGGTTTTCTCATGCTGAATTCTGCAGTCCCACGATGAGTTCTTATGTTCCTAAGAGAATTCTGATGTTCCAGCATCACAATTCTGATTCTGACATTCTCCTGATGATGTCTTCATGAAGTATTCAGGACACACGTCATAATCATACCTGGGAGCTCTCAGGGTTTGACCCTGAGACTCAGAGTTTTGGCCCAAATCTCAGGGTCTCAGGGTGAAGAGCCAAAATCTCAGGGTGAGAGAGTTCAGTGCTACCTGTTATATATTCTGCTCCAGTTAAATGCTTCTTTGGTCTATAAACTGGTGCCACTTGTACCAGAAAGGCAGAGGGAGAAGTCCTGCTTGATATTTGTGTGTTCATGCAGTGATATCTGTAAGTTATTGTGTATTAATGGCTCCTTGAATGCTGATTGGAGTGACTCTCAGTTACAGCGATCAGGGATATACTGTGTATAATCTATATTATGGGAAAGTAAGGGTTCATATTTACACAATCTCAGGGTCAGCTCATTTTGAAAGTTCCCAGGTATGGTCATACTCACACCCATTCACTCCAACATGCAGCAGATAAAATAAAATCAGTGGAAGGAGCCTTCCCACATAAACCTTTTCCTTCTGGGGAATATTTTGCACATCCCTTCTAAAAACTCTTCCTGCATCTGCAGTTTTGAGAATCACCGGTTCAAGTACAGCACTGAGACATAAATTTACATTTTTTCCTTGTTTCGAATATACTTAAGAAAAAACAATTACATATTTGACTTTGTCTGTCTACAGCTGAGTCCAGTGAAGTAATAAAGGAAAGCTTTTAGAATAACACCTTTCTCTGTTTTTCAGAACACAATTCCATTTTCATAAGACTGAAGACCCTTGTCTGCAGATAAAAGTATTAGAAGTCTAGGCTTCTATTAATACTGAACAATGCAAGAGTGCTTATCATTGACAGTTAATCAGTAACAGGATTAAACCTGAAACTCATTGAGGTTACACAAAGACATTTCTCATAAACTTAAACACGAACATTTTAAAACATATCTTAAAGTAAATGCATGTGTACAGATGCCTACAAAATTTAAAGTGACAGTCAACCTCCTTTTCAACTTTACATATTTCTCACGTGCAGAATATGTAAAGTCACATTACATATACATTTTATTTTTATTTTTTTTATCTTCACCTATTTTTTTTATCCTTTTACTAGTTGAAGAGCCTATGTACACGGGCCACAGTGCCACCCAGCAATGGCCACGGTGCAGTCATGCACAGTAGAGACTGCCACAGCTGATATGGAGTGGGGAGTTCAATTCAAACTGTAGTCCTCTCTCCATTATCAGCTGCGGAGCGGGCAGTCTGTAGTGCGCATACTGAGTATGACGGCTTCTGACAAACACACATTTATCGAATTATTATATAGGATGTCTCTGACAAGAATCTCACTGAAATTCTATTTCCATTGAGCTTTCTGTCAAAGACTGTAAAAGCAGACATAGTGATACAATGCTGTACTATGCCTGCAACAGTAAGGGATCTGTAGTGGAGTCAGGCTTTTCTACTACAGGGAAAGTACAACACATTAACACCATCCCTGCTTTCACAGTCCCTGACAGAAAGCTTTCTGTTAATAGAAATGCAATAAGCTCCCTATCAGGGACACAAAAGCGTAAAAAAATAGATGAAGAAAAAATATAAGCAACTGGAACATATAAACTCAAAAGGAGGTTGTCTGTCACTTTAACTACTGTTCTCAAGTGTGAAATAAAATTATTGCTATACACAATGTCTATGAATATAAGGTAAATAACCTCTTGGATGGTAGAGACATATTTAATACATTACTTTGCAAATGCTTTATATGCATTGCTAGAAGGGATAGTCAAATGTTGGACCTCCACTTATTGGAGACTGTGACTCCCATCATCCCAACTCAGTCCTATACAGCCTTCAATATATCCTGAAAGGCTTATTCCCAGTTGAGCATCTCTGACCATTAATTTGCATATGCAGATTATTCTTGGGGCTGGAATCCCTAAGGATTGTATGGAAATTGAGAAATGGACCCGTTGCTCACAAGTGTATAAAGGGAACAGCTGCACCTCACTGTTGAGGCCCAAGAAGGCCAAAATGTATGTCTGGGGTTAGCTGCTTCTCTTGTTCAGAGAAGAGTTATCTGTCACTTCATGGCTGGGATGTCACCTGGGTAGGATCAGTATGATGTGCTAAAATATTTCTTCTCTGTGTATATAACTTGTTAGTTAAACAGACTGAACCCTAGGTAGGATACCAGTCATATAAAGTCTGCTATATGCCCTGTCAAGCTCATTCCTAGTTGAGCATCTTTGAACACTACCTTGTGTATACTACTTATTGTTGGACTTGATCTGCCTAAAAGGTTAAAGGGGGATCCAGACGCAGACCCCTGTACATAAATGCTTACAGAGAACATCTGCACCTCACTGAAGAGGCCCAAGAACACCAAAGCATATATCTAGTGTTAGTTGCTTCTTTCAGTCAGAGAAGAATCACCTGGCCCTTTGTGGCTGGACTGTCCTATGGTATAGATTAGTATAATATGCTTAACAGCTTAATGACTGGCCACACAGCCCCACAGATGGCAACCGTGCGGGGACCTCAAAATTCCATGACCTGCCAAGACAGTCATTTATCCTTAAAGCAAGTTTACCCATGACAGTCCTGGCACGTTACGGGTCCTTAAGGGGTTAAGGATATTTCTTATTTGAGGATGGCATTTCACTCTGGGTAGGATACCAAATCTAAAACATATGCTGTATACCTTGGCTGTTTTGCATCATAATTTCCAAACAGGAATTTTTCAGAAACTGATGTGCTTGGCCATGACCCTAAATTGCAGACCAAGAGGACAAAATAAACCCACAATAGTATATATTTTTTGTATAACAGAAAACCTTGTGTTCTTCATTAGTGGTATTTGTAGACTTTTTCATTGCACAGTTTTGTCACAATTTTATACCAAATGTAGCAATAATACTTTTGTACCTGTACTTTTGGCAAATACATTTTCATGCTAACACTCTGATTATCAAATACACATTACAGTATTTTTCCTCAGGAACATTCATCTACATCTAAGACATACAGTAGTAACCTCCTCTCACTTAAAGACTATAGTCTGGGATACAGAAGTTTCCCTTCCTAGATCATGCATTACTTTATTATTCTTATTTTTATTCATTTCTATATTCAAATCATCTAGGAATCCCATATTATACAATGAAAGTATCTGTGTAGATATCACATTCCCTCTCAGCACAGTAAGGCAAATCAGGGAGCAAATAAATAATTTCTGTTCCCTACTCCCTTTCCTCTGTCTTCATAATCATATACTTTCTTATTTCTTCTTTACTCACCACCTGTCTCCTCCCTTAACTTGCCACTAATGTCTCTACTTATTAAGTTAGGTTTCCTTTCTACCCCTAAGACTCCCCCTTCCCTCTGCATTCTCTTGTACCTCATACTGTCCCTCTCTAATTTTCCTATTTGCCCCCACATCCTATGTTTCATTCATCATTAACACTACATGCACCTTTTTCACAGCCCTGATTCCTGTTTCTCTTTCCCTCCATTTCCCACCATTCTTCACTCATTCCACTCATGTATTTTCACTTCCTTAAAAACTCCTTCACTAGCTGCCTTTCCTGTCTTCTGCCATCTCTTCCTTTTATCATCCTAATCATAAATCCCATAGTTCTCTCACATTCATCTTCTCCTCTTATCTCTTGTCCACCTCATATGTTTCCCATAATACTTCACCCACTAGTTCTTATACTTCCCCTTATGTTTATGTCTCTTTTATACCCCCTTCTCATACCCCTGTTCTCACAGTTCAATGCACATTAGTGCTGTCAGACTCAATTGTAAAAAGTTCACATCTCACACACACACACACACCACACAAAACACACACACCTACAGACCAATTAGAAGTAGTGGGATTGATGCAACAAAAAAAAAAACAGCTGCACTGCTGGAGACAAATAAACATTCCCATTGATTTAAATGGGGCTTTTAACACCTTAAATGCTTTAGAGTTTCAAAACCCTGCATTGCAGACCTCACTAGCATCCAAGTGGTTAAAAATCCAATTCAAATCTATGGTAATCTGGAGATTTCTACATTTCCCCTATGGTGCACATGGTTTGCTCCAGAATTACTCCATTTCCTCTTAGTATTTTAGACTCACTGCTGTATAATTATTTTTTTAATACAAATTCTCTTTATTAACCTTTTCAGTTCCAGTGAAGCAATGCGTTGCATACCTCTCTGGCTCTCAAAGGGTTAATACAAATTCTCTCTATTAACCCTTTCAGTTCCAGAGAGATAACCAGTGCATTGCAATGCAATGCATTGGATATCCCTTAGGCACTCATAGGGTTAAACATAATTATACCAATCTGATGCACAGTTATAATTATTTAACCTTTGGGTGGCAGAGAGGAATCTAATGCATTGCAACACAATGCATTGGATACCTTTCTGGTACTCACAGGGTCAAATTGTATGAAAGTTTAGGGTCAAACTGTTTGAAAGTTTACCTATTTCTCAAACTTTGTGCAATTTCTGTTATACTTTTTTAAATGCCTTCCTCACTTTCAGTACAAAAGTTCACAAGCTGCTTCTCTAGTAAGTCCTATGATTTTTCTGGTAGTAGATAAAGGTAACTTTAAGGAACTCTATAATAATTCACATCCAGCCTTAGCCTTTTATTCTGCAAACATAAAAAGCATTATACTATAAATATAGAAGTCAAAGTTATGTCTCTGAGAGAGTGACCTCAAGTTTATTAACCTGCTACTATTGCTTTTATTAAGATAAGACCTTTCAAACGGAAATGAACAAAGCATATTACACACAGAATCAAACATTTCAAAACTGGAAAGACATAGGCAAGGGAATTCAGAATAAGGGTTACTGTAAGACACAACACAGTAGCTTCCTATAACCAAGCAGAATATTGTTCAATTGTTTTATATATCAACTAGTTGAAAAGCCCATTACACGGGCCACAGTGCCACTGATAGCCGGTCGCAAATCCATCTGCAGAGGACATTACCTGGGATTTTGTTAAAGTTCATATGCCAGTTTGTATGTTTATGTACAAAAGAGCTAGTGCATACAAGTGTACGAAGCTCTACGATTACCACATTAGCTGGGCTGATACTGAAACAATTTTTTGAGAGTAACTTAACAACATAATAAACAACTAAAAGGAACAAAAGTTTACACCGGGAAAATTGGAATAAGGTAGGTACACATCCAAATTATTTTATGATGCCCAGTGTTCCTTTTAAGATGAGCACAGGTAAGAGGTCCAGCATGGAAACAGTTAATGAGCCCTGTTCATGGAATAATAGATGTTCCCCTTCCCTGTTTTAATTACTAGTTTAACTCTTTCAGTGCTGAGTCACTCTCCTGTGTTCATCTTCGAGGGGATAATGGTATGTTTGTGTTTGTGTCACTGTGTGTGTATGTGCATGTGTGTGCGCAGAAGACTTTGCTCATGTTCATAAGACCTGTGACAGGGTGGACAGATTATTGGGAGGGGCTGGAGAGGATCCAGCTGTCGTGGCGCATATTGGTACCAATAACAAAGTAAGAGGAAGGTGGAGAGTCCTAAAAGGTAATTTTAGGGATTTAGGGAGTAGGATTAGTAACTGGACCTCCAAGATAGTATTCTCAGAGATACTACCTCTGCCATGCACTATGCCAGAGAGACAGTGGGAGATTAGGGAGCTCAATGCATGGATGAAGTCTTGGTGTAAGAAGGAGGGCTTTGGGTTTTTAGAGCACTGGGCTGATTTTGCTTTGGGGTACAATCTCTATAGTAGGGATGGATTGCACCTGAATGCAGGAGGGTCTCAAGTGCTTGGGGAGAGGATGGCTAGATGGTTGGAGGAGATTTTAAACAAGGAAGGGGGGAGGGGCCAATAAATACTGGGCTAGATAGTATAGAAAGGGAAGGCAATGTAGTTAATAACCAGGTGGGTGGATCTGGGGGCTGGGTTAGTACAGATTATAGGGAGAAGCCTATAAACCACATCAAAATTAAATCACAAATGGAACATAGCAATGACATAAATTGTATGCTTGACTTGTAAATGACAGAAGTTTAACTGGTAAAATAGGGGAATCGGAGCTGGTAGCTGAAATTGAAAACTATGACTTGATTGGCATAACAGAAACATGGTGAGATTACACACATGATTAGTCAATCAATTTGGAGGGCTACATGTTGTTTAGAAAAGATAGGTCAAACAAAAGAGGTGGTGGGGTCTGTCTGTATGTCAAACCAGCATTATTGCCTCATTTGCAGGAAGATATTTGTGATGACAGTAGTGAACATGTGGAATCCCTGTGGGTTGAAATAGTCAATGGGGGGGGGGTAAAACTGCCCAGAAAATATTAGTGGGTATTTTTTATAAACCACCAAACATTGGTGACCTTGAAGAATCACAGCTGTTAATGCAAATAGAAAAGGCTTCTCAAATAAGGAAAACTATCATTATGGGGGATTTTAATTATCCAGAAATAGACTGGAAAATGGAACAACTAATTCTGCTAAAAGCAGTTTCTGAACTTGTTGAATTACATTTTTTTGTCTTAACTAGTGCAGACCTCAACCAGAGGGAATGCTTGTCTGGATCTGGTAATAACGGACATTGAAGAACTTATCTCTAACATCCAAGTAAGGGAGCACTTGAGGAATAGTGACCATAACATGGTATCGTTTGAGATTAATTAAAAAATGCAATTTGATATGAGTTCCACCAAAACACTAAATTTTAAAAAGGACAACTTTAGCAGGTTTAATTCGTCCCTTGGTCTCATTAACTGGGATAGAATATTTTCAGGAAAAAACACAGAAGGTAAGTGGAATGCCTTAAAAATTACATTGCAAAAATATACATATAAATGTATCCCCATTGGAAACAAATACAAAAGAAGCAAATTAAAACCAATGTGGCTAACCAGTAAAGTAATTCATGAAATAAATAACAAGAAAGTGGCATTTACAGAGGCATTTACAGAATACAAAAATGCCAACAAAACCTGTATAAGGGCGATTAAATTAGCTAGACTGGAGAATGAATAAAATATTGCTAAGGAGAGCAAGAACAACCCAAAAACAATTCTTTAAATACATTAATGGCAAAAAATTACAGTTTGATAATGTTGGGTTCTTGTTATCTGAAACGGGTGAGACGGTCAGTGGGGACGGAGAGAAAGCAGATATTTTAAATAATTTCTTTTCGTCTGTTTTTACCAAGGAAGACCCAATGGACAAGACTCTGCAAACTACTTTTACAGAACAGTCACAGAAAGCATGGGATTGACTAACACAAGAAAAAGTGTTAAAACAATTGAATGGTGTTAAGGTAGAAAAAGCCCCGGGCCCAGATGGTATACACCCACAGGTACTTAAAGGGATAGTAATACTTCATTTTATCTTTATTTTATTTTGTAGGTATTAAAAAAACTTGAAGAACGATGTAAGTGTTATCTCTCAAACCTTTATGGTTTGAGAGATATTCACAAGCAAAGTTTCCCCTCCTGCCCCTTTTACCTAGTGTAAGCCATCTCTTCTCAGATGTGGAGTCCTGTCCATAGACCAGACAGGTAACAGAAGGGGACAATCTTCTTCCTATAAGAAACATGAAAGCCCAGCCCCCTTGACAAGTTTTTCAGGTTTTTCCCTTATCTTAATTGAAGATTGTCCCTCTTTGCAGTCTACTTGGGCACCTCCCTTCTGATCTGGCTGAACAGTGTTACATCAGTAAAAGGGGCAGGAGGGGGATACTTTGTCATTTAATTACTCTTGAACTACAACTCTGACAGAATTGAAATAACACTCTCCAGAGTCCAAATGCTATGATGATTAATTAGAGCTGATTTTATTATGAAACATTACTATCCCTTTAAAGAGCTAAGCAGGCCCTGGCCAGACCATTATTTTTGATTTTCAGGGATTCTTTAATTTCAGGTATGGTGCCCACAGATTGGGGTAAAGCAGATGTGGTGTCCATATTTAAAAAGGGATCAAAATCACAGCCAGGAAATTACAGACCTGTAAGCTTAACATATGTGGTAGGGAAGCTGTTTGAAGGGTTGCTAAGGGAATATATTCAAGAATTCAGCTTGAACAGGAATATCATTAGCAGGAGTCAACATGGCTTTGTGAAAGACAAGTCTTATCAAACTAACTTGATTGCATTTTATAAAAAAGTGAGAAAAATATAGATGTGGGAGCGGCAGTTGATGTGACCTATTTAGACTTTGCCAAGGCATTTGATACGGTTCCACACAAGAGGTTACTGTACAAATTGAATTAGGCTTAGGGGAAAATGTTTGTGTGTGGATTGGAAATTGACTGAAAGATAGAACGTAAAGAGTGGTTGTAAATGGCAAGTTCTCCAATTGGATAAACATGATAAGTGGAGTACCTCAGGAATCTGTCCTGGGTTCTCTTCTTTTTAATTTGTTTATTAATGACCTCCCAGAGGGCATAGGGAGCCATGTAACAGTGTTTTCCGATGACACAAAATTAAGTAAGGTAATAAAGTCTGAACTGGATGTGTCTTCATTACAAGAGGATTTGGACAAATTGAGTAACGGGGCAGGCAAATGGTGAATGAGATTCAATATAGACAAATGTAAAGTTATGCATTTTGGGTATAATAATAAAAACGCAACATATAGTTTAAATTGTGTTTCTCTGGGGAAATCTTCTAATGAAAAGGATTTGGGAGTAATGGTAGACAACAGACTTAGAAGTAGCATGCAGTGCCAGCTTGCATCTGCAAAGGCCAATAAGATATTGGCACGTATTAAAAGGGGTATTGACTCAAGGGAGGAAGATTAGGTCCATGGTAAGACCCCACCAAGAATATGCTGTTCAATACTGGGTGCCCTTTCTGAAAAAGGACATACATTATGGAACTAGAGAAAGTGCAGAGGAGGGCTACAAAATTAAGTAAGGGGAATGGAAAGTTTTAGTTATGAAGAAAGGCTAGAAAAGTTAAACTTGTACACACTAGAGAAGCGGCATCTTAGAGGGGATATGATAACACTATATAAATATTTTCAGGACCCATACAAAGGGCTCTCCAAAGACCTATTCATTAACAGAACAGGACAAGGGGCCACCCGCTTAGACTTGAGGAATGGCGATTTCATCTACAACAGCGGGAGGGTTTATTTACGGTAATGACAATGAACGTATGGAATCCATGCCTTTAAAAAGGGCCTTGATACTTTAAAAGAGCTGAACATAGAAGTCTATGTATGTTAGTATGGGCATTAATATTTAGTTAGTGCTTATTGATCCAAGGAGAAATCTGATTGCCATTTGGAATCAAGAAGGATTTTCCCCCCATTCAAGGCAGAATTTGAAATTACTGTATTGAGGGGTTTTTTTTGCCTTCTTTTGGATCAACAGTGGTAAACAGGAATAGGAAAAGGGTTTAACTAGATGGACGCAAGTCTTTTTTCAACCTAAATTACTATGTTACTGCTTAACTGCAAATTCATGAGCAAACAATTTTATATTCTTATACAGATACATTATAGTATTGGGGTGATAATTGACGCTGCTCTCATTCTGTCTTCATATTATTGCTACCATCAAATCGTGCTGCTTTCTGTTCTTTAACATAGCAAATATCTGACCCTTTCTCTGTTCCTCCACAGCTAAAATTTTTACAAAAGTACTCATCCTATCCCCAGTGGAAAACTGTAACCTTCTTCTCTCTGGTCTTCCTGCCTCTAACTGTATACTCTTCAATCCATACAGAATATAGCCGGACAAGTAACCTTATTGTCGCCTATGTTTGTCCTCTGCCTCCTGTCTCCTCCTCCTCCAATCACTCCAATGGCTGCTTATCAAACTCCGGATATCTTATAAAACACTGCTTCACTCATTCAAGACCCTTCTTTCCTCCATCCCTTTTTAAATTTCCACTCTGATCTCCCACTTTTCAAGAGCTGTTTTTTTAACTTAGATTAACCCTGTGAGTGCCAGTGGAATAATCATACCCTATTGGCACTCATAGGGTAAATTTTGCTAACATCTGACAATTTTTTTTCAGTAGGATGTACTGATATGGTGATTAGGGTCCCGCATCAAGACATTTAATTTCAATTACTGAGTCTGCACTTTGGACAGCCATTAAGTGACTCTGCACTCAGAAAAACTGGGTGCAGATTTTCATACTATAAAGTGGGTCCCTTAATGGATCTCAGTGCCTAACGAATGGAAATGAATGGCATACTTCAGCTTTTTCTTTTTTTCTTTTTAGTATGAGCAAAAACACAAGCACATTTATCGCCCAAGATGGGTTTTTTTTATCCGGTATTTTTCATAGCACATGTAATTGCATTGCTTACTGTGCTTTAAAAAATACTGTTGGCTGTTTTTTTGGCCGACAGGGCCAATTAAATCGAGCCCTTGTTCTGCCAGCTTCAGGTTCAAAAACTGCCAGCAACTGTCATGTCTTCTCCATCCATGACTCACTGGCAGTGTAATCTCTTGAATCAAGAAGAAAATAAAAAATTCTGAGAGGCCAATCGGGGCTTCCTGGCCATACTAAGGTAAGTGGAGTGGTTATCGTTAGGAGATGTTACCTCCCCTTTAACGAAGCAGAGTTTGTGTGTCAAGATGCACTAAAGTGTTTGCTTTGCTCTAGTGTAGAAACCAACGTGCAGGTGGATGAGTAGGAAGCCACCATCCCAGACACCTGAATTGCATTGCTTTTCAATGCATTAGAGACATCTCTAGCATCCAATGGGATTAAATTATAATTTAAATGAGCAAAATATATACTAAAAATGCATATTTTCACTTGGGTATCAGCTATACTTGTTCTGTCACCTGTCTCTAACCCATCTACTCCATGTCATTATGCATTGCAGTCCTGTCTCCATTTCTCTGTTTCCTGACAAGTGATTTATTGGGCACCATGGTGTGCTAGACCATGCGTAAAGCTTCCCGATGTTTTAGTCTGTCACATATTACAGCTGCACAGATTAAAATTATGATCAGAGAATGCCTAAAATGTCTATTGCATTTTTAGATCTAACACCAGAAAATTAACTCCTAATTTATTTTTAGAATACCTTCAACTAAATTAGTTACGTATCAGAATTACCATGGGAGAAATCCTTTCAGGTTTATTTAACCTATGACCAAGATAAATTGTGTTACAAATTAGATCAACCTCTGAAATAAAATGAAGTGCCACAAACCAGCCTATTTAGATTTAATAAATAATTAATCTAATATAATATAAGTGCATGAATTAAAAATGCCACCACAGCAAAACTATGATGCCATATTTATGAATCACTGACCCATTTAATGTTAAATGCTATATTTGATTCTCCTATGGCCTAAAGCTGCCGTGCCATTTCTTCAGAAACAGTAAATTAATTTTCCAATTATGGAAGAATGCTCTAGGCATCTGAAACATTAGTTTTTGCAATCTAATATTATGCAGATTCAGAAATAGGTCCCTAAAAATACAATATGTGAGAGTGAGCAATTCTAAAACATCTTGGGTTAACCTTTTGCAGTGCATCCTTATCAAATACAAGTGCTTTGCCTGTCATAGAACTATACCACCATGATAAAAGGGCATTTGATATGGTGAGGCTTAGAAAAGCTGTTGCAATTATGCCTCAAATGAGCTGTATCATAGTGGACAAATGAAAACTGTCATTGATTTAAACTGGAATTTTAACCCTCTTATTGCCAGAGGGGAATTGAACACATTGCTTTGTTGATGCATTAGATACCCCTCCGGTGCTCTAAGGGTTAGGAAAGTCTACAATGCATATGCATTTGAGACCTCTCTAGTGTTCAGGGGGTTATAAACAACATTACAATTGATAATGTAGGGAATTTTTATTTGTCCCTATGGTACCATCAATTTGCCTCAGAATTGCTCAGGACTATTTTATAACTCTAGGGGGTTATGCACTAAGGTGTGACAAAGAAGTGATAAAGTGGAGACGACTTCTCCACTGATATCACTTTTCTAGCATCTATGTTATTCTATAGAGCCTATGTACTAAGATCTCCAAAGCTGGAGAAATCACAGTGCATTGGCTCCACAGAATAACACAGGAACTGGAGAAGTGATGTCACTGGAGAAGTCGTCTCCACTTTATCACCTTTTGCAAAACTCCCAAGGACTGTATCAAATTCCAGGTTTCTTGTTGTATAAGTTCAAGGAGGTTTTGTTGGTTTACCAATAAAAAAAAAAAAAAAATATGTATATATATATATATATATATATATATATATATATATATATATATTATTTTTCTTCTCAGGATAAAGAAATCCATATGCAAATACATATCCTCTAGTTTCACATAGCTAGTATATATAAACTTAAAAAAAATTCCACAAACAATGATCAGTTTCCCACTTCTTTCCACCCTTTGCAAAATCCACAGATTTTCCAAAACAGATTTTCCTGTGAGTGCGATTCCATATTCCACCTATGTCTTCTATATAGGTAAAAGATGATAAAAAGCAGGAGACTTGTAGAGTAAAAGTGATAACGCTATTGGCTAACTGAGTAGCTTTAGAATTCAAGCTTTCAAGACAATTTAGGTCTCATAATCCGGCATGTTTAGAACATGCCTGATAAAAAGACCTAAGTTGTCTGGAAAGCTTGCATTCTAAAGCCACTCAGTTAGATAATAAAGGTATACCTTTTATTCTACCAGTCTCTTATGTTTTCTGAGGGGACAATGCCCATCCCTTTAATATAAAAACCTGGAACACCCCACCATGAAGCTTGTTGTAGATTAGACTGGAATGAAAGAATAAGCAAGTCAAGGAGATGAGAGAGAATTAAAAAAAAAGTTGTTTTGGTACTTGTATTGCAAGTATGAGCTGAAGAAGCTGGAGTGCCGATATGCTGCTACTCAATCTGAGTTAGAGAATCCAGCAGTATCAGCAGCAATAGTTACTGAAGGAGTCCACATCCTTCTGCAAAAGTGATCCCAAGGTTTGATCCCATTAAGGTTTGAGAGATGAACATGGGGGCAATTGAATTATTTTTTAAATAGCTACACTATGGGGATTAGTAATATTAAAGTATTACTATCCCTTTAAGAATAGGAGCTAGTGATGCAGTTGGGGAAGGGCATAACCACCAATAGGGAGATTAAGGCATTTTCTACTTGTGTAATTCCTGCTGCTGAGTCATCTGATCTGAGACAGGGACATTTTCTACCATGGCCATGGAATCGGAAAGTAGCAGCAGTATTAGTATTGGCAATAGATGCTGGTTCATTTTTAAAAATGTAAGTCTACCAATACTTCTGCTTGACAGTCAAAGTCCTATGGTAATAACAATATCACCAGGAGCACTGAAAACACATTATTACTACATACTTTTTGGGTCAATGCTGGCCACACACACACTGTGGCTGCAAGCAGTGGGACCACTCCTTGAAGGTAAACTGTATCCATGTGTATCAGTTACCAACTCAGACTCTGGAAGCAAGTTTCAATAGAGGTGTGCCACATTACCATCACCATAAATGTTAGATTGCTTCCCCTGAGGCACATGGATTGTTTTATGTGATGATATTATTTATTCTGAAAAATGGTGGGAAGTTTTTTTGTTGTTGCTGATTCTGCTTTTAGTATATACTCTTTGCTTACTTCTTTTTCACTATGCATCCTACTTTTTTTCCTCTACTTTTCTCTCTCAAATGACACCTTCCACTTGTTCTATAAGGATTTCTTTATATTCTTTCAAATAATTCCTCAGAGAGCTGTTGCTGCCCACACCTGTGAACAAATTCATAAATGTCATGTTTAAAATAAGAGTCAAGCAATGTAGCAAAACGTATACCTCTGTGCTTTTAAAGGACATTATGAAAGAATCCTGCTCAAAATTTGCTAACATATCATTCACCAGCTGGTTCATGTTTTTGCTGACATTATTGTTAGAACCATCAGCCATGCTCCTCAATTTTGTTTTCTGCTGCAAATATGTCAGTGGAAATGTCTGCCCCATCATGACTAACAAGCAAGGTGGTCATCTCTAACTTTTTCAGCAGCTCACATATGTCACACATATTACCAGCCATTGACCAGTTGACAAATATGTCTCCTCTAAAGCCTTCCCATTATGAATTGTATAATCACTAATGGCCATATTCTGCTTCGGTTGTCTACCATTACCATTTACACTATGATTCTGTTGAGACAGCTGCTTGGACTAAAAGCCCAGATGAAGCTGATATAGTAGCAAAATGCATTTGGATATGCTGTACCATATTTTTGACTAATAAAGGTGACCTTTGGGAAAGTGGTTGGAAATGAATTCAGGGTCTTAGAATGTAGGATGTCTAACTGAGCTAACTACAAGCGAATCAGACTAAGGACTTTGCACTTTGATTAATCCACCGATCTACCCCATTTCATATCAACTATCTTATGAGAGACGATTTTCTATATATTAGTGATACATCTCTTAGCAGTTATAAAACTAATATATGGTGATTAACAGGGAGCAGTATGAGTCAGAAGAGACTAGCTGCTTTGTTTTTGAGATTAATTTAGACTGCTTTGTATTAATTCAAGCGGTGAGATCAAAAGATTGGAGTCCTGTAACTTTGTCAGTTAGGTGCCATAGTTTTGACAGATCTTAGTGCGGCCCACTTGTACAATTTACATAACTATGTATTAGCATTGATTCCAATGTGTTTGTAGTTTTGGATGGGTGGCTATTATTTCACTACTAGTTGAACAGCCTGTTACACGGGCCACAGTGCCACTGCCACCAGGTCACGGGGCAGTTACGTGCAGTAGAGATTGCCCGCGCCGTGGCTGATAAAGAGCTGGACGCTCCTTCAGAGCACCCAGCTCTGTATCAGCCGCGGCACGGGCAGTCTCTACTGCGCATGACTGCAGCACACGCAGCAGTGTCTACTGCGCATGTCGTGGCGTTACACACGATTTAGCGAATTATTATATAGGATTATAAGTTAACGTATAGAGCTCCATTATTATTAGCCATTATATGATATGTTACTTATTGAAGATTGAATGATGCGTATGGCTTGTATATCAGTACTTAGATATTTATAAGTGAGAGGGATTAGATGCATCAATGAAGGCACTGTCTTTGATAAGTCAATTTCTATATTAATTCTCTGATTTGAGCAAGTTTTTAGTTCATTAGTTCCACTTTCTCTACAGTGATTAAAATATTTGGGGTACACTTGGTCACTTTCAATTTGGTACAGCTATTTTTGTTTTTAAATTAACTGGATTTTTTTTGTTTAAAACCTATTATATTTTTAATATTTGGATCCAATTCATACAACATTTAGTTTATTCACTGAATTTGTCTTCTGTGGAGGGAACATGGATACTGGATTTGTAATTAAGAGTACAATAGATTGTTAGGCAAAATCTTGCACTAGATGTGTTCCTCCTTTCGTTCTTCTTGTATCTATGTTGTTTGTCAGTTTGTTTTTTATAAACTGTCCCTGTCTGTGATTGTCTAATGTCTACAAAAAAAATCACTTCACAACTGATTTGCCTTCCCCCCTCTGCCTGTCTGCCTGTATATGTAACTAGTTACACATTTTCAGCAGCAACTTTCACTCTCTCCCAATGTCTCTGCTGTCGTCGTTTTTACAGTACAGGATGAGGATAGACCTATTAGTTTTAAAATTAGCAGTTTACAATAAGGGATCATTTGTGCCACATAGCTGCTTGTCCCTCTACTTGCACTTGACAAAGTCAGTGTCAAGAAATTTGTACTTGCCTGTCTTTTGGGTGTCAGTCCGCAAAGTATATCTGCCAATCACTGCTGATGCTCAGCAAGCTCATGTAGGAAGTGGATCACCTGCCTCTCTCATTTCTCAGTCAAAAATATTTTTTTTTAACTCTCCTTTCACCTTTCACACTCCTCAGAGTACTCAGACGCCCCACACACAAAGAATAAACTGTCTGCCAACAAGACTCACAAAACACAGCTCCAGCTCCACTCTTTTTGCCTATTGTATTTCCTCTAGCTTCATATATACACTGCTTTTTCTCTCTCACAAATATAGAATTAAACCCTATATACTGTTCTATCATAGTGGGAGTACCAGGGTATTCCTGGAGGACCAGGGTATCCCTCAATGATTAAGATTGAAAATTGCAGGAAATCTCCACTTTTCCTAAAAAATTTCATGCACGATCAGAAGTGCAATTTTTCGACTGCTTTGCTTTCTGAGGAAAACCTTTTTGCCCATCCCTAGCAATTAGTTTACTTGTCATAAAATATCCCTAAATAAGTTCTACAACGTCTTACATTTACAAAACCACACTATATGTGTAGATTTTTGATGTAATTTGGCAATTAAGGGTTTAAAAATGCAAAGTTCACATTGTATCTTATTAATATTATAACTGTTTTTTATTTACTTTTCAACTATGTTTACTGTTTATTATTATAGGGGGTACAGGCTGTCAAATATAACCTTTATTTACAATCCGGGACAAGTCTAAATACCTTTATATAGTGAACAGGATGGGATTTCATAAGGCCACCTCTTAGTTAGTGGGAGTCAGTCCCAGCAGTAAAGGCTATCTGATAGCCTGCCTGGTTTTCATGTTAGCATGCATGGGAGAGTGAACGAGCTAACACACGAACAGGAGCACATGCCCAATACACAGAGGAGCACTGTCAATACAAACAGATCATCCCCTGTAGTTTCCATTGCAATCAGATAGATTGAGTTAACTTTATACCACAGTGAGCTGACTGGCTCCCTACACTGTCAGTTCTAACAGCCTGATCAAGTTTACTGACATATGTCAAGGATAGCTGTAATGGCTCACAACTCTCCCTGTTACTTAAAGGTCTGTATATACAGCATAACTGCATTAAGGCCCAGTTTAAAAGACACACACATACATATAGATAGTAGTAGGTATTTTTAAAATAGTTTAGCTAGGTCTTTGAATAAGGGTTGACCTCCAGCTTTCAAAATGTCAATAGTTACTTTATCAGGTCTGGCTTCTTTGCTATTTTTAATTGATTTTATTGTAGCAATCTACTTCTTCTACCAAAACATCTGGCAAAGCTTAAGCCTCTGGCACTAAATTCAGTTGTTGTACTTCATATAGAAGATTATAAAGGTTTGAATAAAATTTGTCCACTTGTTTGTATGGCCTATTTGTGGAAAAGTGCCTGAAACATGGGAAAAACGGCATCCTACTGCACAAAAATGGTGATAAGGTGGATCTAAAAACACTACCTACCAATAAACCTATTGTCATTGGTCTGCAAGGTTTTCTCAAAGGCACTATCAATCAATAACAGACACAGTACTTAATGCAGCACAATCTAAAGAACAAGCATTCAGGAGTGGTTGCAGTACAATGGACCATATCCAAATTATAGTGCGGCATAATGAATATAACCTTCCATTGTGCAGTACCTTCATTGACTACAAAAAGGCCTTTGACTCAGTGAAAAAGCAAGCAATAACCAATGCCCAAATAAACCAAGCAATAAATGGAGCTTACATCAATATCCTCCAATCAATATTTGAAAATGCAACTGCATCAATACGAGACACAATCTCCCCAAAACTATTTTCTACTTGTTTATAAGAAATTTTCTGCCAATTAAATTGGGACAAAACAGACTAAAGATTAATGCAGACTACCTATATCACTTATGTTTTGCCAACAATATCATACTCTTTGACAGTAGTAATGAAGAACTGCAAGAACGCATTGAAAAGCTACAACAGAAAAGCAAAAATGTTGGCCTGAACATAAATATCAACAAAATGCAATTCATGTTTAACAAATTTACCATACCAAGGAAATTCACAGTAAATGGACATGAACTAGAAGAAACGGACTAGTATGTTTACCTTGGACAGGAAATGTCAACAGATGGATACACTATGATTGAAACAGAGTGAAGAATAAAACTGGGATGCCAAGCATTTGGAAAACTTGATGCTGACTTTAAAACAAATTTACTGCTCTGCTTCAAGCAAAAGGTTTTTGACCATTGTGTCATCCTAGTCCTTATGTATGGCCATGAAACATGGAACCTGAATGTCAAAGCCATACAAAAAGGTAAGGATTCTTGCTAACTACCTTTATATTCCTCTAAGCTTTTAGAGTTGTCAAACAATTTCTTTTTACTTTTACTGTCACAAAGTGTGCTACTACTTTGAGGCCCGGTGTTTTGGTGCTTGTTTGTCTCACTGTCAGAAGCAGCAGTTGGTTCAGCTGCTATACCTTCCTCCATTATGCCATCATCAACACTGGAATGTGACTCATTGTCATCTTCAGTGTTCTTATGTGTTTTTTTTTAATAGTACTTACACTGATGGTGGTGGGGGAACTTTTGGAGGGGCATTGTCAAACTACATCCTCCATGGAAGGAGAAGGATCATTATCATTTATTGCACACGCTACAGAAAACATGTCTGCAGTCAGTTTTTGAAATACCTTTTTACTGCCACATCCCTGCACTGTTCCTCCTTCCCCCCTCCCCCTGCCCCTTGTGCATTTTCTGCATATTGCTTAACTACTATGTGTGTTTTTACTCACACAACAGAACTGATGGAGTGTGATGTCTTGCCTTGGCCCTCAACAAAATACTCAATCTCGTCTGCTATCTATCAAGTCTGCCTCAGTCACACAGTTCACGTCAGGGTCCCAGGCAGCTGTCTGTTACCTAATATATAAAAAAAAATCAACAACTTCTTTCCCCAGACTTCCTCAGCACAGAGATAACAGCAAGATCAACAAGGAACCTGGGCCACAGTTACCTTTGTCTTTCAAATCAAATCAGTTATGCAGAATGTAGTGAGTGGTATTTAGGGTCAAACTCATTACTTCCTTCTCACAGCCCCAGACACATTTAACATAGAGATAGTAACTGTAAGATCAGCAAAGATTTTGGACCACAGCTGCCTGCATCTTTCAAAGCAAATCAGCTAGACAGAAAGTTGGGGTATTCAGGGGTCAACCTCCTTTGCTCCCTTCTCAAAACCCCAGACACGTCCAACACAGAAATAATAACAGAAAGATCAGGAAGGAGCTTGGATCATGACTGCTTGTGTCTTTCCATACAGTTGCACCAAATTTGGGGGTATTTGTGGTCAGCCTCCTTTCTCCCCCCCCCCCAGAGTGCCCCCAGACCCCATACTACAGAGAACAAATTTCTTACCAAAACTAAGCTTCAACTCCACTTTATACGCCTATCTTCTCTAGCTCAAAAATGTCCTGCTTCCTCCTATCACAAACACAAAATGGAATGCTGTGAGAGCCGGATACTCTTTTATATGCCTTCAGGAAAATAAGAGAAAGCCGTCAAGTGGTGGGGAGAAATTCAGTCTTTCCATTGATTTAAATGCAATGATTGTTAGGTGAAAAAAGCACAAAAACTGCACTTTTTGTGGAAGTGCCATTTTTCACCTATTTCTGCATTGAGGTGAAAACTCTCTCCCATACCTACTCATCATGTATGGTTAATCTGTCACTACACAGCTTTAAATCTCAGTAAAGGTATCTGTTTAAACTGTACATATCTTAGCAATGTGTTCAATTCAAGGAGTTAAAAAATATGTAATAATTTGTATGTGGTTATATAGGAGGTGTAGACCAGAAAACAGTTGGTGTAGTATAAAAGTAAAACTTTTGTTTTATAAAAGTGTCACACTGCTTCTACACATAACTGCTTTAAATGTCTTTTGAAGAACAATATTCAGAGAACAGGGGCCAGGATTGTCACCTGGTCTAGAAAGGATGCTGTTAGAATGTGTTAGGTTGGGTGAGCTGTCAAAATAAGATAAATGGAGCTCAGTTGTGCCATTAACCTGTGACATTTTTGACAGTACAAGGCAGGGTACTATGGGAAAACAGAATATTTACTATCTGACTTTGCTTCTCCTCTTAATGTGAATCAGGAAAAGTAGATGACGTGAAAATTAGAAAAATAAGACATAACTGAGTATCTCATCAGCAACAGTGTCAGTAATAATTCTATAGTACATTTTAATTACAGCTTAATATAAAGTAGCCAAAATACTAAAGTTAAATTCAAAACAAAATACTTAACATGCCATAAATCATGACACATTAAGTAGAATAAAATGACAGTAACCATCACTCAAACATTGATTTATGTTCCTATCATATTAACTCTAAGAAACTTGCAGTATATAAAAGACTAGGCAATTATACACTGACAGTGGCAAAGACTGTACTGCCAGTGTTTGTCTACAGCCGTATTGAAGAGCTCTCATTCTTCCACTAAAGGTTGTCTTTCAAACATAACAATTAAAGGGAAAGTAACCTCTTAATAATAACCCCTAACTTATAGTAACAAAATCCTAATGATCTCTCTCTCTCTCTGATTTTATTTTCTTGATTTAAAACATAACCTCTCTCTCTTGCATTTGCTCTCACTTGCCCATTTCTCATTTTCCCCCTCCAGAACCAAGGCCCCCTCCTCTACATCTTTGCTCTCTACTCATCTCTTCCTATTCCCAATTTTCTTCTCCCTATTCCAAAACTAGTTGTTCAGCCTTCACTTGAGGCACATTATCTATAATGAGCTCTATTTAACCTAAAACTAAAACAACATTGATGCTCATGGTGTAATCTCTCAGCTATGTACTCTGGATCACAATTTGTCTCAATGTATATCAGGCCTCATACGCTTCTACCGTATCTTCTTTCAAAACCTGTTTATTGTTTGCTTCATAATCTTCTGTTTTGTGGACACACCGATAAAAAATTTTTGGAAAAAAAAATCCTCATTTGAATCAGTGTGAATTTTTGGGAATTTTTATTTGAGCCCTATGGTACAGCTGATTTTCTCCAGAATTATTCCAGTTTTTTCCTAGTTTAGTGTTCTTAAACTGCATACCTAGATGGCAAAGACAATGCAGTTTTTGGGGGGGATCTTTGGGGGGGGGGATCTTTGCTTAGTGATTATGAATGAACTAACCATGCAAAAGCTAGAAGTTTCCAGAATCCTTCTAGGAATGCAAAAACACACTTTTAGTACATCAGCTTCACTGCATTTTCTTACTGGAAAGCTGTAGATTTACTCTTACAAATTATTGTTGATTTCTGATATTAACTACATTAGACACCATACGCTCTGTTAATAAGAAATTTGCCAAGAGCATGATTTTAGGATTTCACCAAATACTGCACCACAAATGTTAACAAATTACTAAGAAAAAGAACACTATGTTGAGATATATCTGTATGGAATGGACCTCAGAACAGACAAAAATTCAAATGAATAGAAAGCCTTTTAAAAAGTGGAACAGTTAAGGTGCAAAGAGAGGAAGCATATCAGATGCATTTTGTTCCTACTTCTTAACTGAGACTGTCTGTCTTAACCTTGGGTTGGCCTTTGTTTCAGCACCATCTTATTATCAGTGAGAGGCCTGTACTTGTTCATCAGTATCTGTAACTGACTATACTGAATTCTGCTAACTCATTTTAACATGAATTTTGGAGCATTCTAAATATATTTTGTTCATAGGTAAAACCATTTTGACATTTATTTTAAAAGTAACTGCCTTTTCATATAAGCTGAAATATATATTAGTTTAATATGCTAAAATGTGAGTAATGGTATATTGCACACTAGAATGCGTTACAGCAAGGTGGTGGTGAATATATTCAACACAGTCTGCTCTTAGAGCATATGAGCCTTTATTTTTAAGTGCAGACTGTTGAATATATTCACCACCACTATGCTATAACAATTTCTTGTGTGCAATATAGCAGTATTCACATTTTTCTGAGGTAAAGACCAGCCTTTATGAACAGCAACTGGATAACCTCAAGTGCAGGAACCTCCAGGATTTGCTCCTTTTGTCCTAAACTTTCTTTTCTTGTGCTCTTTCTGATCCATCCATTCATCCACTATGAACATAGTAGATGTTCATAAACTAGAGACTGGTCTTTATCTCAAAAAATATGAGCAGTGTTATATTGCACATAATAAACTGTTACAGCATGGTGGTGGAGAATATACCACTGCACTTAGGGTGTATGTGTCTTTCTTTTTATGTTTTCTATATATGTTTCTGAGGAACTTTCTTGCCAAAGGTTCTTATTAAAATGGGAGCAACGACATAGCGAAGAAGTGAAAATCTTTATGTGCATAAAGATTAGTGTTGAGCGAGCATGCTCGGCCGATGCTCGGATCGGCTCGAGCATCGCTCTGCTCGGCACATGGCGGTACTCGTACGAGTACCGCATGTGCTCGCCCGCCATGTTCGGGTCTCCTCCCCGCACGTTTTGCGGCTGCTGCGCAGCCAATAAACGTGCAGGGAGGCTCTGACATCGGTGTAATGCCAGCAGCCATGTTGGCTGCTGGCATTACACTGATTGGCTGGCCAGAACCCGTGGTCGGGTGCTGTATAGCACCTGACCAGCGAGTTCAGCTCAGTCTTAGCCAGGGAGAGCTGAGGATAGGAAGGGAAAGTCAGTGTAGGGAGGAAAAAAAGCAAAATTGTGAAAAAAAAGAACCAAAAGTCCTTTTTAGGACTACTGTGTGTGGGGGCAGCAGGTTATTTTGTGTGGGGGGAAAAAAAAAAAAAAAAAAAAAATATATATTCTGTTTAGTGTGCAAAGTTGCAGATTAGAGCACATTCTGTTTAGTGTGCACAGTTGCAGATTAGAGCACATTCTGTTTAGTGTGCAAAGTTGCAGATTAGAGCACATTCTGTTTAGTGTGCAAAGTTGCAGATTAGAGCACATTCTGTTTAGTGTGCAAAGTTGCAGATTAGAGCACATTCTGTTAAGTCTTCAAACTAAAATATCAAAGTCACATATTCCATTCAGTGTGCGTCGCCGCAGTTTAGCAGCACATTCTGTGTACTGTGCAGAGTTGCAGAATAGGAAGAAATACTGTTAAGTCTTCAAACTAAAATATCAAAGTCACATATTCCATTCAGTGTGCTTCGCCGCAGTTTAGCAGCACATTCTGTGTACTGTGCAGAGTTGCAGAATAGGAAGAAATACTGTTAAGTCTTCAAAGTAAAATATCAAAGTCACATATTCCATTCAGTGTGCTTCGCCGCAGTGTAGCAGCACATTCTGTGTACTGTGCAGAGTTGCAGAATAGGAAGAAATACTGTTAAGTCTTCAAACTAAAATATCAAAGTCACATATTCCATTCAGTGTGCTTCGCCGCAGTTTAGCAGCACATTCTGTGTACTGTGCAGAGTTGCAGAATAGGAAGAAATACTGTTAAGTCTTCAAAGTAAAATATCAAAGTCACATATTCCATTAAGTGTGCTTCGCCGCAGTTTAGCAGCACATTCTGTGTACTGTGCAGAGTTGCAGAATAGGAAGAAATACTGTTAAGTCTTCAAACTAAAATATCAAAGTCACATATTCCATTCAGTGTGCTTCGCCGCAGTTTAGCAGCACATTCTGTGTACTGTGCAGAGTTGCAGAATAGGAAGAAATACTGTTAAGTCTTCAAACTAAAATATCAAACTCACATATTCCATTCAGTGTGTGTCACCGCAGTTTAGCAGCCTATTCTGTGTACTCTGCACAGTTGCAGAATAGGAAGAAATACTGTTAAGTTTTCAAACTCAAATATTAAAGTCACATATTCCATTCAGTGTGTGTCACCGCAGTTTAGCAGCCTATTCTGTGTACTCTGCACAGTTGCAGAATAGGAAGAAATACTGTTAAGTTTTCAAACTCAAATATTAAAGTCACATATTCCATTCTGTGTTCGTCACCGCAGTTTAGCAGCCTATTCTGTGTACTCTGCACAGTTGCAGAATAGGAAGAAATACTGTTAAGTTTTCAAACTCAAATATTAAAGTCACATATTCCATTCTGTGTTCGTCACCGCAGTTTAGCAGCCTATTCTGTGTACTCTGCACAGTTGCAGAATAGGAAGAAATACTGTTAAGTTTTCAAACTCAAATATTAAAGTCACATATTCCATTCTGTGTTCGTCACCGCAGTTTAGCAGCCTATTCTGTGTACTCTGCACAGTTGCAGAATAGGAAGAAATACTGTTAAGTTTTCAAACTCAAATATTAAAGTCACATATTCCATTCAGTGTGTGTCACCACAGTTTAGCAGCCTATTCTGTGTACTCTGCACAGTTGTAGAATAGGAAGAAATACTGTTAAGTTTTCAAACTCAAATATTAAAGTCACATATTCCATTCTGTGTTCGTCACCGCAGTTTAGCAGCCTATTCTGTGTACTCTGCACAGTTGCAGAATAGGAAGAAATACTGTTAAGTTTTCAAACTCAAATATTAAAGTCACATATTCCATTCTGTGTTCGTCACCGCAGTTTAGCAGCCTATTCTGTGTACTCTGCACAGTTGCAGAATAGGAAGAAATACTGTTAAGTTTTCAAACTCAAATATTAAAGTCACATATTCCATTCTGTGTTCGTCACCGCAGTTTAGCAGCCTATTCTGTGTACTCTGCACAGTTGCAGAATAGGAAGAAATACTGTTAAGTTTTCAAACTCAAATATTAAAGTCACATATTCCATTCTGTGTTCGTCACCGCAGTTTAGCAGCCTATTCTGTGTACTCTGCACAGTTGCAGAATAGGAAGAAATACTGTTAAGTTTTCAAACTCAAATATTAAAGTCACATATTCCATTCAGTGTGTGTCACCGCAGTTTAGCAGCCTATTCTGTGTACTCTGCACAGTTGCAGAATAGGAAGAAATACTGTTAAGTTTTCAAACTCAAATATTAAAGTCACATATTCCATTCTGTGTTCGTCACCGCAGTTTAGCAGCCTATTCTGTGTACTCTGCACAGTTGCAGAATAGGAAGAAATACTGTTAAGTTTTCAAACTCAAATATTAAAGTCACATATTCCATTCTGTGTTCGTCACCGCAGTTTAGCAGCCTATTCTGTGTACTCTGCACAGTTGCAGAATAGGAAGAAATACTGTTAAGTTTTCAAACTCAAATATTAAAGTCACATATTCCATTCTGTGTTCGTCACCGCAGTTTAGCAGCCTATTCTGTGTACTCTGCACAGTTGCAGATTAGGAAGAAATACTGTTAAGTTTTCAAACTCAAATATTAAAGTCACATATTCCATTCAGTGTGTGTCACCGCAGTTTAGCAGCCTATTCTGTGTACTCTGCACAGTTGCAGAATAGGAAGAAATACTGTTAAGTTTTCAAACTCAAATATTAAAGTCACATATTCCATTCAGTGTGTGTCACCGCAGTTTAGCAGCCTATTCTGTGTACTTTGCACAGTTGCAGAATAGGAAGAAATACTGTTAAGTTTTCAAACTCAAATATTAAAGTCACATATTCCATTCAGTGTGTGTCACCGCAGTTTAGCAGCCTATTCTGTGTACTCTGCACAGTTGCAGAATAGGAAGAAATACTGTTAAGTTTTCAAACTCAAATATTAAAGTCACATATTCCATTCAGTGTGTGTCACCGCAGTTTAGCAGCCTATTCTGTGTACTCTGCACAGTTGCAGAATAGGAAGAAATACTGTTAAGTTTTCAAACTCAAATATTAAAGTCACATATTCCGTGTAAGATGAAGAAGGCGGGTAAAAAGGGACGGGGAAGTGGACGTGATCCTGATAGTTCAGGGCGCGGGTCAGGACGCAGAGAAACTGTGCCTGGTGCCAGAGCACAAGAAAGAAAGACATCCACCATACCTAGCTTCATGTCTAATTTTACAGGGCGTCGCAGGACATCACTCTCGAGGTCCGACCACTGCGAACAGGTGGTCGGTTGGATGTCAGCTGATACTGCTTCCAGTCGGTTAAGCACCACCCTGTCTTCCACCAAGTCCACTCTCAGTAGCCAAGAGTCTGGTCAACATAATCCTCACTCTGATCATCCTTCCTCCCACCATACACGGTCTGGTCAAAGAAGTGATCCCACACTGGGATATAGTGAGGAGCTCGTCTCATCACCAATCCTTCATTTGACCCTCTCTCCAAGCACGCTTGCAGAGGAACATGACATCTTGTGCCCTGATTCACAACCTCTAGAGGGTACCCAATTACAAGAAGATGACAGATGTGAACGGCATTTAAGGTCAAAGGAAGTAGTGGATGATGATGATGATGATGAGACACAGTTGCCATTAAATCAACCACTATTTCCGTCTCAAGACCTTGTTGAGGAGAATGTTATACAGTTGTCAATGACTGAGTATGTGGTGGGATCAAGACATGAGGAGGATGATCAGAGTGAGGAAGTGGAGGAGGACTTGGTGGACGATGAGGTGACTGACCCCACCTGGGAAGGTGTAGAGCCGAGCGATGACAGCAGTCCTGAGGGTGAGCCATCTGCAGCACCGCAACAGGCTGGAAGAGGCAGTGGTGTGGCTACAGAAAGAAGGCGGACCGCACCAAACCGGCCCGCAAATGTTCCACGGAGCACCCCCTTGCGTAAATCTCCCTTGCCAAAGGGTAGGTGTTCCGCGGTATGGCGTTTTTTTAAGGAAAGTGCGGACGACAAAAGAATTGTAGTTTGCAACCTGTGCCACACCAGAATGAGCCGAGGCATGAACACTAGAAACCTCACCACCACCAGCATGATCCGACACATGGCATCCAAGCACCGTAATAAGTGGGAGGAACGCCTGGATCGCCCATCTGTGTCTGCAGGCCACACCACTGCCTCCTCTTCCCCTGTTTTCGGTGCCGGCCAATCGCCTGTCGAAGGTGCAGGCCCGCATACCTCCCGCCCTGCACCTGTAGCATCTGAAGCACCATCAGCGACCACATCCACTTCCCTGTCCCAGCACAGCGTCCAAATGTCGTTACCCCAGGCATTTGAGCGCAAGCGAAAATACCCAGCCACCCACCCACAGGCCATAGCACTAACCTCACACCTTTCCAAATTACTGGCCATCGAAATGCTGCCATTTAGGCTTGTGGACACTGAGTCCTTCCGCAGCCTGATGGCAGCAGCTGTCCCTCGGTACGCGGTCCCCAGCCGCCACTACTTTTCCCGGTGTGCCATCCCCGCATTACACCACCATGTGTCCCGTAACATCACCCGTGCCCTGACCAACGCAGTTACTGGGAAGGTCCACTTAACGACTGACACATGGACAAGTGCTTGTGGCCAGGGACGCTACATTTCCCTGACGGCACACTGGGTAAATGTCGTGGAGGCTGGGAGCGACTCGGACCCTGGGATGGCACGGGTGCTACCCACGCCGAGGATTGCGGGCCCTACCTCCATCAGGGTTTCCGCCAGCACCTACGTTATTGGCTCCTCCTCCTCCGTTTCCACCTCCGAATTCTCTACACGCAGCGCCACTCCCCCATCAGCCAGTAGCTGGAAGCAGTGTAGCACTGCAGTGGGGAAGCGTCAACAGGCCGTGCTGAAGCTGATCTGCCTTGGGGACAAACAGCACACGGCCTCAGAGCTGTTGCAGGGGATTAGTCACCAGACCGAGCAGTGGCTCTCACCACTCAACCTGCAACCAGGCATGGTTGTGTGTGATAATGGGCGTAACTTGGTGGCGGCTTTGGAGCTCGGCAAGCTCACACACGTACCATGCCTAGCGCATGTATTTAATTTAGTGGTTCAGCGATTTCTAAAAACCTACCCCAATGTGCATGATCTCTTGACCAAGGTGCGCCACGTGTGTGCACATTTCTGTAAGTCATCTACAGCTTCGGCCGGCCTGTTGAAGCTGCAGCAGCGCTTACAATTACCAGCTCACCGGCTGCTGTGTGACGTGAGCACGCGCTGGAACTCCACCTTCCACATGTTGGCCCGGCTTTGTGAGCAGCAGAGGGCAGTAGTGGAGTACCAGCTGTTACACGGTCGTCGCCTCTCCGTTCAACTTCCTGTAATCAGAAGTGAGGAGTGGGAATGGATGTCAGACCTCTGCGAGGTTTTACGCAATTTTGAGGAATCGACACAGATGGTGAGCGGCGATAACGCTATTATCAGTGTAACCATCCCACTTCTGTGTCTACTGAAACGCTCGCTGCTCACAATTAAAACCGACGCTTTGCATGTGGAAGAGGTGGAAATGGGGGAGGAAGAGCTTACACAAGGTGATAGCCAGAGCACCCTCACTTCGTCTTCTCAGCGACAATTGGAGGAGGCGGAGGAGGAGGAGGAGGAGGAGGAGGAAGACACGGTTGCCTCCGCTACAGAGGGTAGCCATGGAACTTTAGTTCCATCTCTTCAGCGTGGGTGGGCAGAAGAGGAGGAAGAGGATGAGGATATTGAGAGTCATCCTCCTGGTGAGGACAGCGAAATTTTGACTGTTGGTACTCTGGCACACATGGCTGACTTTATGTTAGGCTGCCTTTCCCGTGACCCACGCGTTGTACGCATTTTAGACAACACGGATTACTGGGTGTTCACCCTTCTGGACCCCCGCTACAAAGAGAATTTCTCATCTCTCATTCCTCCGGTGGAGAGGACAAGCAAAATGGTGCAATACCAGAAGGTTCTTGTTGAAAAATTGCTCCAAAATTTTCCATCTGACAACGCTGGCGGCAGAGTACGTGCTACCTTGGCCAACCGAGAAGGGGAGAAAAGGGGAGCACACAGCAGTTCCGAGAAAGGCAGGGCAACACTCTCCAAGGCGTGGGACACCTTCATGACACCCCGCCAGCACCCTCACCCTGATGCGCAGCCTAGTGTCACAAGGAGGGAAAAGTTTTGGAAGATGGTGAAGGAGTACGTAGCAGACC
This sequence comes from Rhinophrynus dorsalis, assembly GCA_037306005.1. Lineage (NCBI taxonomy): Eukaryota > Metazoa > Chordata > Amphibia > Anura > Rhinophrynidae > Rhinophrynus > Rhinophrynus dorsalis. The sequence continues at coordinate 218,556,645 of CM074718.1, read as the reverse complement.
GTGTCAGCGTCCTCAATGATCCCTCTGTGCCTTACAACTACTGGGTGTCCAAGCTGGACACGTGGTATGAACTGGCACTCTACGCCTTGGAGGTGCTGGCCTGCCCTGCCGCCAGCGTTCTGTCTGAGCGGGTATTTAGTGCTGCTGGTGGCATCATAACAGATAAGCGTATCCGCCTTTCCACCGACAATGCTGATAGGTTGACACTTATAAAAATGAACAAGGCCTGGATTTCCCCTGACTTCTCCACTCCACTGGAGGAAAGCCCCGGGGGAACATAAACTCACTTTACATATATTATTTACAATGATGGGAATACTCTGTATTCCCATTCACCCCTTCCACCCAAAAAACGGGTATATGGTTGACTCTTAATCTTCTCATCCTCCTCCTCCTCTTCCATATGCCCTGTGCTATAATTTTTATATAGGGCCAGCTCACCAGCGGGCCCTGTGATATAATTTTTATATAGGGCCAGCTCACCAGCGGGCCCTGTTTGACAATTTTTATATAGGTCAGCTCACCAGCGGGCCTTCTCATATAATGTTTTATTGGGTCAGCTCTCTAGCGGGCCCTCTCATATAATGTTTTATAGCGTCAGCTCACTAGCGGGCCTTCGCATATAATGTTTTATAGCGTCAGCTCACTAGCGGGCCTTCGCATATAATGTTTTATAGCGTCAGCTCACTAGCGGGCCTTCGCATATAATGTTTAAGATGGTCAGCTCTGCAGCAGACCCTCACCCATAATGTTTTAGATGGTCAGCTCAGCGCACGTTTCCCTCTTAATCATGGCCTCAGTTCAATAAAATCAAGGAAATTTTTGGGAGAATTTGCCTCTGCGCACGTTTCCCTCTTAATCATGGCCTCAGTTCAGAAAATCAAGGAAATTTTTGGGATAATTTGCCTCTGCGCACGTTTCCCTCTTAATCATGGCCTCACTTCAGAAAATCAAGGAAATTTTTGGGATAATTTGCCTCTGCGCACGTTTCCCTCTTAATCATGGCCTCACTTCAGAAAATCAAGGAAATTTTTGGGAGAATTTGCCTCTGCGCACGTTTCCCTCTTAATCATGGCCTCACTTCAGAAAATCAAGGAAATTTTTGGGAGAATTTGCAGATGATATACAAGTAAATATACAGCAAATATTGTTTGGTAACAATTTTTCGCCTAAAGTCGTTTTTATTTTCCTTTTTGTGTGTTTTACGGTCAGTCTGTACAAATGGCGTACTACGGGCGAAAGATCGTTCCCAGCAGCGATGTTGGAGTCCAAGATGCATCCAGACATCCTCCCTATGCTGTCCCTGAACCATTTCTGTGGTGTTTCCATCCTTTTCTGCCCTTTTCCTATGGACCAGGCACCCTCCCCTCATCAGAGCAGGGGGTGCCTGGTGTAATGCTCGAGTCCTCCCATTGACTTCAATGGGGCTCGGGTGCTCGGCCGAGCACTCGAGCCTCAGGGGGTGCTCGGTCAGAGCACCCGAACACCCGAGCATTGGGGTGCTCGCTCATCACTAATAAAGATACATTACCATTCCATATTGAACTGGTAGGACTGTTGGTATTAATATTAGGTTTTCTTTTTCCTATTATCTATGTATAATATTCTTTTTTTTCTCCTATGGTGCAGTTGGCTTGCCCCAAAATTGTTCCAGAGGACAAAAGGAACAAATTCCTTTACTTGAAGTTATCCACCTCTGAAAAATGTGAGTAGTGTTATATTGCACTCAAGTAGGTTTTACAAAATGGTGGTGAATTCAACAGTCTGCTCTTAGAGTGTATGAGCCTTTATTTTTGTGTTTTCACCTCCCAAAAAATAATATTACCTACATTCTAATTGCTATAAATGTTGTTTTTTTGTTTGTTTTTTTTATCTAGAAATTGGTGAAGATTTTTGCCACAGAAAGAAATAGGAGGAAATTTCATGTTTTGCCTCTAGGGGGAAAACCTGCAGCCATCATCTTTCTGTGACAGTGCTCTTTGAGGGAGATTGTAGTGTGAGCATGGGTGGTATGTGTTTACACTCATTAATCTGTGATGACATGTGTGATTACATGTGTGCATGTGAGTATGCATCTGAAAGTTGAAGCCAATGAAATCAACAGGCTTCACCTTCCTACAGAGAAACAGCATTTTCTTTCCTGTAAGAACTTCTGTGGGAAGGAGAAACTCTCCTAATCCATGGAAATTTGACAGGAAAAAATACACTTTTTGCCCATCTCTACTTTTTTTAACATTTTATCCATAACATTGCATGTAAACTGTAACAGTCATGGAGTACATAGAGTCCTCGTAATTTGTCAATAATAAATTTGAGACAGTATACAAACAAGTTGGAAAGCTGATTAAAATCTTAGGCTTAGAACCATGTCATGTATGGAATAAATTGAAGAGATGAAGAAGAAGATCAGGGGACGAGAAAAGAGACTGAAAGAGAGGACAGAAAAGAGAGGAAAGAGGATTAAAATAACAGTTAAGAGCCTCACTGCCAGCCTCAGGGTCTTTTCATTTTTCAAATGTAATTAGGTTGATAATAAAATTATGATTAGTTAGAAACTATCAACGCTAGGATACAAAATCCAGCCATGGTTGCCAAACATCTAAAAAAAGCTGTGATACATATCTACTTTTAACTTACAAGAGAGGTCTAGCACATTGAGTTATATTGCATTTGGGACCTCTTCTTAAGTAGAGAAGAGTGAAAGGTCAGTGTTTTTTCTGATTCATTGCTTGATTCGGAAGACCTGATGAAAATTCATGGTTCATCCTAAATGATCTAGAACAAATTGCTGGGGGACAGGGTGAGGCAGGGACAGGATAAGGGGAAATGGAGATTGTGAAAGTGAGAGGGAGGTGGAAGCTTGATGAGGCAAAGCAGAGAGAGTGAAAGGTTGCCAGAAAAGAGATAGGGATGAGGTGTGGGTGAGTAAAAGATGGCCAGAAGAAGAATAGGCTGAGGTGCAGGAGTGTGAAAGGGACAGGAAATGGAGCAAGAAACTTAGAATAGGGCCGGCAGAATGAGAGAGAGAAAGTTCAATGAAGAAGGCAAGATATATCCTGAAACCTGCCTGAAACGTTTTTCTATTTTGCTCAGATGAGGTACCAGGAAAACACCATGTTGTTATTGATGTCTGTTTGTAATTCAACCTATTTTTTTTTTCAATTTATTGTTTTAGCTGCATTATAATTGATTTAAAAAAACTTGCTTTACATGATACGATGCAGGACTTGCAAAACAGATGTTTCCTATGAAAAACAAAAGTATAAACTTTTTCACTTATAAATACTCACTGACATTGAATGTTTTAAACATTTTATTTGTTCCCTATAGTGCACTTGGTTTGCCCAAGAATTGCTCCAGTGATTCTTAGTGCATCAGACTCAAAGGGAGTTATGTACTAATTTGTGATAATCTCAAAAAAAAAAGAAAACACAGGGGTGGCGCCCAATAGTGTAATACAATAAAAACTCTCTTTGGGTAAAAACCAATAGTAAATTTACTCACATTTATCCAATGCCAGCTACAGGGGATATTCTGAGCTGACCATTAAGCTTACAAGGAAATCTCACCGCGGTACACGGTATTCTACTGCTTTCTCAAGCCTCCATAAAATGCTATAGCATTTTATGGAGGCTTGAGAAAGCGGTAGAATACCGCGTAACGCGTGGCCAATTTTAATTGTACACCATCGGTGTTGTGTATTTTACAAATCTATTTTTGAATAAATATCCTTGGAAGATCAGACAGTGTGGAGATCCTGTTGTGTGTGTGGAGCGGTGGAGTGTGAGACACCGAGCGAGGACGGTGAGATTTCCTCGTGAGTTTAATGGTCAGCTCAGAATATCCCCTGTAGCTGGCATTGTATAAATGTGAGTAAATGTACTATTGGTTTTTACCCAAAGAGAGTTTTTATTGTATTACACTATTGGGCGCCACCCCTGTGTTTTCTTTTTTTTGTAGATTTTTGTGCCACTTGGGAGAAGTGAGAGGAGTTTGGCAGCCAGAGAGTCATCTATAGTGTACCTGTGACTGGGACAGGTTTAAACCCAGCCTGCTTATGTGCTGTTTATCATATATTTGCTAAACAGCCATTACAATTGTCAGTACCCACGTGTGGGGTGATTCTGGTGGTGGTAATTTACACCTCCGGATTTATTGCGCTAGGGCGCTCCCTATTGCTTCTCTCTTTTTTTCTATTTTCTTAATTTGTGATAAAGAGGTGATAAAGTGGAGATGACTTCTCCAGTGATATCGCTTCTCCAGTTGCTATGTTATTCTATGGAGCCTATGCACTAAGATCTCTAAAGTTAAAGAAGTCTTATTGCATTGGCTCCATGGAATAACATAGGAACTCATGCAGTGATATCACTTTATCACATCTCCACTTGATCACCTCTTTATCACACCTTAGTGCATCTACCCCATGGTCTCAATTTAGTTACAAAGCATGCGGAAAGGAATGGTTTTATAGGTGTGGTTTAACCTCTTCCTGCTAATATGGAGGAGGTGTTTTAGCATTCACGGGATTAAGAAATCAAAGAAAAAAAGATTGACTATAACATTAATGAACAACAATATGGAGATTAGCACAAAAATAGAAAAGAAAAGAACACCTGTTTCAACTGCTAGCATACACTTTTCAGACAATACAAGAAAAGTGAACACAGAAGTAAGATAAGAAAACATATATGGAATATAAGTGCCATACATAGAACCAAGTCACTATATATTTTAAATTTAATGTATACATTTTAAACATAGCAGTTGTCCCTGTGAAAGCACAGAACAGATGTGATGCTGATCTCTAGAATATAAAGAAGAAACACCTCACAATAACCACCCACATACCTTACTGCAGCTATAAAATCTTAATGGCCACTATGAATTTTGCCCTTGTGTCTTTGTTCAAAAGATAAAATCCCCTAATCCTAGAACTCATGCCCATGGAGACAGACATGATAGTTTCTGGGAGACTTCTAAACTGAAGCAGGCAGAGAACATGAATGTACTTAAGCCTTTGAGTGCCAGAGAGGTATCGAGTGCACTGCAGCGCAATGCACTGGACACCTTTCCAGCACTCAAAGGGTTAACCACTTAAAAAACAGAGGGATATGTAACACATTTCAAAGCACACCCCTCTGGCTCTTAAAGGATTACTATGTGCAGTGAACAGAGGTTAAGGTCATGTGGTCCTTCTAGCCATCATCATGTCCTCCTCCAAGGACATGACATTCACGATTACTGATGTTATCTCTTGAGTTAAAGCATAAGCAAACTTCATAGAGGCTATTAGCATTTTCTGTCCATAGTAAGGTAAGTGAGAGGGTGTTATTATTAGGATGTGTTAGTTCTCCTTTAAGGTACAGTTATTGGGATCTAGACAGAGATGGACATCAAGGAAGATCTGAAGTTTTTTTTTCTTTTTTTAGAAAGAGACAGATGCTGATCTAAAGAATATAAATGGCAAGTCCTTGAAAGTAAGTGATGTTCAGGCTGATAGGATTTCTCTTACTTATCTTGTGTTATTTAAAGTCAATGTCACCTTAGATGTAATGTTATGAGTTTTGTTACAGAGGTTTATATGGTAACCTCCAGCTTTTAATGCTTGTACATTACATCGTTGTCAACATTTTCAAAAAGTTAGTAGACACTTCACTGTTGTGCAGTCACATCACAGAATGTCATTGTGGGCCTTATTCATCACCCCAAAGAGGGGCAAACCAACTGCCCTCTGGGAAGAAATAAATATACCTCAAACCACATAAGACTTTAACCCCTTGAATGCTAGATGAAAAGTCGTTGATACTTTTAGCATTTAAGTGGTTGAAAGAGGATTTTAGTTCAGGTGCAATAATATCAAACGGACTAAGTGGAAGAGATGACTGTATATATATATATATATAATTCACATACCTCCCAAGTGTCCCTTTTTAGAAGGGAAAATCCCTCTTTGAGACCAAATACCTCTGTCCCTCTTTCCCACTTTGGTGTTTCTTTTTTTTGGATATCAGAACGTGTGGTATGTATATAAATGTATATAAATGTATCACATTGCTCCACAGCATTACAATTCACATTAATCTTTACATAAACTTCAGTATATGTGTTTATAAACTACTCAATGAAATAACCTAAAAATTCTCTGTAATGCCCAGCCCCAGCAACACACCTAAAACACAAGTGTCCATCTTTGGCCATGTGAAATGTTGGAAGGCATGAATTCGAAAATGCACTAAAATGGCTGTGCGGTACCTTTGGTGACATAATTTCACGTTAGGAATGACTGGCATATAAATAAAGTCATTCTAAGGTAAACAACATCCATAGTTGAAAGAAATTACATATTAAGACAGTCAAGAGAAAAAAAACAATTTACGAATAATGAAAACCGCAACAAAAGAGAAACATATAATCAACCAAATGTCATAAAAAGGGGTTGGCAAAAAAAAAAGTCAATTTTCTTTTGTGGGAATTTCAGCAAAACAAAATTTACATTTTCTCTATTTTTCAAAAATTCCCATGGATAAATCAAACCATTAAAATGTCTGTCTTTATGCTACCTACATGCGAATGCCCATGAGAGCTTTTTCCACCCCGTTTCAGCCTATGCCTTCTATGGCAGTGAGAATTCCAGCTTTAACACTACTACTGCTGATGAGTGCTGAAGTGAAGTAATCCACAGATGAAAATAACTCTGATACAGCTGTCCTTGATAAATAACAGTGGCTTGGGATATGCTATTTGGGGTTCTGACTCATTACACTAATTATATAAAACAAGTTGAACAGCCCGTTACACGGGCCACAGTGCCTCAGGCAGCCGGTCGCGGTGCAGTCACACAGTGGAGACTGCCCGCGCCTCGGCTGATACAGAGCCTCTGGCAGCCGGCTGATACAGATACAGAGCCTCTGGCAGCCGGCTGATACAGATACAGAGCCTCTGGCAGCTCGGCTGATACAGAGCTGGACGCTCCTTCGGAGCGCCCAGCTCTGTATCAGCCTCGGCGCGAGCAGTCTCCACTGCGTGTGACTGCCGCACGCGCAGCAGTATCTACTGCGCATGTCGGGCGTTACACACAACTTGGCGAATTATTATATAGGATAATAGTGCAGCATATCAACTGCAAATATTTTGGCAAATTTTCCATTCCATAGGTATACTTTTGGATTATGTTTGTGCCTTTTTTGGCTTCTTTCTCAAAATTCCATATGTGTGGGTTTGCAGCACATAAAAGAACAATTTTGTAACTTAATTGTTTTAACAACATGACTAGTGGTAGATGTGGTCAAGGTGGCAGGTGTTGAGTGACCAAGCTGTAACAACTATGGTGATTGTCAGTTCTTTATGCATGACTTTACTACCGCTAACAAGTCCATGTACTTCTCCTAGTACTATCCATTTATTCCTGCCCCACCACATTTGGTGGACATAATGATCATAGTGTGGTATTGATTTTTATTGTAAAATACACTACAGAGCTGTTTGCATGAGGAATGATGTTTTGTCTGCCTGGATATAATAATGTTTGTCGATGTCTCTAATATCTGCCACTGTCACACTCAGCTCAGGTATAGAATCTCCTACTTCTAGGTTCCTTATCAGTCAAAAGTATTTGTTTAACTCCAAATAATTCCAGCTGCTCCTCTTTGCCTATCTGTTTCTACATTCGTAGATAGTGTCAAAATGTCAACAGCCTTTTTTTCTCTCCCAATTACAGCAGTAAAATAGACCTATTAGGATCAGAATCAGCAACTTTCAATAAATAATGGGCACATCAGCAGGTGCAACTCAAGAGCCCCCCATATCTCAGTATATGCTTGTCCCTCTTGTTCTTGTAGATGTGACAGTGAGTGTGTGTAAGCAAAACAGTATATCACTTTGTGCATTTTGTCTGTCTTCTCCTAAATGTATGATGTATGATGGGGATTACAATATTCTCATTGCTTTCAATGCTATGAAAATAGTGGAAAACTGATTTTTTTTTCTGGAATTATCGAGCATGGTGGGAAGTTCAACTGTTCACATTTCTCTTTTGAAGCAAAATGTTTTGCACATCTAAATTTACAATACAGGCATTGATCAGCAGACCAGTGTAATACTCATAATTGTTAATTTTAACCAGATCAATAAATTGTTACTTTTTTTTTTTTTTTTTAGAAACAGCTTTCTTTGCAGCCACATCTTCACAGCTTCTAGAATTATCCATCTAACATAAGATCCAAATCACCATGGGAGAGATGCGCTAAGATGTGACAGGAAGGTGATAATGTGGAGATGACTTCTTCAGTGATATCACTTCTCCAAATTCTATGTTATTCTATACAGCTAATGTACTAAGATTTCTCCAGCTTTGGAGATCTTGGGTTAGATTCTATTGCAGGTGCTAAATGTTAACAACCGTTTTATCAAACATTTTCCTGTGGAAGTCTATGGGGAAAACTGGAGATAAAAGCAGAGATAAAATTAGCACATGCAATAGAATCCAGCCCCTTATTGTATAGGCTCTATAGAATAACAGAGGAACTGGAGAAGTAATGTTGTTTTTAATCTTTTTCCATTTTATCAATGTGGGTTTTTGACTTATTAGGAGTATGGAGTATGGGAAGGAAATGGGTGATTCATGGGGCTTGTACTATGTTACTCTCTCTCTCTCTCTCTCTCTCTCTCTCTATATATATATATATATATATATATATATATATATATATATATATATATACACTTTAAACTGATTTCTTTCTCTCTTCTTCACACAGCTCTTAGACAGATCAATAGAAGAATAAAGATATTGTAAAAATTTGTATTCCATATTTAATGTGAAGTTCTGCAGGAAGCATATTTCTAAAGAGTAATTTAAATAGCTGTTGCTCAAAAAGTAAATACAGAGAGCACTGTGTGATCAGTTTAGGGGTTTTAGCATTTTATTTGTATAAATGCAGCACAATGTTAAATGGAACTATCAGACTGTATCAGGATAAAGTTTAAATCTGCCAACCAGTTGTAATCCAGGATTATGTGAAGCTGTTCTCATGCCACTGATTTTGGTAACACTGGTTTACATAAGTTTAATATAAATATATTTAGGTTTGTCAAGTTGAAAATGCATTGTACTGTAATATTAAAATCAATTTAGTCAGATCATTAACATTTAATGTTATTGGTTGTGGTAACTGTTGCAGCTGGCTGGGAAAACACATTGCAGGTATACTTTGGAATAATGCAGTTCTGGGGTAAAGCAACTGAACCATAGAGGACACACAAAAATTCTCCAGATTGCATAGTGATTTAAGTTGGGCTTTTAACCCATTAGATACTATAGAGGTCTCCAGTGCATTGTTTTTCAATTTTTTAGACACGTACCTACTATTCACAAGGTTAAACGTTCCATTTAAATCAATTGAAATTTCATTAGTCCCCTGTCATGAAGTTGGTTTACCCCAGAATTGCATTGCTCCACTTTTATACATAAGTCCCATGCAGTGCAAAATCTAAGGGCAAACAGTGCTATTAATATGTTGAACCAATTCTGGAGCTAACCAATAATGTCATAGGTGACAAAAGTTTCTCAAGTTTTCATTAATTTATATGGGACCTTTAACCCCTTGTGTACTAATGAGGCCTCTAATATACACGGTAAAAAAAACCACTATAAGGAACCATGGGAGTTATGCACTGAAGAACCAAATGAAAAATCTTAGTGCATAGGCCCCACAGAATAATACAGGATTGTATAAGTGATATCACTGGAAAAGTTATCTCTGCTTTATCACCTCTTTACCACAACTTAGTGAATCTCTCCCCTAATGTTTTACTACAAAAAAGTATATATTGTAGACATTTGCCTGTTGAGTAAAGCAATGGCATTCCCTCTACTACAAGAGGGTCTGTTGCAGTTATTATATTTGCAACAGTTTTGATACATTAGGGTTGTAGCACTAGTGCTATTGTCAGTATTGTGCCTAGTCATTGGAGGGCACTGACACATTTTTTAGGTCTCCCAGCAAAAAAAATATTCTTCCAGGTTCATAATAAGAACTCATTGAGTCCTGGGGACAATGCCTCCCACCTTGAATAAAGGGGTCTGATAGAACTATGTAATCTGAATCCCTGTACTTACACTTCTGGTGTCCCACCAGTTTATCAGGTGTCCAGACAGTTATTCGTTTGCCTGTTATTTGAAAATTCTAATGACTTTTGACTGAAGAAAATGGGATTTTTCACTGTTTCCCAATTTTGCAGTTGATTTGTCCCAAAATTGCTCCAGTACATCTTAAGACATCATCATAAGACCCCAATAAACATGATCATTAGGAAAACGTAACTCTATTGCCAAAGAGGGTTACACCTTGGACTGCAAGGTATTTCTTCTGGCTCCGGCACTTAAAGGATTAAATGCAATTCAGTAAAATAAAAACATTTTGTCACACTGTAATCCTGCATTGTGCATTGTATTTGAAAATGGCAGGGTAAATTATAGTAAAATAGAAAAGTGTACTGATGCAAATCCACACTTAATTATCAGGTAGAAGGCTTTGCACGCTGTTATTTGCATTCCGTTCAAATGAAAATGCAAATTATTTTAAGGCAGCATGGTTACCTAGAGTTATCATGCAGTATTTGATATTATAAGAGAATATAACTGGGGATTAGGCTGAATGATTAGGCATAAGGATGTCAAAAGACACTAATAACGATCTTAATATTCTCTTTGTACAGGTTTTCTGGGACTGTATAAGTGGCATTTTTTTGAAGTAAATTCTACAGTTAGATAGTCTTATGCCATCCACATTCTATTGAGACTCAATGTGGAAGAAGGGAACTAATTTAGGATAGATTCCCTATATTTTTTAATAAGCTTTCTGGCTGAGGTGGACATATACAGTTTTTTCAGTAATACCCCATAATGAGAGATAGTTTAGCTAGTGGAGGTTATTGCCCTTGAAAATGTTGCCAATATGCCATTTAAAACAGGATCACTTGAAGTTTCGCCTCAGAGTTAACAATGGGGAGTATGTAGGAGTGTCAGTGACATGACCGTAAGCTCCTGTAGCAAAGGTATCATGGCAGATAAAAAAAAAAGACGAAGAAAATTTACAGATCTTGTGACACGATTCAAGAAATGTTTGCATCTGATAAAGGCATTTTGTGCGCAGATAGATTTTTCACATGTTCTAATTCAGGAAGCTGAATACCGAACGCTTCTTGAATTGTGCATAAAAAATTCCTTTTTACAATAGACGTATAAATTCATTCGCAATAGCACTTCTTGCATTATACGCATTCGCTATCCCTGTCACACAAATTTGTTAATCCTGGCCATGCCCACAAAAAAATATGCGCAGCTGGTCGCTAATCTTGATTTTTCATGCACAATTCAACAAAATCATGCCCAAACTTATTCCCTAGTGGGTTTCACACAGGAAATAGCGATTGCGCATGTTTCCTGCATTCAGCCATTGATCCTAGTAAACTCAGGTTTGTGAATGGAAAAAGTTATCAGTGCCAGATACAGTACATGGAAATTTCAATTCTATAAATTATGAATGAAAAAAATGGGTCAAATTTCCCATTAAATGAGGCTTTTAACCTTTTCAGTGCCAGAGAGGTATGCAATGCATTGAGTCGCCCAGATTATGCACACCTCTTTGACACTCAAAGGGTTAAACATTTGAATGCTACAGAAGTCTCCAATGCTTTGCGCAGTATGGCACTGGAGACCTCACTAGCATTCAAGGTTCTAAGCCTTTTGTGCCAGAGGGGTATCCTACACAATGAGAAGCAATGGTTGGATACTTCTCCAGCACTCAAAGGGTTAAAAGAGTCATTTAAATCAAATGTGCCCAGAATTACTCAAGTTCTTATCAGTACATCCGCCTCATAACATTATGTTTGCTTTCAGTATCAGGTTAGCCTAGTCTGTGTTTCTTTTTGATAAACAAGAAACTAAGCTACGAATCAACATCGAAGCACATAATAAAATAATAAATTTAACTTCAAAAAGTCTGTGTTGAATTGGAATTTTGATTAGAATTGGAGATATTACTTGATTTATTTCATTTTCATTATAAATAGAGAAAAGCAAAACATCTGCAATTCCTTTAATGGGTTGATTCAGAGGACCCAGAGAAAATTCTAGGGGAAATTTGGGTTGGAATGCTGTAGACTGTGGGGGGGCTTCAGTAGGAGCTCAAGAGAGAAAGGGAATAGGAATGTGAAAGAAAGGAGGGGGAGAAAGAGGGAGAAGTGGAGAGATGGAGAATGAAAATGGGAGAGACAAAGCGGGGTAGAGTGGGATAGGAAGAGAGAGAGAGAGATGTACAGCATTCCTGTCTGCCTACTGACCTGCTGAATAAGTTCACATACATTGTTCAGATGACCCAGCCAGGAACCTATTTGGCAGATATCTGACTATATATTTTTCCCAGTATCACATGGTCACTTTTACTTTAATCTGATTAAAATGGTAAACAAAATATGAAGAAAACCCATCTGTTTTGTAAGAGGTATTCCACATTTTGGGAACGTGCTTCATATGAATAACAAATTTGCATAACCATTACTCTCTCATCCCTAATCACCATAATCCGTGTTACTTTTCCTAAAACACCATTTCCAAAATACCCAATCAAAAATATTTTTTTAACTAACATTTCAGTAATAAGAGTGCAAATTTATTGTACTTACGATAAAGAAAACAATAACAGTTCTGTTGTTCACATTGTTTATTTAAGTGACACAAGACCTTATGTATGAATGCAAAATGGGAGTTATTCTGGGACAAACCAAATGCACCCTATGGGAAAAACTGAATATCCCCTAAATTCCCATTCTTTTAAATGGTGCTTTAAGCCTCTTGAATACACAAGTGGACTCCAGCTCACTGCATAGAGGTTAAATGACCCATTTTAATCAATGTGGATTTGTATTTGTATCTCTATGCTGCAGCTGGTTTGCTCAAGAATAGTTACACTTTGTCTTTTTATATTCAAATGTGTAGTTTTACTTAGGAAACCATTGTTTTTGAGACACAGCTATAATTCATATGATTGTATTTTATAAACCTCAAAGTGGATAAGAACATCTGTAAGAGATACCGTTTCCTTTTACCGAATCCAAATATGTCTAGAACTTGGCCTAAGCCATAACTTGTCTGCTAAAGAAGTAACACCATGTCTTCTAGTTCCATTGATTGTTATATCTTAAATTAATATTTCGTTATTATTTCTATTGAACATTGCTGAACAGGTTTACAATAGGTGATACTGGCAGCAAACAGATTATTATAGCGTGTCAATGTAGTTTGTTTATAAAGCGACATTATAATTATAACAAAATAATTAGAAAATAAGTAAAAGGGTCCATCATCTAAGACCTTACTATATATCCAGTCTCTTAAGATAAGAAGATATCCCGTGAAAAAAACACACTCACAGGTTTTTTATGGTTAATACAAAAGTGCTGATTTGTTTCGGCCCAAACAGGGGCCTTTCTCAAGATTTACAGAAAGTAATAGAACAGTCCTTAAATACCATAACAGTGGAAATACCTTGGTGCCCTAATGATGTCATAGGGTCAAGGGTGAAAGAAACTGAAAGGTGACAAGGTGAAAAAACAAAAAGAACATACACCCAATATAAAATATTAACATATGTATAGTAGGTGAATTGTATAGAAAATATGCATATTTACACCTAAAACCGATGTAGAATAAAGTTGAGCACGGATTTTCACTAAACATAGATGTAACCATCTCATCACAAAGCATCGGTGACATGAAGCTCCGGTCTGAGAAGGTTAACATTCATGTCATTGCTAGATATGTCGGTTAATGCTTTAACATACAAGTAACCAAGAAAGAACTATAACCTTGACATGTGGAGAAATATATTAAAATCTTTTATCATCCTTACTTTAAGCGTTACATTTGCGCATAAAAGAACAAATATATCTTTAACATCAGGACGGTAAAAAGAAAACATACCAAAATAGAGAACATAAAGAAACAGATATATGACCGTGCAGAAGTAGTACGATCGCAGAACTTAAAGGGATAGTAATACTTAAATATTACTAATCCCCATATTGTTGCCATTTTAAAAAGAATTGAATATAACCTATATATGCTCTTTAATTAATAAAGGGGGCAATTGTCTCCCCCCCATGCTAGGGGGGTGTCATGAGGGGTCATGATACCCCTCTTAAGGTCTGAAGTACTTTTTTAATACAAATTACATATATAATGTAAAAACAGAAAATCATTTTTCCACATAAATTAACCCCTTGAGTGCCAGAGAGATATGCAATGCATTGCTTTGCAATGCGTTGTGTACTCCTCTGGCACTCAAAGGGTTAAATATTTGATTACATTTTCACACAAATTACATATATAATAAAAATAAACACCTTTTTTTATACATATACAGGTTGCCTATTAAACCTATGAGTACCAGAGGGATAGCAAACACATTACAATACCTCTCTGCTACTCATAGGGTTAATCTTGCAATACAAAATGCGAGGGCATGTCGACTATAATAGGAAAAGAAAAATGTCACATAAAAATGGTGAAAGAAACTCATGGGAGCACTGTAGTTGACTTTTCAAGGGGGGGGTAAAATGTCAGATGTACAATATTATTCAAATTAATATGGCGAAAAAAAGTGCTGTAAGTCAGATTTGGAAGGGTTCATTGTCGACTATGAACAATATTTGTCAGATTAATGTGGTGAAAGAAAGCACTGTAAGTCAACTTTGGAAGGGGAAGGGTTAATTGTCGACTATGAACAATATTTGTTGGATTAATGTGGTGGAAGAAAGCACTGCAAGTCCACTTTTAAAAGGGAGTTAATATATCGAGGGGGGGCACTCTGTTGGATTTTGTTATGTGGAGAACACATCTAACACTGAACTTGATCTTTCTACCATCTAATGTACGCCTATTTCCTTGGACTTTGACATTTTGCAAGTTTTTGTAGGCGGTAGTCGGAAAAAAGCAGACAGCGCCAGTTTTGTTACTACTCTGAAAAGTGCTGTCTACGCCAGTTTTGTTTTATCGTGGCTCTGCAAAATAATACGGATGTAACACGTTTGCAAAATTCGCGTGTAATAGAATGGAGTCCTTAGTCTCTTATCTAAGACTGGCCCTAATATCGGGTCTTCTTTTAATATGTGCCAGTGTTTCTTCAAGATTTTCTCTATTTGGGGGACCTTTTGATTGTACACTGTGGTAAAGAAGGGCATCCATTTCTCAGTGTTTTTCTGTTTTTCTTTATACTTAATGATTTCCCTTCTCTGTATTTTTAACCTTTGTTTCCGCTTCATTCAACAGTTGGCTACTATAACCCTTTTTCAAGGAACTTATTTCTTACTACCAATGCTTCTTGCTGGAAGTCACCCTCTTTGCTGCAGTTCCTTCTTACCCTCTGCAGCTGTCCATATGGGATGTTCTCCTTCCATCTCCTATGGTGTCCACTTTCAAAATGGAGATACCCATTACTGTCTATGGCTTTTCTAAAATTTTTTGTATATATCTGGGGACCCTCACTAAATAAAATTAAATCTAAAAATTATATTTTCACAACATCTGAATTTATCGTAAAGGACAAATTAAAGTCATTATTATTAACATATCGATAGAAATCTTGGAGATTCTATTCTGTACCTTCCCAAATCATCAGAATGTTGTCAATATATCTTTTGTAATGGACGACATTCTCAGAAAATGAGTTATTATTCCAGATGGCCTCTACTTCCCATCTACCCATGTATAGATTTGCGAACAATGGAGCAAATGCACAGCCCCTTGTTGTACCTGTTATCTGACTATATAAATCATCGTGGGACCAGAAATAATTATGCCCTAATACACAAGACATTGCATCCACTAAAAACTGGATCTGTGCTTCTGGTAACACCCTGTCATTCTCCAAAAAATACTTGGTGGCCCATACCCCCCCTTATGAGGGATAACAGTATAAAGTTACGAGACGTTACACGTGATCCACCTGTACGTCTCTTTCCACTCTACAACATCTTAATCACCTGCATGCTATCCCTCAAACATGAGGGCAACATCACCACCAATGGCCGCAGATATAAATCGCTATATTTAGACAGTTGTCAGTCATAGAACCAATGCCCGACACTATAGGTAAACCTGGGGGTATTTTTCAATCTTTGTGGAGCTTGGGGAGGTAATAGAAGATGGGTATCATATTATGTTCATTAAATAAAAATAAAAATTTTAGGACAAGACACGGAGGCTCATATTATGCAATTCTCTTAAATTTACTTCTCAGCAGCAAAGCTTGAACATGTTAACTTACAGTAACAGAAAGAAAAACCTGCTAGTCTGATAACCCCACCCCATTACAGGTAACCAATCATATTCCCCACAGGTGTATAACTATCAAATCCCATAGTTCCTCATCCTCTTTTCTTTGCTGCTCAGCAGATAAGTATTGTCCTTGTAATATCTCAGTGCATTTATACTGTTATATGTATATTCATATTCACTTCTATTTATTTGTTCCATACGGTGTATGTCCGCTTAATATTTGTACTCCTTTCATATGCCTTTACTCTTCCCAACTAGTGTTCAACACACCTTAATAGCGTTTTATTGTATCTCCTTCGTTTTACTCGCTTCTTAATCACCCCATTGTAAAGTTTTTTCCTTTTCCCCTCGCGAGTCCCGTCTTTCCTCTTTCCTCTTACCTCTTCCCCTTTTTCTGTTCACCGCGCTACACTACAAGCGTGGTGTCCCATTTCCATTCGTTGCGGCTGACTCTTCGTCGCGGGGCCATCTTTGTTTTGGGCACGAGCGACTGGCACTCTCTCTGCGCATGCGCAAACTTTCTCTGCGCATGAGCACCTTCCGGTTTCTTCTGAGTGCCATTTCAAATCACCTCACGAACGGACAGTCGTCTCTACAGCGCTCTGCATTTACCACTATACGTTTATGGTATTTTATAAGGCAAATTCTCCACAATTCCATAACATTCTGCGAGATAGTTTAATTTAATTCCTCAGCTTATATCAAAGCACTTTATTTCACACCTTTTCAATATTATATTGGGAGTTTATCCTATATTGGTCAGTGTAAAAGATTTAAATATTTACTATTATTAAAACATTACCATGTCTCACAGGAATATCTTACCTCCCTCCACTCCCCTTAAAGGGACCAAAATCCCTTCACATTTTTTGAGAAAAAATTCTAACTCCCCTCATTCTGACTCTCAGGAAGAGATGGTTTTGGCTCATGAAGCCTATGACAATGTTCAACAAATTTTGTATATGTCTGTCAATAAGACAGTTTCCAATGCCATTTCTTCCTGTATGTCACAAATGACTGACTCTATTGTTAATTCTATCAGAGACGCTTTCAATCAAAAAACTGTGAATCAATTGGTAGAACAATCACCTTGTATGGAGGATCCCAAATTACATAAGTCCCATACTGATGGAGACTTACAACCCGTTGAGGGTGGAAAAAGACGGAGGAAAACTAAACATCTTGATGAAATAGAACTATCATGTTCTTCCACTGAATTACCCAGAAAATCTGGTAACAAGACATGTGGTTCATCACCACAAATTAGAACCTCTTCTCGGGAGGATGGATATCCGAGAAAAAGAAGCAGGAATAGGTCCAAACCGGATTCTTACTGTCTGGATTCATCTTCTGATGATGACAGAGAATCTTCGGACCAGTCCTCGACTCCGATTATGTTCCTCCTACGATTAAAAATAATCTATTCTGAATTTCCTCTCTTTCTGTTTCCAACAAGGAAAGGCTTACAGAACTATAAACTGTTATAGGTCTGCTATTTCTGCATCTCATGACCTTGTTGTTGGTTTCCCAGCGGGCCAACACCCCATAGTTTGCAAACTTATGAAAGGAATCCACATATCTAGACCCCCATCATCCAGATATTCTGATCTTTGGGACATAAATACAGTCTTGTCATTTCTTGATTCTTGGCCACCTAACGATACATTATCCCTTAAACAACTTTCGGCCAAACTTACTATGCTTCTCTGTCTTATTTCTTTTCAGAGGGTCTCTGACGTTCATGCTCTAGACATCACTAACAGATCATATTAACCCAATGGTGTACGGTTTCGAATTTCTAGGAGAACTAAATCCTCTTCCAGAGAAATTTTCTACCCTAGCTTTCCTTTAAATCCACAATTATGCGTTGTCATATGACTTAAAACCTATGAATCAGTTACCTCTTCTATTAGACCCTTAGACTCCCATCAACTACTCATCTCATTTGTTAAACTTTATCTTCCTGTGTCTTAACTACCTTAGCAAGATGGATTCGTTGGGTCATGTCTTCTGCTGGTATTGATACTACTAGATTCGGTGCACACTCCTCTCGCGGAGCTATGGCTTCTAAATCTCTCTTATCCAGAGGGTGATTAGAAGACATCCTCAAAGCCGCAGACTGAATCCACATTCAGGACGTTCTACTTTAAACCACTCACGCATGCTGCTTATAATGTAATACAACACCTTTAAACTTGCATAACATGAGCCTCCGTGTCTTGTCCTAAAATTCGTAGATTTTCCTAACTTTGTGAAGGAAAGTTAGGATTTTAATAAAGACACGGAGGTGAGTATTATCCCTCCCTTGTACTAACCCACCATTTATTGATAACTTCAGAAACAGTTTTCGGGATGGATTAATCTCCAGGACCTCTCATTTACAAGAATTGTTCAAGTTCAGTTACAGCATCATATTCTCACCAAAGAAAAGAGGATGAGGAACTATGGGATTTTATAGTTATACACCTGTGGGGAATATGATTGGTTACCTGTAATGGGGTGGGGTTATCAGACTAACAGGTTTTTCTTTCTGTTACTGTAAGTTAACATGTTCAAGCTTTGCTGCTGAGAAGAAAAGTTAAGAGAATTGCATAATACTCGCTTCCGTGTCTTTATTAAAATCCTGACTTTCCTTCATAAAGTTAGTAAAATCTACAAATTCTTCTTTAGTCAATATCTCATCATTCTTCGCTCTTTCCAACAACCTCCTCAATTCCCACTGATATTCTATCATGGGATTATTATTAAGAACTTTATAAGTATTTATATTAGATAATAATCTCTGTGCTTTACATATTGTCACGGTTTATTATGACTCTCAGACACAAGTTTTAGGTAAAAATCAATTTTATTGAAATAATAAATTGATAACGTAGGATGGCAAACACATACATACAGATACATACAGAATATAACAAGACAGAAGGCAGACTCTATCGGTCCTGTCAATATACCGGACAGGACAGTCTGAAGAAGCAGAATGTTAGGCTCT
Source organism: Rhinophrynus dorsalis (assembly GCA_037306005.1). Classification (NCBI taxonomy): domain Eukaryota; kingdom Metazoa; phylum Chordata; class Amphibia; order Anura; family Rhinophrynidae; genus Rhinophrynus; species Rhinophrynus dorsalis. The sequence continues at coordinate 218,537,317 of CM074718.1, read as the reverse complement.
ACCGGCCTTGCCAATACCGGGTAAGGCAACCTGCAGATGGAATAGCATAACGGTTCTACCGACCTTACCAAATTACCGGGCAAGGCAGCCTCAAAAGATTCACAATGTAGGCTCTACCGGCCCTGCCAATACCGGGTAAGGCAACCTCAGATGGAATGTGGCAAAAGGTTCTACCGGCCTTACCAATACCGGGCAGGGCAGCCCAGAGATAGTAGCAGCAGTCAGATGGTAATGTCAAATTGACAGGATCGTAAGCAACCCAGTGTACACACACTGAGACCAACAGGGGAGTAGTAAAGCCGCAAGACTTTGGAGCAAACCAGCGTCCGCACGCTGGGACCAATTCTGACTTGTATAGCTGATAGGCTTTGGAGCAAACCAGTGACTGCACACTGGTGTAACAAGCAAGTTTGTATAGCCGCAAGGCTTTGGAGCAAACCAGCGTCCGCACGCTGGGACCAACACAGGATTGTATAGCCGATAGGCTTTGAAGCAAACCATTGACCGCACACTGGTGTAACAAGCGAGTTTCGTATAGCTGCAAGGCTTTGGAGCAAACCAGCGTCCGCACGCTGGGACCAACACAGGATTGTATAGCCGATAGGCTTAGGAGCAAACCAGTGACCGCACACTGGTGTAACAAGCGAGTTTGTATAGCCGCAAGGCTTTGGAGCAAACCAGCGTCCGCACGCTGGGACCAACACAGGATTGTATAGCCGATAGGCTTTGGAGCAAACCAGTGACCGCACACTGGTGTAACAAGCGAGTTTGTATAGCCGCAAGGCTTTGGAGCAAACCAGCGTCCGCACGCTGGGACCAACACAGGATTGTCTAGCCGATAGGCTTTGGAGCAAACCAGTGACCGCACACTGGTGTAACAAGCGAGTTTGCATGGCCGCAAGGCTTTGGAGCAAACCAGCGTCCGCACGCTGGGACCAACACAGGATTGTATAGCCGATAGGCTTTGGAGCAAACCAGTGACCGCACACTGGTGTAACAAGCGAGTTTTGTATAGCCGCAAGGCTTAGGAGCAAACCAGCGTCTGCACGCTGGGACCAACACAGGATAGTCTAGCCGATAGGCTTTGGAGCAAACCAGTGACCGCACACTGGTGTAACAAGCGAGTTTTGTACAACCGCAAGGCTTAGGAGCAAACCAGCGTCCGCACGCTGGGACCAACACAGGATAGTCTAGCCGATAGGCTTTGGAGCAAACCAGTGACCGCACACTGGTGTAACAAACAATGTCGCCGACGCGACCAGGCAGGAGGTCGCCTGGATACAGGAGACAGGCGATGAGATGACGGGAACCAGCAACGATCAGTCAGGTCAGGAAACAGCAGAGAAGAAGTACAGCAGGAACTGCAACACCAGAGACTAGGCCGGAACCAGGACTGGAACAACTCAGCAGGCAGGAAACACTGGAACAGTAGAGATCAGGAACTCAGGAACACAAGAGATCAGGAACTCAGGAACACTGGAACAGAGGCCCAGCTATCACTGGCATAGTGATAGCAAGAAGGTCAGAAACAACACGAAAGGGCACTCAAAGGGTGCCCAGTCCAGGTTTAAATAGGCAATGAGAGGCGGGCTATCTGCAGACAGCCAATAGAAGCCCCCTACTGGTGACAGACAAGGAACTGCAACAATCACGGGCACCGTGATACATATATAGTCCTTCAGATCTAGTATACAAATCCCACCCCCCTTATCTGCCTGTCGTATCACAATGTTAATATCCTCTCTGAGTCCTTTCTAGACCCTATGTTCTCCACTATCTAAATTATATTGAGGTGTCTTATCTTTTTGACACCTCTTTTCTATGTCCTTCACAATTAATTTTTCAAATACTTTAATAAATTCCCCTTGTTGTTGTACGGGATAGAAACTCGATTTACTCATTTTGCCACTATGTACAGGAGTAAAGTCTAATGAAATATAGTCATCATCTAATGCCTCTAATTTAATTCCATACATATCTGCTATAGAACTGCTATTTCTTTGTTCCTGTTTATCTTTTTCTTTACTTAGGAATAAACGTTTTACTGTAAGGGATCTAATATATTTCTTTACATCAATAAATGTCTCAAAAGGATTAGGCCAGTGATTCTCAACCAGGGTGCCGTGGTACTTTGGTGTGCCACGGGCATGTACTTAGTGTGCCCCATCTTTTCTATAAAGATTTTCATAAAATATGAGTACTGAGTTTCAGCTGAATATTTCTGGAAATGTTTCTACACAATATGCTTGTTTCTGTTATGCTGATTGTGAGACCTAATAAGAACTGAATATTTACGCATCTGTAGCCTACATTACTTGCTGATCAAATTACCTAAAAAATGTTAGGTGTGCCTCGATTCTTCCAGACTGCATGTTAGGGGTGCCTTGTCCAAAAAAGGTTGAGAATCACTGGATTAGGCTGCTGAAAAGGGGCAAACGACAAGCCTTTCATTAACACTTTTACCTCTTCCCCTGAGTTATCTCTTGAGGAGAAGTTAAATATACCCCTCTCACTCTGTCCCTTATTTACTCCCTTCGTGACACTTTGGCGACACTTCCTTGCTTTTCTTCCTCTACCTCCTCTACATCCTCTTCTGATCTTATGGATCTTTTTCTCCCTTTGTGTACCATCTCTTTTTGTATCATTTTCAATCGTAGGACCCCTGATCTGCCCTCCTCCAAAAAAGAGGACAAGCATCCAGCTTCTTCCCTTGGGGCCACTACCTCTATCCCTTGTACTTGTATATTTTTATCTAAATTTATTACTGGGGTTACGATATTCTCACAAATCGTCTCTTTTTCCAAACAGATACTCCCAGGCGGATAGTATACTATATTATAAAATCTCCACTTGTCACTTGTCTATAAGTATCACTAGAGTTATATAAGTATCTATTATTAGTTCTCTCTGCCTCTCTATTTTTAACAAAATAACTCAATTGACCTCCGTGTCTACACTTCTGTTCTGCTTGATCCCTAGTAAACTTCTTCTTTTTAGTGTGAATAATATTTACTTCTAAATTGTTGATTTTTTTTAAATATTATCTTGTAAATGTTTTGTATTTGTGTTATCAGTATCCTTTAACTTCATCTATCTCTTGCCATGTTTTATCTAAACTCACTTCTCTATATTTTATTAACAGCTTAATCAAGTTTTTTGAACATTCCTCAAGAGTTTGTTCCCAGTCAGTTAGAAACTCAATGTCATCCATCTCAAATGTTTGAATGTTATACACATAAGCCTTTTGGGATCACATTATGTTTTATATAGTTTTCCAGGGACACCAGATCGTACCAGTCTCTGGTCTCCCTCTCCAAACATTTTTCTAATCTTTTCTATAAACTAATGGGATCCACCTTCGTCTTACATTCCACATTATCTTGAGTAAGGTCAAGGTGTCTTAATCTATTAGAACTTAATGTTCTATAATCCATCCTCAGTCTTCTCCCCTACTTCACAAATAGAGCTGCCAACCTCAAAGAAAAAATATATATATACAAGAAATATTGTATATACACAACATTCAATTGCAAAGATAGGTAGCGCTCTCTCGTGATGTGCGGGCAGCTCTGAAAGGGATGTGTCTATATAGATATGTAAATAACCACAATAACTTACACTGTATAATTATACAACAATAAAAAATAGTATATAAACCCAAATCACAATTTGAATAACAATGAAGATATGACTAGTACCTGCACTGGCCTAGGCCACTAAATGCCTTCCTCGACCTACTCAAGAAGCCACTAGAGGAGCAGCATATAATAGAGAAATGCGATCTCCACATGACATTGACCCTTTATATTGTATAGTAGTGGGTGTTTGTTATCTTACCTGGTATCTAGTTATACTGAGCTCCTTGTCTGACGTGGCATAGAGCAGGGATTAGTTCCTTAATGGACCCAGAATACATATCCAGTAGATGACTGGGTGTTCTGTTGAACTTTGATTATTGATACTGAAATCTCTATGTACGGATATTTAGTATCCTATTACCCAAGTTGTGAAAATAAAATCAGCTGTAATTATAAGCACCGCCAGTCAAAAAAAGCCCATAGGAAACAACTAAAAACAATGTGCAAGTAGCATTCCATTACCTACATTCAGTATTACCACGTGTTTTGTGGTTACATTTTCTGTCAGTAATTCTGCGCCTCAGAGTTGCGGGGTAGAAGCCACGATGATGAGTTCAAAACCCTCGTTGTTCAAACAAAGCAATGCAGAAGGCATCATAGGAATCCAATATTTATTTATAATTTATTTATATTAACCCTCCCATAGCTCCAGTCACTATTGACTGTTACAGAAAATACCATTGGCCTATAATCTAGAAGCACAAAAAGTTGTTAACCCTTTGGTTGCTAGAGAGGTCTTCAACACATAGGTTAACATTGCATTGGACATCTCTCTTGCATGCAAGGAGTTAGCAAATATATGCCAATGTTTCTTCCATTAAAAATGTTATTAAATATATTTTTCCAACAAAATATCCCTGCCACTCTCTCATGTTTCTTATTCTTGAGAACACATTTCTTTGTTGTGGATTGGTGGTTCTCAAGCTTTTGCCTCAGCGGAACCCTTTATCTTGAAATGAAGTTGGCCGGCTGGAGCTGATGAGAATTGTAGTTATTAACAGCTGGAAGGCCTCAGGTTGTCCAGTCATTGTTTAACCTCCTTGATTGTTTAACAATGCATTGGTGACCTCTCCAGCAGTCAAGGAGTTAACGCATGGTTGTAGAGCTGCATTTATTAGCTCAGTCCTTTTCATCTGTGAAACACCTGTCTCCTCCAGTTTCACACCCCTGAGTTAATGTAATATCAATGTTAAAAGCACATGAAAGCTAGATGATGCCAATAGTTTAACCCTTTAAGGACCAGAGGGGAGTGCAACACATTGGTAGTTAAAGGAATACAAAACCTAAAAATGATCTGTAGTTATACACACTTAAAGGGATAGTATTGCTTGAATACAGATAATAGTCTCATTTATATTGTTTCTAACACATAAAGCTATATTTTAACACTTACAGTTTTGTAGCTCAAGTGCAATTCAAGCTGAAAGGATCCCACTCCCTCCCTTTCTGGCTGCCTCCCATTAGATCTGGAGTCCAGTGTGAAGGCTGTCCCTAAACAGGGTGAGTAATTAACCCTGGATGAGCTGTTACCAGCTAAGGACCAATAAGCTGTTAGGATTCAAAACATAAATGATCATTTATTACTTTTTATTCTTATTATTCTTTATTTATATAGTGCCAACTAATTCTGCAGTGCTGTTTAATAGGGAATAGACCTACAGAGATATTAAATAGTACAAATCAAACATTGAGAACAGAAGGTTCGGAGGGCCCTGCTTGTGAGAGCTTACAGTCTAGAGGGAGGAAGGTTGTACGCAGAATGAGTAAGTGCTATTGAGTGTAAGTGCCTCCTGACACATGAACTGCTGGTCAGTGGGTGTGAGAGAGAAGTGCTGTTGAGTGCAGTGGTCCAGGGAAAGGGTGGTTCTTGATGGTAATGTTTATGGAGGTAATTGATAGGCTTTCCTGAAGAGGTGGGTTTTCAGGGAGTGTCTGAAGATCTGAAGGCTGGGAGAGAGTCTGATGGGGCAGGGGAGGGAATTCCAGAGCTCAGGTGCAGCACAGGAGAACTCCTGTAGGAGGGAGTGGGATGATGTAATAAGAGCTGTGGAGAGCAGAAGGATGTGTGCAGAGCAAAGATGGTAAGTGGGAGTGTATTTGGAAATGAGAGATGATATATAGTGTGGTGAGGTGTTAGTGAGGGCTCTATAAGTTAGCAGCAGAATTTTGAATTTAATTCTGTATGCTAATGGGAGCCAGTGTAGGGATTGACAGAGGGGATTGGTGTTAGAGAATTGATGAGTGAGGTAGATTAGTCTTGCAGCAGAGTTCATTACGGACTATAGTGGGGTTAGCTGGGTAAGAGAAAGACCAATAAGTAGTGAGTTACAGTAGTCAAGACGGGACATGACGAGTGTTTGGATTAGAATTTTAGCAGTGTCTTGGGTGACAAAAGGTCAGATTCTAGAGATGTTGCAGAGGTGGAGGAGGGATGAGTTGAAGATTGAATGTGAGAAATGAAGGATGGGGCGGAGTCAAATGTGACCCCCAGACAGCGTGCTGTAGGGGTTGGTGTGATGGTAGTGTTGTTAACAGTGAGGGTAATATCTGAGGTAAGGCTGGTTGTACAGGGAGGGAGGATAATTAGTTCGGTTTTTCCAAGGTTAAGTTTGAGTTGACTGGAGGAGATCCAGGAAGACACAGCAGACAGACAGTCAGATACCTGGAACAGGAGTGAAGGGGAGAGGCCTGGGGAGGAAAGATAGATTTGAGTGTCATCAGCACAGAGATGATGGTGAAACCCACAGGAGTTTATTAGTTTGTCAAGCGACGCGGTGTGAATTGAAAAGAGCAAGGGGCCCAGGACTGATCCTTGAGGCACTCTGACAGACAGTGGGAGGAGTGGGGAAGTAGAGCCAGAGTAGGAAACACTGAAGGAGAGGTTGCAGAGATATGTAGAGATATGATAAAAACCAAGTGGTGTCAAAGAGACCTAGGGAGTGGAGGGCTTGGAGGAGGAGTGGGTGATCTACTGGGTCAAAGACGGCTGACAGGTGCAGGAGAATGAATATTGGCCTTTTGACTTTGCAGAGAACAAGTCGTTGGCCACTTTAGTGAGGGCAGTCCCAGTGGAGTGATGAGGGCGGAATCCAGATAGCAAGGAATCTAGCAGGGAATGGGAGCAGAGGAATTCAGTGAGCTGGTTATATGCGAGATGCTCAAGGGGCTTGAAGACAAACAAGAGTAGAGAAATGGGCCTGTAGTTTGACAGTGAGTTTAGAAACATAGAATTTGACAGCAGATAAGAACCATTCGGCCTATCTAGTCTGCCCATTTTCCTACAGTTAAAACCTCAAACCTTTTTTGGTCCTTGGTATTTTCTTACGTTAAGGACAGCCTTATGCCTATCCCATGCATGCTTAAGTTCTGTCACTGTATTAACTTCTGCCACTTCTGATGGTAGGCTATTACACTTTTCTACTACCCTCAGTGAAGTAAAACTTTCTTACAGTACATCTAAAACTATGTCCCTCTATTTTTAGACTATGGCCTCTTGTACTAACATTTTTACTCCTTTGAAATATACTTCCATCCTGAACTTTGTTGAATCCCTTCATGTATTTGAATGTTTCAATCATATCCCCTCTCTCTCTTCTCTCCTCCAAGCTATACATGTTCCTATCCTTTAGTTTATCCTGATATTTCTTTTCCTGTAAACCAGTCACCATTTTAGTAGCCCTTCTTTGAATTTTCTCTAGAGTATCTATATCCTTCTGGAGATGGGGTCTCCAGTACTGTACACAATACTCTAGGTGAGGTCTAACTAGAGATCTGTAGAGTGGCATGACCACTTCCCTTTTTCAGCACAGTACCTTTAATAGTATATTTTGGGTTTGGATTTTTATGTCCCAAGTGCATTATTTTACCAAGTTTGGGTCCAGGGAGGATTTCTTTAGGATGCGTGAGATTAGTGCATGTTTGAAAAAGGATGGGAAGGTGCCAGTTGACAGATAGAGGTTGAATAAGTGGGTAAGGGTTGGAGTTAGTAGAGGAGGAAGTTCTAGAGTGAGCTGAGATGGGATTGAGTCAAAAAGGCATGCGGTTAGGTTTGAGTGAGGAGGAGAAGGGAAAATTCATCCTTGGTGATAGGTGAGAAGGAGCTTAGTGTGTATCTGGAAGAGGTGACAGCTTAGCTGGATGGGTGGGAGTGGAAGTGATTAAATTTCATGTCTGATGGAGTCGATCTTGTCTTTGAAGTGGGTGGCAAGATCTTGGGCAGAGAAGTTAGATGTTTGTGTTGGTGGGTGTAGAGAGATTTGAAGGTTGAGAAAAGACGTTTCGGGTTAGAGGAAACATTAGAAATTAGAGAGGAAAAGTATGACTGTTTGGCCAGGGAGAGGGTACATCTATAAAACTAGGGAATGAATTTGTAGTGTATGAAGTCAGCTGTGGCGCATGATTTCCTCCAGTGCCTTTTGGCAGTGCATGAGCACCTTTGGAGCTATCGCATTTGTCTTGTGTGCCAAGGTTGCATTGGGGTTGTGCATGGGTGGCGTAGAGTTGCAGGTGCACTTGTGTCAAGGGCTGCTGTGAGAGTGCTTTTGTAGAAGCAGTAGTTTTTACTGGGCAAGTGTGAGGATGGGGTTGAGAAGAGGTTGCAGAGATGTGGAAAATTGTTGCAGATCAAGAGTATGCGGATTTCTCCACATGCTCTTGATCACAGTGGGGAGGATGGATTTGTGTGGTATGATGAGGTTTCCAGAGAGGAGTTGGTGGTCAGAGAGAGGAAAGGGAACATTAGAGATGCTGAAGACCAAGCAGAGGTTAGTGAAGACCAAGTCAAGGGAGTAACCATCACTGTGCGTGGGAGAGCTGGTCCACTGTGATAGGCCAATGGAGGTTGTTAAGGAGAGGAGTTTGAGGGTGGGGGGGTGTTATGGTTATCTACAGGGATATTGAAGTCACCCAGGATGACAGTAGGGACATCAGAGGACATGAACTGAGGTAGCCAGGAAGTGAAGTGATCAAGGAATTGTATAGTAGGACCAGGTGGTCTGTATATGACAGCAACACGCAAGGGGAGCCGAATTGAGATTACTGAACATTTAGACTGTCTATACACACCTAAATATATGTCTGTTGTCTTTAGAGGGAATACAATGAATAGTTACTTTCTGTACCTAGGAAGAACCTGAGCTATATAATAGCACTGAATGGAGGCAGTGGGAATCCCCTGATTGTCTACCTTTCTGTTTTGATGTATTCACTATCAAGCACCCTTCTGTTTTTTATGTTTTATCCACACATGCTCCAGTTATTTTGGATCCACCATGGTTTCACAAGTACAACCCAAAAATTCATTGGGTCTCTTGTAAGATTTTAGCCTGTAGGTCTGATTGACCTAAGTGACGCCTCTAATTATCATTCGAGAGCAGTCAGTTCAGACCTTACTGTGAGTATTTTGATGTATTCTCTAAACAGAAGGAAGACACTCTTCAATAGCACAGACCTTACAACTGCCTGACAGACCTTTTGCTAAACTCCTAATAGAGGCACAACCTTCTTAGACTCTAAGGCCAAAAACAAGACCCTTGGCCAAGCAGTTCACCAGTCCACCCTCTTTTCCAGCTGGGGTTGGATTCTTCTTTGTCACTAAGAATGATTAATCTTTCTGACTTTGAATTGACTACTGCTATCTGAACAAAATTCTGATCCAGAACCATTATCCCCTACCTCTGATTCATGAACTGTTTAACCACCTGAAAACATTATTTGTCTTCAATATATTGGACCTTTGTGAGTCTTACAATTTAATTAGGTTCAAAGGTAGAGATGAAACCAAGACAGATTTAGATATTATGACTCTTATGATGACCAGTTAATGCCTTTTCATGTTTGCAACACCTCAGCAGTATTTCTGGGGTATATCAGTCATGTTTTTAGGGTAAGCTTTTGTCCCATGTCATGGTGTACTTGGTTTATATTTTAATCTACTTCTTCACCAAGAGCATGTAAAACCTGTGTTTCAATGACTTCAAGAAAACCATCTCTATGCAAAAGCAGAGAAATGGGGGTTCAAAAGATCCTGTCTGTCCTTTTTTAGGATACTTCATATATGAAGTCCTGGAGATAAATCCCACTAAAGACTCTGCAGTTGATCAATCACCACTAAGCACCTCAAAGACATACAACTTTTCATAGGATTCACAAATTATTAATAGGAATTATTGGAGATTTTTCTAAACATGCATATGGAGGGGGCTGGGGCGGGGGCTGAACTTTTTATTTGTAGGGTAGAGGTGTTCAAAGGGGTTGTTCCTGTGATGGTTTGTTTTCTGATCAGTCTACCCTGGCTCTAGATTTAGTTAACATTTGGTTACCATTTTTTGCACCCCCATCCTGGACTTCCAAAGCAAGCTGCTGATGTCATACCAGGTGTGACTTCAGACAGTTGAGGAAGAAAGATTTTATTTTAGCAAAATAAGGGTAGGAATTTTGACTCTCTTTATTCTGGAATTGCCAAAGGGAGAGAAAGTCCTTAGTGTCTGCTGGAAGAGACAAGGCTTAAAAAAACTCCTGAATGCTGTATTCTAGTTGAGTCTTCCCACAATAAGGTACTACCCATATCTCCAGGTTAACAAAGTGTCAGAGAGCTACCTGAATTACTGTTTACATTTTCTTATTTTTTAAACTAATGTATATATCTTAATTTGCAACCCATTTGGTATCATGATGTATATTTTAAATATTAACATATTAGATTTGCATATGAAATAATACCCAAAACTTTGACTAATGCTTTGGTAGAGCTGCTAAACATTCCTTTACCCGGTTTAGAAGGTACCTCTATAGTCCTTAAGATTACAGGAGCCTCTTAGAGGTGATGCTGATTGGTAAGACACCCCACTTTGGTGAGACACCCCATTAATACCCCCCCTTCTCATAACTGCTCCAGTCTCAGCACTCACTCTCTGCTTTTGAGAAAGTTAAGAACGTCTTACATTAGTCTCAGTACTAAAATATTCAGATTTTTCCTGGCCATTCATGATCAAAGTTGATTCCTCGGAATCGGGAGCCATGAGATCCTGTCTGCTGTTCCCAAAAAGGAACTGTATACTATGGGTAGGGAACTGGGTCTTGGTGAGAAGAACTGTTAAAATATGAACTGTAAATTATGAATCTGGAAAGTATTGGTTACTGAAGTGTTTGCTATACCATTTAATATTCTTGTATGTACATTTGTGAAAAACCGATTCAGTATACATAGAATTAACTTTTTTACCCAAGTGTTAGGCTCTATGAATATTGGTCATGGGAGGTATACTAGCTTGTTTCAGGCTTGCATTTTGAGAGAAGGCACTACACCAAGAGATTTAATGGCATATTCTGTCCTGGCTTACCCCACAACATCAGAGAAAGCCAAGATCTCCTGAGAGAGCTAGAAGGGAAGCATTACACATGGTGATAAAACAAAGCATAAGTAAAATGTGTTACACGTATTTACAAATGTGAAAATTCCACTTGGAGAACACTTTCTAAAACTTCCCAGCTGCGGAGCACTTTCTACCCTTCCCTACTGCTAGAGAAGGTGGTTTATGTCTTTCCAGCCCAGTCAGTCCACAGAGGCCTCTCTACAGGGTCCCTGTCATCAGCCTCCCTGGTGATCCTCTGGAGAATACCAGCTCTTACTCCAGTTCCAGATGTACACAACAATCCCTTTTCAAAGTGAGAGACACAATATATAACCCCCCACTAGTCCCTACTATGATAGTAAAAGAGGATGTCTTCTTAAAGGAGATGGCAAGGAAATGAATTACCCAAGTGGCATACCCTGTTACATATTATCAGGTACATATCAGAGGAACTAGGCATATGTATAGGTATGGGGTATAACAAACAAGATGGATTGAAAACTGATTGAAAATGTATTTTCTATCTTTACAAAACTTGGCTAGTTTCGGGTTAGACATCTATCCATCATCAAAGGTACAAGGAACTAACAAAGAAAATGTTATTTATACATTAAAATACAGCTATATAACATATACAACAGCACGATAAACATTCTTCAGCACACAATAGCTCTTTAACATAAACCTATATTATGTTCACACTAGAGAGCTGTCAGACAGAATTGTGACATTATCAATTAATGTCACAAGAGTATTTCATAAATGTGTACATAAGAGTTATGTATAACTAAATGTTTCCTAGCAACAATCTCAAGTCTTCATTTGTTTATGCACAAAACAAAATAGTAGCAATTACTGGGATTTAATGAAACGTAACAAAAATGCAATAATACTACACATTTTTATTTGTCCACAAAAAATTAGTATAAAGCAATAATCTGTTTCAAATACCCATAAATCAGAATGATAACATAATAAATGTGTGCTATTTGATATAATAGATTGCAAAAGAACACACACACATAAGATTAATTCAGCTCCATAGAGCTGCATAATTTCAGATAGGGATGTGCAAACAGTTGTTCCAATCAAGCAGTTATGCTATAACTATTATTATGCACAGGGGAGGAAAAGATTGGTGATAAACAACATAGCAGTGAAAGAAAATAACAAAAGGAAAAGACTACTGCCTAAAGTACAGAAGAAAGTAAAGGTAAAAGGATGGAAGTATAATAAGAAGAGACAGGAGACTGGATTATATTTCAGGTGATACATGTATCACTCTTTATCTCCAAATTGTCCTACAGACTTCAAAAGTGAAGTGAAGTCTGACTGAAATCTGTTTATCCTCTGTGTTATGCTATGGAGACTCTATGGGTATGATTACATGCTAACATCATCTCTGGAGCAACCTTTAGGGTTGTCCCTACATAATGCCTTCGTACTAAGCCATTTATGCAGACAATGTTCCTTTCTATGCAGCTTGACCCAAGTGGAGAAGTATATGGTGATTTCAGGTCATTTGTTGCCCTTATTTCTCACCATATACTAAAAAGTGGCATTCTTCTATTTCTGCACATTCTACAGTGGGGAGCCCTCTGGAGCTTGCCTACATTAAAGTCTCAAAGATGGTATGGTGTGTGAGTTGGTATCCACTAAAGCAGGGCTGTCCAAGTTCAATCCTCAACTGCCACCAATAGGCCGGAACTTAAAGATTTCGCTGACTAAGGACAGGTGATTTAATCAGTGGCTCATTCATATTGATTGATTCACCTTTGCTTAATTAGGGAAATCCTTAAATACTGGCCTGTTGGTGGTCCTTGAGGACTTAATTTGAACAGCCTTGCACTAAAACTTTATTACTTACAGATGTGGCATTGGATTTTTAAGCCAATGCACGGGGCAGAAATTGAGTGTGACTGCAGAATGATAGCTAGGAGATTGGCACCATTACATGCCTAACTGACAAGACATCTCTTGTAGTACCTAGCAACACCTCTAATACATTGACAAAGTGTAATGATTTGAGGCAAACCAACTTGACTGTAATGGACAACAGGTCCCCTCCAATTCAAATGGGGCTTTTAACTCCATCAATGGTAGCAAGGTCTCCCTAAAGACACGGGCTGTTAGTGGTGCCTGAGGAGAGGTTTCACAATCCCTGCAAATACACAGAATTTTGCATTACTATTGTTTTATATGTGAAGATCTAAACTAGAAATATGCCATTACTTTAATCTCTATTTCTTTTCTGCTTTCTCATAGTTGGGGGGCTAACTTGATTTTACATTTGTTCTTACAGCTGCATTAAAAATCTTATAACTTGTTTTATACTCATTTTTCTTTATTGGTCATGAAACATTAATTTAGAATAGTGCAGCAGTTGTCATGGAGATAAGGATAAGTGAAAAGATGTTAGACTGGATAAGTAATATGCTTGCAAGTAAGTTGCCACTTTAATTTTGATGTTCAATACAATTTGGAAAAGGAAAGCATTCATAGACACATGACCAGAAGGATAAGAATTTTGTATGAAAAAAAGTTTCTTTGATCAATGAAATAAGCAAATAGAAATTATTCCAGCTCTAAATTTTGGCCTACATCTAACCAGCAGTTATTAGAGTTCTGAATGTATCTAAGGGTTCCACTTTCACATGAAAAGTAGAGTAATTCTGGGACAAACCATACGGGACAATGCATTGGTGATCAATCTCGCATTCAAGTGCTTAACAGTCCCTTTAAAATTGGAGAAACTGTTTATTTGTCCCCTTTACTGTAGCTAGTTAACACCCGAATTACTTCACTTGGATTTTTTAACTACAGACATACAATACTTTCACATTGTACTTAGTTATACCCAGTTAATATAACATATTGGTAGTGATGCGGAAAAAGTTAAACCTTCTCCCTTTGAAATGTCCTTGAAATAGTAAGATAGCTGTCTTTATTTTACATTTAATTCTTTTGGGAAGGAAGAGGATGGCAAATTGCTATGTCATAAGGTGGTCCATTGATTTTAATTGGCGTTATGTTCTAGCAATGCTGCATGCACGTACATATCATCATGCATGCATGCATACATGCATACAAATGCATATATTTAAGCTTGCAGGAAGCAAAATAGTCCATGTCCCAACTATTTCATCCATCTGCGAATTTATTTTGCCCGTATCTACAGTTAACAGTATAAGAAACCTTGCTACCTTTGTAATAGATCTGCAGTGCTATAAGCTGACTGGACATCTGGTTGCACACCACATATGTGTACAAGTATACCTGCCCTTTTGACTGCTATAGGATGAGTCAACTTACTTTTTTTACTGATACAGGAGTGAGAACAAGAAAGTAATTTGCTCGCTGATGAATTGTTGAATAGCTAATATAAAAGTTAAGAATACATAGTTCATGAGTTTAAAAAAGACACATTTATGAAGTTCTTATTTTGCCCAATCTCAATTTTTGATCCATAGGAAGACATTTCAGATTGTGCTTTAAGGGAAGATAAAACCTTCCTGACTCCAAAATGGCATTTAGAAGCCACCCTGTCATGCCTGTGTTAATACTAATTGCCATTATTCTATTTATCCGGCATCCTAACTGTGCAGGCTTTCTGGATTTCCCTTCCTGAACACAGCGGAAGTAATTATTATGAAATGTCCAATAATTACACCCCTTTGCTTAAGCAGGGGAATAATCAAAATACACAATGTTAGGGGTACTTGATGACCATACTTTCTAAAATGTACTTTGTATTGTTCTTTACTAACATATTAAATAGATCTAGAAAATATCAACTATCTCTGCCAACACAGCCGCAATTTTGAATAACAAACCTAGTCCTGCATACGATTTTCATCAACCTTTGAGTTGTCAGATACTCATGCAAAATGTATGAGAATTATACAAAGTTAATCATAGCTAACAGGCAGTTCGTTCAAAGTAATAGAGTATGGTGATCATTTTTAAATAGGGGTGATCTTTTTGGAAAGTTTTCCAGGCATGATGACCAGATTAGGTTATAATAACCTTCCACTTACATTAATATGTTCATAAAATCCTAATGGCACCTATGAATTCTGCCATTGTGCCTTTGTTCAAGAGATAAAATGCTGTCAGTTTGTTTTTCTGCTTCAAGCTGAAGCAAACAGAGTACATGCACCTATATAGTAAGGTAAGTGGGGGTTACTATTAAGAGGTATTACATCCATTTAAAGCAAACATATAAATGTGGAGAGTATTTATACAGCTGAAGTTGGAGTGATCATATGGCCTTTATCATGGGTGGGCAACCTGAGGACCTCTACCTCCCATTATCTCCAGCCAGCCATTGGCCAGGTGCTTTTGAGCCACCTAAGCAGTACAATGCACACCTCTATAGGCATCTATGGAACTTCCAAGCAGTATGTTTAACAAACAGAAGTCAATTACTGGCTACACTGCAGTGTGGTTGGGTTCCCCTCTGGAGTACTGGGAATCAGGGGCCATACGTAAAAGGCATGGAATGATGCTCCATCATGACTCCCCATTTTTTTGGAAAAACAGTTATAGCAGGGCCAGGACAACTCCAGCTGATCTGATCCTTTCATTATTGTAAATGCAGCAGCAAGCTTCTCTTTCAGTCTTTGCTCTTCCTCTATGCATTCAAGAACCTTATGGTTCTATGCCTTATTTTACTTTCTATTTTTTCCTAAATGGAGGTCAAAGGGTCCCCCTTTGTCTGCTTTGTAAGGCACTCTTTCTTGATGCATATCAGAAGAAGCTGTGTCTTTCAGAACACCAGACACCTCCTTCTCAGACCATTAAGTCTACTGACAAGGCATCTATAGTTTCTCTATTCACCAATATAGCTAAGAAAATAGGAACTCACTCAGAATAGAGGAAGATGTGGCCGGCCCTTACTCTTCCTATCCTAACAAGGCAAACACAAATGCCTGTTAAGTCTTAGATTCAGAGTCTTCATGGGAAGGATGTGAAAAAGATTCCTATATTTTTCCTGTGGAATCTGTTGATACTTTCATTAAAAGCATCTGGATCTCGAGGAGGATGATATGCCAAAGACAGCTGATACAAATATGTCTTTCCTGTACAAGTGGTCTCAATGTTTGTAAAACAGGAATGGGTAAATCTAGAAAAATGATTATATCCCCAAAAAGTTCAAGGCTGTGTTTCCAAGAACAGTCTTTTGGGAATATATACCTAAAGTAAAAAAAAATATATATATAAAAATGTCACTCTAGGTGGCTTCATCACAAAGCCACCTAGAGTGGCAATACGCGTTGGGTTGCTGAGATGACAAGTGAGCTCTGACCCTACCTCATGTTTCCATTTGGATAGATGAGTATCTTTACTTATACTGCACATTAGTAACATATTTGCACATTATTATTGCATTTGCACTTAGGGTATATTATTTAGGTCTTGATTTTGTTTTTAAATGTTTTTATCCACACTGTCTATACATATTCTTTTTGTATTCAATACAAATGTTTGATACTTACTCTCTATACCACTAAGTGTGCCTCTCTTTATTGGGTCTCTGTTATTGGGGTTATTATGTGGTTTCTTTGCCCCATGATTCCTCATGTGGTTTGGATCTGTTTCTATGGACCTTGGAGTGCACATTAACTATTCAGTTTGATATTTATGGTGTAGTTAATTTTAATGATGCAATTAATTTTTTGCTTGTGTTATATATTCAGGTTGGATTACAACACAACACAATATAGAGTGTCCTGAAAATGATCCACCAGCTAGTAAATATTCATGGCATTCCTGTAGATAGATAGCTTGCTAATGTGACAGGCCACTGTGAGAAGGGAGTGGGATGAAAATGGTGCAGGGGCCTATGTGTGAGTATGCACAATTCTGAAGCAAACCAATTTTGATGGAGACCTCTTTAACACTCAGGGAGTTAAAAGCCCTATTTAAATAATTCAGAATTTTGGAAAATGTTGTTTCGCTCCCGTGGTGCAGTTGGTGTGCTCCAGTTTTGCTTATCTTATATTTTCTACATATGTCCCATATGGTGCTTAAGATTTTTCTTTTTCTGCCAGATGCCTGGCTCATACACCAGACTATGTTTAGCAAGTAACTTCTCACTATATGCAAAAATGTAGTATATTTATGACTAATAAGAAAATAAATGGTAAAAATGTAATTAAGTAAAAAAGTCCCCATAGTTTTTTCAAGGCTCAATATTTTAAGGTTATTATTTGAATGAAATTCAGATGTAGTATGCATAATTTGAATGTCAATGAATGAATTGCACAGGCCTGTTTCATTTGTTTAATGCATAGTGATAATGTATGACAATGTGGATGCATTTACAACAGGGCAACTGAACTGCTCTTCCAGTTTTGGCAGCGCATAGCGAGAAAAAACGTTTAAGCAAAATAACAAGTTTAAGAATGCAAACTGCGTTTCTACAGCAGATTGAGGGAAATGTATTGGCATTTCCTCTGTTGCCCATAAATATATTCTTGACCTTAACTATAAATACAAAAGACAGAGAGTACAAGCTTTTTCAGTTAATGCAGCTATCAACTCAGAATATTACCAACTTTAATTTTCAAGAGTCTATGGTTTTCTATTATTATATAGGATTAGGTAGTCAAGTGCTTGGGCGTATGCACTAGTCGTGCACTGCTTAAAAAAGTACAGAAAATAGCTTGGGAAAAAAGAAAGAAATTTCACAGCCACTCTCATGTCAACTCATCAGTTACAGAAGTGTCATACTAATGACTGAGAAGGAGCAGGGGAGCAGTGACATTATGCACATTTATCTTGCTTTTTTCTGCAAAAGGTGTATCTGCATCCCGATGCACTCTATCTCCTGCTGTCGCCATGATGAGTGCCCTTACTGACAGTAGACCGGATAGTCAAAATGCTAGCTATCTGTCATTTTCCCTGCTGAAAGGCACCTTGACTGTAGTTAGAAACTCAAGGGGGGTTGTAGCATTTATTGTGTGACAATAAAATGATTTCCTTATAAAGCACCAGTTAGGTTTTATTATGGGACTAATACACATTATAGGGCTTTTCCTGCTGAGTAAAACAATTGTATTACTATAGCTGGCAGACGCTTTATTCAAAAATCTATAGCAGTTCAAGCTGTCATGAAGTGATAGAGCTCTTACCATCACATTCTATGACACAACTGTAGCCAGTGGTTCATCTCTTCCATAGAAAGTGATAAAATAATTGTCTGGACATCATTTGTACTGTCTGGACACAGATAGCACTGCTAATGTAAAAACAGATATGCAGTACTAACTTTGAAACAAAGCATCTCTCAAACCCTTGTTTTTTGAGCAGATGACTGTAGATTTTCTTATTTTTTCATAATAAAATCAACTATTCCTATAACCCCTTGGTGCTGGTACATTGCTTCATAATGTACGTGACACGCCTTTAGCATCAAAAGGGTTGATATCAATATTGTTAGCTTGTAGATAAATGTACAACTATCAGATATGATTATCTTCAAAAATATCTGTTTTAATTATGGAATGAAACGAATAAATGGAATTTAGTTAACCACTGAAAGCAGGTGCATAAAACAAAGCCCATTATCATGATAGTGAGGCATGCTGTGCTAATTTTCACTTAACCCTTTGAGTCCCCTCTGGAACTCAAAGGGTTAACCCTCTAAATGTCAGGGGCATGTGCAATGCATTGCACACCCCTCTGCACTCAAAGGGTTAAAACAGTAATAACTCATTGAAAATATGTTTAGATTCTTGTTTCATTTGAAATTTTCTTTTATTTGAAATTGAGTCGTCTGTCACAAGCATGTTTCAGCATAACAGTAACCATGGAAATCCTATACAAAGTCTTCTCACATTTGACTATGGCATTTACCTGCAGTCATTATACCAAAACACATTACATCAAATTACCATCTTATTGCTTGACTGCTATAACCAACTGCAATGGTTATTTATGTATTTCACCTCTAAAGATGGAACGACTGAGGTGACATTGATGGGAGGAAAAATCTTTGACAACTTAGATATTGTTTTCTTATAAAATAGTTCCACTCTTATACAAGACAGATATGCTGCATGAATTTGTTAACGCTAAAAATAACAGTATAAATATGTGTTCTTTGTAGCTGAACCGTATATATTTGAAAATCACTGGGTAGGAATAATCTGTAAATATGATTTTAATTTTCAGTGATCAGATATTTGCCAGTTAAGAGCATCTCATATTAATCCCATGCTTTTGGTAAATAGATGTGTATTACGGTTTGAACACCCAGCTTTCTAGTTTTTCAAAGCTTAACCTTTTACAACACAATGTGTTGGATACTTCTGTGGCACTCAAAGGGTTAAAAAGTAGGGTAGACAATAATATGTGATATTTAAAGTGGTTCCGTCTCCCTAAGAAAAGTTTAGTTAATTGTAAACAAAATTATAAACTGACTGTATGTTGCACTTGCCATTTGTGTATGTCCACAAATTGTTTTTGATAAATTAATTTATATTTTTGATGTCACAGTGGGACTCTATACCAATGTGTTTCTAAACTTGCCCAATTTTGCCACACATTGTGCTATGAATGAATCTAGACATAGCCCACACACTTGGATTCTAGGTATTTACATAGTTGCATATAGTTACATAGTAAGTTAGGTCGAAAAAAGACACAGGTCCATTAAGTTTACCCTTTCTCATCGTATGCCCCAGAAGGACTGAGGTAGGAGTTTTCCTACAGGAGTCAGGCATATCAATTTATATTCTTTAGCAATTAAACTGTAAACTGGTAACATTAAAGCATCTTACAACAGAGATATAGGATTTATAAAAAAAAAAAAAAAGATAGGAGTACATTCTACACAACCATTTAAAAGTATTGATGCATTTAAGCTATACACAAAACCAAACTTATGAAGGAAGCTAATAGAGAACAAACAAAGATTAAATGGTTTGTTTTATGGTTAGTGTCCACACAGGAGCAGTCACTCTGATTTCTAGCTCTCTGTATTTCACTATAACTGCACATTAAACGACATTACAAATATCCACTACCAAATAAAACCAGCAAACCCCAGACATGAGTGAGGGCCTTCTGTTGACCTGTCAGTAAGTTTCAACTGTCCTCCTAAATATATAGTGCAAGGAATTAATTTATTCGGTACCCTTCACTCAAGCATTTCAATAAACAAAAAGAAAATTTAAGAGAGACATGCCAGTAAACAAGGCTGAACCTGAAGTCCAGTGGCTTGTTCAGGAACAGAGTAGACTGTAAAGTGCCATCAGGTATATTTTCTCTTCTAGCAACCACATTCTCCCAGAGGTTCAGGCCCCAGGTCTGAGTGGCCAGTGTATCTTAATATTAGCAGAAAACCAGATAATAAAGTACTTTTGCCTTCCCCTGGATCAACAGGGATGTTGACATGCACTGGACTTGATGAATGCATGTCTTTTTTCAGCCTCGTCAACTATTTTACTTTGTTACTATGTTACTTGTTGCTGTCCAAGATTTGGACTGGGTGCATGCCCAAGATGGTAACAATGAGTAATAACACAGAAATTTGCTCTATAACTATAGAAATTGTGATGGAATTTGAGCTACAGGATCAGAAGTCTAGATTGTTTAGAAAATTAGAATGTTTAGAAACAAGTGAAGACAGCAGTCAGAATATAAGCTCGGCTGGCAACAAGAGCTAGAGATAATAGACAAATAGAAATGTTGTGTATTTGTAAACTTATCAACACAGACATATGACAGTATGGTGAGGAACCATCCATGTCCAAGGACTGGAGTAGAGAAGGAACTTCTCCTCTAGGATGTAATATATATATATAAAGGTTGGAACTCAATGGCAGGTGAATCTGATCCATGAAGGGTCATCTGATCATACTCTGGTGTAGAGCCCCAGAGATTGTGAAGCCAACAGTGGTCAGAGAAGTAAGTTCAAGGCACAGCACAGAAAGGTTAAGGCAAAAGTATAGTCAGATGGTCTTGGGTAAAAGGCAGGTTCAGAATAATTTAAACAAGCAGTGGATCAAGGTAGGCAGGGATCTGCAAGGGTTCAAAGATCAGGTAGATTGGATTGGAAATGAGGAATAATGCCAAGTAGCAAGGCAAAAGACAAGACAACTAAGTACTGTTGGATCAAGGCTGTGGCTTATTTATATTAGAAGTCAGGTGCTAAACAAAGTATTGTTTTCATGTGATTTAGCAGTTCTAGTGTTAACAGTTTATTGCACAGAAATTCATGCAATTGTTATTGCTTAAAATGTGGTAGTAGAAAGGCACTACACATTAAGGACATGATGGACATGAGGACATGGGGAGCCTTTTTTTGAGTGCCATCAAGAGGTACATCAGCAGGACAAAAAGTATTGTGGCATATGTACAGATAGCACTTAGCTGTGTTCCTGGGTCTTCCTGATACTTTTCAATTTTTTTCTGGTCCTGCCTTTTTTCTTTTCCCCTTGTACTTATGTGTGTGTGTTTGTAGACCTTCTCAGTGTTTGCCTGGCCTTACCTTGGAACTGTATAGCATACCCATGTATAACTCAGTCTACCTTACCCACTGCTAGTCACCTACCTTGACTTGTCTCTGGTTCCCATTTTGAAGTTTTTAATATCTGCCCTGATCTCAATGAACTTGTGGATATGTATTTTCTCTCACTCACCTTGGCCCATTCATTTTGTTTAGCCATTTAGTTACTTCCCAGTTGGCAGCTTCCCTACAATTCCCCTACCTGATCAGTCTACAGCTGCTAAATATGGTGAGAAGACTCAGGAGATAAATTGGTCAGTAACAGTAGACAAACACAAAGCTTCCCCAGGAAGACTGTGGCAGTAAGAATAATAATCTCATAAGGCAGGTGTGCAGGAAATTGCATTAACTTAGTCTAATGAGCTCAGGAAAGACCACAGGTCCAACATCAATAATGAATAAAGCTTCAGAGGCTTGCTCTGTGGTTATTGCCAGCTCAAAACCAGTCAAGTATTTTTGCTCTCTTGTGCCTTATAGAAGAAAAACATATACATATCAATCTTATATCACTCATAATGAAATGTTAGATCTCAAATGAAAGTCATATTTTATCTCCACTCAAAATAATGATTTAATAAAATTAAACCCAGGCCTACATTTTTTGGCCTTATTTGTGAGGTGAATCTGGCCTCCCTAGTCACAGAAAGCAAAAATCCATGGGTCTTCCCTTCATCTTTGGTGCAACATTGCAGCAAGGAAAAACTAAATTGACTGCTCCTATGAAGGTAGGGGGTAATCACAGAAATAACCAATTCAGATTTGTTCATTCTTGGAGAGCTTGTTAAAATATCACTCAAAGGATAAAGAGTACTCCAGATGTGGATATTTCACTGTTTTGGACCTTTTGAGTTCGCCTTCACCTCCTTGTTGTGTCTCACAGAAAGCTCCACCATATATTTGGGATTACTGATATGTTGTAATTTTACACATTAACCCTTCGAGTAACAGAAAGGTATCCAACGCATTGTAACACATTGTGTTGGATTAATCTCTGACACGCAAAGGGTTAATGTACTTTTGTTCAAAGTGGAATAATTCTGTGACAAACAAACTGGAGAAAAGGGAGACATAAAGATTCACATTCATTTTAACGTCTTGGATTCTAAAGAGGTCTGAAACGCACTGAAAAGCTATCTATATAAGGGATCTCTGCTATTCAAGGGCTTAAAAGCCCCATTTAAATTAATGGGAATTTGGGGATTTTCTTCTCCCCTGTGGTATATTTGTTTTACACCAGAATTACTATATTTTTCTTTAACATTGGCTATCCAGCCTTATTATTTTGTAATAGGCCCACTTTGAGGTAGTTGAAGTAGCTTTCTCTAGTTAACCCCTTGGTAGAGGGAGATCCCAGACTCATCATTTAGATAAAAGGAGCTTAGTGTGAGGTATCAGAAAGGATTTTGGGCCCTCATCCTGAGAGTGGACCCTGTGCGCAAGGGAGAGGGCTCCCACTTGAGCAGAAGATCTCTGGGTTGGAGCCAACCTTATGGATAAAGTTTTCTTTTAAGAGAGCTGATGCAAGTCTCCTGCTAAGGCCTGAGATTACAGGGAGGCAAAGTGTGTGTGAGTGGGTCTTACAATGTGGCTTCTGTGGATTTCCTAAGGCAGCTACACACACATTTTCCTGGGTAACATAGAAACATAGAAACATAGAAGATTGACGGCAGAAAAAGACCACCTGGTCCATCTAGTCTGCCCTTTAGTATTCCTTTATTGTTATCTTAGGATAGATACATGTTTATCCCAGGCATGTTTAAACTGTGTTACTGTGGATTTATCAACCACCTCTGCTGGAAGTTTGTTCCAAGTTTCTACTACTCTTTCAGTGAAATAATATTTTCTAATGTTTTTCTTGATTTTTCCTCCAACTAGCCTCAGATTGTGCCCCCTTGTTCTTGTATTCAGATTCTTATTAATCACACTTCCCTCCTGAACCTTGTTCAGTCCTTTAACATATTTAAAGGTTTCAATCATGTCCCCCCTTTCTCTTCTTTCCTCCAGACTATACATATTTAGATCTCTGAGTCGTTCTTGATAAGTTCTATGCTTTAGACCTTCCACCATTTTTGTAGCTCTTCTTTGAACCCGCTCAATTTTAGTTATATCCTTTTGCAGATGAGGCCTCCGGAACTGTACACAGTATTCCAGATGTGGTCTCACTAGAGCTCTATACAGAGGGATCACAATCTCCCTCTTCCTGCTTGTTATACCTCTAGCTATGCAGCCAAGCATACGATTTGCTTTCCCCACCGCCTGGTTGCATTGGTTACTCATCTTGAGGCTGTCAGAGATGACCACCCCCAAATCCTTCTCTTCTGAAGTCTTTGCTACCACAGAACTGCCAATACGATAGTCAGATTGAGGGTTTCTTTTCCCCAAGTGCATTATTTTACATTTGGAAACATTGAACTGAAGTTTCCATTGTTTTGACCACTTATCTAATAGTGCCAAATCATTCTCCATATTACAGACACCTCCTGGAACATCAACCCTATTACACACTTTTGTGTCATCAGCAAACAGGCAAACCTTCCCTGCCAAGCCTTCACTTATGTCACTTACAAATATGTTGAACAGAACAGGGCCCAGAACAGATCCTTGTGGCACTCCACTTGTAACCAGTCTCTGCTCAGAATACACTCCATTAACAACAACCCTCTGGTTTCTGTCCTTCAGCCAACTGCAGATCCACTGAAGGTGGGTAGGTTATTGGACAGTGTTTATCAAGGGGGAACAACTATTGAATGAACAGAAGTGTCTCCACTTCAGCAAGGAACATATAAACAATACAAAAGCACACCTACCAAAGTCCACTGGATAAAATATTCACAATATGAAATCCAAATAAGACAGGTCCCAAGAATCTCTGGTCTTTCTACTTTCTACTTTCTAGTGTAGCACAAATAGGAAACAAAGAAGAAAAGAGAGCAAACAATCTGAGAGCAATCTATGGGCCAAATGTGTTCTCTGCTTTATATAAAATGCACTTACTAGAGCTATTCTTGGTAAATTGCCCCAAATGATAGTCAGGAAGGGATTCCCATCTGCAGGAGGATCAATTTTCACACTGAATAGTCATGTGGTCATCATTTTCATTAAGGAAAGGGCGACCTCCCAGGTATCTTCTGTGTGTATCTTAGTGCATAACGTGAGCAGCTGGCAGCAAGTAATTACATAGTTTTTCAATATTGGCGAAGAACAGCCTTATCTGCTTCCCAGATACAAAAGCTTCATTACCAAGCATTAATCTAACAGTGCATTGCTAGAGTGTTTCTTATTTGTTAGATCATTTAATAAAGTATTGTTCCTGTTTGAAAACCTCTGACACTCTACTAGAGTTATTATCTACTGCTGATTAATCTGTCCCACATGGTCTACACACCGAAAAAAGAGTCAACTGGATGAAAATAAGGTAACTGACATACTTTATGGGTCTTAGGACCTCAGCTTATTCAAGGTGCTCAAAGATGTAACATTTCTGCAACCCCTGTTGGTAAAGGTGTTACAATTCATATAAATAAAAAACAATTCATCGGCCTATGATAACAGAGAACAGAGCAGTATGGGTATAACACTCAATTTTATTGAGTAAACATGACTATATCATCATATCACTGTCAGTAAGGGTACAGAGGCAATGTGCTGGAAATTTCCAGCATCCAAAGGATTAACAGAAACTCTGTTTCACAAAGACAGAAACAAAAAGCAAATTTACTGAAATTATTTAAATATATGTATCTTGTTAGTAAAGATAATCACTGTGGTTTAGGGCTTTTTAGCAGTAAGTTACAGAATTATGAATAGGATTTTTCCATATAGTGAATACGTTCAGATTTATATTGTTCTGTAGTTAATAATCCACTCTTTTTTATTTGATCTCCATGCACACAGATGCACATTTCTGTACCAAAAAATTAATATGCAATAGTGTAATTGTATGGGGTGAAAAAAAATCATCAATTATTTTAACATCTGCTGATTCTGAATATAGATGAAATTACCCTTATTGCAAACATAATTGCTGTGCACAAGGCTTCTACACCTCCCTTAACCTGTTAAATGCTAGAACCTTAACACATTCCTTCACAATGACATGCATCCAAGGAGTTAAAGGTCTATTTTCTACAATATTTCTATTAATCTATTGCGTGATCTTTGATAATTCCAGTTTTGAATTAAAATATTAATCACCTGTTGATCCAGGAGAGTCTGATGTACTAAGAAAAGTGAAGCAATCTAGAGCAAACCAACTTCACCATAGGGATCAAATAAAAATTCCCCAGAATGCCCATGGATTCACATGGCTTTAAATCCTTCAATGCTAGAGATGTCTTCAACACAATGCTTGGCAGTGCCCAGTGGCGTAACAATAGGGGTCGCAGGGGTCGCACCTGTGACTGGGCCCGTCACTCCAAGGGGTCCGGCCGCCCCCTGCGAACCCATCGCCACTCACCCACAGCCCTGCCCGCAGCAGCTCAGCTGCTGTCCCGGCGCTCTAGTAATGCAGAGCGCTGGGAGATGACATCATCTCCCAGCGCTCTGCATAACTAAGAACAGCGCGAGAGGTGGAGGTAGGAGATACGCATGGGGCAACTTGAAGATGGGGGAGGGGGCCCGGGCCCGGCGGCAATTCCTGCACCAGGGCCCGGTGGCTTCTAGTTACGCCACTGGCAGTGCCCTGGAGACATCTCTAGCATTCAAGAGGTTAACTTAAGCTTTTAAATATTTGTTCCCTATAGGGAACTTGGTTTGTCCCAGTTGCCCCATTTTCTTAACCATTTCAGTGCCAGAGGGGTATCCAGCACATTCACATTAATGTAAATGATGCTTTTAACCTTTTGAATGCTAGAGAGGTCTCCAACACAAAGGGGGAGATTCACTAAGGGATGATAAAGAAGTGATAATGTGGATGAATTCTCCAGTGATATCACTTCCCCAGTTCCTGTTATTCTGTAGAGTCTATGCACCAAGATCTCCAAAGCTGAAGAAATCCTAGTGCATTGGCTCCATAGAATAACATAGGAACTGGAGAAGTGATATCACTGGAGAAATCATCTCAACTTTATCACCACTTAGTGAATCTCACCTCTTGTTTCTCAATGTCTTGAAGACCTCTCTAGCATTCAAAGTGTTAAAAGGCCCTATTTAACCCTTTGAATGAGAGTGAGGTATCCAATGCATTGCAACAAGATACGATAGATACCCCTCTGGCACTCAGAGGGTTCATCTATCAGTCTCAGTGATTTTTTATGAGCTTTATCCTCACACAAAAATTTCAATTCAACAGGAATTTGTATTTGTACCCTGTAGTTTATTTGGCTTACACAAGATTCACTCCATTTATTTATATATATTACCTCTTGTTAGACTAGTTTTCAAACACTTCCAACATTTTTTAATTCCTACATCGCAAGTAAGGAAAAAGAACGTGAACATAAAGGCATGTAGCGGTACAAAGTTTGCTGTGATATTTTAAGTGGCCAATACACTTATAGACTGTATCTAATATTTGCTATCTTGAGAAAACCATTAAAGGGATAGTAATACTTCATTTTAACTTTATTTTATTTTGTAGGAATTAAAAAAACATGAAGAATGATATAAGTCTTATCTCTCAAACCTTTATGGTTTATGAGATATTCACAAGGAAAGTATCCCCCTGCCCCTTTTACCTAGTGTAAGCCATCTCTTCTCAGATGTGAATCTGGTTGTAAGACCAGACAGATAACAGAAGGGGACACTCTTCTTTGTATGAAAACAATGAAATCCCTGCTCCCCTTGACAAGCTTTTCAGGTTTTTCCCTTATCTTAGTTGAAGATTGTCCCTCTCTGTAATCTACCTGGGCACCTCCCTTCTGCTCTGGCTGAGCAGTGTTATATCAGTAAAAGGGGTGGGAGGGGGATACTTTGTCATTGAATTACTCTGGAACTACAACTCTGACAGAATAGAAATAACACTCTCCAAAGTCCAAATGCTATGATGATTAATTAGAGCTGCTTTTATTATGAAACATTACTATCCCTTTAAAGGAACACGGACTCATCCTAATATTAAACCCAATTTCACCTTAATCTGAGCAGGAAATTCTAAAGGCTATTAATTAAGTTACAGGGTGGAACATTCTGAAATATTGCAGGTAAGTACTGCTTTTTTGAAAGATAGATTCATAGTGGAAGTGTAAGGGACGTCCAATAGGTGAAAAGTAAGAAAAATGTCCTGCATGGCTTTTCACAAAAAACACACAATTTTTCTTTTTTTTCTGTGAAAAAACAAGATTTTACTTTTTTCCTCGAAAAACAGCTGATTTTTCTCTTGTTCGAGAAAGTTTTCTCCTTCTCTACATTGCAAAGTTTTCCTCCTTTTTGTCTATTCCAACACATTTTTCGCCTATTCCAACACATTTTTCTCCTATAACAGGACATTTTTCTCCTATTTTTCTTCTATTCTAACACATTACCTCCTATTCCAACATATTTTTCTCCTATTCCAACACATTTTTCTTCTGTTTATTATGGTGCAACATTTGCCAGCACAATATTACTTTTGAGGCCTGTAATGGA
This sequence comes from Rhinophrynus dorsalis, assembly GCA_037306005.1. Taxonomy (NCBI): domain Eukaryota; kingdom Metazoa; phylum Chordata; class Amphibia; order Anura; family Rhinophrynidae; genus Rhinophrynus; species Rhinophrynus dorsalis. Next base: position 218,509,247 of record CM074718.1, on the reverse strand, counting down.
GAAATAAGTAGCTGGAAGTCAAACTCCCTCTAGCAGTATGTGGCAGGATGATCTTCATAAAATCCTTATTTTAGCCAAGATTTTATATGCTCCAGAGCACTCTCCTGTTCAGTACATATTTCCCAGGGCCTGACATTTTGGGTGCTGGCATGTTTATGGGCAGGACAAGGTTGATAGGAATATGGACATTTCTCCTCTGTAATGGAACCAGAGAGAGAAAAATGAAACTGAGAAGTACTTGAGGGAGCAATATTCTCAAGCTTTATTAATTCTCAGTGTGTGCTTGTTCATAAAATAATCACCTCATGACAAGGCAGGATAATGGAGAAAGACAGCTTTATTATATCTTGGCAGTTATGAAGCAAATCTGGAGCAAACCAGGGACAAATAGAAATTCTTATTGTAAATGGGTGGGTTTAATCCCCTGAAATTCTAGAGGTCTTCATCACATTGCAACCTCACTCTGACAGTCAAGGCCCATTTAAATTAATATGAATTTTGGGAATGTTTGTGGTAGTGTTTCGCAGATTTGCTCCATTTCTTAATGCTTCCGTGAACAATATATATGGTAGGGGAAGGTGGGAGGCAGAAGAGGTGCCCTGTTATCATACTTGTGGGGTTCATTTGCCATTAAGATTGAGGTACACTTTACCTTTAATGTTAACAATATTTAAGCACACTTTGGGCCCCAAGAAATCTTGATAGTCTCATGTAACAGAGAACAGTAGAAAAAAAAGGATGCTGATAAGAGATTATTAGGGAGAACAATTGTCCTCTAAGAATACAATGAGAGATGAGCAATGCTTTTGTGACTAGTATTCTAGAGTTAACCCTAACAAAGGGGTTAAAGGTTCATTTGTCTGTGTGAGCAAAAATAAGCCTAATTCTATTACAATTCACAATTGCATTGTCTAAAATACTGTACTGATTTTATTTATCAAATGCATTAAGATGTTTCTCGTTTTCAACTGTGTCCTGGAGAGTTTTTACAGAAAAAGCTACATATTTACACAAATAGAGAAACAATATATACACAAACATAAACATACATACTAAAAATGTATATACAGTTACATATTGTTTTTCGATATAAAGAAGCAGTTATCTTTAAGGATTTTAGACTGGGAGAAGATCTGATTTTTTCGGGCAGGTTATTCCAGGCTTTTAGAGTCTCTGAAGCAGAAGGCAGATTGACCAACTTTTTTGTGCCTTTTTTTTGAACACGTGTTTCTTATTGTACTATTAACCCCTTAAGGAACAGGAGCATGGCAGCGCGGCCGGAAGTTAAGGACCACGGAACATTTTTTTTTCAGGAATTGATTCAGTGCTCTCCAGACGACGTGCAGCCGCATGGGGAGCCTTGAATTCCATGACGTGCCAGGCAAGTTCTCCTATGGCGGTACTGGCACGTCATGGGTCCTTAACGGGTTAAACTTCCTTAGATCCATATGCACCATGTAAAAGTGGAGCAATTCTGGGACAACCAACTGCACCACAAGGAACAATCATATTCCCCAGATTCACATTAATGTAAATAGTGCTTCTAACTTCTTGAATACTGGAGAGATATCTAAAACATTGTTTCTCAATGCGATAAAGACCTCTCTAGCATTCAAAGGATGAAAAGACCCCATTTAACCCTTAGAATGCCAGTGAGGTATCCAACACATTGCAACACAATGCTTTGGATACCTCTCTGGCACTCAAAGAGTTAAAGTAGAATTTCTATTCCCCCCCTGTAGTGATGTTGGCTTATCCCGCAGTTAATTGTAGTTCTGGTACAAACCAGCAGAACTTCACAGTTAAAGCAATGTGTTGGAGACCACTAGCATTCACTCAGATAAAAGTTCCACTGAAATTAATGGGGAATGCCATTTTCCCCTTATAGTGCAGTTGTTTTGCACTAGATTTGCACCTCTTTTGTTCCCTATGTATAACTACAAGGCTCCAAATGTGGTAGAACGTTCAGTGGGTTTGTTTTACTACTTTGCCATAATTATTCACAACCTGCTTGTGCATTTTTATAAGGTGGCACTGACATTTATAATCATTGCATATTCTGTACAAAGGTTAGTATTTTTTCTTTATCGATTCAGCAGGCTTGTTAAATAGCTAATTACATACTCTAGGGTGAACTTTACAGAAACTAAAACTAAACATTTCAAGAGAGCAGTAAAATATTCTTAAACATTCTCTGAATTTCTAATTTGTTCCAATGTGAAACTGAAAAATAAAGCAAATAAAGTACTATTGTGATGCATATTTTCGGTATTTTAAAGACGATCTTCATATATATGGCACATTTTAAAAAACAACTTCAGGGTCTCCATCAATGGGCAGTCAAAGTACTTTGTATCAAAATATTTATTTGGATATTAGGGAAGTAAGCAATACATGAGGGCCCAGACAGTTTTGCCCTAAGAAGCACTATCCCTTTAACATTCATCATACAAAATAGACAAAATACATACGTAATGACTTATACATACATGTATCATATACAAACATATTAGCAGATACTAAGTTTCCCAGTCAGTTCTTTGGCCTCCCTTGTTGTCTCCACTTCCTCGTATCCTACTGCCTGTACTTTACTAACTAACCCAATAAATTAAAATGTATGAAGGGGCTCTTAAAGGAGAACTAGCACCTCCTAATAATAACCCTGATCTACCTTACTATGGCCAGAAAATATTAATGGCCTTTAAGAATTTTGCCCTTGTGCTTTTATTCAAGAGATAATATCTTCAATCATTTGTGGATATCATGTCTATGAAGGCAGACATGACAGTTGCTGGCAGTAATGTAAACTGAAGAAGGAAGAGTTCATGAGCCTCCTAAGGACCAGAGAGGTGTGTAGCTCTTTGTACAGAGTAAAACTAAAGAGTTAAAATGACTATGTGCAGTGAGAGTTTAAGGACTTTTGATCTTTCAACCCTTTGAGTGCCAGCCAAGCAGCAGGGGAAAAAAGTATAAAGTGTATATATATATATATATATATATATATATATATATATATATATATATAAACACACACACACACATATATATATATATATATATATATAAGCCTTGATTGCAGAGGGATATCCAACTCATTGCGTTGCGATGTGTTGGAGAGACCTCTCTGGCACTCAGAGGGTTACGGGCTGCTTTGCATGAACCTGACAGAGCTGCACCTGAACAGGAGATTGGTCACCAAAAACAGCATCAGATCATATGATACCATTATTTATAAAACATTATTGGCATGTGATTTATCAAGGGACAATGGGCCTTATTCATCATGCAAAAGAGATGTAATTAGGGAGCCAACCAACTGTACCACAGAGTTGAAATTAAAGCTTTAGAAATTGCCAGTGACTTAAATTGGGTTTTTAACCACTTGACTGCCAGAGAAGTCTCCAGCTCAATGCTTTGCAATGCTACAAATTTCTTTAGAAATCAATGGGTTAAAGGACCCATTTAAACCAATTGCAGTTTTCACCCCCTCCCTCTCCATGGTGCAGTTGTTGTGCTCCAGATTTGCACCTGGTTAGCTTATTGAATAAAATATACTAGACCTTATGTATAAAAGCAAAATTGTGCAATTCTGGGCCATACCTTGGAACTCTCAGGGCTTTGACCCAAACCTCAGGGTCTCTGGGTAAAGTGTCAAATTCTCAGGGTAAGAGAGTTCGGTATTACCTAACATATTATCTACCCAAATAATTGTTTCAGTATTCTTTAAAGCAAGACAGAGGGAGAATTCCTGTTTGTCTTGTGTGTGTTCAAGCAGTGATATATCTAAGTTGTTGGATATTAATAGTTCCGTGAGGACTAAGTGGATCACCTCCAGGCTATAGCAAGCAAATATTGTTTACAGTCTATGCCATTTTGAGCTAAATTTCAAATATCTCAGGGTGAGCTTGTGCTGGTACCATTGGACACCCCGTCTGGGTGTCCACGTCATCGCTGGTTCTTTCAATCCTGAGCAAGGCTGCTCTGCTGTAATATTGCAGTTCACCCCAGTCATCAGGCAAGACCAGTGTAGTGGTTAGAATCAGAACACTTTTTTTGAATGAAACACACTGCTTATATACACTTCCAGAGACTCATATCTAGATCAGAATGTAAACTAGGGCTATGGACAGTGTCGCTGCGCTTGACCAATCAGCCAACAGACACCCTTATCAAGATAAGAATGCAAATTAGGGCTTGAAAATGGGACATTCTAACTGGATCATAAATAACCTCCCCTGAATGGTCAAGGAAGCACAGCAAGAATCAATCAACATTCCAATCATTCCCCAACACAAGTTACACAGACCTGGAGTACATTGTAAGCAATGCCCAACCTCCATTCTCTCTGCACTCTGGCTCCCAAATACCAAATCCCTCCAGAGGACCCACAGTACTATACCACACACACTATTAAACCATGTCACACAATATACAACACAGTGATCAACATTTCAAATGGTATAGTCCCAAATCACTGCATCTGGTCACACCTACTTTTCCCATGTAAAGTCCACAAGGGTCCTTAAAACTCATCACCCAGGGCAACCTGGGTAAAATCTAAGGGCTGGTGTCTTTTAAAACCAGCGGGATGGTCCTGTTCCCGTGGCAGAGCTCATTTTGAAAGTTCCCAGATATGGCCAAATCAATGGCACCACATGGGGCCCCAATGAACATTCCCACTTGAATACTAGAGAGGTCTCTAAAGCATAGGAAAGTGAAGATTATCTTGCATTCCAGAGGATAAAATTCTCATGTAACCCTCTGAGTACCAGAGTGTTATGCAACACATTGCTCTGGCATTAAAAGGGTTAAATCATTGTTACTTTGGAAACATTTTATTTCTTCAGCATGGTGTAGTTGTTCTGCCCTAGACTTGCTCCTCTATTTTTTCTGTATACGGCCCGTTGTTTGTTTTATCACCTTCAGTATCACTGTAGCTGTGAGAAAAGTGTGGCTATTTCCAGCCGTCCTCAGCAAGCTATCTCCATGTGGTGAACAAACCATGAACAAAACTATAGAAAATAACTCTTGTAGGGTGCAATAACATCATTTCCATCATAGCCAGTACCTCATAGGTTCCAGGGCCTGGTGTAACCTCCTTTGGTACTTTGAAGCGCTCTTCTCTTGGAACAGACAAGGGAACCTGGGTTGCTGACTTCATTACTGGGTTATATGTTCCTGGTCCTAAGGGTTTGAAATTACTTTTGTTAATAAAGGTAATTGTGCAACAAAGATAGCAGCTAAATAATTTATTTATCAGTTATTTCTTTAAAATATTACTATCATACACATATTCCATCTCTACCTTGCATCACTGTAGATCAGGGATGGGTAACATGAGGGCCTGTAGCTCAACTATGCTCAAACCTGTCCTCCCTCCTCCCCCACCGAATAGTGCACATTTTCATGATTGAACCACTGATAGATCCACCTATGTTCATGTTAAGAGATCCTGAAACCCTGCATCACTGGGGGCCTAATGACAGGTTTGAGCATTCTTGATCTAACTGTTGTGGACTATAATCTCCAGAGAGCCAATGGGAGTTGTAGTCTACAACACCTGGAGGGCTTCCATTTGTAAACCTCTGCTATAGATAGATAGCACTGAAAATATCTGGTTACTCATTTGAAATATATTTTTTTACATAATAGATGTATTCTTATATAGTTCTACCCAACTATATGCAGCAATATACAAATAATTTTAGTCAGTTAGCCCCTGCTCCACAATCTATGTTTGTGGTCCCTGAGACACGGGGGGGGGGGGGTACACTAAGGTGTGATTAAGAGGTGATAAAATGGAGATAACTCCTCCACTGTGATAAACCCTATGTTATTTTATGGAGCCAATGAAGATTTCTCCACCCTGAGAGATCTTAATGCATAGGCTCCATAGAATAACATAGGAACTGGAGAGTTTATAACAATGTCATCTCCACTCCATCGGCTCTTTATCACACATTAGTGCATAACCCCCAGGGTGACTTGCCTAAGGTCAAAAGGATATGTTGATGTGGGGACATGAACCAGATTTTCACAGTTAGTGTCTTGGCTTCAAAGTTAGTGAAGTAAACCCTTAAGCACCAGAGAGGTGTACAACACATTGCTTTGCAATGTGTTGCACACACCTCCGGCCCTTAAGGAGTTAAAGGGATAGTATTGTCTCATTTTCATAAAACTGAATATTGTAGCTATTAAAAACCTAAACTAAAAGCTTCCAGTCCTATCTCTCAAACCTCTATGGTTTGAGAGCCATAGCGACTAAAGTTTCCCCCTCCCTCCCCTTTCCTTGACGTCAGAGCTCTAGCTAACTGCAGGGGAATCCCATCCCGGGACCGTCGAAGGCTCTTCAGCAGAATCGAGATTGAGAGACATAAAAAGAGTTACTTCACTGGAATGGTCTACAAAGTGTGTTTGTAACACAGGCACACTTTGCAGACCGTTCCTGTGAAGTAACTCTTTTTATGCCTCTCGATCTTGGCTCTGCTGTAGAGCCTCCAATGGTCCCTGGAATGGATTCCCCTGCAGTCAGCTAGAGCTCTGACGTCATGGAAAGGGGACGGAGGGGGGAAACTTTAGTGGCTATATCTCTCAAACCATAAAGGTATGAGAGATAGGACTGGGAGCATTTAGTTTAGGTTTTTAATAGCTACAATATTCAATTTTATGAAAACGAGACAATACTATCCCTTTAAACAACTGAGCCACTCTGCCTCCCAAAATTGAAGCCCAATTTTAGGGCCTTATACAGAAAGCAAAAGGTGAGCAATTCTGGAGCACAACAACTGCATCACGGGTGGGGAGATAAAAAAAATCCCAAAATTCCAATTGATGTAAGGATGGCCTTTAACCCTTTCAATGCTAGAGAGGTATCTAAGGCATTGTGTCACCATGTCAGCCATGAAGCTGTTGGTTTGCTCTACAATTGTTCATGTTTTCTTTCTGCATTAGGGCCCTTAGGACCTTATTCATCAAGATAAATATAATTCTTGAGAAAATCAACTGCACCAGAGAGAGGAGAGGAAATGCTCATTGGTTTAACCCATTGGTTTCTATAGATGTCTCCAAATCATTGTTTTGCAGTGTGTTAACTCTGAGTGGCAGAAGGGTATGCAATGCATTGCAAAATAATGCATGGTGCGCCCCTCTGGCACTCAAAGGGTTAAATGCTTCTTTAGCAACCAAGTGGATAAATGAGGTTCTTAATCCCTTAGAACGATAACAACATCTCCAAAGCATTGTGTCACAATATGTTGTCGAGCTCTCTAATATTCAAAAGGCTGGAAGCCTCATTAATCTCAATGAGGACTTGTGGAATGATCATTTCGATCTTGTGTTGCCCTTGGTTTACTCTGGAATTGGGCCTCTTTAGCCTGATGAATAAAGCCCTTATTGAGATACTAGCAAGCTGGTTGCAGTTTGTATTGCTGGGCAATTCTATGCAACTATGCGTTGCATACCTCTCTGGCACTCAAAGGGTTAATGTGTTGGATTCTGGAGACATCAGGATAGTCTCGGTCTAGCATGTTTAGTTCAAATGGATTTTAACAAACCAGCTTTGGTATTATGTCATTTTTGTGCATGCATCCATTAATACATTCATATAAAACTGAAAAAATAATCTGGTAACAGTTATAATTACTGGTAAAAAGTAGAGGTGATCAGCTTTTATTCATTTAAGAAGAACATGAGTTCACTGTAATTTAGTTAAGAAATACATTTGTACCTCAGCCATTGTGTACACTGGCAGTAAGCACTCAGTAATGGTACACAGTAAAACTCAACCCATTACAGGCTATTTTTAACCCTGTGGATGCTACAGTGATCTCTAACACATTGAGGAGCAATGTGTTTGCGATCTCTCTACAAACCAAGGGGTTATAGTTTTTTTTGTTCTTGCTAGTTATAGGCCAAGGGTATTTTTTATGTCAGGAAACAGTGCATGGGACTGGGGATGGGGCCATGGGAGGGGTGGGGGTGTGATCATGGACATAGTTAAGGATGCCTGGAGTGATTTACCTATGGGCATAGCTGGGAACTCTCCGGATTTGCCCCAGAGACTCCAGTTTTGACTCTGAATTACCGGGTCTCTGGGGCAGTGTCTGATTCTCCGGGCGTGGGGAGTTTCTTATGAAACTCTGCCCACATGTGCTCAATCCTACCCAGTTCCTCTGACTCCGCGGCCTTTTCTCCTCCTTCCCCAGTCTATTCTAAGTAACATAGTAACATAGTAAATTAGGTTGAATAAAGACATAATTCCATCAAGTTCAACCTTCTCCTCATACCCCAGTAACTGAGAATTGTATAGCTTTCCTGCTACCAATTAAGTTAGTCTTTATCAGACCTTCCTGATCTGCCTACTGATAAACAGCATAATTCTGTATGTTCCCTTTTGAAAGAAATGTGTCTAATCTTCTCTTAAATGTATCCATTGTATCTGCCAAAACCACTTCCTTGGGCAATGAATTCCACAATTGAACAGACTTTACTGTAAAAAAACCCTTCCTCTGCTGAAGTCTAAACCTCCTTTCCTCTAATCTCAAGGGGTGTCCCCTGGTCACCTGATGAGGCCTTGGAATAAATAGCTCACCGCAGAGATCCTTGTATTGACCTCTCATATACTTGTACAATGTGATAAGGTCTCCTCCTCGTCTTTTCTCTAGAGTAACTAAACCAAGTTTGTCTAGTCGTTCCTCATACGTCAAGTCCTCCATTCCCTTGATTCATTCTGTTGCTCTTCACTGTACCCTCTCTAGTTCTAGTATATCCTTTTTCAGAACCGGTGCCCAAAATTGCACTGCATACTCAAGGTGAGGTCTTACCAATGATTTGTATAATTTTTTTGTTTTGCTTTTTGTCCCGCCCCCCACTCACAATTAAGCACCGCCCGTTTTTATGATGCAAATCCCGTAATTTTTCTGCCATCAGCAGCATCACAGGGCTCCTCTCAGGGGGGGCCAGGCAAAGAAGTTCCCACGTATGCCTATGGGCACCTGGGATGTAAATCTGGCACATATTGTACTAATAAGAACTGGAGTAATTTTGGTGAAGCCGTAAAAAAAATCCAAACATTTGCATTGATTTAAATGGGGATTTTAACCCCTTAAATACAAGATATGCATCATAGACATCACTAACATTCAAAGGTTTTAACTCCCATTTAAATGAATGGGAATATGTATTTGCCACAGTTTGTATGTCAGCCTGTCATAAGTGATGTACTTATATAATTGTAACCCCTCAAATGCAAGGGATACATTTTATACATCTCCAACATTCAAGGGTACTACTGCCCACTGAAAACAATGGAAATATTTATTTGCCCAGTTTTCTTAGTACATAAGACTCACAAGAGTGATGTACTTATACAATTCCAGTCTACAATAGGAGCTGGGACCAACCGCATAGTGTTATGTCTGCCCAGCACCATTCTACTAAGTACTTACAACAAAAAGCTATGTACTAACAAGGCACTGAGAAAATTGGCATAACTTTCCTTCATTTTCTGCACATACTATAGAAGAAGCATTTAGGTCCGGCTGGCACTAAATTTTTAATCAAGGGGGAAAGTGGATGTTGTTATGTTCTAAAGCAGTCATACACTAGTGCATATCTCACAGTGTAGGTGCATGAGTTGAAAACTAAAACCCCAGATCAGGAAATGATCTGCACCAGTGGATTTGTACATTTCCCCCCACTGTGTATCATTACTATATTAGCCTAGCTAACATAACAAGAATCAGTAAATACACTACATTTTAGCTGCAAAATTCTATACATCTGGGCAACTCTTTGCAGAGGTTAAAAAAATGATTATTATTAATATAACTTTATAAGAAAAAAATAAAACAATAGTAACCTTTTATTTTTACTTAAAATTGCTTTTGTTTTTTACCAATTTTTTTTATAATATACTTGTATGCGCTTTACAATGTATAGCATCTTTTTAAATCTCTTTACCTTCATATTCTTCTTTAAAATCTAGATTCGCGCAGGATTTTCCTTATGCTGACACACACAATTCTGTCCCTTGTCGCAATCAGTCCAGTCAAGCACTGACTTTTTGATCTGAGGGTGCTCTGACGTGATGGATGGGGCAGCAAGGGGAAGTTTTAACTCATTTTTAAGAAGAGTATGAAGATACAGAGATGTAAAAAGATGCTATACATTATAAAAAATTAAATTGAACAAATTCATATAGATTATTTTTTACATTAATGTCAGTAAAACAATATATATTAACAAAGTAACACCTCATTCATAAATGTATGTATGGAACTAAAGTAATTCACATGTGAAAAGCCAAGGGCTTATACCAGCCATTCAATTAACTCTTTGTAAGGATTGATATTGGGTTCCCAGGAAGATAAGAACTCTATTACATGGTGTTTTCTACCTTTCAAGGTATGTATGAACATTCACCCACAGTCTTCTTGATATACTTTTTAATTGGGAAGTGAAATCACAACATGATAGCTGTGATTTTTATTTTTTAATTTGCCACTTTTAATTTTAATTAATTTGTCAATAAATATTAATTTTTTTTTTTCTTTCTTCCACATCTTTTGATTATGTTTACACACAGTGAGCCTTTTCCCACCATTCATTGCAATAGAGGCAGGAAGTGGTACAGACAACCTGCTCATTTTCTTTTTTCTCTCATGATATATTTGTATTTCCACCATGTCACACTTCATAAAGTCTGATTTGGATACCCTGTACATTTATTCTGAAGTAGTGCACCCTAACTCCATGTTTGCTAGAGTCCTAGAGCCAAAGAACATGATCATTTGCAGTGAACTGGGAAAGAGTTTTGCTAGGAATTGTAATGGCTTCATCCATGGACCAAACATCCAGTGCTGACTGATGTTATTTTGTGAACAAAGGATACAGGGCAACATGTATAGTGGTCATTAGGATTTCTGGGCCACATTAAAGTAAGTGGAAGGTTATTATTTGAAGATGTTAGCGTCCCTTTAATTATTCAGCTTTTTGGCATATATATTTCCAAACAAAAAATCCTGTCCTGTTAGGAAGCTTGTGAAATACTAACTGTTCAGCTCAGGAAGTCATTCAGCCTTATTTTTCTCCTGCTTCTTGCTTCTGTTTTACTTGTACATTTTGATTTTCCTCTAGTTTGAATCACAGTATCATGAACACTCATGTTACCAACCTTAAAAGGCCATGTATTTCTGACCTGTATGGCAGTGTTTTCAGAATAGTGTTCCATACCTAGTTTTACATTTGCACTGAACAGCTACCTGCTTTGTAAGGTCAAATGCATGTGTTCCTTTTATGAATATTTCAGTGCTGACGGGAACCTTTGTGATATGAACTGGCATCAAAGCCAACTAGACAAGCGGTATGAGCCAAACTACTGCATACATAGTAGTTGCATTAGTAAAACCTCTTTGTGCTTTAGTCATTGCAGTACCTTTTATCCTCTTGAGTATTGCGAACAGATCAGCAATAAAGTCAATTTGAAAAATGTTAAAGTACATTAGGATGGCTCATATTATGCAAATATTAAGTGCTGCTTTCATCTTTTCTTTAATTCAACACGAGACCGTCAATATAAATTAGGCATTGCTTTTTTCTGGGTATTTCTTGGAAAAGACTAATATACAGTTTTCCCCAGTCCACAATCTGTATATTTTACAGTATGTGATTTTTTTTCTGAATTGTGAAAGTGTTAGGAAGAAAACAAGCAGCACCATAGGGTTATTATATTGAAGACCTTACTATCATTCAAGGGTTTAAAACTGCCATATAAATACTGTAAATGGGAATTTGGGGAATTGTTATTTGTCCCCTATGCTGTGTTGATTTAATCCTGAATTGCTGCTTGTTTTCTTAGGGCATATAATATGTAGGGCTATGTTAAGGAGGTTAACCCTTCACAGACCAGAAAGGGTGGCAAAGCATTGCAAAGTAATGTGTTGCCCACCTCTCTGGTCCTTACTGGGTTAAAGAAGAGCAATTCTGGCACTAACCACCGGCACCACATAGAGTAAATAAAATATCTCAAATTCCCACTGAATTAATTTAGGCTTTTAAAATGGTAATTGTTAGCAAGGTCACCAACGCATTGCAAAGCATGATTTAAATGGTGTTTTAACTCATTGAATGCTAGATAGGTCTCCAACATATTGAAAGCAAAGCATTGGAGACATTTCTAGCAATCAAGGACTTAACCCTTTGAGTGCCAGCGAGATATGCAATGCAATGCATTGCATAACTCTCTGGCACTCAAAAGGCTAAAAGACATTTATCTGTACACTTGGCTACCCTTTGTGTACAGACCATCTTTATCTATTGTAGTTGAATCCTCCTTCAACCAATCATAGGGCTTGATAACTTGATTAATCTTTCAGATCAGAGGTGGGTAATGTAAGACCCTCCAGCTGCTGCCAGACTGTAACTCCCATCAACCCTTGCTAGCCAATATTGGAGACCTCTCTAGTATTCCAAGGGTTAAAAACCCAATTGAAGTCAATGAAATGCTGAAGACTTTTAATGCCTGCCCTATGGTACAGAATTGCACCTGCTTACCTCAATGAATAAGGCCCTTATGGTTTAGAAAACATGTATTGCAACATTATCTGCCCCATGGGTATGTGCTATAGACAAGAAATTAATGGTCGATTTAAAATTTTAATTATGCAATAGCAATTCTGTTTATTTACTAAAAAATGGATAATATTAATCACTGAATAATGCATTTTATAATTCAAACTCAAACACCTATGTCTACATCATGAAGAAGAGTATGAAATGGGAAAATGAAGAGTAAACGCTTCTTATAATTGTATATTTTCCACCTCTATGCTAGCTCAGTCTCTATGAAATGTCAGCCAATGCTACAGGGCAAGAATGGCAGAGAATGGAAAAGATGGATCATTTAAAAAATAGAATACAGTATGTGCTTCAGCAGTGGTGCAAAGAAAAGGGTGCTATGAATACTGTGAATTTAGAACCAAGATTTTGTGGCAAATGAAACAAAAAACAAACAGTTGGAATGATAAAGCTTTTACTGTAATATACATCAATATATTGTTAATGGATATAGCTAATCCTAAAGGACACATCAATCTAGAATTTAATTCAGAAAGAAGTAAAAGTAAAACCTTCAAATGATCCTAAGCTGGATAATCACTTATCAAATGTGTTTTTATTAACAGTGTCGCTAGACAGGGGTACCAGTTAATTTAAGGTGCATCTATTGTGTCTATAGTACCATATCATAAGATCTGTTCCCATAGAAATCAACCTACCAATGAAACTGAGACTGTTTTTTGAGCCCCTGTAGACCTCCAGGGGTCTGAAAAGAGACTGAGGATCCCTCATTGGTCCTGTGAGAAGAGACTTTACAACAAGAATTAAATATCACAATCCAGTTCATTGGGCTGTAGTCCCCACAGATCTTCTAAGTCAATCTTGAAAGCCAGACACAGAGGGTCCATGTACAGCCTGCAAAGATTAAAACTGAGATCCACATAATTCAGGGTTGCGTTCTAGTCTGCTGCCAACGTGATGTGGTTTTGTGACTGCCCTTCCCCAATGGCTGACAGAAGCCATTTTGGGGCTGCAATGAATTATATTACAGATTTCTTATTCCTTTTGCAATTCATTGGAGAAATCTCTTGCATTCAATGCGTTAAAGTCTCATTTAAATCAATGGAAACATTTATTTTCCTCTGGAGTGGAATTAGTTTGTCCCAGAATTGTCCCAGTTGGGTTTTATACATACAACTGAATATCTGTTATATTTCCATTCCCCTAAAACTGCCAACATTCACTCTGTGCTGTCCATCACATATATGAGAAAGCGCTGTCTTAATTCCTTTATTCATTTATTTCAACTACCTGTGAACTTGCTTTCCACTCATATCCTCCACCAACTCTACCCCACATGACCGCTGCACTAACACATCTGCTGAATTCATCTCTGCTTTGGTACCTTTCCTTCCTCCTTTTCACAGGCTACCATGATCATCATCAAGAAGGCTAATCTAGACACAATTGTACATTCTATCAATGTATTTTTATCCTTCCCTTAATCTCTAGTCTTATATAAAGAGATGTCTCATCTTGCATGGTCTCCTTAATAAATTCTAGCATTCTTATATGCCCTTTGCAATCAGACTTTTGCTTGGCTCAGTCAACAGCAACTACATTCACCTATGACCTTCACCTGGACAAACCAATTGCTTTTCATCTCTTCTCATTTTTGTGAAGTAGAAGGCACTGCTGCCTTTAAAACAGTGGACCACCCCACCTTCTTGAAATACTTTGACCTGGGTTTAAGGACAAAGCTCTTCCCTAGCTTTCTTCTCCACTCTCAAAGAGTCTTCAGGGGGTTGTATAAATCAGCCAGTCCAGCTCCTTTGGCATTAGCACCAGTGATATAGTTAAGCTTAGGCGTAGGGTATCAGATTGGCAAGGGCAGCATGTTGTGTAGCTTTGCCTATATCCAAGTTCTTATAGCCTGAGACTCCACATAACCACCTCTTTCCCAAAGTGAACATACCCAAATGGTCTTTCATCAGATAATATTTCCTACTCTCTATTACCCCTTTGAATGCTTGTTATTTGCAATGACTTCATGTTTTTGTGTCTTTAGTAGGGGTTTGTTCTACAAAAGGACTGGATAAAGTGAAAGTGTGGCAATGTGTGTGTTGGTGGGTGCATGTACTTCATTAGGCCTGAGGCAGTGGAAAGCCTAAATACATCACTGACTAGGATCCAACTCATGAAAATACAGAGTATGCTCTAGAGTAATGATTGTGTCCACTCCACCATCATTAAGACTTTAATGCAAGCAAGCCCTGAGCACCTCCTTAACACCATGCACTGGAAAATGGAATAAAGTTTTGCCACTTTCCTATTCATCTTGTTAATACATGCCTGTAAATGAGGCATAGGGAAAACAAATATTCCAAAGTGTCCATACACATCCCCACAGACCCCCCCCCCCTTGGTGCAAAAATATACAGAGAACCTTTTTTGGTGTAAGTACCTTAGTAAATTGGTTCTAATCCCTAGTTTAGAAACATATTAATACATCCCTACTTCTGTATCCCTGACTCCATCTCTTCTTACTTTGATGATAAGCTTTATTTTGCTGTACCCCAAGTTTCTGTTCTGGTCTCTTTCCTGTATGTTAATTGTTACTTGACTTGTACTTTACATTCTGTTTTGTACTGCTAGCTAATCCCTGTATTGCACACCTTTTTAATGATTTAAATCTATGTGTACCTAATGAAGCTATATCATTTAACATATGAATTGATAAAGGTATAAATCAACAAGGAGAAAATAAATCCTGTGCCTGCTAATTTTTATCAAAAAAGAAAAAGAAACAAATGGGATCCTTCTTGACGCACTCAAAAACCTCATGTTAGTATCAAAAATACAAATAAATAAGTCTTAAGTAGTACCTACCAAAATATAAAATTTATTGTAAATAAACTAATGTATATATTCAAATATGAACACATCTATGTGTGACACCATCCCCTCCAAATATCCCACATAGCCCACCAATGCACTAAAAAATAACAGCACATAAAATAACAGAGATAACCCAAGAATCTGTAAATCACATAACCCAACAATATATACCAAAATGCTAATCCCTAAATCTATGTATATGAAGGTATTACACTACCTATCCCTCTCAAAGTAAACTCTAATTGACCAAAAAAATGTCCATCCATAAAGGAAGAAAAATTACACTAATTAGTGATAACGTCTAATTAGTAGATGTGTAGTTGTCACAAATGAGATAAGGATTAGTCCACAAACACTTCATATAGTCCATAAGATGATAATAAGGAACAAATAGTCACGTTCTAAATGGCACATATATTCGTTAGTTGTGATGAAGATGGATAAATGTGATGATAATGGAAAACGAACAGTCACGTTATTAGTGACACATATATAAGTTAGTTACAATGCGCATGGATGATTCCTGTTCCACATAGAAGAACAGTCCCAGCCGTTAGATAGATAGTAAGGCAACATATTAGTAAACATATGTCTCAAATGCAATTATTTCCTTTTGATGCGTGTAGAGCAGCCGTTGATAGATTTTCATATATCTTAACATGGAAAGATCTTACCACGTTGTATGTGTATATCTTTCGGCTCTCTCAAGTAAAACACGTCTTCACTCGATACCTTGTTGCCAAACAATTTTGTATTCAGTTCGCTCCATTCACCACGGACATAGTAACTTTTTATCCATATGATTCTTGGATCTCTTCATTTCAGGCCAAATTCTTTATAACAGCCATATATATATTGTAAATCACGGGCCAATTCCAAGAAATACATCAACGCGTTTCGCCCTCTTATTACAGGCTTTTTCAAGATGACTAACCAGAGTTTAATCTGCCCTTATTTATAAACTTAATTGTTTTATCACGTGATATGGCTCTAGCCAATAAAAATTAGCTCTCAGGTTTAAAATGTGGGTATATACCTTCTGACCGTTGCTCAGACCAATTCACCATGTTAACACTTTTCATCCCAAAAAGAAACAAAAATCACAAAATCTATATTAAGAGAGTGTAGTTCTAAATACCTCTAAAATTAAACATCTAAGAGATCCCCTAAATGAACACCCATATACAAGTACATATTGTCGTATCTATACATTTAACCCCTTGATGACAAAGATTTATTACTGTCATTATAACAAATAGTCTCCTGGACTAGCCAGGAAAATCACCCGTCACCACGAGGCTAAACAAATCAAACAAATAGACATTAAAGATCTTTATCAAATACGATTTTATATTCTTAAAGGGATCACTACCACTTGTCTAGAGGAACATATTAAATTTTATTTCCTCGTTCAGACCTTTTGGATTCATAGCACCTAATGTGTATATCCATTGCGATTCCCTTTGCAATAAGACCTTATCCCGATCACCTCTTCTCAAAGTTTTTTGTAGCATGGATATACCTCTTATTTGTAAACCTTCTGGTGTTCCTTGATGTTTATCACAAAAATGTCTCGCTATGGGACTTTCCATCCTTTTGTGTTTAATGTCTCCTACATGTTCCAGAGTACGTACTCTCAATTGTCTCAATGTCTTTCCGATGTATATCAGACCACAGGGACATGTGATCTGATACACAACTGCCTCTGATCTACAATTCATATATTGTCTAATTTGGAACTCTCTAGAACGATCAAAATTATGAAATATTTTTCCTACACATACATATTTACACGCTTTACAACGCCCGCATTTGTACATGCCCATTGTGAGTTTCTGATTTAACCAATTCAAATTCACTGATTTTTTATATTCAGACTTCACCAAATGATCCCTTAAGTTCGGGGCTCTCCTCGCCACCATTAATGGTTTCTCTCCAACTATTTCCTTTATGATCTCATTGTTTGTCAAGACATGCCAATGTTTTTCCAAAATTCGACGCAAACATTGCCATTGATTTCCAAATGTTGAGATAAATCTCACATTGTCTTTTTTCAATTCATTGTTTTTGTTTTGACCAAACAATAATTCATCACGATTATAATGTAATGCCTTCTTATATCCTCTTAACAATCTTTTTTTGGAGTAACCACGATCCACAAATCTTTTAATTAAATCCCGAGCCTGAATTTTAAAATCTTCCAAATTCGAACAATTTCGGCGTAGTCTCAGAAATTGACCCCAAGGTATTCCTCTCTTTTGAGATTCCAAATGAAAACTATCAAAGTGTAGAAGCGTATTACAGGAAGTAACCTTTCTGTATGTTTTAGTTTTTAAAATATTATCTTCTTTGAATATATGTAAATCAAGAAATTCTACCTCCTTCAAACTATGATTCATAGTAAGTCTTATATTGAGAGCATTTTGATTTAATGACACAACAAATTTTTCCAATTCTTGAACAGTACCATTCCAAATTAAAAAAATATCATCTATAAATCTAAGCCATAGGGCCACATGTGCCTCAAACCCATCATCACAAAACACCACCTGCTGTTCCCACCAGCCGAGGTGTAAGCATGCATAAGTAGGGGCACATGTCGCCCCCATGGCAACTCCACGAAGTTGTTTATAAAATTTTCCATCAAATATAAAATAGTTATTTCTCAATACAAATTCCAATAATTCCAAAATAAATTCATTTTGATCCGCACAGTCCCTACCTCTGGTATCCAGGAATTCTCTACACGCTCGAATGCCGCATTCATGGGGAATGGAGGTGTACAGGGACTCCACATCCAAAGTGACTAGGACAGAGTCCCCGCACACCTCCAAGTCCACAAGTCGGCGCAGAACATCTCTTGTGTCCTGTATATATGAAGGCAATGAGATCATAAAAGGTTTCAATTGTGTATCAATATATCTACTTACATATTCCGTAATTCCCCCAATTCCAGATACCACCGGACGGCCGGGTGGAGAGGTTAAGGATTTATGTATCTTAGGTAATACATATATAGTTGGTACTTTTGGGGATTCTACTGTCATATATTTATATTCATTATTGGAGATTAGATTTTCCTCCAATGCAAATCTTAACTTCCTATTTAATGTTAACTGAATATTTTCAGTGGGATCACCTTCCAATTGTTCGTAGCATTCTTTATTGTTTATTTGTCTCTGAATTTCAGCCACATATTCCCTTTCCGAAAGGATCACTACATTTCCCCCTTTATCAGAAGGTTTTATAATAATTTCTTTATTTATCGATAATTCTTTCATAACTTTAAATTCATCCTTCACCAAATTTGATTCAAACAATCCAAACATTGACAAGCTTGAAATGTCTTTCTCTACCAATTCTGTGAAGACCTTTATGTTCGAATTTAGTGTCAGAGGTGGCATACATTTCGATTTAGGTTTTAACTTTGTGAATCTTTGATCACTAACCTCCTCCACATTTTCTTTTAAAAGATCCTCCAGATCTTTCATAATTTGATCATCAGCACCCGCACATGCAGGTCTTGAATGAAGAAACTTAAGAAGAACCTTCCGTGAGAAAAGGTGTAAATCCTTTACCATTTCAAACTTGTCATTGTTGCATGTAGGAGAGAAAGATAAGCCCTTCCGCAATAAGGAAACATGTGACTCTTCCAAATCCACATCTGTCAAATTTATGATCGTCTTATCTTCTATGTTGTTCCCACTTGCTGTTGTTCCTGCATTTTGTTTTTCTTGTCCTTCCTCTTTATTCTTCCCCTTCCGTTTCCCCCTCCTGGTTCTATATTTTCTCCTTGTGTCACCTCCAAAAAATTAAAATTATTTGGATCTATAGTTTGCTGCGTCATTACAAAGGGAGATCATGCTTAGAAAGAAAAAGAAATTCTTACGAGATACACAGGATTTTGCCAATAATAGAGTATATACGATTTTTAAAAATCGAAGACAGAGATACTCAGGGAGTACATCAAACTCCTCAGACTCAAATACATCAGATTCTGGGTCTGATAAAGATAGTTATCGTAGGGTTACACGAAAAATGACGCAGCAAACTATAGATCCAAATAATTTTAATTTTTTGGAGGTGACACAAGGAAAAAATATAGAACCAGGAGGGGGAAACGGAAGGGGAAGAATAAAGAGGAAGGACAAGAAAAACAAAATGCAGGAACAACAGCAAGTGGGAACAACATAGAAGATAAGACGATCATAAATTTGACAGATGTGGATTTGGAAGAGTCACATGTTTCCTTATTGCGGAAGGGCTTATCTTTATCTCCTACATGCAACAATGACAAGTTTGAAATGGTAAAGGATTTACACCTTTTCTCACGGAAGGTTCTTCTTAAGTTTCTTCATTCAAGACCTGCATGTGCGGGTGCTGATGATCAAATTATGAAAGATCTGGAGGATCTTTTAAAAGAAAATGTGGAGGAGGTTAGTGATCAAAGATTCACAAAGTTAAAACCTAAATCGAAATGTATGCCACCTCTGACACTAAATTCGAACATAAAGGTCTTCACAGAATTGGTGGAGAAAGACATTTCAAGCTTGTCAATGTTTGGATTGTTTGAATCAAATTTGGTGAAGGATGAATTTAAAGTTATGAAAGAATTATCGATAAATAAAGAAATTATTATAAAACCTTCTGATAAAGGGGGAAATGTAGTGATCCTTTCGGAAAGGGAATATGTGGCTGAAATTCAGAGACAAATAAACAATAAAGAATGCTACGAACAATTGGAAGGTGATCCCACTGAAAATATTCAGTTAACATTAAATAGGAAGTTAAGATTTGCATTGGAGGAAAATCTAATCTCCAATAATGAATATAAATATATGACAGTAGAATCCCCAAAAGTACCAACTATATATGTATTACCTAAGATACATAAATCCTTAACCTCTCCACCCGGCCGTCCGGTGGTATCTGGAATTGGGGGAATTACGGAATATGTAAGTAGATATATTGATACACAATTGAAACCTTTTATGATCTCATTGCCTTCATATATACAGGACACAAGAGATGTTCTGCGCCGACTTGTGGACTTGGAGGTGTGCGGGGACTCTGTCCTAGTCACTTTGGATGTGGAGTCCCTGTACACCTCCATTCCCCATGAATGCGGCATTCGAGCGTGTAGAGAATTCCTGGATACCAGAGGTAGGGACTGTGCGGATCAAAATGAATTTATTTTGGAATTATTGGAATTTGTATTGAGAAATAACTATTTTATATTTGATGGAAAATTTTATAAACAACTTCGTGGAGTTGCCATGGGGGCGACATGTGCCCCTACTTATGCATGCTTACACCTCGGCTGGTGGGAACAGCAGGTGGTGTTTTGTGATGATGGGTTTGAGGCACATGTGGCCCTATGGCTTAGATTTATAGATGATATTTTTTTAATTTGGAATGGTACTGTTCAAGAATTGGAAAAATTTGTTGTGTCATTAAATCAAAATGCTCTCAATATAAGACTTACTATGAATCATAGTTTGAAGGAGGTAGAATTTCTTGATTTACATATATTCAAAGAAGATAATATTTTAAAAACTAAAACATACAGAAAGGTTACTTCCTGTAATACGCTTCTACACTTTGATAGTTTTCATTTGGAATCTCAAAAGAGAGGAATACCTTGGGGTCAATTTCTGAGACTACGCCGAAATTGTTCGAATTTGGAAGATTTTAAAATTCAGGCTCGGGATTTAATTAAAAGATTTGTGGATCGTGGTTACTCCAAAAAAAGATTGTTAAGAGGATATAAGAAGGCATTACATTATAATCGTGATGAATTATTGTTTGGTCAAAACAAAAACAATGAATTGAAAAAAGACAATGTGAGATTTATCTCAACATTTGGAAATCAATGGCAATGTTTGCGTCGAATTTTGGAAAAACATTGGCATGTCTTGACAAACAATGAGATCATAAAGGAAATAGTTGGAGAGAAACCATTAATGGTGGCGAGGAGAGCCCCGAACTTAAGGGATCATTTGGTGAAGTCTGAATATAAAAAATCAGTGAATTTGAATTGGTTAAATCAGAAACTCACAATGGGCATGTACAAATGCGGGCGTTGTAAAGCGTGTAAATATGTATGTGTAGGAAAAATATTTCATAATTTTGATCGTTCTAGAGAGTTCCAAATTAGACAATATATGAATTGTAGATCAGAGGCAGTTGTGTATCAGATCACATGTCCCTGTGGTCTGATATACATCGGAAAGACATTGAGACAATTGAGAGTACGTACTCTGGAACATGTAGGAGACATTAAACACAAAAGGATGGAAAGTCCCATAGCGAGACATTTTTGTGATAAACATCAAGGAACACCAGAAGGTTTACAAATAAGAGGTATATCCATGCTACAAAAAACTTTGAGAAGAGGTGATCGGGATAAGGTCTTATTGCAAAGGGAATCGCAATGGATATACACATTAGGTGCTATGAATCCAAAAGGTCTGAACGAGGAAATAAAATTTAATATGTTCCTCTAGACAAGTGGTAGTGATCCCTTTAAGAATATAAAATCGTATTTGATAAAGATCTTTAATGTCTATTTGTTTGATTTGTTTAGCCTCGTGGTGACGGGTGATTTTCCTGGCTAGTCCAGGAGACTATTTGTTATAATGACAGTAATAAATCTTTGTCATCAAGGGGTTAAATGTATAGATACGACAATATGTACTTGTATATGGGTGTTCATTTAGGGGATCTCTTAGATGTTTAATTTTAGAGGTATTTAGAACTACACTCTCTTAATATAGATTTTGTGATTTTTGTTTCTTTTTGGGATGAAAAGTGTTAACATGGTGAATTGGTCTGAGCAACGGTCAGAAGGTATATACCCACATTTTAAACCTGAGAGCTAATTTTTATTGGCTAGAGCCATATCACGTGATAAAACAATTAAGTTTATAAATAAGGGCAGATTAAACTCTGGTTAGTCATCTTGAAAAAGCCTGTAATAAGAGGGCGAAACGCGTTGATGTATTTCTTGGAATTGGCCCGTGATTTACAATATATATATGGCTGTTATAAAGAATTTGGCCTGAAATGAAGAGATCCAAGAATCATATGGATAAAAAGTTACTATGTCCATGGTGAATGGAGCGAACTGAATACAAAATTGTTTGGCAACAAGGTATCGAGTGAAGACGTGTTTTACTTGAGAGAGCCGAAAGATATACACATACAACGTGGTAAGATCTTTCCATGTTAAGATATATGAAAATCTATCAACGGCTGCTCTACACGCATCAAAAGGAAATAATTGCATTTGAGACATATGTTTACTAATATGTTGCCTTACTATCTATCTAACGGCTGGGACTGTTCTTCTATGTGGAACAGGAATCATCCATGCGCATTGTAACTAACTTATATATGTGTCACTAATAACGTGACTGTTCGTTTTCCATTATCATCACATTTATCCATCTTCATCACAACTAACGAATATATGTGCCATTTAGAACGTGACTATTTGTTCCTTATTATCATCTTATGGACTATATGAAGTGTTTGTGGACTAATCCTTATCTCATTTGTGACAACTACACATCTACTAATTAGACGTTATCACTAATTAGTGTAATTTTTCTTCCTTTATGGATGTACATTTTTTTGGTCAATTAGAGTTTACTTTGAGAGGGATAGGTAGTGTAATACCTTCATATACATAGATTTAGGGATTAGCATTTTGGTATATATTGTTGGGTTATGTGATTTACAGATTCTTGGGTTATCTCTGTTATTTTATGTGCTGTTATTTTTTAGTGCATTGGTGGGCTATGTGGGATATTTGGAGGGGATGGTGTCACACATAGATGTGTTCATATTTGAATATATACATTAGTTTATTTACAATAAATTTTATATTTTGGTAGGTACTACTTAAGACTTATTTATTTGTATTTTTGATACTAACATGAGGTTTTTGAGTGCGTCAAGAAGGATCCCATTTGTTTCTTTTTCTTTTTTGATATATATATAGGGATTTGACAGCACCACATGTATGTAATACGTGATATATACCTGAGGTTTTATTTATAGTGTGCTATAATCTACATATTTTGCCTGCTAATTTTTACACAGATTTATATATATCATTTTTCAGACTTGTGAGGTTGATGTACCAGGAGTAATTGGATTAACACTTTGAGTGTTAGACAGGTTTCCAATGCATGGTGCAAACCAACTGAACAAATAAATATGTCCATTAATTAACTCTTTAAAGACCAGATGGGTGTACAAAGCACTAGAAAGTAATATGTTGCACACCCCTCTGGTCTTAAACCTTTGAATGCCAGAGGGGTACGCAACATATTACAAAGCAAGGGTTCAAATGGGGCTTTCAATTCCTACAGTGCCAGAGAGATTTAAGTTCCTTGCTTCACAATGCGTTGAGACCTCTCAAGCAGTCAATGTGCTAAAAGCTCAATTTCAATCAATGGAACTTTGGGTAATTTTATTTGTCCCCTATGGTGTAGTTGGCTTGTTTCGGAATTGCTCAAATTATGTTTAGAGTATAAGCCTAATCAAGTCTGACATACCAAGAAAGGTGGTTCAATTCTAATGTAAACCAGCTACACCAATTGGAACAAATAAGTATTCCCACTAAGTTAAATTGGAATTGTAACTCCTTGAATGCTAGACAGGTCTCCATATGTTACACAGCAATATGTTTGGGTTAAAAGCCTAATTTAAATCAAGGGGGGTTTGGATAAATTTTTTTTTTGTTCTGTGTGGTGCAGTTGATTTTACCAAGAATTGCACCATCTATAATAAGTACAGGTAAAGGGTGGCACCGTGATAGCCATAGAGAAAGCAAGAGTACAGGTAAAGGGTGGCACCATGATAGCCATAGAGAAAGCAGGACACTGGAAGAGTAAAAATGATACCTTTATTGGAGTAATTCTAGGGTGCACACTTTCAAGACACTTTAGGTATCTTCTTCAGGCATAGTTAGAATGAAGGCTAAATACATAATACATGACAGGTTATACACTCATGAAAATAATTTAAAATTTACATTGCACTGAAAGTAAAATTTGTATCATCCTAGGCGCCAGTAGATTCACACATCAAAAAGGAAATAAATCTTGTACACTTTGCCAGCTAAAGAGACACCTCTACCTGAGCCTAGGTAATACATTTTACTGACAATGGTGATCAGAATTTTACTGATAATGGTGATAAGAATTTCACTATCAGTGCAATTTAAATGTAAAGCAATTTGCACAAGTGCGTTCTAAATATGCCTAAAGAAGAGGCCTAAAGTGTCTTCAAAGCTTACATTCTAGATCTATTCAGTTAGCCAATAAAGGTATCACTTTTACTCTACCAGCCTCCTGCTATACATAGTACATCAGCCTAATTGTGTTTTTTCATTATGCAGTTGAACACTATTGCTTCGGATCATTTCAGTGGAAAATATCTACAGAAACCCTGGTTTGAAGAGAATGGCTAGCAGTAACTATAGGATTAAATGAACATAGCACACTGAAAAGATCCATATTGTCACTGCAACATTAACCTCTTGAGGAACAGAGGGGGTTGTGCAACACAATAGTCTTGAATGGGTAAAGAAATCCCCAGTGAAAAATTTAAAGGGATAGTAATGTTTCATAATAAAAGCAGCTCTCATTAATCATCATGGTATTTGGGCCTTGGAGAGTGTTATTTCAGTTCTGTCAGAGTTGTAGTTCAATAGTAATTGAATAATAAAGTATACCCCTCCCGCCCCTTTTACTGATGTAACACTGTTCAGCTCAGAGCAGCAGGGAGGTGCCCATTTAGACTGCAGAGAGGGACAATCTTCAATTAAGATAAGGGAAAAACATGAAAAACCTGTCAAGGGGGGGCAGAGTTTTTATTGTTCTCACAGTAAGAAGATTGTTCCTTGCTATGAGCTGTCTGATCCCAGGACCAGATTCCACATCTGAGGGGAGGTGGCTTACACTAGGTAAAAGAGGCAGGAGGGGGATGTTTTATCATTTAATAACTCTTGAACTACAACTCTGATAGTATTGAAATAACACTCTCTATGGCTCAAATACTATGAAGATTAATTGGAGCTGCTGTTTTTATGTGAAACATTACTATCCCTTTAAACCAACTCATCAAAACACGCAAAAGAACATAATCAAGTTTTAACCTTGCCTTACCCAAGATCAGATGTAGAAGAGAGGATTTGTCTTGCTTATTAAAATACACATGGATACAATTTCATATAATTATCATCTATTAGAAACCAAACAAGTGCATTTGCAAGTAAAGTGTGCATTCTGTGGTCCCTATATATAGACCCCTTGCACTGCATGTATTACTTTGCCTATAATTTAGTCTGATACAGAATAATTCCCTCTATCCCACTTGAAAGGCTTTTTTTATATAAGCAAATTTACATTTATGCTCAGGCACTTTTGTTTCTCATTTAATTGTTCTTTGCAACTTAGTTTAACAAGAACATATAATTGCAGATGTTGATTAATGATTCATAGATTTCATTATGTGTAAAAAATGCTAAGAGTAGCTCCCAGTTCACTACTTTTCTCCAATTCTAGTTGCCTAGCAATGCTTATTAAGCAATGCAACACCATACATTTTAATTGTGTATATCAAGGCTGAAGAGTAATACATCATTAACTAAATTTATGTTAAACATTATACAGTAACTTATGGTCATAGGACTGATGGTGGTTAAATAGCCATTAATGACAGTCACTCAAACTGAAGGGTTACGCTTTACTAGAACAATGCTCATATGCTATTAGAATGGTATGACATGAGTCACCCTGCAATGGTATGCACATGATGTCTGTAACTTTTTCTCTGCATGTCAAATTATTTAGGGTGGAATGCACTCACTTTAGCAGGGAAGACTGACTTGGGTGCATACCAGATAAAGTAGTAGTATATACAGTTATGTTGTGTGTGTGTGTACATGCGTGTCTATGTCTAGTTAAAGAACTAACACATCCTAACAATTAAACCCCCCCACTTACTGTTCTATGACCAGATAATCCTAATGGCCCTTATGAAATGTGCCATTTTGCCTTTTTTCAAGAGATAACATATTCAGTCAGTCCTGAAAGCCATATCCATGGAGATGAACACAACCGCTAATAGCAGGACCACATGACCTCAAAGTGGACATCTTAACTGTTTAATCACCTGAGCTTCACCATATGATACAAACCTCTCTGTTCCTTAAAGGGTTAACTAAACTCATTCACTCAGCCATGGGCTGATTAAAAATATTAGCTCTTAAACTAAGGAGCTAGGAAAAAAATAAAACAGGCAATTATGACTTTTTACAACACTAAGATAATGGGGATTATTAGGACAATTTTCTTCTCTTCTAAGCAAAAATGTGACAAAAGAAACATATATTGGGCCTTTTGCACTCAAAGGGTAAAGCCAATGAGATGCTTTTTTTGTCCACTATGGTACAGTTGGTTTGCTCCAGTATTGAGCTTCTTTTATATGGAAATGGTGTGCTGTCTAAGGCAATAGCTAAAAACACACACTGATGATTACATTTGATTCAGATGTTTCATGCATGTGTACTTGATGTGTTAAGTATTTAAATCAATCAGTTATACATAAATCAAAATTGCAAATCTGAAATGGCCACTGGTCTTTTTTTAATACACTAATTTGCCTAAACATCCACAAAAGAAAAGAATTGTGGCATTATATCATGCAGAATCATGCAGCTACATTTGCTTTGCTTTGTTTTTGTTTTGTTTTTTTGTACAAGCAAATGTTGCATGGCATTGCCTGTGCAGTGAACCCGTTTAATTTTTTTTTTTTTTGGTTAATTATTATTTAATTTTTTAAAATCAGACCTTGTGGTCGGGCATCAGGAACCCTCCTGATGCCCCCCCCACACACACACACACAACTACTGATCTCCCAGCTGCTTCGCCCCTGCCTCCTCCTCCAAGTCACATTTGGCTAAGGAGGCAGGGGGAGAAGTCAGATCGCAAAGTATATTAGGTTTGTTTGAGAAGACAGGGTCAAAGCCAATCACCAAAGGGGAGTTTTACATAACTATGCCTTTGTAATGACCTGGGCTGTGGCTGGCAGTGAATCAGGAACCCCCTTAGAATGTTAAATATATATATATGTAAGCATCTTGATAAAGGCCCAAAGGTGGGCCAAAACGTTGATGAATAAACCAGCACTTTTTTTCACCTGGAAAAAGACCTATGAGTGTTTTCTCATCTCTACAAGTATATGTATGTATATATATATATATATATATATATATATATATATATATATATATATATATACTTTTTTTTTTTTTTAGAACATTTGTTTTTGATTTATTTAGTTTGATCAATTATGCTAATTAAAGGGGATCTATCACCCCTGTACAAGTTAGTTTTATTAGTTAGATTTAGCGAATATGTTTAAAACTATATTCATTAGTTTTTAAAAAAAAAAGCTATTTGGGTGAAAATTTATGTTTAAAGAGTGCCCTGCACCCTACTTCCAGACAGACTGCTGTTTCCTGCTCTGTACCGCAGTCTGTTACTCTGTCTCTGCTCCCCTCCCTCTATCCAGCCCCATCCAATGACAGAGGCTTTCTGCCTGCAAGCTGGAGTGATCTCATTGGCCAGAGATCGCTCCAGCTTACAGGAAGAAAGCTTCCATCATTGGAGGAGGCTGGATAGAGGGAGGGGAGCAGAGGCAGAGTAACAGACTGTGTTACAGAGCAGGAAACCTCAGAAGTAGGGTGCAGGGCACTCTTTAAACATTAATTTTTGCCCAAATAACATTTTTAAAAAAACAAACGAATACAGTTTTAAACATATTCGCTAAATAATAAAACTAATAAGATTAACTTGTAGAGGGGTGATAGATCCCCTTTAAGGTATGCTATGCCACCTCTACCACTCACTGACACTGCTCAGGGTTGCATTGTCCTTCTCCCCTAGCACTAAAAGAATTAAGTGGCAGTGAGTGGGGGAGGTAATGTAGGGCCAAGACAGGAAGTGCCTGCTCAGCAAGCCTTAATGGTCATTATCTATAAATCTAAATTAAAAAAAAATGGTTTCCTAAATATTTTCTTAAATAAGTGTCTAATTTAATATATGGGGGAATTTGAAAGTTCCTACTCCTGGCTTTGTAGTGATCCCCCAGTAACAACACCTCCCAGCCCATCAGCTTCTAGCTGGAAGGATGACTCAAAGTGCTAGAAACTGATGGGCTGGGAGGTGGGGTTATTCTAGACAAATCCCTATTCCAAATCCCCTTGGTGCACATCGGGCGGATGTAGGATTTTTTTTTTGTTTTGCTGTTGTCTCCTGCTATCTATAGCATTCTGTGTTTAATGATTTATTTTACTAACTTTATTTTTTTCTTTACAGGTTCCACACTAAGTTTGAAGAAGAAGAATGAAGAGGAGCACAGATGGAGAAAGAACATGACAGATGAAGACAGATATTACAGATGAAGATAACAGATGAAGAAGAAGAAAGAAGAAATAAGAAAGGAGTTTACATAAGAAGAATTGAAGAAGACCTGGATAGTGAAAACCGCTGGACATCAGAAATACAAGTACTGATTTTACTTTTTGGCTGTTTTTCCTTTTGTTTTTTTGCTTTTTGCGTACCCCTCTGGCATTGAAAGGATTACTTATTCATGCTTAACACACATTTTGAAAGCTCTGAGTTCCAGATGGGTATGCAAAGCATTGCTTTGCAATGCATTGTGCACCCCTCTGACACTGAAATGGTTACTCATTTTTACATAGCACACATTTTTTAGGTACTCAAGATATATTGATATGGGGCTTAGGGCCTCATATATCAATTCATCCACTAGTCACTTAGCCTTTTTTTCTGATCTTTTTTTACACTTCACTTCCAGTGTCAGTGGTTTTTAACATATGTTAGGGGACTCAACACCAACTTTTTGAGGTGCTGATTTTTGGGATAAAGTTTAGTGCCTTAACGTATGTTACTACCCAACACCAACACCTGGAAATGAATCACATAATCAATTTATTTTTCATTGCTTCCTGTGGGTGCAAATATAGTGCCCGACATGTTTTTTTGTCATTCGATAGTGTGTCACAGCACAGGTAATTGCATACCTGACTGTGACTTAAAACTGCAGACATTATTTCTTTTTAACAGGGTCAGTTGGATCGAGCCCCTAATCTGCTTTTCTCATACTGACTCTGAAGATGAAGAACAACATGGGTTTTAGCACTTGTTTAGAGTAACCTCTTCAGTGTTTTTAATTTTTCAATAGATTCTTTAAAGTGTGCTTCCTTTAATGTATGAAGTTATCACGGTGCCCGTGATTGCCTCCAGCATCAGTGTGTGCAGGCGACATTCTTTACTTCCTGGTTGTCATGCTGTAACACATTCTCTATTCTTACAGACTACTGCTTGTTGCCAGAGTGAGTCTCCACCTACTTGCTAGGACTTAAAGGACTCAGCCTGCTACTACTAGTTTGCCCTTTCTTGGTGTATCTGTGCACTATAGCTCTTGTGATTCCGTTGCCTTATTCCCGTGTATGACTCCTGGTTTCCTGACTTCAGCTCCTCTTGATCCCTGACTGCTCTCCGTTCTGGTGTGACTCCTGGCTCCGGCTGACTACCCGTTCCAGTTTGACTCCTGGCTTTGGCCTACTATCTGCACTAGCACTCTCGGCGCCTTGGCGATCCCTCCTTACTAGTGGTGTACAGTTGCGTCAGTCCGTGTCACTGACTTTCCTTTGCCTACCATCCTGAACTGTGCCATTGGTTACCCTAGCATTCTAGGGCCAGTCTGTCAGTTGCATCAGTCTGTGTCACTGACTTTCCATTGCCTACCATCCTGTATTGTGCCATTGGTTACCCTAGCATTCTAGGGCCAGTCTGTCAGTTGCGTCAGTCCATGTCACTGACTTTCCCGTTGCCTACCATCGTGTACTGTGCCATTGGTTACCGTAACTTTCCAGGGCAAGTTTGTCAGTTGCGTCAGTCCGTGTCACTGACTTTCCCATTGCCTACCATCCTGTACTTGCCATTAGTCACCCTAGTGTTCTAGGTTAAGTCTGCCTCTGTTGCCTGTCCAGTCACCCTAGCGTTCTAGGGCGAGTCTGCCTCTGTTGGCTGTCCAGTCACCCTAGTGTTCTAGGGGAAATTCCCTCAGTTTTCAGGGGCTTCACTGCTGCTACCGTACTAGTAGCCACTACCATCCTTGCTACTAGAGCTTACCGACAGTAAGAGTGATACTCCTGTGATCCTGTCCTTGTCCTAACCTGCCCTGTGAAGGTTGAGGAAGTGTCCAGTCACTGTCCTCATATCTGGCCCTGTGAAGGTTGGGGAAGTGCTATTTTTTTATTATTATGCTATTCTTAGTAAAGATCATTGTTTTACCATATTTGTTCTTGTCAGAGTCGTTATTCCTAAGTCACTCCGTGACAAACATATAGAATCCAGTGTGCAAAGGGCTGCAATTTTTAACAATCTAGAAACTTGAAATCTTCATTTTGAGTGTTTACAGGAATGTGGTCTTTCTGTAGGTGTTGAATCTGATTCACTTCCAAAGGAATGGAAACAGGGTCCTTCTGTTTTCTCTGGGGCACTGACACCAAGGCCTCTGGTGTAGGTATTTTATTTAAAGGTAAGTGGGATATTATTTATAAACAAGACATCATTCCAGGTAGAATATTTTTAGTTAAAGGGATAGTAATACTTCATTTTAACTTTATTTTATTTTGTAGGCATTAAAAAAACATGAAGAATGATATAAGTCTTATCTCTGAAACCTTTATGGTTTAAGAGATATTCACAAGCAAAGTATCCCCCCCTGTTCAACCAGATCAGAAGGGAGGTGCCCAGGTAGACTGCAGAGAGGGACAATCTTCAATTAAGATAAGGGAAAAACCTGAAAAACTTGTCAAGGGGGGAAGGGCTTTCATTGTTTTCATACAAAGAAAATTGTCCCCTTCTGTTATCTGTCTGGTCTTACAACCAGACTCACATCTGAGAAGAGATGGCTTACACTAGGTAAAAGGGGCGGGGAGGGGAACTTTGCTTGTGAATATCTCATAAACCATAAAGGTTTGAGAGATAAGACTTATATCATTCTTCATGTTTTTTTAATGCCTACAAAATAAAATAAAGTTAAAACGAAGTGTTACTATCCCTTTAAGGCCAGTCTAACTGTTTTTGGTGTTTAGAATTTTTAATGTGTATACTTCACCTCACAATCAAGCAAAGGTGGGAGCCTTACCCTTAAAGTCTTCTTACCAGGCTCTGAGCCCATAGAAAACTTTAATACTGCTTTGGGTGGTGAGGGAAGGAAAGAACATTATGTGATGCAGTTAGATTAGATACGCCCACTTACCTCTTGAAAGAACTAATAACAGATTTCATATTGATTGATGTTTAAGTTAAACCAAATCTGCCTGGATTTTACTGAAGCGATCTAATATCCTCTTCTAGGATTGATTTTCTTTTTGCTTCTTATTTCCGTGCAGAAAAATCCAATGTGTCAAGCAATCTTTTATACTATAGAACACTAGAGTATGATTCATACAATTAAGAAGCTATTTACATGTGAGCTTCACTTAATACCGATCTATTTCAAAAACGCCACTGTATGATAATTTTTTTCTTTCTGAATATACTTTATGTCATAATAACTATAATACCTAAGTTGTTGCTATTGCTGATGTCTTGATGCCATATGATGGAGCATGGATTTTCTAAATCTCTTAGACCCTGATACGTTGGATTCTTTCTAGTATCGTCGAATTGGGCGACATGGCTGGGGAATCAGTTCTAGCTACCAATCCATCAATTGAAACTCACATTTTAATAGAGACACTTGGTCTATTTATATTTCTTTTTTCTCATGTATCTGAATGCTATCTACTTTATGATGTGACTTAGGGACTCTAGAGTAACTATTTAGTGCTCACACTTAATTAGGGTGTCTCTAGGGTTTCATTCTACCTACACCGTTCTAAATATTTTACTTCTGACTCACACTAGGTCTTTATCTGAACTAATTTTAAGCCACCTTTGGATCTCTGGTGAGGTGTGTAAGACATCATGCACCATTTGTATTATATTATATATACATGTGTGAACTGTTTACACTGGTGTATGCAGTGATCGGAAATAGATACACCACTTGATTACTTATATTCACAGGAGGCAATACTTCTGTGTGATTTTATATATCTCTTTGTACTAGAAACATTACTAAGGGGAATTATTAACATGGTTTTAATTATTACAGTAAGAGTTAAGTTTTAATTAGGGGATCAGGATTAATTTGAGGGCAATGCGGACACAGAACTTCCTTTTGGAAATCGGAACATAAAATAGTAGTCATGTTTTTCAAATGGAAGATTTGTTTTCTTTTTTCTTTTGGTAAATTTAGTAGTAGACGTGTTCATAGATGAGCATCTCTGACCAGCACTTTTTTTTTCCTTTTTCAAAGCTTTATTGAATAAAACAAAGCAGGATGACAGAGTATAAAGCTCCATCTGCTGAAAATTAACCATTACAATTGTAATACATTGCATAACAGAGTAAAAGAAACATATTCGCTGTCCAGTTATATGCATCACCATAATATAGACCTCACCTGTATAACATAACTATATAGCAATCTATGTAGTGAGCAATAGCTGAAAACAGAAGAAAGCTATATAAAATTATTTTGTGGGCAGAGTGACAGAGTAAGATACCCGACACCCACCTGGAATACCACGCATGGACCTTCAAGAGGTCCAGGGGGGGAACATGAATAGGCTTCTAAAATACACATAGGCTCCACAGAATAATGTAAGAACATTAGGACATACAGACAGAACTGAATCTCATTTTGACAACAAACAGCAGTAAATATATGGAATGTCCTTCAACAAGTAGTGTACTCCCCAACCATCATAGAATCAGCATCTGGAGGATAATTGTTCTTGTACCCTGGAGACAACACAACCCTCACGGGTGCTAACACACACTCAAAGAAGACCTCCCCGGGGCACCAGAAACAAGCCATTGCAGAGGAATCCTGCAGCATGACAAAAATCAAATAAAGAAGTATTGAACTGGAGCAGGTACAGTAAACATAGCCACTAGAATAAGCAAACCTACAGATGCATTACCCCACAGTGCCCCAAAACATAAATATAATAAGATAAATAACAATACTTCCCAAATAGGCCAACCACTCCCCTTTTAGCAACCTCCACAGAGCAGAAGATAATAGCATAACAGAGATGGTGCCCCCGGGCCCTAGGGAGACCAGGCAGTCAGTCCAAGAAAATGACCATCCCAGACAGAGAGATGCAAGGGGCACAGTTCTGCAAATAGGAACAGTCACACCAAATAATCCAGACACTGAAGATAAATGGGGGGAGTAACAGATCATCCATAACGTAAGCCCAAGGTCCCGCATCCAAATCAAAGATTAAACCGCTATGTCCAACCATCAGTCTGGAATATGATCATCATAGAGCAGAATCCCTCAGAGGGCACTTCCAGAAAGTGGGTCTATGATCCCTGGGTCCCAAGGTGAGGCATCCCAGCCATATTTCAGATCCTGTAAGGGAGAAAGGAGAGTGTCCCAAACTGCTGGCACAGCAACATTACAAAACAACAATATCTGATCTGTCGGAAACATTGTCCCGAAGAACGAGCCAGGTAGGTCCCCAACACAGAAGGCATCCCCAGACTCTTAACTCCATACACTTCACAGTGGTTCATCGATTCAATTTGGCTGGACAGTAGCGCAGGCAGACACTCTCCATGGTCATCCATGACCTCCTCAGGTTGGTCCTTCAGCAATGTGCAGGGACTCAATTGCCCAACAGCCGTGCGCAGATCAGTAAGTTGCCCTCGTACAACATGTAAGACTTCTCCTAGAAAGGCTGTAAACTCCTCTTTTGTCCATAGCTGCAAGATATCTGCTGTAGTGAGATACAGAAGAGAGGGAATCGGAAGCGATGAGCGTTCCAACACAGCGGCCAGTAATGACCTCTGGTTATAGAGGCGTGAGATGAAAAAGCTCTGCAGTCAGGTTCTCCACAGGTAGGTAGTTTCTCATTCCCACCAAAGCTATTGCAGAAGTATTGAAGTAATGTCCCCGTAAGCAGGAAAGTCAAAATAATAGAGAATATTGATAGCTAGAGCAAAAATACAGTGTCATAAACGCTGCACTAGAAGAAACAAGTTCATCTTCATAGGCGGCTCGCCCCGCCCCCCCTACTGACCAGCACTTTGAGTGTATTTCCCCTGAAGTGCAACAGCCAGTGACCACGGATTGGTCTACCAGCCGACAGTTAAATGGATTGTATGTGGATGTTTATATGCAGGTATATTGTAGGTGTTTGATTGAACAAAGCTCTCCCTTTGTTGTTCATTGATTTAAATGGGGGTTTTAAACCCTTGAATTCTAGAGAAATCCCCAACCCACTGTGAAGCAATGCACTGGAGATCACTTTAGCATCCAAGGGGATAAAAAACTAAATTGAAAATAATGGGGATTTTCAGAATATTTTTTATTGCATTTGGCTTGCACTGAATAGTTCCACTTTGGTTTTATACATAACGCTCTTCTTCTTTTGAAAAAGTATAGAATAGAATACTAGTATAAAAGTAGAGAAAATTTGTATTTACTTGGTGACCTTATGCAGAAACCAAACAGCTGAGCAATTCTGGAGCATACCAATTGCACCATAGGGAACATATAAAAATTCCCCAAATCCCTATTAACCCTTTAAGGACCGGGAAAATCTAAGGTGGATTTCACTTAAGAACCGGAGCAATTCTGACCTTTTTGACTATGGCTTTGTTCAACAGTATTTTCCCTCTAAGTACTTTATTTTACCCATTAAAATTATATACCTTTTTTTTACGCACAATTAGGACTTTCTTTTGATACCACACTTATATGGATAGCCCACCATTTATTTTATTAAAATTAAAGAGAACTGTAAAAAAAAAAAATTAAAAAAATGCAATTTTTTTTCTCTTGGGATCATTGATTTTTTTAAATACAATTAAACAAAAATTGTGTTGTGTCTTTTATTGAAAAAAAAAAAAAGTTGATTTTAGCAGGTCAAAAATTGACCTGCATCCAGCCATCCTCCAGCACAGCAATGAAGGGGTTAATACCTCTAGCTGCTGCATTTTTTTTAACCACTAGGTGTCTCCTCTCTGCTTCTCTGTCCCTTCATTTGATTGTAAGGGACAGACAGGCAGAGTTGAGACACAGAGGCAGTACTGCCTCTTTCATTCACAATGCAGGTACATGTGATCACTGCTTGCAGTGATCACATGACCCGGCACAAGTGAAAGTGGCTGAGACTGAACACTCCGGTACTGGAGAGCTCAGTCTCATCCTGGAATTAATGATAGCAACGTGCACATAGGCGCGCCACTATTATTTAACCCATGACGGACCATCATGGGTCCTTAAGGCAAAACAACCCATGACTGTCCTGGACTGTCATGGTTCTTTAAGGGGTTAATTTAAATGGAGTTTGTAACTCTTTAACTGCTACAAAAATGCCCAATGCATTGCAAAGCAGTCAAGAGGTTAAAAGCCAGAGTTAAATAAATTTTAATGTTTATTTGCCCCCTATAGTGCAGTTGGTTTGTGCCAGAACTGTTTGATTTCTGCATTTGTCATGTGGTTCAACTCTACTTAAAGCAGAACTACCACCTGAAATACACTTTAGCTTAAATAACTCCCCATCTGCTGACTAGCTGCTTAATAGCGCTAGTCACCAGACTTATTACATTGTTAAATAGATTTACCCTTTCTCCCCGGGTTGACAGCAGGACAGAGAGCAGACATCTTGCTATAGTGATGTCCACGCGCCTGCTCTGTCAGTCCCAGCCAGCTCTAGGAGGCGTTAGGAGCCATTCGGCTCTGGAGGGAACTGACAGCGCAGGTGCACGGACATCACTATGGCAAGATGTCTGCGCTCAGTCCTGCTGTCAGGCCGGGAGGAAAGGGTAAATCTGTTTAACAAGGTAATAATTCTGGCAACCAACGCTACTAAGCAGCTAGTCGCCAGATGGGGAGTTATTTAAGCTAAAGTATACTTCAGGTGGTAGTCCTGCTTTAAAGAGACTGTCTTAAAAATTAGAAGAGGATAGCAATGTAAGACTATTCACCTCATCTGTGCATTGGAGGCTTCTCCAGCAGTTAAATTGTTAACCCATTGAGTGCCAGAGGAGTAAGCATCACATTGTTTTGCAATGCATTGAGTACCCCTCTGGCACTCAGAGGGTTAAATGTAACTTGAAAAGCAATTATATTCTATAACTCACTATACAATAGCTTTGTTGTTCCATCCAAACCGCTCTCAAGTCTGTGATGGACCATAAATCAAAACACCAGTGTTCTGCATTTCCATATACATCAATTTCCATAATATTTAAGTAAGCTGTCTTCATTATTTTAAATGCCAGATTTCACTCTTGGTGTATGAGATGGGATCACAGTACCAGGGGATCACATGACAAGTAATATTAAATGCCTCAATGTTTGACCTCCTAGGGTTTAATGTTTCACAGGCTGGAAGAGAACAGGGGTGTCAGCATGATGAATGTAGATGAATATTGGAGTGCTTCTCTTGTCTGTACCATGCAGGGATTCCTTAACCCTATGGATGCTAGAAACATCTCCAGTACATTGGGAAACAATGCCTTGGAGATGTCTCTAGCATCGAATAGATTAATATACACAGATATTTTGCATTTGAGTACAGTAAGAACCAAGGGGCAAATGTATCAGTGTCACTAAGTTGCATTAATGTTAAACATTATCTTAGCAAATGCAGTGCACCTAGTTATGAAAGGTAATAGCGCTAAAAATTTGAAAAAAGGGAGCCTGATTTTTTTTTTTTCAAACAATGGATTAGTGACTTTTCAAGAATGATTTGTGTGACATTTTGTGAATTTTTTAAGTACACAACATAATGAGTGATTTATATGATTAGCACAAATCTAATGCCTATGTACAGTATGTATGCCATACAGTTAGTTAACAGCACCAGTACAACCTTGCAAATCTTCTACTGAATCATCTGATTGGCAGATAGTCCACTGTAGACTAGAAACAACTGATCTGCTGTTTCATGTAAGGACAGAACATTCAGAGAAGCTGTTACATGTAGCAATTGTTTTGCTGATTTTCTCAGTTTCTGAATGACATGTGAAGCTGGGCAATGCACTCTTAACACCTTAGTGACACAAGATGTGCCAGGACTGTTGATCCAGACGTTAAGGACCGGTGTGGGTCCTCGCACATCATGGAATTCTGAGATGGCAGCACGGCTGCACGCCGCTCTGCCATCCCAGAATTCATTGCACAAAAAAAGCTATGTAGTCATTAACGGCCACCCTGTGCCAGATATGGCAGTCTTTAAGGGGTTAACATTCTAACCCTTTTCGTGCCACAGGGCTGCGGAAAGCACATCCTTTCTGCTCCTCCACTTGCTCTCCCTAACCCCAGCATTACACCAACCCTGCATGCTAATTAGTAAAATGTCTCCACACTCCCCTTTCCCTTGCATAGCTAATTTTTAGTGCATATGGTGTGTGTGTGTGTGTTATAGACTCCATGGCAAAATGATCACCAAACATTGTCAGACACATTTCGCCATAGAGAAAAACTTTATTGCTTCTTTATTCGGGTCTATTAAATATATTTTTCCTAATCACCATATAATAAAATCAGAAGTTTTAAATAACCACTTAATAGGTCTTGAACAAAGAATTAGTAATGAAGTGCTTCCATTGGTTAATTGTATCTGAAGCCAGGATACTCACTGTGCAATAGCAGACCAGGTTCTGGTAAACACACCAAAAAAATATACAATAACCTAGCTGGAGTGCAATCAATTTTGACCAAAACAGTTAACAAAAAACACAGAGTTTTGGTGTATGTCATTATTTACTAAATATTACCTTTATTTACTGCTGCTTATATTCTGAATATAATAATCACTATATAAAAGTTGAGGTTTTGTTCACATAATATGGCCATAGTGTGCTAAGTTTGCCATCACACCAATGTAGCTCAATAAAGTCAAGGTCTGTATTTTTATATTTGGAATTTTGTTGTTTCAATCATCCCTCCCGCCCACTGGTCCTATACTCATTGTCATTAAGGCACTGTAAATTGTTAGTCAGTGTCTTTCTCCACAGAAAAGAGTAAAGCAGTGAAGACTCAGCTCACAAGATAATGCAAGCTAAGAAGGCTAGGACTTAGCTATATTGGGATACAATGGGTGTGGTTGGTAAATCTAGCATACTACGGCCATATTATACGATCAAAACCCACAACTTTATCATACTAATTATATATAGGCAATCATCAGGTAATGTTTATTAAACATTGAAGTGCACCAGTGTACTGTGTTCCAATATACTTGTCAGCTGTTCGAGACCATATACTAGTTACTTTATCTCCATTTGCCTTAGGATGGGTAAAGACTCATTATGCCTACAATTGTGTGTAAATACTGGTAGCATTATATAAGAATAAATATATTTTTAGTAGTAGTTGTAGTAGTAAGGAGATGTCTAATATTTAGGGCAGTATATAATATTGCTTTGTAGGAATGAAAGGGCTTCAATTTTCTCCTTTTGGTATTTTCCACTGAAATGGAACTATCTTTATCCTCTATATGGAGATTTCCTCAGGAAATGTAGCTAAAACCCCAGGAGGTGTAGCTCAGCCGGAACTTTTTTTTTTTAGTGACGTTACTGTGCGGCCTTGTGCTGTTCCCAATCCAAACTAATGATAACATCACAATTCATGCATATGTCATGATGCATGCAAGCACACATGAACCATCCCCCCTATGGCAAAAGGAGGTGAAGGAGGTAGAGGTGGAGGACCCTACTTTCTGTCAGATCTCTTCCTATGGAGAGTTCCCCAAACCCATATCACTTAGTTGACATGCCCCCATTTTATCACAGTGATTCCAGTGAAAGAAAAAACTAGTTTGCCAATGTATAAGAAAAAAGTGGAACAATCCTGGGGAAAACCATATGCACCATAGAGTAGAAATGAACATTCCCACAATTGGAAGATTTAAGCCTCTTCAGAAACTGAATTTTTCTCTTATAGTGCGCATGATTTGCCCCAGAATTTCTCCCCTTGCTCTTATACATAAGGCCCATTGAGCACTAAGTATAAAGCATTGATCCTCAAAATTCACCAACAGTACAAGTTTTCATGATCTTCCTGCTTGATCATAGGTGGGTAATCAGTAGTTCAGTGATTTTGCTTGTTTGTCAAGCCCTAAAAATTTGCTACAGCCTTTAACATCTTTCCCATTCCACCTAGAAAGATTCTGATACCACTGCACCCAACTCTTATACATCATCTGATTAACTTCCTGAGAATAGTTTATTTTCTGCATGTGCCAGACTTTATTTGGTTTAGTTTAAAAATGAGACAATCTTAACCGAATTCAACACATTTTGGCTAGATATTTTTATCAGCTTTGCTGAGTTTCTGTTTAATATGACAATATTAGTAGATTTGTTTGTTACAAAGCATCCACAAATGACACTTACTAAGAATTACATTTCATATAATGAAATACAATCTGAGAACTGCAATACATTCTTAATTGCATTGTGATGAGGCAATATCCACTGCCTGTCATTTTTACTATGCACACTTTGAAACAAGTGATTTTTCAAGTGTGGAAGGCCTGTAATTTTGAGAACTTTCATCAGCTTATATAACGGAAGTTGACTGAAGCTATTCTAGCAGAAGGTAGAACTATGGTTTGCCACATGAAATGATTAACCCTTTGGGTGCCAAAGTGGCAATTTATTGGATACCTTTCTGGAACTCAAAAGGTTAAGATCTACCTAACCTACTTCCATCATTCTATGTTGGGGTTCAAATAAAAGATGAGAGTATGTACCATGTTAGCATTATAAATATGCACAGAAATATGGCTAACACTGCACCAACGCTCATCATTTATCAACATTGAAGAAACCCCAATGAACCCACAACAAATAATATGAAAAACCTTCTAAAGAAACCTGGACAACTGGACAACAATATCTTCTTCCTGGCTAAAGGCAGGAAGAAAAATGTAATCCCTGCATGCCTCATGCTGAAGACTCCTACCCTGGACACATTCAACAACAGGTATGCAGAGCAACTATGCACCATGACTTCACAGAGTCTATGCAACAGCCTTTTTGGGATCTGCTACAATAGGAAATCAAAGATTCAAGCAGAGATATCAACTCTCAATGAACAGCTCAATGAACAGTCCTTCAACAGTACTACAGGAAACTACAAACACTCCTCATCAACACCAAGAGGAAGAAACTACAGAGACTGCGATACAAAGATGTTTCCCAGCAGAATCTAGAAATCAATCAGAACAGAACTGTTTTGTGAACCTCTCTAAACACAAACCAAGTACAGAGGAAATATCTGTACTTTCCAAAGGCCTGTCATTATGTCCCACCAAACCTGTGGATAAGGTAACACTCTGCAGCAACATGGACACATTTTTTAGAAACTTCGGACTCAAGGAATTATTTCACCACAAAACAGTTAATGATGATACCAACACCACACAGCAACATCACAACATCAATGCACCCACAAAAAGGTTCACCTGGACTTCAAAACAAGGAAGTGATCCTACACTGGACAGGTACATAGAGAACTTCAGAAACAGAGTCACTGCAGAAATACTGGAGAAACAATGTGAACCAACATCAAACCTAACCACAAGGAACAGAAAGCCATACAGTCACTAAAGAATAAGCAGTATATTATTATTAAACCAGAGGACAAGGAGGGCGCTGTTATTATTATGAACAATGCAGACTACATACAAGAAGCATACAGGCAACTCGCTGATGAAAGGCACTATGTGAAACAACAAGATGAGTCCACAAAGTATATACAAAACAACTTAGTAGGATCATAAAACAACTGAGAACCATCATTAGAGAACAGATCCCAAAGTGGGCTCCTTCTGCATGCTACCAAAAATACACAAAGAGGAAACCTGCAAAGACCCACAATTTCAGGAATTGACACACTCCCAGAGAATATCTCTGGCTCTGTAGAAAACATCCTGAAACCCCTGGTAAAACAAACACCCAGTTTCCTACCATTAACATGCCACACACAAATGGATAGCAGCATGCCAAGAATATATAAAAAAAATAACACAGCCACAGAACCTGTAACACAACTCATACAATGTATAGTCACCCACAATTACTTCAAGTTTGAACAAGGAACTCTACCTTCAGAAAATAAGGACTGCAATGAGTATCATAATGGCACCACAATACGCCAATGTTAATGGAAAAATTAGAAGAGGACCTCCTGTCCACCTGCCAGACAAAATCCCTGATCTACCTCCTCTACATAGGTGGTATTCTTATCATCTGGACCACCAGTGAAGAGGAACTTTTCAAATTCCATGAAAGCTACAAAGCATTCCACGCCAAAATCAATGTAACACTCAGTCACTCATGCACAAACAATAACTTCCTAGACACCAGTATCGATATTAAAAACAACTGCATCCACACATCTCTATACCACAAACCAACAGACAGAACAACCTACCTGAAAAACAATGTCTTCCACCCAAAACACACAAAAAACCCCATCATATACAGACAAGCCATAGGATACAATCACATCTAAGCTGACATGGTAGACCATGACCAACACCTCCAGAAATTCAGGGGAGACTCTATAAAACAGGATTACAGTGCCAGGATTATTGACACTCAGATCCAGAAAGCTATCCACATTCCAATACAAGTATCTGTTGAGGTACAGCGAACAACATAAGGGAACCTGGGTGCAATTGGTGGTCACTTGCCACACCAAGTTGAAATTCTACGCAAGATATCAATAGAACTTGGAACAACGTTAAATATATTCCCACAGACTCCCTTACTCTCCTTCAGACAGTCCCTGATGGTCAGAAAAGCCCTGAATAAAAATACAAG
Source organism: Rhinophrynus dorsalis (assembly GCA_037306005.1). NCBI lineage: Eukaryota > Metazoa > Chordata > Amphibia > Anura > Rhinophrynidae > Rhinophrynus > Rhinophrynus dorsalis. The sequence goes on along the minus strand of CM074718.1, from coordinate 218,466,777 downwards.
AAATTACAAATCTCCCTGCCTACAAAAGAGGTGTGAAACCTGTGCATACATTTATACCACGGACAAAGTACCCATACTAAACTCCCAGTTACACATAAGATCAATGGTACCTTCACCTTCAAATCATCATTTGTGCAGAATGTCCAACAACTCTCTATATGGGTGAAACAGGTCAACCACTACATAAAAGGTTTAATTCCCACAGATCAAGTGTTAATAACAAAAAGACAGAGACACCAGTGGGAGAATATTTTTGCCAAAAATGGACACAGTGTCAGGGACATTAAACTGACTGTATTAATAGGACTGTTTTGCACTCAGAGGGAGAGAAAAGTATGGGAGGTTAAATTAATGATCCAGTTTAATACTTTAAATAATGGCTTGAGCCAGAACAGGGAATTTCTGTCACATTATCACATTGTGGATTAGGAAAGCAAATTCTCACGGTGTATTGTAATAATCATTAACCCCTCTGAGTATGCAACGCATTGCAAAGTAATGTGCTGTGTACCCCTCTGGCACTCAGAGGGTTAGTATTTGTTTTTGGGTCTATCCATCCAGCATTAAGGAATAAAACTCAATCAAATTTTCAAGGGATATGAGTTTGCCACAAGTTAAAGGAAAAATCCCTTCTTGAAGCACCTATAAGTTCCCTCTTATTATCAAGAGACAATGAACTGCTACAGTAAAGGGAATATTTGCTAATAATTTATAAAGGAGCATATGTTAAATAAAACACAGAACTTTATACTCAATGACAGGTATATATACAAAAACTTAAATTTAACAAACATATCTATCGGTTGCGGTCCTATCATACTTATCATACAAATTGATTATCCTTTCCTCGCATGCTTTGTATGATGGAGGAAACTGAATATGACTTGCTTCTGTTAAAATACATGATGTATAAATGTGATGCAATTCCTCTCAGATATATGAGGTAAACTATTCTAGATGGAAATATTAGCAATTTGTATCAAAAGCAAACTCAAGTATGCTACAGAATCAAATTATTAGTCTTAAAAAGCAGATATTTTTATGATAGGTCTTTAAGTTAAGCAAATAAACCAATAATGCTACCCATAGAAATTAGCAAAAATCTTGTATTCTCTTTTTGATCTAATACGAATAACTTTCTGGAGACAACAGGGAGCGCTCTTGGGACCACCAACAATGTTTGAGCCCAATCCAGATTGTAATAAAAAGTTCACAAAATGCATTTGATCATATATTAAAAACAACAAACATGAGTTCTTAGACGGAACATAGAGACATCACCTAATGCGTTTCGTGGGTGTGTCCCACTTAATCATAGGCTATTTCTCCGGATTACAAAGGTCTTATTTATACAAACAATTACACATCGTGCTCTGAGTTAATAACATAGTAACATAGTAAATTAGGTTGAAAAAAGACACAAGTCCATCAAGTTCAACCTTCGCCTCATACCTCAGTAACTGAGAATTTTATAGCTTTTCTGCTACCAATTAAATTAGTCTTTATCAGACCTTCCTGATCAGCCTACTGATAAACAGTATAACTCTGTATGTTCCCTTTTGAAAGAAATGTATCTAATCTTCTCTTAAATGTATCCATTGTATCTGCCATAACTACCTCCCTGGGCAATGAATTCCACAATTTGACAGACCTTACCGTAAAAAAACCCTTCCTCTGCTGAAGTTTAAACCTCCTTTCCTCTAATCTCAAAGGGTGTCCCCTGGTCACCTGATCAGGCCTTGGAATAAATAGCTCACCGAAGAGATCCTTGTATTGACCTCTCATATACTTCTTCAATGTGATAAGGTCTCCTCTTAGTCGTCTTTTCTCTAGAGTAAATAAACCAAGTTTGTTTAGTCGTTCCTCATATGTCAAGTCCTCCATTCCCTTAATTAATTTTGTGGCTCTCCACTGTACCCTCTCTAGTTCTAGTATATCCTTTTTCAGAACCGGTGCCCAAAATTGCACTGCATACTCAAGGTGAGGTCTTACCAATGATTTGTATAATGGCAAAATAATGTTATCCACTCTTGCTTCAATACCTCTTTTTATGCAAGACAGGACTTTGTTTGCCTTTGCTACTGCTGTTTGACACTGGTCACTGTTTCCAAGTTTGTAGTTGACAAGGATACCCAGGTCTTTTTCTAGCAACGAGTCACCTAAAATTATTCCATTAAGTTTATAAGTAGCCTTGGGATTGTTTCCTCCCAAATGCATGACTTTACACTTCCCCACATTAAACTTCATATTCCACATGTTTGCCCAATCTGACATTGTATGTAAGTCCCTCTGTAGAGAGAAAATATCCTGTTCTGAATTAATGACTTTGCATAATTTAGTATCATCTGAAAATATTGATACTTTGCTTTCTATATCTATTTCCAGGTCATTTATAAATATGTTAAAAAGCAGCGGACCCAATACTGAACCCTGAGGTACTCCACTCTCCACTTTAACTGTACTGGAGAATTTTCCATTTACAACCACACACTGTTCCCTATCCTTCAGCTAGTTTTGTATCCAATTGCAAATATGCAATTGTTTGTTCGTAAGTAACCCGTGATATGTCTAAATGATAGGATACTATAGATAATTATTTTGAAGTAAAGTCTATTTTATTGTGCTAATTGATTGGGAGTTCATAGTAACGTACCTATTTTTTGCATGTTGAAGGTAAATGATTGTAGTTTAAAAACACTTAGCATTCAGATATTAATGTTTATGTATGAATATATTATCCTTTTATTAGATTTTATCATTCACTGTTTTTCAATAGGTAAAATGTGAAGAACATACATATTACTATCACATAATACATCTTTTAGATGGGCTGATTATTAGGATTAAAACTCAAGGTCTGTGAATATGGATTTGAATGTATTGGTGATAGATAACATGCATATGTTTTGGTGTTTCATAAGGTTAATTATAAAAGGATTGTTAATATAACTTTTTCTTTGAATATATGTCTATGTGTTTGATGATGTAATGCTGATACATTTGACATATTTTAAGGGCACATTTATATTAATGTGGTGTTGTGGTTTATTTGTTTATTTATAGTAACCATGGCAATCAATCACACGACTGCATTAGGGACGAGTCTCCAAAATTATGCATCATTAGGGATGAGCGGGTGGTCATATGACATCTCTCATGCGGTTGTGTGTTGGATGTGATGAACGGCCATGATTTTTGGAATAGCGGTAAGTCATGAAGATTGGTTGATTATCATGAATATTTTGTATAAATAAAACCTTTGCAATCCGGAGACATAGCCTATGATTAAGTGGGACACACCCACAAAACACTTTAGCTGGTGTCTCTGGAGATGTCTATGTTCCGTCTAAGAACTCATGTTTGTTGTTTTTAATATATGATCAAATACATTTTGTGAACTTTTTATTAAAATCTGGATTGGGCTCAAGCATTGTTGGTTGTCCCGAGAGCGCTCCCTTCCTGTTGTCTTCATGTTTGTGGAATCAGTTTACTGCGATTGTTGGGGGCAGCACTGTGGCCATCAAGCCTGAATTGGATTGGGTGAGTGTATGTTAAATGATGTTATTTTTGTATGTGCAGCTGTAGCGACTGACTTTTTTTATAAGAGATTAACTCACAAAACCACACCTTGAGCGAATAACTTTCTGACCATATACTGAAGAAGAAAACATCATTAATGAAGGGATGATGTGAAAATATGATAACTAAACAAATGTACATGCATTTATTAAATGAAAGAAGTTAATTAAGCCAATTAGGATTTACATATCCATTAAGTGTAACAACCCACTTACGAATGATTGAGACAAGTTGGACTTTAAGAAAAGGAGGCAAAGGACGGGTGCCCTCTGTACAGCATTAGATTTTTTTTCCTGTGGAAGGGACCACATGGTGTCCCAAACTGCACTGGAATCCATTACACTAAGAAAACAAAGCCAGCCAGAGACCCAGACAATGAGACGAGGAAGGAAGCAGAACCACAGAGAAACTCTGCCAAGGCGCCTCAAAAATTATATGCTGAAGTGCAAGAAACCAAGCAAAGGACAATAAGCATATTACCATATGGTAATTGAACATCACAGCTATTTGTGCATCTATACCATCCAGTGAACACTGTAAACCCCAAGCTATACTGTTGTCATGTTTTGCTTTTAGACACTTTTTACTCTTAATAAGAGAGTCTGAATTTGCTTTAATGCTTAATTAACCAAATGAAGCAAATATTGGTTGTATTCAATATAGAACACATACATATATTATATTACTAGTTATTTATAATTTGTCCACTAAATAACATTATTTTTATTTTTTCTTAGCATCTAAATAAATGTCTTTGTTTTAATCCTACTATTGAAGTGTAAAACATTTTTATATCAATATTGAGTTACAAAAAATTCTACACTTAGATACTTTTTAGTTTGTTGTCTCTCTTTTTCCAAGCGCTAAAGTCAGAATACCTTTTTCCCACTGCTTTTGGCTGTACATATAGGCAAATGGATGAAGGCATCCACAGCATGTCAAGCTGAGCATATGGACTGTAATCTGCCCAGCTGATCCAGTGTGGGTTAGCAGACATGGACCCTGGTGTGGACTGGGACCTGCAACCATGAGGCTTGAACATATTCCACAGCTGGTCTTATCACTTACTATGTAGACCTGTAGTCGATGACCCATGCTCCTATCTATCTATCTATCTATCTATCTATCTATCTATCTATCTATTATCACCTTTAAGCATCTCCACCTGCTCAAGGAGGCATCTCAGTAACAATATCCTCCTTGTTCACATTGAGTCACTTTTGAATCATTCTGCTCTTCTTTCCTTAAGCCTTGTATTTGCACTTATGATCCTCCTCCTACTACTGTCTCTGTAAGGTTGTCATCATTTCTAATTAGACTGTAAGCTCCTAGGGGAAGGGTCCCTTTCCCAGTGTATGATTCCCTTTGTTGCACTTTCCCCTGCAAATAATGCAATGATTGCACTTTAGCCTTTAACCCAGTTCTCTAATTTTGTATACTATTAAAATATCTGTAAAACATTATGTACATGTACGGCTCTATATAAATAAAGATGCATACATACATATGTATATCTAGCTCCTGGCTAGACCTCTGTAAAATTTACCTTGATTTCCTGCATAAATCCCTTGGCTGCTGCAATTTTTTTTGTTTAATATATATATATATATATATATATATATATATATATATATATATATATATATATATATAATACAGGGCTTATAATTTTAAGTCCTTTGCTACTAGCCAAACCTGAAAAGTTACTCGCCACTGCAAGCCAAAACATACCCACCAGGGCTGAATTTCTACTCACCAGGGCTAAATTTTCACTCGCCATTGGCTAGTGGCGAGTGGAAATTTCGAGCCCTGTATATATATATATATATATATATATATATATATATATATATATATATATATACATATATTCTCCAGAGACCAATTTACTGCTCTTTTAAAGCCCTTTTAAATCAATGGGACAGTGTTTTATTTGTTTTCTGTGGTACAGTTGGCATGCACCAGGGTTATTCTAATTCTTTTTACTATATAAGCTACAATATATACACTCAAACAGCTACAAATTAATATTTAGTTCACCACAAATCACTGTATAGATATAGCAAGTAAAGCAAAGGTCATGATTACCATGATAATAGACAGCAACTAGATGGTGAAACTGTGCATCCTAACCCCGAGCCATTTTTCTCCCTTCTCTTTTCTATTCAGTTAATAAATGATGTTCAACCAATTCCTCTAAATTACTAGGTTAAAATGTAGACTGAAAAATGACATAAAATACCTTGTTTATCTCAGATACAATCTGCAAAGTTGTAAATTTGTGTAATATGAGTGACAAAATGCTCCAGTGCCTGTGCAGTGTTAGTGATAAACCACAAAACTTGAACTGGTAAGATGTCAAATAAAATGATCAATACAAACAGCATATATATGTGCAAAATGTAAAAGCCATGTATAATCATTAAAACATAAATGCAAATGAACCAGTAAATCTCAGTGATATCAGAGAACTTGAAGTATTAGCATCAACAATATATTAAGAGGATTTCATAAAAACTTGAAGACCATATATAGCAACAAAACCACCAGTCACCAGTCGCCAGTCAGCTGGAATGCAAAGAGGTTACTAAATGGCCTTAAAGTTACAGTACCATATGAATTTCGAGGTGGATAGTAGATGATGAAATGAGTATGATGATGAAAATATGTGAAAATGAAGTCTCATTGGTTAGTGGATGCTTTAGTGACCAAAGATGACAATAGGTATACACCAGCCCGAGTTTATCCATAAGTAGTATGACAGTCAAGTTAGTAGACAGTACAAATATCCTGAGGATGGGGTAGCTACAACCCCGAAATGCACAAATACCGAATTTATAATTACAATTCTTATGAAAAAAGAAGGAAAGATCTGATATTGAATCTTCAATGAATTTTTCCTCTGAAAGAAGAAATAAGCACCCTTTTAAAGATCCAAGGATACAAGGGACTCTTGGGAGGAGAGTACAGACGGGACAAGCAGGTCAGATATCCAACCAACGCTATTAACTTCTGCTTTGATGTGCTGTTAATCAAGGGGAAATCCGGTCAGCAGAATGCAGTAACTGTTTCAATACGCAGATACAAAAGTAATCTTCTTGTAAGTGCTTTATACATTGGGGGCTGGGTTATTCAGGTGCTTAGGCAGGCACTTATACCCAAACATGCCACTTCAACAACAGCGTCCACTCCAGTATATGCGCTGCTAAGATCTTCATACTATTCCCTAACATGCTACACAGTCTCTACTAGTATCTTCCAAGCTATATGTTCTGAAAAAGATTACATATTAGCTATATCCTCAATTTTAGCACACACACACACGCACACACACACACGACAAACGTTTGTTCTATGTTTTATTTATAAGGAAGTATCAAAGCGTATAGCTCTTTTATTGATCCTGGAAACAATCAATACCAGGACATCAAAGAATTGTGATATTAGTCTTTTATTTATTTATTTTTTTGTGAAAGTATCTTACCAGGAAGGTTATATTGAGATTGTCTCTCGTTTTCAAGAATGTCCTGGACTCATTTTATCTACCTCAGAAGAGTGAAAGGCTGAGCTGACCTTGCCGGGACTAGAACCTGCAACCTCACGGTCTGAGCAGATTCTACAGCTGGTGCCTTATGTTTTGTTTATTACATAAGGCTGGTGCCTTATGTTTTGTTTATTTTTATCACCATTTATGTGTATATATTTCTGTCTGCAATAAGTGCTGCACTTAGATCCCCTTGCGTGCTGTTCCCTTTTTTCTCAAAGTTGTAAATTTAGCTCAGTGAGGACCAGAGTAGAAGACTACCCATTATGAAGCCATGTACTACACAGCCATCTGGTCTTTGTGGAGTTATTTTTGGTTCCTTTGCTCTTGAACAGAAAAATATAAACATAGGGGCTGGGAGGGCTGACGTGAGGATCATATTATGGATTTGCCCCCCATCCCCCAAGTAAGATTTTTGTGGACATCCCAAACTCAAAATATTAATTTCAGCAACTGCAAATTCAGCTCCTGTGTCCTCTGGGGAAGATGCATCTTAATCTTTCTTAAACCGATGGTAGACAAAAGAATTTACATTTTTACCTGAGTGATGAAGCAGGGAATAGTGGGAGCCAATACCTGAATAACAAGGGGACTTATGGAGCTGCAGTCCTATGTCCAGTAGTGAGTGAGCCACTGCGGGAGCCGCGACTTTAATGTCTAATATTAACTGAAACTTTGAATTAAACTTAACAAATTAAAATTAAATTTCAGCTTCAGACCCATTAGGCCATTAATCTAACTAGGTAGGAGAGTGGCTGGTTTTACATCTCAAGTGCCCCTAAGTAAATCACCCTAAATGGATTTAGCCCCTTCCATGTCTACAGCCATATCTACTGACACGAAAATGCTCTTAGCCAACATACAAACACAAAAAGACCTAGTTAGAATTTAAAGGCTTAAATTATGATAATCAAAGGGGAATGTAAAGTCACAGATAAACCAGTCAGCATAAACCAGGAGTTTGTTTTTGTTACAGTGGCATTGGAATGCTCTAGTGAAAACCATAACCCATAATGTGGGTGTGGCCAGTACAGCTGAGGAGTTCTTCAAAATTTGGAGCTCTAGACGATTGCTTACTTTACCTAATGAGAAAACTTGCCCTGAGTGTAAGTTTGAAAGAGGTAAGTTGTGAATTGTGTTTTATAAGGGTAAACATTTGTCAGAATATGATGTTCTACTCTTACCATTGTCATTTTATCTGTAGACAAAATGAGGATACAGATAGTACCAGATAAGTGTGCCATGCATAGCACAGCTCTTTGGGATGTGTAATATAATATTTTACATTAAAGTTGAACCGACATATTTTAACAATATAGATGAGTTTGGAAGAACTCTAAAAATCACCTCTATTTTAGCATTTTTCTATTCAAAACAATAGTTTCTGAAATGTTTCTCATTATTTAAGGACTTGATATTTTATGCAAATCTAGTATCTAGTAATGGCCATCACAGCCATCTCCTACATATTGTCATGGACTCAATAAGGAGGACTGGACCAGTACTGAAGGTAACACACTCTTTATTAAGGAGCACAACGTACAGGACAACGGAACATAGCAAGAATTACAGGCAAGTAGAACACGTCAGGAAGGATCCCGCTGCTGTTATGGTAATGACTAGTTCCAGAAGGCAGAAGAAGGAAACAGTCTCAGGTCTGCATCTGAGGATTACTACAGGTCCGCACCTGAATGTCAATGTACCAAGGAAGGCAACTGCACTACAGGTCCGCACCTGTATAGACAACGCTCCCAGAGAGACCAACTGCGCTACAGGTCCGCACCTGAATGCCACAGAGGTTCAAGGATGAGAGGAAGTCTAACAGAGCCACCAAGGGCACCCACAAAGTTATCCACTGGAGCTTTGGTATGCTGGGTGCACAGTGGACAACCCCGGGCAATGCCAAGGTGAGTAGTCAGACAAGTTGGAATGGGACGGGGCAAAACTTAACCCAGACCCACAGGTTTGCACCAGACTGGATGTCAGACACGCCGAGGGTCATACACGGAGCAGGTAGTCAAACAGAGCCACAGATCAACACCAGATCGGGTACTCAGACAAGCCTAGGTCATACATGGAACGGTTAGTCAGCCAGACCCGCAGGTTTGAACCAGATTGGATGTCGGACACGCCAAGGGTCATACACGGAGTGGGTAGTCAGACAGAGCCACAGGTCAACACCAGAACGGATAGTCAGACAAACCGGTTCATACACAGAGCACAAGCACAACTGCACTGGAACACCACGAAAGGGCAACTGAAGTGGTGTCCAGGCAGTTAATAAACAAATTGCTCCACCCCAAGAGGTGGAGCAGAAACTGCACTGTACCTTTAAGAACTGGGTCGCAACGTCATCAGGGAATCCCTGTGACGTGCGTCCAAGTTCAGATGCGGCTGGAGCCGCCAGGGGGAGCAACGAGGAGACCGGTCGACTGGAAGGAACCCAGAGCATACCGGTACTCCTAGAAAGCGCAGCAAGCCGCGAGTGAACAGAAGCCGTCCGCCTACTGGGTCTGGTGGTCGGCAGAAGGTAAGCTGTCTCTTACACATATTAAGAAGACACACTATTATTACTCCCTTCTGTCTCTTCTTCTGGTACCCAGCTGTGTCAGCCAGAAGTAGCTAGTTTTCATAATATGATAAATAAATGTACAAGTTTAATAAACAAATGATTTAATCTTCATAGTATTTGGTCCATGAACCATGTTATTTCAATTGTGTCAGAGTTGTAGTTCAAGAGTAATTGAATTATAAAGTATCCCCCTCCCACTCCTTTTACTGATGTAACACTGCTCACCTCAGAGCAGCAAGACTGTCCAGATGGATTTCAGAGAGGGACAATCTTCAGTAAGCATAAGTAAAAACCTGAAAAGCCTGTCAAGAAGGGGCAGGGTTTTCATTGTTCTCACAGTAAGAAGATTGTACCTTGCTGTGATATGTCTAGTCCCAGGACCAAATTCCACATCTGAGGGGAGGCATCTTATACTAGGTAAAAGGGGCAGGAGGGGGATACTTTATCATTCAATTACTCCTGAACTCCAACTCTGACAGTATTGAAATAACCTTCTCCATGGCCTAAATACTATGAAGATTAATTGGAGCTGCTGTTTTTGTGAAACATTACTAGTCCTTTAAATAAAATACTAACATAAATATAGATTATTTTGAAAGCTCTTGCAAAATCATCTAAGTTGTTATAAGGCATCAGTCCTCCTTAATTTTTAAAGTGGCCCTGTTAACTACACAGTTTTTTTAATATCCCTAATTTTATCTACAGTATTTAAACTGCCTGTGCTTACTTCTTTTTGTTTTCAGAACAATTTAATTGGCTTAAATATATTTGATTTAGTATTTAGGGATCTAATTAGGGGATCTAATATCAGCAGAGCTTTGTTCTCTAACTTGTAAAGATAAAGCATTAATGATTTACATACACACCCTATCTAGAAAATCATATCTGTCCACCTTTTGAAACTGCTAAAATCTGTTTAAACTAGAGGGGTGGAATACATTGATAAGGATGAATAATTATGTCAGTCCTTTCAAGACAGAAGCTTCCACTGAGATGAGGACTTGGCAAGGTGATAAGTTATATTTATGAAAAAAAAGAAAATTGTATATCTTTGAATAAAGACATAACTATTAATTTTTAATTATTATGTAAAGTTGTTTTCATTAGTAGGTCCGCTTTAAGAATCAGACTTCTCTGGTCCTTAATGGGTCAAAGGGGAACTATAACCTTTGAGACTGCTGAGGTCATATAGTTATAATAGTTCTCTACCTGTACCAGGAAAAAGATGTACCAGTGGGTCTTTCACTGTATCTGTTCTATTGCTTGCTCATCTGAACAGCCAGAACAGACCAATAGAGAGCATAGAGTTATCAACTTTAGCAAATACAGTTGAGTCACAGGCTATATTTACAAACTGAAGTGGGCATAAATGTATCTTAAAATATGAGGCAGAAAAGAACTGAAACAGCTTATACAGGGTGAATACAAAAAATAAAGGGTGGCGGCTGCAGGTAATACATATTAATAACTAATTCTAAAATGATAAAAATTCGAATACATTCCTTTAACTACTTTAAGGGGACAATAACGTCATACACACAAACACAGAGTGAAACAATTTCAAGGCAAACTGACTGCACCAAAGAGGAACAATTTTGGAAACTGAATTTACATAAATATTAATTTTTGTTTAATAATAAAAAGTTTTTGCTGATTTTAACAAAAACATTAAATAAATCAAGAAAATAAAATGTACATAAAATGAGCATTTGAAATAACAAATGACATATGATTTCCTGATCACCTAGATGAAAAAGAGAAGATAAAGAAAGGAATAGTACTGATGGGGTATAGTGTAGTCCTAATGGTAAGTCTGAGATTATACCTTCTACAGTCAAATTTGTGAGTTCTGCTGTTGGATATGGTGCAGACCCACTCTATTCTATGCTAATGTCAATTTAAGGCACTTTGCCACAACAGCTCGATAAAGCTGCATGTTTTAATATCAGATCAGTCCGTGGGTCAAGGATAGTCTTTCAGAGTAGTTTAAGGTTTTTGCCATATGGTCATGTTGTGACTACATTGCCAGCAGATATAAAGTTGGATGCCCTGATGTGGGCCTCTGTGGAATCATTGGTCAATGTTGTTATCATTTATATGGTGCACTCATTTAGTAGACAGGTATATCATCATATGTAGCCAGGGCCGGATTTGCCATTAGGCAAAGTAGGCACCTGCCTACAGGCGCACGCCAACGAGGGGCGCCTGCCAATTGTATTTTTTTTTTTTTTTTTAAATATTCTTTAAAAAAAAAAAAAAAACTAGCCACCTCGCTGGCTGCGCCGGCGGCACCCACTCACATTGCTTGCCCCCCAGTCTTGTACCTGATGGAGCTCCCTCATTGCCTCTTTAGGAATGCAGAGCGCTGGGAAATGACATCTCCCAGCTCTCTGCATTCCTGAATAGGAGACTGCGCGGGAGCTCCATCAGGTGCAAGACTGTGCCAAAGGAGGCACATACAGATCTCCTACCAGGGAGGTAGGAAACGGACAACGGGGGGAGGCAATGTGAGGGCAATGTGGAGCTAATGGGGGGCAAGTTGGAGCCGATGGAGGGCAATGTGGAGATGGTGGGGGCAAGTTGGAGCTGATGGGGGGAATTGTGAGGGCAATGTGGAGCTGATGGAGGCATTGTGAGGGCAATATGGAGCTGATGGGGGGGCATTGTGAGGGCAATGTGGAACTGATGGGGGGCATTGTGAGGGCAATGTGGAGCTGATGGGGGGGCAACGTGGAGATTAGGAGCATTGTGGAGGTGTCCAGTGCAGATGGCCTGCTGGAGGCGCTTCAAATTTCTGTGCCTACAGGCTCCTGAGATGTAAATCCAGCCCTGTATGTAGCATCTTAAAAGGCAGTTTCTGAGAGAGAACTGCCAGGGGATCGCTAAGCCAAACCTTGATTTCATCCCATTTCTTATCATCCAAGGTTTCCCCAACTGTTGTTTCCATTGATCCTGGTAAGTCAGCTTGACCTGGTGGGTTGTATTGCAAAACAATGCATTGAAGTCCTTTCTAGTATTCCAGGGATTAAAATCTCCATATACACCTATGGGACTGTTTGATAACCTATGGTAAAGCTGATTCCCTCATGCAGATGGGCCCTAATCTGTTGAAATTAAATTGAAACTGACCCTTTATTTTAAAAGTATGTATAGCCGAGTTAGCTATTTCTATTTAAAGAAAATAGTTAATGAGATATTCAGCTTTATTTATTGTTATTGTAATATTCCACACTTCTCTACATTGCCAACTGCCACTTCCTGTTAGACAGTTTTACTTAGATAACCGAAGTGACAAATAAATAAAGCTAAGTATCTCATAAACTATTATTTGAAATAAAAAAATATTAAGACAAATAAATCCAAGTGATTTTGAACACTCTTTCAAAATCCCTCACCTATTTGATCCACTTTGGAAGAGCAGAATGACATGGAGGATGATAGTGATAGTCAAGGGACTTTGGTCTGTTAAGGAATTAATGACAATGTCTGCAGAAATGTAGTGAGTGGATTCTGTAAAGAGCTTACGGTCCATGTGTTGATGCTGGAGGTGCAGGATGTTTGAAGTGACTTGTCGATAATAAGAAAACTCAGTCACTGGAATTAAATTCAGCTTCATTTGCTTCAGAGGCAGTAGTCCTAATACTAAGGTAGTCCTTTGATGTTACTGGTTAGAATGCAACTAACAGCAAGCCCAAATACTAAATAAGCATGCTTTATTCTATATATAAATCACGGCATTTTACAGCTTACCAGCTATGGAATGAAATAAGTTTGTTGTGTTCCAGTAGTTGAGACACACCAACAGGGCAGGTTTTCAGGATATCCTTACTTACACACAGGTGGATTCATTGCAATCACTGAGCCATTGATTTCATACCTGTGATCAAGCAGGGGTATCTTGAAAACATGAACATTTGGTGAGTTCTGAAGAGTAAGGTTGAGACTGATATAGAGGTACAATTTAAAATAAAATATTAAAAAATTAAAGGGTTAAGAGTTAAATATATGCACAAGAGAAAGTAGAGCATTTACTGGGCAAACTAAAGGACAATATTTACAGTCTGTAGCAAACCAACTGCACCATTGGGGACAAATGAAAATTCCTGCTCAATTTAATTGGGCTTTTAACCGCTCGAATTCATTGGAATTCAAGGGGTTAAAAAACTCTATTCAATTGCGTGGAATTTTATTTGTCCCCATGCTGCAGTTGGTTTACTCCAGAGTAACTCCAGTTTGCTTTTATAAATATAGACCTTAGAGTCTTACGTATCAAGTCAAATAAAAGCTAAATATTCATTGGGTTTTTACCTCACACATGCTAAAAAATTCAAGGGGTTAATATAACCATTTAAATAACTGGGTTGTTTTTTTTCTTATCTGTTTCCTATGGTGAATCTGGTCTGTCCTGAAATCACTCCAAGTCTTGTTATAAAATCATCCTCTAAGTATAGCACATATTAAATTCGTATGAAAGATGACACATCATTGTTTCCTATTTTAATATACCTCATTTCTTATGTAACATGCATTTATATATTTATTTTTAAGACTCTTTGGTACATTCTTGTAAACTGCAATCCAAAATCAACTCGCTAGAATTTCATTCATAGACAGAAGGCCCTTATCAACAGTACAGTGTACATGTCTTTAACAATATAATTGTCATAGCGCCTGTGGCATATGTCCCAAAGGCATTATGTGAGCTGTATTACAAACATGTATGTATGCCTCAATCAGCAGCATTCTGTTATCTATGATGACCCATTTCAAATGTGTCAGTAGTAAAGTATACACTGCCCTCTACTGGTACTTCTTAGAATCATTTTCTCAATCTACTTGTTGCTAAACTTTGCATTTCGCTGATTGTTTCTCCCCATGGATGCCAAAGGGGTCTCCAATCTATAGCATAGCAATGCTTGATGAAATGATTTCTCTAGTACTCAAAGGGTTAATTACACGCTTTAGCAATACCACGGCTTGAAAATATAACTAAAGCAATTTGTATACAAATTAGGAAACCATTTAAAGCAATTCACTGGAGATCTTTCATTTACACAAATGGTTCATTTACTATCATTATATTATTTATTCTGGTTATTTATTTATTTTTATTTAAACTGTTTGAAAAGACTAGATGTACAACTAGACAATACCCCATAAAAAAACTCTACCAGTATATCACCTTTTTGTCTTTACATATTGTGTATACTATATAAAGTCATATTACCTTTTTTTTTTTTTTTTTGCTGTCCTGGCAGTGAGCTCCCTAGATCTCTGTTTCCTGAAAGATTTATATCTGTAACTCTGAAAGCAAGAACAATGATACAATACGCAGAGATGTCTTCTCCAATTATATCACTTCTCTAATTCCTATGTTATTCTATGGAGCTAATGAACTAAGATCTTAATGAATAAGATCTATAGAATAATAGAGAAACTGTAGAATTGATATCACTGGAGAAGTCTTCTCCCCTTTATCACCTCTTTATCATGCCTTAGTGCATAACCCCCAAAGTGTCTCTGCAGCAGTCATTGCTCTCTACACGGTATTTAAAGGGATAGTAATGTTTCACAATAAAAGCAGCTCTTATGAATTTTCATAGTATTTGGGCCATGGAGAGTGTTATTTCAATACTCTCAGAGTTGTGGTTCAAGAGTAATGGAATGATAAAGTATCCCCCTCCCGCTCCTTTTACTGATGTAACACTGCTCACCTCAGAGCAGCGAGACTGTCTAGATGGATCGCAGAGAGGGACAATCTTCAGTGAGCTTAAAGGAAAAACCTGAAAAGCCTGTCAAGGGGGGGCAGGGTTTTCATTGTTCTGACAGAAAGAAGATTGCCCCTTGCTGTGAGCTGTCTGGTTTCAAGACCAGATTCCACATCTGAGAGGAGGTGCCTTACACTAGGTGAAAGGGGCAGGAGGGGGAAACTTTATCATTCAATTACTGTTGAATTACAACTCTGACAGTTTTGAAATAACACTCTCTATGGCTCAAATACTTTGACTATTAACTGGAGCTGCTGTTTTTTTGAAACATTACTATCCCTTTAATAGACTGGGTGAAGACAAGTAATTTAGCTGTTGGGACAGTGTTATATTGTATCAATAGCCCTGTTTTCAAAGTCCTTCATAGAAAACATTCTGGGAACAGAGATCCAAGGAGCTCAAATCTACAAAAAAAGTGAAGATGGAAAAAAATAACCCTAAAACTTATAGGCAATTTGATTTTACAAATTATGCAGCTGTCAAATATAAAGTAGAAAAACAGGTTGACTAGCAACAATTTTTAAATTAAGAAGAGGTTAGCACTCATTATTATGCTTTGCAATGGGTTACAAAGGAATTCCTTCTCAATCCTTTGAGTGCAGGACTGTCCAGCACATGGTTCTCCAATGTACTGGGCACTCTTCTAACAGTCAAAGAGTTAACGGTAACTATTACTATGTTCTGAATATGTATAGTATGATTTTTCTTTACTCTTATGTCAATGAATCACTTCTTCTGTGGTACTATGTTTGTATCCCAATACCATTTTCTGAGTGTTAAAGGGATAGTAATGTCCCACAAAAAATATTTTTCAAATTGTAGTCCTTAAAAAGTTGAGCACAGCACAAAAAAGTATCTCTCAAACCGTTATGGTTTGAGAGATACATGCATTTAAAATTTGTGATTACCTGCTGTCAGCTGTAAAGCTGTTTTGCAAGCACACTTTTTAGACCATTCCAATCAAGTAATTAATTGTAAGTAACGCGATTGTGGCTCTGCTGCAGAGCCTCCGTGTCGGATGACATGGATCTCCTGCTGACAGCTTTACAGCTGACAGCAGGAAATTATGAACTTTAAATGCAGATATCTCTCAAACCATAGCGGTTTAAGAGATACAGTTTTTTGTGCTGTGCTCAACTTTTTAAGGACTATAATTTGAAAAATATTTTTTGTGGGACATTACTATCCCTTTAACAAACTCAACAGCTAGATTACTGAGCAGATCACAAGCCATTAGGATGTAATAAATAATGTTCAAAGGCAGTGAAGACTGTATGAGATTTAAACCTTTGAGAGTCAGAGATGTATCCAAATGTGTTAGATACCCCTCTTGCACTAGATGGGTTAAAGGAACAGTAAAGTTTTATTATGAAAAAAAACAACATATATTGTATGAGTAAAAGAAGAGAATAACTTCCTCTGCTGGTAGTTGCTTTATTTAAAAGTTATTCTGTCAGGCAGGGATGTTATCAACACATTGGGGGTTATGCACTAAGGTGTTATAAAGCAGTGATAAAGTGGAAATAACTTCTCCAGTGATATCTCTTCTCCAAATACTTTGTTATTCTATTTAGCCTCTGCACTAAGATTTCACCAACTTTTGGAGATCTTAGTGCATAGGTCAGTGATTCTCAACCAGGGTGCCGTGGCACTTTGGTGTGCCACCGATATTATCTTAGGGTGCCCTGTGTTTTGTATAAAGACTAACAAAAATGGATTTTTAAATAAAGATTTATAGAAATTGTTATGCACAATATGTTTAGTTATGGTATTATGATTCTAAGACCTAATTATACTGAATATTTATGTATTGTACCCTTCATTATGCCATTGATAAAGTACATAAAATATGTTAGGGGTGCCCCGAATGTCCAAGATCACGTGTTATGGGTGCCCCGAGCAAAAAAAGATTGAGAACCACTGGCATAGGTTCTATAGAATAACGTTGTGACTGGAGGAGTGCTATCACTGGAGAAGTCATCTCTACTTTATCACCTCTTTATCTCACCTTAGTGCATAACTCCCAATTATTTGAAGAACTGTAGTCAGTGGCTCAACTCTCCCTTTTAATGCAATAGAATAACTGTCTGGAAACCAAGGGGGAGATGCACTAAGGTTTGATAAGGGGAAAAGTTGGTGATATTGTGGTGTATTTGCTTTAATGATGACATCTCAACATATGCACTAGGTGGCTTCCTCATCACCTACCTGGAAATATGCTGACATCTCCATAATTCTGCAATGCCTTCACTAGGTTTACGATTTTGCAGTGACTACTCCAACAATGACTCAGTAGCATATTGAAATGCAGTTTAACGAACCTTTGTCAGATACCATTGGGTGTGTTTATATGCTAATGTGGCTATTCACCACATGCATTAAACTCTGATAGCTGCCTATGCTGTTGGGGTTTACAATTCCAAATTAACCAACCTGAGGTTGGCAAATCTGGGATCTTCCAATAGCTTCCTATGCAGCAATAGTCATAGTCGCAGCCCTCCCTGAGCCCTTTGAGTTCCATTGGGGTAAGCAACACATCACAGAGCAATGTGATTCTCATTCCTCTAGCATTCAAAGAGTTCTAAGAGCTGGCTGATAAACTCTATTCAAACTCCATTCAATCATCAGGCAGAAGTGGACCAGGCACATGCTATCAATAGACAAAGATATCCCTGTGGTAATAAACAAACATGATAACGTTCTACCCAACTGTTCTCCCTGTGACTTAGGAGAAATAGTGAAAGAAAAAGTTATTAGCATTTTTATTAACTTTTATTAGCATGATAAAAGTCAGTCAATTAAAAAAAATCTTTATTAGTTTATTCACTTCAAAATTATATATCTGTGCCCTGTTTATACTGATGCCGGGCATATTGCAGTTTGCCACACTACAGAAATCAAGATAAAAGTTAGTCTTCATACAATGCCAATACATTCACATCCTATGTTTCCTGTAATTGAAACATATTGCTTCCCATTATATAAATGTGATAATACACAATAAAGTAAGTCCAGAGGGCTATGCACTGGGTATACTTCTGGCACTCAAAATTTTAAAAGCATCGTGAGATGAATAGCATGTAAAAGAAGATCTCTCTTGACAAATTTTTTTGTCAACTCTAATAGCAATTTACTTGTTGTTATCTATGTACTGAGGCTTTCAATAATTAGCTCAATGCTGGTTATTAAATCAGCTGCTTCTATCTTAGGACTAATTTTCATTTGTATTAGTCCTTTTGAAAACAAGAAAGCTGGATAATGTCCTGGCAACATCTATAAAAAGAGTTCAAGGCTCTCTTCTATGAAGTCACACAGATTTATCCTTTCCAGCATTAGTACATATTCTTTTTGATAGAGAGATAATTTAGACAATAATTCTATCAAGGCTTACTTATTGTGGCAAACCAGAATAATGTCCCGGCATATATATATATATATATATATATATATATATATATATATATATATATATATATATATATATATATATATATATGTGTGTGTGTGTGTGTTATTTGCATATGCCTACCCAGAATCCCTTGCAGTAGTAACAACATTGCAAATGTGAGATTTCTGTGGGAAAATCAAGTCTTATGGCTTGACTGGTTGTGACCAGGAGTAATAACATTTGAAATATTGATCACTGTTTCGTACATTGTGTGACATTTGGTAATAGAGTGTGTGGGGGGTTATTCTGTAAGTCCTGCAAAGGGGATGGCAGTGGGGAACCAGAGTGCAGAGTGGGCTGTTAAGTCCAGCACTCTGGCTTGTTTAAAGAATACTCCATGTGCTAAGGAATGTTTGGAATGTGGATTGACTCCTGCTGTGCTTCATTGACCAGTCAGGGGAGGTTTTTATGGACCATTTAAAATGTCCCTTTTTCGAGCACTAATTTGTATTCTTATCTTGATAAGTGTGTCTAGAAGTGTATATAAGCAGTGTGTTTTATCAATAAAGGCTTTTCTGTTCTACCCTTCTTAATACAAGTCTCGGCTGTATTTCGGGAGGGGGCTTGGGCTGGGGATTCTCTCCCTAGCCACTGGAAGAACGAATTCACTTGCCGCACCAGTCTACTGGTGTAGGGCCTCTGGAAGCCCCACCTAGGGTTCTGTAGCTAAATTCACTAGCTCTGCCAGGGGGCTGCATCCAGTTGTTCCTGCCTGAGTATCTAGGACCTCCAGATGCCAGGAAGTTGCAGGGCTCCAGCCAGCCGTGGAAGAGGGGCAGCAGCAGAAGCGGTTCAGGAACCGGCGACCCCAAAAGGGTCTGGTAAATCCTGGTACCGTCACAATGGGGTATCAAATTTTTGTGTAACATTGTATCTATCTATCTATATATATATATATATATATATATATATATATATAAAATGTGGCACTGATATGGAATTAGCTAATTAAGATTTTTTTTAGGTGGCCAATTTTATTATGCTAATAATAAAATTTGTGTTTTTAATATTTTTCTTTCCCTAAAGTATACAGTGGGCATGGACACCCACAGGGGGAAGCAAGAGGGGGCACATGCCCCCCCACCCAGATAAACATTGGGACTGAATGGGGGCCTAGGGGGCATATTATGTCTTTGGCCCAACTGGAAATATTTCTGTAAATGCCCATGACAGTGGGGTGTAACTTTTTTCTTTTTGGCATAAACAACAGGGTTATCTTTGTCTAGTGCATGTTGGTGCCTGGTTCATTGATGTCTCATGCTTCATTTGAGATGACACCATAAGGGTTTTTTCTTATTTTCTTTGTACTTATGACATCATAGCTTGTCACATGATGTATAATTGACTTCATGAAAGACACCATGACAAAAGATGAATTTGTTCTGAAAAAAAAATAATAATAATTTACAGTTTTCCACAGATAACCTGAAAGTTATTCTTGGAATCATACCTAAACAGATGGATAATACAATTTTGAAAAAGTGCCTGGCTTCCTCAGAAGCATACATTCTCCAAACCTCCAGCACTCAAAGGGTTAAAAGGCACTTTAAAAAATGTATTAGACAGTCATCATTCTTAATGTCAAAAGCACAATGTGGAGTAATATAATATTAAAAATGGCTTTGCATGTTAGATATGTCTCCAGTGCTTTGCAAAGCAAGTTAGAGACCTCTCTAGTATTCAAGGGGTTAAAGCTCCAGATAAATAAATACTTTTGTCCCCCCATGATGAAGTTGGTTTGCCCCAGAATTTCTCCAGTACATCTTGGTACATCAGCCTCAATATGAGACTGTGAGTGTGATGAGAAAACAAAGGCTGCTTACAGCATGACTAAATCTGTCTGATTGAGTTGTGGGTTTCCATTATACCTGGTGATGCTAAGTTAACTTTTTGGTTTCTGGCACAGCAGACTAATTAACCAGGCTGCTAACCTTAATTATTGTTGATCAGAGCTCTCAGACATCCTGCTCTGCTTGGTTGCACGTTTTAATGCTTCCTAATGCCTTGCTGTGAACCTTAGATCCTGTCTGTAACACTATTATGAACATCCTATGCTGAAGAAAAAAGATAGTATGAGTGATTCATCCATCTCCATAACAAGTATCTATGGTGTTCTGTGTGTTATTTTCATTTATGTGAAATAGCCAATTTCACTGAATCATTAATTAAATCTAGTAATGCTAAGAGTCCACAAAATTATGAAAAGTATCCTTAACCCCTTAAGGACCGGCCGCGCACGCACGTGGCCGTCACTTAAGGACCAGGGACCATTTTTTTTTTCTGAATCCGATTTCGGACTCCCCAAACAGCGTGCAGCCACAGGGGAGCCAGGAACGTCATGGGTCCTTGAGGGGTTAATGGGTATTATAGATTTTTTTCACATTATTATTCCTTTACAGACAATTTGACTATGACTTTGCACTGATGTCATTATAAGAGATGGGTGAAAACTCTCATTTTCTCTTTTCGCGAATTAGGGGTATGCAAAAGGTCCTGTTGTGTTCCTGAGAAAACCCCACGAAAATCACATGTTTTTATAGTTTTTCACAGGAAAATCCTCTTTAAATACAGCAATTAAAATCTCCAGTGTTTTTTCCTCTTTAATTGATGTGTTTTTCACCTTTTCACTATAAAAATGTTCAGGTTTCCAGGAAATGAAACACAATTCAAGCAGCTACAGAGTGAGAGAAAGGTGCCAGGCTGTTGTGTTCTGAATTAATAGTAAAACTGAGGCAGGAGAAGCTCATAGTGACTGCTATGAGTATGAGCAAGTTTAATAACAATGAAAGGAGAAGCTGGCAGCATCGTTATGCAATCAGTGAGTCTGATATCGATATCAGGTATTAACTAAGCAATTACTTAGTGACAGCAAGAAGAGGTTAACAGAATATGTTCAGGTCATCCTGGATAGAAAGGGTTAACAGTATATGTGCAGAATAGATCAGTACTTAATAGAATTTACTTATCAATACATTCCTGCAGTTTCAACAGAAACTCATAAGTACTCCCCCTGCCTCCTTTTTGCCCTTAAGACGCAGTTAGGCTAACAAGAAATACAAATTGCTTTTCTTCTACTACCACATAACCTTGTTTTACTTTTCCTTTTTATCATATAACCTTGGGAAAGAAGTAGTTAGTGGGTTGGGAGGGCTGGGATGGGTGGGTTAGTAAAGTAAGGTGCCTTGTTGCTATTGGATATAGATTTATATATATATATTAGAGAGAGAGAGAGAGAGAGAGAGAGAGAGAGAGAGAGAGGAGATTGTAGCCATATTAGTCCAGTGATGCAGATGTAAAATAACAAACAAAATAACACCTGGGCACCTCCCTTCTGCTGTGGCTGAACAGTGTGACATCAGTAAAAGGGGTGGGAGGGGGACACTTTGTCATTGAATTACTCTGGAACTACAACTCTGACAGAATTGAAATAACACTCTCCAAAGTCCAAATACTATGATGATTAATTAGAGTTGCTTTTATTATGAAACATTACTATCCCTTTAAATGACACTCTGTCACATTTCCCATCATCTCCTCTAACCAGTAATATGTCTGAAATTGAAGAGAAGTAGCAAGGAGGGACTGGTGGTGATGATGATGATGACAGTGGAGAAGCTGGGGTGGAAGAGACAGTAATGGCCTTTTTAGCCCAAATTGAGAAGGAATGGGAGACAGGGATGGGGATGGGCATCACCACCACCATCAACAGTGAGCTTTTGGAATATGTAGAGTTTGCTGCTGCTTTAATTCAACAAGTGATGCAGGACTAGGGCAGGTTCCACTCACCAACAGCAATACTCCTGGTCCTAGTTGCAGTTCTGAATCTGAAACAGTAGCAGCAACAGCAGCAACAAAAAAATGCCATTCTTCTCCACTAGTGATGATCGAGCACCCCGATGCTCGGGTGTTCGGGTGCTCTGGCCGAGCGCCCCCGGAGGCTCGAGTGCTCAGCCGAGCACCCGAGCCCCATTGAAGTCAATGGGAGGACTCGAGCATTACACCAGGCACCCCCTGCTCTGATGAGGGGAGGGTGCCTGGTTCATAGGAAAAGGTCAGAAAATGATGGAAACACCACAGAAATGGTTCAGGGACAGCATAGGGAGGATGTCTGGATGCATCTTGGACTCCAACGTCGCTGCTGGGAACGATGTTTCGCCCGTAGTACGCCATTTTTACAGACTGACCGTAAAACACACAAAAAGGAAGATAAAAACTAATCTGCGGCTAGGCACACTAAACAATATGTGACGCTAATCTGCGGCTAGGCACACTAAACAATATGTGACGCTAATCTGCGGCTAGGCACACTAAACAATATGTGACGCTAATCTGCGGCTAGGCACACTAAACAATATGTGACGTTAATCTGCGGCTAGGCACACTAAACAATATGTGACGCTAATCTGCGGCTAGGCACACGAAACAGAATGTGACGCTAATCTGCGGCTAGGCACAGTGAACGGAATATGTGACGTTAATTTGTGAATTTGCACACTAAACAGAATGTGACAATAATCTATGGCTAGGCACACGTTTAAAATGGCCCTTTTTGTCGCTGCGTTGTAAAATCATTGGCCCTGTGCACCTAACAGAATATGTCAGCTTGTCACTGCACTGTGAAATATTTGTCCCTGTGCACCTAGTACAATGTCACCTTAGAACATGTCCCCCCCCACAAAAAAATGAAATTCTGCCACCCCCAAAAAAAATTAAATGCTGCCCCCACACACAACAGTCCTAAAAAGGACTTTTGGGTCTTGAAAGAGTTTCAACAATTTTATTCTCCCTACACTGACTTCCTGTGCCTCTAGTATTATATGTCACCTTATAAATATCCCCCCCCACAAAAAAAAGGAAATTGTGCCCCCCCAAACAAAATATAAATGCTGCCCCCACACACAACAGTCCTAAAAAGGACTTTTGGGTCTTGAAAGAGTTTCAACAATTTTATTCTCCCTACACTGACTTTCCCTGCCTAAGCGCATCTCTCCCTGGCTAAGAATGAGCCGAACTCGCGCGTCACGGGTTCTGGCCAGCCAATCAGTGTAATGCCAGCAGCCAACATGGCTGCTGGCATTACACTGATGTCAGAGCCTCCCCGCACGTTTATTGGCTGTGCAGCAGCCGCGAAACGTGCGGGGAGGAGACCCGAACATGGCGGGCGAGCACATGCGGTACTCGTACGAGTACCGCCATGTGCCGAGAAGAGCGATGCTCGAGCCGAACCGAGCTTCGGCCGAGCATGCTCGCTCATCACTATTCTCCACCTTTCCCCTTCTTCCTGAAGTCCTGGGTGTGGGACTATTTTTCTCTTGGGACAGGCACAGTGCAGTCATCAGCAATGGCACTGTGCACAATTTGTGACAAGTCAGTGAAAAGGAGAAAGGAGGGAATGCGTCTTGGCACAACTGCCCTGATAACACACATGAAACACAGACACCATGACATTTATGTGAAACGTGTTAAAGCCAAATACCCACCAACAAAATATGGCCCTGCTTTTGCTGTACCCCATGACTCTCTCCAAAGGCAATGATAGGCAAGGTGGAGATCAAAGAGGAGGAAGAAAAGAGAAATCCAGCCAGAGGCTGAAGGTTTGATGACAAACAAAACACCTGATTCGCCATCACCTTCTTGCTCTAGGGTAACTATATCTTCTGGTGATCCATCTCATTCATCTTTACCTCCCCCACCTGTTAATAGCCGTTCAGTAGATGTCAGGATGTAGTAGTTTGTTTCCACCTATTGCACACTGTGTGGTGCACCGACCACACATGGCAATGTGGTGGAGGATAATCCTGACCAGGGCATAAAGCAGCATCTGATGAGATTCCGTCCCACAGAATATGCTAAGCTGGTGGCAGGGAGGGTTCATCATTACTAATAAACTACAAGTTGTCATGTGTCCTTAGCGGGGAGTGGACAAGGGGAATAGTGACAGCCACAGTACTTGGTTTCTGGTGGAGGGATTGCACATTGGGGAACCTAAGTGTCATGGTGTTTGGACAGAGTTGTGTCAGGTAGTTGATGTGAGTGCAGATGCACCCATTTTCCAAGCCCTTCCTTTATTTACCACATACACTGTGCACATTGCAGTTGCTGATGAAAGGCACAGTTCCTGCTCTCAAGGGAAACAATTCTATTCTATTAACAACACACACCTGATTTTGGAGGAGGGGCAAGTGGAGAAGCATAATTGGCCAACTTCTTTTATCCACATATACCTGAAGTGGTGGGGGCTAGTTGTGGTGCTGCTACTGTCTCAGGCACATCACTGGAGCTAGTAGTGGCAAGTGGAACCATGATCATCATCTACCATATCACTGCTGTTGTTGATCCCATTCCCTCTGAGTTGTCTAATCACACTGCTGTTTAAACAACTCAGCAGCAGCAAGAACAGCAGATGCAAATTCTGCAATTACACCAGGGCATTTAACAATGGCCACTGGCCACACATGACATGACCTGCTGGCACTAGGCCTAAAAAAATAAATAATTTTTGGGGGCTTGTTTATAAGAAGCCTAAATCCTACAACTCAATGCTTCATTAGGGCTTGTGCCAAACAAGCCTAAGTCCTACAAATCAATGTTTCCTTAGTGCTTGGGCCTAGCACAAGTCTTATTTCCTACGACAAATCAATGTTTCCTCAGAGCCTGTGCCTCTAATAAGTTTAAGTCCTACAAATCAATGTTTCCTCAGAGCCTGTGCCTCTAATAAGTTTAAGTCCTACAAATCAATGTTTCCACAGGGCCTGGGCCTAACACAAGTCTTAGTTATTTCCTACAACAAATCAATGTTTCCTCAGGGCTTGTGTTTGTAATAAGTATGAGTCCTACAAGTTCAATGTTTCCTCAGAGCTTGGGCCTAACAACAAGTCCTACAAATTGTCCTCTACAAAATACTCTATCCCGGCAAGTATCAGTCTACCCCAGTTGCAGCTTACATAAGGGGGTCTCTGCCTCTATCACGTTATGTACCAATTTCTTATTTTATTTTTAATTTTATTAATGTATTTTTTATTAGCTGTCCCCCCAAAACCAGTCAATAACCCCCAAAACAAATTCCCTGTTCATCTGATTCTTTCACCAGACTCCACCGACCAACACAGGCACCCTCCTCAGACCCCTTTTATAGCATATCTTATGGGGGTTTTAAAATAATATATATTTTTTTTTTTTATTAACTGTCCCCCAATCCCAATAAGCAAGACCCCCCCCCAAACAAAAGTGTTCCCTGTTCAACTGATTCTTTCCCCACACTCCACCAACACAGGCATACCCTTTTTATACTATGCCTTTGGGAAATAAAATAACATTTTCTATGTGTTATGTGGTAAATTCAATGTTCCCAAGTGGCATTACTTGCAGATTTTGGTTTGAGGCGCAAATTTCACAAATTTAGTACAATTTTGCTTCATAGTAGAGTGATATAGTTCACATTGATTTCAAATGAGTGAAAACTTTATTATTTTACATTTAGTTGAAACTATTTTTACAACTTCTCTGTTGATGTCACTTCTACAATCCATATGTAATTTTGTGAAGCCAACTCCCTAAGATTTCTCCAGCTTTGGATATCTTAGTGCAAGGTTGTCTAAGTTCAATCCTCAAAGGCCACCAACAGGTCTGGATTTAAGGATTTACCTGATAAAGCACAGGCGAGTTAGTCAAAATGAATGGACCACTGATTAACTCACCTGTGCTTAATCAGGGAAATCCTTAAAGGAGCAGTAAACTTTTTTTTATGAAAACACATAATTTACAGAGCATTTCCTGCTGAATAAAACAAGGTCACTCCCATCTCTGTCAGATGTTTTATTCGAAATTTATAGCAGTTCAAATAATCAGGAAGTGAATTTACTGTGTTTACTTCCTGATAGTTCTAACTGACAGGAAGTGACAGGCAGTTTCTATCACATTCTATGGAGAACTGTATGTTTCTGACTTTTCTGACTTTCCTCTCCATTAGAATCTAACAGGAAAACTAATTAGAATTTGACCACTAGAGGGCACTGCTAATGTAAAAAAACATGGGTTTAAACTGTAATAACTCTGGAAATATAAATCTCTCAGCAGTGGGAGTACCCTTATTTTACTCAATAGGAAAATCCCTACAATATGTATTTTTTCATAAAAAAAAGTTTACTGCTCCTTTAAATTTATTGGTGGCCCCTGAGGACTGGACAGTGCATAGAGTCCATAGATGGTATATAGAAGTCATATCCACTTTATCATCCTTTTAACATGGCTTAGAGCATATGCCAAGCTGTATGTCTGAAGTAAACCAACTGCATCACAGTGGGTGAATAGCATTTTCCAGAATTCCCACAGAATGGAGATTTTAACTCCTTAAATATTAGAAAAGTTTCCATTTCATTGCTTCAGAGGTCAAAAAAGACAACTAACATTCAAGACTTTTTATTTCTCCCTATAGTGCAGCTGATTTGCCCCAGATTTATTCCAGTTTTTTTCTCTTCTGTCATTATGAGTAGTATTGTCTCCTCATCCCTTTAAAACTGAACATATGAAAACTGCATGTTGCTAGGTGGTAGAGATTAGTACTGGGCTGCAGTGATTTTATGTTGCAATACAGCATGCATTTTTCATGTGTTCAATATTAAAGGGATGACTTAGTAATGCTAATTATGACATGGTGTTGAGAAAATAAAGGCTGCTTATGACTAAATATTTCTGATTGAGTTGTGAGTTTCCAGGGCACTTGGTGCTCCTGAGTTAACTTTTTGGCTTCAGAGTAATTAACTAGACTGATCAGGTTGATCAGAGTGCTCAGACAAGCTGCTCTGCTTGATTACACATATTAATGTTTCCTAATGCCTTGCTGTGTACCACTACCCTGCACATCCAGTGATGAAGAGAAAAAAACATGGTGGGAGTAATTCATCACTCTCTATAACAGGTTGCTATGGTATTATGTGTTATTCTCTTTGACATGAATTAGCCAATTACACTGCATGATTAATCAAATCTAGTGATGCTAAGAGTCCAGAAAATTATGAAAATTATCCTTAATGGCAGCTTCAGATTTTTTATACTGTTTCTGTACTGTATAAAGCCTTTTTTTTTTACAGAAAATGTACTAGGGTCAAGTTTACCTGGTGTCAGTATATGTCACATCAAGTCCATAAGAAAATGTGCTGCCTACAGCTTTCATACTATCTGCAAGGCTAAAATAATACTTTTTACACATATCTAGGTAAAGTAAGAATCCCTCTATCAATATTCAAAATGGCCTACCAATTTGACATGAGGTTAATGACTTGCCAAAGGATGGCTATTCTATTAGTGATGAATCAAGCTGTTCGTCAAAGTTTAGATTGGAATTGCAACAGGTTGGGTTACAGGCAGTGTTCTCTCAAAGATGTGACAAGTGAGCATCCCAGCCCTGAAACAGTTAAAGAGAATTGTTTATGTGGAGCTGCAATACAATAACAGATGCACCATTCAGCCCTTCACAGAATCAATTTTTTTAACGCTTTAATTGCTGAGTAGCTCACTCCTACTCACCCTACAAGAAGCACTGGTTGCAGTAAGAAGCTAGCTCACAAACCATTCAGAAACCTGCTTGCGCATTTTAAATCTTAAAGGGACCTTATCACCTAAAAACATTTCCAGTGAAACCTAAAGAGCTTTCAACATGGCCATTTAACTTTTTTACCATTTTAGGATTAGAAAAATAGTTCTTTGATTACTTAACCCTTTAAGGACCAGAATGATGTGCAACACAATGTTTCACAATGAGTTGCACACCCATTGGTCCTTGAAAGGTCTGCTTTATATTTTGTGCTCTGTGGGTATGCCTATGCCAGTGATTCTCATCTCCAGTCCTCGGTGCACACCAACAGATCATGTTTTCAAGATATCCCTAATTAATCACATGTGAAACAATCACAATAACAGAGCCACTAATTACTCACCTATGGTTAAGCAGGAATAACCTGAAAACCTGCAGTGTTGGTGTGCCCCAAGTACTAACGTTAACCACTGGCCTATGAGAACTGCACCCTGTGCAGACCTGAATCTGCATGCACCAATCCCATCAAGCCTCCTAAGTGCAGCAAACCCAGTCTCAGATGAAATGCTTATTCCTTTGAGTGTCAGTACCAATGCTTTGCCCATCCCTCTGGTCCTCAGTGATTGGAAAGAAAGTGTCAATAGGATGCCTCTCTCCCTTTAAATTTATACATATTTTATGTTAAATATCAACACTGAGAGAGATGAATCCTCAGTCCATCATTCTTCATATCAATATCCTAAGGCAATAAAAACCATGTGGAGGGAGAATGTAAACCCACCATCCCATTTGCCAGCAATAAGAAGGGAGACTTCCCCTCTCATGTAACCCAAGCTTTATATATAATATACAGGTCTCCTTGTCCATTCCTAAGGGCTAATTCAATGTAGGTTGTCTTCTTGTTTGTTTGGTTTTTTTGTAGGTGTTACAGTCACAGGCTGGAAACAATGCCATATATATCCCAAAAAACTGTATTGCCCCAGCCCATTAGGAATGAGAACCCTGCTTCTTACTAAGGTACAATGGTTCATATTTATAAAAGCACATGGGAGTTATTCTGGATAAACCAACTGCACCATAGGAGACAAATATCAATTCCTAAACCCCCATGCACCTAAATAGAGCTTTTTAACTTTGTAAATGCTAAAGATGTATCCAATGTATTGCACTGCAATGCACTGGAGGCCTTAATAGCATTCAAAGGGTTAAAGGGCCAATTTAATTTAACAGGGATTTGTATCTGTCCCCTCTGATTAAGTTGGATTACTCCAGAATAACTCCAGTTTGGTTTTATATATATATAGGCCATTGTTTATGTACCAAATAATATTGAGACAACTACATCAAAGGGTGCAAATAAAAACTCACCAGATTCCCCATTAATATAAATGGGATTTGAATCCCTTAAATGCAAGAGAGGTCTCCAGTGCATTGGAAACATCTCTAGCATTTAATTCAACAGGAATATTCCTTTGTCCTCTATGGTGCAGTTGGGTAGAACTTCAGCTGTTCCAGTTTGGACTCTCTTCAATAAACAGTGAGATAGCCCCAGGAAGTATGCCTTGACACTTTATTTGACTTCACTGACTCATTATTCAGTTCTGGGCAAGGTACCTCACCCAAAATCAAGCATTTACCAGTCTCTTCTGGTGTAGCAAATGTGACCAAGGAAAAGGCAAGAAAAGGAAGGCACAGAGCCCATCCTCCCCTAAACTGATCTCATTTGGGATACCACCAAGCACTAAATTGACACCCTCTCGGTTCTCCATCCTATTTTTCACACCCCATGTCTTCTAACCTATCTATTCCATTAGTGTTTTCCTATCAAATCCCTAAAACCCTCTTAGATCAAGTCTACATGCTGTGGGTGCTAAGTTTATATGGGTCATGTCAGTGACCACTTTACTTAATCTGTATGTATCAGTTGAATTACTGTCCTTTCTACCCTCAATATATATGTGTCACAATTATATTAATTACTTTACATACTGTAGATCTCTACATTATGGCACCCTAAACTTTATATTATTTTCATGTAGGTGGTGAAAAACGTAAAACATATTAAAGTACAGACCTTTCAGAATCACACATTTTTCAAGTATTGAAGAAGAAGCCTCTGTTTTTTTCCAAGGCTCAAAACATTAAGATCCAAAGAGTTGATTGATTAAATGGTAATATCATTTACTATGAACTCTTTATATCTTCAAGAGGCCAATAAGATTAGTAACAATTTTAATAAAATAAATTGACCAAGAATAAAATAATGTACTTATTATCTGTGAATGAATGCAGCAAGGATAAAACATACAAGGAAGTAATTTGAAATTTCTTATATAGACTTAAGTTGCCTATAGGGGCCCAGATGAGCAACAAGAACCTGCCAGGATAACAAACTGACTTTCTCAACAAGCAGAGTTGACTTTTCCACATTGCATGGATAATCCTCATACATTATCACTCCCAGCACACAATATATGAGTCTACTACACCAACACTCAATTCCTCCATCTTTTTCATCAATCCTATAGTCCAAGTTCATAGATCCTGTCTAGCATTACCTTGGGTCTGCTTGGACTGGATTGTTCTTTCTACCTATTCGAAAACAATAAGATAGTTTAACCCCTTGTGAACCAAAAGGGTGTTCAACTAATTTCTTCATAATATATTGTCTATGCCTCAGGTCCTCATATGTTAGAGAATTCTCTAATGCATTGCTTCAAAATGCATTGGAAACCTCTCAAGCATCTAAGGGTTTAATTAGGGTGCCTGTAAAACAAAGAGGGAACAATTTTTGCAAAGCCTTCTAGAGCACATTGTGTGATATAGTCTATTCATGTGATAATAGGTGGAGTTGTCTGATATTCCCATGCCATATACAAAATATCAGCAGAGTAGTATTGACCTACTGATCATTACACAAGTTAAGTTAACTGATTTTGTCTTAGCCACTCATAAGTTTAAATTCCTCTAATTTAATTTCCAATATTTACCAAAATAGCTGGAAAACAGAGAGAAGTTATAACATGTCTTACAATTTAATTAAAGGAATACTAAAACCTAAAAAGAATCTGTGGTTATACATACTGCACATACACACCATATGCTCAGTGCTAACCTCTGCAAAAATTCTCTGTTTTCTAAAGCCTTTTCCCAGGTCTCCCAATAAAGTAGCAATCTTGATAGGTATCTAAGTGATGTTTTTTCTCTGTTAATGGGCCTGAGATAAGACATCAGCCTTTCTGAATAGAAAAGGTGTGAGTACTAATATAAATCCAATAATAGCATTCTATGTGCATAAACAACCAAGTTGTGCCTATATCGGACAGTATAAACATTTATGAAAATGCTTAGGATTTGATTTAGGAATGTAACATAAAATAACAACATTTTACTGATGCTTAGGGAAATACATGATGTTTAAACTTACACTGTGTGCACAATTATTAGGCAAGTGAGTATTTTGACCATATCATCATTTTTATGCATATTTTCCAACTCTAAGCTGTATAAACTTGAATGCTTATTGGATTTAAAGAGATAGTAATGTTTCATAATAAAAGCAGCTCTAATTAATCATCATAGTATTTGGACTCTGGAGAGTGTTATTTCAATTCTGTCAGAGTTGTAGTTCAAGAGTAATTCAATGACAAAGTCTCCCCCTCCCGCCCCTTTTACTGATGTAACACTGCTCAGCCAGATCAGAAGGGAGGTGTCCAGATTGCAGAGAGGGGCAATCTTCAATTACGATAAGGGAAAAACCTGAAAAACTTGTCAAGGGGGTGCAGGGTTTTCATTGTTTTCATAGAAAGAAGATTGTCCCCTGCTGTTATCTGTCTGGTCTTACAACCAGATTCCACATCTGAGAAGAGATGGCTTACACTAGGTAAAAGGAGTGGGAATGGAAACTTTGCTTGTGAATATCTCTCAAACCATAAAGGTTTGAGAGATAAGACTTATATCGTTCTTCATGTTTTTTTTTTAATGCCTACAAAATAAAATAAAGATAAAATGAAGTATTACTATCCCTTTAAGCATATCAGGTGATGTGTATTTGTGTAATGAGAGAGGCTGTGGCCTAAGGAGATGAACACCCTATGTCAAGGTGTGCATAATTATTAGGCAGCTTCATTTCCTCAGGCAAAATGGGGAGAAAAAGAGATATAACTGACTCTGACAAGTCAAAAATTGTAAAACGTCTTTCAGAGGGATGCAGCACTCTTGAAAATGCTAAGATATTGTGGCGTGATCACAGAACCATCAAACGTTTTGTTGCATCTAGTCAACAGGGTCGCAAGAAACGTGTTGAGAAAAAAAGAGGCAAATTAACTGCCAGAGATTTGAGAAGAATCAAATATAAAGCTACCAGGAACCCATTATCCTCCAGTGGTGTCATATTCCAGAACTGCAACATACCTGGAGTGTCCAGAAGTACTAGGTGTTCAGTGCTCAGAGACATGGCCACAGTAAGGAAGGCTGAAGTCCGACCACCACTGAACAAGACACATAAGTTGAAACATCAAGACTGGGCCAAGAAATATCTGAAGACAGATTTTTCAAAGGTTTTATGGACTAATGAGATGAAAGTGACTCCTGACGGTCCAGATGGATGGGCCCGTGGCTGGATCAGTAAAGGGCACAGAGCTCCACTTCGACTCAGACGCCAGCAAGGTGGAGGAGGGGTACTGGTATAGGCTGCTATTATCAAAGATGAACTAGTTGGACCTTTTCGGGTTGAAGATGGACTCAAACTCAACTCCCAAACCTACTGCTAGTTTTCAGAAGACACTTTCTTCAAACAGTGGTACAGGAAAAAGTCTGCATCTTTCAAGAAGACCATGATTTTTATGCAAGACAATGCTCCATCGAATGCATCGAAGTACTCCACTGAGTGGCTAGCCAGTAAAGGCCTTAAAGATGATGAAATAATGACATGGCCCCCTTCCTCACCTAACCTAAACCCTACTGAGAACTTGTGGGCCCTTCTTAAATGGCAGATTTATGCTGAAGGAAAACAGTACACCTCTCTGAACAGTGCCTGGGAGGCTGTGGTTGCTGCTGCATAAAAAGTTGATAATTAACAGATCAAGAAACTGACAGACTCCATGAATGGAAGGCTTATGGCTGTTATTGAAAAGAAGGGTGGCTATATTGATCAATTTTATTTTTTTTTTTTTTGGAAATGTCACAAATGTTTATTTGTAAATTTTGAGCTGATTGTTTAGTGTCCTCACTGTAATAGATGAAAAAAAGGAAAATGGGAAAAATATCATTTTTCATTTAGTTGCATAATAATTCTGAACACTAATAGTTGCCCAATAATTGTGCATACATAGATATTCTCCTAAGAAAGCCAAAATCTCACGTTTACTTTCTTAAATATTCAGGTTTAAGGTTTCTTAACGTTTTGGATTGATGGAGAGCACTGTAGTTGTTCAATAATAAAATTAATCCTCAAAAATACAACTTGTCTAATAATTGTGTACACAGTGAATATAACCCAGTTTCATTTTTTTATGACACTGTCCTGATAACCATGAATGGAATAACTCTAAATTGCAGAATCACTGGATAAAGTTTGGCATTTTGCATTTAAGCTTGCAGAAAAGGTAATATAAGAAGGCATTCATCAGGCCCATTCTGCATTATAGACAGTAGAAAGTGGTGGGCTACCACTGGTATGGCCTCACCAACTTTATGACAGTGCCAGGGATAGGCTACCAGTAGCTCTGAAGCTGTTGCTCATCTACAGCTCCTGCCATTCTCATTCAGTCAGTGAATCTTTGTTAATCCTACCATTGTTATTATTAGTGCTATAAATTATACATTTATTAGCAACATTATAAAAGAACAGCCCACTATAAAGAGACCTCACCACAGGCTTTTTCTGCTTTTTCTCTTGGGATCATTTGGGCTCAATGGGTTACATTTTTATGGAGACTGCATGAAAGGTATGACCGGTCATTCATACCTACAAAAAGTGAAGTTTCAAGTGGGTACTGTCCGTCTGGGGCGAAAATCCCTATGTGCCTCTTTCACCCCTAGTTTCTACTTTTTTGCTGGATAGGTTTGTGTATTGTGTACAACTGTATTATTTTTATCCACCACAGTAAAATTGCCTTTTTTATTTGTTTAAACTTTGATAGTTATCTTTATAAATAATTGTGTTCAAATAAAAACATTGATCTTGTTTAGATTTAGTTAAAAAAAAGTTACTGTTGGCCGGTCATAACTGGACCTGCATTCATTCTGTTCATGGATGCAGCACTGAAGGGGTTAATACCCCCAACATTTGCCTCAGATTGCTTCATTTTTACTCTCTTCTCAGATTTTCTCTACCTTATTCTAATAGTAAGAAGAGAGAGGAACAGAGCAGTCACAAAGGCAATTTGTATGACACATTGCCTTCGTTAATGAAAATGCTGGTACATGTGATCATTCCTGGAGTGATCAAGTATACCGGCAGATCAGAAAAGCACTGAAACTGAGCGCTCCTGTCCTGGAGCACTCAGTTTCAGACTTTTCAGCATGAGGCGCTCTGCTATCATTTAACCCATGATGTGGCAGGATCCTCATGGGTCCTTATGGGAAGTTTACCCATGATGGTCCTAGCATGTCATGGGTCATTATGGGGATAAGGTTTTGTGTATTACACCAGAAATGTATAACTATATTACAATACACTAAAAACTTGGTGGTGGGAATAGGAAAAGTAGGGGATGTTTTGTTTGTTTGGATCCACAAACCAAAAGGCATTCAACAGCTTTTGTTTCAGTCGATATGATTTCCATTAACCCCTTAAGGACCAGCCATGTGGCCAGCACTTAAGTAGCATTTTTTTTTTTTTTACTTATCACAATCAGGGGTCCCTGAACAGCGTGCAGCTACATGGGAACCCCTGAATTCCATGACATGTAAGTCTTGGGTTCTTTAGGCACGTTCACCCCATGACGTACATGTACATTCTTGGTCCTTAAAGGGTTAAATAGCACTGTATTGCTAGATGAGCATAACTCCAACTTTGCTATATACCAATTTAGTAACACAACTTATAACATTCTTAATTGGTTAATAACCAGTATTGATTCAAAATACTGGGTAAACTAAAGCTAAATGATACTGAGACTAATATACTATGGAAAACAGGAGCAATGCTGGAAAAAACAACTGGACAACAGAGATCAAAACAAATTCCCCCAAATCCCATTTATTAAATAGGGCTATAACGCATTTCATAATAAAGGTGTTTAGAGGCCCTTTTAAAGGGATAGTAATGTTTCAGTGGGAGTAAATCCACAATCCTTCTTTATAGTGTATACTATTATACATTACTTTGGTAATGTGAAATCATACTATTATAAATTATCCCCCTCCCTTCCCTTATACTTATATTATCCTTTGTGCCTCAGAGCTGGAAACGGATTGCGAAGTAGGAAAATCTTTCAGTTTAAGGAAAAACCTGCCCTCTTTCATCAGTGGTGGTGGGGAGTATGGTTTTCCTTATACTGAATAAAGGCAAATTGTTCCTCTTTGCAATCTGTTCAGTCAATCAATCAGATTTCAGATCTCAGGTGATCTGGCTTACCACATTTGTGGCTTACTGGGAAGTAATTTAAAATATTATTTCAGAGAATTTAGAGTGATTTCAGCATTACCAAAGTAATGGATCAATAGTATATATTATAAAAAAGGATTATAGATTTTCTCTCACTGAAGCATTACTATCCCTTTAAAGTGAAACTTTCACTTTGTAAAAAAAAATATGAAAGAGTTTTCTAAACCCTCATTTTTTATTTCAGCAAATAATTTATTAACTATTTACCTTTATATTTCTCAGTTTATGCACATGATATAGTACTTCCTGGAATGCCTACCACACACTACTAACATTCCATACTCCTCCCCATCTAAACTGCCAGTGACTGCTGACAGTTTTTACTTAACCCTTTGAGTGCCAGAGGGGTACACAACACATTGCTTTGCAAGCATTGCGTATCCCTCTGGCACTCAAAGGGTTAATGATTTTTCCTATTTAAGTTAATGGACATTTTAATTTTTCACTTTGATGCAATTGGTTTACCAGAGAATTTTTAATTAAAAAGAAAATTACTTGAGGACTTTTGAGTGTCTTTAGAGGAAATGCAACAAGTAAATATTGAAAAAGGTGCATTATTATGGTTAGAAAATGTATTTTTAGGCAGAAATCCTAACTATAGCAAGAAAAAAGAGCGCAAAAAGAGGAAAATCTAAAAGCAGTGTTTATTAAAAATACCACACTAAAACAATATAAGTTGCGCTTACAGGATAAAAGAGCAATGTACACTTATCTCCCTCCGGATCAAGTATCTCCTCGTTTCAGCAACCCTTGCTCCTTACGGGCCCGCCGTCCTTCTGTTCCCTGTGTCCGTACACCCTCCTTTGTGGCTATAGCGATTCCCAATCAAACTCACCACAATGTACTGGAGTTCAGGCAACAGCGGACACTACACTGGACGTGCTAGTCCTATGGGCAAATACCCGTTGCTCACCGGAGAACCGATCCAGAAAGGGGACCAAGTATTCATATACATAAAAACCCAACGCGTATCGCGAGCCTCTCTGCCCGCTTCATCAGGGGTTGACCCGCGGGTCAACGCGGGTGAGTTTGATTGGGAATCGCTATAGCCACAAAGGAGGGTGTACGGACACAGGGAACAGAAGGACGGCGGGCCCGTAAGGAGCAAGGGTTGCTGAAACGAGGAGATACTTGATCCGGAGGGAGATAAGTGTACATTGCTCTTTTATCCTGTAAGCGCAACTTATATTGTTTTAGTGTGGTATTTTTAATAAACACTGCTTTTAGATTTTCCTCTTTTTGCGCTCTTTTTTCTTGCTATAGATTTTGGTTGTGTATGGACGAGGCCATACTAAGAAGCTGCAGGAGGACGATTAACTGACAGTGTGTTATAATATACCGTTTCATCTCATTCCATCTTCATTCCATTACATCATTATTCATTCTCATCCCCATTGGAACTGCATGAGTCTAACGAATTTGGGAGTAAAACAGAGGATCTGATGGTCCACTAGAGATAAGTGGACATTTTTTAAGACTATCTAACCGGAGACTCTGTGTATATACAGATTGTTTTGCCACATTGATTTACATATTGTACATTTTTATATCGAGTGTACATACTTTGGTCTAGACCTACACTCTGCCCTATAGGTGTTTAGCGCTATCTGTTTTATAGTTTAGAAATCCTAACTAGCCCACAAAAGATATGATTTCCATTTTTATATATTACATTTAACTTGTAGGCTTCATATAATTGAGCAAATTCATTCTGAGGTGAATTCCTGGGCAAGTTAAGGATTAAGGAGTGTTCTTCCAAATATGCGGGAATGCTATTTTAAAGTTAGAAATTAGGGATTATGAAAAAATAAGAGCAAGTGCTTCTATATTGGTCTTGATGATTTTGTATCTAGATATGGAAACAAAGGGGTTAAGGATCTTATGCAAGGGGGGCCAGATACTTGGTAAGACAGAGGAGAATGTAATCAGAAAACAAAATCATTTATATTTAGTTTTATGGCATATAATTACTGAAATATCTGTTGGATATTGTTAATGGCTCAATACAAAGGACAAAGAGTAAGGGAGATTGTATCCGGCCCTGCCTGGTGCATTTTTTTTTGTGTGTTATTATTACCAAGTAATTGTAGGTCAGTGGTAGAGAACACGTAGATATGGGTTTGATACCATTTTAGAAGTTCCTTTTAAAGCCCATATGTTGTAGAAGGAGCATTTAGCCCCAATCTAGGTAATCAAAGGCCTTCTCTACATATGGACCAAGAGTAAGGCCTCCAGTACTTGAGTTATTTAGTATATCTAATGGATTTATAGCTTTTCAAGTAATTCCCTGCATTAAATTTAATAAATTCCAATTGATCAGTATCCATTAGTATGGGAAGAAGTATAGAAAGTTTGTGTAGGATTTTTGTAAAAAAAAATCTGTATTGGGTAGTGCAATGGATCTTTGATTAGCTTTTTGGAATAAGTGATAAATAGGGAGATAACATTGTTCAAGAAATATTATGGCTTTACATAAAATGACTAAATATGCTAGGAGAGGAAAGAGATGAGAATTACACTTCTTATAACAGGTTGTTAAAATTGTCAGTCCCAGGTGGAGGTTACTGCTTTATATTATCACAATTTTCTTCTACAGTAATGGGGAATTGAAGGTCCACATGAGACACTTTCTTCAATGGAGGCAAGAAAAGTATTAATATTCTGTATCTGGATCAAGTCAAATCTGATCATAAAGCTTAGAATAAAACATTGGGAATTTATTAGAAATTGGTTTGGGAGAATATGTGATATTGCCAAACTCCCTTTTCATTGCTTACATGACCCTAATTATTCTTGCATCTCTCAGTTTACAATCTAATAAAGTATGGCCATATCCATCTTCTAGTTGGTCTGCCTACTCAGGGGTAGTTGTTATATGTCATTTCTCATTGGGCAAAAAAAGTTATTATAGTTCTAACATTCTTTTCATTTGCTGCTTTTTAATAGTGAACCTTGCATTTTCATCTTTAAAGGAGATTTAACAAATAATCCAACATTTAGTACAATATGTAAAGTGAAATACAGACCCGTCTCACAAACCTTATTTATTTAGAAATGTAATTATTGCAGTCAAAGTATACTATCCTTCTTACACTGCAAATAATCCATCAGTGTGGACCCTGTGTTTTTATAATAAAGTTAATTCTATGAAAACATACATGCATTTATAATCCAAATGGCATGAAAAAGACTGTAGTTCCTGAAATGATCTTTATGAAGGCGTCACTTCCAATTCCCCTTTAAGCTAAAACAAATACCACATAAGTGTGGGATTGTGTAAAATGTTATGTTTTGAAATGGAATTCATTAATGGTATTCAGCAAAAATGTATTTCCCTTGTAATGTGTAAATTTCCTCTCATACTAATAGTATTAGATAGCTTATTTGCATATAAATAGATTTTAGTATTTGCTGAAGCACAGACCTTGAGTATGTTTTCTTGTTTCATGAAAATCATTAAATAATAAAAGAGTATTAAACAGTGAAAATAGTGCTAAATCCTATTAAATAAAATGAGTAAACTGTGTAAGGTCTAACTATAATAAGAACAGTAATAGTTGCTTGTCTGTGGATGAGAAATAAAGGTGATATCAAAAACACAAGAAAACCGAAAGTGTTGATAGTGACTAAAATAATAAATATAAAACACATGACCTGATGCATGTACACAAGAATCCTTGGTCAATATGTATTAACAAACAGGATAAGATTTTGGGGGAATAAGGCAATGGGAGATGATCCCAGTCAGTAAGGCCCCTCATATGGAGAGCCAAGACTCTTTAGTCTCATCCCTATGGGTCCCCATGTGAATGCACCCTAAAATGTAATATAGTATGAACTACTCTTATAGACAAACCCTTAATTATATATTGTTTTAATAGATAACCTTGTTTTAGTGTAAAAGGTAGTATTCTGTTTATTAGTTAGCAACATTATTAGTTCAAGTTAGCTGTCTTCAGGTTGAACTACAGGAACATTCCTGGAGAAGCATGTCTTCATAGTTTGCTGCAGAAGAGGATAGACAAGTTTCCCCCTCTGCCTTCTCGCTTCTGCCTTCTAAGCCCATAATGGACCACAAAGTATGAGCTTACAACAAGACATGAGTATCATACCTCTGATTATGTTTTCCTTCTAATGTTTGTCTGTGTGAGTTAAGAGTGGACTCCATAGTGGGGGTCGATATTGACTGCCATCATGAGCTATCAGACTAACCACTTACTGGTTCAGGCTTTGTAGATAACAGCAAGTAATTCAAATAACATGAGGAAACACAAGGAGAATATTGAAGAGTCATGTGACTTTCCATATAAAGAGTCATCATAATGAATGGGGACAGCTCCCACCATCTTATTCCCCAAAACTTATCATGTCACTTTATACATACTGAATTGAAAACCTAGTAAGTACTGCCCAGCTTATATTTATGTGGGAAAATTGGTTTCATTATAATACCGTAGATCACACAGAACACCATTCTTCAACAGATTGCAGATTCTAAAACAGATTACATTCTCTTATAACAAAGATCCAGGGAGCACACTGTTGAATCTTGATAGTTGCTGC
The DNA here is from genome assembly GCA_037306005.1 of Rhinophrynus dorsalis. Taxonomy (NCBI): domain Eukaryota; kingdom Metazoa; phylum Chordata; class Amphibia; order Anura; family Rhinophrynidae; genus Rhinophrynus; species Rhinophrynus dorsalis. Next base: position 218,426,159 of record CM074718.1, on the reverse strand, counting down.
CTAAGGAACAACTATGCATCAAGCGGGTTACTTAAATCACAGGGTTCACTTGTGAAGCCTAGTTTCCATGCAACAGGGGTCAGTTTTCTGACAACCAAAAAAGCTTATAGGTCCATTTGGAGCTTCAGAGAGCAGCCTCTGGATTTTTTTTACTGAATCTGCTCCAACTGGAACAGACTTCATTTCATATCATTGTTTTGTTTTAAAGAAGAATTAACACCTCATAATAATTCATTATAATAATAATCTCCCTCTTACCTTATAAACATATGACTTTTGTCCTTGTACCATTGCTCAAAGGATAACATCATCCGTGAGTCCTGGATGTTGCATCTACAAAGGTGTACATAGTTCCTGAAAGGACCACAGGACCTCAACTCTGCCGACTGCAGGTGGTAAAGGGCAATTATTATGTTTTACTAAGTGTGCTTCATTGGGAGCAGAATTAACAAAAAAAAGCCCAGAGCTGCTCCATCCAACACCTGGAAGGCTCCTATCTGCTGCTCGTTAAGGATCAAACAGCTGACCTTCCCTTTCTTTGGCTCTCTGCTGCAAACTCCTGGGTTCCTTGGGCAGTAGAATCATTCTCAGGTGTCCAAGCCTGATACAGAGTGTCTATGAGGACCTTCATCATACAGGACAGGAAATTGCCCTGTGTGATCCAGCAGATGAACAGTGCAGCATGGCGCACAACCCTCTGGTCCAAATAGGATAATGTAGGCTCATGCATGCAGCCTGATTAAGATGCAAATAAATTGACAATTACCTCTGTTTAACATCTACTGGGAAATAGTAAATATTCTCATCATACAATTAATAACAACTATACTACTTGTGATAAATGTTATCTTAGCTATTATTTTATAGTATTGGTATCACATCTGCTAAATTAGATATCACAGTGGATTTTAACCTTTTAAGGACCTGGAGGATTTGAAACATATAGGAGGTTATTTACTAAGGTGTGATAAAAAGGTTATAAAGTGGAGATGATTTCTCCAGTATTATTACTTCTCCAGTTTCTATGTATTCAATGGAGCCACTAAGATTTTGCCAACTTGAGAGATCTTAGTGCAGTGGTTCTCAGTCTTTTTTTACTTGAGGCACCCCTAACACGCAATCTGGAGTTTTCAGGGCACCCCTAACATATTTATTGTAATTTATCAAGCGCATAATGAAGGGCACAATACATAAATATACAGTTATTATTAGATCTCACAATCATAATAACAAAAATATACATATTGTGCATAACAATTTCCATAAAACTACAATTAAAAGTAAATATTTACATTTTTGTCAATGTCTTCGTAGAGAATATGGGGCAGTCTAAGATAATGGCACCCTGGCTGAGAATCACTGTCTTAGTGCATAGGCTCTATAGAGTACAATAGAAACTGGAGAAGTGATATCACTGAGGAAGTCACTCAACAGTCACGGCCCTCCTAAAAGTAACCAACGATATCCAGACGGGCATGGAAAATGGTGACCTCACAGGACCCATTTTTCTAGATTTTGCCAAGGCCTTTGACACAGTAGACCATAATATTCTTATAAACAAACTCCAAAGATCAGGACTGGGTAATAATTCTCTAAACTGGTTCCGATTCTATTTATCAGACAGAATGAAGTATGTGTCAGTTGCCGGCAATGACTCCCTTCAGCTCAAAGTAGCAAGTGGAGTTCCTTAAGGCTCCATTCTTGGCCTTCTTCTATTTTCTCTTTTTATAAATGATCTGCCCAAGGTTTGCAAATCATCTTCAGTACGCATGCATGCAGATGACAACATACTCTATGCTAAAAACTGAAACATATCACACCTTGAAGCCATATTACAACATGATTTCTGTGAGGTTGAAAGAGGGATAGCAAGGAACAAACTGTTCTTAAACACAGACAAAACTGTTACAATGATATATGGCACAAATCTCGGCAATCCATTGTAATGGAGTCTAATCGTAAATTGGCCCCAGTGGACTCCTACAAATATCTTGGTATGTGGCTTGACCCCAACCTCATCATATTGACAAATTAACCTCCAAGCTTTATCCCAAAATCACTACTCTTTTTAGACACAAATCATGTTTAAGTCCCCTGGTTAGAAAACGTATTGTGCAACAGATGTTGCTGCCTGTCATAGACTATGGTGACGTAGTTTATGCTCCAGTGCCATAAATCCATCTTAGTAAACTTGACACCCTGTATAATTCGATATGCCGCTTTAGCCTCCAATGTAATTACACTACTCATCACTGTGATATGATAAAGAACTAAATTGGTTAACACTCAAATCTAGATGTACCCTTCACCTTTCTTGTTTAGTATACAACCACTTCTCTGGAAAACTACCAGACTACCTGAGCAGTACGCTCACTCCTGCTCTCCGTACTAACTATAACATCCACTCCACTGCTAACAACTCGCTACGTATACCACAATACAAGAGAGAAGCAGGAAGATCTGCCTTCTCCTTCAGAGCTCCAAAGGCCTGGAACAATCTGCCTGAAATAATCAAATCTGCTCCCAGTCTGAAATCCTTAACAGTAAATGCTTCTTTATATCTAAAAACAAAGTGTAACTGTTTATAAATTTAATATTCCATATGTATGTATATTCATATGTGTATGTATATATAATAACATGTAATGTATAATGTTTCTCAGTTTGTGTAAATATGTAACCCTTTACTGAAAACTATCCAGGACATACTTGAAAACGAGAGAAATCTCAATGTATTCTTCCTGGTAAAACATTTTCTAAATAAATAAAGTAATCTCCACTTCATCACCCATCACTCCTTATTGCATCTCTACCATTGTTTCACAATGAGTTATGCTCTTGTCTAGAAAACTTACTTTTGATAACACCCCTAGAAACCATTATTATAAATGTAAACATAAGTCCTATATAAAATCTGCCGATTGTTATTTTAGCAGCCTACAAACCTATTTCTTGTATGCATTATTAATCTAAATGCAGAAGTGATTAGTAATATAAGCAAAGGTGGTTCGCATACATAATATTCCTATTGGGTGTTCTGTATTTTAAAGTAGCGAGGAATAAAAAATGCAGTGTTCAGTGCTTTCTGCAAGCAAAGAAGAATCGTTGAAGGAATGGTATCACCTGACATGAGGATAAAACATAGTCATTATGCTGTACTACAAGACAGCATTTTTTTTTATAAAATCTGTCATAGAAATGTATAGGGTAGGCAGTGGCTACATTTGATAAATACATTAATAGTAAGTTTACCAGTAGAAATTAGTGAAACCTCTACAGTTTGATTTGTGGATTTATTCAGAGGACCTGGAGAAAATACCATGTCCATCCAAAGCTACTCATAATGGATCACATAGGTGAAAAAAGGAAAGAGGAACTGGGGTGGAGAGGGACAAAGAAGTTGCCTACTCACATCAGAAACCAAGCAAAAGAGGGAGATTGGGAGTGCTGTAGAAGGGGGAGGTGGACATAGGGAGCCTGTGGGGAGAGAGAAGGTGGCAGTGGGGAGTCCAGGGAAAAAGGAGGTAGCCGCGGGGAATGGGGGAGCAACAGCTTTGATCCTTGAGAGAGGATATGGCAGTGGGGGGCCTAGGAGACAGAGAGAAGGCAACATCAGAGAACATGAGGTAGCAAGTAGCATGGGAAGTGCATGGGAAAGGGAGTGAGTCTTCCATCAATCAGACAAGTAGATGGACAGAAACCAATTTTTATTAACATCCAAAAGTAAGCAAACTTGCTTAATTTTTATTCTCTAGTCATCACGCTATCACTTTTCCTTCTACCTTTTCACAAGACATGTTTTGTGTCTTGACAAACATCATGTTTCATGCTAATAACACATTTACAGAATTGCTTTGTTCAACCCAAGTGTGTATTGGCTATTGGATTCACGAAAAGTCAGTTTTTTCTTCCATGGTAAATTTCACAGGAACACAACTAAAACATTAGTTGACAAATTTCCACCCTATTGGATATTTCAAGTCAGGAATTTCCCACAACTAGCAATGGGCAAAAGTTTTAGCCTTAACATTGAAATAGGCGAAAAATAGTACTTTCCGCCTAGTGGGAAATTTCCAAGGTTTTTCAAGGTGTAAAAAAAAGCTCCAGAAACGCAGGCGAAACGTCTAGTTTTTGATCCTGTCATCTACCTGTACCTGATGATTGAAGGCAGAGAAGTGTCTTGTATTCATTATGTATTCACATCGCTCTACAAGTATTCATGCTGGTGTCTTTATTACATGTGGAAAATGGACACAGCATTAAAGAAGGAGTGAAAGGAGAATTAAAGAGCACAAAATTGTTACACAATATCAAGTTACTTCAATGATATTGTGCTGATACCACACAAACACAGAGACTGAGGAAGATGGGGAGCCGATGAGAACAAATGGAGATGGTGAGACCATTCTGATTGACTATACTATGCAGTTATATGTGTGGTTTGCTCTCCATATATCCTATGCTGATAAAGCTATGGCTATACTCTCTCTGGATATGGTTTGCCATGTTTCAGCTTTGATGTGATTTTGACTATCTAGTGGACTAGTCGATGCACGTGGAAAAGGATCACCTGGAAGGTGGTCTATATCATTGTTATATGGACTCTGTTGTGGTATTATGGAGTCTGCTGCAGCTGCAAGGTCCTTCACTAGAGGCATTTCAGTACAATATAAGCCCCTTCTTATCTATATATTACCTCTAAATTATTACAGTATTTAGGTGGCTACTATTTGGTGTACATAGATGCCAGCATCTAGTGACAGGCCTTTTGTTTTTAGTTAAGTATGTGGAGGGGGGAGGGAATGGTCTCAGGGTGTTGAATTGCTACCTCTTCATAGGAGCATTAAATGATGTTTCAATAAAAATGTATACCATTTTGATACTATTTTTGTGATTTATTTATATTTAAGGGTTTCATTTTTGAGTGCCTAAATAAGACTATTGCTTCTTCTTTTTTACATAGAGATAAAGGAAAGAGGAGAGAAGGGGCACCTAACAGAGTAGTATATTGATACAAAAATGTGGCTTTGTACCCACTTGTTAAGTTCCTATTAAGGGGGTTCTTACATTTGGAAGTGGTCTACCAAGCACATACGTGCAGATTAGACAAAACTGGCCCGTGGAAGAAATTATTCAATACCCCACTTCCACTTGGGGATTCTTTCAAATGTAGATAGTTCAGCAGCTCATCCAAGTCTAAACGGTGCTCTACCAAGTGTCCCACCAGTCAGACCGAAAACAGAAAAAGAAACAAGTGCCAGTAGGATTCACCAGAGATGCATATAGCGCTTGAACTATTTAATCACATAGAATATACGATACTCACAGAGTATGTTGAACCGATGATTCCTTCATACACGGTATTTAAAATTTCTTGCAGGGATTTAAGTATATTGCTTGCCCCTACTCAAGTGTTGCTCCCTGATAGGACTGTGGATCCGGCTTTCACTTTTACATCCAAAATGAATTCACCTGGAGATGCGTGCCGGGTGGTAATATCAAATTTATTTAAAAGCTTTCTAACATAAAAACATTTGTGTTCAATAACACTAAAAAGAATATCTCATTCTATATATAATAAGTATGCATGTAACGCATTTCGTGGCCTTAATATCGCCACTTTTTCAAACACTGCTATACAAATAAACAACTCTTTTAAATACCGGTGTATGAAGGAATCACCAGTTCAACATATTCTGTGAGTACAGAATATTCTATGTGATTAAATAGTTCAAGCGCTATATGCATCTCTGGTGAATCGTACTGGCACTTGTTTCTTTTTCTTTTTTCTTTTTTACAGCACCTCTAAAAGATTCAAGGAATATAAAGGTAGTGGGCAAGAAGTGGCAGGCAACGAAATGCGTTACATGCATACTTATTATATATAGAATGAGATATTCTTTTTAGTGTTATTGCAAACAAATGTTTTTATGTTAGAAAGTTTTTAAATAAATTTGATATTACCACCCGGCACGCATCTCCAGGTGAATTCATTTTGGATCTAAAAGTGAAAGCCGGATCCACAGTCCTATCAGGGAGCAACACTTGAGTAGGGGCAAGCAATATACTTAAATCCCTGCAAGAAATTTTAAATACCGTGTATGAAGGAATCATCGGTTCAACATACTCTGTGAGTATCGTATATTCTATGTGATTAAATAGTTCAAGCGCTATATGCATCTCTGGTGAATCGTACTGGCACTTGTTTCTTTTTCTGTTTTCTTTTTTACAGCACCTCTAAAAGATTCAAGGAATATAAAGGTAGTGGGCAAGAAGTGGCAGGCAATGCTGAGGATGACCTAATGATGACTGATGATAATGATCTAGAATATATCCCACCAGCATCCTCCTCTTGTTCAGATACAGATGAAGTTGAAAGTTAGAGAGATGATGACATGGCCAGAAAGTTAGCTGAGAGGCAAAGGCCCAATCTTCCACCACTGAAAAAGAGCACTGTGCCTGTCTATAAGCGGCTTGAGAAAACAATATGAATATCTGACCATGGACAAGCAAAGATGCCTAAAAATAGACAGTCATCCTGCTGGTCATCATCAGCATCATCACCACTTCCAAGTCCAAGCCCCACTCAGCCACACACAGTTGTGCTGAGTAACCAGCAGCAACAACATCACTAATACAGGGTATTAACATCCACAACCTTACTTATGATGAGTGCCTCTGCTGCTGCTGCACCTAATAGTAGTAGCAGTAGAATTACATCAACATCTAGCCCCAGTGGTAGTAATATCCCCTGAGGAACCCCGCAGTCCATCAAGTCCACAGTATGGAGATACTTCACTCAGGATCCAAAAGCTAAGCATGTGGCTATTTGTTGTATGTGCAAAATGCACCTGTCAGAGAGTGTGCCACTGCCAACAGTTAGCTCGGTCCAAATAACATCTATGGCTCTTACTACAGAGGAGTCGGATGACTCAGGGTTTGTTGTAGTAGATGACAAGTGTCATAGAGTGTCTACACATACTGCGACCACCCCCACCACCTCCACAAGTGATGGTGTTAAAGCAATAAAGTTACACAGTTCTACATGCACAAATATAATGCAAAAGTAAGCCTATGGAATAGTAAACGTGCGAAAATGTTGTCGGTTGACATGCTGACCTTTCTCTTTTGTTGAAAACAGCAGCTTTAAAGAACTAATGTCATATGTTGCACCCTGATGGAATATGCCAAGCTGCAGTTATTTTTAAAGAATGGTTATGCCAATGTTACATAAGCAGGGAGTTAGTGTTGTAGACAAAAGGCAAAGGCACTCCACCTACTAAGAACCTTTTCAAGGCATATGCTGTTGTAAGACTCACATCTTTGACTTTTAGGTATTTATTTCTCTACTTCAGCCCTCAGAAAAAGTAATATTGTGTTGGCAAATGTTGCAGTCATAGGAAATATAAGCAAAAAATTATTGACGGTGACAAAAAAAAGAGAAAATTTACACAAAAAATCTAAAAATCATTGTTTTTTTTAAAAAAGTCATGCAGGAAAGTTTTCTGACTTTTTGCCCACCCCTACTCACAACATAGAATATTCTGCCACCCTATACAATTGATTTATGTAGGCTGGAATTTCCAGCCTTATAGGAAAATACCACTTAATTTCCCATTGGACTCGACTATAAAAGGCAAGAATTTCTCACACTTCAATATGGATTATGTTGCCTTAGCCCAGTCAGCTGTCTGACACCTAATATATTTTATATATTTTTTATTTATTTATTTTTATCATTATTAACTGAAAAACAAAATCAACAACTTCTTTCTCTAGACTACCCCAGCACAGAGACAATAACAGCAAGATCAGCAAGCAAACAGGTCCCCAGCTGCCTGTGTCTTGCCAGTCAGTCACGTGGAATTTTGGGGTATTTGGGGTTAACATCCTTCCTCACGTCTTCTCCCCAGAATGTCCCCAGACTCTCCTAATACATAGAAAAAAATGTCCTACCTGAAAGACTCCATAAACTACACTTCAATTCCCCTTTATCTTCTCAAGTTCAAAAAATGTGCTACTTTGTCCTCTCGCAAACACAGAATGACATGCTGTGAGAGAATGACACCCTTGTATATGACTGTAGAAAAGTAGAGAAACCTTTCACATGGCGGAGAAAAATGTTTCCTCCCATTGATTTCAATGCAATAAGCTATGTGAAAAAAGTGGAAAAACTGCATGTTTCGCTGGAAATTATTTGCCAATTGGGAAGTGCCATTATTCACCAGTTTAAGTTTGACGCAAATACTTTCTCCCATCCCTAGTTAGGACATACTTCTTGCTCCTTCTGTTTCAACTTACTCTATTTTACCTTGATGATGGATGTTCTCTCTGCCTCTTCTGCCTTGTGCTTTCTCTCTGAATGTGTGGACATTCGAGTGGGGATCACTTTGCTGCCCTCCATGCTATGCTTGTTATGTACTCTGTAAACTAAAATGCATGGGCCTCCTATATTGGTGGAAGGAGGTGGCACCTGGCATATGCCACGGGTTGGTCTCACTGGAAGAAGTTGTGAATACTTGGGAGAAAATCCTGGGGGAGGAATGGTGTTGTCTTTCTCCACCTTTTTTGTTTCCTTACCCACCTTCCCTCTCAATATCTGTGCTGCTGGGGACACTGCTGGGGCCCATGCCTTTTGGTGGTGGCTTGATATGGGCTCTTTTTATAAAGTCATCAGTGTCTGTAACTATGCCCCCTGCCAGGTAGCATACTTCCTCCCTACTCCGTTTGCTCCTGTCATCTTTCATTATGTTTTGTGGACACCTGGTTGGGGTTATATATATATATATTTGTGCAGCTTTTATGAAATGCTCAAAATGAAATATTTGTGCCTAACTGTGCTGGGCCTTTGCAGTCCTTCTTGAGCAGCCATACTTGGAAGGCAGAATGGGGTGGGATCTGTAAGGCCATGATTCTTTTGCCCATTTTATGTTCTGATTCCAAATTTTCCAGGGAAGACCGCAGAAGCCCTGCCCATATAATGGTGCTGCTGGTATATGCGCCTCCATTGGAGAACCTTTGTTGCGTGGAATGTTTCTATTGCCTTCCATTTCCATATCCCGGATCCCCTCTCATGAGTGTGCGCTCTTTTGGATGGGGGATGCATTAAGAGATTTGGGAGCAGTGTTCATTGTTCTATGTGCCAGAACTTATGTGTGTTTCGTAAGTCTGACCCCCTCCCCCCTCCTTTTTTTTCTTTACCATGTGCAATATGCTCTTCTTTTTATTATGTTACTTATCTATGTCAATTTATTTGATCTCCAAGCTGGCGAGACTTCTATATGTTTTTACTGTTTCAGTGTTTGGACATAGGTTGAAGACTTCTCCCAAAGAGATTGGGTACAAGATCTTCATTGGATAGTGGTAGGGTGAGGACAGGATGGGGGGTTTGGGCTATTCAGGGAGATAGAATGGGAGTTTGTTCTTGGGGTTAGGCATTGGGTCCCTTCTTCCCTTTGGTGTTTTTTTTTAATTCATCTTCTCTCTCCTCCCTCCCTATTTGCTGGCAGGCTGAGCCCCCTATGCTTTGGAATCATACCCAGTGCAGAAATGTGGGACACTCACTTCCTTATAGGATGACATGAGTCTTCAGCTTTATAAGTTAATTTTGTGCTATGTTCTGGGCCTCAATAACCCCATCAAATGCTCTTTGATTATGAACTACTTAAATAAACATATGCTGGATATAGTCATGCTGCAGGAAATCCATTTATGTGGGGGCAATTTTCTTTTCTTAAGAAGCACTGGGTGCATAATCATTACTACGCTACTTATTCGTTGTACGCTAGAGGGAGTCACAATACTGATTAGGAAAACTGTATACTTTTTACTTGATGACCTCAAGTCTGATGATAAGGGTAGATATTTATTTATCTCTTCCACTTTGGCTGGTTCCCCCACTTTGCTAATCAACATCTATATACCACCCCTGTTTACCCTCAAAGATTCTGACAGAGGCCCTTGCTTAAAATGCTGCTAGGCCCGAGCATCAGGCAATATGCAGGGTGACTGATGGAGATCTGTATCACCTAGGGATGATTGAGACAATCATGCACTCCGGGATGATTAGGACCTTTACGGTACTCCTCCATGATATGGGATTAATAGATCTGTGGTTAGTCCTGCATCCGGGTAAGTGGGGATATTCATGTCACTCTGCCACATACAGAACCCTGTCGCAGATAGACCATGCCTTTGCATCTGAGCCTACTTGGTAAATGGCGAAGAGTTGTACTTTTTTTACCTATAGTGTCAACATATCACCAATTTGACTTGAACTGTCCCAGGACTGAGATGTGCTACCGCTTAGATGGAGATTGAATCCAGTCTGGCTCTCTATGCCCCCCGATCTTGAAGGGTCATGGCTCTGACTGAACTCAGCATCAGATGACATAGTTTAGTAAACAGCTAAGGTGTTTGCAATGGGTTCATTAATGTCTATTATTAAGTCCTCCTTTAAAAAGGAAAAGCGCTAGTAGATTTTAGATCTTGATGATGCAGTTAGGGAGGCAGAGAAGGACTATACTGAGCATACCACTACCGCTTCATACAATACTTTTTTTATCCACTACTTTAAATCTGAATTTGCGACTTGCTAATCTTAATGCCACCCAGATGTTCTACAAGACCCAGAATATAGTTGAGAATGGAGACAAGGTGGGTAAGATGATGGCTCACCTGAATAAGGCTAATCAGGGGTCACATTATATTACGCATGTTTGGGATGGATCTGGGTATATACTGACTAGTGATCAGGATATAAACCAGCAATTTGCCTCCTTTTTATATGCAGTTATAATGCTCACACCTCATCTTGACAGACATCTCAACTTTTCTTCGAGAATGTACCTTACCTCATCTAGGATTATGAGGGCAGATAAATGCTTGATGCTACTATCATGCTTCAGGAAGTGGTGGAAGTGGAACAGTCCCTTTCCAATTCCAAGGTGCCAGCAGAGATGGATTGTCAGCTGAATGGTACAAATACTGTGCAGACACTCTTGCACAACATCTACTCCATGCTTTCCTAACCACCTTTGACTGCTGCTCTCTTACCCCTCTATGAACAGTGCCATGATTGTTGTAATTCCAAAGCAGGGGAAGGAATCCTCTCTCTGTATATCCTATAGGCCCATTTCACTCCTGACAAAGGGCAACAAGACTCTTGCTAAAATATTAGCAACTAGACTGAACCGTGTAATTTCTACATTTTTAACTCCATTCAGACCAGACTCTGTTTATGCCTGGGAAGTCGTCTATATATAATCTTAGACAATTATTTACATACCTCTCCCTTCCTCATGACAATGGTGGTAATCAAGTGATCGCATCATTGGATGGAGGCAAGGCATACGTGTGGGAGATACTCCCTCACTTTGGATTTGGACACTAGATCAGAGTCCTATATGAAAACCCATCAGGTATTGTGTGGGAGGAGGGTGCTCCCTGAACTTTGTTTGAACAGGGGTACGAGAAAGGGTTGCCCATTGTCTCTGGCCTTGTTTATCCTAGCTATAGAACTCCTAGTTTCGTTGATTTTAGGATTTTGTGTTAATGGGATGGAGATTGTTTGCTCTGTATGTCGATGATATGCTTTCCTTTTTGGGTGATATAGAGCGATCCCTAAAGAGGCTATTAGAACTGGTAGTCTACTTTGATCAATTTTCTGGACTGCTGATCAAATGGTCCAAATCATCTTTATTCCTGCTAGACCCAGTGCCTGACCCAAATATTCCTAGACTTTTGTTCATTAATGAGAGTCAATTCCTTCAAATGCCTAGGTATTACAGTTTTCGACTCCATAGGTTCCTTTCTGGGTATCAACCTGGTCCCAGTCATAAATGACATAAGAAGGCTGCTTGGCGGAGTTTACCTCTTAACGTTATAGAGCACTCAAACTTAATAAAAATGGTGATCCTCCCCTAGGCTTTTTTATATTTTTCAGAATTATCTCCACATTTCTCTGGGGAGGGAAAGGGGTTAGAAATGGATTGGCAACCCTGCAAAAGTCACGTGGTGGAGGGGGGCAATTGCACTTCCTGACTATTACTACTACTTAACTGCACAAGCACATTATGAGGGCAAATTAAAACATGACTTATGCATTCACTGCTCTGGATAGAGTGACCCTGCGTGAGGGCTTTTTCCTGACACAGATGCTCCTCATGGGACCACAAGCAAGCTCATCAATGACCAATGTGGCAGTCACAGCTCATACAACTTGGAAAATTGTTCAGCAGCTTTCAGGATATGCAGCTGTTGATCCAGCGACTCCTCTCTGGCATAACAATGCTTTAGGGCACTTTTACAACATGGATTTTGGAACTGTTTAGAACAAATATGGTATGTCTGTATCAAGATAACATTCTCAAAACCTTTCAACAGCTTTGAGATGAATCCAGTTTGTCAAATTCTTTATTCTACTCGTATCTATGTCTGCGTTATGCACTTCTGGTGCAATGACCAGGGAATACTCTAGTGACTACGGAAATAAATCTCTTCACCGAAGTTAGAGCCCACAGACCGAGGTATATGTTCTCATTCCTCTACAGATGGATAAAAAGACAAGTAAATTCCCCCATTGATCATTTACATGCTAAATGGAAGTAGGATTTGGTGCCTATGAAGGACTGGGAGTAGGACATAGCTAAAGCTAGCTCTTCTGCAATCTCTACCCACACCAGATATCAACTTCTGCAGATGAAGATTCTCAATCGAATTTACTTCACACCAATACTGTTAAAAAATGGGTACATGAAATACAGATATTTGCCCCTTCTGTGGTGGAGAGAGTGGTACTTTTGTTCATGTGATCTGGACATGTCCGGCGCTACAGGCCTTCTGGACCAAGGTCTTCGATAGCCTATCAGACAAGTTGGGAAGGCAGATCTCCCAAGCTAGCTATTCTTTCAATTACACCTGATGATATACATTCAGGCCCCACAAATTCCTTCCTTTATGAAACCCTAGTAATAGAAGACCATATGCCGAGTCATATTCACTTGCAACTACTCTTACTGTCTATAATTCCTTTTATATGATGTACCTTTTTATATTGCAATTGCTATTGCATTGATATATATACCTTATCTGTACATGTTGGCACTTAAATAAAAACAGATTTAAAAAGATGACGACATGGACAAAGCAGGGTCCATGCATTGGATCATCTATTCTCAAGGCAGCTATTATGTTGTAGACATTATCAAGACACAAAACCAGTTGACAAGGAGTGGGGTACAATCCATTCCCCTATCACCTAGTTTATTACATCAATGGCCTTGTGAAATTGTCTCTCAAAACTTCAAAGTGGCGCACCGATAGCATGGGCTACCTTGCTGCTGTTTTTATAATTACTTAATAATACTACCAGAACCTGCAGGGTACAACACTCTTCATCAGTTCCTTAAAACCTCTGTTTTCTACAAAAGAGTAAGGCAGCATGTCAACATCCTGGCAACTTTACCATTCCTCAGGTATACTTTGGTATTATTTTTATGACGTGTTTGACTCCTTCCCAAGGACTCAGAAAGTGTGAGTTGGCAGTACATGGTAGTAGAATTGTGTAACTTTATTGCTTTTACAACATAACTTGAGTAGGTGGTAGGGGTGGCGACGGGAAGTGTGGTCAGCCTATGACTCTTGTCATCCATGACATAAGACACTGAGTTATACTCTTCTGCAGCAGGAGCCATAGGTGTTATATCAAATAAATAAAACCTTGGGACACTCTCTGACACATCAGCATCATCACTTTTATGTGCCTCAGAGCCCCAGGAACTAATAGGAGTGCTTCTGCTGCTGCTAGTTGTGGCACCTTTTGATGGTGTGTCTCCCAGTCAGACCTGTGTTTGTTCTTCTGGTTGAATCTCAGTGAGGAGGTGCCTAGGTGTGATCCTGCTTTCTCCCTCCTCACATGTTCTTACACAGACAACAGATAGCAACATGTTTAGCTTTTATATCATGAGTGAAGTATCTCCATAAAATAGACTTCATAGACTGAGGGGTTCCTGAGAGGCTACTGCTATGACTATTACTACTACTACTATTACTGGGGCTAGATGTTCCAATAACAGCAGAAGAACTCCTCATAGCTAAGGTTGGATCAGCTATTGATGACCTGTGTTGCTGTTTTTTTTAATTTACACTAGAGTGTGTGGCTGGGTAGGGGTTAGATTTGGAATTGGTGATGATGCTGATGATGAATGACAGAAGGATTGTGTATTTTTAGGCATCTTTACTTGGCCAGAGTCAAACTTTCCAACTGATCTATCAAGGAGTTTAAAAATAGGCACAGTGCTCCTTTTCAGTGGTGGAAGATTCAGCCTTTGCCTTTGACTTTCAGCTAAATTTTTGGGGTGTTCTACCTCCAGAGATGTGGGGTTGCAATGGGGGCAAGTTTTGCTCCCTCTTTCGCCAACTTATATATGAGTTGGTGGGAGGCAACCTACATCTTTGGAGGTGGTAACCGACATTGTGGATCGATTTTGTGGTACGGGAGGTACATTGATGATCTCCTGTTTATCTGGGGTGGTACCAACATTGAAGCCGGATCAATCTCACCCTTCAAGGGGATTCTGCTTTATGTAGGATCTAGACTAGTATCTATAGGAAGCCGACATCCAGCAATGGTCTTCTTCATGCCAAATCTGCTCATCGGAAATCTCAGATCAATAATATTCCCAAGGGACAGTTCCTGCGATTGCTCAGGAACTGTTCCTCAGAGGCCGCTTTCGCACAGGTGGCTCTTGATCTGAGACAGAGATTTGTGGATAGAGGCTATGGGAAGAGGCTGCTGGATGAGGCCCTTAGTTTTGCTAGATCACAAAATAGGGTTGATTTGATTGGAGATAGACCTCCGGTTGCCTCTAATTCTGTGAGACGTGATGTCAGATTCATTAAGGATTTTAGTTCTCAATTTGGATCTATTTGTGATGTGATCAAAAGGTATTTACCGTTGTTGCACACGGATACCAAGTTGGATGATATCTGGATGTGATTTTGTGACAAGGAGGGGTCTCACTGTTGGTAACATTGTGTCTCCCAGCTTATTATTGAGTCAACGGGCGAAGCCAACGTGGTTGAGATATACAGGATTCTATAGATGTGGAGCAACAGTTTGTAAATGTTGCCAGTATGCCAAAGTTTCAGACAGTTTTGCCAGCACTGTGAGTAATGTTAGCTACAATATTGTGGGTTACATTAATTGCAGTTCAGAATGTGTGATACACATGCAAGACTTGGGACATAAGTCATACTTTTTAGGGCGTTTAAGGCAATGGGCGCGGGGTATATGTGTAATGTATTGTTTACATCATGAGGATATGTTTATATGTGAGACTAATATCATATATCTTTTCACTATATATTACTATTACTATAATTATTTTCATTACAAATTATTATTTAAATATTTTTAAGTTTCATCCTCTATACATATTCTCAAGTTTTTTGCGTTGTTTGCGACATACACATATACCCCCTCTTTTCTCCTCATGACACTTCTCCCGTTTTTGTGGTCCAGTGAGCTATATATCATAGTGGGTCTGGGGAATTTATTAGCCACGGCAGGGATTTTGTTTTCCTTGCTATGGTTTTATACCCAAATGTATGTTTGGTTGTTTCCTTGTCCTTCATCACTGTTTTGCTTTATGACATTATCCGGTTATGCCTCTCTATCTGGTCACTTTAGGTAGTGCAATGAGTAAGTATATAGAAGGTGCTAATAATGTTGGAAATCCCACTATGAGAGATTTCCTTTGTGTTTTAAATTTTAACCAATCACCACACTACCGAGGTTTCTTCAGTAGGTTGATTGCTAGCACCTTGAGTCCATGAATAAGCGATTGATAGTGCGAAACATGTCGGACTTATGAGCCTCTCCTTTAGAAGTCCTGCTTTATGCTTCCTCTCTACCCAGTCGTTGTTACGTATGTGCATCTACATGTTGGTTTTTTATGAAGTGTTGGAATAAAGTTCGGTGGATTTTAAACACATGGATGTCCAACGTATTGATATTCATGTCTGTGTGCTATCAAATCTTTGACATTGTTACACTGTTATATTTTCCGTGTTTGGAGAATCTGTGCACAGGACTTTGGCAGTATATGGAGATGTTATATATATATATATATATATATATATATATATATATATATATATATATATAGTGTTGAAGCGTGTTTCCACACTCTTTCTTCTTTGAAAATTTTTGGCAATGTCAAAACCTCTCTCACTCTCAACTTCATATGTGATGCTGGAGGGATATATTCTAGATCAACATCATCAGCAGCAATTAGGTCATCCTCAGCATCGTTTATATTCCTCTGGACTTTTTTAAGTGTCAAACTATTTCTAATACAATCTAAAACAGAT
Source organism: Rhinophrynus dorsalis (assembly GCA_037306005.1). Lineage (NCBI taxonomy): Eukaryota > Metazoa > Chordata > Amphibia > Anura > Rhinophrynidae > Rhinophrynus > Rhinophrynus dorsalis. The sequence goes on along the minus strand of CM074718.1, from coordinate 218,409,785 downwards.
ATTTCTCTTAGATTAGAACCATTTCCTTTTTAGTTCAAGGATATCTTATCTCATTTGTTTGCCTCAGTTTTAATATACAGTACATCACACTTATGCATGCTAGGAATATGGAATATTTAAAAGGCTGTAAACCATATTCATCTTATTTGATGCAGAGGCTGAAGAACTGGAGCAATTCTGGAGCAAACCAGCTTCACTATCATCATCATCATCACATTCCATCAAGTAGTCTTCTACTTTTAGTGACCTAACGGACTAGCGCTCTCCTCTGTTCACAGTCTTGGATGTTCTCCCATAGCTCCTATAACTGCCTGGATTGCATAAGTCCATCTCATATACTGTCTGCCTTTTCTCCTACTATAGGGGATAAATACAATTTCTCACTGATTTAAATTGGATATGGGAAATTTTTATTTATTTGGGGTCATTGGTTTGCCCTTGTAATACATCAATTCTTAGTACCCACTGTACCTTTAAACATATAAGAAATGTCATGAACAGAAGTTAGAATTAAATGGTTTTTACTTGTTTTGTTTTTGTCTTTTTCTGGTTGCTTCGCAGAGATTTTTTTATTTGACATTTTCAGTGTCAGATGCCTGCGGTTATACTCTAGTGCGCATTTAGCAAAACAACTCTAATTATCCACTGAAGATGTTCTTATTATTCATATTACTATAGAAAGTGATCAGAACCCTGCAAGCATATAATTATTTTAGTTAGTATTGTTTATTTACACAATGCCTGCATATTCAATAAAGCATGGCATTTTAAGGGACACATGAGAAAAACACATATTAAAAACGTATTATTGTAGATGAAACTCAAGAGATAAGCGACACTTTTCACTTTTCAAGTACACCATAGAATGTGTCATTTTCAAAGCTTACAGCATACAATCCGAGGCACCAAAAATACACTGATATTAGCAGTTTCAGACTGTGGTCCATATAAACCAGTGAGGCAAATATACTAAAGAAAGTGGTGCACTTTTGAGGAAAGCAAACAAAAACTCCTATTGATTTAAATGGGGCTTTTAATCCCTTGAATGCTGCAAAAGTCTTCAATACAATGCAGAATCTTTGGAATTTTTATGTGTGTAAGGTGGGGCACCTGGTTTCTTAGTGTGTATGAATGGGTATTCATAGGTGTTCATTTATGTGTTACTCATCTGGATATTTAGCAAAAACATAGTTCAGGTGTATACCATGGAAATGCACTGGGAATGTACAAATCTGCCAATAACATTCATTTTCATCCACTATTAATCAGCTTACAAATCCCACGCCAGCAGGCATGTATTGTTTTACTGCATACAGGCACACACACACACTCCTCCAGTGTTAAGAGATCAATGCAATCAAGCCCCAAATTCCACCACATACAGATTTCCTCTCCTTGTTAGTACATATGCAATAGACGAATGTAATACACCCAAAAATCTATACACTACCCCACTGCCCTGCCCTTGGAGAAAGTGGTGCAAAGAAAATAATTTCAGTGCACAAAATATATCTATATACACAATGTGTCACTTTACACAATGGTTGGCCTTGACAAGAGACAAAGTCATGATCAATGGTAAATACCCAAGAGCATTTATAAATTATCTCATACAAGTAGTGGCAGATAATATAATATGAGATACCCTGCAAATTGTATCTATTGCTAAAGGTTGGCCTCTGCACTAGATTTACCAAGGGAGTGATGAAACTCTCCAGTCATAAAAAAGCTATTTTAATTTTATCCTGTGTATAAATAAATAAAGGCTATTAGTAAATATGGTACAATTATCTTGTAACATTTGCAGTTTCTCTAGCAGCACTATAAAATGCAACATATGTGTGTGTGTGTATATATACATATATATATATATATATATATATATATATATATATATATATATAATCTTTAAATATACTCAGCCTGGGGATGTTCCAGTGTCGTACGAGACAGCTTGACATCCCCAGGCTGAGTATATTTAAAGATTACATTATTCTATATGGGACGTGCACCAGTGTAATAATCTTTGAATTTAAATGTTTGAGATCCAGTGAGTGCCACTGTCATTGTATATATATGTATATATATATATATATATATATATATATATATATATCCTATAACATAAAGTGTTAGAATGCGTCGCTCCCTGTAAGCGTAACCGCACATGTGCAGTAGAGACTGCTGTTCCAGCAGACTCTACTGTGCATCTGTGGTTTCGCATACAGGGAGCTTCGCTTTGAGCCGTCTGGAGCTCCCCGCTAAGGATCAACGCATTTGGTGAGTCTCTATTGCGCATGACTGCAGTCATGTGCAGTAGAGACTCGCCGAACACACTGATCCGGTGGGTGCACTTTAGCCCGTGTATATGGGCTTTCATACTAGTATGTATATATATATATATATATATATATATATATATATATATATATATATTAAAATACAAAAAGCAGGAGAGCACTAGACTTACCCTCAGTATAATATAACATAATAAGGATGATTTACAAACATAAATATAATACAATATCAACATTTATTAGACAAATAATAATAAAATGCCCCAGTTGGCTACACGGTATCTTTTGTCAAACAGCCAGAGTATTAGATACAGGAGGTGAACATTTTCTTGGTGAAACAATTCTTTAGTGATTCTGGGATACCAAAGGTTAAGTGTGATGAACTTTTGCAGTGGACAACGGACGGGAGAAGGTCAGTATCATCATATGAAATATCATGCATAGGTGCCCGCTATCCACCTATGTTTATCATCACGGACTACGGATGGGAGAAGGCAAGTGGAATCTTGATTATACGTTTTTTTGGAGCTCCAATTTTTTAGTGATATATATATACCCAGTACCAATGAGGAATAAGGAATCCAATGAATCATGCACTACTTAGTATAAAGCAGGGATGAACAACATTAGGTCTTAAATGTGACCTAAGATCTCATAAAACATCCACCAAATTTACTTTAGTCTGGATAGAAAATCTTAATGCCAACTAGAAATTCATTTTGCATAGATTAACTCTCCAAATATTTTTAATTACTAATTGATTAGTAATTGATAGCATGTCCACATAGGCACAGGGACATAATATGTGGTCCTAAATAAAAATGCAGTCCATGCAGAACTGATTTATACTATATTAGGATTTTGTGCACAGATTAAGAGAAGGGAGGATTTACTTTTAAGAGATGCTAGTGTTCTTTTTAATCATTATTAGTACTGGACAGGCAAGTCTGTTCCTCTGGGAGCAGACTTGCTGTTGAAGCCGGGACAGCATTGTGACTGTCTGCGGATCAATTGCACAGGGTTCAGAAAAGAGACCTTGAGGTTATGCACTAAATCCTGATAAAGAGGTGATAACGTTGAGCTAACTTCTCCGGTGATATCACTTCTCCTGTTCCTATGTCCTAAGTTTGCTGCTGTGAGCCACTAATTTCTGAGTTGCTTTCCAGTTGGTTGTCAGCCTAGTGATTCAGTTTCCGTACAACCCAAACAGATAATAGGAGCCATTTTGAGGCTGTATAGAGTCCAAGGCTTCTTACAAAGTTTTCTCCCATAGGATTGTAAGTAGAAAAAATTAAAAAAAACATATATTAGGAACTTCTCTAATTAAGCACAGCTAGGTCATTTCAAATAACTATCACTAATTAACGCAACTTGTGCTCATGCAAAACTCTTTCCTTGTTAAAATAACTGGTTATTCATGTTGTCCACTCATAATCTCATACCACTATAATACAGAAAGCATAAGAAAATTACAGTCTTCAGGACTGTAGATGAGCCAGTACAACCCTGTAGTGTGTGTTTTTCATAAGTGACATGCATTAAAAGCTGGTCACGTTAGGTAAAATGGTGAAACTACACATTGTAATACAGAGTGGATGATCTACTAAGAATAACTGGATGAATAACGGGCAAATCAACTGCACCATAGAAGAAAAATAAAATGTTAATTGAATTAAATGGGGATTTTAACCACTTGGATATTAGAGAGGTCTCCAAGACATTGAGAAGCATGCCTTGGAGACATCTCTATTATTCAAGGGGTTAAAATTAACATTTTAATCAATGGAAATATGTAGAATTCTATTGTACATTATTTTGCCCCTAAAATTGGTCCAATTCTTCTGTTACATCAGACTCCAAAGCAGCCTCTCATCTGGATCTTTAAAATGGGGATAAATACAACATATAAGAAATGTTGCACTTTACAGTTAGCAACTTATTTCCATTGGCGTTTACATAATGACATCATTATTAACTAGATTAGTAGTGTCTGCTAGGTGTGTACATCTGAAAAGGACTACAGATCTTACCTTTATGTGTATGTAATTACACGTCATTGAACTTGGCTCCTGATCTGCTTTAAAATTATGTTTTTGTAGATTTACGTATTTGCCTTGACAAAGGACCAGATGGGCCCAAATACGTGCCACTGCTTTTTCATTTCAATAAAGTTATTGTGAATAAACGTTTTATAAATGTACTGTGTGCAACAGAAAGTGAAGTTCTGATGTTCATTTCCTAATTTACCTTTTGAATACCAGAGATGTATAAAACACGTTGAGTTTCAATGCATTGGATACCTCTCTGGCACTCAAAAGGTTAAATTAATATTGATTCATGGTTAGAAAATCATATTCTGTGTCAACACAGGCAATTACATCATTATGGACTGTAACATGTTCTGTCAATATCTACTGATTAAGTCTAACCTCCCCCCATGTCACAGGGCAGAGAGAGGTGACTATATATTATACTGTTGCACCATACCATTGCATTATTTACTGTGCACAACATAGGGGGTAAAGCTGAAATTTACAAAGAGGGTTTAAAATAAACACAAAAAGAAACAGCATAAGTATGTACTTGTTTTATGTAAATCTGAGTCTGGAACCTGAGACTTTTCTGCAGTGGTTATTGGGCTACAATTCCCATCACTGAGCAATCCAACAGCCAACTGGGGATGATAGGAATTATAGTACAACAGCAGTTGAAAGTTGGTTGAAAATAATGGGAGTCATAGTCCCAAAAAAAGATGGAGATTGACTCTTTTCCTGTCTTGACTTTGACACAACAGCAGCAAACATTGTTCAATACCGGGGTGTTAAAACGTTATCTCTTTCAGAACTCAATGGAGCAAAAGAGTCAAAAAGCATTTATGGGCAACTATTGAAACCCTCTTTTGGTTTACTTAACCTAACAGACCCATAAATAACAAGTATCCACCATTCTCACTTTACGTATGATGAAGGAATGTATAGTTGAACATTTTGCTCTTTGAACTTCACTCTACCTTGGTCTACCAGATCCGCATGGATAGTATCCATTACATTCTCCAAGTTTTTATTTGGGAGGTTGACATTCTATTTCAGATATCATTTTCTCTAGACTGTATTTATTAAAAACAATACACATGTTCTGTCCTTCAAATGAAGGATATTTCACTCAAAAACTGAATGTAAGTCCTGGCTAATGTACATGTATTTACAAATACAAAAATTAATGAACTGCAGACTTAATTTATATGACTTCCATAATATAAAGGTGATCTTAAAAGTTCTTTCAAAATCGCTTAACTTAAGGTACTAGTTCACCTTTATGTGAACTTACTTTACTCCTGGCTTCCTTAAAGGGAACCTATAATCTAAAACAACTTTGTTTATTCTGAAATAGTTTTCAGTCACCTGTATGTTATATTTGCTTTAATAGCTATTTTATATTCAAATAAAACATTTTTATTTATAGATTATGCTAATGAATAAATGCCATAGAGACCCTTCCTGTCTTAGCCCTAAATTACCTCTCTAATAACTGACTCTTCTCAGCCGTGCACTGCCCACTTGGAATGGTTAAGTGTAGCATGCATGCAGAAAGTGTTTAGTTTAGTTTTCTGGTCATACAAATTCAGATGTTTACCTGCTTTTAGCTTCCTTTAGGAACTTCCTAATAACTTCCTATTTCATGGACATCCCTGTAGGAAGGAAAATAAAATGTTATCCCTTCCTTATTGCTTACCCATGAAATAAATATAACAGTATGTTTAATATATAGTGATCGGAGTGCTAACCTTTTGTCTTTATGAGCTGATAGGGGCAAAAGGATGCAATGGGAAGATTTCTGGGCAACTGGAAACCACCTCAGATCTCCCTTGTAGATAACACAACTGACTGTGTTGTTTTGACATATTAAGTGCTCATTTACATGACAACTACTGCTTTTATGTTGATACTAATACTGATGACTGATGGACAGAACACAGAAGCAAAAGACGGAGAATTACTTTTGGCAAAGTGAGTCTAAAAACCTTTATTTCTTTATATTATCTACTAAGAGAGATAAGCAAAACCAGTAGTGATTTAATTATTTGATTCTGGGGACCTTAAGAAAGTGTTGTATACATCCAAAGAAGGGATTTTTGTGTACTTACTAATACATCTCTTTTTCTTAGGTGGAACATAAAAATCATAGGGTAAAGTATCCTTCTCTAGAAGGCAGGGCACTTGCATACAGAGATCTTTGAATGTGAAGACTTCCTACTAGCTCCCTGCCTAGAAGCCTAAGTTTTAATGTATAGCCAAGATAGAAGATAAAGAGAAGTAGGACAGGAAGGTGGACACCATACCAGACAACTTAAAGGACACCCATGCCTGCAACTCAAACAAACTGTTTTTGATTCTGGCAGGGTGATCTGTGTTCCACAAGGAAAAAAAGAAAAGTATTTATTAGTAAGTATACAAACATTCCTTTATCTTTTTATCTATTGTGGAAAATAAGAACTATGGTGATAGCTATTCCATCAGGTTTCCAGGAAGAGAAAGAGAGAGAGAGAGAGAAATCCTCAGAATTCAAACTAGTCTCAACACAGACCATCCAGAAACAAAGTATGAACCTCAGATGCCAATAGACACGGCCACATCTAACAAAGAGAAGATGACTGAAAGGAACTTGGATCACAGCTTCCTCTGTCTTCTCAGTCACACAACAACTCTGTGTAAATCTCCTTTGCTGTCTTCACATACCCAAAGACTCCATTAACAAAGAGAACAGCCAGCAGAAAAGAACTTGGATCACAGCTGTCTGTGTTTTCTGAGTCACACACAATTTTGAGGTATTTGGGCTAAACCTAATTTTCTCCCTTCTCACAGTCCCAGACACATCTAACACAGAGATAATAATAGCCAGATCAGGAAGGAACTTGGACCACAGCTGTGTCTGTGTATTTCCAATCAGTCACACAGAATGTTGGGGTATTTAGGGTAAATCTCCTTTGCTCCCTTCATATAACCTTAGACTCCTATAACACAGAAATAACAGCCAGATCAGGGAGGAACTTGAATCACAGCTGCCTGTCTCAGTGAATCAAGATTTTGGCATATTTTGGGTAAACCTATTTTCTCCCTTTGCACTCAAACATCCAGGATGCCCCCAAACTTCAACAGCCAATTTCTTGCCTCCAAGACTCCCTAAAATACACTCTAACTTTGTTTCATTTGCCTATCCTAACTAGCTCAAAATATGGTGCATTCTCTATGTCTCGCAAACACAGACTGACATGCCAGGGACCCCTGACACCGCTTTTATACTATCCATGTGGGAAAAGAAGGGAAACTTGACACGGGGGGGGGGGAGATTTAGTCATACCAGTAAATTCAACGCAATGAGCAAGATGAGAAAAAACAGAAAATCTGCAATTTTGTGAACAAATTTCCTGCTCAGTGGGAAGTGCCATTTTTTTGCCCTGTTTCACTTTTGAGGTAAAAGATTTCACCAATTCCTAGTTGTAAAAAAAACTTTGACAAATGGCAGTTTCCCCTGGATCATTCTTACATCACTATATCCTGCACATAATGCTGTTATTTTCGCTATGATTATTTGTGCTACTCGTAAATATATTTTTTTTTATTTTTATATAGAAAGCATTGCCTAAGCACATGTTTAATGCTATTTCTTTCCAACACTGGTTCACTTCAATTTGTATTAAATAAAATGTTGCTATTGAGATCTAAGAACTATTATGAAAAGGAGCAATGGTCTGGAAAAATGTCTGAAATGAAACAAGGTGTTCTTCTTTTTACAATGTAATGTGATGTTTTAAACAGAAACCATTTTCTGATACCATCATTGTACGTATTTAATTCAATCCACAAAAATCAACTTGAGTGGAAAACTTGGTTCATAAGGCCAGAAATTGAGTTTCATTTATGAAGGTATAAAATGACTCACCACACATCTTTAGTCCTTCTTTATATATTTATGGATCATTGTGATAAATCATCTTCCATTTTTACAATAAGAGTAAACGCAATAACAATCTTCACTAAATTGCAAAAGCCTAGTGCAAGTAGCTTACAGAAAACTATTATTTTTGGTTCATTCTGTAGGTAACTTCATATCCCCTGTTTCATATTTATCAGTGTACTGTATTGGTTAGAACTGTCCCTAGTCAGAAAAGTCTGTATGGTACACAAAAGATGCAAAACATATTCCTAAGTAATTGTCTGGTCTGACAATAAATGCATGAAAGGCTATTTTTTTAATTGCTCAGATTTTAGAAATTTGATTCAAATTAATTTCAGTTGTTTTGCAATATTTTGTATGTAACACTAGTAAGGACTGAGGCTGCGGGTAAATTTCTATTTATATATATTTATATACTTTGTATATACTATATATATATATATATATATATATATATATATTATACTTTTTTAGCCCATTTGTATTAGATTTTGTATCATGTGACAAGACATACTATATTTACATTACACATTTTCATGGTATTAGAAAACAATATTTTGAAAATAATCAAAGCATATAGAGATAAAGGTAAATGTATACTACAGTCTTCATCCCACAAGTACTCTGATGCACAAAACATGTTTTTGAATAATACACAGCCTACACAGCATAAAATAGGTATATTAACTTTATCAGCTCTTCATTGCATTAGATTATTCATGCAAAATCCAACACATAACAGAATATGCTGCTAGAAATGTTGGCTTACACTACTAGTAAACTAGTAAACTACTAGGTATTATGCACTTTAGTAACTATGTTTCATAGGATAACAAAAACAGACCCAATAACACCCCTTTCTGTAATTAAAGGGGAACTAGGCCCTAGGAATAAATGTATGTTTGTTTTTTTAGAAGAATGACTTAGCTTGGTAGATATTGTTTATATAGCAGTCAGGTATATCTACTTACATATTTGTTGCATTATATGTATGGTTTCCTGTCCATAATGATTTCTGCTGTTGCTAATCACAACACATAATAGGCTTCAATCATCCTGAATTGTTTAAATAGTATAAATGTTTCTATCAGATTGTATCCTAAAACTGAAATTTATGCACACTGCCAGCAGAATGAATAGGACATGCTATGGTGCCATAGGTCGTTGTGCTAAACAAATTAAGAACCACTTATTCCTAGGCTGCAGTTCTATATTACTATATCAATATGATTCCCCACTCCCTAACTTTTATATTGAACAGAAGAGTTTTACATAGATAGTATATCGTTTACAAGAATCAGCAGGCATTTGTCACTTGAAAGTACCTTATTCCTTCAAATTGGATGCAAACCAAACCTAAGAGATTACAGCATTCAAACACTGTTTCAGTTTAGCAATTCTCAATGTACATTGCATATCTATAGAAGGTTATACATCTTTTTATACTGGCAGTGAGTGAGTCGTACCTTCAGAAAGAGAGATTTACTTTCAATAAATGAGATTTACTTTCCAGTAATTCAGTAGAATCTTCTTGCTTATTCCCATTGCAAAGTTCATAGTTCATCAGACAGATCTTCAACACACAGTATTGTTGACGAACAAGATTAAATAATAATTTAATTCCCCCATTTGATATACTGTTGCTTGTTAAATGTCACAGAAAGTCACATTTGAATGACAGGCAATTCCATTTGCCACTGGCAGGAATTTTGTGAAGACTGAAAGTATTGAAAACAGGATAAATACATTATTTCAAGTTAATTGTAAAAGAACACGCTCTGTGATGCATAGAATTAAAGTAAAGTAACATGTTGTATGTGCAAATGCAAAGAACTTTTGCATTTATAATCATGTATTAATATAGCTTCATGTGTAGAATCATATGCATTATTCAGAAGGGTTTTGTTTGGAAATAATTATAAATATGCCCCGATGGTGCTAGTTAATTTACAAGATGGCTTTATACAAGGTGTTGGAATATAATGAAGGCAACAATCACAAGAATAAAATACTTTTATGTGATGCCTTTGTTATTTAGGAATGTTTGATATCCTTATTTATGTCAGTAAACCTCCATTTGTAATTTCTATGCTTCACTTTTAGTTCTGTTTCTGCAAGGTTTGCTTGAATTAAATTCATATTTGAATAAGATTGCTATAAAAAAGACTATGCTACAAAATTAGTAACCATATGGATCTCAAAACAGAATTCACAGGAGTTTTCCAATGTCATCCAGAGTCTATGATAAAAAGAAAATACTTGTTTAGAACACTGAAACTTGTACTACAGCACATTAGGATTAGCTCTTTACGGATCAAAGGAATATGCAATACAACAAATGGGTTAAAGGGCAATTATTTTCTGATAGTTGTCTATCTGCAAATCTGCTCTCCTGGAAGCAGACCTACTGATGAAGCTGTGGTATTGTGAGCCTTTACAGAGTAAGGGGAGACTGAAAAAAGACCCTGATGCCATTGGTGGTGCATCGTGCAGGACTGTTTCCTGACCTGCACAATACAGGTCACCATAGACTGCACATAGAAAACCGAAGGTGAGAAGATTTAAAGTTCAATGGAATGGTGAAGTATGACTGGTGATGTCAGTTTACCATGGAGAATGTAATATATTTCACCATATGCTCTAATAATAAGGTATGCAAAAGGAGAGGAAGAGATTTTGATCATAACATATGATGTTGGCGATGTTCTCACCCTCTGCACCAGACCTCCCTTAGTCTGTTGAGTGCCCTAGAGATGTACAACACATCGGTCTTCAATGTATTACACACTCAAAGTGTTATATCATACATACTCCCCTGCTCCACTTAACAGCTGATTCAAAGACACACAGAACTGGCAGAGGAGTTTGGCGGTGTTGTCTGTTTACAAGAATCAGCTGACAGGTAGAAAATCCATTATGCACATATAACAACTGATCTGCAGGTTCTGTGTGTCTTTGAATTGGCTGGTAAACGAGGCAGAATATTGTGTATATTATAACGCTTTGAGTGCCAGAGGGGTGGCACTCAAAGGGTTAATGAAGGGCAACTGATGTTTCTGCTTTCTAGCAGAAACAAATCAAACTGTTTCCTGTGGCTGCATAGAAAGCCATGGGAAGATTCCAGATCTACCATCCTCATTCAGATTGTTGAATTTGTTTCTGTGAGCTCAGCATTGCCAGCTATTAGAGCTTAGTGCATCTTGTGAACAGCCACATTAACATATAAGCATACCCACAGGAATATGACAATTGCTCATTAAGTTGCATTTCAGTATGCAAATGAGCCATTGTTGAAGAAGGCAACGCAACATCATAAACCCGGCTTAATTGCTGGGATGAAATGGCAAAGTGCAGATCATGAATTGGCTTTGGGTCCAGTTTGCAACCATATTGACAATCAGGACCCTTAGTGAACTTTAGTACATCTCCCACCAAGAGTTTGTACTGAGAGACACTTTTGGATTGTGTTCCAGCTGAGGAGGGCGGGATCAGTTTTCTGACTCGTTCACCACCACTGAAAGGGTGATAGAAGCTATTCTGGGACTGTACAGTACAGCCTCAGACTTTTTAGTAAATCTGTTGTCATTGGAGCAAATATAGTAAAACATGCTAATTACAGCTAAAATAGAGCTGTCTAATGGCAGGGTTCAAACCCTGGTCTCAGGGTGAATGGAACCAGCATGTTAACTACTAGAACACAGACACCCTAAGTCATGTTTAGTCAACAAATAAAGATACACCCTCAATAACCAGGTTCCCCTATCCATTATATAAAAAAGATAATACTGTATACATTCCTAAACTATTGTAAAAAGATATGGCCAAAAGTAAATAAAAAAGTAAATAAGTCTATAATACTCTTATCCACCCATATTGAAAATGTCCAAAGAATAGGTTTTTTTGAAATTTGTAATAAGAAGTCATTTTCAATGTAACAGATATTTGCAATAGAATAACCTCAAAATATTCCACTTATCTTCCCAGTAAAGACTTTTGGTCCTGTCCATGCTTTTTCAGGACACTATGAAGTGGCTTGAAAAGTTGCAGACAGGTTCAAAATGCGTTGCCGGGAAGAAGTGAGAGAGATTTTAAAATGTCTCTATTGGAGATATCTTTTACATTGAAAAGACGTTTTCATTACAACTTTGTGTATTACTCTTTCAAGCAAACCTATTCATTGGACATTTTTGATATCGTGGATGAGAGTCTTATGGATTTCAGTGGGATTGTGAGTATTATGGTGTTGCTTTCTTGTGACCATGTCTTTTGAAAATAGTTGAAGACTTTTATATGGAAATAATAGTATCTCTTTTTTGTCTAAAGGATAGGGGGACTGTTGTGGTGAGGATATACCTGTATTTATAGATATAATTATAATTTAATATATAGATGTTTTGTAGTGCTGTGGAATCAGCTTTACTTTTGCATAGAACTTTAAATGTCACATACTTACAATTAGCATATGTATGGTTTGAGAGATATAGGAAAATAAAGTTCTCTGGTCCCTTACCTTTCTGCTTGATGAGCTGTAAAGCTGTCAGAAGCAGATTCTGGTCGCTTGACCAGATGTGGCTCTTCAGCACACGCCGATATAATGATATCTAAAGATAGATACTTCATTTGGAAAGGTCTACAAAGTGTGCCTGGCTTGCAATCACACTTTGTAGACCGTTCCAATTAAGTATTTATTTCTAAATAGTGTGATTTCAGCTCTGCTGAAAAGCCTCTGTCTGGTCAAATGACAGGAATCTGCAGCTGTCAGCTAGATGGCAGACTTGAGTAAAACAGCCAGGAAAAGGTAACTTTAGCAAGTTATATCTCTCAAACCATAAAGGTTTGAGAGATAAGACTTACATTGATAGTAATCTTTTTTTAATGTCTGCAATATTAAATCAACTTAAAATTAACCATTACTATCTGTAACGGAAGCTGGGAAGGGACCGCGTCGCCTTCCGCCGTCGTTCCCGGGTCTCTCCTTCTCGACGCAGATAAGCGCCGTCAGATGCACCAGTTGAAGTATGGACAGTCACTGGAAACAGCCGCAGGATCGCTGGAAGCAGGGAAGCAGGGAAGAGTCCACGTCGCCGCCTGACAGCATATGAAGTTGGGACACAGGAAGCTGGCAGCAGGCGGTCGGCTATTCAGGATACTTGGCGCAGATGGGTATCAGAGTGGATACTTTAGACCATAAGCAATACAAGACTCCAGGACTCCTTGTTCACTCCAAAACAGAACTCTTTATTACAACAAACCACAGCATATTTATACAGTTTCAAACCACACTAACTTGGAGCACAGTACAGGAGACTTAATTCAATCACAGTTCATCAATAGGACACAGCAAATGGTAGGGCAGAATACAATGGGGTAGTCACAGGGATAATTCAGTCACCACAAAGGGTCCAAGAACCAACAACAAATGATTCAGGGAAACATAATAGGGCAGACATGATTGGATTAATCACACAGCAGGGGGTCACAGGACAATGCTCAATACAATGACTTGAGTAATTAAGCAAAAGGCTTGGGGGACTACAATACATATTGAAAGTAAATATGCTCAAACTCAAATGATTAACCCTTTGCAGGTCAGAAGAGTTTGCAGCACCCAAGCCTTGAATTGTTCTTTCCTCTGGTACAGCTGCCTATCCACATAAGGCTAGCCAAAGTCTCTTAGTCCAGGATAAGGGCTTGAGAGATTGCATGCCAGGGCACAAAGGAGTGTCCAATATCCATAATCCTTGGGCCCAGTGGTGAATAAATGCCATGCCCAGACAAGAGCTCCCAGTAACGGGTAGGATCCGTTACATTTCTCCCCCTTTTTTGTACCAAGCCAGCGGTTGCAATAGTAAATGCTGGCTTGGAGTTGTAAGAGAGCATTGCTGCTGTGAGCCCCTTGTCTGGACAGTTCATTAGTCTGGAGGCCTTGGTCCTAGGCCAGTCACAAGTGTGGAGCCCCTTGTCCTGGGCCAGGGAAACAACAAGCAAGCCCCTTGGTCCTTAATCCTGGGCCATAGGTTGGAACAGTCTTTTTGTCCTGGGCCCGGAGAAAACATGAGCCCCTTGTCCAGGCCAGGGGAACAGCGCACAGTTCTTTTGTCCTTACTTCTGGGCCAGGGAAATTGTTGCTTGGTTGCCCTGACCAACATCAAATTAGGTGGCCTCTCCTGGGCCCCTCTCCAGGCAGTGCTGAGGACAAATCCTTCTGGGTCTGGGGCCAGTGGCTCCGGGTCAAGAGCCAGTCTATAAGGGGGATCTCCCTGGGGCAATTGTGACTCTGGCTTCTGGACGTCAGAGTTTGGGGAGAGAGGCACAATTCCCCCTTTTAGTTGGGCCAGGGCCCCAGAGGCACAGGAGCGGATGCAGTTCCCACGCTCCTGAGTCAAATCAGGTATGGGCCTGATGGGGAATACATTCCCACCCATCAAGCTGGGGTCAACAGGGGACAGGGAAACACAAATATCCTTGGTGAGGATCGCGGTCTCACTCACCAAGGTGGGGATCTCCAGTGCAGGGGTACAAACAGGCTCCTTCAGGATGACTGTGGCCCCACTTACTAGGCCAAGGGTCTCAGGGAAAGGCAGAACAACTGCTGGGCTGGGGATGAGGATGGCTGTCCCACTCATCCCAGCCAGGCCTTCACATAACCTGGTGCGCTTGCTCCCACGCACCAAGTCAGGGGTTACAGGGGGACTGATGGGGCACTCTTCCCCACCCATCAGGTCATACAACATATCCAGGGAAGTTCCAGCAGCCCTACTTTCTTCCAGTCCGCTGGGGTCCTCCTCTGGTAGGCCATCACACCCAGGCCTTTCTTTTCCCTTGAGGGAGACCGCAGTCCCATCCCTCAAGGCCGCATTACTTGTAATCCTGGGGAGCACGCACGGCTCCGCTCCCAGGCCATCTTCCACCCCCACCAGGGGCAACATTTTGGGGCTGCTGCTGGGTTCTCTCACACCCATTACAGCAGGGGTCTCAGGGGAACTGATGGGCTCGCTCCCACCCATCAGTTCACAGTCCATATTTGTAGGAGGGCCAGCGGCACTATTTTCTCCCATCCCACTGGGGTCCTCCTCCTGTAAGCCATTACACGTAGGCCTTTCTTCTGCCTTGAGGGAGACCGCAGTCCCATCCCTCAAGGTGGCATTACTTGTAATCCTGGGGAGCACGCACGGCTCTGCTCCCAGGGCATCTTCCACCCCCACCAGGGGCAACATCTTGAGGCTGCTGCTGGGTTCTCTCCCACCCACTACAGCAGGGGCCTCAGGGGGACTGATGGGCTTGCTCCCAGCCATCAGTTCACAGTCCATATCTTTAGGAGGGCCAGCGGCACTGTTTTCTCCCAGCCCACTGGGGTCCTCCTCCTGTAGGCCATTACACATAGGCCTTTCTTCTGCCTTGAGGGAGACCGCAGTCCCATCCCTCAAGGCGGCATCATCCATGGCCCTAGGGGGCACACACTGCTCCTCTCCCAGGGCATTCTCCAATAGAACAGGGGGCATCTTTCTGGGGCTGCTGGTGAGCTCTTCTCCCCTCACCACAGCAGGGGGTTCACAGGGACGGATGGGCTCTCTCCCACCCATCAGTTGGGGCATACAATTGCTGCTGGTGGGAACCTGCGTCTCGTCCACCGCAGCTGGGAAAACACGGGAAGGGGCAATATGCCTATCAGGGGAGACGTCCGTCCCATCCCCTGATGCAGAGGCATTCTCTTCACTGAGGGGGAACGAATTCCCACCCCTCAGCTCAGGCAACAAACAGTCCAGGGGCAAAGGGGTATCAGGAAGGATGATTTTCCCACTTCCTGATGCAGGGGCAACAACAGGGGCACTGGTGAGGAATGCATTCCCACTCACCAGTGTGGAGTGAACAGGGGCAGCTCCATCTAAGTCTTCAGCTCCACTGAAGTCCTCCTCAGATGAGTAACCCCCCCAGTCTTTTTCCTCTCTTTGTATCTCCTGGGCTTCCTCTATCCAGCCCATGTACATTAGCTCCAAGTTCCATTCCTGCTCGACTAAACGGTCTAGGTTCCCCTCCAGGTCTGGAGGAAAGTAACTTCCAAACATGGCCTTTCTTTTCTCCCAAATCTCCCAGTAGCGGCTGTACTTCCTCTGGCCGAAAGTAGCATCCTCCTGAAAGGCCATCCATACCAGTTGTTGGAGTTTCAGGCGCAAGTTGAATGGGAAAAAGTTGACCATAACTCCTGTATACTCCTTGTGAAGGCACTTGATCATTTCCCAGTATCCGTCCTGGACTCGGAGCTCCTCTGTGATGCAGGTGGTGACCTCCCAGTAAAACTCCTCGGCTAAATCACCTAGGAAGGTCTCCCATTGACATCCGATGTAGTGGTACCGCATGTCATACACTCCTATGGCCTCCGGTAGCCGCGCTTTCGCTGCCATCTCTTAGCTGGTACACCCAATAAAAGAAGGAGAAATCCCACCGCTATGCCACCAATGTAACGGAAGCTGGGAAGGGACCGCGTCGCCTTCCGCCGTCGTTCCCGGGTCTCTCCTTCTCGACGCAGATAAGCGCCGTCAGATGCACCAGTTGAAGTATGGACAGTCACTGGAAACAGCCGCAGGATCGCTGGAAGCAGGGAAGCAGGGAAGAGTCCACGTCGCCGCCTGACAGCATATGAAGTTGGGACACAGGAAGCTGGCAGCAGGCGGTCGGCTATTCAGGATACTTGGCGCAGATGGGTATCAGAGTGGATACTTTAGACCATAAGCAATACAAGACTCCAGGACTCCTTGTTCACTCCAAAACAGAACTCTTTATTACAACAAACCACAGCATATTTATACAGTTTCAAACCACACTAACTTGGAGCACAGTACAGGAGACTTAATTCAATCACAGTTCATCAATAGGACACAGCAAATGGTAGGGCAGAATACAATGGGGTAGTCACAGGGATAATTCAGTCACCACAAAGGGTCCAAGAACCAACAACAAATGATTCAGGGAAACATAATAGGGCAGACATGATTGGATTAATCACACAGCAGGGGGTCACAGGACAATGCTCAATACAATGACTTGAGTAATTAAGCAAAAGGCTTGGGGGACTACAATACATATTGAAAGTAAATATGCTCAAACTCAAATGATTAACCCTTTGCAGGTCAGAAGAGTTTGCAGCACCCAAGCCTTGAATTGTTCTTTCCTCTGGTACAGCTGCCTATCCACATAAGGCTAGCCAAAGTCTCCTAGTCCAGGATAAGGGCTTGAGAGATTGCATGCCAGGGCACAAAGGAGTGTCCAATATCCATAATCCTTGGGCCCAGTGGTGAATAAATGCCATGCCCAGACAAGAGCTCCCAGTAACGGGTAGGATCCGTTACACTATCCCTTTAAAGTATATTACACTTGTTTTGATCCCCTTAAAGACCAGGGATTCATGGAAGCTACCTTCCATTAAGGACAACTTTCATCATTGTCGCAGCGAAGGCACATGTGACCTGTGATGTGTACCAGTGATCTGTGTGGAGGTCTGAGAGACTATTTCTGACCCTGTTTTTACTTACAGAGCTCTTGCTGGAGTGCTGTAAGTACAAAATATGTGACGCTCCTGGCATGTCACAGGGCCATTAAGGACTTAAACACAAATGTAAATTGTCCTGAGAGAATATTAAATTTGTTTGTGCTCGCTGTATTGTAATATAAAAACTAAAGTGAGTTCACCATTTGAGATTGGTATCCATTGCTTTTGTATCAAGGAAGGCTGTTATCTTATCTTAGTCCACAAGCAGATAATCCTGGAAATCAGTAGGAGCCCTTTAAAAGGCAGGCATGTCTTCTCCCTCAGAGAAGACTAGATATTAGGATTCAGAAATCAAATACATAGTTTCTAAAGGTACTAGCATGAAGTACAGGGTATTTACATGCATATAATCCCAGAAACCTCTACAATATATTGCAAAGCTATTTGTTGGTGACCCCTCAATTCAAGTGTTTAAAAGCACAATTTAAATCAATAAAGAGTTTTAAATGACCCAGGTGGTGAAGTTGGTTTACACTACAATTGTACCAGGTATTCTAAGTATATCTGCTTTACTGAATTGTAGGTATGCACAAACCTCAGTCTCTGGGATGCAGTAAAACAATGGCTGAAGTAAACATAAGTGATTTAAATTAGTGATGATTTTAGATCTTCCTTATAAGTGCCCAAATATTTCATTGTGTTCATTCTACAATATACTAAAGTTAATCTAATTGTTTTAATCCAATGGAGCTGTACAGCAATTCTTTTTGCTGTGCCTCATTAATTTTAATTTGAAAAGAATGTTCAGTTTCAAAAGAATCATAAAATAAGTAAAACAAATACTGTTAAATTACTAGCACACCATACATCATTAAATGTGTTAAAACAACACAGACTTCACCCAGCAATTCATTTTTTGTCAATATGTGGCCCAAATAACATAAAATACAACAATCTAAATACATATAATCACTTGCTTTATGAAGCTGCTGTCACTGACTAGGATCATTTTTTTTTTCTTAGAAAATGTTTTACCTGGAAGAATACTCATTTTCAAACACGTACTGGAGAGCTTTTACTAATGAGTTGCATATTTACACAAATATATAAACATTATAAATATATGTATATATTCTTTATATATATGCAAACACACACAAAAACATACAGGTAGTACAGTTACATATTGTTTTTAGATACAAAGAAGTAGTAATTTTAAGTGATTTTAGACTGGGATCAGATCTGATTTTTTTCGAGCAAGCTATTCCAGGTTTTCGGAGAAGGCAGATTGCCAGCTTCTTACTTGTAGTGTGGTATACCCAGCGAAATGTTAGCAGTGGAGTGGATATTATAATTAGTATGGAGAGCAGAAGTGAGCATACTGCTCAAGTAATCTAGTAGTTGTTGTATACTAATAAAAAAAAGTGAAGGGCACATCTAGATTCCAGCGTTAGCAAATTTTGCTCATTAACCATATCACGGTGATTTATAGTGTAATTACACTGAAGGACAAAAGCTATACTGAGCTGAACTATACTGTCTAGTTTACCAAGATGGATTTCCTGCATGGGAGCTTATACTACACCCTCATAGTCTATGACTGGCATTAACATCTGTTGAACAATACATTTTCTTACCAGATGACTTACACAAGACTTGTTTCTGAACAGAGCACCTTCTTAAGGACAATGTTGGATGTTAATTAATCAACATAAAATGAAAATCAAAAGTAAGATTGTAGTCAAGTCACATATCAAGATATTTGTAGGAGACCACTGGGGCCAAGTTATGATTAAACTTTGTTACAATGGTCAGATGGGTATTGCAGAGTAGGGATGGGCGAAAATTTCTGCCTCAAACTGAAATCAGCAAAAAATGGCACTTTCCGCTTAGCGAAAATTTTCCTGTGAAAAGTGTTGATTTTCCACTTTTTTTCTGCTTTTTCCGCCTACCTCATTCCATTGAAATCAATGGGATCATTGAAGTTACACACAACATAAAACAAATATTTATTTAATTTCCCAAAGGCATAGTATAAAAGGGGCAAGAGGGTTCCTGTGTTGGTGGGGTATGGGGAAACAATCAGATGAACAGGGGATGATTTTGGGGGGGTTGTTTACTGCTATTGGGGGGCACTTAATAAAAAGGAAATCCTAAATAAAATAAAACAAAAACCATAAGATATGGTATAAAGGGGTCTGAGGAGGGTGCCTATGTTGGTGAATTAATGAATCATTTGAAGAGGGAATTTGTTTTGGGGGACAGTTAATACAAAAATAAAATAAGACATTTGTATTTAAAGTTATAGAGACAGGAACCCCTTGACATGAGCTGCCACTGGGGTCGACTGATACTTGACTTGATAGAGTATTTCATAGAGGATGATTTGTTAGATTTGTTGTTAGAGGACCAAGTCCTGAGGAAACATTGATTTGTAGGACTTAGGCTTGTTAGAAACAAACCCCCCAAAAATTGTTTATTTTTGTAGGACTATGTTTTTTTTAATGTATTTATTTTTTATTTTTCAAAGCACAAGCCCTGAGAAAAAAATAAAAATGCCCTACTGGCCTAATGCCAGCAGGTCATGTTGGCCAGTGGCCACTGTCAAATGTCCTCCTGAGTCCTGAGCTGCCACTGCTGTTCATGCTGCTGCTGCTGAGATGTTTAAGCAGCAGGATGATTAGGCAGCTGAAAGGGAATGGGATCAACAATAGCAGTAACATGGAACATGGATGATGAAGGTTCCACCTGCCATGACTGGCTCCAGTGATGCACCTGAGGCAGTAGCAGAACAATACGTAGCCCCCAGTATATGTGGAGAAAAGAAGAAGTTGGCCATTAAATCTTCTCCACCTGCCCCTCCTCCAAAATCATGGGTGCGTTGTTATTAGAATATATATTTTTCCCTTGAGAGTGGGAACTGTGGCTCTCATCAGCAACTGCAATCTGCACAGTGTGTGTGGTAAATAACATCTGGGGGCATAACTGTATACAAACAACATGACACCAGAACCCAAGTACTGCTGCTGTCACTATACCCCTTGTCCAGACCCCGCTAAGGACATATGAGAACTTGCTGACAGTTTAATAGTAATGATGAACCCCCCCTGCTAGAATCCTAGCATATTCTGCAGGATGGAATCTCCTCAGATGCCACCTGATGACCTGGTATCGATTCTCCTCCACCACACTGGCATGTGTGGTCAGTGCACCACACAGTGTGCAATGGGTAGAGATGAACTGCCATATCCTAACATTAACAGAGTGGCTATCATTTGGTGGGGGAGGTAACGATGAAAGAGGTGGATTGGCAGGAGATGTATTTGTTACCCTAGAGCAGTGGTTCTCAACCTGTGCGCACAGTGGCTACTAACAGGCCAGGATTTGAGAATTTCCTTTTAAGAGCACAGGTGAGTTGATCAATATGACTGAGCCTCTGATCAACACACTTGTGTTCCAGCATCCTAAGTCCTGGCCCGTTAGTGGCCACTAAGGGCACGGGTTGAGAACCTCTTCCCTAGAGGAAGAAGGTGATATTGATGGCGAGCTAGTTGTTTTGCTTGTCATGGAGCTTCCAATGTCTGTCTTAGTTTCTTTATTCTTCCTCCTCTTTGATCTCACCTTTCTGGAGAGTCAGGGGGTACAGTAACAGCAGTGCTAGATTTTTGTAATGGGTGTTTGGTTTTAATGTGTTTGACATAAATGTCATGGTGTCTGTGTTTTATGTGTGTTATCAGGGAGATTGTGCCAAGGTGTGTTCCCTCCTTTCCTCTTCTCACTAACTTGTCACAAATTTTGCACTGTACCATAGTTGATGATGACTGCACTGATAAGGAACAGGTGGAGAAAAATGGCCTCTTTCTTCTTGTCCTCCACATTTCCCTTCATTTTCTGTGGCAGTGGATAATGTTGCTGCTACTGCCTCAGATTTAGCACTGCAACTAGGACCAGGAGTATTGCTGGTGCTGGCAAGTGGAACCTGTCCTAGTCCTGCATTACGTGTTGACTCCATTCCCACTGTGTCCATGGTGGTCTGTGGCACACTAGCCTGCTCCTCAGCACCCTGCTGCCCTTTCAACTCAGTAGCAGCAGAAATTAGAGCACTTGCAATTTCCGTAAATTCCAAAAGCTGATTGCTAGTGGTGGTGGTGATGCCTATCCTCATCCCTGTCTCCAATTCCTTCTCAGTTTCCAATAAAGAGGCCATTAATGTCTCTTCCACCCCAGCTTCTCCAACACCGCCACCACCACTAGTCCCTACATGATGCTGCTCTATTCCAGGCATCTCACTGCTGCTTAGAGGAGGTGACAAGCAATGTGACAGAGGGTCCCCCTTTATCCTCCCCCCCCCCGAGTACTACAAGAAATACTAGCAGTAAGAAAAGTATTTGTGGCAGCAGGTTCAGCACTGGCAGAAGGTACAACACTAGTGGCAGCACATCTGGCAGCAGGTACAACACTAGTGCCTGCAGGTAGAGCAATGGTGGCACTGACAGCAGGGGCAGAACTTCTTGCAGCAAGCACAGGCAGCTGACCTGTCCTGCTATCACTAGTACTACCCTTTTCTCTCTCCCTTTCCATTCCCTTTTCTCCCTTCCTTCCTTCCCATTCCCTTTTCTTCCTCCCTTCCCATTAAATTCTCCATGGTCCCTTGGAGTGATTTAGGGAGACTGGACATCATTGGTTCAGTACTGCTAGTCACTTTCTCCTCCTACTCAGACTCAGTGGACACATAAGGGTCCGTCCAGCTCCTCCACTGATTATTTTTTACCCTGCCCATAGTGATAGGAGTCACTATGAGCCTTTCCTGCCTCCATTTTTGCAAAATATCACAGCAGAACAGCACAGCATGTCTATCTCGCTCTGTAGCTTCTTCTACTTTGTCTGCCTTCAGCGAAAACGTCACATTTTTATAGCGGAAGTGTGAAAACAACACAAATCAATGGGTGGAAACCTTATAGCCATTGAAAAAATGGCAAAAAATTTTGGCCAATGGCCGAAAGATGCGAAAATATATCTGCTAGTTTTAAAGCATATTTTTCTGTGAAAAAGTGGATAACAATGTGGTTTTTCGTGAAATTTCCCACAGGAACACGGCAATAAGTTTCGCCCACCCTTATTGCAGAGATCATATAGCTTGTGCTTTGTACTAAATACAACTATGAGCATTTAGTCAGTTTAAGAAAAATTTGCTTTTAGCTATTCATATTTTAGCTTCAGAAAATCTTGCTGTAATATGGCCTCAAGTTGAAATACTTTTGGATATTAGCATGGATTATGGTGGCAGTGTATTGTTTCATTGCCTTCTTTTATGGTTGAGGGGTGAGAATAGTTAGGTGGGTTGTAGATATTTTTAATAACTTTCCAAAAGTTGGTCAGTTTTGATATGTTACTGTTCAAGTTGTCAGTAAAATACTGAACTTTTACTAGTTTTTTTTACTTTATACAAGTATTCTGCAATTGTCTGTATATAGTGTGATTATAACTGAAGCCAGCCTGTTCAAATATTCTCCATAAGGCATCTCTGACACTGTATAACTCAAGCGGTCAGCCGAGACCCAGAGTAGATAGGCCCCTCTTATCCTGACCTCCCTTAGTGGGCATGGGTATTACAGTTTTGCAAGAATTTAGATTTTAAAAAAGTCAGTTGCTGAGATATAGGTCAGGTATTTAGTTTAGCATACACAATGGGCAATTTCTTAGAACATTTAGGAATGATTGCTAAACATCTTTGCTAGTAAGCCCGAATCTTGGATTCTGCTTGGGCAAGATGAAAGAATCCAGTCCAGAAAAGTATGATTGGATGTTTTATGATTTATGTGAGTAGGGGAGGAACTCATTTGTCATAAGTTCATTGCCTAAAACAATTAACAGAATATTTCATTTCTGGAGTCCAGTCTATAAATATCAGAACCAATAGCTCACTTTTATTGTTATCAGTGGTAATCTTCTTGAGGTGATGGGTTATGTCTGAGAGGGACTGTGCTGGCATATAAGGTGGTCGGTAGATGACAACAATTATGTTTTGAGAAGGGAATAACAATTTTGCTAGCAATGTATTTATATGAACCAGAGATACAAGAGAAATGTGAAAGTGTAATGTTCATAGACTCATGTGTGTATATGATTATGCCTCCTCCTAGCTTTGCTTGGTCTTTCCTAAAGCTTGAGTATCCTTGAATTGCAATGACAGAAATAGGCTTTGCAAGGATTCAGTGAGAATAAGGATTTTCAATTTATATGCATAGCACCATTTCTATACACAAAAAGAAACTTATTTTAGAGGCAAAATTGCCTTTTGTTGCTATTTGAGGGCCAGGGTTGGTCTCATTTCCAAGATTGTTTTTAGCAATCTTGACCAGCACTTAGAGGGCAATGCACATTGATTAATATTTTCTGGTTCAAGTGAAGAGCGTGATTGTAGGAATAAAGGGAAAACTGTACTACAAGTAGAAAGGTTAGAAAAGTGTGTAGTAATATATTCATTTTGGAATGCATGTCACAAAGATAGCAGGGGAGAAACAGGAAGTCAGAAAACAGGTGAAATATCACAGTTAACTGTTCTTGTTTAGAAAGAAAATTTCATCTATTTATAACATTCATTTAATCTCTTTCCTCCTATTTCACTACCTTCTCCTTTGTTTACTGACCTGCTGAATTTAGGTGGTTGTACTACAGTAATTGTGTTTCTCTGCTGTCCAACTCTCCTGTCTAATGCCCTTGTCAAACTCTCAGAGTACTTAGGAAAAGATGGCAGGGGCCTGCTAATTCCATCCATGCTAAAGGACCCCCCCCAAGCACCCCCTAACTATATCTGACTTTAAACTGGTTTGAAACACCATGCAAAAATGATCGTCTGGGTGAAGATTTTACAAATTATTTTGTATAGGGAGTGCAATCAGGTGTGACACCTTTAAAACATCTGACATTAAACAGACACAGGGAGACATGCAAGAGGAGTGGAGGAGGCAGACAATATGGAGACTGGAACACGGAATTAGAGCTGTGAGTACATACCCCAAAGGATTAAAATCAGGATGGAGAGAGAAACAGGTTGTAGGTGCAGACTGAGGGTCAATGACTACATGTCACAAAGGGTTAAAACTCAGGATGGGGAGAGAAATGGATTGGAGCTGCAGACTGAGGTGCAGTGTGTACATGCCAGAAAGGGTTAAAACTCAGGGTGGAGAGATAAACAGGGTTCAAACTGAGACTGAGAATTCCCACTGAATGAGAAAATGGCAATCCCTTACCTCAGACATGTTTCTTTTATTTAGAAAAATGTTTTACCCGGAAGAATACACTGATATTTGTCTCATTTTCAAGTATGTCCTGACTTTTCAAAAGTCATTTGGTATATACAGAAGTCATACATATGTTAACCCTTGAGGACCAAAGGAATGAATGATGCATTGCAAACCAATGCATTGCATACACCTCTTGACCTCAAGGGGTTAAAAGTGGAACAATTCTGCAAAAAAACAACTGCTCTGCAAGGGGACAAATAAACATTCTGATTTATTTTAAGGGATATTTTAACCCACTTGAATGCAAAATAGGTCTCTAGCACATTGGGGGAGATGCACTATAATTTGATAAAGAAGTGATAAACTGGAGATAACATATCACTTCTCCAATTCCTATGTTATATCTATGGAGAGAAATCATAGTGCATAAGCTCTATAAAATAACCTAGGAATTGGAGAAGTGATATAACTGGATAAGGTGTTTCCATTTTGTCACCTCTTTATCACACCTTACTGTATCTACGTCATTATTTTGCAATGCATTGGAGACATCTTGAGCATTCAAGGTGTAAAAAGTTCAGTTGGTTAATGCACCAGCTGTAGAATCTGTTCAAGCCACAAGGTTCCTGGTTCTAGTCCCGGCAAGGTCAGCTGAGTCTTTCACCCTTCTGAGGTAGATAAGGTGAGTCCAGAACATACTTGAAAACAAGAGATAATCTCAATATATTCTTCCTGCTAAAATGCTTTCACAAAAAAAAAATAATAATTTGGAGAAGTCTTATTCATCCGATTTGTCCAAAACTAAACTAATGATTCTTAATAAACCAGCTTTAGATAGTCCATGAACATGTGAATATTTATAAAACTAGCAAATACTGGGAAAAAACAAATACAATCCCAAATGTGAGTAAACATTTACTTAAACAGTACAACTCAAATCCAGAGACTCAGACTGCCTTTGGTACTTAGTGATTGGGTATAATATGTAGCCACCTAAAAAAAAAGTCTTATTAAGAGCAAGCCAATGTTTAGAATAAACTCTGTCACTGGAATATTTTAAATTTAATATTTATTAAATCTCATTCCTTGTGATTTACACTAAAATGCATTTTTATTGAGGTCCCCAGGTAGTGCTGGTCCTATCACTTACTATTGACAGAAGATGTTAATGAGCTTTACCCATTTTGTGTTAATGTAAGAACTTTTCAATGAAAAACTCTTCCAACATGACAAGTTCCTTTGGTTTATATTGAGAACTGTTTTTACAGAGAACTGTTTAATTGCATTTATGGGGATAAATGCAATTAAACAGTTCTGTATAAAAACAACAAAGCAATTATACATAGTATATTCAGTAAAGAGGTTTCAAATGAAAGACTATTATTATCTGTGCTTATGCAGTTTTGCTATTTTTGCTCCCTTTTTCTTTATATTTTCCATTGCAGTTTTGATGTCCTTGATTGGTGATCCAAACCCGTATTACCTACTCCTAATCCTAATGTGGCCTATGGTTTTTGCCCTTGCACTATGGTTCAAATTATAACATTTTCAATCAGTCCTGGAAGTCATTTCCTTGGAGACAGAGATGAAAGATGCTAGCAGCAATATAGGGTCTCAAGCTCTACTAAATGCACATGGTAGCCTTAACCACTTAAAGGAGAAGTAAACATTTTTTAAGAAAACATATATATTACAGAGCCTTGCCTACTGAGTAAAACAAGGGTACACCCACTGTGGTGAGGTGTTTTTTTCAGTTGTTATAACTGTTCACTCCTCTGCTCCTTGAATGTAAAATAGGCTAATAGTCTGCTACAAGTGAAAAAAAAACTTTATGACAGCTTAGGTTAATGTGTAAGTTAGTCAGCACTGTCTGGAATAGCTGGCCATATGTCAGATACTACCATTATATGCTGTTCTCCATCCCAGCTGCCATTCCAACAGGATCTTCCTTCTTTCCTCCTATTCAGTTTAGGAATTAGAGAAAGGAGATCCATAAGACACCTCTCTACAGTCAACAAACAATATAACTACGTTTATTTATAATGCTACAACTTCTAGAGAATAAAAGAGTAGCAGTATAGAATGTTAGTATTTGGCACACAACTGTGCCAGCCAGGACTGTGTAACTTGAATAAACTGACAAAAATAAAGTGAACGTCATTAGCTATTATTTTAAATAAAAATGTAAGATATAGTTGATTTTGAAAGCTGTTTCAAATTAACCTAAGATGTGTAAGGGTTTACTTCCACATTCAGTCAAGTCAGCAACTGTCATGTCTGCCTCCAAGGATATGACATCCAGGACTAATTGAAGATGTTATTTCTTGAACAAAAGGCCCAAAAGCAACATTTATAGGGGCAATTAGAATTTTCCTGCTGTACTAAGTTGGGGGGGGGTTTATTAGGGAGACTTAGATCTATTTTAATTATTGCATGAGGTACAGTTAGGCAAATTAAAAATTAATCAATATAGACAACACTACAATCTTTGTTATTGTAGCATTACTAAACAGCAAGTGGAATGGTCACACATTTATGAAATCTAAAAATAGGGAAAACACTGATAGATTCGATCTTTACATGGTTTCAGATTTATAGATGAAGTACAATGCCGCCTCAACATACTCATTAGAATGTTGGAACATTGTTGGATAACCTGAGATTCCTTACTGCCAAACTCTTGTCAGACAAGAAAAGTTTTAATGTCATTCTAATATGAGGTTTGGATGTCTAGAGTGTTTTAGTACAATTTAAACCAAAGAGGAAATGAGTATGCATCAATAAAGAAAATCTGCATAATCTTTCCTGACCTATATTCATTCACCTGCAAAACACAAAATTGTTGTGCATTTATTGAGCCCAAAGATTAGCTGTACTCTGTGCATTGGCAGGTAAACTGAAATGCAAATGAGTATTAACTGTGTGTATGCTAGTGGCTTCTAACAGGGATCAACAAAAAGTCTGCAGTTTATTTTGTGATTACATCCAGAATACATGTACAAAATTTAGGGCTCATCATCTTAATCAATATGGAATCAATCGCACAGGGATGGGGTGAGGGAGAGACAGAGGTTGGAAGGAAAGATTTTAGTGGGGGAGCTCAGGAGAGGTGGACCAGAACATGGAACAAGGTAAGAGAGCCACAGTATGGAAGGTACAAGAGCAGAGGAAAGTTGACAGCCTGATGTATGGAACAGAGAGATGGGTACAGAGTGTGGGACAGGGTGGGGCTGAAACAAGGGACCTAATACTTTATGTGTGTGTGTGAACATGAGCAAGGGAAGGGCAATAACAAATTAGACTGGAGCTGGGAACATGGGAGAGAGAGAGAGAGAGAAAGAGAGAGAAAGAGGCAAGGAGAAGTGGGATGAAGTGGGAGAGAAAAGACGGGAGAGAGTGGGAAAAGACAGAGACCAGTATACCTGCCTGACAAGTAAACCAGACAGAATCATATTGTGATTGACATATGAAGGTAGCTGTGTGTATTTGTTATTTTGTTGTTTATCTGATAATGTGGTTGCTTTTACAGCTATCTGATTAAAAAGGCACCCAAAACAAAATCATAACAACTGTTTGAAAGACATGAATCTGATCTTAAAACAGTTTAACATGCAAAAGAATTGTTTTGCTCTTTAGTTTCTCGTATCCAATGAATTAAAGCATTACCTAGGCACTTAAGAAAAATATATTTTTATTAATGTATTCTTGCCAAAATTATAAAAAAACAAGAAAAATATATGGTTTTTGCAGCTAAGAAGACAAGGGGATTTACTTACTGAGCAGAAGTAGTAATACAGACACACTTTTTTCAGCTACCCATGCACAGTAGAGACTGCCCGCGCCGCAGCTGATACAGAGCTGGATGCTAAAAACTAGTTGAAGAGCCTGTTACAAGGGCCAACTCTGTACCAGCCGTGGCGCGGGCAGTCTCTACTGCGCATGACCGCATTGTTAAACATGTTTTAGCGAATTATTATATAGGATGAGAAATTAGTGATCTGGCTTCGGAAAGTGCCAGACTTTCAGCAGCTGGAGCTGTGGTTAGCATGTAGAGTGGGCATGCTTAGCGGTTAATGGGGTATGGTTATGTGTGGTGTTTGGCATATTTCATCCGAATTCAGGAAAGCTTCCATGCTTGTTGAGGGTGCAGCCATACCTGCTTTAAGAGAGTGTGATGTGTGTGAGTGAAAAGATCAGTGCACTCTGTGAAAAAGGGGGAAAAGACCACTCCTGACTGTGCATTTTGGTGGTAAAAAGTTCCAGGTCGTGTGTGTGAGTGGTAAAGAGACAAACAGTCTGTGTTATATGAGAAAAAAAAGAAAAAAATTACTTTCTCTATGAAATAAATAATAAAGAGATGGGTTGGGGAGGCAGATTAATGGGACATGTGCTTGTGAATGAATACTTTTTTGGTTGACGGTTGTATAGTTATGCAACGTGTGTCGGTGGAGTGGCATGAGTTGGCCATTTTTTTAACAGGGGATACTGAGGAGTAGAAACTTCTTGCAGAGATTTTGACTGGAGTGGCCAGAGGGCCTTCATCCCCCTGGCCAATCCTGTCAAAATCCAACCTCTGTATGTCCTGGTGAGGAAGTTTGTAGGAAATTTGAATGTCTCCTCCTTACTGCTGCCCTGGGGTGTGAGAGTGTCCACCCCGGGGTGTGTAGTGGAGATGGAGATTTTTGGAAACCTGCCAGCCATCTCTTTTTATTAAAATAGACAGATGAGATGTTTAGGGTTTTTTGTGCTTGTCTGTTTATGCAAATTAACTAGTACTTCTTGGTAGGAAGTGGCAGTTGGGAGGGAGTGTGGTATGTTATTATCTGACATTCCAGGCTGTGCTGGCCAGTACTGCCTAATTTGCAAATACTGGAAAATAAATTAAACTAGATATTTTGTGAACTACAGTTTTAATAGGTGATTTTTGAAAGCTCCTTCAAAATCACCTATGTTAGTATAAGGTTAGTTTGTTAGTTTCCTTCTAGTACTGGTAATGATACTTAAAGGGATAGTAATACTTCGTTTTAACTTTATTTTATTTTGTAGGCATTAAAAAAACATGAAGAATGATATAATTCTTATCTCTCAAACCTTTATGGTTTATGAGATATTCACAAGCAAAGTTCCCCTCCCCGCCCCTTTTACCTAGTGTAAGCCATCTCTTCTCAAATGTGAGTCTGGTTGTATGACAGGACAGATAACAGAAGGGGACAATTTTCTTTGTATGAAAACAATGAAAGCCCTTCCCCCCTTGACAAGTTTTTCAGCTTTTTCCATTATCTTAATTGAAGATTGTCCCTCTCTGCAGTCTACCTGGGCATCTCCCTTCTGATCTGGTTGAACAGGGGGGGATACTTTGTTTGTGAATATCTCTTAAACCATAAAGGTTTCAGAGATAAGACTTATATCATTCTTCATGTTTTTTAATGCCTACAAAATAAAATAAAGTTAAAACGAAGTATTACTATCCCTTTAATCTAAGAGTCTGAGATTTCTGAATACCTATCATTAAAAAAAAAAGCTTGCTTTTATAACACTTATTACAGAAAATTCCATCTATAACATATCCTAGTGATAACACAACATGACTTCAGTGTTTATCTAAATATTAGTACAAGTGGCAACTATATGTAATCTGGCCTAAGGTAACCTTGCATGTTTAATTATCAGGGAAATGTAAATGACACACCTGTGGAATATGATGAGTTACAACCTTGTATCATTACCATTTATTTATCGAGTGCAGTACATTACAATGGATTAAAAGAATGATATATGAAAAAAGCTGTCCCATGCCAACCTTTGCCTGGTGTATAATCTGCTGCCTGTGTTCACATTCACTCTCCACAAGGCTAGTGGTAGCTAAAGTCAATCAATGATTGTGCAGGTCTTTGCATTTCTATGGGCCCTGTATGCAAGAACGGTATTGAATGCATGCCTCTTGGCACTTAGAGGGTTTAAAGACATTTTTTAATGTGATCATTTTATTTTACCTTTAAAGCAACACCTTTTCAAAGTTTTAAAGACTTTTTTTACTAGTTAACACATGAGAGATGGTTTTTTAATGGCCTTAAAAGTGGCCTTTGTCAAAATGGACATTAAAATGAATCACATTAAAAAAATTATGCTTTTCTAGTTTTAACTCTGAAAAATACCTCCAAAAACTGGAGTCATTCCTGGGTAAACCAATTACAACATAGGGAAAAAGAGGGATTTTCTTTTACCAGACGGGGGCCACAGATGGAAAATTTTCATTCTACATACTTCCCAAGTGTCCCCCTTTAGGAGAGACAGTCCCGTTATATCCCTCTCTTTCCCACCTTGGTTTCCCTCTTTCCAGAGGATCAGAAAGTGTTTTGTGGGTATATATATCTCAGTAAAAAGAAGAAAGAATATATAAATATATTATAAAATTGGCAGCGTTCTGTTGCAGTGAATCCTCCCACAGTGAACAAATGTATACAAAATATAAAATATTATACAAAAGTATCAATAATATGGGAGCAAGAAAAGCAAAAAGTATACTAAGTATTTATATTGTATATTGGCGCTACTATTCAAAATCGGAGTGTGTGCTGTTTGAAATACAAAATAACCCTGAAGTCACTCTCCAAAGAAAATGTAAAAAAAGAAGAGAATATTATAAAGCAAGAATAATGCTATATAAACTATCTCTAAATAAGTAATCTCAAATATTTATTATTATCACAAGAACAAGCAAAATTAATTCATATAGAAACAGTAAAATGTAGGAACGTTCCTATTAAAATGAATAAAATAATCTCTCAGCCGGTATATCCGGCCTTACCACTTATGATGTCTGTATATATATCTGCTGAATATATGAGTCTGTGTAGCCACTGAAATAAGTAATTGACGGGTAGATGCCAGAACTGTTATTTCTCTTGCGTGTACTCTTGTAGTTTATTGCTCTCCCGACAATGATGTAGGGTTTGTAACGCTTTTGTAACGCTTTTTTTTCCCGAACTCCTGCTCCAATGGTGTCTCGGCAGCAGTGTGGATATATTGGGTATGTTGAAAAGCAGGCAGGCTTCTACAAATCTTGTGCACCTCTCTTGAGATATTGTTTCAGCTGTAGCAGGAAATACCTTTAACCTGTAATGTACAGGAATGACGCCTAAACAAGCAAAGTTCTTATATAAAGATAACAGCTGAGTGGGTGCTATACAGACTATGTTTTAAGTGATCACTATTTTATTCATTTTTATAGGACCGTTCCTTGTTTTTGTGATATTAATACATATTTGAGCTTACATACTTACTTATTTAGTTTATAAACTATATATAGTTTATATAGTATTATTCTTGCTTTATAATATTGTATAGTGTTTTATTTGTCTATTGGCGCTCTTCTTTTTTGCATTTTCTTTGGATAGTGACTTTAGGGTTATTAAAGGGATAGTAATATTTCATAATAAAAGCAGCTCCAATTAATCTTAGTATTTCGGTCAATAAGTTATTTCAGTACTGTCAGAGCTGTAGTTCAAGAGTAATTGAATGATAAAGTATCCCCCCTCCTGCCCCTTTTATGATGTAACACTGCTCACCTCAGAACAGTAGGGTGTTGTCCAAGTGGATTGCAGAGAGGGACAATCTTCAATTAATATAGGGGTAAAACCTGAAAAACCTGTCAATGCGGGCAGGGCTTTCATTGTTCTCACAATAAGAAGATTGTCCTTTGCTGTGAGCTGTCTGGTCTGTGGACCAGATTCCACATCTGAGGGGAGGCGGCTTGCACTAGGTAAATGGGGTGGGAAGGGAAAAATTTATCATTCAATTACTCTTCAACTACAACTCTGACAGTACTGAAATAACACTCACTATGGCTCAAATACTATGAAGATTAATTGAAGCTGTTGTTTCTGTGAAACGTTACTATCCCTTTAAGTATATCTCAGTATACATGTTTATAAATAAGTATGTGTAAATAAAACAATTTGTTCTTGTGCTAAATAATTTATACTGTTACACAAAGAGGTGTTTATAGGTAATGAAATAACCTACAAATTCTTGGGAATGCCCCACCCCCTGCATGTTTCTGGGGGTGCGGCATTTCCAAGAAAGTTTAGGTTATTTTATGACCTATTGACACATCTTTGTGTAACAGAATACATATCTAAAGTAAAAGTGTCCGTCTTTGGCCATTTCAAATGCTGGAAAAGTATGGTTCTAAAGTGGGGGTAATGAAGTGGCTGATGTACTAAGAACAAATTGAAGCAATTCTGAGCAAAACCAACTGCACCATAGGGCACAAATAAAAATTCTCATTGAGTCAAATCAGATTTTAACCCCTTAAATGCTAGATCTCTTTAATGCATACTTTTGGGTAATTTTATTTGCCCCTATGATGCAGTCTGCTTGCTCCAGAATGGCCCAAATTCTTCTTAGTATATCAGCCACACTGTCAAGAATATAGCAAATGATTAATGCCTCAGGTCTGTCTGTTTGTCAATCCATGTCTTTGTACATTTTCCAGCTATCCACTGGTCTAGTTAGATCATAAAAAGGAATGAAAAAATATTCAGGTTCATCCCTTTCATAAAAAGTAACGTCTACCGGATGTTTTCTGCTTACATTTTATAGCATATTTTCCTGCAGATATCTGCCTCCCATTATAAGTCATTTTCTTTTACTGAAGCTATTAACATCAAACCTGGGAACTCTTAGGATCTGACCCTGAGACTCAGGGCTTTGAGACAAATCACAGAATCTCAGGTGGAAGGTCCAAATTCTCAGGATGTTCCCTACTATTTGATCTACAACAAATGATTGCTACTTTAGTATCTAAATTGGTGCATCAAAAGGCAGTGTGAAAAGTCCTGCTTGTCTTGAGTGGGTTGAAGCAATTATATCTCTAAATCGTATCAAGTTGAAGATTACTGGAGAACTGACTGTACCTCCTCTAGTGAAGAGCAAGTAGGGAAATATTGCCTGCAGTCTTGGGAGTGTTATGAGTTAACATTTCAATTATCTCAGAGTCAGCACATTGTGAAAGTTCACAGGTATTATTAACACGTTGGGGGTTATGCACTAAGGCATGATAAACAGGTTATAATGCGGTGACTTATCCAGTGATATAAATTCTCCGGTTCCTATGTTATTCTATAGAGCCTATGAACAAAGATTTCCAGGGCTGGAGGAATATCAGTGTATAGGCTCCATACAATAACATAAGAACTGGAAAAGTGATATCACTGGAGAATTCATCTCCTCTTTATCACTCCTTAGTACATCTCCCCATTTGAGTGCCAGTGGGTATGTGAAATGAACCCACTTGCACTCAAAGGGTTAAAATCAGCAAACCAATGTAATATTGTATATACATGTTATTGATAACTGTAGACTACTGGCAGGATGCAAGAAATGTTCACATCTGCTAAAGGGATTTTTTGCGCAGACAGATTTTGCACATGTTCTAATCCAGGAAGCCGTATACCGAACGATTCTTGAATTGCGCATAAAATATTTTTTATGACAACAGTACACAGACGTATAAATTAATTCTCAATCGCACTTCCTGCATTAGGTGCATTCGCTATTCCACTCACACAGATTTGTTAATCCTGGCCACGGCCACAAAAAAATGAATATGCGCAGCTGTTCGCTAATCTTGATTTTTCATGCACAATTCAACAAAATCATGCGCAAACTTATTCCCTAGTGGTTTTCACACTGGAAATAACGATTGCGCATGTTTCCTGCAATCCGCCATATATGACCAATCAATTTGCAGCCAGTTATCTTACAGCAAATATAAAACTAAACAATAGGGTCTAAATACAGCTGGTGCAATCCCACTGATGTCAGCCACTAGGGCTAGTGGCTGCACTCCAGTGTATGCACTACAGTACGTGGTGGCTATAGTGCATAGTGACATATACACTCTGCCTCAGTTAAACATTCAATGCCAGCAAACACCTAATGACATTACCATAGCAGCAGCTGAAAAATAGTGTAAAGTTACACCATTTCCTATTCACTTAGTTTGATAAATGGGGAAAACAAGGCTTACAAGAAGCATTCTGAATTACCTGTAGATTGTTCCATTGCCTTACCCTTGGCATTAAGGAATGAATTCCTAAGTACCTTAGTAATTTGGCATTAGGCAGGCATAGAGTTGTCTACTGATTCCAGAGCCTGCTTTTTCTCTGAATTGTTTGGCACATTCCTCTAATTAGTGTTTAAAGCATGGACCGTAAAGAGAAGACACACCTCTGCCACTTAAAGGGCAATTCTGAATTGAAGCATAGGGTACAAGTAAAAAATAACAATGATTTAAATTGGATTTTTAACCCCTTGAATGTTTAAGAGGTCTAGAACACACTGCATTGCCATTAATAGTAATTTATGTCACCTTTATCCCAGTGGTGCAGTTTGCTTTCTGCATAAGGCCATACACCATAATGCTACTTTGAAGTGGATGTTAAAGTCTTTTAGGACCTTATTCACAAAACAAAAGAGTAGTAATTTTGCTGCAAAGTAACTTTACCATAGGGAGAAATAACATTTCCCACTGATTTAACCCTTTGAGTGCTAGTGGGGTACGCAACTCATTGCTTTGCAAAGCACTGAGTACCCCTTTGGCACTCAAGGGATTAAGTGGTGGAGACCACTAGTATTCAGGGGGGATAGAATTCCCATGTAGAGCAAAATAAGTTAGGAGAATGATTTCTCACCTTTGGTGCAGATGATTTGATCCACCAATGCTCCTCTTTTCTTTTGTGAATGAGGCCCATAGGAGGGAATGTATAAATTAGCTTAAACCCTTAACGTCCAGTGATGTGTCAGGACTGTCACTGCTGTTTTTCCCTAAAGGACCAGTGACGGTCCTGGCATGTCACGTATTTTTTACTCACATCGCTCTTGTGGGAGCACTGTGACTACTAGAGGGGACTGAAATTGACTGCTCCAGACTGGAGCGATCACTATCAGTCCCCAGTCTGGCATGCCAGTACACATGATCAGTCAAAAGTGGCTATCTACACACCCCGGGACCACTGGTCCTTAAGGAGTTAATAAGGAAAGTATCTACATTTGTCTCAGAGCGAATCGTGGCTTAAGGATAAACATAAACGTGAAGTAGGAAGGGATGGGGTCCAATAAGAACTGTGGCACAACAAATGCATGAAAAACTTCACTAAATGCACCAAAAATAAAGGTTGTTTTAGTGGTTAAATCTTAACTTCAGATATAACCTGATGTAACGCAACTGAAAAATATGCACATTTTCTCAGCTAGATTCATTTTTATAAACATGCCTTTATTTCTTTAGAAATGCGTAGGAATGTGTAGCAATTCGAAAGGCTTTTATTAATACTCTACCACATGTCATACATGTATTCTACAATTGTTTTACCTCAGTATTTTTTTGCTGTGATAAGATGAATGTCCACATGTTTTGATCATTAAGCAGCCTCATTTCTTTTGGAACAACAAATCAGTTTATTGAGTTTTTTTCCAGTTGGCTCTGGATGTTTTATAGTTCAACAAAGAGTCAACTTACATTTTTTTATAACTAAAGGTTTTGTCATACTTCTTTAAGAGGTCATCAGTAGTGTAAAGTTAATGCTTTTTGACTGCTATATTGGTTACACAGGCAGATCCTGTACATTTTCAAAATGCACGCCTGCATAGAATACACTTTTAATCAGAAACAGGCTCTGACCCTGTATTCTAACTAATCTTCTCAGATTACTATATCAAGGGTGCAAAGTTCAAGTATACAAATCTGAAAGCTGTTTCAACAATGATAGGTAAGTTGTTTTCAATCTGATTTTCCCTTTATCTATTTACCATTTCCAAACTGAAAACATAAGGAGTGTAACATAAGAAGAAGAAATGTATCAATTTTGAAGCAAGCTACATGGACTGTAGGGTAAAACCACAATTTGCCAATGATTTAAATGGGGCTTTTAACTCCTAAAGAGGTATCCAAAGATAAAAGAAGCGATAAAGTAATCACTTATAATGGAATTCAGGCCTTCATTAATAATAATACTGATAACCTCCCTAAAATGAAAGTGGTACACAATCAGTCTACCTATATTGCAGTGGAAGGAATACATTTTAACTAGCACAGTCATAAGACAAAACATTATGTTTATTTTCTTTAACCCCTTAACAACCCTTGACGGTCATAGCACATCATGGGTTGTTATACCCTTAACGACCCATTACGTACTATGACCATCATGGAATTCTGGGCTCCCCCTGCGGCTGCACGCCATTCGGGGAGTCTGGAATCCGAATCACAAAAAAAAATAAAAAATGCTCCGTGGTCCTTTAGTGATCGCAATGTGCCTACACGGTCAGTCATTAAGGGGTTAAATGAGTAAATGTGCCTGTTATTCAGGGAAATTATTATAACTCACAAAATGTATGAAAAGAAACTTTCTATCATGGAATGGTGTTACACATGAAATCTTTACACATTTCTCCAAAGTCTGGATCAGTCAGAACTAACAATTTGCAGAACTGATGTAGTAGTGTCAATGCTTATTCATTGTAACAGACCTTGCTGACAATAAAAACAAACATTTTGGGGACCACACCTTTAGCAAAAGAGTAAATGTACAATTGTGAATGCAGTTCATTCTCTGCACTTAAACCTTGGCACAGAAATCATATGGCTGACTTTGAGTATGTACTAGTGTGTACAATCTCTATAGTGAATACCCTTGCACATTTTCCACCATTGCTAAGATTTTAATGTGAGCAAGCCCAAAATAAGTGCCTTATATCTGGCTCAGGAATATGTAATTTTATTACCATTTCCTTTGATCCTTGTTTGTAGATGGTGAGAAACAAGGTACAGAGGAATAGATTATCTCTACACACTTCCACATAGGCTTCCAGACTTTACACTTGATTTCTCTCAGCAAGTTCAAAAGATACCCTGCATCTCTCAATGAAAAATTAAGAAGAGATACGGGGCATTTTTTTTTTAACAAGCTCAGAGAACTCAAACAGTGAATAGACTATAGGGTCTCATTACATAGAAAAGCCCAATGTTCCAATTTCCCCCACAAAGCAGGTCTTAAGACAGTTGAGTTCTTTTTGGGTCAGGGTCTTTTTGAGATTCCCAAAACACACCACCATGAAGAGAAGGATTACACTGGATAATCAAGGGTGATGCTTACCATTTTCATGGCTTTTTAATTTACTCTTGTGTAAATGGTGGCTCATAAATCAATAAATGTGTTGTTTACAATCTGGCCATATAATTTATTGTTTTAATATATCTTAATTAACCATTTGAGTGCCAGAGGGGTACACACTTTGCAATGTGTTGCATACCCCTCTGGCACTCATCTGCACAACTCTTTTTAATCACTGGATTTGGAAGGTACCAGAGGTTCTGGAGTAATCCACTCTCTGACGGATGTAATGACGATGCTTTGAATTAGATCACTGTGCTCTTTGCAATCTGTGTTTGTTTGTTTATTCCGCTGTCTTGATGGCCTGTGAGATGCTGTTGGAGGAGCATCATATCCCTTTGACAGAAGTGGCATGCTTGATCTTATTTGTGATATTCATTGCTGACTGGGGACAGGAGATATATATACCCCATTTGCTAGTCCTATTACACTATGTAGTCCAACCTTGTGGTAACCACATTTTTTGTCATTATTCTTGGGGTTTTTGGGGGAAGTTGAAAGTAATTTTGAAACATTAGGAAGTCCCTTCCCTGGTTCTTTTCTATTGTTATACCTTACATTATACCAATCCATTTATTGTCTACCTTTGACAACTTAGCAATTGGGTACAACAAATAACATTAAGGAGGACATGTCTCCTTTAACGAACTAGGGGAGATTAAGTGTAATTATTTCTCATTAAAAAAGACCTGTCATTTTTAATTAATTAGGGAGGTGAAGCAGAATTATTTCTCCCTTGGATACACATCCAATATCTATGGATATACTTAAAATTATACAGTTCTTGTTTCATGTTAACATATAAAAACAAATGTTTATATCATCTAGTGCAAAAAAAATGTAAATTCAATAAAATGTTATTTGGTTTCAGGGTTAATAGCAAAAATAAAACAATCTGAGCTGTAATTATAAAACTAAAATGCTGCAATTGTGGAGCAAACCAACTCCACCATGAGGCACAAATTAAAATTCCAATTGATTTAAATGGGCTTATAACCGATTTAATTGTGAGATACATTTTGTGTTTATGAAACTCATAAGTGAAATGTTTTATCATTTAAATGAGAAATTAATTGTGCTAGTTGTGTATATTAACATTTTCAATCAAAAATGAAAATCATGGACCCACAGCACCAATGTTAATTAAATAAAAGGGTGAGAGTTAGTAAACATTGAACGGTATTGATTATTTATGGAAAGTGTGATTTTTCTCACAAATGTCCTAATTATCAGGATTTTTTTAACAGTTTTTTTGCATTTAACATGAGGGAGATTTACATGTTTCCAGTCACCTCTCAAGCTATACACAAATACAATATTAGATTATGGCACATTTTTGTGAATGTTCCAGTTGTAACAGATTTTTTATATACCATTATGATTAAGGCTTCAGAGTAATAGTGATGTAATGGACTGACTGTCCCTGTGGCCAATATCCAAGGGCCTCGGTTTGACCCCTAGACCGTACGTGAGGCAGTAAGCCTCATTAGAGGGCCTGCCTTAAAGAAGGTTTGGGAAAAAAAAGGGAGGAGAGACTGGGAGTGGTTCTTGATACGAGAGTGACGGCTGTAGTCTCCGTTCCTGGGGTTTAAGTGCCTTATGCCTCTCCAATATACCCAGGCATAGCCTTGTACTTATGGTCGAGACTTCAGAGTAATAGTGATGTAATGGACTGACTGTCCCTGTGTCCAATATCCAGGGGCCTCGGTTCGACCCCTAGACCATACGTGAGGCAGCAAGCTTCATTAGAGGCCAAAATATGAGGCTATATCAAATATTGCAAAACTATTTATTAGTAAATATGAAAAACAGATGTTATTTACACAAAGAAGATAGAACACTTCTGATTTCTTTCCTTGGATTGGGAATGTAACGGCTGAAAGAGTTAGACCTCCTGCGGCCCAGCCTCTGGATAATAAACGGAGGGCACATTGTTGCTAGAAGCTGATGAGGCTGCACGCATTCTAAATGAGTGACCTGAAAATAGACTCAGGTTGTAACCTAGCATAGCAAACAAATATTGAGCTGTCTATCAGAAGGCGTGCTTGGTGGGGGGGGTTATAAATTGTGGCTACACCTCTTAGAAATACTTTAATATTGTGGGAAGCGACATGATGAAATGTTGGACACCTGCTAGATAAACTTTAATAGAAAGTGGGGATAAACTGAGGGCTGAGTGACAATAGGAAGCAAATGCCAAAATTACTTCTAGAGAAAATAGCATAGTAGGTTTGGTATACAGGAGGAATTTTTGAAAAATCAACCAAGCTCTTTCATATGCCCGTCTGGTATTAGGTGCTAATCCCTTATGAATTATATCATGCACGATATGGAGGAATGATTCTATGTTGAAGTCAATTCTGCAAACCCTGGAGAAGAGACTGGACTGGAGTTAGCTTCCGGATAGAGTTCAAAGAATTCTTGCAATCGAAATTGGGAGAGAGCATCAGCTACCTTATTTATGGATCCTGGAATAAATATACTGTGAATTTAAAAATTGTGTACAAGGAAGAGTTTAATCAATTTCCTAAGAAAAAGCATGATGGAAGGTGACTTGGATCTGCCTTTGTTTAAGATAGAAGCAGTAGCCTTATTATCTGTATAAAATGCCACTGCTTCCCTGAACCACAAGTTACCCCATAATGCTGCAGCTCCACTATAGGGTAAATTTCGAATAAGGGTGAATTCCTGGAAAATGAGGGTAAACTCAACACTTCTGGTAGCCACTATTCTGAAAGTCACTCTGATTTGAAAACGGCTGCGTAACCATAAGCTGCAGAGGCGACCGACTATACTGTGGGAGAGGATGGAGATAAGGAAAGAGGGAACATGCTCCTACTGTTCCAAGAATGGAGAAAGTGGTTCCACATTCTTAGATCCTCCTGTATGATAGAACCCAGGTAGATATTATCAAAAGAATTGGAAGTACTGGATAGGAGGTGCAATAGGCTTGAAATGAAAGATCTACCTTGAGGGATGATGAGCATAGCAAAAGTCAGGTGACCTAAAAGGATTGGAGCTCGAGCTTTGAACAACTGGTTCTTGTGTAGAACTGCTGTATTAATTGCTGTATGCATGCCAGTTTATCTACGGGTAAGCTAGATTTGAATTTGTCAGTGTCCAGCTTAATACCCAGAAATTCTACTGAGGTGCCAGGACCAAATGTCTTGTCTTTAGCTAAAGGAATGTTTAGGTCTGAAAACAATGAGATGAGTTTGTTGAGGCTTGTAGAAGATGTACTGAAAGGCTCGATTAGCAGAAAATCGTCCAAGTAATGGAGCGCGATAGGACATCTGCAATGATTTATAAGTAGCCAGTATAACATACCAGCAAATCTATCGAAAATTTTTTGGCTGCTTTTGCACCCGAAGCTAAGCCGGGAACTAAAGAAGTATTGCTGATGCCATTTAGTACCCTGCAAATGCCAAAAGGACAGGTGCACTGGTAGAAATTTAAATGCGTCAACAATGTCTGTTTTAGACAGTAAACACCGGTGACCTGCCTGCTTGATATGAACTATTGCATCATCTATACTGGCATATTCCAAAGAAAATTTCTCTTACGGAATGAACGAGTTGATACTAGGAATTAGAGATGCATGGGGGGCTGAAAAGTCTATAATAAGACGTTTCTTAAGCGAAAATTTCCTGGTAGAAATGCCTAATGGGTTGACCCTCCAGATAGGGAAAGGTGGAGTAGGAAAAGGGCCTAGGATAAAACCCTTTCTCAATGCTAAGTTTAAGACACTATCCACTATCTCAGGTTCAGAAAGGGCCGAGACTAAGTTTGGCGACTCAAAGGAATCAGACAGATTTAGCTTAAATTACTAGAACTCCCTGAGGAATTATAATGAGACTAAAACCTCCTACCCCAGCTATATTGATGTCTTGAAAGACACGGACAGGAAGTCAAATCCAGAGACAGTAGGTGTGAACCTGTAGAATACTAAAGTTAATAGCGCATATGACTTGAGAAAGTAATATAATTAAATGTTTGTATTGGTGAAAATAGCTGATGCTCATGATTGAGGCCTTAGACAGAGATATCACTTCCTATAAATTATAACATAATTCAAGCTGAAGTAGTAAAATATATAAACGTAATAGCTTCCAATTCCCTCGGATCAAACGGCAGGCAAGACTACCGATACTATGGTGAATAAGATTCTTAAAGATGCCAGTATTAACATGCAGACTAGGGAAGTACATAATAATATATGGCCGAATGTCAGAGCTCCATCAGAGGAGCATAATGGTACTTAGGCTTACTGATAGAAGGTTACACATGATAAATTCACATACCTGAAATGCTAAACGAGGGGCAGAAGAAATAAACCCATTGAGTCCTGTTATGATTGTGCAGGTAGACTGCTAGATGCACAGTGGTTCTGTCTGGGTATAGCATACAATATTGTTGTCTGTTGAGCTGAGCAGTTACAGATCAGTTGGGAAGGCAGGCAAGTGGACAGAAGGGCTATTTGGGCATGGCAGCAGTGTGAATACAGCCATTTGCATTGATACTGTTTAGATGATGCCAGACAGGCTATGCCCCAAGGTGTGATAAGATAACTTGTCAGGAATGACTAAACTTTTCCCTTTAGATGCATCATTACACATGCTCATTATCGGAATTGGAGATTCTATTCCAGCTTAATGATTTACTGAGCAAGTTGAATGTTGGTCCTTGTAGAAGTCAATTACAGATACAGATCCTACAGATAAGCTTTCGCTCCCTAGTACCCACTGGCGCTGCAGAGAGAGGGAGCAATCAACCTTCCTGACGAGGAGGAGTTACTGAAGACGTAAGCCATGCATCATAACTTGCCGCCGCTTCGCTAAGATCGAGCCGACTGGTGCCACCTGATGTGAAGCATGTGCACTTCCGGTCCTTGATACGAGACCGACGGCTGTAGTCTCCGTTCCTGGGGTTTAAGAAGTGCCTTACACCCCTCCCATAAACCCAGGCATAGCCTTGTACTTAAGAAAATGTTATTTGTAAAAGTCAACCAAACTTGCTCTTTATTTGGCAAACTTTCATGTCTATGAGCACAAAAATGTTTCTCTTTATTTTTAGTAAATAATATATTTTTCCTATCCATTTGTCCATGTAGAGGTATAAATAACTGCAAAAATTGGGTGCAACTGTTTACTGTTTAATAAATCTAGTCAAATGCACATGGGAGAAATATCACGTTTTCACTTTTCAGACAGCAAAAATGCTGATATGTGTTCAGGTTTGTGGTCAAAATTTTATGTTTATAATGTCATGTTTATGGCTCATATTAAATACAAGATGGCTTTTAACCACTTAAATATAATTACCTGCATGGCAAAAGGAAAAAAAAAGCTATAGGACAAAATATTTGGATGTCTAATACCTATAACAATAAATCAATTAGTTTATACTCCTTCACAAACTTTATGAGGCAATCTAATTTGGATATTTCATTTTTATTGCAAATGGTGTAATGAAAAAAGTAATGTACGAGGTGTTAATCATATCTTGTGACAAACACACAAGGAATAATAAGTTCTAGCTCAGTGTAAAGCTATTCTCATTTTAATTACACATCTAATTTAATTGCATTCCTGAAACCTAAGTACTGTGATTATGCAAAACCAAACAGCACCAAAATATTCACCAAATGAATGAAAAGAAGACATACTGATATAAGTATAATTATAAAGTAAAAGAGAAAATACAGTTGTAGCATATATTGACAGTAAAATTCAAAAATATCTACAGAAAATAATAATAGAAGAATGCATCTTGGAAATCTGGGAAATACTGACAGACTGAGAAATGAATGTTACTAACCACTTAACAAGCCAGGAAGGCTATATTTATCATTTGTGTTCAACTGCCTGAGTAGACAGTTCTCTTCTGGGAGATATTTGGGCAAGAATAGAAACACCTCCAAATCGTTAAATTAATCATTCCAGATTTTCTTTTAATAAGTACAACAAAAAACTTATATGGAGGGTTTTACAATTACAAGCAGTGACAAGCAGGGTCTGGGGTATGCAGTTGCAATGGTGACCAATATCCAAGCATTATACGCCTTTATAAACACATGCGTTCACTTAGCCACATAAATATATAGAGAAATGGCCTTCACTTCTGTAGCCTAGGACCATACACAGACTTAAACATGTTCCTACACAGATAAGGGAATTGAACGACTGAGACTTTGTGTAACATGGGGTAGTCAGTTATTGGACCCTTTACATCTTCCCCAACCAGAAAAAAGGCTGGTTTGGGATGATGGTAGTTGT
Organism: Rhinophrynus dorsalis; assembly: GCA_037306005.1. Classification (NCBI taxonomy): domain Eukaryota; kingdom Metazoa; phylum Chordata; class Amphibia; order Anura; family Rhinophrynidae; genus Rhinophrynus; species Rhinophrynus dorsalis. The sequence goes on along the minus strand of CM074718.1, from coordinate 218,365,346 downwards.
AGCCCCAAAAGGTTGAAGTCTGACAAATGGATATGCCTGATCTAGACATGAAAATTCTTAAATACTAGTCTCAAACAGTCCATCAAGGATATGTTTAAAACAAGATGAACTGGTTAAATATGTATGTGTAGAGTGTTACTCCTTGGGATGAAACACAGGTGTTTTTACCTTTCTCTAGTCATGTATGTATCTTGATACATGAGAGGCGCTCAATCATCAGAAACAATAACAAATAGGTAAGTACCGTCACTGTTCTCTCTAGTTAAAGGACAGACTACAAATAATCGCAAGTTTAATCAAGCCAAAAATTATTTTAACTGATTCTTCTTTCAGACAAGGATTTTCTACTATACAGCAGATTAAAATGCAGAATACACTCAGCAATGCTTTCAATGCATCATATATTTTTATTCTTATTAAAAATCCCTGTGAAATTGAAGGTGTTTTGGGAACTAAAGTGCCAACTTTAATTTTGTCATTTTAGCATACAAAATGAGCGTGAACGTTAATTATCTGAAACTTTAATTAATACATTGATTGAATTAAAAATGTAAAGGAAGCCAAGATTATTTCCTCAAGTAAGTGCAATGCTATTACACTTATGCTTATTAAACATGTTAATCCTGTGTTTTTGTTGAACAACAGGGTGCAATACTGTATGTTAAGGTGTTAGATACCAGAATGTGTAGTATGTCATAAAATAATGTAGTGTACCTCAAACTGCATTAGTCATTTTGGTGTGTATACAACTATCTTCAATCAAACTCTTAGAACATTTTAAGATATTTTCCATTAAAAAAGTCTATTCCTACACAGATTTTTTTTGTAAAATGGCACAGGTTACCTACAAAAAATGTAATGTGTCACATATGTTATCCCTATAGATACTATGAGAAGTGTAGTAGTTATTAACATTCTCATGTTTAAAGCTGTTGGCTCCTTTTAATTTACAATAAGTTTTTTCAATCATTCAGTATTAAACTTCTTTCTAACAGCATCATATGTTAGCTCTCTACACAGACATTAAAATTACCCTGTGTGCCTTCAACCACCATCATTTAAATTAACATTTATACATCTGGGTGGGTTCATTTGAGCTGATGAGTCTGTTTGGACGGCCTTTTGACTGATAGGTTTAACCGCAATTCCTGAAATGGATATGTTATGTTATCTATTGTTTCTATGGTCAGCCTGTACTAAACATGGATTATCATGTATATGATGGCCTGATAGTTTGATATGAGACTTCTCTTGATCACATTATATATTTAAGTTGTTTTTTCTTTTCAGGTTTACCACATAATGTGGCTACAGTTCATACTGACAACCCTAGGACTGCTTGGCCTAACCTAACATTTATGTACCTAGAGACACTGGGCTAAATGTGTGATCCTGCCAGAGCAGATTAACTGTAATTAGGAGGACATTAATACCAGAAAGCACCCTTCCACAGTATGCAAGGAAAAGGGAGTAATGCTACACCATTTCCTTTTTGTGTAAAGATATCACATTAAACAAGGCATACAGGAAAGGAAACCCCCAAAATAACTGTACAATTCTCTCTAGCCCTCCCCTTGATGAAGCAAAGTTACGAGGAATATTATAAGTAAAATTAGTTTAGTAAATGTTCTGAACTACTACCTGTGCCATGCGCCAGTGCAGGTAGGCAGAGAGAGCTCAGGGAGCTTAATGCATGGCTAAAATATTGTGTTTAAATGAGGGCTTGGGGTTTTTAGAGTACAGGGTTGACTTTGCTCTTTGGTACAATCTATATGGAAGTGATGGAATGCACCTAAGTGGTAGGGGAGCCACAGTGCTAGGGGATATAAAGCTAAGAGGGTTGGAGGAGTTTTTCAACTAAGAAAGGGGGGTAGAATAGATAGCAAAAAAGGGGTAGTTAGAGTAGAGTAGTAGGTAGGTGAATATTTGGGAAAAAATGATCTTAACATAGTTATATTTGAGATCACGATGGCAAAGCAAAACTGTATACTTTCAACCAAAACTCTTTATTTCAAAAGAGCTAACTTCAAAATATTAAGAGCACCAATGCAACACATAGACTGGGATAAATTATTTAAAGCCAAGAATACTAAGGGAAATGGTCAGAATTTAAATGTATGTTGCAGAAATGTATTCAACATTATATACCAGTGTGGAACAAATACAAAAGAAGTAGATCACAGCCAATGTGGTTAACTGCAAATGTAAAGAAGGAAATGACAAAAGAAAAAAAGGCATTTAAACTATTTAAGTCTGAAGGAACAGACAATTTATTCTTGAAATACAGGGATTGCAACAAAGATGCAAAAAGGCAATTAGGTTATCAAAAATAGATAATGAAACTTGAATTGCAAGGGAGAGCAAGACTAATCAAAAAATGTTTTTCAAATACATAAATAGCAAAAAACTGAAGACACTGGACCTTTCAGAAATGAGATGGGTGTGTTGATTAGAAAGGATAAGGAAAAGGCTGATGTTCTAAACACTTTCCTTGCAACAAATAAGGGAACAAATAATGGTAGAAGAACCTCAACAAGTAACAAACAAAACCATACCATTTCCAGATATCATGTTAACACAAGAAAATGTCATGTGAGGAATGAACAAAATTAAGACTGAAAAAGCACTGGGTCCTGATGGTATACATCCAAGGGTTCTTCGGGAACTCAGTGCAATGTTAGAAAGACCACTCTTTTTACTCTTTAAAGATTCTCTCACCACAGGCTCAGTGCCACAATATTGGCATAGAGCCAGTGTTGTGCCTTTATTTAAGAAGGGAACTAAAGTAGAACCTGGGAATTATAGACCAGTGAATTTGACTTCTGTAGTGGGAAAACTGCTAGAAGGGATAATAAGGGATTATATTCAGGACTACACCAAAAAAAAAAAAAAGATTATTAGCAGGGATCAACATGGTTTTATGAGGACTAGATCATGACAAACTAAACTTTTCAAGTTCTATGAAGATGTAAATAGTAACCTAGATAGTGGCAAGGCAGCTGATGTAGCATACCCAGATTTTGCAAAAACATGTGATACAGTGCCACACAGGAGGCTAGGGTGTATAGTAATGAACTTGGGGATAGTGGATACGCAATTGGACAGAAAACTGGTTGAAGGACATGGAACTGTGAGTGGTTGTAAATGGACAATTCTCCAATACAGTTAAAGTTGAGAGTGTAGTAAGTCAGGGTTCAGTACTTTGGCCACTGCTTTTTAACATGTTTATAAATGACCTGTAAATAGATATAGAAAGTAAAATATCAATATTTGAAGATAACACTAAATTATGTAGGGTAATAAATTCAGAACAGGATATTTGTTCTCTATAGAGGGATTTACAAAAAAATGTCATATTTAGCAAACAAATAGAATATGACGTTTAGTATGGGGAAAGTGTAAAGTTATACATTTTGGAAAAAAAATCCAAATGCTACTTATGAACTTAATGGAATCATTTTAGGGGACTCTTTGTTAGAGACAGACCTGGGAATCTTTGTAAACTATAAACATGAAACAGTGATCAGTGTCAAATAGCAGTAGCAAAAGCAAAAACAGTCCTATCTTGCATAAAAAGGCGTATTGAAGCAAGAATGTATAATATAATTTTGCCATTGTACAAATCATTGGTAAGACTTCACCTTGAATATGCAGTACAGCTTTGGGCACCAGTTCTGAAAAAGGATATTCTAGAACTAGAAAAAGTAAAGTGAAGAACAACAAAATTAATTAAGTGAATGGAGGACTTGAGGAATGACTAGACAAACATGGTTTATTTACTGTAGAGAAAAGATGACTAAGGAGATCTTATCACAATGCACAAGTATATGAGATATGAGATATATAAAGTATATTTATACTTTGCCAAGGCATTTGATACGGTTCCACACAAGAGGTTACTATATAAATTGAATGAAATAGGCTTAGGGGCAAACATCTGTGCGTGGATTGGAAATTGGCTGAAAGATAGAATGCAAAGAGTGGTAGTAAATGGGAAGTTCTCCAATTGGACAAATGTGATAAGTGGAGTACCTCAGGGATCTGTCCTGGGTCCTCTTCTTTTTAATTTGTTTATTAATCTCCCAGAGGGCAAAGGGAGCCATGTATCAGTGTTTTCTGATGACACAAAATTAAGAAGGGTAATAAAGTCTGAACTGGATGTGTCTTCATTACAAGATGATTTGGACAAATTGGGTAACTGGTCAGGCAAATGGAAAAATGAGATTCAATATAGACAAGTGTAAAGTTATGCATTTTGGTTATAATAATAAAAATGCAACATATAGCTTAAATGGTGTTTATTTTGGGAACTCTATTAATGAAAAGGATTTGGGAGTAATGGTAGACAATAGACTCAGCAGTAACCTGCAGTGCCAGCTAGCACCTGCAAAGGCCAATAAGATATTGGCATGTATTAAAAGGGGTATTGACTCAAGGGAGGAAGATATTATCATGCTTCTTTACAGGTCCATCGTAAGACCTCGCCTAGAATATGCTGTTCAATTCTAGCCACCCTTTCTGAAAAAGGACATTATGGAACTAGAGAAAGTGCAGAGGAGGGCTACAAATCTAGTAAGAGGAATGGAAAGTTTTAGTTATGAAGAAAGGCTAGAAAAGTTAAACTCGTACACACTAGAGAAACAGCGTCTTAGAGGGGATATGATAACATTATATAAATATGTTCAGGGTACAAAGGGCTCTCCAAAAACCTGTTCATTAACAGCACAGTACAAATGACAAGGAGTCACCTGCTTAGACTTGAGGAAAGGAGATTTCATCTACAACAGCAGAAGGGATTCTTTATGGTAAGGACAATAAAGGTATGGAATTCACTGCCTGAGGAGGTGGTGCTATCAAATACTTTAGATGCCTTTAAATAGGGCCTGGATACTTTAAAAGAGCAGAACATAGAGGGCTATGTATTTTAGTACTGGGATTAATATTTAGTTAGTGCTTGTTGATCCAAGGAGAAATCTGATTGCCATTTGGAATCAAGAAGGATTTTTCCCCCCATTCAAGGCATAATTTGAAATTGCTGTATTGAGGGGTTTTTTTGCCCTCTTTTGAATCAACGATGGTAAACAGGAATAGGAAAAGGGTTGAACTAGATGGATGCAAGTCTTTTTTCAACCTAAATTACTATGTTACTATGAGATGTCAATACAGGGATCTCTCTGGTGAACTGTTCATTCCAAGGCCTGATCAAATAACCAGGGGCCACCCCTTGAGATTAGAGGAAAGGAGGTTTCGACTTCTGCAAAGGACAAGGTTTTTTTATAGTAAGGTATGTTAAAGTGTGGAATTCCTTGCCAAAGGTTGTGGTTATGGCAGATACAATGGATGCATTAAAGAAAAGATTAGATTTACTTCTTTCAAAAGAGAACATACAGGGTTATACTATGTATTAATAGGAAAAACAGGAAGTTCTGATAAAGACTAAATTATTTGGCAGCAGGAAATCTAAATAATTCTCATTTATCTGGTTTATGAGGCAAGGGTTAAATCTGATGGACTTTTCCAACCTAATTTATTATGTTGCTATGTTACTATGTCATAAGGTGGGAAAGAGCAAGAAAACTGAGTCTGTTTCTGAGGAAAATTTTATTTATACATTCACCCCGCTAACCTGTCTTTTTCCATGTCCTGCAAATTATTCATGCTGTTTGCTATGGCAACAGATCTCTTCTGCTGGGAGTTATTTTCATGTTTTTATAATATTTATATTTTTACACTGTATAGTTATTTACTATATATGGCCCACGTTGCTTTTATATCAGTGACCAGGTGATCTGGGAAATATCTTTCCATTGTCCCTGGATACCTAGGCCCTAAGGTTCACCCTACCTGTGGGTATAGTTTGATGGTGCCTATGGTGTTTGCTCCTTTTTCCTATCTTCATACATTTTAGATGTTTTGTACTAGTACATTAAACCATGTCATATTCCTATCTTAGGTCATTAAGGACTAGAAACCATTGTAAAAAGATGTCCAAATAAACTTCAACTGAAATGTTCTTGTGACTTTGGCACTCCTTAGGTCTTTCTTGAAAATATGCAGGTTTTATTGCCATGTGGTGTCAAAGTCATAGCTCTTATTTCAGACTATATCAAGATAATATACAGAGTGATTTGTGCATTCTTATACCTTTCGTCTGAAATATGGAGGAAGAGGACCTGTTGTTTAGAAAGGGGAGGAGACAAGAAACCCCAGGGTAATGATAGACATGAAGTCTCAACAATAGTGTTATAGCTCCATGTGTAAATACAAGCTATTTATATATTTCAACAAATACCCAAGTGAAAAATGTTAAAACTATTAAAAAATAAAAACAGAAGTTCATAGTCAGCTATATTAACACACTGCATTCATTCCCAGATAAAAAAAATTCAAACACAAGCTCTCCTTAACCTGGCTTGACATAGCTACAGATGCTCAATTCCACTCATTGATTTGCAATGCCCCAGTCTGCACCAATGACTGCACATTCAGTATAGTACTGTTCAATGCACTAGAGAGCATGAGCTACAATTAATAACAAGCTGTTTGGTCTGTACTTGAAAACACACCATCAGGTTTTACAGATTATCTTCAAATAGGGTTATTACAACAACAGTAAAATAAAAATATGAAAACATATATTTTTGCTGTCATATTTAAGGCACGGTTCAATAGGTCCTCTTGGTCTTCCTAACCTTCCATAAAAGAGTCAGGAGAGTTCACTAGGAGCAAAAAAACACCCATACCCCATAAACCTTAGTACAGAAAAACAAACAACACTGCCTTATTGGTCAATGTAGAAGTTCAGATGGATACACTGACTACAACATCCCATTAACACAGATCTGTTCATCTGGCTAGTTTCCTCATATGAATCAGATGGATGACATTCTCTCACTAAAACCCACTGAAGTTAACATATATATAGTCTTAAAATCCAAAATGACTCCAGCTGAAGCTATTTCTTCCTTCTGTCTTTGTAGTGTCATGGTCTTTTGCATCTTTGATTGTCATGCAATGTTGTCATGCTCCTTCTTGGAAAGTTATTTATTCTTTCCTATACATGAAGGTCCACATGTGCAAACAATTCAATAAATTAAAAGTTGCGATGTATGGGCTACACTTGTATCTTAATTTGTGCCTTTTACCATCTGTTGTAGCTAAATAGTGGCACCTTATCATTATCTCTATTAAGGCGATGTCCAAGTACAGGCTAGTTATTAGTAATAACATTTTACATTTTTTTCTGAGACAGTGCTGTAGCTTGTTACAAATGGGACACTGTCAAATGGCTATTTCTGTTTTATAGTCACAATATCCACCCCCTGTAATTCTTCACCTTTTTCTTTGTGAGTTCCCTGGTATATCCCCTGTGCTGAAACGTGAGTGGCATGTTTTCTAATGATTTTTCTCTTGAAGCTTGGTCATTCTCCAGGCATTTTACTCTTACTATATGTGAGCATGTTATTCAGCAGGTTATTAAGCTTGACTTCAAATCAGGTGGTTGATGACTTGTAGCTGACAAGAGGGTATTCCTATATGTGGTTTTTAGAGTACATCAATTTAGAGACCTGGCTATTCTGACAAATAACCCTAATATTGATACTCTGTAACAGGAAAGTGAAAGTTTATTGACATAATGATTATTGAAATTAAAAAAGCTAACAATTACTGCACATTTCAGAAACATCCTATGTTTTGACTGTGACAGATGATATTTTGTTCTGTCTTAATCAGCATCTAATCCGATTCATAAAAGTACATGACTGTATTTGCATACACAGAGCTATAGAGGCTTAAATGGCTGTACCCAACACCCAGAGAAAATACCTTTCCACAAACATAAAGCAGGTTTTGGTGATTTTAATTTTCAAACATGTAATAAGATAATCTCCTGGTGGACCTTAATATAATAGACTAGCAAAAGGGGCATGGCGTTGCCCGTGGGGATTAAGTCCTTTGAGTGCTTGAGGTGTATTGAACGCATTGATTAGGAATGGTTTTGGTAAGTTCGCGGGAGTGAAAGGTTTCAGCTTTTCACAGCCAAAGAGGTATCTATGCACTGGAATATGTTGGATACCTGTTTGACACTGAAGGGGTTCAAAGACACAATAAAACATGTGCAATATGTTTGTTTTCTTCAATGTTAAAGAGGTATGCAACACATTCCACTGAATGGATCAGACAGTCCAGCAGGAACACTTGAAGGCTTTGTCTTGAATGTTATTAGTGACTCTGAACTTATGACCAGCAAGAAAATAGGCTTGCTCAGAAGAGGATCACTTCTTGGAAGCAGTGTAGAAAGTCAGAGGAAGATGTTAGTGGTGAGGCGATGAGTATAGCGGAGACAGTGAGAGCGTAGGAAGTCCGGGGAAGAGCTTAGTGGAAACTGGTGTGACTGAGTGAGAACAGAGAAAGTCCGGGTTGAAGAAAGTCCAGGGAAGAGCTTACTGGTGAGGTGATTAGTATAGGGGAGAAGACAGTGAGAGCTCTGGGAAGAGCTTAGTGGAAACCTGTGTGACCCCATGCACACTCCTGTGAAAATCAAGCCCCACTCAATGTTGGAGAGATGTGAATGGAGGAGATATGCTTATCTCCTCCTCTTGACTGCCTCGGGGTGTGTGTGGCAAGTCTAGAGAATTGTTGGTCATGTAACCATGTTCTTCTTTATAGTATAGATTATACCAAAATGGCCCTAATCTCCTGTAACCCTACTGAATAGTGAATTACAGTAAAAAGGTTGACTATGTGTGCTAAGACTAGGATAACTTCCTCTGAGTTCTTCTTTTCCTGCATCAATTCATAAGGTAAGGAATGCACACCAGGCTGCAATTGCAGATAGGCATGAATAAAGAAGCCTATATTCTGCAGCAACATGCTTTTTTCACCAAATTTATCAGCAGTCCAAATAGATGATCTAATGTCTAATGTAACTTGGGTAAGGTATATAATATAGGTCCAACTAGATATTAGACTGTCAGAAAATGTTTATCTTCCTTGTTAATAAATAGGAATGGGTGAAACTTTTCAAAAGTAAAACATGCAAAAAAAATGGCACTCCCTGCTTCCCATGGGAATTCCTGCAAAAAGAGAAAATGTTCCACTTTTTTACTGCACTGAGATCAATGATAATAATATAGTCCCCGCTGCATTGAGAATTTCCTTCTTTCCCACCAAGCTAAAGTAAAAAAGGGGGTGTCTGTATGTGGTCAGTTTGTGCTTGGGAGGGGGTAGATAGCAGCTTAATAACTGATGGTAGCTAATGTAGAGAGACAGGAAAAGAGAGGGAGCTGGAGTTGCTTTAGATAAGTATTGGCGGCAGCCACTACTGTGCTTTGGACTTCTAGCCCTGGACTTCTAGCATTGACCTTGTGTGGACCAGAGTCATCTACCATTGAAATCTAACCTCCGGAAGCTTTACCACTTGTGGTTCACAGGAGGATATTTCTAGTTGTGGGTTCGGAGTACATCTATATAGCTGACTATTTTGACAATGAATCATGTCTAAAATATTAATATTCTGTCTGTGAATCATTGATGAAATCATGATTGAGATCATCAAAAAGCCAACAAAAAACAGAAACATAACATCTATATATGGACTATAATAAGAGATAATTTGTGCTCCTGTATTATACATTTATAATCCCATGCATGCATGTATGACAAGGTTATAGAGGCTCCAATGGCAACAACACCCAAACAAGATACCTCAGCTCATAAAGTAGTCTTTGGTTATTCTATGTTCCAGTTGTGGGCCTTCATATGGAGATTATCTATGAAAAGGTCTCTAACATACTGTAACCCTACTGAATGTGGGATCACAGTATAAAGGCTACCCATTTCTGCTCTAAATAGGATCTTGTCCTATGAGATCTCCGCTACCTGCATCAGTTTAGTTACACAATCATCTGAATCCGTCAGGTAAACAGATAAGGCCTACAAAAACGGCTGCAGATAGGTGTCAAAAAAGACTTTTATATTTTGAAGCAACTACCTTTTTGGTGGCATTGTTTAGGTAGATTATCTAAGGTCTTATGAACCATGAGAACAGTGTACAATATAGGTCTAACTGGGTATTCTACTGTCAGAAAATCTTCCTGTTTTAAAACTTTTTAATAATTTTAAAGCTTTGCATATGGTATATGTGAGCGCTTATGTAAATAGTTTTTATTTACCTATGGGGCTATAAGATATGTGAGAATTCATGTCTGTCATTACCCTTGATTTCCTTGTCTACTTTCCTTCCTGCACAACTGTATTACTCCTGCTCCATACATCAGGAGTACAGTATAAGAATGAATGAATCACTCTGTATGTTGTCTTGATAAAGTCTCAAGTAAGTGCTGACACCACTTGACAATAAAACCTGCAATTTCACAAGAAATACATAAGGAGTGATGTTCAATTGTTTTTCCTGCATTTAAATAGTTTATTTATGCACCTAGGCAAATGACTGTTACTTGGAGTACCTCCCTTGATATATTATTATATATTATTTTGTGTGTGTGTTTGTGTTTGAAGCAATGAAGTAACAGGCACTCTCAGGATTTTATGAAGAAATAAAGGGATAATTTATTGCATAAGTATGTTGATTTATTGGTTTCATTTATAGTTTTATAGCTTTGCAGCACTGTGAAACTGTTATGTATCATTATTGTGTGTTGGGTATGTATGTGTGTGTGTGTGTCCATGCATCGATGTGTGTTTTTGTGTGTACATTTTCTGACATACCTGTAAGTTCCTTACTTCTTCTTCCTGTTGTGCAGGATAATTAAGATGCCCTGGTACATTTTACAGATGAGAGGTAAATATTGGAAACCCTGCCACACAATAAGGACAATTTATTGCAGTGTTGTCAACTTTTTGCCCTGGCTTTGAAACTTTTACCAAGCAAGGACTAAAAAGGTGACAACATTGCAATACATTTCTTGTTACACACAGTCATGATTAGAGTGTGGCTCTTTGAATCAGCTTCAAACACCTCAGTGGAGGTACAGGATAAATAAAATCATATTGAGAAAGCAAAATCTGCATACTGCAATTTCAAATTTAAAAACAGTATATTAAACATAAATCTGTAGCAAATATTCAATGTTTCTGCCCCCAGCATGTCTTTTATCACATCATATTATATTATATAAATATATAATATAGATTACCGTTCAAAAGTTTGGGGTCACTTAGAAATTTACTTGTTTCTATTGTGGGTGCAACTTGACTATATGGTACGTAAGAAGTGCCCATCAAGCCAATCCAAATTGTTGGACGTGCTTCAGGAAGCAAATGGAGGATTCCTTGACAAAAGCAAAGTTTGAAGGACACAATTATTATTTAAATTAAAAATCATTATTTCTAACCATGTCAACGTCTTAACTGTATTTCCTATTCATTTTGCAACTCGTATTGATGGAAAACAAGGACATTTCTAAGTGATCCCAAACTTTGAACGGTAGTATCTATATACCTAATATAATTATGCAATTTGAGTTATCCTAAATTAAATCAAAGACTAGACTTATATATAAGTTATCAAGCAGTAAAGAAAAATATAATTCCAAATTCCACAGTAATATTCTGAAAGTTTTGCTTTTCTTACCACTTGGTAAGTTTGAAAGATGTTTGGAGTGATATTCAGGTCTTTAAATATTGGCAATAATCTTAATGAAAAATCTAAAAGCAAAAAGTACTTAAAAACAGTTAGGCTTTTGAAAATAATATATTACTGCAATCATGTAATAGAACTGTGCGGAATATATGGCTGGTTTATTTTGTGCCAAATGGAAAATTATGCCCCACATTTCAAATATGTGCAGCATTCAGTGAAAGAAACAAACACATTATCAGACCTGTTAATGTTGTTTCTTCGGTTGCCTATAAATTGTACATATATCTGTCTTTGAGCATCATCCTCAGCACCATCCTCAGAATTAAATAGGTATGATTAAACTAACTGTCAATGTTCTTCATTCTTGCATTAGATCAGCTTCATTTCTTGATTACTTTTCCTGCTATTTTACTGTAAACCGGACTTGTTGATTGTTACTCCTTCACCTTCTCCAGTGTAAAGGTTTGTGTAGGCAGCCAAACATATAAAGCAGTGATTAAGGGAACACTATAAAAAGCTTTATCAGTGCTTTCTGGGAAGTGATGAGACACAAGAATACGATACTACAACATATCTACATATGTCACACTGTAGAGAATACAAAAGTATGCATTAGCCCTTTAAGGAGGGGTGTGCAATGCATTGCAAAAAAATACATTTCATCCCATCTTGTCCTTAAAAGCTTAAATATGTCTAGTCTATTTGTATTTCATTAAAAGATAGACTATATGTTGCATTACCAATTTTTTAAAATAAAAAAGGACTTGTTTTGTTTATTTAGATGTATAGCTTTTACTAATTAATCCCTTAACGACCCTTGATGGTCATGGCACGTCATGGGTAGATTTGCTTTAAAGGGATAGTAATGTTTCATAATAAAAACAGCTCTAATTAATCATCGTAGTATTTGGACTTTGGAGAGTGTTATTTCAATTCTGTCAGAGTTGTAGTTCCAGAGTAATTCAATGACAAAGTATCCCCCTCCCGCCCCTTTTACTGATGTTACACTGTTCAGCCAGAGCAGAAGGGAGGTGCCCAGGTAGACTGCAGAGAGGGACAATCTTCAATTAAGATAAGGGAAAAACCTGAAAAGCTTGTCAAGGGGGGCAGGGCTTTCATTGTTTTCATAGGAATAAGTGTGTCCCCTTCTGTTATCTGTCTGGTCTGTAGACTGCATTCCACATCTGAGAAGAGATGGCTTACACTAGGTAAAAGGGGCGGGAGGGGGAAACTTTGCTTGTGAATATCTCATAAACCATAAAGGTTTGAGAGATAAGACTTATATCATTCTTCATGTGTTTTTTAATGCCTACAAAATAAAATAAAGTTAAAATGAAGTATTACTATCCCTTTAAGGATCCATGAAGTGCCAGGACCAACATGGAATTCAGGGCTCCCCAAGCGGCTGCACGCCATTCGGAGAACCTTGAATCGATTCAAGAAAAAAAAATGGTCCGGGGTCCTTAAGTGCCGGCCGGGTATGCGATTGGCTTGTCCTTAAGGGGTTAAGGCATGCCATGCAAGCATTTCCTGTATAGCCCTCAGAAAGGGTTAAGGGTTAATAATTGTGGGACATAATGTAGGGCTGTAGTGGAGAAATACGTATCTGAAAGTCAAAGTTGTTTATGACAATGATTCATTCATACATAGTGAAAAGAGACTAAAAGAAGAATCTGTGGGAGGAGACTACAATCCCTGAGAGTGTATATCGAGTGGAGATGATTCAGTATTCTCCACAAGCGAGATGTCAGCTCTTACGTATATTAACAGCTGACTACATCGAAACATGAGTGCACATCTTGCATATTGTATGTTTTTCACATTGAATCCTACTGTATTACACTATTGGGCACCCCCTCTTTTTTCTCTTTTGGGGTATTTTACTATGGAATTTCCATTTGGAGAGAATGGTGAGAGCAGGAGCAGCCTGAAGCGTAGTTGCCTGTTTCTGGGTCAGGATTGATATACCCAGTGATGTTTTGTTGCTGTCTGTCATATATGAGGTTGATAACATATATGTGAGTACCCTCAAGTGGGGTGTCTTGCGGTGGTGGAATTGTGGTCTCAAGACTTTATTACACTAGGGTGCCTCCTTATGCTCTCCGTTTTTTTGTCTTTTTAATGTAGGGCTAGGGCTACAATAGGGAATACCTGCATGGAGAGACTTAATTAGCATAATCTATAAACCTACATAACTCAAAAAAAAAAAAATGGCTAATTCACAAAGTTGTTTTTAGGGGATAGAGTCGCTTTAAAAAATGAAAGCAATGTTGTACAGGTTCCATTCTAGACAAGCAAATGGGGACTATGGCTGCCTGATTAATGTATATGGATCTGTTTTATATATTGTAAAAATATATTAATTAATGCAGCCAACTGCTAAGTTCTTCTACCTATTCGGTTATGAAATCATTGTACTCATATGTGCTACAGGAGTACATGAGTACAATGACTCAATAAACTGAAAAGGTGTTGAAACTAAAAATATAACTAAAATAACTCTGGTGCACCATGAGGGACTAACAAAAACGTATACTGATTTGAATGAGGATTTTTACTTCATGAAAGGCAGAAAGGTTTCCTAGTCCAGGCAGGTTATGCACTAAGGTGCGATAAAAAGAGGTGATAAAGTGAAGATAACTTCCCCAGTGACATCACTTCTCCAGTTCCTATGATATTCTATGCAGCCTATGCAATAAGATCTCTCCCACTTGAGAAATCTTTGTGGTTAGGCTACATAGAATAGCATAGGGATTTGATAAGTGATATCACTGGAGACGTTTTCACCTCTTTATCATACCATAGTGCATCTCCCATGGTTCTTCTAAATGCATGATGACCCACAATATTTCTTTAAATGAAGTATGTAATTGCAACATTACAGCCATGCTTTAATAATGATTCGAAAGTACAAGAAGAGAAGTTACAAAAAATAATATAAACGTGTGCCTACATTTATCAAGAGGTGAGGTAATTACTTTTTTATTATTTGAAAGTCTAGTTCAAAAATGGACAGTCCTGGATTTGCATCTCAGGCTTTCAAAGCAAGGCACTGTATGTGCTTCTAATCACACTTATGTCCACACCATCATTTATCATATGATCCTGCCCAAATGGCTATATAAGGATTTTTGGCATCAAAAATATCCGTATAGCCTATCATACACAAACACATAAAGCCCTGAACTATGTAGGCCAGTATAAAAGTAAAGAAACTAGTAAATAGAATAGCCAAAGTAATGCATATATAAATTTGCGAAGAAGGAAGAGCGCAAACCACCAAGCCAATATTCAATATTGATATAAATATGGACTCAATATTGTACTCACAATTTGAAGTTCAAATAGCTGGTACTCCAAAACCAGCTATAGCAAACGGGAAATTTAGACTGCCCCGTTCCAGTCAAACAATCTCAGCAAAAAAAACAAGCTCAGGATCCTCCAAAATATTGCGTATAGTTTATTTTAAAATCTATGAATAATATGCCATATTCTAAAAACTTTTTAAATCAGCCAAAAAAATTTGACATTTATATATAAATTGCATGTTGGAGCAGTAAATAGACTGGTGAATAGACCTTCCTCCATGAACTTCAGCAAGTGTTAGTGCAGGGGGATAGAGTAATTGTGTTAGCTACTCCTACAAATTAGTAATGTGGGGATTGTCAGCACACAAGAGAAACTCCTCACAATGTAACACCCTAGGCAGTTGCCTAACAGAGAACGGAAACAATGGGAGTGATCTCACACAGTCTAATGTCACAAATTACCAGCATGCAATATGTATGTAGACTCACACACATGTCACTGGAGGAGAGGAGAGAAGTAGTGGCACTAATTACAAGCCGGTAGGAGAAGAAATTATGTCTGGATCTGTGGAGGAGGCAGGTGCTAACAGGATATTAGAAGGATATCAGATTGGACACAGATATGAGATGTTAGCACTACAATAATTCATCTAAGCTGGAAACAGATCAAAAGTTGTCAACCAGTAAATGGTTGAAAACTGCAATAGAGAAAGTAAACGTCAAGGCAGGGTACAGACAACCAATTGGTCACATAAGAAACTCAGGAGTGTAGGCGATAGTGAGATGATTGATGTTCATTAGTTAATATGAAAGATCCTCAGGACAGGAGGGGGCAATTGAAAGCAGTCGAATAATACAATAATGGCTGGGAGTATCAGATACATAGAGTGGAGGTAGCATACTGGTAGCAGACAGTAGTGGTGGTAGTTTAATAAGATGAGCATGTAGGTAGATGGAAGACAGTATTGATAGTTGTTTAATAGATGAGGGCATAGGCTGATGGCAGACAGCATGGGGGGACTTTAGCAAGCCTATCAAAAGATATGGGGCAACTTGTGGCCAATATATCAACATGGAAAAGGTTACATTTACTCAACTAGTTTCACTTTAGTGAGCAGAGTGCAGTAGATTAAATCAGTGTTGACATTTATGACAATGTATGTTTAGATCTATCTATCTATCTATCTATCTATCTATCTATCTATCTATCTATCTGTACTAGATTAAAATGTTAAGACTAAGGTATTCTGGTGATGAATTACCTTGACAAGATAGAAACCCATTGCTAAAAATGTTTTTCTTTAGATCTTAAAGAATAACTAAGACCTAAAAATGAAAAAGGATGATCTAATTCTAACTTCTTCAGAGCTAGAGAAGTCTCCCACAGATTGCTTCACAATGCACTGTGATATCTGTAGCATCCATGGGGTTAAATTTAATATATTTCTACCTACTAGACTTGGTCTAGACGATCCAATTGTCGGACAGGACCTGTTCGACTCGGACGAAATTCGGCAATAGTACGAATTATTCGGCCTAATTTAAAATACTTTAAAATATGCAATAAAAAAAAATTACAGCAATAAAGCACTAGACTGGCACTAGACTGGATAATAAGGCACTAGACTGGCTTATAAGGCACTAGACTGGCTATTAGGCTAATAAGGCACTAGGGCTGCCTGCTTGCCTACACAAGTGTCAGACTGGCTGAGTGTGTCACTCTGAAAATTATTAATACAAATTCCTAATATTTTTATTTTGCACAGGCACAAAGATGACTCTCCCTTTCAGTGTCAATAAGGCACTGCCTGCCTATGCCTAATGCTACCTGCCTGCCTATACAACAACTGGACACATACTAACAGAAAATACAGGCTGCCTGGTCTGCCTGTGTCATTAGTTCAACCCCTATCATGAAAGGAAGAAGCTAATTGGACTAGAGAAAGGGTGGGAAAGTAAGGCATGAAACGAAGAAGCAAATTAGACTAGAAAGGGCAGCTAAAGAGGATGGGAAAGTAGCCCGCTCATGGGTAGCCGTCATCCAAATTTCCACCAATTACAACAAAATTTTGGACAAGGGCTGTTCGGATTCTGGTTTTTAAAAAAGAACTATTTTTTTTCTTTCTGTCAGCCCGATTGACGACAAATAAACCGTATTTGTCCAAATTACGAAATTGGACAAACCAAATTGCACAAGTCTACTACCTATCTAATTTGTTATTTTACATTAGATCTCTAAAATCCAATACTAATGTAGACTGCCTTATAGAGACAGCATTCAATGCATTCTGTTTGTACTGTTTATAATGGAATACAAGTTCTAAGGCAGTCAATATGTTGTATAGTATTCAGAATAGATGTTATGGTATATCAGGTCATTTACAGACAATATAGCACAATCACCCCTGAAACACCTAGCAAGAGTGCTTTGTTAATGTTAGTTTGGGAGCCAGAACTATCTACCATAACAGACAGTATGTAAGAGAAACATGATTTTTACAAATGCTAGCATGAAGTACATGGTATTTAATGTACATGTTACAGTTAAAGTGAAATCAAATATTCCATGACATAACTGAAATAAGCAGTGTAAAATGAGGAGCCATGCCATCCTTTTATATAATAAATAACCCGCCTCATTTAAAAAAGAAGATTCAGGATGCTGCCCAATTTGGTGCTCAGCCTATGTCTTATTCTTTGGAAACTCTTATTAGATCTAATCCCCAAATAAACTAGTCTTGAAATTATGCTCTGTTTTACAGGATGGTGTGCATAATCCATTGACTGGCTCATTCTCTAAGTGGGTTACTGATATTCCATGCCTTACAGCTAAGGACTAGGACTAGGAGGAGGAGATTGCTGATTATGTGCCCCTGGTTATTAGCTTCAATGATAATATTATACAATTGAAATTTTTTCATGAAGTTTATTATACTCAGATTTGATTGTGATGGGCAGTAATCTATGTGCGAAGTGTCAAGTAGCTTTGGGTAGTTTTTGCAGTATTTTTTTGGTCATGCTCATAGATTTCTTGATTCTGGAACATGATTCTTGAATTTTATTTTTCCATTTTCGATTTCCCTCAGTTATATACACTGGAGCTATGTCTCCTTGGCCTTCTTCTAGATTCCATAATGTGATCACATGAAAATGTATTCTTCCCCAGTTCTATGCAAAGAAATCTATTCTTCTTAAATGGAAGGACTGTGACCCACCTGATACAGGTCTGTGGTTTTAGGTAGTTAATCAAGACTTCCCCTTTATAAATTAATATTTTAACAGAGTATGCCCTAGGAAATTCTGTGCTTGCCCACCTATCTGCTGAATGCCTGTCTCGCTTATGAAAAATGTGAGTACTGATAATGTCTAATAACATCAAGTTTGTCTTTTGCACTTTGATTGCACTTATGCTTCTCTTCCCTCAAAACAAGCATAATTCCAGTAAAAAAAAAGAGTAGAATGGGGAATATTACAAATTATTAGTAGTTATTTCAGAGGATAACTAAGACACCTTAATTAAAGTTTACATTGAGGTATCCTACCACACTTTAACTAGGTATTCTAAAGAAAAGTAAAGTCAGTTTAAGTGTAGTAAAAAAAAAAAAAATATATATATATATATCTATATATATATATATATATATATATATATATATATATATAATAGGCCTCATTGCATAATTTATGGTACCTCACACACAGAACATAATTTATGTCTCCTCAGAAAACAAACACACATTGAACAGAATGCCTCATTACATAATTTATGTCTCATTAGGAGACACAACTCCCATTGGGTGATTCAATGGGGACATTACTGCTCCCATTGGGTGATTCAATGGGGGCGTGTTTATCATACAGGGAGTTGGCCCGCCTCCTCCAGCCTTCCCACCACTATCCAACTGACAAAAAAAAATATAGCTGCCACTCGCTCCTGAAGTAGGGGATATCAATAACTTCTCCTGGTCCACACACACTCTCACTCAGGATCATGACCCCACAAACACACACTGTTTCACCTCCCACAGATAACTGTAACCCTCCATAAACACTGTTTCACCTCCCACAGATAACTGTAACCCTCCATACACTATGTTTCAATACGAGGGTGTAATGTTTCCATAAAATACAAACTCAGGGATAAACTTAATAGCAACTCTTTTATTTAACCCTTTCAGTGCCAGAGGGATACGCAACACATTGCTTTGCGATGTGTTGCGTACCCCTCTGGCACTCAAAGGGTTAACTCTTTTCATCTCTTCAGTCACCTCACTGTCTGTTTTCAACTGTCACTCCTCCACTTCCTGCTTCCTGCCCTTTCTCCTTAAAGGGAGAGAGATGCTTTGCTGTATGTTACAGATGGCAAGCCTCAAACACCACTTTCTATTTGATGCCTCAGCATATTGCTATGTTGCCTCAACTGAAGAGCCACTGTGTGTTATATTGCTATGTTACCTCAGCTTAAGTAAGGAGTTACTGTTCCCATTGGGTGATTCAGTGGAGGAGTGATTTAAATCATTCAAGGAGTTGGCCTGCCCCCACTATCCAGCCCTCCCACCACTATCCAAGTGACTGAAAAAACAAAATGGCTGCCACTTGCTCCTACACCACAGACTCACACACAAGCCACACACATACACACACACACACAAGCCACACACACACAAGCCACACACACACACACACAAACAAGCCACACACACACACACACACAGAGTCCCAAGGGGTCCCTCCACCAACCTGAGGCACACAATAAGCTGATCCAACAAAGAGAGGGCGGGATCGGCTCCAGTGTACCTTCATTTCTGGTATCCACAACACAACAATGCTTTCGGCTCCTGGTGCACAATGTGCTTCTGCGGCAGGAATCCCAGCTGCTTCATGTAGCTTGGAGGCAGGCAGGCCCAGTACCAAATCCTTCATGTTCCCCCTTCATGAAGCACAACACTCCACCCCGCAACAGCCCGGTCATGCGGCCCTTCAAGGAGCTCTCTACAAGCAGCAGCTGGATGTGGTTATTACCCGTGGCTGAGGGGTTGGAGACAGACCATGATGGGGCCACTCTGTAGTACACACTCTTACACACAAGCTTCTTCACCGCCGCTCTCTGCCCGCTGTCGCACACCTGCACTGTGTAAGTACCCTGGCACAAAAAATAAAGATGCCACACTATAGCTGCTCCAAAAACACACACCATCCCTCCTCAGTTCCCGCTCTCGGTGCCCAGGCTGCATCCCTAGTAACGCTCTTGGCCGAGGCCTGGGGCAGGAGGTGTCTTCCTGGCCAGGGAGCTGGGCCGGCGGTTGTCTGGCAGCCTCTGAGTGTCCATATACAGAGTCCACTTCAGGGACTGTGGACTCCATGACTCTCGCTACATACTGGGACAGCTGGTTAACCCTTTCAGTGCCAGAGGATTAAGCAACACAATGAGCAATGCCTTGCCTACCCCTCTGGCACTTACAGGACCGTAATAATATCTGTATGTGTGTGTGTGTGTGTGTACGCATGTATGTACATGTGTATGTATGATTAATGTCTGTATATGTCACTGTATCTGTGTGTCTATGTATGTGTGCAGTATGATTCTTTCTGCTTCACACAGTACACAAAAAAGACACCAGCAGTCAATACAGCTAAATAAAATGTACAATACAAACAAACACAAAAAATTCTTACAAAATACCTTCAACATGCCACCTACAATATTTCAAACAAAAAATGCTACAGAACACATACCCTACTACAATGATGGGCAACGCCGTCACATATTGCTAGTATATATATAAGAATAAGCCTCATTGCATAATTTATGGTACCTCACACACAGAACATAATTTATGTCTCCTCAGAAAACAAACACACATTGAACAGAATGCCTCATTACATAATTTATGTCTCATTAGGAGACACAACTCCCATTGGGTGATTCAATGGGGACATTACTGCTCCCATTGGGTGATTCAATGGGGGCATGTTTATCATACAGGGAGTTGGCCCGCCCCCTCCAGCCCACCCACCACTATCCAACTGACAAAATAAAACATAGCTGCCACTTGCTCCTGAAGTAGGGGATATCAATAACTTCTCCTGGTCCACACACACTCTCGCTCAGGATCATGACCCCACAAACACACTGTCACCTCCCACAGATCACTGTAACCCTCCATACACACTGTTTCACCTCCCACAGATAATTGTAACCCTCCATACACTCTGTTTCACCTCCCACAGATAATTGTAACCCTCCATACACTCTGTTTCGGTACAAGAGTGTAATGTTTCCATAAAATACAAACTCAGGGATAAACTTAATAGCAACTCTTATTTAACCCTTTCAGTGCCAGAGGGGTACGCAACACATTGCTTTGCAATGCATTGTGTACCCCTCTGGCACTCAAAGGGTTAACTCGTTTCATCTCTTCAGTCACTTCACTGTCTGTTTTCAACTGTCACTCCTCCACTTCCGGCTTCCTGATTCCCGCCCTTTCTCCTTAAAGGGAGAGAGATGCTTTGCTGTATGTTACAGAGGGCAAGCCTCAAATACCACTTTCTATTTGATCCCTCAGCATATTGCTATGTTGCCTCAACTGAAGAATCACTGTGTGTTATATTGCTATGTTACCTCAGCTTAAGTAAGGAGTTACTGTTCCCATTGGGTGATTCAATGGAGGAGTGATTTAAATCATTCAGGGAGTTAGCCTGCCCCCACTATCCAGCCTGCCCACCACTATCCAAGTGACTGAAAAAACAAAATGGCTGCCACTCGCTCCTACACCACAGACTCACATACACACACACAAAAGCCGCACACACACACTCAAAAGCTACACACACACATACAAAAGCCCCACACACACAAAATCCCCCCACACACAAAAGCCCCACACACACAAAAGCCACACACACAAAAGCCACACACACACACACACACAAAAGCCACACACACAAAAGCCACACACACACACACACACACACAAAGCCTCACACACACAAAAGCCCCACACACAATACCCCCCCACACACACAAACCCCCCCACACACACAAAAGCCACACACACACAAGCCACACACACAATGCTTTCGGCTTCTGGTGCACAATGTGCTTCTGCTGCAGGAAGCCCAGCTGCTTCATGTAGCTCGGAGGCAGGCAGGCCCAGTACCAAATCCTTCATGATCCCCCTTCATGAAGCACAACACTCCACCCCGCAACAGCCCGGTCATGCGGCCCTTCAAGGACCTCTCTACAAGCAGCAGCTGGATGTGGTTATTACCCGTGGCTGAGGGGTTGGAGACAGACCATGATGGGGCCACTCTGTAGTACACACTCTTACACACAAGCTTCTTCACCGACGCCTTCCCGCTGTCACACACCTGCATTGTGTAATTACCCTGGAACAAAAAAAATACATGCCGCACTATAGCTGCTCCAACAACATACACCATCCCTGCTCCAACCACACACACCATTCCTCTTCAGTTCCCGCTCTCGGTGCCCGGGCTGCGTCCTTAGTAATGCTCTTGGCCGAGGCGTCTTCCTGGCCAGGGAGCCGGGCCGGCAGTTGTCTGGCAGCCTCTGAGTGTGCATGTACAGAGTCCACTTCAGGGACTGTGGACTCCATGACTCTCGCTACATACTGGGACAGCTGGTTAACCCTTTCAGTGCCAGAGGATTAAGCAACACAATGAGCAATGCCTTGCCTACCCCTCTGGCACTTACAGGACCGTAATAATATCTGTATGTGTGTGTGTGTGTGTGTGTTTGTGTGTGTACGCATGTATGTACATGTGTATGTATGATCAATGCCTGTATATGTCACTGTATCTGTGTGTGTCTATGTATGTGTGCAATATGATTCTTTCTGCTTCACACAGTACACAAAAAAAATCAGTCAATACAGCTAAATGAAATGTACAATACAAACAAACACAAAAATCTTATAATATACCTTCAACATGCCACCTACAACATTTCAAACAAAAAATGCTACATAACACATACCCTACTACAATGACGGGCAACGCTGTCACATATTGCTAGTATATATATATATATATATATATATAAATATATATATATATATATATATATATATATATATATATATACAGCAGAGAGTAAAACAAGAGTACTACCACTGCTGTGAGAAAATGCATTCTATTGCATTTCATAAGGGAGATGAATCAATGACATACAGTTCTAGGGGAAGGCGAAAGGTCCCATCATGTACCTATGAAAAAAATCAGCAAAAACCACATTGTTGTCTGCTTTTTCATGGCAAAAATGCTTTCAATGCAGCAATTAAAATCTTCGTCGTTGTCGCCCATTGCCAAAAATTCTTCTCCATTTTTTCAATGGCTAGAAAGTTTTCATCCCTTTATTAATGTGTTTTTTGCCTTTTTGCTATAAAAATGTGGAAGTGAAACACAACAGATGCAGCTACAGATCAAGAAAGAGACTGTGATATTTATAGCAAAACTGAGACAGAAGAGGTTCATAGTGATTACTATCACTATGAGCAGGTTTACTAACAATAAAAGGAGGAGCTGGAAGGAACCTTATGTGTCCGGTGAGTCTGAGAGGAAATGACCCAATGCTGGCCAGTCCTCCTAAATCACCCCTAGGGATCTTGGGGAAATTAATCTCACACGTGTTAGTGAAAGCAGGACAGGTCAGCCACCTGTGCTTGCTGCTAGATGTGCTGCACCTGTTGCCAGTGCTGCCCCTGTTGCCACCAGTGCTGAACCTGCTGCCAGTGCTGAACCTGCTGTCAGTGTGTCTTGTAATTCTCGGGGGGGGGATGATGCCAAGTGTGACAGCACACTTGCCATCCCAAAGTAGTCCCACCACTAGTACTACTACTAAGAAGGTTCAACAGCTTGGAGTGTTAGGAGTGAAGGAGGGGGTGATCATATTACTAGTGACTGGATGAGGGGGAAACCTCAGGGGATGAAATTTATGTGGTTGGTGTTAGTGGTAGTAACATTGATGGTGAAGCAGCTGGTGGGACTAGCTTTAGGGGAGTGGTATGGGAAGTAATGCAGAGCATCCAGACTAACGGTCAAGGGAACCCACACCATTCCCCTGACCCTGGGAATCCCCGTCCCTTTTGGAATTGTCCAGGTGGAACATGATCCTGAAGAAGGCAGAATTTTGCCTAGAAGTAAAACTACCACCACCACCAGCACAAAAGATCAGCTGCCTGTGCCTGCTCCTTGTGCTGACAATATGCCTTCTTCAGGTCAAGAAGAAATGGCAAGTGTATCATTAGGGGACCCTCTGTCACATTTCTCATCACCTACTCCATTCAGTGAGATGTCTGTAATAGAGCAGCAGCACGGAGGGACTGGTAGTGGTGGTGGTGATGATGATGATGGTTGAGAAGCTGGGGTGGAAGAGACATTGATGGCCTTTTTAGCCCAAACTGAGAAGGAATGGGAGACAGGGATGAGGATGGGCATCACCACCACCACCACCAGCAGTAAGCTACTGGAATTTGCAGAGTTTCTACTGCTCTAATTGCTGATGTTGCTGAGTCACATGGGCAGCAGAATGCTGAGGAGCAGGCTAGTCCAAAGACCACTGTGGACACAGTGGGAATGGGGTCAACATGTGATGTGGACTAGGACAGGCTACATTTGCCTGTAGAAGCAATACTCCTGGTCCTAGTTGCAGTGCTGATTGTGAGGCAGTAGCAGCAACAGCAGCAACATCATCCTCTGCCCCAGCAGTGAAGAAGAATGTGGAGGAGAAGAAAAAAGAGGCCATTCTTCTCCACCTTTCCCCTCCCCTCTGAAGTCAAGAGTGTGGGACTATTTTTCACTTGAGGCAGGCACAGTGAAGTCATCAACAACAGCACTGTGCACAAATTGTGACAAGTCAGTGAGAAGGAGAAAGGAGGGAACACACCTTGGCACAACTGCCCTCATAACACACATGAAACACAAACACCATGACATTTATGTGAAACATGTTAAAGCCAGACACCCACCACAGAAATCGAGCACAGCTGTTGCTGTACCTCCTGACTTTCCCGAAAGGCAACAAGAGGCGAGGCAGAGATCAAAGAGGAAAGTTCGATGACAAGCAAAACAACTAGCTCGCCATCACCTTCTTGCTCTAGGGTAACTACATCATTTACCAATCATTGTAATCTCCCCCCTCCAAGGGATAGCCATTCTGTAAATGTTAGGATGTTCGTGTTTAACCATTGCAAACTGTGTGGTGCCCTGACCACACATGGCAGTGTGATGGAGGAGAATCGCAAGCACGGCATCAAGCAGCATCTGAGGAGATTGCAAGCCACAGAATATGCTAAGCTGGTGGCAGGGAGGGTTCAGCAATGCTATTAAACTGTCAGCAAGTTGTCATGTGTCCTTATTGTGGAGTGTGGACAAGGGAGACAGTGACAGCAGCAGTACTTGGTTTCTGGTGGGGGGATTTCATATTGGGGACTCTAAATGTCATGGTGATAAGATAGAGTTGTGCCAGGTGTTTCATGTGAGTGCAGATGTACCCATTGTTCCCAGTCCTTTTGTCACAGTAACAAGTACAAATGAAGATCAGACACAGATATATTGAATTAAAACCACTTTCATTAAAGATACACAATAATAGCAATTCCCCAGCAAGCCCCAGAACATAAAACGGACAGGCCACAGTCCACGACCCAGAATCACACTGAGTGGAGGCCTGTACTACTCAGAGAGTAGGAGAGAACCAGCCTATGGTTCTTTCTCCCAAAGACGTATTAGGCACCCAACAGAATCGGAATACTATAGCACGGTACAGAATGGGGACAGCGGCAAACAGAGTGGAGGACAGCATGAGCCACAGAAGCGCTAATGCGAATAGCCCAATGAGTCTAGGATGCACAGAGCGAGTAGTCAGTCAGAGCCACAGGTCAGGACTGGTGTAGATAGTCAGACAAGCCGGGGTCATACAGGAAGTGAGTAGTCAGCCAGAGCCAGAGATCAGGACCGGTGTGGATAGTCAGACAAGCCGGGGTCATACACGGAGTGAGATATAACTAGAGCCACAGGTCAGAACCAGTGTGGATGGTCAGACAGGCCGGGGTCATATGCACAGAGAGAGATAACTAGAACCACAGGTCAGAACCGGTGTGGATAGTCAGACAGGCCGGGGTCATACACAGAGCGAGAACAGAAGCCAAACCAGGGTCACAATGAGGAGCAAACATAACGAGTAATCGCAGGAACACCACTTAAGGGCAACTGGTCTTTGACGCCGGGAAGTTCATATAGGCCTATACGGAGGCAGGAATCAATTAGTCAATTAGAATGCGTGATTATAAACAAGAGCCACCTACACCCGTGACCACCAGACAGAGCAGCGAAACAGTATGAGTGTAACTGGCAGCACGGATGCCAAGGTACACTGTGCACATTGTAGTTGCTAATGCAAGAGGTACAGTTCCTACTCTCAAGGGAAAAATGTGTATTCTCAACACATCCATGATTTTGGAGGAGGGACAGGTGGAGAAGCATTATTTGCCAACTTCTTCTTTTCTCCACATATACCTGAAGTGGTACGGGCTAGGTATGGTGCTGCTACTGCCTCAGGCGCATCACTGGAGCTAGTTGTGACAAGTGGAACCTTCATCATCCATCACCCATGTTACTGCTGTTGTTGATCCCATTCCCTTTGAGCTACTTAATCATCCTGTTGCTTAAACAACTCAGCAGTAAGAACAGCATTCGCAAATTCAGCAATTACATCAGGGTATCTGACAGTGGCCACTGGCCAACATGACAAGACCTGTAGGGCATTTTATTTTCTCAGGGCTTGTGCTCTAGAAACAAAAACAAAAATTTACATACGCCTACAAAAAATAAACAGTTTTGGGGGGGACTTGTTTCTAACAAGCCTAAGTCCTACAAATCAATGTTTCCTTAGGGCTTGTTTCACACAAGCCTAACTCCTACAAATCAATGATTCCTTAGGGCTTATGCCAAAAAAGTCTAAGTCCTATAAATCAATGTTTCCTTAGGGCTTGTGCCAAACAAGTCTAAGTCTTACACATCAATGTTTCCTTAGGGCTTGTGTCAAACAAGGCTAAGTCCTGCACATCAATGATTCCTCAGGACTTGTGCCTCTAACAACAAATCTTACAAATCATCCTCTACAAAATACCCTGCCTCCATCACATTACGTACAAATTTCTTATTTTTATTTTATATATTTATTTATTTATTTTATTAACTGTCCCCCCAAAGCCAGTCAAGAACCCCCCCAAATAAATCCCCTGTTCAAATGATTCTTTCCCCAGACTCCAACCACCAATACAGACACCCTCCT
This sequence comes from Rhinophrynus dorsalis, assembly GCA_037306005.1. Classification (NCBI taxonomy): domain Eukaryota; kingdom Metazoa; phylum Chordata; class Amphibia; order Anura; family Rhinophrynidae; genus Rhinophrynus; species Rhinophrynus dorsalis. The sequence goes on along the minus strand of CM074718.1, from coordinate 218,338,117 downwards.
CAGACCCATTTTATACCATCTCTTATGGGGGTATTTTAATTGTATTTCATTTTTATTTTTTTATTAACTGTCCCCCCACTTCCCCCCTCCAAAAAAAAATTCCCTGTTCAACTGATTCTTTACCCAGACTCCACCAACACAGGCACCCTCATACCCCTTTTATACTTTGCCTTTGGGAAATAAAATAACATTTGCTATGTGTTATGTGTAAATTCACTGTTCCCATTGATTTCAATGGAATGAGCTAGGCAAAAAAGTGGAAAAACTACACTTTTCACAGAAAATTATTTGCCAAGCAGGAAGTGCCATTATTCACCAATTTTGGTTTGAGGCGAAAATATTGGCCCATCACTAGTTCTAACATACTCTTAGATTACATTGCAGTTGACAAGTGTTACGAGCTGTTTTATTGAACATAATCCTAATGAAGTCTGTGGAGAACATTGTATATAAAATCCTTGATAAATGAATCAACTGCAATGGAATCAGGGCCACATAATGTTATAGCAAGAAAAAACATTATAGTAACAGGTCCATCACTTTGCCAGAGTTTGAATGGAATAAGTACTATGGAATAACTATATATATATATATATATATATATATATATATATATATATAAAAGAAGACTTCTTTGTGCCTGGCAAACACACCCAGGGGTGGCAGTAAGGAGGAGTTATGCATATCTCCTCTATACTGCTAGTCCCATTGGTATAAGCATGGGGGCATGATTTACACAGTAGTTGGCAGGTGGTCTATGCCCCCATGCTCACTCCTGTGAAAATCACCGCAAGAACTTCATCCTCCATCACAGTACACACCTAATACACCCTCACTCCTATTGCAGTTTATCTTTGAATCGCCTCCTCTTTGACTGGCAGTTCATCTTTGAATCTCCTCCCTTTTGACTGACAGTTCATCTTTCAATATCCTCCCCTTTGACTGCCAGTTCATCTTTCAATCCCCTCCCCTTTAAATGTCAGTTCATCTTTGACTCTCCTCCCCTTCAACTAGCAGTTCATCTTTGAATCTTCTCCTCTTTGACTGGCAGTTCATCTTTCAATCCCCTCCCATTTGAATGTCAGTTCATTTTTTAATCTCCTCCCCTTCGACTGGAAGTTCATCTTTGAATTTCCTTCCCTTCGATTGGCAGTTCATCTTTCAATCCCCTTCCATTTGAATGTCAGTTCATCTTTGAATCTCCTCCCGTTCGACTCGCAGTTCATTTTTGCCTCTCCTCTCCTTTTGACAATTGACAACCTTCCTCCTCCTTCAGTTACACATCATGTCACATTCATTACTTTCTTCCACATAACCCACTGCTTTCAATGTCTGAGCACACTTTGATTTCACTTGCCAATCACCATTTCATTATGAACTGTCTTAAATACAAACACACAGCTCACAATGTCAAGGATCATTCACAATGCCACATAACATGCAAAACAAATTGCATCACACCCATGTCGACACCTTCATAAGCCTACCATACCTTTATACAAATCACAACACCTTACTAATGCAAACTGTGTGCATCTCCTTCCACACATTTGAACACCACTTAACACCGGCCATTACATCATCTTTACTGTATGCCTACTGCACTCAAATACCATTACTGTGTCACTTCTTTAGTACCATTTAAAATGCAGTTACTTTTTCCATGCATACATTAACAAATTGGCATTTTTCCTTCACTTCACAAACATCCATTGCAATTGTCTGAGTCAAAACACCTTTACACAAACACACACAATACATTTTCTTAAATATACTTGATTCACATTAACAAACACATGGGCAACACCGTGTCCAATTTGGTGTTCTATAAAATAACTAAATTATGTAATTTGATAGGTGTTTTATCCTTTAACTGTTTTGCCATGGGTACTTTATAGAATGACTACTGTAGTTATTCTATGAAATAACTAGTTAAAGTGTGTAAAGTTTCTGTGCATTTTATACTTTAACTGTTTTGAGATAGGTAGTTTGTGGAATACATTTGCAAAATGTGAGAGGCTCTGAAGACGAACAAACAGCACATTGGCCACTTCTATGCTAGTCACCGCTCAGAAGCATCACGTTTTAGCTCTCTAGTGTCATTACAGAGTAGAAATGTCCATGTACATTTTAGACTAATAATGCTTAAAAGGGCAATCCAGTTTCAAAATTACGGGCAAGTCCCCTCTACACTGGAATATCAGCTACCCCCAGATGTGCTTTCCAGCTTTGCTGGGTCTAAATAGTGAAGCACAGCTGGATTACCTAGACACTAAGATCAAGAAGTCCACATCTGGATTACCCTTCACTCTTATGGACTATTCTATGGCTAGTCACAGCTCAGAAGCATCATGTTTATAGCCCTCTAGTGCCATTACTGCTGAGAAATGTCCACATTCATATAAGACTAATCCCACCCAAAAACAGCAGTCCAGTTCCAAAATTACAGGCAAGTCTCCTCTGCACCAGAATACCAGCTAACCCCAGACTAATGGTTTGGCCTTGCTGTGTCTCATCAGTGAGGTGCAGCTGAATTCCCTAGTCACTGAGGGGTCTATGGTTGAGTTACCCTACAATCTACGGGTGACCATTATGTACTAAGGGTATTCAAAAACATATCCAAAATGTGAGAGGCTCTGAAGATGAGCAAACAGCTCAATGACCTGTTCTACTGCTAGTCTCTGTTCAGAAGCATCAGACATATTAGATTAATCGCTCCCAAAGGGCAGTCTAGTTCCAAAGTGATGGGTAAGTCCCCTCTGCAAAGGAACACCAGCTAACCCCAGAGTTATGTTTCAGCCTTGTTGGGCCTCATCAATGAGGTGCAGCTAGATTATCTAGGCACTGAAAGTAAGCGATTCATGTCTGGATTACCCTAAACTCAGAAGCATCATGTTTTAGCTCTCTAGTGCCATTATAGAGGATACATTTCCACATACATATTAGACTAATACCACACAAAAGGACAGTCCAGTTCCAAAATGACAGGCAAGTCCCCTCTACATGGGAACACCAGTTAACCCCAGACGTACGTTTCCTGACAAGACATACATCTCCCAACAAGGCCCTGTCAGTGAGGTGCAGCTGGATTCCACAGACACTGAAAGCAGGGGGTCCATGTCTGGTTTACCTTTCACTCTTAACCCTTTGAGTGCCAGAGGGGTACAGAACACATTGTAAAGCAATGCATTCCGTACCCCTCTGGCACTCAAAAGGTTAAGGTGAACCCCTAAGGGTATTCAAAATTCATATCCAAAATGTGGGAGGCTCTGTGGACAAACAAATGCATTACATTTTAGCACTCTAGTGCCATTACAGAGGAGACATTCCCATGTACATTTTAGATTAATCCTAACCAAAAGGGCAGTCCAGCTCCAAAATGACATGCAAGTCCTCTCTGCATGGATACACCAGCTAATCGCCGACATACTTTTGTTCTTGTTGGGCCTCATCAGTGTATGCTATGGGGAAGTAGTATGGAGGAGATTAGAATATCTCCTCCTTACTGCTACCCTGGATTGTGGCTGGCACAGACTGAGAATGTTGGTCATATGCCAGCCTTCTCCAAATAAATACTATAGGGTCAAAATGTCTGAGTAAACAATCCACTAGTAAAATATTGTAATCAGTTGATAATATTTATTCAGGAATACATTATTTAACACCGAGACATATCAATTTTTTTATCTCTTTGTTAAATCTTTCTTTGAAATTGCCATTAATATCAATGTTCGCTTCACACACTATTTGATTATACATATTCAAAACTGTTGCGACATCCTAGCACACGTGAGTTTTATCTGTATTTTAACGATTAACACCTGATAATAATTCTTAGTTCTTCTACAAGTCGTCGTGTTAAGGCCTTTGAAGGAGGACATCAGTTGCAATCATGTCAAAGGAGCTTAGTGAAGCAATTTGAAGTCAAGTTGTTCTCCTGAGTGCTGAAAAACGTTCCCAGCACCAAATTGCAGCTAAGTTGAATATTTCTAAGGAGACAGTACAACACACACAGAAGAGATTTTCTGAAACCAAATCATTTTCATCCAAAGCAGGACCAGATAGACCTAAAGTGACCACACAATCAGAACAGCAGTATATCAAGCTAACATAATTATAGAATAGAATAGCATTTGCATCCACAATTAAAGGCCAGCTGAACCAGGAATCTCCAACCCCAGTAAGCAAAAGCACAGTCAAAATACTACTGGCAAAGTGTGGCCTTCTTGTGAAAGTAGCAGTCTCTAAACCACTTCATCAAAAAAACAAGTCTAGAAGTTTAGCATGGGTCAATCAATATAGAAACTTGGAAGACTGGGAAAATGTCTTGTTTACTGCCTAATCAAAATGTGAACATTTTGGTTGAAATTCATGTGAGGAGATGGCTGCATGACAGGCTAACACTACAGTGTGTAAAAACTAAAAGGAAATACAGTGTAGGAAATGGTGCAGGTGTGGGGATGCATTGCCTATCCTGGAGTTTGTGACTTGTACAAGATCAGCTATGCTTTGACCAAAGATAATTACCACTGTATTCTGCAGAGGCATGCCATCACTTTTGGCTTAAAGTTGTGTGGGAGAGGATTCATTTTTGGAGCACGACAAAGATCCTAAACACACAACAAAACTGTGCCATATGTATTTGGAGTCCAAGGAACAGCAATGAGTGCTAATTGCATGGCTTCCCCACCCCAATCACTGGACCTCATCCCCAATGAACATCTTAGATAATATTTGAAAAGGGAAGCGGTGAAACAAACTATGACATCTCTAGACACTCTCTAGGGTGATCTAAAGGAGTACTTAATTAATGTGTATTGTAAAATTCTACACAAACTTGTAGAATCAACACCAGAAAGCTTTAATACAGTAATTAAGGCAGATGGTGGTCATAATATATATTGAGAATTCTTGATGTTCTGTATGTACTAACAATCAATTCTTTTTACTTTTATTAGTAAAAATTATGCATTCTTGTATGTTTTATCAAACAAATTAGTTTTTGATAAATAATGAAATAAAAGCAGATTGTGATAGTGGACTCAGACATATATCCTTATAATGTTAAAAAATGTGCATGTATCTATTGTTTCAGTGTGACGTATGCATGAGGAAGGTTGTTTTACTAATAGAAAGTTTAATAAAAATGCTGCCAGAACATACTGAATGTTTGATATTAAAAATAAATAGATAATTAAAAATATAAACAAACAAATAAATATGCTTTTTCAAGCAGATTGTTTTGGAAACCATTAAAACAACTTTTGGCAATAAAGAAATTTCAACAAAAACACTTGTTAACATTAAAGATGTCCAGTGTGTAAGACTCTTTGAATACCATGAAACAGCAGTTAAACACAATTAAACGACAAAGGAACAGCATGACAGGATTTAATAAGAATTATAATCTATACTTAGGTCACAAAAATCATAAGACAAGAAAATGTTATGCTTTTCAAATCATGGTATAGCACAAAGTTAATATAATCATAAATGGCACATTTTAATTTTCAAACATTTGAGTTCCTTAGAATTTAGGTCAAGAATAAGATGCATTTAAGGCCTTGGAAATTATTTTATTCATGGAAATAACTGATCATTGATAAAGTCTGTGAAATATAGAATAAATAAGATCAGTCACAAAGATATCCTCCTGAGCCATTTTCACCAACAGATATTGACATGGATCTTTCTTAACAATGGGGATTGGATCTTACGTCAACTTATCTTTAAGTGGAACAAATACTTTATAATGACTTGGGTGAGTTAGAAAGAGCTTTCAAAATCACCTATATTTATGTTAGCCATTCTTTGTTTAAAGCTATAGTTTATAAGGTATTCAGCTTTATTTGTCAGTTTATGCATATTATTTATCCAAATTATTCATCCAAACTATTGGTAAGCATGGCAGTTGGGAGACAAATGTTAATATCTGACACACAATCTATGTTTACCAGTACTGCTTAATTTGCATCTACTAATAAATAAATAAAGCTATATATTGTAAATTATAATTTTAAATAAAGAATTGGTAACATATATAGGAGTTTTGAAAGCACTTTCAAAATCACCCAAGGGATTATATAGTACTAATGTAAAAGCCCGTGTACACGGGCCAAGGTCCGGGTGATGTTAACCCTTTGAGTGCTTTGCAATGCGTTGCGTACCCCTCTGACACTCAAAGGGTTAAGAGGCCGGTCCTGCAAGCAATGCGTTGCGTACCCCTCTGGCACTCAAAAGATTAAGAGGCCGGTCCTGATCGTCATCCTGCCTCCAAAGCAGTCATGCACTGTATAGACTGGCTGAAAGCACAGAACTCCCAGCATTCTGTGCTCCCAGCATTCCGTGCATTCAGGCAGTCCCTACTGAGCATGATGGCTTCTGACAAACATTCTAGCGAATTATTATATAGGATTAGTTCCACTTTAAAGATAAATTGGAGTAAGATCCAATTCAAAATGTTAAGAAACATCCATGAATATCTGTTATGAGTCTATTGTAGATGATACATCAACTGCATTTTATCTAACTGGTGCCTATTTGATTCTCAATAAAAATGTGTAGATAAAATAGTTTTTTTAAAATAGTTTACAATTAGGAATGGGAGTAAAAACAAAATAGAGAGAAAAGAGGCGTATGCTCGAGTACAGTTGCCCTATTATTAATTTCCTTAACGGGTTATGTTGCCCGAGCGCCACCAGACCAGTTCAGTGTAGTAACAATTCTAAGATTAGACAAATTTTCTAGTATGAAGATACAACCACTCAACAAATAGCAATTTTAATTTAATGGATCACTACATCCATGGGCTCTAATGTGTTAAAGGTATGATAATCCTCTAGAAAGATAGAAGTGAAATCTTTATTAGTCCTAAAGCTAGCCGTACTGAGAGGGTTAATGCTTGTAGTATCAATAAAGCGGTGGTAGCTCCCTAATTCTAGAGGGACGCCCTTGTGGTGTTACCCAACCCAAAGACTGCACTATTATCCATCACTGCTCCAAAAATAACATCAAGACATAGTTAAGCTGTATGTTGACAAAGGGATAAAGAGGATAATGGCCCAATGCGTTTGAATTGAATTCTCAATTTCCAAGCACTCTATTAGAACACTAATAGAACATTAGAGTGCTTGTAAATTGAGAATTCAAGTCACTTTAATAATAAATATTGGGAAAATATTATGAACGGTAAAAAGATTCTGCCATCCTGTGAAAGGGTTAAACCAATCCTATCACTCTGGAGTTACTTTGGAATTGGAAATGAAAATGGGCGTTCTGAGAACACGCCATGAATGACATCATCTAACCTGGCCAATAGGATAAACTATAAATATGCTCAACAACGTGGTCATTTCATCTATAGCCCCTGAAGAAGTCACATTATGTGGCGAAACGCATTGGGCCATTATCCTCTTTATCCCTTTGTCAACATACAGATTAACTATGTCTTGATGTTGTTTTTGGAGCAGTGGTGGATAATAGTGCAGTCTTAGAGCTGGGTAATGCCACGGGGGTGTCCCTCTAGAATTAGGAAGCTACCACCACTTTATTAACTATTCAAGAGATCATCAATACATTATTTAAGTATGTTGATCCCCCATTTATAATCAGATAGATAAGACAATATGTGACTATTATATGAAGTTGCTTGTTACTACCATTAGAACTGGAGGATCATTAATAAGTGAAAGAGGACAAGACCAGCTCCTTTAAGAGATAATAACTGATATATAAAGGTGTTTGTATATATACTAGTCAGATCCTAATTTATTGTCTTATAAGTCATGGCTATGAAAGGAGGACACTAAGAGAAAACAACTTTGAACTGAAACAAGTTATATAGCTATAGTGACAATTTCCTGTTACTATGCGTGATTAGGAACAATAGATGCTACAAGCATTAAGCCTCTCAGTATGGCTAGCTTTTAAGAGGCCCCTACGTAGTGAGAAAGGAATGATAGAAATTTCTCTAACACAGGTGGCTGCTTGAAAATAACCAACTGATTGTGGGAATAGCTTTATTAAAACTTCTTATGATTGGCAGATATAGAAAGAGACACATTGTATATAATGACAACAATAAAGAAATACATGTGGCAACTCTTTATTAGCCGATAATATATAAATAGATGATACCTTGTTCTATTGTTGCGATAAAGTAACATGACAATATGAGGTGAACTGATACAGTATTTATACGTTTAAACAGAATATGACTGTTCATTTTTATAAATTCCTCATTAAATGTAAATACTCAGTAGATCACATATTGTAAAACAACTTGTATTAAATTCATTACTCACAATGGTATCAGGGGACAATTCTCAACTATAGAGACATATGAAGTTACAGCCTGTTACTTTTGAGAATACAACAATTAAGGGATTAACTCATTAACTACTGGACGTATGGTCTAAAGAAAGATCTCTTTTCACCTCGTCAAGAGATGTAGTGTATGTATTACATTGACATAGGGATATTTTGTTTTTAATCAGATTTAGTTGAGACAATATTAAATAAGATATTTTAAAATTAGGACTAATAAAGATTTCACTTCTATCTTTCTGGAGGATGATCACACCTTTAACACATTAGAGCCCATGGATGTAGTGATCTGTTAAATGAAAATTGCTATTTGTTGAGTGGTTGTATCTTCATACAAGAAAATTTGTCTAATCATAGAATTGTTACTACACTGAACTGGTCTGGCGGAGCTCAGGCAACATAACCCTTTAAGGAAATGAATAATAGGGCATCTATACTCGAGCATACACCTATCTCTTTTTTCTGTTTTTTGTTTTACTTGTATTAAATATATAACATTTACAGTTATGATATATTAAAAAGTAGACTTTACTATTTGCAAATATATTGAATTAGGGATGGGATTGCCACAATTAAGAAACAGGAGAAAAATGGCACTTTTCACCAAGTGGGAAATGTTTAGCAAAAATTGACGTTTTCCCACTTTTTTTACCATGTTCTTTGCCATGAAATCAATGGAAAGACAAAACTTCTTCACAACAAATGACAATTTTCTCTTCTTTTATTACAAGCATATAAAAGTGTGTCAGGCTCTCACAGCATGCCATTCTGTGTTTGTGAGAGGAGAAAGCAGTACATTTTTGAGCTAGAGAAGTCAAGCTAATAAGGTACAGTTGTAGCTTAATTTGAGGAAATCTGTTCTCTGTATTAGGGTAGTTTGGGGAACTTTGGGGGACAGGGAGGGAGAAAGGATTTTGACCCCAAATACCCCAAAATTCAGTGTAACAGACTGGGAAGACATAGACAGCCATGTTCCAAGTTCCTTCCTGATATCGCTGTTGTCTCTGTTCTACAGGGGTCTAGGGGTTTGAAAAAGAGTGCAAAGGTGTTTTACCCCAAATACCCCAACATTTTGTGTGATTGGGTAGACACAGACAGCTATGATCCAATTCCTCTTTGATATGGCTGATATCTCTGTCAGGAGAGTCTGTGGGATTTGAGTAGCAAGCAAAGGAGAATTACCCCCAACACCCCAAAATTCTCTGTGACTGACTCAAAAGACACAGGCAACCGTGATCCAAGATTCTTCCTGATCTGACTGTTATCTCTGTCCCGGGGAGTCTGGGAAAAGAAGCAGATGAACAGGGAGTGTTTTTTTTTTACAGTGATAGTGATAGGGAGGGGCAGTTAGTTAAAATAAATTAATAAAAAACTTAGTGATCTGTGGCTGAGGCAGATGAATACTAAACGAGATACAGTATTTTGTAGAGATCTAAGGTACTAATCACTATTGTGTAAAAAAAACATACAGTAGTTGAGTAATGTCCAGCAAACACACAAGGGGTAGGGGGAGGGTGAAAGGAATAGGAGCAGTGCAGGGATATGTGAGTTAAATGGTAGTCTAAAAACTGACTGCAGCCATGGTTACAATCAATAAAGCTGATCTCCCTCCTCCCGAGGAAGATGTAGTTCATAAAAGTCCCACCAAAATTTCCACCAGCACGAGTACTGTTAATAAACCATCTAAAGGCACTGAAGATGGCAATGAATCCCATTCCAGTGTTGAATGCAAAGTGCAGGATGGTGTACCAGCTTAACCAACTGCTACATCTGTCAGTGAGGCAAACTAGCATAAAAACACCTGTCCTGAAAGTAGTAGTGAACGTTGTGAAAACCCCTTCAAGGGGAAAAGTAAAAATAAATTGTTTGAAACCTCTAAAAGCCTAGAGGAATATAAAAGTAGTGGGGAAGAAGAGGCAGGCAATGCTGAGGATGACCTAATGACTGAATATATCCTTCCAGAATTCTCCTCCTCTTCCGATACAGATGAAGTTGCAAGTGAGAGAGATGATGACATGGCTAGAAAGTTAGCAGAAAAGCAAAGGTTCAGCCTTCCACCACTGAAAATGAGAACTGTGCCTGTCAGTAAACTGTTTGACAAAACAATTGGAAAGTCTGACCCTATACAAGCAAAGATGGCAAAAAGTACACAGTCATCCTGTCAGTCATCATTAGCATCACTGACACTGATGGTTCCAAGTCCAGGTCCCACTCAGCCACACACTAATAGTGTTGAGTAACCTGCAACAACACAGGCTATCAGCCTCTACAGCCTAAGCTTTGTGTGTCTTTGCTGCTGGAAGTGCAGAACCTCTAATACCTAGAAGTAGTACAAATTCCGCAACATATAGCCCCAGTAGCAATAGTAAACTCTCATTAACTTCACAGTCTATTAAGTCCACAGTAAGGAGATACTTCACTCAGAATCCAAAACCAAAGTATGTTGCTATCTGTTGTGTGTGTGTAAGGAGCATGTGAGCAAGAGAAATGTAGGCTCTCACCTAGGCACCTCCTCAATGAGTTTCCACCTGAACAACCACAGGTCTGACTGGGAGACACACTATCAAGGTCAGATGTACCACAAATAGCAGCAGCAGAAGTACTCCTAAATGTTCCCAGGGCTCTGGGTACATAATAGAAGTGCTGTTGATATGTTAGATTACATAAGCAGGAAGTCAGTGTTGTGGGAAAAGGACAAAGGTACTCAGCCGGCTGATAACCTTTTCAAGGCATATGGTACTGTACGACTCACTGTTTTAACTTTCAGCTATTTATTTCTCAACTTCAGTCCTCAGAAGAAGTAATATTGTGGTGGGAAACATTGCAATCATAGAAAACATAGGCACAAAATGTATTGGCAGTGGCAAAAAGCAGAACAGTTTATGTATTTCTATGGATGAAAACTTTCACTATAATAGCAAAAAAATAATTGTTTTTTTGCCAAAATTCATTCGTGAAATTGTTCTGACTTTTTGCCCATCCGTAGTTTTAATAAGCATCCTTAGACCTTTCAGGAACAGAGGGGTGTGCAACGCATTGCTTCACAATCTTCTGAGAATCCCATGGTCCTTAAAGCCCAGAATCATTTCAGTTAAATGGCAATCTTTGAATAAAAAAATCATACAGCTAAAATTCTCTTAACCTATTCTCTATCACAGAATCCTGACTCTCCCATTCTGTCTCATCTGTTGAAGCTGCTATATCCTGTGGTGGCCTCTCTCATATCTCACCCCTTATGGCAGTGGTGGGGGTGTGGGACTTTTCTCTCTGAGCTCTGCCACTCTAGGCCTCCGTCCCTTCCACCATCAGTCTTTTTCACCTCCTTTGAAGTTCATGCAGTGCAACTCTTCTCACAATTCTTCTCCAGTTGTCATGATTTACTGGCCACATTGCAACCCTTCCTCCTTTCTCTCTGAATTTGAAACCTGGCTCTTTGTATTTCTGTCCTCAGACTCCTACATTACTCCCTGTGACCAGAAACCACACTCTCAAGGTACTAGACTTAGCATTGACCGTTCAAACCTCCCTCTCTTTACTGTGCTCAACTACAAACCTATACTCTCTTATCCAAGTATATAACACTTCATTAACTTCTTCTTTGGATCAGCATGCTCCTCTCCAACTTTGATATACACGGCTCAGGAATCCCAGAACCTAGTTTAATTCAACAACCAGTATGCTATGCACCTGTTGTCTCTGGCGAAAGTTTCATTCTGTTGCTGACTTCCACCATTATACATTAATTTTGTCTTGCTTTAACACAGCTCTCATCCAGACTAAACAACACTACCTCTCTAAATCTCTACTCACAAATCATTGCCTATTTAAAATCTTTGATTCTCGCATCAAACCCCCAGTCTTAAATTGCTCTTCCTTCAAAACTCCACAGGACTTTGCTGACTTTTTTAAAGATAAGGTGCAGTTCATTCACAAAACCATACCCTCTACATCCTCTCCTCCAGTTCCTCAGATTCCTAGCTCACCTCAAGTAAACCTCAGCTCATTCACCCCTATTACAGAGGAGGAATTATCTCTATTTCTCTATCCTCTCTGCTCACTATGTGCCCCCAGAATCCCATGCCCACTCACCTTATCAAGGCTCTTATAGCTACTCTTTTTATCAGCCTTACTAATATTCTTAACTGCTTTCTTTCTACTGAAACATTTCCCTACTCATTCAAACATGCAACAGTCAAGTCTATACTTGAAAAACCCTCCCTTGACCCCCTGTCTTTCGAATTACCATCCAGTTTCACTCCTTCCCTTTACATCTAAGATCTCGGAACATCTTGTATTCTCATGCATAATCTCTTTACTCAATTCCAACTCACCCTTTGCAGTCAAGTTTCCATTCCAACTACTCTACAGAGACAGCCCTAACAAAAATTACTAATGACCTACACACAGCAAAGGACAAAGGACAGTATAGCAGGGCTCAAAATTTCCACTCGCCAGTAGCCAATGGCGAGTGAAAATGTAGCCCTGGCGAGTAGAAATTCAGCCCTGGTGGGTATGTTTTGGCTTTCAGTGGCGAGTAACTTTTCAGGTCTGTCTAGTAGCAAAGGACTTAAAATTATAAGCCCTGTATAGTATACTAATCCTTCTAGATCTCTCTGCTGCATTTGACATTGTTAATCACAGACTCCTGCTGAACATACTGCACTCCCTTGGCACCCATGACACAGCTCTAGAATGGATTACCTCCTATCTCTCTAACTGTACTTTCAGTGTTTCTTTTGCATTCATGTCTCCCTATGACAACTTAGTAGAGCGGGACATTCCAAACGGCTCACCGCCTGTCTCTGCACCCGGCTCCGGGGCAGCAGCCGGGGCCGCTGGGTGGCACTTTAGCCCGTGTACATGTGCTTTCATACTAACATATATATATATATATATATATATATATATATATATATATATATATATATATATATATATATATATACACACACACACATATAGAGCAAGCAGAAAAGGAAGCACTCTCATTTAAAATAAAAAATAAAAAAAAAAATAATAAAAGAAAATAGCAGTAGCACTCACAGGATTTATAATTGGTGACGATATTAAGTTTTTTTTAAAACATTTTGGCCAGACAAGCTAGCCTTCCTCAATATCTTCATCAATTATTAAACCCTGTGAGTGCTACTGCTTTTAATATATATATTTTTTCCTTAATTAGGTAAAGTAATCCACCTGTTAGCATCATCCACATGTATTTACTGATTTTATCACTTCATCTCTATCATAGTACTTCTGTAAAGAAAAAGACTATAGCAGGGTGTATAATAAAAATAATAACATTTATTTGAAAACAATATAAAATACATTGCACACCTCCTCTGATTTTAAACCAGATTCAGCTATTGCCTTAATCCTATTTACTTTAATGTTTTAATTCATTCATGGTCCTAGTCATGTTTCCTTTCCACAAGAGCTTCAACAATTTTGATACACAGCAATACTGGGGGGAGTGGTGTTGGAAAAAATGATTCCTTGAGAAAATGGGAGCTAGAACTGTTTTATGTGTACTGTGCCTGTCTGACACCTATGCACAAAACTATCTTCACATAACATTATCTATGCACTGCTTGCTCCAAGGGAGTGACTTGAGAATGTATGGGTGTTTTAAAGTGCTCTACAGAGAATTTAAATCTACCAATATCATATATTAGCCTGATATGCCTAGATATAAACCCAGTGTTTAGGCTCTGCCTAGATTCATTCATAGCACAGTATGCGGAAATATGGCCCCAGAACAGAAAATAACTAGCAAATTGTGTCACACTGCGCCACCAACAAATAAGAGTTAATTTCTCAAAACTATTTATAAATGGCTAGTACATATGAGCAAAATATCATTTGCATTGAGGATTAATCCAGAAGATCTGGAAAAAATTCAGTTCCTGTCTGAAATGACTGAGAGGATTCACAGAGGACCAGAGAGAAGGTGTGGGCAGGGTGAGAGAGGGACAAAATAATGTGGGAGAATATGTGCAGGACAGCAGAGGGAGGTAGCATGAGGAGGCTAAAAGTGAGACAGAGGCTCCTCTGCTCTGCTAATTTTTCTCTTCAACTAAGCATACCATTAATTAGTTCTTAATTTAATAGGAGGATTTGCTTAGAAATGTGTCCGTCAAACAGCAGTCAGTCTTACCTATTTACTGTTTTTTATGTTTGCCTTCTGTTGTAGTCTATAACTAAACAGGGACAAACTAGCACCTTAAGGAGGTTTTCAAATCATGACCCATTAGAATTAGGACTGGAGTATCTCTCAATGTTTAATCTCATTCAGACTCATAAAGTCTGCTGTTTATTGTGTGGTGTCTAAATCTCAATACAGATGTAAGATTGCGCACAGCAAATACAGGCAACTCGAGATAACATGCAAAATAATACATAAATAGATATGCCTGACTGCTTATGAATGACTACTTAAGTGTTTCTGTTAAACAAATTTAGTCTACACACTGGGGGGATAACTAATACAATTTTGCACTAAAACAGACAATGGAATTGACTTATTGGTCCTATGCCTAACTAATGTCAATTTACTAATCTGCTTAAAAAGAAAAGTCTTCCATTGTTTCACTTGCACACAGGGCAGGTAGTGATATACAGGCATTTCATTGTGTTTCTTTCCTCTGTGTCTTGTTTTGCATGATATACTAAAAAGGCAAAGAGGAAAATGTCATAGCTTTAAATTAATTACATGTGCATGCTATAGTTTCCTTACACTGGTCTTGCTGGCAGTAAAGTATTATCAGCTGCATGTGTGCTGCTGTCTGTGCCAGAATGCACTAAAGTGATCCCATGTGCTACTGTATACTCTGTAATACAGCCACTGGAGTTGGAGGCTAATGCCAGTGGAGATGCTGTGTTGGACACCGAAGGGGACATTTATAAAACTGGAGTAATAAAGAAAGTGCTTGTAAATTTCCTCAAAGCGGCATAAGAATATACCATAAAATCTCAGGTATAATACACACCTCTGTATAATACGCAGGTTTCAATTATACCCAAGATAATAGGAGAAAAGAAGAGTGCCTATAAATAATATACACCCTTGTTTTCCCCCCTCTACTCATATAAATATTCCCTCCCTCCACCCACCACAATCCACTCCCAGCTTGCCCTCTGCTCCTCACCTCCTCCTGGGTCATCTGTGATAGTATCACATGCTTGCATTTGCTACCCACTTCCAGTAATGCCCTGTGAAGAACTTTTAATTTAAGCCAATTGCAATACCTTTTGAGGACCTCAAGGTCCTCACAAGGAAATACAGTAAATCCAATGCATAGATCTCTACGCATTGCGTCTATGTTATTGCCCTGCAAGGACCTTGAAGTTCTCAAAGGGCATTACCATTGGCTTAAATGTAAAGGCCCTCTCAGGGCATAGCTGGAAGTGGGTGGCAAATACAAGCATGTCGCACACTGTGAAGCTATCACAGATGACTCCGGAGGGGGGTGAGGAGCAGTAGGGCAAGCTGAGAGCGGATTGCGGAGGGATGGAGGGGGAGCAGAAATATATATATAGAAGTCGATAAAGTCAGCACTCTTGTCAATATATGACAGATGCCTGGGTGATCAATAAATGTTTCTCAATACTTTTCAAAGGATCAGCACTCACAGGCCTTTTCATGAGTATCAAATGAGCTTTATTGTGATCGACGTTTCGATCCCTGTTCCGGGATCTTTATCAAGATAACAACACAGTGAAAACAACCTCCCTATATAGCCCAAGTGAGGTGATGACCCCAGCAACCCGTCAAAAGTAGTGAATTAAAAATTTAAATCTACACATATAAACAACTCAATCCCTTTGGGGGAGTATCGAGATATATAATGTGTGCTTGTACAAACATTGGTGCTCCAAAGCAAAGTTAATATCACATTCTTTACAGTAGTAATTACTACAATCCATATGGTAATTAAGAGATTTACATATTACGTGCTAACGCTCCACCCGTCATACAGTGACGAATCACCCCTTACTGTAATTATACTGAGACGATCAAAAAGTAGAGCATAATGGAAAATCATGAATGAAACTGTATCTCAAATACATAATGGAATATTTTAGAGGCAGCAATCCAATATATTGTGGTCATTTTTCCCGGATGGGGATCGAAATGTTGATCACAATAAAGCTCATTTGATACTCTTGAAAAGACCTGTGAGTGCTGATCCTTTGAAAAGTATATATATATATATATATATATATATATATATATATATCAGTCACCTTTTTTGAAAAATAAAGTAGAAATGGTATTGTAGAAAAAATAATTCTGTTGCTGTGTATTTATAAAGATATTCTCTAACTGTGACAAAAATAAAGGCAGTTTTAATGATTACATCTTAATGTCGGGTGTATCATGTTCTTAATGGTTATATAGTGAAAGCTACCTGTGCAAAAAAATATCCTTAACTGTGAATTTTCTGTGAATTTTCTCAGAATATTCTCAGAAATGTCTCAGTTAGACATATTTATAAACTTGACCTCTTCTTTGTAAATATGACCCGGCATTAACTTAAGCGACAGTTCTTAAACCTACATAAGTATGTTGTTTATAAATCTCCCCTTGTGTCTTATGTATAAATGCAAAGAGGAACAATTATTGGGCAAAGCAACTGCATTGTTGGGGACAAATAAATATTTCCATTTATTTAAATGGAGGTTTTAATCACCTGAATGCTGCATTGTGTAGAAATGCAATGGTGACCTATCTAGGTGGTTAAAAGTCCTATTTAAAAAAACTGGAAACTGACATTTTTTAGTTTTCAGGATGACAACGGCACTAAGATGATCGAAAATATGTTGTAACGATGGACCCCCATTATCTCCCAATATCTATTGTGTTTTTGATGTGAGTTGCTGATAATGCTTTCCTTCTGTGACTTAGCCTGCATAAGGCCACATTTCCCACATGGTTTCCTTAAAATTACACTAGAATCTTATAAAAACTTAGATGGGGATTTTAAAATACCTTTCAAAAAAACTTAAATGTATGTTAGCCATTCTTTATTTAAAGTTATATTCTACATTTGCTTTATTTATTTGTCAGATTATGCAAATTAGGAAAAACTGGCAAGCTCAGCCTCATATGTCAGATAATAACATTGGACTCTCTCCCCCAACTGCCACTTTCTGCCTGGAAGTACTAGCTAGTTTCTATAAACTTACAAATAACAAAAGATAAATAGTTTGTATATCCCAGTTTAAAAATAAAATGGCTGGCATCACATTAAGTGATTTTGAAATGTCTTTCAAAATGAAATATCTTTATACAGTTTGAGTCCCACTGTAAAGATTCCACCGGAGAAAAGCAAATGCATTAAAAAAATGTAAACAAGCTGGGGACACGTCTACAGTTAAAGCCTAAAATCCCCTCATACAAGCTGAAATTCAATTACACTTTCATTTAGGGCTGTCTATGTGACCTTGACCAAAAATATATTTTTTTTCTCCTTTCAAATTGTTAAGAACATGTTATTCTATGTTTCAGTGCAGTGTGGGATCTCTAAACTCTGAAGCTCTGACCTTTTTGTTAACAATGATATCTCCTTCCTTTTCAACTATACTATACACTGTCTGAACATTTTTTTCTTTACAAATGGTCATTAAAACGCTTGTTACTGATCTATTGAAAAACTTTATACCAGTAATACAAATATGAGACAAAAGACTCTACAAACATGCGTATAAAATAAAGGCATAAAGCACAGGGACATTTTCTAAGATTAGAGTGTTTTATTTTCTAATACTGATTTAGTTTCCATATGGCCTTTAGGGACCAGAGAATAGAATTTGGGATACTGCACAGGCATTGAATACATTTTACTTCTGACTGGAGACAGAAGCATGGGATACATAAATATTTACAGACACACAAACGCACACATGCATCAAAAATATTTTTAAATACACAATGTACAATTTATCAAGACATAACACACTTGTTTTGAAGTTATAAAAACATGTTCTACAATGAGAACTGTTAAATGAGAACACAGCAGAAAGTGAAAAGTGCAGCTTTCCTCACATATCTCTTTTTGGGTGAACGTTTTCACTCATCCATATCTATAAGGCACACACTACAAATGAAGACCTTGAAGTCTTTGGAACAGCGAGCCAACAGTGTGGTTCATCCATGCAAGGTACAATCTTGACTATATTTTCTCCTAACAAGTTAGTCATCAGATAGACTGGGTTATGTATGATATGTATGCATTCTTATTTATCTGGCAACACTATAGCCTGTCACCCAAAAGATAAACTACACTAAAATAACAGACTAACTCTGTAACAACACACACATCACCAAGCATACATTACAGCTTATAAAAATTGTTAGCTGTTTCTAATTAGATCATTTTTGATCTCACCAGTAATGCTATTGATGAGGTAATTTATGATGTAATTGATTATATGATTTGTGATTTCATACATGTCATTAGTATGTCATTGATGCTGTCATTTGTGATGTCATGTTGAATGTAATCAGAAAAGCACATGGGGAAGTTATTTCCCAGGTTTGTGTGAGAACAAATATTTTTTTGCCATTGAATTTCCATTGTTTTTTCCATAAGATTTACTATTAAGAATAAAAAAAACATCAGTACAGACCCCACTACATTATGTGCACTGTTTTAATTGACATGGATGGGCATAGTTTGGCATAAACAGAACAGGGTATCATTGGAGATGTAAGAAAACAGTAATAAATGCAAACAAGAATCTCTCTAGCAGTTGCTAGTAGCTTGCTACCTTTGCCATAGGCAAAATGAAGCAGTATATTACATTTTTCAGGCATCTAATGTTGAAGAAACTGCACATACTATTCAGTGTAGCTACCACTGCCCCTGATAGCCATAGATCCTGAATATACACCGTCTGACCACCATCTCCCAGTCTGGTAACATTGCTAGTTACAAAGCCCTACATACACTGTGGTCCTTCTGCATGATTCTACTTGTAGCCAGAGAGTCCCACATACACTGTCTGAGCCCTTATCCAGGTTCCTCTGTCCCTGGTAGCCACAGATCACACTATCTAAACCCCCTCAAGCCTGATTCAACTGGTAGCCACAGAGCCACCAATTGCTCTGTCTGACAGTCCAAACTAGTTCTATTGGTCGCCAAAGAATCACACACAGATGGTCTATTTCCCTAGCCATGTTTCTCTAGGCCCTGAGGGAAGGTTCTCTTCTATGATGCAAAGTCTGTATCCTAAATTTTTGGTTTGGCTCCTAGAGTCCTCCTAGAGGATAATATAAGTCTTATACTGGAGGATGCCTGAGGCTTGGTGGAGAAGGGCCAAAGGAGGTGGTGTCATAAGTGAGCTCTGTTTTCTCTTAGCTATACATGTTGTCATGTTGCTGCTGTTGGAGTAGTAAAGTAGGAATTTAGCATAATATTTGCCTCTGCGTCTTTAATGAAATCCTGACTTTCCTTCATTCAGTTAGGAAAATCTTGAATTATACTTTTTATTTATTTTTTGTTTTGATTTATATTTTAACAGTTTTATGGAGACCTGGCAATCTGTAATGTATTGGTGTGAGATGAGGTTGTTTTCTTAATAACTTACCAATTAAAAACAGAAACAAAATTAAATAATAGAGATTGTTGTTAGAAGCCCTACTTAATTATGGCAAAGAGTAGAACATCTATGTTAAATGCTAATTTCACGTTTTGAGTGTTATCATGGAATTAAATGCATTATATATTCCAGGCTGCATAGCCAGTCACTTCAAACCGAAAAAAGATTGCATGTAAGTCTACTCTGTAGATTTAAAGATCAAATAAAGTGAAATTATAGACTTTTCCAATGTCATAGATACAATCATTATGGGTATTTTATTATGTAGACCTTCAGTAAAATCTACTGAACAAACTGAAATCAAATATTTCCCATAGATATAGTTTATGGATTTACTAGTTGCTTCTTTTGAAAGTGTAAAAAGAGCCCCCAATCCTGAAATATCTGTGGTTAAAGTGAGTTTTGAGTTTTGCAGCTGTTACATATATATGTTTTTTATTCATGACCATGTACAGTAAAGTACTTCTCTAAATTAATGTAAAAATCTCCTGTGTTCGACAAGTAGATACTGGTTCTCATATCTTTGATGCTGTTGTTGAATGGACAATTGCATATACAGAAGTACAAACACTGCCTGTGTTTGATTCATGGAAGTCTCATAATGGGTTCGCTTTGAAAATGTCATCCTGTATTACACATACAACACAACGGCGCATTAAAAATGTTGTTGTGTTGAAAACATCGATATCAGAATGCTGCCTGCATGAAAATAGCTACATTCCGATATCGCATGACAGAATATTGTATCCAGTTTGCTGGATCCTCTCCCGTCCAGAATGTGTGATGCCTTCCACAAACAACAAGGGGTGGATGAAAGGTCCTGTAATGTTCCCGGGAAAAAATCTGTGAAAACCATATTGTTGTCCGCTGTTTCATGGGAAAATCCATTTTAAAACCAGCAATTAAAATCTTCGCATTTTTCGCCCACTGGCAAAAATTATTTGCAATTTTTTCAATGGCTAGAAAGTTTCCACCCACTGATTTACTTATTTTTGCCTTTTCGTTATAAAAATGTGACATATTCCAGGAAGTGAAACACAATAGAAGCAGCTGTAGAGGTAGACGTGCTGTGCTGTTCTGCTGTGATCATTTTGAAAAATTGAGGCAGGAGAGTTACTGCTATCGTTATGAGAAAGATTAAAACTAATAAAAGGAGGAACTGGAGTAATCAATTAGCGATCCTTTAAAGGTAAAGTTGGCCTCTTACTTTAATACCATGAAGGGTCCTGGCATGTCTCTTAAGTCTGTAAGATCCGTTCTTTTTCTGTCTCCTCTCTTTTTTCCCTGTCTCCACTCCAATGCACCAACGTGTGTCCTCTTCTGCTCTCCAGTTGTAACGTTTGAATTCCTTCACTGGCAGGCTGCAGGCTCATACTTCTATGGATTTTGGCAGTGATGCCTTCTTCTGGAAGAGGCCACCTTTACCTTTAAAGGATTGCTAATTGATTACTGACTGAATGTAAGGGGCCATTGCTTATATTGTCTCCCATTAGTCTGTTGTTACATCTGTCTATGTGTGCCTCAATTGGAAACCGGTACCAATAACACCATATATACATTCTAGTGTGAACTACATGCCTCCAAACTATCACATCTGGTAGAGCTTTATATTCTGCCATTAGAAGCATAGCATTTACTTTTTATATGCTTCAATTAGAAGATTCCTACAAGGCTTTGAATTTTTGTTTTTATTTTTGAAACATATCCTCCTATTTAGGGAGGAAACTTGAAGTTATTTAATTTCTTTTCATGTGTTTTTATGCAATCTATATGTATGTTTTATATGTCTTTTGACCATATTAATTTAACCACTACACTTAGATTGTGTTGCGCTGTCTCGCCCCTTCCTCTTTTCCTTTGTTTTTGCATGACGATCACTCCTGAGAGATTGAACTGCAAAAGCCTATTGAGACAAGCAGCAACAGGGAACGCACCCTAAATACTAATTATATGGAAAGCTATTGTGTATTTGTCCCTATAGCGAAATTGTAGACTATATGGACCATAACCCCTATATCATTCTATATATGTAATTACTGTACTGCTACTGTGATATAGGGGGGCACTCTCTAAATCTAAAGTTCTTGTGTAGAGTTAACAGGCTAGGTAGCGGTGTATATACTGTTCTTGTATTCTAAATATATTTGTGCATGTTTTTAAATGGCTTTAAGGAGTTGACATGTTGATGGCTCTTTGAAATACAGTGGCGAGCTGAGGAAACTTGAAAGTGAATTGAAGTTACCATGGAGAAAGGCGATATAGCTGCATTATTGGTCTTGCAGGAGTATATAGCACAGGGATCTGTAACTTTTCAAATGGGACATGTATAGGTCACCATTTTGACACTGGCAACATTATTACATTGCTGTTTTGATACAGGCAGTATTTGGAAGTTGCCCTTTTGAAAATCGATATTTGCTCAGTGACATAGTCATAGTAAACAATTTTACTCATACCTACAAACAAAGTGCAGAAAATATACCTGTAAAATGTGTTATTCTTTCTATGCATGATATTGGGAGGGCTACTGCCCTTGCTTGTAATAAGTCTTAACTATGGCAAATGCACTCAGATATACCCACAAGTGAAGGAGATTGATTTTATGCCCATGTGTAGATGCAACATTTTAACTAAGCTGGCAAATACAAACATTGCAAATCTCCATGTTTCACTTCATCCAAAGAATCTATATTACCACATGACAAATGTGTGTTTAGGCACTTCAGAACTTCATATTGAGGGTAACAAAATCCAACGTACACAGGGCTTCTTCTCTTAGTAGAGTGCTTCTTACGCATATCTTTCATGCACGTAAAAAAAAAGACAAAATAAGAGAAGGCACAGGCACATTGCCTACAGCCTGTTTTTCTACTTTCAAATAGATTTTGAATTGTTCTTAAATTAAATTCAATTAATCACATTTCTTTATGTGCCAGAGCGGTCTACAAAGAATTGCCTCACAATGCTTGGACACCCATTCTGGTACCCCCCCCAAAAAAAAAAACAAAGGGGGGGAGGGGAAAAGAGGGGATAGCTCTCTCTCATTCCACCCCAGACACTCTCAACACAACCACATATCCAAATGGTCGGAGTAAATACACCCCATCAAGACGAAGAGCCAGGCTCGAAATGCGTCAACCAGGCTTCCAAATGCTACGGAATCTGTGTGGAGTCCCTCAATGAGCAAAGATAATATGGTAAAACAAAATGTTCTGAGTGGCCAGGCTTATCCAATGCTTATAGGATGGCGGAGTAGCAGACACCCATGCCATTGTAACCACTTTACATGCCATAACTATAGTGCCATGACTGAGGGATCTGACAGGTCCTGAGTCAAGGTCATCAGGAAAAATGGAAAGGATACCCAACTTTGGAGTTAGGGGGATCGGTCTACCTAAAACTCCTGACAAAGAAGAACCATGATATATTTTTAATTATACTTATCAAATTAAAGGGATAGTAACCCCCCAGAAAACTTGAAGACAAATGCTAGTAAGAAGCACAACATACCTAACTCCTTTATCCCCATCTCTCAAACCGCTCCTTCCCCTTTCTGTCTGACGAGCTGTAAAGCTGTCAGAAGCAGAATCTGGTCAATCGACTTATGGCGGCTCTGCAGGAGCGCTGTCATCTACATATCTCGGTATAATTACTTCATCGGTATGGTCTACAACATGTGCTTGCAAGCCAGGCACACGTTTTAGACCATACCGATGAAGTAATTATACCGAGATATCGAGATGACAGCGTTCCTGCAGAGCCGCCATCTGGTCACGGAAGCAGTATCTCATGACGTCCACAATACAGCAGACGCATGAGAAGGGGGAGGAAGCTGAGCTCTTTCTCTTCTTACATCTCTCAAATCATAATGGTTTGAGAGATGGGTATAAAGGAGTTAGGTATGTTGTGCTTCTTACTAGCATTTGTCTTCAAGTTTTCTGGGGGGTTACTATCCCTTTAAGGAACATATATTTAAAGTTGGTTTCAGATGAAAGTCCATTCTGTCCTAAAAAAATCTCTACTTTTCATGGGACACCAAAAAAATAAAAAGGTGTTGTGTTTTAACAAATACATAGCAAAAAAGTGAATGTTTTCCTGGTTATTAATGTACCAAATACCTCTAATCCTTAAATTTTGAGTAAATGTGTTTAATATTGTTTAATATTTGTGCTTAATAATGGTATGAAGAAACCTGAGGTGACAGTTTCCTTTTAATTCATTGAATGACAGCAACATTCTTCTAGCCTCAAATGACTGAATAATGAATTATCTTTTGTTTTTTTACTACATTTTTTATGTAACTTATGTAAAGCAGGTAATGAAATAATGCTAATAAGCTAAAACATTGCATGTATCTAATGCTCAATATTACAAAACACTGCAATCAATAAACAAACAAATGCTGTAAAGATTTCAACAAATTTACCTGGAACCTCAATGCCATTTTGCACTGGAAGAGCTCTAGGAGAAGCACTTAAGAAGCATGCTTGTTTCCTCTTAGCCTGTAATGTTCTTGGTGGTCTGTATCTACCTTTAGCATGAGACATTTCAAAGGATTCACAAACATTATAGGAACCAGGAGATGGTGAGTCCTACAACATAATTATAAATATATTTATCAGATTGCATCTTGGAATTTATATTGTAATGCTTAGGGCTCATTGTTCAAAAGAAAACTGAAGTAACTACGTAGAAAACCAACTGCATCACAGGGGACAAATACACATTTAAATTGTGCTTTTAGCCTTTGGAATCAATGTATTGGTTAACTCTATAGAATTCAAGCAGGTTAAAAACCCCATTTAAATCAATGGGAATTTGAATTTGTACCCTATGGTTCAGTTGGTTTGCCCCAGAATTTTTCCACTTTACTTTTGAACACAATCAGATGTCTTGGTGAGCTCCTTAAACAAACAAGGATTATACTCACATATTCCAATTGTCACCAAACATGTATGATAATGGATAATGCCTGTGGAGGATATTATCTCTGCCTCCCCACAGATTGCCGATATGCGATCCCTCAATCACTCAGCAAACAGCAACACCAGGAGAGGCTTCAAAACACAAGAAGGAAATAGTGTTCACACTGTTTCCTTCTTATTTCAATACTTTCAGAGTTGTAGTTCAAGACTAATTGAATGATAAATTATCCCTCTCGCCCATTTTACCTAGTGTAAGTCACCTCCCCTCAGATGTGGAATCTGGTCCTGGGACCAGACAGCTCACACAAAGGGACAGTCTTCTTACTGTGAACAATAGGAAAATCATGTCCCCCTTGACAGGTTTTCAGGTTTTTCCTTATGCTAATTGAAGATTGTACCTCTCTGCGATCCATCCGGACAGTCTTGATGCTCTGAGGTGAGCAGTGTTACATCAGTAAAGGGGCAGGAGGGGGTTCATTCAATTACTCTTGAAATACAACTCTGACAGTATTGAAATAACACTCTCCATGTCCAAAATACAATGAAGATTAATTGGAGCTGCTTTTATTGTGAAACATTACTATGCCTTTAATGAACAGGTGATTTTGAAAGAACATGCTAAATCACCTATATTTATGTTAGTCATTTTGCATTATAAACAATAGATTAGAGATTTAGCTAAACTTATTCATCAGTTTACACAAATTAGTGCTGGCTGTCAGTAAGTAGCAGTCGGGACAGGAAGCATTTTAGAATATTAGTATCTGGATGGCATGCCTGCCAGCACTCTTTAATTTGCATAAACTGACAACTAAACAAAGATGAATATTTCATAAACAATTGTTACAAATAAAAAATAGTTAACAGTAAAAATGGGTGATTTTGGAAGCTCTTCCAAAATCACTTATTTTTTACAAAGTGACAGGTACACTTTAAGGCTGCAAACTGCATTGTGAAAATTATTGTTGCATTTGATACAAATACTATTAACAAAACATGGAAAGCAATATTGTTCTTGTGATTGATTACACTGTCAAATCAGGGGTTAACATTAAGCACTACTATTAATTTTCTATGTGTTAGGCTGGCTTATATCCTTATTTAATTTGAAAATAAGTGAGACAGAATTCCAGAATACTTACATTATGTATGACACAGTCACTGCCTGGAATTTCTATAAAATGAATTATAACCTAATCTAGACATATAATTATAGAATGTAGCTCTTTTGACATCCTTCTTAATAATTGGATACAGAAGGGTTTTGATCTTCACCTTAATGGCTGGAAATACACCACTAGTTGCCAAGTTATTGTTTAATGACAGAGATGTCTTATAATAGGACAGTGTAACCCACAGATGTATACTAACTGGATAGAATCCACATTCAATTTCCTCACAACATATTGAGCCAAACAATTTTCAGCAAAGATAGTAGGTTAAACATATAACTTCAGTAGAGATTACCTGAATGTAATGCTGTCATTGTTGTATGCCAACACTTTTGAGAATAGCAGCTCCCCATGTTCTAGTACCACCCTGGGGCTTCTCCTCCCCAAAGCTGGTACTCTATCTTCAGGAGAGGCAACTGAGGAATAATACTGGCCACAGAAGAGAAGCTGATGATGTCACAAATATCCAAAAAACCAATGTGAATGAAGTTGCTAGTCATAGCTTCACCATTTCTTCAGAAATTAAAGAACACAAGGCAAAAACAGCTAATCTAACGAAAGTATGCATTCACTTGGCATAAGCCTTGGTTGGTAGTATATTGGGGGTCCTTAACACTTACAGCATTAAATTGTGTCCAGTTAAATCTGTATCTCACTGGTTATATGCAAGCTCCAAACCCTTTGCTGGTTGTAATGTCCTGCCACATGATGGAACATGGACCTGAAGTCCAGGATTAGATGATACCACCATAATCTCAAAATGACAAACAACCCAGGAACTGTGATATCACCAGGTGTTGGACCAGGAGGGTGTGCACAGAACTGGAGTGTCTGAATGAAAATACCCACTTTCATTATTCTAGTATCTTTATATACGTAACTTATTTTACATACACTAAGTTAGGAAAATAAATATGCATTTCTGTTTGAATATGACTTTGCTATTCTGGCAAGTTTTTGATTTGCACACATAAGAAGATTTGTATAAGGAGGAATGTCTATGTCTGTAACTCATGAAGAATGGTCAGGTCGTTCTGCACATTCCATTCCTTACTTTTGTTTGTTCTAACGCCCCTCCTGATACAAAGTTTTGTGATGCCATGGATCCAAGCTCTGCTTAAGCCATAGGTTATTCTGAGATGCAAGTGGTACAATTTTGCCCTGTGCTCCATATCCAGTATATTCTATGATAGAACTTCACTACCAAGTGCCAAACAGTGACCTGCCTGAGACCCTACCTCATACAGGGATAAGTTCCTCAGTATAATGAGAAAGATCCAGATTTTAAGGGAATGCAGTCTGTGGCTATAAGGGGTGCAAACACAAGTTGAATGGAGTACCCTTCATTGCCTGGACGAAAGGGAGAGTAATGAACGAGGAAGAGCATTGATTTACAATTTGTAGGAGAACCATTCAATAGGCTAAAAGTCCCATTAAGATGAATTAGATTTTTTTTAGATTTTTATTTGTCTGAATTGCTCCGATTTTCTTAAGTACATTAACCTCAAGATACTTACAACACAGACTTCACAACTATGAGGCAGACAAAGAAATTAATGTTATTTCAATTGCATGGTGTCTAACATGAGAAGCACTTTTGCATTATTTGAACTGAGCACACTCAGTTTCAGAAATATATTAAGACAATAAACTGACTTGGATTATTTTCAGGACAATTAGTATTAATACCTTTTTGGCATGTCTTACCTTTTTTTCTAGCTTTCAAAACACTACAAAGGCTATACATTACCAGGTCTATTTCATTCTAAATGTCTATAAATTTTAAAAATGCCTGTATTACTAGATAGATTTGGTGTCATGTAAAGACTCTATTACTCATTTATATTATTGCTGAATTGTCAGGATGAATAGTTATTTCAGACGTATTCCATGTATTTTTAAATATTAAATTAAACCATGCTTGCATTATTTAATACTGAATTATTGAATTCTATCATCAGAATAATTCTTGCTGCAATTCACTATATACTAGTTGAACTCTGCATTGTAATTTTCAAATGAAACAAGTTGGATATGTAGAGGCCCATTTTGCATGTGACAAATCTGCATTTGAATAAGTCCTGTGACTCTCTTGTTCACTTTCTTGCCCCCTCTCTCTCTTTCTCTCT
Source organism: Rhinophrynus dorsalis (assembly GCA_037306005.1). NCBI lineage: Eukaryota > Metazoa > Chordata > Amphibia > Anura > Rhinophrynidae > Rhinophrynus > Rhinophrynus dorsalis. Next base: position 218,309,962 of record CM074718.1, on the reverse strand, counting down.
CTCTCTCTCTCTCTCTCACACACACACACACACTGACACACACACTGCCCTCTATTTTTCTGCTCTCTTTCCATTTCTAATTGATATAAATCCCTTTGATTTACCCTGATCTATTCTTCACAGCGGTCAAATTTTCAGGCAGATCATGCTAGGTCACAGACTGATATTAGAGGATTAGTCCATTGTTGAACTATTGATGGAGACTAAAAGCCATCCTATCCCCAACCACAGTTGCAGATCAGATCCCCACAGCTAAAGAATGATTCAACAATTGACTACAAAGTGGTACTGCATGAGGCCAACAGTGCAATACACCACTATATACCACAAGCAAAGTGATGCATCATTACAGACTGAGGTGACTGGTTACCTTTCTTTTTAGAAAACAAAATTGTAAAATATATATTCTGTACAAAATGTAATTGTATAGATGAATCTGCATAATGCACTTATGACAGAAATCACAAAAGAAACCTAGGGTATTTTAATGTATGGGTACCCTCCAGTTTCAAGGGCCTCACCTTCTATTTCCAGTGGTCCCAGAACCCTTAGGATAGAGGTTGTTGGGGTGCACAACACACAAATGTTGCTGCTTTTCCCACTAATATTAATAAGCCTGTGAAATACAAACATGAAACTTAAATGGATTCTAAATGCATTCCTATATTTGGGGACCTCCATTCCCAATTTTGACAGAGGCCTACAAGTTTCTTAAAATACTCCTGAAACAGGAAAATATTTTGAGCATTCATTGTGTTCCTCATTCATAACTAGGTGCACTCTGTATGGCTGAGTAGGAACCAATGAATACCTGAACACATGGTTTGACTAATTTGGCACCCATTGTATTCTATGCTCCTATTAATAAGCCGGTTGTTTTAAACAAATGTGCAACCAACTAGTCTGATGGACTAAGAAGAACTGGAACAAATCTGGAGCAAACCAACAGCATCTTAGAGACCAGATCAAAATTCCCCAGATATCCACTAATTTAAATGTAGTATTTAAACCCTTGAGTGCTAGCCATTAGATACCTCTCTAGTAATCAAGAGGTTAAAAGAGCAAATTGAAATCAATGGGACATTTTTACTTGTCCCCTATGGTGCAGTTAATTGCTTCAACTCAGTACGTCAGTCCCAATCTGCTGCAATTTATGTGCAGTGTGATCTCTACAAAACATGAAATGACACCTAACAGCACAATGTAATAATATGAATTCATGCTCACCTTGGAGGAAATAAAAGTGTTATAACAATTTCTGTAACTGTTCTATATATTGTGAAGAAGTGTACCAAAAGGTAAATACTACATGATGAGGGAGATGCACTGAGGTGTGATAGGAAGGTGATAAAGTGGAGATGAACTCTCTCCAGCAATATCACTTTTCCAATTCATTGGGTGACATTTATCTTTCTCATCCACAGGTATGAACAGAATTCGGACTCCTTCCTATTAATATCTTGTGTGCCTGGTGCCTCTTCAGAGATTAATTTGGGGGGTATGATTCTGACTCCTTCCTATTAACATCTTGTTTATCTAGCTCATTACCATTGTAAGCTCATAGACTGTCTAACTGTGTTCACCTGCATAGTTACTTGCCTAACACACTTTCAAATTCCCCTCAGCCTGTTGGTCATCCCTTTGATGTGTTCCTAATTTGATTGCTTATCAGTATTCCACAGAGCCTGTGGTCTTGGGCCTATATAACTGCACAAACTCTGGGGAGAGCACTGGCTGGGTGGAGCATTGGTGCCCCTTTCCTAAGTGCCTTTAAGAGTTCCACAAGTGAGTTCAACAACAAGAGCAACAAAGAAGGCATCATAACTCCTCCTTTAACTGTAAAGAGCACCTGTGGGAAGATCATCAGCAAATACTTTATTTTTCTCTGTCATCAGAATCTCACGTACCATGTTTATGTTGTGATCTACTCAGTTGTTATATGCTCAGTGCTCCCTAAGATTCTTCTTAACTTCATATCTCCCCTGTGACTATCCAAACTGCATCCACACCTCTCCCTCCCTCCTCTTCATTACACCTGTTTGCTCTTATGCAATTCTCCCAATTTAAACCCCGTCTCCCTCTGCAAGCCCTGCCTCAGAGCATCAGTATACATCTCACTCCCATATTTAAGCTCTTTCCCTTATCCTGCTGTTGCTGCGGAGGATATTGTCTCCAATCCTGGCCCAAATCCCATACCCACCTACTATCACCCCCGACTTATGATGTCCTCCCACAGTTCTAGAAGGGTTCCAACCACAGAAATGAAGCACCACTGTTGCTGTACCCCCTGACTCCCCAGAAAGGCAATAAGAGGCGAGGAGAAGATCAAAGAGGAGGAAGAATAGAGATTGAGACAGAGACTGGAAGTTGATGGGCGAAACAACTAGCTTACCATCTGTCACGAGAACTACACCATGCGGGATGATACCCGCAGGAGAGGGAGTGCTAGAGAGGGCGGAGTAGAGTGCGAAGCTCGGCGTGCGGTGGCTGCCTGTACGGGTACCGTGCTGCGGCCTAGGCCGGGTATAGGTGCCAGCCGCAAGGCTGGATGACAAACCCCAGAGGAGCTGGGAGAGTGCCCTGGATGATACCCTACAGACAGCACCTTCTCTCCTGCGGGGGAGAGTGAATGCTGGAGAGCGCTGCGTGGGGTACGAAGCTAGCGAGCAGGGGCCTGGAGGCTAAGACTCTCCAAAGGAAGAAGATATATAGAGCACAGATTACTCTCCTAGGCTGGAGAGAACTGACCTGTCCTAAGAGTACCAAGTACTGGAATCGGCAGGCAACAGAGTAATCAGAGGCAGGCTGGGTCATACACAGGCAGGAACACTGGATACTAGAATCGGCAGGCAAAAGAGTAATCAGAGGCAGGCTGGGTCATACACAAGCAGGAAGACTAGATACTGGAATCGGCAGGCAAAAAGGGTAATCAGAGGCAGGCTGGGTCATACACAGGCAGGAACACTGGATACTAAAATCGGCAGGCAAAAGAGTAATCAGAGGCAGGCTGGGTCATACACAAGCAGGAACACTGAAAAGCAAGGACTGCAATCAAAAACTAGACGTAGGTACACTGTAAGAGTGCACCAGTGGCAGTCCGGAGCTCCCTGAAGTAGGCGCCGTGGGATGACGTCACGACGCACGTGATGCGACATCGGGGTAAACCCGGAAGAGGACCGGAAGAGAGGAAACCCCATACTGCCGACGCAGCCGGAACGGGAGCGCGGCTGACACCATCACCTTCTTCCTCTAAGGTAACCACATCTTCTGCCAATCCACCTTGTTCATCATTACATCCCCAGCCAAATGATAGCCACTCTATTGATGTTAGGTTGTGGAAGTTTGTCTCCACCCATTGCACACTGTGTGGTGCACTAACCACACATGGCAGTGTGGTGGAGGAGAATCCCAAGCAGGGCATCAAACAGCATTGCAGTTGCTGATGAGAGGCACAGTCCCTGCTCTCAAGGGAAAAATTATATTTTAATAACAACACACCCATGATTTTGGAGGAGGGGCAGGTGGAGAAGAATTATTGGCCAACTTCTTATTGTCTCCGCATAGACTGGGGGCTACTTATTGTGCTGCTACTGCCTCAGACACATCACTGGAGCCTATTCGTGGCGAGTTGAACCTTCATCATCCATCAACCATTTTACTGCTATTGTTGATCCCATTCCCTTTCAGCTGCCTAATCATCTGCTTAAACAACTCAGCAGCAGCAACAACAGCAGTTACAAATTCCGCATCTACATCAGTTCATTTAACAATGGCCAGTGGCAACTGGCCAACAGCACATCACCTGCTGGCACTAGGCCAGTAGGGAATTTTTATTCTTAGGGCTTGTGCTTTAAAAAAATACAAAAAAAATCATAATCCTACAATAAAAAATAAAAAATTTTTTGGGGTTTGTTTGTAAAAAGCCCAAGTCCTACAAATTTATGTTTCCTTAGGGCTTGCATCAAACAAATTTAAGTCCTACAAATCAATGTTTCTTCAGGGCTTGTGCCTCTAATAAGTCTAAGTCCTACAAATCAATGTTTTCGCAGGCTTGGGCCTCTAACAACAAATCTAACAAATCATCCTCTACAAAATACTCTATCAAGTCAAGTATCAGTCCACCCCAGTGGCAGCTTATGTCAGGGGGTTCCTGTCTCTATCACTTTACATACAAATTTCTTATTTTATTTTATTGATTTTTTTTTTTTATTAACTGTCCCCCAATACCAGTCAAGAAACTCCCCCCAAAATAAATTCCCTGTCCAACTGATTCATTCCCCAGACTCCACCCACTAACACAGGCACCCTCCACAGACCCCTTTTATACCATGCCTTATGGGATTTTTTATTTGCATTTATGATTTATTTTGTATTAACTGCCCCCCAGTCCCAGTAAACAACCCCCCCCAAAAAAAACATTCCCCATTCAACTGATTCTTTCCCCATATTCCACCAACACAGGCACCCTCATGGCCCTTTTATACTATGCCTTTGGGAAATAAAAAATATTTCCTATGTGTTGTGCAAAAATTCAATGTTCCCATTGATTTTGACGGAATGAGCTAGGAAAAAAACTGGAAAATCTGCACTTTTTGCAGGAAATCATTCGCCAAGTGGGAAGTGCCATTATTCGTCAATTTCAGTTTGAGGCGAAAATTTTCTCCCATTCCTATTTTTTATTACAATTTAGTGTATCTCCCCCATTGTTTCTCAATGCATTAGACCCCTCTTGAGCATTCAAAAGCTATTTAAATCAGTGCACCTAAGGGACAAATAACATTTCCAATATCTCTTTTATTTCAATGGTACTTGAATTCTAGAGTGCCATTTAAATCAATGGGAAATTGCAGTTGGCTTTCTTCAATATTGCTCCAATTGTGCTAGTACGTCTGCCTCAAAGTCTCATGTAACTTTTGGAATTTATTCAAAAGGTACAGTAGAGGAGGTTAATGTATTAGGAAAGAACTGATTGAAGATATTATAGTAAAACCTCTGTTGACAAAATGCAGAGCATTAGCCGAATATTAATACAAAAGTAAAGAATGCGCAATAAATGGGAGAGGGCTAAGAAAAAAAAATCACATACAAAGCTTCTCTGAGAAAAAGATCCCCACCACATGATCCTAAAAAAAATCACCCTACACCCTATTTAGACCAGACACGCACTGTGACCCAGAGAGCATTATTCAAAACATGTTTAATGTCCATTCCTGGTATGCACCATATGAACAAGCCCAAACCAGTATGCAACAAATCTTCCCACAGTGTTTATAAATGGCAACAGTATATACATGTATTACTTTACCCAAAGTCATATAATTAAACATGTATTGTTTGTACCATGCCTTTAGATCAGCATGTGCATCACAAACTCATAAGTATAAGGTGCAACTGCATTGCTGGTAAATTATTCGTACCAAACCAAAAAGGCACACTGTCTCTATGGACAGTATGACCTCTTTAAAACAGTTTGTAATTACAAACACTACCAAAAAAATATATATAAAAATTAAAAAAACAAACCAGATATGTTCACTGCAGACAAATCAATATCTGTACTAGAAATATAAAACAATGACACAGACTTCAATTCATCCACTATATGGTTGAAAGTTCCAAAATTTAAGGGAAATGTTTCACGTTGTTTCTGCACTCCAACTTATTTAATAAGACGAGAGTGCCCTGAATTGGGTAATATATGATGTTTCCTTTTAGTTAAACTTGTATGTGCAATCAGGCAATACATTGTCTTTAATTCGATTATACTTCTTGTAGCTTTACAGCTTCATTAACACATATAAAATGCTTCCACCTTTAATAAGTATAATGTCCCACAATTATATATGAAGGTGTTTGCAGTCGTGACTCTCTACAACAACTTGTTACCTTGAGGTAATGTTCATCACACTTGAAGAACCTTAACAAGGTTGTACATGTAAAAGACGCACTGTCACATAGATGTTCACCTTCACTGGGGACTGCCATTGTAGTTGCATTCTTTTCACAATACTAGATATTTGGATTTAAAATAATACCACATACGGTAGTAGACTGGAATCGTCAGTTCAGAAATATCCAACCCATTTCAAAGTCAACCCCGACTTCTTCCTCAGGAATCAAACAATGATAGTACCTCTATCTAAACACTCTAATATACCTGAGATAAGCTCCTCCATACTCTTACCTACAATCCACCTCAGTATAATGCTAACCGGAGCTTGATATAATGATAGAATACATTCAGAGCACACTGAAGGGAAGCATGAATATGCTCACTGGGGAAGCTGGGAGGGAGGTGGGAGGAGAAGAAGAGCTCTGCTGTGCACATTATGCAGAAGTGCACAGCAGAAAGGAGGCAATATATTTAAAAATACTTTTAGAAAAAAAAAAACAGCTTTCCTACTACTGTATTATCAAAATGTTATCTTTTTTTTTATTTTTTTTTTTTTTAGGTGATACATCCCCTTTAAGCCTTTATTGAGGCAGGGTAGGTCAATGCCTAGAGCTCCAAATTTTGAGGCGTGCCTCAGCTGTGCTGGACACACCCACATTCTGAATTGTGGGTGTGTCCAGAGTAACCTCAATATCCCTGCATCAATTGTATACCTCTTTACAGACCATTATTTAACTACTTGAATGTGGAGAATGCGTTGGAGATATCTTTAGCAACCAAGGTGTTAAAACTTTTTATTCCTTGCTAGTTTTATGCCAAGGGTATTTTCTGTGCCAGGAAACAGTGAATGGGACTGGGGGGGCAAGATCATGTGACTAGTGAGGGTGTGGCCATGGGCTGAGGTAAGTGTGCCTAGAGTGCCTTGCCTAGGGTAGCATAGAATTTAAATCCTGGCCTGGCTAAATTAGTGTATCCAGACAATGAATTCAGGAGAAAATCAACAACTCAGAAAACAATTATATTCATTCTTTGAGCTTCACAGTGAAATATTAGCTATCTTCCACTGTACAGCATTTACTTTTACCTTGTATTCCACTTCCATATAAAATACAGCTGATTTATGTATCCAAGAAGGGACAAACTACATAGAAGCTATTGCTATGTACAAACACAAGGCACTGGACATTTGTGTCTAGCATTCAAAGGGTTAAATTACAATTTAACCCTTTTAGTGCCAGTGAGGAATCCAATACTTTGCAGAGAATCACACTGTGATTCTCAGAATTCTTCCAGAATTTAATCCCAAAGTTAACTCTTCCGTCCACAGGAGTCAAGTGTTATGTCTTCCTGTTCTGTTCCCTGATCCTCAGTCTATGGAGGAAAAGCGGCTTAATTGTTTGGATGGGAAAAGGTGTTTACTGTACTATATCCAAAGTACAAGAGGTCTTAGGACTTCCTCAACCCTTTTTTTAATTTCTTTGGTCAAACAAAGGGCAAAAAAGGCCTCAAAATCTATTATTTCCAGGTGGCTGCGTGTGGCTATTGAGGAAGCATACACGGCTAGCTGTTTGGTTCCTCTGGCAGATATCAAAGCTCACTTTATCTGATCTGTGGCAGCCTCATGGGTGGAGAAGGCTCAAGCTTCGGTGGAACAGATTTGTAGGGCTGCTACCTGGCAAAATAACCATACTTTTATCAAGCATTATTGACTTGTGCAGGGGACTCAGCCGGCATAAAGTGCTTTAAGTAGTCTTCATTTTCTACTCTCTGTAAAATGAATTAAGCTTGTCTTAGGTTGACAGGTCTACTTTAAAGGGTTAGTTAGTATGGAAAAATATGGTTTATCCTATTGAGTAAAACAAGGGTACGCCTACTGATGAGAGATATTCAAAAATTATTGCAACCCAAACTTTCATTGCATGGTTACAGTACTTCCATGTCCTAAAATCTTATGGTGATGCTGTCATTAAAGTAGTATGAGGACAACTATTGGCAGTTACAAAAACTCTCTACAGGCTACTGTAGAAAAAGCACAACTGTAACATTTCAAGTTATTGAGGTACTGTGCCATAATAATTCTGGTTTAAGTTGCAGTAACTCATAAATACATTATCTCAGCAGGCTGAGTACCTTTGCTTTACTCAGTAGGATAACGCCTGCTGGGTAAAACAGGGTCTAGTTTTTTTACATATTATACAAAGCTATCCCTTTGAGTCTGAATTTAAAGATAAATTAGTCTATAACCAGGTAAGAATATTTTATTTAAGCACCCTGATGCAAATACATTCTTCACTGGTTTAATACTGACCATTCAAAGCTCCAACTAAATTTAATTGCATTGCTATTCTGAGGAAGTTAATACCTCATCTAATGAGTGGCTTGTTATCCTGATGAAAAACAACAGGATCTTTCAGCGATCACAATTTTTCAGTTAAAAATAGGTCTAGAGATATGTAATGATTGAAATCTTTAATTTAACAGGCTCTACAGGGCAACACATCAAGCTCCATCATGGAGGATCACACCAAAAAGGGCAGAGTTAACTACTGTTCAAGTTAATGACAAACAGATCAGAATGTGATATCCCATGCTGAAGCTTAATTAATCCCGGCAAACACTTTTCTCTTGTTCACATCACTTCAAGAAATCCTTTTAACTCATTCATGTGACAAAGAACAAGAGCCATATGGTATTCATATGCCCAACAAATGTGATTTGGAACTGTCCATTTAGATTAATACATTGTCACAAATATAGTCATTGCTTTCTGCTATGGATGTCTCAGTCAAGCCACACTGATGCACTAATAATGAATAGGAAATAAACATACAAAACCGAATTTTAAAAGTCCCAGGAAAGCTAGCTTTAAATCACCAACAAGTAAGAAAACCATGAGCACCCTCTAGAGGATACTGGCTTTTGTGTGAATGAGTCTGTCATTTTGTCACAAATGAAAGATGTTAAGCAGTTAATGCTAGGTTATTAGTCACTACTTTAATAATTCCCACCATGAAGCATAAGGAGATAGTAGCAAAATCCAATACTGACTGCCACAACACCATGCTGATTTTCATTAAATTTGTTCAAAGGGGACCCAGCATGGAATTATTAAACTACTTTCATAGGCAGATGACTAAAGAGGCTTGTCTATTTATAGCAATCATACTCAATCTTTATTCTCGCATACACAGGCAGCAGCCAGCAGTAAAATCCACTAACACGTTAAGCATTATCTAAGCACTGATACGCATAAAACATTGACTGCAACAAAATGCATACTGAGCAGAATAAAAGGGTAAAATCTTATTTTTATCAAATGGCATTTCCTTTTTTAATCAAAGCACTTTGAAGCCAATTCTTTAGACTATATTTTTATGTGCTCATGGCATTTGGCATTCTTTACATGACTTATTTCTGCATGATGAGATGAATAGGTCATGGGAACTGCAATAAAAAATTAGAAATACTTAAGTGGTGGATGTGAAATAATATTAAACATTTTATAACCAAAACAAATATTAATACAAAAAATAGTGTGTTGTATTTAAAAGCTGTAATTATGGCTGGGAATTACAGATTTTTCTCAAATAAAAATCCCAATATATAACAAGTAATCCACTGGTGAAGTGAAACCTGGACCATTTTGGAAGGCAACCACCATCTTGGTGAATGTAACATTATCTCTCAAAAGGGAAGGAAAAAGTGCACGGAAACAAAAGTTTCAAAGGAACCCTAGCACTCCAAATAATAATGTCCAATTTAGTATACTCTAGCAATCCGAATGACCACTATTAATCAGTTCTGCTTGGATTGGCTCCCCAAAATGAAGCATATAAAGTAATTCAGGGCTGTCCAAGTTCAGTCCTCAAGGGTCACCAACAGGCTGAGATTTAAGGATTTCCCTGATTAGGTCCAGGTGAGTCAGCCAAAATGAATGAACCACTGATTAACTCACCTCTGCTTAATCAGGGATATCCTTAAATCCTGGCCTGTTGGTGGCCCTTGAGGACTGAACTTGGACAGCTCTGAAGTAAAGGATATCATGTCCATGGAGCCAGCCATTATTCTTTTTGCAGGACAAGGATTTCTGCCTTAAAAATCCATCAGTTGAAGGGGTTTAGGGTCCTTGAGTCCTACAAAAGCTATCATGCCTGCCTCTGCATGATGTAAACATTAAAGAACCAATCCTTTCATAATTGATCCACTTAGGTTTATCTTTGCAGAAAAAAAACTATTGTTCACTATTAATTCATATTTATTAAGTAATGGATTTCATGTCCATGGAGACAGCCATGATTCTTTCTGCAGTAGTTTTATGCACTAAGATGTGATAAATAATATATTTCTTCCCTAGTGTGATAAATTCTCCAATTACTATGTAATTCTATAGAGCCTAGTGCATTAATATCTCTCCATCTAATAAGAACGTAATGCATAGACTCCATGGAATAACATAGAAATTGGAGCCTTCACCACATTGGATAAGTTGTGTCTACTTTATGCCACCATAGTGCATCTCCATCATGGATAAACAATACTTCACAATGAAGTCTTTTTAGGAAGCCTGGAAGCCTGCAACAAAGACTAATGTCTGCTTCTGTGAACAAAATATCTATTATTAATTAAAGGTTATTTTGGAAAAACATTCCACACAGAATTCATTCATAATGGTCATTATGATTTTATACACAGCTTAAAAGAAGTGAGAGTTGTTATTATGAGGTGTTTGTGTTACTTCTAATAATGCTCTTAACTGAGTAAACAAGGCTCATTCCAAATGGCTGCACAACTCATACTGCCACTTAAACTGGAACATCCTTAAATCTAGGCCTGTTTAGGAATATGACTGAATTAAAACCTGTAACAATCGGTATCACAGTTTAGGCACAACACAGCTTCTTGACTTGCAGGCAAGTTAATCTAACTGTATCCTACATCAGGCCATAAGTAGTCTTCATACTATCACTGCTAAATGCAGATCTCAAAGTGGACCTGTTGCCCTATGATACAATTAGCTACTTTTAAAGAGAATAAAAAAGCCTAAATAGTTTTTGAGAAATGAACATTTATTTATTAGTGCCACGGAGTGGCACTTCATGTTAACCAGCTTTTGTACTGGGCCAATATTATCATGAACTGTGCTATGAATGACCATAGACAGAGCCACTCACTGGATACATTCTGAATAGCATACAGAATGATATGTTTGGCTTTGAAAATAACTCAATAGCATATTGTATAGTTAACTAGCATAAAGTGCCATATTGTAACACAAATTATTTTACAGAAAAGGTCTAGTACAACATTTAGGAGGTTTTATTTCTCTGTATCACAAATTACACTTATTTTGAGCTGACATATCTGCTTTATGAGGGAAACATTTATCAACTCCTTGGATGCTAGAGACTTCCCCACGCATTGTTACAAAATGGTCTGGAGATGTCTCTACCATTCAAGGGGCTATGCAGGAAGATGGGAGTGGAGTGGAGTGGAGTGACAGCTTTATTTTACAAAAATATATACATAAGCTGTGTGTCTCCTAAGATTATCAAAATCAGTGATTCTCAACTCCAGTTCTTGGGACATGCCAACAGGTCAGGTTTTCAGTCTATCGCTAATTAATCACATGCACATCAATCACAATGATCGAGCCACTGATTATTGACTTATGATTGACCAGAGATATACTGTTGTTGTGCCTCAGGATCAGATGTTGAGAAACACCAGTCCAAATTATTAAAATGAAAGCAAACAGGCCAGCCTGCTCAATGTCCATAGGCTACATATCCTCCCTGCTTCAATATATATATCTTGCTTTGTAACAATACTTGGAAATTTTCACCCCACTTAGATGCTAAATAAACCTTCATGCAGTGCTTCACAACTCAGTGGAGATCTTCCTAGTATCCAAGGCATTAAGAAATATTAACCATTTAATTTATCATTTTAATGCAGCAAAAGATGTGACACCAGCTTCTACAGTAGCAGGCTAATGCATACTGTTCTGTGATAAGACACAAGCTTGGCCTTATGTATAAAGGCAATGTGGAATGGTTCTGGGGCAAACCATCCGCACTATACAGGACATATAACAATATCAACTGATTTAAATGGGGCTTTTATCCCATTGAATCTTAAAGATGTCTTCAAAGCATTGCTGTACAACATGTAGGAGAACTTGCTAGCGTTCAAGGGGTTAACATTCCAAATGAAATCAGTGGCAAATTGGATATTTTTTATTTGTTCCCCCTTTGGTGCAGTTGGTTTGCACCAGATTAACCCCTTAGTGACAGACGACTTACCTGGTAAGTCCAGGAAGTCATTCGTTATAATGGGAAAAAAAAACACTCTGTCATTAAGGGGTTAAATCTGCTTTGCCTTAATACATAGGTATATTTTGTTCTCATTTTAACCCTTTCAGTGCCAGAGAGGTATGCAACACATTGCTAATGCATTGCATACCCCTCTGGCACTCAAAAGGTTAAAGGGATAGTAATACATAAAATGTAAAATAATATCTGTTGTAGGGGTTTATCCCCCTGAGTAAAACAAGGGTACTCCCACTGCTGAGAGATATTTTATTACAAAATTATAACAGCTCAGACTTGAATTTTTTAGGTGCAATATCACAGTGGCCTGAAAATTTACAGTGGCGCTGTTGCTACACCATCCTATGGACTGCTCTGGTCTGTAGACCATAAATCTCCACAGGATGGTGCATCAACAGTGCCACTGTAAATTTTCAGGCCACTGTGAGATTGCACCTAAAAAATTCATGTTTGAGCTGTTATAATTTTTTAATAAAATATCTCTCAGCAGTGGGAGTACCCTTGTTTTTTATTCGGGGACATAAACCCTACAACATATATTTTTTTACATCTTAAGTATTACTATCCATTTAAATCAGTCACAAATGCACCTAATATCATTTGGTCCCCAGTAACAGACCCTGACAGATTTAAATAGCACAATGAGTAAGGTAGATTGCACCATTTACCCAGACATTCTCTTCATGGATCCTAATGTGATACAGCATTGAGTGACTAATGACTGAGAAAAAAACCTCCCTAAATCATGCACAGGAGCAAATGTGATACACAGCCCAATTTCTGCATGAATATAGCTGTCTTCTGTCAGCTGGCAAGCATTCTAGCCACACTCAAATGATTTCAGCAGGAGAATTAGACTTCATTTTAGGTTTACTCAGAATATTAACCCTTTAATGACCAGAGGAGTGTGCAATGCATTGCTCTGAAATAGGCTGCACACCCTTCCGGTCCTTACAGGGTTAATATTCTGAGGAAGCCTAAAAACGAATGGGCTTTATGCATAAGAGCAAAGTGGAACATTGTGGGGAAAACGACCTGCTTTGTAGGGGGAGTAATAAAAATGACTGCTGATTTAAAGGTGTTTTTTATTGGATGAAAGAAAGATGTTCAGTGCATTGCAAAGCCATGTGTTAGAGACTTCTCTAGCATGGAGGTGGGCAAGAGAGACCACTTGCAACTACCCCCCCCCAGGTTCACAAGTCATGCATAGGCAGAGAATAATAAAGGCATAGGGAAACTGAGACTCCCCAAACCAAACTGCCTACTACATGTACTTGCAGCTATTAAATCGGGCTTTGTCCCATATGACAGTTACCCCTTGAGTACCAGAATGGTGTGGATGCATTGCTAAGCCATGCATTACACAACCTGCTGGCCATCAAGGGATTAAACAGAAGATCAGATGCTTACAGGCCTGAATAGCAAGTGTGGCAGCGTGCTGCAGAATGCAGTCACATTCTAATGGAGAAGACATGGCCACGTGCATAGAAACAAGCCTTCCCAACAGATGCCAATGGTCTAGTGAAACTGTTAATAGTTTTTTTCATACTTTTCAATATATTCACATGTGCATGTGTCAGGATTTTCTGACAGTTGTCAAAGCACCTGAGTAAGTGTGAAGCAGCTACAGTGTGGAGTGGGTAATAAAGGTGGAAAGTCTTTATATTAAACATGGTGTGCTCCTCTCTCCTTGCAATAATTAGCGAGTAGGTATATCCACAAGGCAGATGGGCATGCGCAAAGACAGAGTTTGTGGCAGTGGCACATAGAATGTGCACCTTCTTTCTCTGAGTATGAGCAGAAGCAACACATAAGCACAGTGCTGAGAGGCCTCAGAGGGGTGTCACCAAGTCAAGCCCTACAGCAGAGCCCTGCAGCACCTCTTGGACTAAATATTGCAAGCACTCTCTCTCTCTCTCTCTCTCTCTCTCTCTCCCTCAAATTATTGAGGATTTTAATTGTTCTTTTTGGTGCAGTTGGTAATCAACTACCACCACAGGGAACAAATACAAATTCCAATTTTCTTTTAAATGGTACTTTAAACCCCTTAAATAGGAGAGGTTTCCAATGCACTGCAGCTAATTCAAGGTGTTAACTCTTTGAGTGCCGATACCTTGCCCACTGGCACTTAATGGGTTAAAAGCCCCATATAACCCATTGGATCCTAGAGACATCTCCAATTCATTGCTCTACATGTAGCATTCAGTGAGTTAGGTCAATGGGATTTTTGTCTTTGTTCCCTTTAATGTAGTTGTTTTCCCCAGAATGACAGCACTTTTGATTGAACGTGTAAGTATACAGCTGTGTCCATAGACATACATGTATTTTAGAACTGTACTTTTAAGCTCTGTATACCAGCCGGCAGCTCTGCAGCAGAGCCAAGATCGCATAAATGAAAGAGAAATCCTTCACTGAAACAGTCTTCCACTTTTGCTTGAGAACCAAGCACAGGTAGAATACTGTTGCAGTGAAGGATTTCTTCTTCAATAACGCAATGTTAGCTGTGCTGAAGAGCCTCCGCCGTTCCCAGGACCGGATTCCCCTGCAGTCAGCTAGAGCGCTGACATCAAGGAGGGGGGGAACTTTGAAAGCGAATATTTCTCAAACCATACAGGTTTGCGAGATGGCACTGGGGGCATGAGAGATGGCACTGGGGGCATTTAATTTATTTGCTTAAACGTCCTACTGATTGGGAAATGGGTCTTTTAACCAGCTGAATTCAAGAGAAATGTATTGGAGACTTCTCTAGCATTGAAGGGATAAAATGACATTTAAATAAATGGAAATTGTATTTGTTGCCTGTGGTGCATTTGGGTTTCCCCAGAAGTTTTCCATTTTTGTCTACTGTGTAGTATAAGGTTTGTAAAAAAGGCTTATAATATGCATACCTGGGAACTTTTGAAATGAGTTCACCCTGAGATATTTGTAATATTAACCCTTAACGTCCACAAGAAAGCAGATGCTATGTGTTATGTCAATGTTTGCTTTAAACCAGAGATAATCCAATCAATTTTTAAGGAATCTTTCACATGCTACAGTTCTGAGATATAACTTCTTATACACTCATAAGGCAAGCAGGACTTGTCCTCCTGCCTTTCCGGTAGAAATGTCATGGATTAGGACAATAAATAAGCAGTAAATTAGTGTAAATCATATAGGAGGACACACTGGATTTGCTCACCCTGAGAATGTGGCCCGTCACCCTGAGACCCTGAGATTTGGTTCCAAACCCTGAGTCTCAGGGTCAAACCCTAAGAGTTCCCATGTATGATAATAAGGTGTGCAGATACTGTATGCCTCTATGTTTAGTATACACAATATCACACTGTTTTTATACATTTAATCATGTTAAATGCATCTGAAATGCACCAGAGAAGGCACAATTTGTACACTGACATTTAGTGAAGTAAGGTTGGGGTCATGTAGCTTTCAGTTGTATGCTCTGTGGCATCACTAATGTAGTATCATTCCAATTGTAACATATGTGGTATCACTAGTGTAGCTACATTTCAGTTGAACGCTTTGTGTTATCACTAGTGTAGTATCATTCCAGTTGTAAACTCTGTGGTATCACTATCATAGCTCCATTAACATTGATGGTTGTGTGGTATTACTAATGTGAAATCTCACTAATGTAGTTCCATTTCAATTGTATGCTTTGTGGTATCACTACTGGAGCTTCATTTTAGTGTCAAGCTATGTAGTATCATTAGTGTAGCACCATTTCAACTGTAAATTTTGTCATATCACTAGTGTAACTCAATTTCAATTGAAAGCTCTGTGGTCTCACTAATGTAGAACCATTCAATTTATCACTGGTGTAGCAGCATTTTAATTAACAGCTCTGTGGTTTCACTAGTTTAGCTCAATTTTCATTGTAAGCTCTGTGGAATCACTAGTGTAGCTCCATTTCATTTGTAAGCTCTGTGGTATCATTAGTGTAACACCATTTTCATTGTAAGCTCTGTGGAATCACTAGTGTAGTTCCATTTCAGTTGGTATCAAGTGGTATTACTAGTACATCTCAGTTTCATTTGTGAGCTCTGTGGTATCTCAAAACAAATAACACCAAATATTAAATAATTCAGAGTTAAACATTGCAATATTAACAATTACTGCTCAAGTAGGACCTACATGAGAAAAAGCCCACTGCAAGACTGTGCTGCTCAAAATGTACTTCTGTGTAAACTGTGTTAAACAGCATTAAATTACTGATTCAAATGTTATTAATGCTAATTATAAAATGAATAGGGGGTAAGCTGGGCTGTGGGCTAGAGTGGAAGTAGAAATAGGCCGTTAATGTGCTTAAATATTTGTGCCTATGGATACATAGGAAGTACTGTAACTTCTAACATGGACTTTGGACCTACCCTGATTTGGGCTTTTTGGATGTCCTGTTAAGAGCCCCATTAAAACCAATGGACATTTTGAGTTTATTTGTCCTATATGGTTTAGTTGGCTTGCTCCAAAATTGTTCTACTTTGCTTTTATCCATAAGATCCAATGACCTCAGTGTTACACTATAACTTTCTGGATTTATCATGAATAAAAACAACCAAAGCACTCAGAAAAATGTAGCATAGTTAATAAGCAGACAGTTTTAGACATGATAAAGTAGTAGATGTTGGAGGGGGTATAACTCCTGCAATCTTCAACCAACCATCATCTGTAGAAACTGGAAAGCCAAAGATTAAATATCCCTTTTTTAATAACATGTATAAGAAATGGTTATTGTAATGTACATTAATAACAGCCCATGCTCCCGGCTCCAGGGCAGTAGCTGAGGCTACTGGGTGGCACTTTAGCCATGGGCTAATATACGGGCTTTCAAACTAGGTTATATATGTGTGTGTGTGTGTGTGTGTGTGTGTGTATAAAATAATTTATCCATCCCCATTTGATGATGCCAGATTCAGTGTTTAAAAAGCATTATATGAAAAGTAGCTTATTAGCCTTATTTGAAGCAAAATTAAATCTCAGATACCTTTGAATCTGAACATTTGATAGCATTTAGGCTAAAGCAATGAATGTGCAGCTTTAAAAGTAGATGCAAAAATGCAAATTTGTTTTAGTTTATGTCGGTAGGGGAAGGAGGGGGATACTTTACCATTCAGTTACTCTTCAACTACACCTCTCACAGTATTGAAATAACACTCTCCATGGCCAAAATACTATGAAGATTAACTGGAGCTGCTTTTATTTTGAAACATTACTATCCCTTTAAGGGGATAATATTTGAGTAATGTAAAAGCAGGTACAGAGGAATACAACACCCTAGAATATACACTCCCACACTGCCTTCACCTTGCTATAGGTGGGGTTAAAGGGAAAATTGTTGCCATACGTAGCTTAGTAAATTGGCATTTGC
Organism: Rhinophrynus dorsalis; assembly: GCA_037306005.1. NCBI lineage: Eukaryota > Metazoa > Chordata > Amphibia > Anura > Rhinophrynidae > Rhinophrynus > Rhinophrynus dorsalis. Next base: position 218,292,372 of record CM074718.1, on the reverse strand, counting down.
AGGCATAGCAGTAAAAATTGATTCCAGAGCCTGATTTAGAAGTTAACTGTATTGATATCAAAACACTTTTTTAAGGAGGAGTCCTTCAGACAGGTATACCTATTTAAACATTTTCTGCATTGTATCTATCTGTATTTGTTAATCCACATTTTAGGTCTGGATTTAGTTCACACTTCTTTACAATTAATAATTGTCCTTATTAGTCTGAATGACATTAGCAATAAACAAACAATGCCACCCATCTACCGGACTACAGCAAAATTCAAAGACAAAACGTTAAAAAGATATACTGAGCTGCTATAAGAAGGCCACATACATTTGAAGATCATTCCATTAAACACATTTAGATCCACTAATATAAGGAGAAAATTCTCATTTAACAGGACTGCTAGAAAAATCAAACTTGCAAAATGACATATTAACATGTTCTTTAATTGCACATGTAAATATGGTTACTTTTAATTGACCTGTGCATGCCAGGTTAGTGAGTCATGACCAACACATTGAACACTACTTTGTTGCTCATAGGGTTGAATCATAAGCAGCAGTACACAGAAGTGGGTTTACTCCTTGGATGCAATAGATGTTGCCAATGAGTTACAAATATGTGTACAAAATGTGACAAAGAACATAATAATATTGAAAGGTGTGATAGAGGCTGACCATTACCCGCTTATGTTATATAACCCCTCTAATACAAGTTTAACTTATCTAAACATATTTGACATAAGTAGTCTTCCTAATAAAGGTAAACTTGTCAATTATATATAACTTTTCGATGTATCAGGAAAACTGTGACTACTGTAAGTCATGCATGTTAATTTGTATACAGAGCAATTACTGGCAGCTGACTGCTGGGTTTAAATTAATTACGATGACTCTATTTATGAGAGTCTAGACTGTATTCATATAGAAACATAAGTTCTGCATAAAAATAAATTGACTTTCTGCACAGCAAGATGTGCAGAACCCAAGCAGCTGGAAGCTAGGGGCTTATGCCAAGCTCTTTCAGCTAAAAATGCTGCACTAGATCTTTTTGCAAAGAAACTGGCATGTGTTTGAAAGCAAATCCAGATGACAGTTGTTCCACATTATGGTAATAGCCTGGCATTTACTGTATATCAAAGATTCCTGTTTTGTTTTTTTTGGTGATTTTTTTTTGGGGGGGAGGGTTATTTATGTTTTCTAAGCTACTAGAAAGAGATCTGAGAGCTCTTAGAAATATTGTGTGTATCATAGCTCAAAGATAAGTATCACAAATGTATAGAAAATATATTATCCATACTAATTGTTGTAAATTGAAGAAAATTATTTTTGTAATAATACTAAACACTTACACGTTAGTTTCAGCTTTGCCACACACCTTTAAGAGATAGTTTATTAATAATAATTAACCTGTAGCAGTAAACTATACATATTTTCTCATGTTTGTATATCGTAAGCCTGCAGGAATACATACCTTACCTATACTCCATTGTATGACGCCAGATTTTCATTATTACTAAAGCAAGGCATGGGGTTGGAATTGTGTTTTTAATAAAGCTATTTTAAACATAGTCATTACTTAATAAAATATATGTTTCAATTTACTTTCTCCTTATCCTACAAGGTGTGAAACTACATTTTTTTGTCAGATACTAAATGTCAATATGTGCTGTCCTTAATGTTTATATTCTTTGCCTTTTTTCCCTTTTCTTGGCCAAAATGTTTATACGACTGACATCACCATCACAGTGAGAATAGGGATGGTCAGCAAGTCTATTTTTTTCACAGGAATTATTTTTGAAAAATGCTATTTACTGATTTTTCTGCTGAAATTCCTGCACATAGAAAATCTAAAAAAGTCTACCTTTTCATTGTCACCAATTAGATTTACTAATTTCCACCTATGCTTTGTAAGGCCATGAGAATCCCCACCGCCCTACTACTGCTGTTGAGTGCTGAAGGGGAGTAATACACAGCTGAAAGCAAAATTTGTTAGTAGACTGAGTCCAACAACAATAAAAGTCTTGATAAAATCCTTACCATACTAGTATGGAGTTCCATTTTAAAGTTATTGTAATGTTTCACAAAAAAGCAGCTCTGATTAATCTTTATAATATTTGGGCCATGGAGAGTGTTATTTCAATAATGTCAGAGTTGTAGTTTGAGAGTAATGGAATGATAAATTATCCACCTCCCGCCACTTTTACCTAGTGTAAGCTGCCTCCCCTCAGTTGTGGAATTTGATCTCTTGACTAGACAGCTCACAGCAAGGGACAACCTTCTTACTGTGAGCATCAGGAAAACCCCACACCCTTGACAGGTTTTTCCATATGCTCACTGAAGATTGTCCCTTTCTGCTAGCCATCCAGACAGACTTGCTGCTCTGAGGTGAGCAGTGCTACATCAGTAAAATGGGTGAGAGAGGGTTACTTTATTATTCAATTACTCGTGAATTACAACTCAGACATAAATGCTATAAGATTAATCGGAGCTGCTTTTTTGTGAAACATTACTATCCCTTTAAGCTGGTGAAGGTGATGGGGCAGTCGATTACATTTGTGTAAGCATGTAATACGTTGTTAGCAAGGAGTCCTAAGGCAACGTAAACCTTGAACAGATTCCTTTGGCACTATATGCTTTGAAATTGTTAGAAGGCTGAGGCATGGGCAACATAACTCCTAAAAAACTCAACACTCACATTGTCACATAACCACACCTTTTAAGTAGCCCACAGCTGGGCTTTTCATGAATATCTCTAGAACTGAATATGCTGTCTGATCATGTCTGGTGAAAACCTGCAAAAACCCCACTGAGGGCTACTGCGCAGGCATATTTATCTGATAATATGAGCTCTGTTTGGTCAGCCAATTAGTCATTGTAATGGGGCTGGTGGGCTCTCTTGTATGTCAGACTCTGTCATAATTGCACCCTCTGTACTCACTATATTTATGCCTCAGGAGAGAGAGACTAGCCATGCAACAATCAAGAAGGTATCACACAATGTGATGCGTACAAAGATGGCAAGTTTATGCAAATTAGCTTACCATCTTGACAGCTTTTTATGTATCTTATCTCAAAACACTGGCTTTATAACCCTGTACTGCATTATGCAGGGACAAACACCAGCAAATAATTAATTGTTACACCAGATAAATGTAACATTGATACAGTCCCTTAAAGGGATAGTAATATTTAAAAATGACTTATTCCTATGTTGTAGCCCTTAAATAATGAAGAAAAATGCACCCAGCGGCATCTCTCAAACCATTATGGTTTGAGAGATAACCACTTACAAAGTTCTCCCCTGCCTGACATGACATCAGCGTTCTAACTGAGAGCAGGGGAATCCCTGCCGGTGGCTCTGCAGCAGAGCCGAGATCGAGTTAATGAAATAGAAATACTTCACTTAAAAGGTCTTCTACATGTACTTGGTTTTCAAGCACACATAGAAGACCTTTTAAGTGAAAGATTTCATTTCATTAACACAATCTCGGCTCTGCTGCAGAGCCGCCGGCTTATCTCAGGAGAGGATTCCCCTGCTCTCAGCTAGAAAGCTGATGTCAGACAGGGGAGAACTTTGTAAGTGGTTATCTCTCAAACCATAAGGGTTTGAGAGATGCCACTTCGTGCATTTTTCTTCATTATTTAAGGGCTACAACATAGGGAAAAGTAATTTTTAAGTATTACTATCCTTATAACAGGCTGATTTCTGGTATTGAATGAATGGATATGTTTATTTATATAGCGCCAAAAGTGTATGCAAAGTATTACTAATCCCTATAGCAAAGTAATAGTAGAAAAATCGTATTGCCCCCAGTGTCATCTCTCAAACCTTTATGGTTTGAGAGATGATCGCTTCTAAAGTTGCCCTCTCCCTCCCCCTTTGCATTGTAGCTGACTGCAGGGAAGAGAGTCGTACGACTTTAAGGCGGCTGACCAGCACAGCCGGATCGCGTTACTAAAAAAGAAAACTTTCACTGAAATGGTCTTCTACGTGTGCTTGGTTTGCAAGCACACATAGAAGACCGTTTTAGTGAAAGTTTTTTTTTTTAATTAACGCGATCGTGGCAGAGCCGCCTGATGATCTATTACTGGATTTCCCTGCAGTCAGCTAGAATTCTGACTACGGGGAAGGGGGAGGGCAACTTTAGAAGCGATCATCTCTCAAACCATAAAGGTTTGAGAGATGACACTGGGGGCAATACGTTTTTTTAGTAGTACTTTAACATAGGGATTAGTAATACTTAAAGGGATAGTAACACTTCGTTTTAACTTTATTTTATTTTGTAGGCATTAAAAAAACATGAAGAATGATATAAGTCTTATCGCTCAAACCTTTATGGTTTATGAGATATTCACAAGCAAAGTTCCCCTCCCCGCCCCTTTTACCTAGTGTAAACAATCTCTTCTCAGATGTGAGTCTGGTTGTATGACAGTACAGATAACAGAAGGGGACAATTTTCTTTGTATGAAAACAATGAAAGCCCTTCCCCCCTTGATAAGTTTTTCAGCTTTTTCCATTATCTTAATTGAAGATTGTCCCTCTCTGCAGTCTACCTGGGCATCTCCCTTCTGATTTGGTTGAACAGGGGGGGGATACTTTGTTTGTGAATATCTCTTAAACCATAAAGGTTTCAGAGATAAGACTTATATCATTCTTCATGTTTTTTTAATGCCTACAAAATAAAATAAAGTTAAAATGAAGTATTACTATCCCTTTAAGTATTACTGTCCCTTTAAGGGTTTAAACAATACAGGGTTACATGTGCTTTGTAGAGTGAAACATTGAGTGCGAGGTCCCTGCCCGAAAGCTTACAATCTAAAGTGGTAATGGGAGACATACAGATTACGTAAGGGTTAAGTGCTGAATACAATGCTAGTTTTGATGATGACAGAGGACATCAGTAAAGTAAAAAAGTTATAAGAGCATTCTTTGTGCAACATCAGTGCCTTTCTAGCATGTTGAAATTTTATCCATGAGGTGAATTTTCAAGTGCGATTTGAAGGTCATCAGAGAGGTGCAGTGGCACAGGTTGGATGGTAGAGCATTCCATAGACACGGAGCAATAAGAGGAAACAATCATTGGCTGAACGTAAGTGGCTGGATGGGGTATAGCGTGAGATCAGAGTGGAAATGTAAGAAGGGGTAGAGGAGAGAAGTGTCTTGAAAGAGAGAAGTAATATTTTGTAAGATATCCGGAGTTTGATAGGCAGCCATTGGAGAGTTTTGAGGAGAAGTGGGGCAGGGACAAACCTAGGTGACAGAAGAGTAATTTGTGCTGCAGTATTCTGTATAGGTTGAAGTAGATGGAGATGGGAAGCAGGAATTCCAGACAGAAGAATGTTGTAATAGTCCATGCGGGAAAGGATGATTGCTTGTATAAGAATTTAACTGTGGAGGAACAGAGGAAGGTACGGATTTTAGCAATGTTACACAAAAGAAAGCAACAGGATTTAGCAACGGCATTAATATGAGGGGAGAATGAGAGAGACTTGTCAATTATCACCCCTAGACACCGCACTTCAGACAAGTGTAGTATATATTCATGTGTTGGTTTCCTCTATGACTCTTTGTGGCAGCAGCAGTCAACCTTCAGACCGCCAACTATTGGAGGCCAAAGCTCTTATCATCCCCACCCACCCAACAGCTGGAGTTGTAAAAATTCACTAACATTGCTCTATCTTTCTTAAAGGGTTTAACCCTTTGAATGCCAGCAATGCAAAGCAATGTGTTCTACACCGCTCTGTTACACAAATAAATTAGTAATTGGCTTGGTACAGTGAAAATAAATACATTAATTCTTGTTTAATTATACTCAGCTTGTTTTATGCTTATTGTATACAATTCTAAATAATTGTTAATATAAATAACCAGAATCATCTGTCAGTTCAGTGACTCTTCCAAAGCACTGCAACACACTGAAGAAGAGTTAATAAATGGTGGCACAACTTTCCAGAAAAGGCTCTCAAAATCCTAATCAACCACTCATTGGCTAGGTAGGGTGATGGGAGATGTAGTCCCCAGTAGCTGGTGGTCAAAAAGTCCTACAGTAGGATATGGTTACTCTTCATTAGTGTCTAAAAACCTCTCTGTCTGATAAAGAGGCTGCACTGAACAATAAAAGAACCAATTAACTTTCATTCTCAGGAGAGTTTTCTAGCTGTTAAATGTATCTCTTGCAGTACATTGAGAACAGCTCTAGGGCACAAGTTGTTAACTAGCCTTGTTGATATTCTACAATTATAGACAGTTGATATGCTTTACTCTGTTGTTTATTGAAGTTGATTATATTGGATTGCCTAATCTTCCAAAAAACATGTTTGCAATTAGTATTCCAAGAAATATATATTCTCGAAATTGTGTTTGAAATCCATTATTTTTTTCTTTGATTATTCCATATGACAGTGTACTTCTCAACGCAGGAGATTATTTGCTCGGCTGAAGACTTTACTGCAAAAACCAAGAATAAGGTCTTGTGGGAGTTCCAGTGCCTGGAGGCTGGCACTTGGTAAATGTTAATAGGACACTGAAAAACACAGAGGTGAACCTAGGCAGACTCTTGATTAGGAGAAAAGAGAAGTGTGGGATGGCAGCTGTCAGGAAACAAGCAGTGATTGAGGCTGGTTGCAGGCAAAGATAGTCACTAAAGAAGAAGAGGTCTGCATTGGAGTGGTCAGATATCATTCTACAGGCTAGGTCAAAGCAACAATGTAAAGAATGTAAATATCCAGAAACCATCATTGCTATGGTCAAAAGTGCCCTTCTGGACACTGAAACTAGTAGGGTGAGGATAGCAAGAAGCCTATTTCACATATTAGGATTTAATTATGCATGAAACATTTGAATAGATTAATTCTAAAATTAAAATACTATGAACAACAAAGTGTGCTCTAGTGACCACTGTGGTTTTGGTGTAATCTGCATTTTTTCGCTCTCAGACACATTGTCTTGATGATATTTACTTCTACACATTTCTCAAAAAACATTCTTATGTCCTTATACACAAAACCAAAAAGAGCAATTTAGGGGCAATCCAATTGGGACAAATATACATTCCCAAAGGACTACTTGATTTAAATGGGCCTTTTAACCACTTGGAAGCTAAAGATATAATATTGAGGCTTATGTACTAAGTAGAACTGGAGCAATGTATTAAACTCATTGTGAATTTTTATTTCTCTCTGAAGGAGCAGTTGATTAGCAACATAATTGCTCCAGTTCATCTTAGTACACAGCCTCAATATTACCACCCACTTTCCGAGAGGGTTAAAATCATTGGGAATTTGGGAATTATCAGTTCTCTTCTATTCTGCAGCTGGTTTGTAGAAGAATTATTTATTATTATTACATACATTTGGTTCTTAGACTCTCCATATGTTAGACTCTATAAAACAGCAAACTGAGAGGGGGGGTCAAATTGCCCTAAACCCTCCTTTGCACACTGCTGCCCTTTCAGATCCAGAGCACTCTAATAATGGGAAAAGCTTGATGTGGCCAGCAGTGGACAACCTGTGGCTGACCTTCCTGAAGTTAAGGTTCAACCTTAGTTCCAGTTATTCTCTCTCAGGCAGCCTTCAGCTGCTTTTGGACTGGACATTGTAGTCCAACAGCCACTGGAAATGAGCCACAAGTTGTCTTCTTTTGGTCTATGTCAGGGACACAAAACATACTGATTTAGGTAATCCCGGTTTTGCTGCTATGGGAGCAGGCTTGGTAAAAAACGTATGGCTGTACTGTGCAGCTGCATAACAGCTCCTGTCAGCCTTTCAGGAGGTCAGCACAGGAAACTGACCTGTCAGCTGGTTCAAATGCAAAGTAGAAGTTTGATTGGCTCAGTCACAAACTCCAAATGTTGTACTCACCACCCCAGTACACTTAAAAGCCCTTCACTAGGGTCTTCGGGGACAGTTTGTGTATACCAGTGTGACTGAACTGCAAGACTCTGATGTCCAGTCTCTCTCTCATGGGAACAAAAGTGCACGTCTCAGACCTCCATTGTGCTTCCCTATTGCTCCTCTGGGAATCACAACAAAGCCCCAGCTTCATCAGCAGGACTTCTCTCAGAGAAAAAAACCTTTTGAAGATTAGCGAAAAAATGGTCTGTGTGGCGATACATTTATTGTTTCTGTAGTATACAAAACTGCTAAACCAACAATTAAAGTGACTCAGTTTGGAAAATTGTTTTTATTTGCTATTTTGCTTTGCAAATTTTAATTGCCCACTTTTCTTTGACTAAGCATTTTATTGTCCTAGAGGAGAGACCTGACACCATCTTGTTATGCATATCGAATGCATTATAATCATAGCTTACATAAATGACTTCATTCAGGTATTGATCAAATTGCAACACAAACAATGTATATCAGGCATTAACAACAAACTCTGGTTCTGAGTGTATAGTGAACGTAAATCCTTTTTATAGCTGATGTAATGAATAGAGATACAGAGAAGGTGACATAAAAATAAGTTATCCAAAGAAAATCTGTAGGGCTGCAGTAGAAAGTAACAAGAAAGAACATGATGCATTACAAATGGTGGCAATTTGTATAGTGTGCTACAGCACAAGTAAAAAATTAAAAATAATTACATAAACAACCAAATAAATTAATAAAAGGGGTTGGATGTACTAATAAAATACAATGGTAAAAATAACAGACGGAACCAATTTCTTAGTGCTACTCCAGTCTAACATCAGTTTACTATGCTACTTACTCCAAAATGTGTCTACTGCAGTGGTTCTCAATCTTTGTTTGTTTGAGGCACCCCCAACACATAAGCTAGAACATTCGGGGCACCCCTAACATATTTAATCTACTTTATCAAGGGCATAACGAAGGGTACAATACATAAATATACAGTTATTATTAGGTCTTACAATCATAGTATCACTAAACATATTGTGCAGAACAATTTCTATTAATCTTTATTTAAAAGTCCATTTTTGTTAGTCTTCATAGAAAATGTGGGGCACCCTAAAATGATGTCCTTGGCACACCAAAGTGCCATGGCACCCTGGTTGAGAATCACTGGTCTACTGTATGCACCAGGGGAGGGCAGAGAAGAAGGGTATGGGACCCTCAGAGTGTTCTTTTTCTCAGAGTCTTGTTTAATGCTATGTACTAACAAAGCACAAAGAAAATCGGAATGACATTACTATATTTTTCTGTGCCTGGAATAGGTGAATTGTTCAGGGTTTGCTCTCATTAAAGTTTTAACACTGACAGTGAATGTGTGCACACTGATATGTACTAATGTGATCATATACTTAAAGCGATAATAATGTTTCATAATAAAAGCAGCTCTAATTAATTATCATAGTATTTGAACTTTGGAGGTGTTATTTAATTCTGTCAGAGTTGTAGTTCAAGAGTAATTCAATGACAAAGTGTCCCCCTCCCGCCCCTTTTACTGATGTAACACTGCTCAGCCAGAGCAGAAGGGAGGTGCCCAGGTAGATTGCAGAGAGGTAAAATCTTCAATTAAGATAAGGGAAAAACCTGAAAAACTTGTCAAGGGGGGTAGGGCTTTCTCATAGGAAGAATATTGTCCCCTGCTGTTATCTGTCTGGTCTATGGACTGGATTCCACATCTGAGAAGAGATGGCTTACACTAGGAAAAAGGGGCGGGAGGGGAAACTTTGCTTGTGAATATCTCTCAAACCATAAAGGTTTGAGAGATAAGACTTATATCGTTCTTCATGTTTTTTTAATGCCTACAAAATAAAATAAAGATAAAAAAGTATTACTATCCCTTTAAGTACAGGAACACTCAAAACTGACCTCAGGTCTCCCAGTGGTGAAAGTTTTCCAGATCTAATTACTTGAACAAAGGTAATTCAATGAATGGGTCAATCAATCTGAAGGATCTGCCTGAATCAACGAAAATCACTTGTGTTTGATTGAGAAGATCTTGAAAACATGCACTGCTGGTAGGGCCAGAGTAAAGGTTTGAGCTCCCCTGCTCTAGTACGTAACCAGAAGTGCAGGCCATGAGCAGGAAGCCTAAGTCCCTGCGCAGAAACTGAGTGATATTGGCAGATCCATGCATTCCCCCATGTATCATACACCAGAAAAAAGGGGAATGCCCTCCTCAAAAGATAGAGTACCACTTGCTCTACATAACAAAGAAAAGGTCACATTCTACAGCTATATTCTAGGTCATACAAACCAAGAGAGTGGAGCAATTCTGGTGAACACAAACTGTCTCATGGGTAACAAATATAAAATTGTCAAACTCCGGCTGATTTAAATGATGCATTTTAATCCCTCAAATGCTAGAGAGGTCTGCAATGCATTGTTGAGCTCAATATCATTCTAAGTGCTAGAATCCCCATATAAATTAATAGGCCTTTATGGAATTGTAATTTTCCTCTACGGTACATTTGGCTTGTCCCTGAATTGCACCTATATACTATGCTGAATACAGCTCATAGGGCCCTATGGATTCAAATCTACTAAATCAAAAAAATTAATTTCAATAAGATCATCTACTGTTTTTTCTTTTCTAATGTTTAAAAACAAATGTTTACCCATTTGTATATGAAACAGTGTGGTTGATGTATGTATAATCAGTTTGGCATGCACATCAGTTCAGATCGTACAGCCTCTGACAACAGTGAGGCATATGCATACAGACAAAAGTGGATCAGGTCCATGTCAGATCAACTGCACCATATGAAATGAATACAAAAAAATCATATTGCTTGGAATGGGCCTTTTAACTCCATTACATTTTTAACTGCTTTGCAATGCATTGGAGACATCTCTTGCTTTTAGTGGGTTAAAGTACCATTTCTATCATCGTGAATTTAACCCCTTAAGGACTGGTGATATGTGAGGACCATCACCAGTGTCTTTGCCTAAAGGACCAGTGACGCCCCTGGAACATCGTGTATTTTATGCTAACGGCACTCCTACGCAATGAGTTGGAGACCTCTCTAGAAACCAAGGGGTTAAAGCATTTTTTGTTCTTGCTTGTTATAGGCCAAGGATATGTTCTGTAGCAGGAAAGAGTGAATGGGTTCATGTGGGGAGTGGGGTGTGGACATTGGTGGAGGTAAGTGCACCTACAGTGCCTTGTTTAGGGGTGCCTGGGATGTAAATCCAGCACTGCCACCACCGTTTTCCTCTATTGCCTAACATCTCTATTGGCTCCAACAAGGAATACATGTTTTATCTTAGGATTGTTCACTTAATTATACTGCCAGTATCAGCTAAATTTAATAAAGAAGTTGACTTGACAATACTTCCTTAACAAATTAAAAATGTAATTACATTTAAAAGCATTCGAACTTTGTTATTAGCATAATTGGATGTGTTCAGATCATGTTATTTATACTGTTGTTTGGCTTTAGTGAATTCTTTGACAATCCCTGAAGACCGATATTTATCCATCACTCGACCCATTTTCTAACTGATCAATATGTCCAAGGGAGAAATGGAAGAAGACACTGACAATGTGATTCAGACAGGCAGGACAGGCCATTTCAAAGCACAAAGGGAAACTAATTTGAAGCGATGCTTTACAAAATTAACTGAGCCATTACATTATTAAGTTTATCATGCAAGGGCATTCATCAAAAATGGACTTTCATAGCCTACCTCTGTTTTCTTTCCTAATACATTCCACTAATGCCATAAGATTTATGGGTCTGTGTGTTTACTCAAGAAATGTATGCAAAACTCCTCCTATAATAAACCCCCTCCACATAGCTGATTATGGAAAAAAAAATTGTAAAGGCCCCTATGAATCCATTCTGTATGTCATATCCATGGAAGCGGACATGACTGGTGGTTAACAGCATTTAACCCTTTGAGTGCTAGAGAGGTATGCTATGCATATCCCTCTGGCACTCAAAGGGTTAAAATTCAAGCAGGCAGAGTGCTTAAACCTACTTAACCATGTAAGGACCAAAGCGGTGCTGGTCCTAAAAAGGTGAGCAGTTCTGAAAAAAGGATATACTAGAACTAGAGAGGGTACAGCAAAGAGCAACAAAATGAATTAAGGGAATGGAGGACTTGACGTATGAGGAACGACTAGACAAACTTGGTTTATTTACTCTAGAGAAAAGACGACTAAGAGGAGACCTTATCACATTGTACAAGTATATGAGAGATCAATGCAAGGATCTCTGCGGTGAGCTATTTATTCCAAGGGCTGATCAGGTGACCAGGGGACACCCCTTGTGATTAGAGGAAAGGAGGTTTAGACTTCAGCAGACAAAGGATTTTTTTTACAGTAAAGTCTGTTAAATTGTGGAATTCCTTGCCCAAGGAGATGGTTAGGCAGATACAATGGATGCATTCAAGAAAAGATTAGATACATTTCTTTCCAAAGGGAACATACAGAGTTATACTGTTTATCAGTGGGCTGATCAGGAAGATCTGATAAAAACTAACTTAATTGGTAGCAGGAAAACTATAAAATTACTGGGGTTTAAGGAGAAGGTTGAACTTGATGGACTTGTGTCTTTATTCAACCTAATTTACTATGTTACTATGTAATCAGAGGTCCTGTGGTCTTGCTTGCAACTTGCATGTACATCTCCTTTAATTTTTCATACAGGACTGGTTGAAGGCATTACTTCCTGGTTGCAAAGGTACAAGGGAACATTTAAAGGGACAATTTGGATTTTGTGGCCACAGTAAAGACCTCTATAGCATCAGCTGGTTAAAAGAATATTTTTGTAGCACATTTCTTTGGCATCTCACAATCAGGAATAATATTCATTATATGAAAGCCTGGCTTTTGTTGCTGAGTAAAGCAAGGATACTCCCACTACTGGGTGAGGCCTCATTGTGAAGCAATGCATTGGATACCCCACTGGCATTATATGAAAGCCTGGCTTTTGTTGCTGAGTAAAGCAAGGATACTCCCACTACTGGGAGAGGCCTCATTGTGAAGGAATGCATTAGATACCCCACTGGCACTCAAAGGGTTAACTATGATTGCATCTCAAACCAGAATACAAAACTCATTTTTTTCCTTTTGGTGCAAACCAAAGATTTTTAATTAACTAAACTTTGAAGAACATTTGGTCATCAACTATAGTTCTCCATAGAAAGAAATAGCAACAGCAGCACCTAGCAGAGACTTTACAGAAATAGAACTTTGATTAAAAAAATATACATGATCAGGAATAAATTGAATGACCTATGAGCACCCTTGTTTTATTCATCTCAAAACAATATATGTTTTTGTTGATACAACCTTACCATTTATTCATACCATTTTTTAAAAAATATGTGCAATGAATAGCAAACCTTTTTCTGCTTGTGAAATGTAAACTTTTACCCAGTGGGTTGAATGTACAAATCTGCAAGCACAGATCCACTGCTAGCTACTGATGCCAGTGGCTGCGCTTTAGGGTATGCACCACACTACAGAGTATGATAGCAGTACATAAAGGCAGACACAATCCATTGCTGTTAAGACTTCACATGCCAGCAAGCCCCTTACACCTGCACCAAAGCATGAGCAGGAAAATGATATAAAGTGCAACGATTTTCTCTCAGCCTTGTTTAATAGTTGACATTAAGCAAGGGATATACCTTCAAAACAATCAAAGGTTGACACATTACCCTTTCCTTGGAGCAAATTGCGTTAGGGGAGAACTTTCCTTGGAGCAAGCAGAACTAGGGGAGAATTTTCAGAGTGATTTCAATTGGCTTCTCCTTCCACCATGTGCACACACACACATCAACTGGCATGCACACATCATCATGCAGGAGCAAAAATCGTTACAACACTGTGTGGACATACCAAATACACACTCACAGGCTATCACCATAGAAACAAAGAATTTGACAGCAGATTAGAACTATTCGGCCCATCTAGTCTGTCCATTTTCCTACTCTAAAAACATCCAACCTTATTTGGTCCTTGGTCTTGTCTTATGTTCAGGACAGCCTTATGCCTATCCCATGCATGCTTACATTCCGTCACTGTATTCATTTCTGCCACTTCTGCTGGTAAGCTAGTCCACTTACGCCACCATAGGAAGATGTTGGCAAAAGCTGCCTTTCCATGGGAATCACCACAGGAGAAGGAGCATGCCATTTTCTGACTTATTTATCCTGAGACAACATTTTTCACCCATTCAACAGTTTTTAATTAATGATGATTTGGGGAATTTTTACTTGCTCTCTGTGGCACAGTTGGTGCACCATAATTATTCCAAGGGTAAAGCATGGTACTGTGTTAGCCATTGAAAAGCATGAGACTGATAGATTAATTATTATAATTATATTATATTATAATTATTCAAGTTATTAATCTCTTAAGGACCCAAAACATACATATACGTCATGGGTAAACTTACGTTAAAGGGACAATAATGTCGCCAAAAAATAACATTTCCAGTTTGTAGAGGTTAAAATATTAATCAATATGCTCCAAACCCTATCACTATGGTTTGAGAGATATAGGGATTCAAAGTTTCCCCCTTCCTCCCGGTCCGGGGACCAGCAGGCAGCTCTGCAGCAGATCCGAAATCGCGTTATTGCTAAAGAATTCATTCATTGGAAAGGTCTGAAAGGTGTGCCTGGTTTGCAAGCACACTTTATAGACCTTTCCAATGAATGAATTCTTTAGCAATAACACGATTTCAGCTCTGCGCAGAGCCTCCTCAAGTCGTACGACTCAATTGTCCTGCTGTCAGCTGTACTGGAGAAGGGGAGGGAGGGGGGAAATTTGAATCCCTATATCTCTCAAACCATAACAGTTTGAGAGATAAGGTTTGGAGCATATTGATTAATATTTTAACCTCTACAAAACTGGACATTTTTTTTAGGACATTGCTGTCCTTTTAACCCTTTCAGTGCCAGAGGGTATTGCAATGCGCTGCATACCCCTCTGGCAATGAAAGGGTTAAGGACCCATGATGTATACGCACACCATGGAATTCAGGGGTCCCCACGTGGCTGCATGCTGTTCGGGGGACTCCTTATTCCACTTCTGAAAAAAAAATGCCCCGTGAAGTGCCAGCCATGTGGCTGGTCCTTAAGGGGTAAATGGATCAGACACAATCTGGCAAAAATGTAACGTGTATACATGAAACCCCTATTTTACATACTGACAGTCTGAATTATAATCCCTTTGTAAATATGTTGCACATGAAATGTAAATCTAATGTAATAATATAATCATTTTATGGTATACTCATATCACATTTGTGCAGCATAAGTGTTCAAACAAATGTGAGGCCAGCCACATAAAATGGATTTTGCCTGTAACAGATAAAATATACCATATCTAAAAGCAGCAGCTCATTTGGATATTCTGGCAAATGTATATATTGTGTTGGCCCTGGAGAATGTTATTTTATATATCAATGGCATACAAGACAGATGAATGGAGCGATTCCTTAGATGAATCCTGCTATAGTAAATTGAGATCAGAACAAATGATTCAAATCCTTGAGGTTTATGCCTTATGGTACAAAAGATAAAGACCTTGGACTTCTCTTGCATGAAACTTTCCTGCTTAAGTAAGATAGCCTTGACATGGTGCATATTATATTATTCCCTTTATTGCTTAAAATTCAGTTGCCAAATGTTCCCAAGGATGGTTTTCTAAGTGTAAGTCACATGTCACACAGAAGGTCTGTGATAACAATCCTGTCATTTGTCAACATAAATTCCATACCAATGGAGACACAAAATGTCTATTAGAGGAAAAAATGAACACCAGTTATAATTTGCAGAAATACAATATAATGATTTTTGTTGTGATTGTTAATGCAATTTCAGACTACATGTAATATGCTTACAATGGGTAACCCCATACCCTCCAGCTGTTCAGGTCTCCAATTCCCATCACCCCCAGCCAGCAGCTTGCGGGTGGGGATAATGGGAATTGTAGTCCTTGCAGCTGGAGGGTCTTAGCAAACACATACACAAACAGGGATGTGGGATAGTAATGTTTCACAAAAACAGCTCCAATTAATCTTCATAGTATTTGAGCCATAGAGAGTATTATTTCAATACTGTCAGAGTTGTGGTTCAAGAGTAATTGAATGATAAACTTTCCCCCTTCTGCCCCTTTTACCTAGTGTAAGCCATCTCGTCTCAGATGTGGAATCTGTTTGCTAGACCAGACATATAACAGCAGGCTACAAGCTTCTTCCTATGAGAATAATGAAAGCCCTGCCTGAAGATTGTACCTCTCTAAAATCTACCTGGACACCTCCCTTCTGCTCTGGCTGAGCAGTGTTGCATAAGTAAAAGGGGTGGGAGGGGGATACTTTATAATTCAATTACTCTTGAACTACAACTCTGACAGAATTGAAATAACACTCTCCAAGGTCCAAATACTATGATGATTAATTAGAGCTGCTTTTATTATGAAGCATTACTATCCCTTTAACCCCTTCAGTGCCAGAGGCTCAGGCCATTTCCTGTACCCTGCAGGCCAGACACTTTTTCAGCATTTTTGCTATCCTTCTGTTTACGCTTGATTTCCTCTGGGGATTTTTAGTTAAATATGGAAAACTATATATTGTTTTTTTCAGAACAAATTGAGCTTTCTCGTGATACCTTACATGAAGAGAATTTTACATCGTGCAAAAAGCTATGATGTCATAATGACAAAAAAAGTGAAAATTTACTCATTTTGCTAAAATCACATAATATGTATCAAAAACATTTAACTTGATTGAAAAAGTTTCAATTATTTGAAAAAGCCCCGAATCCCCCGAGTAAAAAAATACCAAATTTGTATAGTTTTACCTACAATCATGGCTAGCGTAGAGCCCTAATCACCAGCAGCGCAAAATGACTGGCGACTGCAGGAGAGCAAAAGCTCTCCTGCCTTTCACTCCTACCACCAGTAGGAGTGATCGTGATCGGGGAAAGTCACCTAAGGTCACAGGTGACTATGTCACCGATGACGTTAGCAGGCTTCCCCCGGTCCCCCCACTCCTACCCGGAAGTTCGGGTAGGAGAGCGGAAGAAGGAGAAGCTCTGCTTCTCCCTTGGCGATATTGATCTCCCAGCGCGATCGGCTGGGAGATCAATACCTGGGAGGACATGAGGAGTAATCCTCATGTCCTCCCAATAGTGCCAGGCTGCATTTCAGCTGAAATGTGGCCACTGCCAGCCGGTTATACCGGCTTAAGCAGTGACCGCATTTTAGCTGTCAAATGTACAAGCGTGGCACAGCAGGTACAGCTGTGTCCACTCGTACATTGTACCCACCTGGCACTCTATGGGTTAAAGAACATTTGAGGCACCTTGCAGAACTGTGGATGGAGGCCCCACCAGGCCTCAAAAAGTTATTGCAATTCAAACCTATTATTTTTTAAATTAAACTGTTAGCAACGGCATCACCTGGTATCCAGAGGTTATTTTTTTTATAATGTACTCTGTGGGTGAATGGAGGGGGGTGGGGTGATAAGATGTGAAAAATAAGTGTTGAAGTATAGATGGCTTCTACAGTGTGATAAACTCTGTAGGCCTTTTGGTATTCTTTGGAGTCTATGCATTAACACATCTCCAGCTTGAGAGATATTTATGCATAGGCTTCATAGAATAACAATAGAATTGGAGAGTTTATCACTCCTTAGTGTTTAATCCCTGTAGAGACTATGGCTTTCCATAGAAAGAAAGAAAAGCCTCACCTGGTGGTCACAATAGAAAACTGTAGTTAAATATTTAAAGGATTAGTAATACCTGAAATAAAGTTTACTCAGTATGGTAGATTTTACAAAAATAAAGTATTTGGAGAAAGTCCTATCTCTCAAACCTTTACGATTTGAGAGATATTCTCCGTTAAAGTTCCCCCCTCCCTCATGTCTGCTGTAAAGCTGACAGAAGGAGATTCGAGTCATGCTACTCGAGGAGGCTCTTCAGCAGAGTCACAATAGAAATCAATAAAAAGAAATACTTAATTGGAACGGTCTACACAGTGTGCTTGCAAACCAGGCAAACTTTGTAGACCATTCAAATTAAGTAATTATTTTTAACTAACGCTATTTCTGCTCTGCTGAAGAGCCCCCGGCTGGTCCCAGGACATGAATCTCCTGCTGTCAGCAGAGAGCTGTTGTCAGGAGAAGGGGGGTAGGGAGGGAACTTTAAATGCGAATACTCCAAATACTTTATTTTTGTAAAATCTGTCATACTGAATAAACTTTATTTTGGGCATTACTAAGCCTTTAAAGGATAGTAATACTTTGTTTTACCTTTATTAAAAACATGAAGACCGATATAAGTCTTAACTCTCAAACCTTTATGGTTTGAGAGATATTCACAAGCAAAGTTTCCCCTCCCGCCCCTTTTACCTAGTGTAAGCCATCTCTTCTCAGATGTGGAATGCAGTACATAGACCAGACAGATAACAGAAGGGGACAATCTTCTTCCTATGAAAACAATGAAGGCCCTGCCCCCCTTGACAAGTTTTTCAGGTTTTTCCTTTATCTTAATTGAAGATTGTCCCTCTCTGCAGTCTACCTGGGCACCTCTCTTCTGGTCTGGCTGAACAGTGTTACATCAGTAAAAGGGGAGGGAGGGGGATACTTTTTTCATTGAATTACTCTTAAACTACAACTCTGACAGAATTGAAATAACACTCTCCAAAGTCCAAATACTATGATGATTAATTAGAGCTGCTTTTATTATGAAAAATTACTATCCCTTTAAAGAAAAAAATGTTTGCATTGTTGTAATAACTTTTAAATGAGAAATGTGCCAGCAGAGGGAATACCCTAGTTTTACTCAGTAGGAATAGCACCGTAACAGATTTTTTCATAAAAAAATGTTACTGCTCATTTAAAGAAGGTACTAAAGCAATATGAATAAGTGGCTCTTCATTTATTTAATATAATGACTTTACTTATGTATCCATCATACAGCAGTCTGGCATTCTTAAATCTTCCTCTATTTATTTTTGCATTAAATGAGCTGTTGCTTGTATTTCCAATGCTCTTAGTTCATAACAGATAATACGTTTCAAAAATCTGAATGAGAACTCGTAGAGAGAAGAGGTCCGCCAATGCTTCTCTAGAACACTGGAGACATTTTCAAACAATAAAAAGCCAGTGTTCAGCTGTAGACTACAACAGAAGAGCAATGCCCCAAACAGTGTATTGATATATGTGATTGCTTTATGAAGGACACATACATGTGCACATCTTACTGCCAAATAACTTAACCCTTTAAGCTTTGCAATGCATTGTATACCCCTCTGTCACTAAAAGGGTGATGAACCACTTCTATATGTATAATACGTTCAGAAAAAAAATCTGAGTGAGAAAACAAGGTTGAAACTTGAAAGGAGAAGTAAAACCTAATATTCCCACTTACCTTTCTATAGCCAGATAATCCTAATGGCCCTTATGAATTTTGCCTTTATGTCTTTATTCAGGAGATCATTTTCAATCAGTCCTAGATATCATGTTCACAGAAGTAGGCATGATATCTGCTAGCAGGGACACAGTAAACAAACTCCACCTATTGGACATGGTATAACTTCACCCTTTAAGCAATTTAATGCATACCCCCTAGTCCTTAAGGGGTTAAGAATAATCATGCACTCTGGCACATTATACTCGGAAAAAAAATGCCAGAAATGGTCATGTCCAATAGGGAAGGAATGAATCATTTTGCCCACAAAGAGAAAAACAGCACTTTTTGGCTTTTTTTTGGTAATTAGTGTGAAAGTATTCACTGCCTTGTTGCAATGCAATACAACCACACATACTTACCCCAGCCCTGTCCTACAGTAGTCATAGAACAACACTTTTTTTTTTTTTTTTTTTTTTTTTTAGCAGGAAGAATACATTGAGATTGTTTTCAAGTATGTCCTGGACTCATTTTATCTACTTCAGAAGGGTAAAAGACTCAGCTGACCTTGCCAGGACTAGAACCTGCGACCTTGTGGCTTGAACAGATTCTTCAGCTGGTGCATTAACCAACTGAGCCATATGACCAGCTATTATTGACCCCCATCCCACTGCACTGGTAGCCACAGAACAAAATATATTGACCCCCACCAGCCTGTCCCATGGTCATAGCTGGGAACTCTCTGGTTTTGCCCAAGAGACTCCAGATTTAACACTGTATTACTGAGTCTAATTTGCCGGATGTGGGGAGTTTCGGTTGAAACTCTGCCTACTTGTGCTCCATCCCACCCGTTCCTCCCACTCCCCATCCTATTCTCCTACTTCCCCAGGCTATTATGCCTTTTTTTTTGTGTGTGTGTGTGTGGGGGGGGGTTGTCACCCCCATCTCGATTAAGCCCCGCCCCTTTTTCTGACGCAAATAGCGTCATAGAGCTCACCCATTGGCTACCCTCTGGGTAGTCCATATTGTAAAGTTCCCTAGCCATAAAACCATACATACTGACTTCTCAGCTTTGTCCCATAGTAACCACAAAACCACATATACTGACCAGTCAGCCTTGCTCCACTGTATGGGAGCCACAGAACTGTACACCCCAATCTCCAGCCTTGTCCCACTGCACTGGTATAACCAGAACCTCACATAGTGAGTGTAATGCCCACGGGAACTGGCAAAGTTCCCATGGGGCATTTCTCGAGGTTAGCGAGAAAAGAGGATTTTTGGGGGTTTCTATATGTAGGAATTGTCATTAGAAAAATACATATTTACATGTTTTCTATGAAAATTCCAACAGGAAAGAAAGAGGAATTTGTATCCATTTTTAACGTCTACCTTCATGAAAATGACATCCAGGACAAAATGGATATATCATATCTTCTACAAAGGCACAAGTCCAAAATTCATAGGAGCCATTTCCACCTTAGTATGGTAAGTGAGTTTACTATTAGGAAGTGTTTCTTTTAAAGTTTCACATCACATTGACTCTAATCACATTATAGCGACACTGCTTTTATGTTATTTATTTAGAGATTGTAGCATTTCTGTCTAACTACAATATCTAAGTCTCATACAAAACACTGCCAAACAGAGGAATACATTGCTGTTCGCTCACACACAATGCAAGTCAACAGAAACCAGGAAGCTCTGCCTAATCATCAACCCACATCAAATCTCTTAGATAATACTTTCCTCACATAAAAGCAGCACTAGTCGCCATGCTATCTATAATGCCACATTTGAAATATACTGATTTTATTTTAAATATGTATTGCTTTACAGTGCATTTAATAACCTGTGTTAAACTAAAAAAAATGTCAGATTTAATTGCTTATGTGAAGCTGCCACTTGCTGTTAAGCAAAAACACAGATATCTCAGATGGAGGTCTGAATGGCAGGATTAAAACATTTCTAGAAAACATCTTTGCTGTCAGTTTGGATTCAGTACTGTTCCAGTGTTTCAGAATATTCGGCTGACAAGTGGATTGCACCATAATGAATAGTGTTTGGGCCTTATGTATAAAGACAAATGAGATAAATTCTGGGGCAAAATAACTGCACTATAGGGGACAATACTAATTATTAAAATTCCCTTTGAGTCAAATGCATGTTTAATCCAAGACTGAATGGATTAAAAGCCCCATTTCAGTCACTGGGCCTTTTTTCTTCTCCCCTATGGTGCAGTTGGTATACCCTAGAACTGGCCTCCTTTGTCTGTCTCTATGCTTCTCTATCTTGTAAATTCCTCTGGACAGGGACTGTAGTATATTTTGTTTTTGTCTGTCAATAGCATTACTGTCTTTATTGCTTGTCACCCCATTGTGCAACATTACAGAATAAGTAGCACTCAAATAATAATAATAGTCATAATTCTATTGGAGGCAGATTAGCATATTAAAAGTTTGCTAGAGAACGCAATGCATTTGGAGCAGGGCTGGAATTACATCCCAGGCAACCCTTGGCAAGGAACTTTAGGCATTTTTAGCTGTGCCCATGGTCACAGCCATCCCCTGTTTCCTGGCATGGAAAATACCCTTGGCAAGAATGAAAAAAGCTTTAACACCATATTTTCTAGAGAGATCACCAACAAATTGCTCTGCAATGCTTTGGAGATCTCTGTAGCATCTACAAGGTTAAATAATAGGCAGTAAAGAGGGCATTTTGATTGCTCTGGCAACACCCACAATTAAGAATGTGGGTGTGGCCAGCACAGCTTAGATGCTCCTTAAAATTTGCAGCTCTAAACAGTTGCCTCCCCTGCCAATTGGGAAATCAGTTCCTGATTTGGAGCATTCAAGATGATAATATAATATTTCATCTGCATGGATTCACAAGAATAAGCCTCATTGCATAATTTATGGTACCTCACACACAGAACATAATTTATGTCTCCTCAGAAAACAAACACACATTGAACAGAATGCCTCATTACATAATTTATGTCTCATTAGGAGACATAACTCCCATTGGGTGATTCAACGGGGATGTTAATGCTCCCATTGTGTGATTCAATGAGGGCATGTTTATCATACAGGGAGTTGGCCCGCCCACCACTATCCAACTGACAAAAAAAAATATAGCTGCCACTGGCTCCTGAAGTAGGGGATATCAATAACTTCTCATGGTCCACACATACTCTCACTCAGGATCATGACCCCACAAACACACTGTTTCACCTCCCACAGATAACTGTAACTCTCCATACACTCTGTTTCAGTACGAGGGTGTAATGTTTCTATAAAATACAAACTCAGGGATAAACTTAATAACAACTCTTTTATTTAAGTCTTTTCATCTCTTCAGTTACCTCACTGTCTGTTTTCAACTGTCACTCCTCCACTTCCTGCTTCCTGATTCCCACCCTTTCTCCTTAAAGGGAGAGAGACGCTTTGCTGTATGTTACAGAGAGCAAGCCTCAAACACCACTTTCTATTTGTTCCCTCAGCATATTGCTACGTTGCCGCAACTGAAGTCACCGTGTGTTATATTGCTATGTTACCTCAACTTAACCCTTTGAGTGCCAGAGGGTGACACAACGCATTGCAAAGTAATTAAGGAGGAGTTACTGCTCCCATTGGGTGATTCAATGGGGGGTGATTTAAATCATGCAGGGAGTTGGCCTGCCCCCACTATCCAGCCCGCCCACCACTATCCAAGTAACTGAAAAAACAAAATGGCTGCCACTCTCTCCTACTCCACAGACACAAACACATCAGACAAAAAACACACTCACACTCTCACACACTAAATTGTACACACTCACACACACTCACACTCACACACACTCTCACTCACTCTCTCACTCACACTCTCTCACTCACACACATACACACTTTCACTCACATACACCCTCTTACTCATGTACACACTCACACTCTCACACTCACTCACACTCTCACACTCACACTCTCTCACGCAGTCACTCACACGCAATCACTCACTCACTCGTACTCACTCACTCTCGCACTCACTCACTCATACCCCAGGAGCCAGCACGATCCTCCTTCCACCATAGTCTCACTCACACTCACACCCCGGGAGCCAGCACGATCCACCTTCTACCATAGTATGTGCAATTACCACATGCATTTCAACTATATGAATGAATGCCATGGTGGAGGCATAAGTACAAACACAAACTCATTACAATGACACATACGTCACCCCCTTATGACTCACTTCTGTGTGTGTGTGTGTGTCTCTGTGTGTTCCTCACTGTGTTTGTTGCATGTCTGTATCACACTCTACGTGTCTGTTTGTTGTGCATTGCATGTATGTGTGTATGACTGTGTCGCTCTTTATGCATCTCAGTGCATGCGTGTGCATTTGCATGTGTGTCTCTGTGTGTGTTTGTCTTGCATCCGTGTGTGTGCATTAACTCCCTATATATCCTGACGGGCAACGCTGTCCCACATTGCTAGTATATATATATATATTCACAAGCTTTTCTTATATATGTGTGGATTCACAAATGCTTCATAAATATATTTATATATATATATATATATATATATATATATATATATATATATATTATAGTTTATCTCTCTCTCTCTCTCTCTTTCTCACTCTCTCTCTCTCTCTCTCTCTCTCTATATATATATATAGATAGATAGACATAGAACAGACCTGCGCTCCTCCATTCTATTAATTATAAGTGTGCCCTGTATCGGGCATTAGTAATATCCCTTTGAGTGCCAGAAGGGTACAGAACGCATTGCAAAGCAATGCGTTCTGTACGCCTCTGGCACTCAAAGGGATATACTAGGTATGGGGGTTTAGTCCCCAAAATTTTTTGGGCCAAAAAAGAAAGGATTAAGCTTTCCACCTCACCACGGTACCTGATAATTGATGGCAAGTCCTACTCTAACACTCCTGAGGTACCCTATCTAGGTTAAAATCAACCCTGAGGAAAATTTTGGGCCAAAAAATTTTGGGGACTAAATCCCAATATTTTCACTTAGTATATTACTAATGCCCGATTCAGGGCACACTTATAATTAATAGAATGGAGGAGTGCAGGTCTGTTCTATGTTGTTTGTTTGCACTATGAGCTTCTGTATCATACTTGGGGGGTTGGGGTACCCCCCTCATCCCTTGAGGCACACCAGTTCTTTTTTATATTTTCTTTATACTTATATTTAACACAGGTATATATTAAGGTGTTAGCGCTGTGGGTTATTGTATATGTATATATATATATATATATATATATATATATATATAGATTAGAAACCTGTAACACACACTCAGGGGCGGTAGTAAGGAAGAGATATTCAAATCTCCTCCATACTGCCAGTCCCAGAGATAGAGGAGTTCCAGCTGGAAAAAAAAAGATATAGGTGACTCACAAACACACAAAATGCCCTTACCTGCTCCTCCTGCTTCACCCCCCCCCCCCCCAATATGTCCTCACCGGACCTCTCCAACCTCTCCACTTCCTATCATTCTGCTGCTTACTTATGGCTGGCAGCACTTCATTGCACCGTTTGAAGAAACATAGTTGCTGTACATTAATCAGAATCCAGAGTGTAGTAAGGCCATGGCAGGCGGTCTGTCCAAACTCAGGAGACTGTGAGAGTCTCACACTCACCATGAAGTGGCAGATGGGAATAGCATATGTACAGGAGATACTAACAGTGCCTGCCTTCTCTGCTGAGTGAGTAATAAACGAGGTGTTAATAATGCCATAATCCAGCATGTGAAACAAAGTGTTTCACTACACTTGCAGCTGTACAAAGGCTGAGGATCCTGTGAGCAACTGTAATCAGCATGGGAAACACAGGGGAAGCAATACCAATAAGCATGAATTCTAAATGTGTTTTTAAACACTGCCCTATTATGCTGCATAAACTTCACTCTCACAATGCTGTTGCTATAGCAACACAATGCTACAGCACTGTGTCCTGCTTATCCATCTTCCTCCACTCACCTCCCACATCCGACCACTGTGTGTGATGGGAGCAGGGGGTAACCACGAGAAATACTAACTTCTTTGTCAAGCACAGGGCACGAACAGCTGGCTCACAATAGCACAGGCTGCCATTTGTGGGACTAAGGGTGTCTTCTCACACATATCATCCAGCCAAGCCTCGTAAATACGGGGAAGGCATAACAATTTGCATTAATTTTAAATGTATTTGTAAACCAATGACTGACATACAGCTCTCCAGCGCATTGCAAAGTCCACAGGCCACCTCTACTACACCATTGCCACCACTTCCTTCATGGCCCTACTTCATGGCCATCTAGGAAGTGGCACCTGTGTCCCACCATTTTATCCATGGCTAACAGCTGGGACACTGCAATCACTGCTGGCTACCATTGCACAAGGTATAACTAATAACGTGTTCACCCTAGCTGAACACATTGCATGTATAATGTGCACACCCCTAATGTACACCGGACTCTTCTAAGTACCCTACACATTTACAATTTAAAACAAAATAACACACTTCAACAACACAACCTTCATCATAACACTTATAAAATTAAGTGCACTTTAGGAATAATTATACATAAACTCAATACCATGACTGGTAACTCCGTCCCACATTGCTAATATATACACATAACATATATATATATAAAGACAAGTGCAGTTGTTAACACTAAGAGGCCATGCTATTGCATTTTCACTGTATTTTAATATTTCCAGAAATGCATTGGAGACATCTTCAACATCCAAGGGGTTAATATTTTTAATATTTACTCCCAAAGAAGAAAAAAGCAGTTGTCTTATGTAACTTATTGAACAGACTGACTTACATATTTTAATCACATCTCATCCCACTATCTTCTATTCTAAACAAAATAACCTGGCAAATACTGAATCAGTTCACTAACAGCTGCTTTTGGGAGGTCCTTGCAAAAGCAGAACGATCTGAATCAGTCAGTCTACAGAGGGTCTCAGCATAAATTGATTTCTACTGCACAGTTCATTATAATAGCCATGGGATGCTGCAATTGATCTTTGTATTCAACCCAGTAAGCTGATACGCCACAGTGAAAAGAAAAGAAAAAAGAACTCTAAATAACGTGGTTAAGAAAATAGGATCATGATTTAATTTATATGTTTTTGATATCATGCAAGACACATTTAAAGATTTCAGAACCCAGCAGCACCAAGCTGATTCTGAAAGCAAAGTGGAACATTCTCGATGTAAATAGTATATAAAAGCTTGTACATTGTTTAGTCATGCTATGTACAAAATGGCACGCCTGGGTTATTTCTTTATAAATGTGGTTGATAGATGATATGTCAGAATGATCCAAAATCACTAAAATGAGCAGTAGTGAATCAGTTTTAAGGTCCCGGTAAATGCTCAATATTGTAATTCCTTGCCCGAGATTGTCCTACCAGTGAAACCACTGAAGACTGTGGACTCCCCAGTAGTCCACATTATATACCCAGAGATAATATTAAGCATAGACTGCCCAGTGTTCTCAAGCAACCCCATGGGCCAAGTTCCCATGTTCCAGTTAGTTGGCACGTATGCTATGCATGGTGCTGAAACACAACCTCAAGTCATTGCTAGTACTCCTAGTAAGATGTGTTACTGGAGGCAAATAAACAGTTAATGGAACAGTGGGAAAAAAGAACAGAGTAAACAATCATAACTATATGGCAGTGGAAAAAGAATTTGGAGGACAAGATGCCCCATGTTTAGTCTGTTTCAGGACAGGTTCACAAGAATTTCATACAAACATATGGATCTAATAGATGTATGGGCTTGGAAAAGTGTTACGGCGGCAGCACACACTGGCAAAATTTTTTATACCAGTGCGCTGACATCTTGCAGGATGTTGTTTGGAAAGATATCATAATAGGACATATCACAAGATTAAGTAATGGCTAGTAAAGGGAAATGGAAATAAGTAAAGAAAGTGTCTATATTAGTATATAAACTGGAAATTAAACCGACACCATTAAGGAGGCCCTGGGTTTGTTCTGCTCAAGCAAATTAATCAGAATGTAGGTGTGGACAGCACAGCTTAGGATACATTAAATATATTGTGATTTAGAGTTTAGTCTCTCAACTTGTGGTACTTGTACCCCTGGGAGTATTTAGAACACAGACAATGCATACTTGCCACTGGGAGAACCTGTATATAACACAGAAGTGCCTGCATGGCCCCAGCATCATCATACCAGGAGTGACAGTGGTTGTGCTTGCACAATGGGATGAAGGCCAGTTCAGTGCTTCTATGCTGAAGTTAGGGCATCATGATAGAGTCTGGTGGATTGAAGCAAAGCTGGAGAAGTTACCACTTTCTCCTAGCTAACTGGCCACTTGCATATTTGAGACAGAGGCAGTTAAAAGGTAGGAAGCTCCAAAAACATTTCTGTAAAATTAACCTAAGCATGAGGGATGAGGGAAGTAGCTAGAGCAGGAGTAGGAAATGACAGAACTCAAGCAGCACATAGAGTTTGTGAAAAATAAAATAGAGTTTGATAAAAATGTCAAGAGCATATGTGTGATTGTCTGGGTTGTCTAGTGTGTGTGTGTGTGTGTGTGTGTGTGTGTGTGTGTGTGTGTGTGTGAAGAACAAAGAGCATGTCCCTTTGTATGATAGGAATAAAGAGTATGAAAGAACATGTGTGTTTGTGTGTAACAGGTGTGGCAAGATGACAGCAGGGCCCTCTATGAAGAGCTTGGAAGGCACTGAATACCTATGTGTGGTTCTTTACCAGTTGCAACACCCATTGCTACTGCTAGCTAGAGAAAGAACTGAAGCTAACTAGAGAAGCAGGGAGTGGTACCTTGAGGTGCTTGAGAACATTGGCAGGCAGTTAGTTGAACAGGGTCTGACTGCTAGAGAATGCACACAGGAACAAAGTGGGACACTGGAGTGAGGTGGGGAGGACTGCTGTCAAACCAGAGTAGACAGGAACTGGAGGGAGGATGGCACAGCTGTAACTAGGGTACAGGTAAACATAGTGGATGCATGGAAACAAAGTGGGGTGAGGACTAAGACTCTGAACTCTAATGAAAGCAACATACACCAAAAGGGAACTCAGATTCAATGCAAGAGCAAAGGCAGGCTACTGGTATTGAAAGGTCAAGAGGGTGTGATCTGAAAAGCAGGAACTCTAAGATGCGAATCTCAAGGAGCATATGTGTGCAGACAAAACTGCAAATAATGTCTAAACAGGACGTCTGGTAATCAGTTTTCATAGAGTGTGTGTCTGTGTGAGTGTGTGTGTGTGTGTTCATCTGTGCTAGAATTTGTGTTTCCACAGCAGTGTCTGCCCCTTTTGCAGCCATATATGGGGTTTTACTAATATGTATATATAAATTTAATATATTTCAATTCAGTGATGGGGTATATATGAAAATGTTTTGGTGGTAACTGTCACTTATCTAGGAGGTTTCTTAGTCCGTCTAATGAGAAATCCAACCCCAGAAGTGGTGGAGGTTCCAGTACTAGAGGCAAGGCAGGGACAGGAGAGAATATGATAAAGTACGTGACAGAGCTAAATTTCATAGGTGGGGGTAGTAGGGAATGGTAAAGAATTAGGATTTTATATAAGAGCTGGAGAACAAGAGAGGCTGTGCAACACATGGCTTAGCAAAGTATTTTACACACCTCTAGTCCTAAAGGGTTTAATAAGCTATGAGAATGAAGTTAGAGAAAATTAAATTGTCCACCTATATTGTCCATTTCATCTACATTCCATATTTATTACAACAATTTATTAATTGAGTTTAGTCTAGTGCAATATTATCTTTAAAATGTAAGCTGCTGGTTTATTTCCAGTATGATAAATTGCTCATTTACTAACAAGTGAGCTATACTTATTGCACCATACACCATATCACTATTCATGTATTTTACACACTAATTTCAAATCTAATATGCACAATGCATTTTTATTCCTTTAGTTCAAGTATTCAGTGTTCATATGCCTTAATATGTGCATTATTTGCACTTTCTTTCTTTGCACACTTGTCTTTGTTAAAAACAGTGAAACATTTATTAATACAGTACAAGTGATATCTTCATTGTTTAACTTAGTAGCTTAGGAATTTCAACTTTCAAGTGTCTTAGGTCTCTTGAATACAAAATACATGACAGCTTATACATTCATGCAAATTATTTTTACATTTGAATTCCACTGGAAGTAAAACTGTTATCACCAGTGTCGGTGTACTCTACCAGTCTCTTGCTTTTTCTAAGACACAGACACTGTTTCACCTCCAGTGGAATTCAAATCCTATATAATAGTTTGCTAAATAGTTTGTAATGACACAGTCATGAGCAGTAGAGACTGCTGCGCGTGCTGCAGTCATGAGCAGTAGAGACTGCCCGTGACAAGGCTGATACAGAACGGGGCGCCTCTGTATAAGCTGCGCCATGCACAGCCTCTACTGGGCATGACTGCACCACGACCGGCCGACACTGTGCCCTGTGTACACGGGCTCTTCAACTAGTTTAAAAATAATTTGCATGAATGTATAACTCATTCAGTCTTCATATTAATCATTTCTAGAAAGCTTGCATTCTAAAACTACTCAGCAATTAAGGCATCACTTTTACTGTACCAGTCTCCTGCTTTTATTACAGCTAACACTGTAAAACCTTTTGCCTATGTTTATTTATCTGGCTCAAGGGTATTTTTGCAGTTACCACCTTATATAAATAAGCTTGAGTAAGCACATAGAGGATTCTTTTTTTGAACCTTCAAAATAGATTTTTTTTGTATAGAATATGAATCAAAACAGCTGAAGTTACTTGATAAATATACCTCCAGTCACCTAAGGAGGGAATTATCAACATCTCTGGGATGTCCATAAATCCCCCACTAATCACTGAGATGATCTATGAAACTCAGTGAAAATGTGTCTATTGCACAACTTCAAGAAGTAAGCTAATCTTACTTTATAGCAGGGCAGCAGGTCACACAAACTGAACTTAAATTGCTAAGAGGCACTTTATATCTTTATTCACTGTACTATAAATTACATGGGGCACCCAAAATGCACAATCACGAGTACTATAATGTGAATGAAAAGACAATATTCTCATAACCTATGCAATGATTTCATAAATAGAGACCTTGAGGGAGTAAAGCAAGAGAGACAAAAAGGGCACTTAAAGTAAATTAACATATCAAAATTTCATGACCTGGGACCAACTATACTAACTCATTCGCACAAACAATTTAGTTGGATCAATTATGGCCACAGCTGTTTATTGACTTTAAAGTGGGACTTTCAACTCTATAAAAAGTTCTCCCCATTGTAATCTTCCTTTAAAGTTAAACTGTAATCAGTTTTTTTGTTTTGTTTTAATTTAATGCAGGATTTGTGAGATTTAACATTTTAAAAATGAGCCTGTGACGTCACTTCAGGACAGGCTGAGGGTCAACTCTGTCCCGCAGCCTGTCAATCTTCATCTCTTCCCTTCCCAATTAGTGCCTCATTCCCATCTCCTCTGATGACGGAGTATTTCTCCATGTGAGCTGGAGGTTTCTCTTGCCAATGAGAGGGCTCCCACTCACATGGAGGAAGCCTACTTTAGAGTAGGAGGTAAAAACGAGGCACTACTTGGGGAGGGGAAGAGATGAAGATTGACAGGCTGTGTGACAGAGTTGACCTGAAGCTTGTCCTGAAGTGATGTAACGGCTGATTTTGAAAATGTTAAATCTTGGCATATCCTGCATTAAATTAAAAAAAAAATGGATTACGGGTTAACTCTAAAGTAAAATTACGATGAGGAGAACTTTTATAGAGGTGAGAGTTCCCCTTTAACAATTTAAAGGGATAGTAATACTTAATTTTATCTCTATTTTATTTTGTAGGCATTAAAAAAACATGAAGAACGGTATAAGTCTTATCTCTCAAATCTTTATCTTTTACCTACTGTAAGCCATCTCTTCTCAGATGTGGAATCTGGTTGTAAGACCAGACAGATAACAGCAGGGGACAATCTCCTTCCTATGAGAACAATGAAAGCTCTGCCCACCTTGACAAGTTTTTCAGGTTTTTCCCTTATCTTAATTGAAGGCTGAACAGTGTTACATCAGTAAAAGGGGCGGGAGGGGGATACTTTGTCATTGAATTACTCTTAAACTACAACTCTGACAGAACTGAAATAACAATCTCCAAAGTCCAAATACTATGATGATTAATTAGAGCGGCTTTTATTATGAAACATTACTATCCCTTTAAATGTGGCAAACATTAATCGAGAATAAAAAGTGTATGAGGCCATACCCGGGAATTCAAAGAGCAAGCATGTCATGTCTAAGCAACACCATTGTCTGACAACAAAACAGACGGATAATCCCCAGGTCCAAGGACCAACCCGGAAAGATCCCCTCAAGCCCGTTGGACTGAGGTAGACCTGGAGATCTCCCAAAAGCAACTATTCCTAGAAATCATATGATCCTCTTGACTGTCTCCTGTAGGCCCTTACAACCCAACTTTCCCTCCAGCTAAAGCACCTATGCAACAACTACACTCAAGTATCATAGAGAACAGATCCCAGTTTCACTGTAGAGTGCAAATTCATATATATATATGTACTGAATATTTACATATGTCAAACGAATGAGTATTCCAGTATATAATAATACTTTTTTATTGGACTAACATTACATTTTAAGAAGACAAGCTTTCGAGAGATAAACCCCCTTTCTCAAGTCTAAAGCATACTGAAAATAAGAGAAATGAAGCATACTGGAAATAAGAGAAAACAAACAATAAGAATGAAAGGAAAGTTAGGAGCTGATAGGGAGTGAATAGGAATGTGGGGTGGGTAGCTGACAGCACAGGGAGAGGGGGAGAGAATCACAGTACACAGATGCAAGTCAAAAATATAGTGAGAGATGAGTAAAACATGTATCAGAACTGAATAAATAGAAGGAAATATATCAAATGTTGGTAACGTGACAAGAATACCAAATCTTTATTCAGTCCAGTGTGTTTGGTGACGGTATTTTGATTTTAACGTTATGGATGGAATGGTTATCTTGGGTAAAATGATGACCGACTGGAGTTTGATTCTTAGTTTTGTGGTATTTCTCAATAGATTGTCTGTGTGTATTCAGCCTTAGGTTGAGTGGTAGGCATATTTCACCAATATAGCATCCATATTCACATTCAGTGAATTGTATCATATTTACAACATTAGCTGATGTACATTAATATTATTCTTTAGTGTTGTATGTCTTGTTGTATTGTGCGGTCTTGTTTATAGCAATGTGTTGTCATGATCTGCAGCACTGTGGCAAGGTTTGGTTCCATTATCAGTGTTTGTCAATTCATTGGTCAGTTTTCTATTGTAAAATTTTGTATTAGATTTGGTGGTTGCCTTTTGCAACACATCATCTGTTAGCAGAGGCTGTAGTTGCTTGATGATGTTGCATATTTCTTCTAGAGTGGGGATGTATGTAGACACGAGAGGTATACGTGTAGATGATTCCTTCTCTTTGTATTGTAACATATGTTCATTTGGTGTTCTCAATGCAGATGCTATTTTCTTTGTGATTGTCCTTGTTTTATAGCCTTTCTATTTGAATGATTCCAATAATGTTTTTAGATGATTGTTGCAGTCCTTAGAATCAGAGCATATGCAGTGGTATCTGATAGCTTAGCTGTGAATGATGCCTTGTTTAGTGTGAGCTGGGTGAAAGCTGGAGTTGTGAAGGAAACAGCACCTGTCAGTGGCTTTTCTGTATAAAGATGACTGTAGTTAGCCATTGGTGAAAGTTATGGTTATGTCCAGGAAGTATATGCTTTCAGCAGGGAAATCCATTCATCTTTGAGTAATTCTTCACCCTCTGTCCATATGATGAATACATCGTTTTAGAGGAAATATTTATAAGGTTTGTTCCAGGTCAGCCATAAAAAGGTTAGCATATTGTGGTGCCATCTTTGTACCCATGGCACATCCCATTATCTGTAAGTAGAAATCCTGGCTGAAGGTGAAATTGTTGTGTGAGAATAAACTGTATTAATATAGTTATAGTTTGGGGCTCTATTTTTGGGTCAGGGTCTGTGGTGACAGGAATTGAAAGCAGGTATTAACCATTTGAGTGCCAGGGGGTATGCAACGCATTGCTTTTGCAAAGTGTTGAGTATCCCTCTGGCAATAAAAGGGTTAATACCATCCAGATATGGAATGTTGCTATAGTGTGATTCCACATCCATGGTAGCCAGAATTGTCTCTGGCACGTCATGGGTTGGGAGCGATAAGGACCCATGACGTGCCAGGACCGTCATGGAATTCAGGGCTCATCGCGTGGCCACACGCCTTTCGAGGAGTACTGAATTGAATGCTGGAAGAAAAAAAAGGTCCGTGGTCCTTAAGTGCGACCAGCCAGTCTTTAAGGGGTTAAAGTTATAGTAATGTTTCACAAAAAAAACAGCTCCAATTAATCTTCATAGTGTTTGGGCTGTGGAGAGTGTTATTTCAATACTGTCAGAGTTGTAGTTCAAGAGTAATTGAATGATAAAGTATCCCCTTCCCACCCCTTTTACCTAGTGTAAACCGCATCCCCTTAGATGTGGGACAATCTTCTTACTGTTAATATAAGGAAAACCCTGCCCCCCTTGACAGGATTTCTTTATGCTCACATAAGATTGTCCCTTGCTGTGATCCATCTGGACAGTCTTGCTGCTCTGAGGTGAACAGTGTTACATCAGTAAAAGGAGTGGGAGTAGGATACATTATCATTCAATTACTCTTGAACTATAACTCAGACAGAACTGAAATAATGCTCTCCATGGCCCAATACTATGAAGATTAATCAGAGATGCTTTTTTGTGAAACATTACTATACCTTTAAGGAAATATGTGGTATCTTATATGAAGCTATTGGTGTTAATGACCAGGTGTTGTAAGCTGTTTGCCACCAGACCCAAGATCTGCTCAGTGAGAGTGTACATACCTGTTACTATTGGTCCATCTGGATTTCCTAGTTTGGGGATTTTTGGAAGCATGTAGAAAGCCTCCATAGCAGGGTTGGTAGGTATAGGCTTTTTCTGGTTGGGAGTCTTTTCGGAATGTTTTAATGAGATTTTGGAGTTGCCGTGTATATATATTTTGGTGGGGTCTTGACTTAGTTTTGTGTAGTAATTGGTGTCAGTTTCTGTTTCCATCTTTTATGTAGTCCTGAGTATTCATGATCACCACTTCTCCTTTATCTGCCGGTTTAATGGTGATTTTGTGGTTGGTGTTTAGATCACTTATTGCAAGCAATTCTAGTGGTGATAGGTTGCATCTGTTGTTTTTTTGTTGTTTAGTTATGTAGGATGCAGTTCTAAAGCTGAAACTTTCTATGTAGTTTGGGATAGTTACTCATGCATTTTATTTCTTATGTTTATGTTTACGGTTTTGTTTTGTTTTTTTTTTTTGCTTTTTTTTTTTGCTTTTTTAAAAGGCAGAAACAAAATACCAGCAACACAATGAAACATTGCAAATGTGAGAGATAGGGAACAAGCCAGGAAGAGGAAGTGGGAGAAATTAAATCCTTCCCTTTATAGCCTCCTGATGAGACCACCCCGCTACCTCACATCCTGAACTAAGCCCCTATAGTAATGCGTGTCACCCCAGGCCATTGTCATAACACCCTCCATTTAAGTTTTCAAGTACTTCTTGAACTGGACTCTGGAAGAAGCCCACACCCTAACTCAAATAATCACACAAACAAGTGAATTGGATGACTTATGACCAGAGCTGTTAATTGACTTTAAAGGGATAGTAATACTTAAGATGTAAAAAAATATTTTGTAGGGTTTATCCCCCCAAGTAAAACAAGGATACTCCCACTACTTAAATGTGTTTTATTCATAAGTCATTACAGCTTAAACCTGAACTTTTTAGATACAGTATCTCAGTGGCCTGAAATTGTAGCATGGCGCTGTTGCTACACCCTCCTATGGAGGTTTATGATCAACTGACCAGAGCTGTCCACTGTACAATTTCAGACCATTGAGATACTGCAACTAAAAAGTTCAAGT
This sequence comes from Rhinophrynus dorsalis, assembly GCA_037306005.1. Taxonomy (NCBI): domain Eukaryota; kingdom Metazoa; phylum Chordata; class Amphibia; order Anura; family Rhinophrynidae; genus Rhinophrynus; species Rhinophrynus dorsalis. The sequence goes on along the minus strand of CM074718.1, from coordinate 218,257,084 downwards.
TTGAGCCGTAACAACTTTTGAATAAAACACATTTCAGCAGTGTATCCTTGTTTTACTCAGTGGATAAACACTACAATATATATTTTTTTACATTTTAAATATTACTATCCTTTTGATAATTTAAATGTCCATTAGTCCAGATTAGCAACTGAATAAGGAAACACGTAGGAAGTAACAGAGCATGCATGCCATATTCAGGCAACACCATTGTCTGAAACCATGACAGACAAATAACCCCCCCAGGTTCAAGAACCAACCAGTAGAGATCCCCAGTAAGAAGCTTAGTAAATTGGTGTTAGCAGACCCAGGGCTAGAAAAATGACTCCAGCAGCTTTTTTTTTGCGTGGAATCATATTCTTACATTCCCCCAAAGAGAGGTTGTGATAAGAATATTATTCTTTAAGCTCAGCTCTACAGTAGATTTGTTACTCTATGGGGCTGAATCACAGTGACAATCTGTAATGTTTTGTCAGACATTTTTATACCTCCGCAGAGTAGAATAATACAGCAATAGAAGAGATTGTTTCATCCAAGAAATTTATTCTATATAGTGAGGACATGAAAAAGAGAAAATGATAATTCTGGCTGTATTTTCATGTGTATGCACATAATACGATATAAAAAACCCTATTATGTGTCTTGAATATGAAGATAATTTGTTGGATCTCTCCACAACAGGTTATGGTAGTAACCCTTTGCTTGCCACACATAAGATGCATAATAAAGACATATGATGCAAGACAGGAATTTGAAGTGCAATCCTGGAGCAAACCAACCATGCCATAAGAGACATTGATTTAAATGGAGATGTTAGCTGTTGAATCACCAGCATGTTGCTTTACAATGAGTTGGAGACCTCTCTATCATTCAAGGAGTTAAAAACATCCTTAAATCAATGTTAATTTTCATTTGCTCCACATGGTGCAGATAGTTTGCTGCAGAATTGCAACCTTTTAGTTTCATGACTTGCATCTATAAGACCATATTCATTAAGCCATAGAGGAGGAATTCTGGAAAAAAGTAATACCCATTGAATTTAAATGGAGCTTTACATTTTTAAAGGAGCAGTAAACTTCTTATTATGAAAACACTTATGTTATAGAGCTTTTCCTGCTGAGTTAAACAAGGGTATTCTAACTGCTGTCCGTTGTTTTATTCAACATTTATAACAGTTCAAATAATCAGGAAATGAATTTACTATGTTTACTTCCTGATTGTTCTGACAGAAAGTGACTTGGCAGTTTTTTCCACATTATATGGAGAATTTTAAGTCACTGACTTTCCTCTCCATTTGAATCTAACAGAATAACTAATTGGAATTTGACCACTAGAGGGCATTGCTAATGTAAAATAACATGGGTTTAAACTGAAATAGCACTGGAAATATGCACCTTTCAGCAATGCGAGTACCTTTATTTTACTCAACAGGAAAGACCCTACAATATATATTTTTTCATAAAAAAGTTTACTGCTCCTTTAAATGCTAGAGGTTGGAGACCTCTTTTGTCTTGAGGGAGTTAAAGGTTGCATTTAATGGAACACTAAAACTTAGAAATGTACTGGGGTTACCCACTTAAAAACCCCGTACTTCATGCCAGTTATTCACTTTTGTGAATGTTTGAGGGAGCAGACATCCCTGCCTTTTATGTGACTCCCATTGATTTCAAGCCCAGGTGTATCTGTAAATGAGCTGACACAAAATAACAGCCTTTCTGAATACAAGAGCAAGAACTGAGTTTAGCTCAATCAGTTATCTGACTTTAGCCTTATCTCTTAATACAAACAGCACCAACAACATTAAATAAATGCTCTCTGAACAGGTTAAGATACACATGCATTTGAAAGCAAGTTTAGCATTAGATTTTAGGAATGTAAATGAATAATTCATTTTTACATATGCAAGTTGTAAGAAAGTAATATTTAAAGTTATATTTCTATTGGTGTTATTGTTTCTTTAAATCAATGGAAATTTACATTTGCATCCCTTGAGCTAATGAATTGGCCGATAGTGTCTAACCTACTAGCAAAACTTTAATATACTGTCAAATATGGATGCATACAGTTTTGATTTATAACTGTTTAATCGCACAAAAATCTCAATGTTAGTACCTCTACTGTACAGCCATGTTTTTCCAGGACATGAGCTTGCAGGTTTCTCTAACTTTGATGACCCAGCTAGCATGCAAAGGGGAGGAAAACTCCTTCAATTGTGCTGGCAAATAAATGCTACCATTTACCTTCCAGAATCTGCATACACCACAAAGACTAGTAACCAGAACCATCTGTTAGTCATTGGTTTCTTTGACAATAAAGCAAGTGACTTCAACATTATATCCATTTACACCAACCTGCTGTCACTGGCATAGTTAATCCACTCAACCATTTCACACAACCAGAAGTTGAAATTTCTGAGCATCTGGTCATCATTATATAGTAAAGTAAGCTATAACGATCCTTCTGTTAAGAATTTTAGATAAAGCACAAAATTAGCAGACAGTGTACTGGGATAAATATAGTTTAGTTAGACTACATCAATAAAGAGGAGAATGAAAAAAGACAAAACTTGGATTTGAGTGAAAGTTAAACAGTGAGTCTGATGTACCAATAAATTGGAACAATTCTGACGCAAACCAATTGTGTTGACAATCTCACTACCATTAAATAGGTTTAAATGCCCCATTTAAATCAATATAAATCTGTATTTGTCCGCTATGGTATAACTGGCTTACTGTAGTATTGCTCCAGTTCTTTTTCGTCCACAAGCCTCACCTTGAGGTGAAAATACTATGACAATTCTTCACTGAATAAAGGTTTGGCATCTATTTTTTTCCCTATGCCTGCCTAACATTAATTTACCAAGATGCATATGCTAGAACTTTCCTACTAATGCTGCTATTGCCAAGGGGAGGGGGCAATGCTCAGCCTATGGTATTTCAGGGCAGTTTTCTCCTCAAATCATTGTTTACAGCTATGCACTATCATAAAATACAGCTAATGGTGTGTAACCATTGGTGATTCACTGCAGGCCTACTCAACAAGCCTCCAACAACTTCAGTCCTTTGCCTTTTGTTGCCACTGTGTACCAACAAATTTGTCAATGTCCTGTACCCAATTTGTCTTTGGTCTGTTTCTTGGGCATTTAGTGTGGAGTGGAATCCATTCCAAAATTAGTTTGCCTTTATATGTATAACAATATATGTGTGCATGTTTGCTTTCCCTGAATTCTCCATTATTTTCCTCATGTGCACATACAATAGTAATATGAACAATCAAACATAATTATAAGAAAGTTCTTATGTATATTGACAGGTGGGTAGTGTTAGACAGCAGCAAATAAAATATTCAGCAAATTTCACTAATTGAAAATATCTGAGTTCCTAATTAGATGTTTGCATTTATTTCATAATGAATTTGAAATTAATTGAAGTGTTTTGTGAGATTCTATTTAAAACAACATACTAAGAGAAAGTTATATGAAGTATCAAAATAACAAATTACAATTTCAGTGTTTTTGTTTAAATTGATTCATTCGTTCATTCATTCGTTCATGCCCTGTCAGAGGGGAAGTGGGACAGGACTGTGTGCAAGAGAGAAAAGAGAAGAAGTAATTGGTACACAAAATAACCAATAAAATCCGGGCAGGAAGTGGATAGATAGTCACCTAAGTTATGGCTGTGATTGATTGTTGCAACAGTCTGTTAATCTCTAGTTTATCTATGATGTGTTTTATACTGTGTGCCAATCCTGATTTCCATGTAAGGGGATAAGTTTATTTTCTGCTCATAACACATCGGCGTAGATGCACTAAAGGTCGATGTGGTGTCGGTATAATATTGTCAATGTGTTCGAATCACTCCGACAATTCGATCTGCACACACATCGACATATTCACAAAAATTGTCTAATGGAAAGGTAAGGTTGAAGGAGGTCCCTATTAGCATACAGGATTTTCAAAGTGTTGTCGGTGTGGAAGGGATCTCCTCCCCTCACACATCACCAACACTATGACAATTCTGAATGACATTATCTGTGCTTCCCTACCTAGCCAGTAGGGGAATACAGAGAAGGCTTTCAGCACCATGAACAGCATTGAATGTCATAGGGATGTGCATTGCTTACCCCTGTTGCATTCAAAGGATTACAATAAACAGAAATAGTACACCAAGCACTACACAATGCTCCCCCCTCGACACCCCCCCCTTTAGTATGTCAACATATATTGCATATATTCAACATACTAACTCCAACTGACATTCACCTTATTGACTCACATATAGTAGTCGAACCTGTCTTTTATTCGAGAATTAACCCTTTGAGTACCAGAGAGGTAGGAAAGCATTGCTTAGCATGTGTTTCCTACCACTCTGGTACCCAAAGGGTTAACAGGCAAGGTATGGACTGCATACCTTGCTTGTATATGTGTGTGTGTGTTTAACATTTATTTTTATTAAACAACTGTTTTCACATTAATAATATATACATTAGACCTCAAGGGGGGTGTCATGACCCCTCATGACACCCCCCTAACATGAGGCCGACATTCGCACTGTAAGAACATGAAACACATATAGGCTATGTTCCACATAGCCTATATGCGCTTTAAAGCCAATATTTTACAATCAGACCTCAATGGGGGCACCAGGACCCCTCCTGTAACCCTTTGAATGCCACAGAGGTGAGCAATGTACATCCCTATGGCATTCAATGCTGTCCATGGTGCTGAAAGCCATTTCTGAATTCCCCTACTGGCTAGGTAGGGAAGCACAGAGAATGCTGTTCAGACTGTTGTAGCTCCCCCTGCTGTTACTCCATAGGAGAGTACAGGGAAATCCCAGCTATGACAGCCTGAGGCAGGTGAAGTGTAGACTGTGAACTCCAACATCAGAGGCTGATATCGGAGTTTACTGAATGATTCGAAGTGTCACATTATAAAATGAACACACCCCCTTGCATACAAATGTATCTGATTATGCTTCATTTCCATATTGAAATGAGCAATTGTCGATTCAAAGAATACGAATTCGTAGACATGGTGAAGGCATGTCGGACTGATGTTGATGTGGATACGACACTGCTCCGACCTTTAGTGCATCTAGGCCATCATCTCTCATGTGATACATATTACATCTTTATCCACTAGGTATGGCTAGAATGTAGTGAGAGGAGGATGTGTAATAGTAGATGGTGTATCTTGTATATAATCTACTGGAGTTGGAAAATATTATGGGCCTTATTCGTGAAGTTAACCCTTTGAGAATGCATTTTCCATACCTCTCTGGCACTCAAAGGGTTAAAAATGTGCAGTTCTGGAGCAAACCATCTTCACCGTAGGGAATAGATGAAAATTCTACAAATACCAATTGATTTAAATGGGCTTTTTTAACCTCCTGAATGCTAGAGAGGTCTCCAATGCATTGCTAATGACTTCTCTAGCAATCGAGGGGTTAAATGTCCCAATTTAAAATCAATGTGCATTTTTATTTGTCCACTGTATAGTAGTCTACTTTTCCCAGTACATCTATATAATTATCATAAACTGGCTTCCTGTTCAGATAGGAAACCATCCTCTTCTTTCTGCAGACATATTGTGGTGAGTATTAACTCACTTCCATTAGAGTAAAAGCTTTTATTTCTAGGGCAAACCAACTGTATCATAGGGAACAAATAAAGAGTACTCACATTGCCATTGATTTAATTGAGACTTTTTAACCCCTGAATGCTTGCGAGGTCTCCAATAAATTGCAAAGTACTGGAGACTGCTTTAGCAATCAAGGGGTTAAAAGCCCTATTTAAAGAAACAATTAAAATATTGGTTCAAAAGACATTTTTGAGAACATCAGACATGACAATCCTGCAATACTATTAACTGAAGAGTCAAAAGGTGAGACTTACTAATATAGTTATGTGCTAACCCAGACACTGCAATCCATTTTCTAGCCCTACATCTACCTAATTTAAATTTAGAAAGCTGCTTACTGGGAAAATTGTCTCCTTAATGCTGATCGTACCAGGTAGTGGGCAGTGGGGAAATGCTTGAGTGCTTTGGGCCATTCCTTTCCATGGCACATTGTTTAACGTGATTTCCTAACAAGGCTCGGAAGAAATAGGTGTAACTTTCTGCCATTTCCATGTACATGCTATTGGGAGGTGTTGGGGGATGCTTGCATTAAATTTTTATCAGTGGTGAAGTGTGTTTTTGGTATGCACTAAAGTGATGATAAGCTCTAGTGCATACCCCAAAATGGCAGAACTTGATTTAGAGGCTAAATTTGTACATACCTGCAATTGTTCAGCTATGAAACAGATGTGTCATTACTTGCTAATAATCATACTACATGATGTATAAAGCAAAATCAGAGGAATTCACAAACATAGCAATTACATTATCTGAGGGTAATAATACTTTATTCTTACAAAGCACTACAAATTTGTATGCAGCACTGTACACAGAATTTTTCAGGTACAATGATTCCATTGACCATACAGCTTATAATCTAAGATTTGGTTCCTGAAGCACATGAAGATAAGGTGACTTGTCTGTGGTCATAGGGATCTGACACAGGAATTAAAACCAGGTTTTCCCTGGTTCACAGTCAATGTCCTGGCAATTAACCAACTAAACCATTCCTTTTCCTATCAGCTTTTTTTCTAGGTAATGCTATACTTTCAGATAATGAATCACAAATCATAACATTCCTAAAATCATATCATAACACTTAATTTCTGAAGTTTTAGTATGGAAAAATATACATTTACTGCTCTTTCTGTAAAAGAAACAAAAAAAACTATCACAAATTTAGAAGCAGATGCACTGTAATGCAAATTACATTTCTTTAGGGGAATTTTAAAAGAAGAAGCATCAAGGGTGTTGGGACCTTATGCAAACTGCATTTCATTTGTACATGTGAATATATTTATCCAATGTCATTATTTAAATCAAAGTCCCTGCCTGCAAGTTAAGTGTCTGTCATCAAGAAACACAAACATAATTGTCACACATTTTCTCCATGGTAGAAAACACATCAGCAGATTCATTAATGGAGTACTCTGTCATATCAATAACATTCATTTCAAAAGAGTAACAACTTAATGTCAGGAAAAGAAAGAAAGAAAGAAAGAAAGAAAGAAAGAAAGAAAGAAAGAAAGAAAGAAAGGAAGGACTTAAAATATTCTAATATGCTTTTTGCCTTTCAGAAAATTATGTTTTGATCCAAGAAACACAGTCTGAGAAGGTTTCAAGGGAAATAACACTCTTACTGAAATCCAACATTTTATTACGTAAGCCTACAATTTCCAGTGTACAGGAGTTATAAAGCATGCATACAGTTATAAAGAGCATTATTACACTGCATTTTACTGTAGATTTTAGTACCATTATACAGAAACACCAGAGACACGTAAAACTAAGTAAGGGTGGGACATTGATTTTGGCAGTCTGTACATGGAATTAAGTTGGATAAAGCCAAAAGACACAGGTATACGTTCAAATAAATCCTGTGAAAAATGTAGACGTTTACAGTAAGGTCTGTTAAATTGTGAAAATCCTTGCCCAAGGAGGTGGTTATGGCAGATATAATGGATACATTTAAGAGAAGATTAGATACCTTTCTTTCAAAAGGGAACATACAGGGTTATACTGTATATTAGTAGGCAGATCATGAAGTTCTGATAAAGACTAACTTATTTGGTAGCAGGAAACCTATAAAATTCTCAGTCACTGGAGTATGAGGTGAAGTTTGAACTTGATGGACTTGTGTCTTTATTCAACCTAATTCACTATGTTACTATGTTACGTTGCCTATTTGTTTATTCATAAAATGTAAAACATTTAAAGAATCCAGGTATATCCCTCACAAAAAACTTTCAACCAAAAAAATAAAATGAAGAGAAGGTGCAGAGCTAAACAAAAGTTTTTTTAGTGGCTAATTTTCTTGATCATTGCCTTTTTGACCATGAATGGACATGCTAGCCTAAATCTAAATATGGCTCCAGTGAGATTTGTATGCTAAGTAAAACATGAGCAATTCTGGCCCAAACCAGCTGCACCATAGGGAACAAATAAAAAAAGTGGTGGAAGATTCAGCCTTTGACTTTCTGCTAATCTTATAGCCCTGTCACCATCCTCACTTTCAACTTCAGCTGTGTCTGAAGAAGAGACGGATGCTGGAGTGATATATTCTAGATCTGCATCATCATCAGTCATCATTAGGTCATCCTCATCAGCAGCAGCAGCATCCCCTGACACTACTACCCTCATATTCCTCTAAGCTTTTGGAGATCTCAAACAATTTATTTTTACTTTTACTGTAACAAAGTTCCCTACTACTTTGAGGATGGGTGTTTTGGTTCTGTGTGTCTCACTGTCTGATTCAGCAGGCACTTCACCTGCTACACCATCCTCTGTTATGCTACTGCCAGCATCATCAACACTTGAATGCAACTTGTTGTCATCTTCAGAGTTCTTAGTATATGGTTCTTTATTTCTACTGGCACTGGTGGTGCTGGAACTAGTTTTGCTGGGACCTTGGAGTAGAGGGATCATCATGAATGACTGCACATGCTGCAACAAACATTGCTACTAGTACAACTACTGGAGCTGGATGCTGATGTAATTCTACTGCCACTACTACTAGGTGTCAAAGGTGCAGCACTTATAGCAGTAGAACAAGAGGTACTCGTCATATCTAATACAGCCTGTGTTGCTGGGTACTCAAAACAGGTGTGTGTGGGACTTGGACTTTGAAGAGGCAATGATGCTGAGGATGACTGATAGGGTGACTGTGCGCTTTTTGACATCTGTACTTGTTCAGGGTCAGATTTTCCAAAGGCTTTCTCAAACAGTTTATAGACAGGCACAGTGATCCTTAAAAGTGGCAGAAGATACAGCCTTTGACTTTCTGCTAACCTTATAGCCCTGTCATCATCCTCACTCTGAACTTCATCTGTATCTGAACAAGAGAATGATTCTTGAGGGATATATTCTAGATCTGCATCAACATCTGTCATCATTAGGTCATCCTCAGCAGCATCAGCATCAAATGACAGTTCTTGCCCACTACTACCCTTATATTCCTCTAAGCTTTTGGAGGTCTCAAACAATTTCATTTTACTTTTACTATAACAAATTTCACTACTACTTTGAGGACATGTGTTTTGGTGTCTCACTGTCTGATGCAGCAGGCGGATCAGCTGCTACACCTTCCTCTATTATGCTGTTGCCAGCATCATCAACACTTGAATGTGACTTGTTGTCGTCTTCAGTGTTCTTCTTATATGGTTCTATATTTCTACTGGCACAGGTGGTGCTGGACCTAGTTTTTCTGGGACCTTGACAAACTGCATCCTCCCTTGGAGTAAAGGGATGATCATCATTGATTGCACACGCTGCAACAACCATTGCTGCAGTAGGTTTCTTGGCTACTACTTTACTCTCACGTCCCTACACTGCTCCCCCCTCCCCCTTCCCCTTGTGTGTTTGCTGGACATTCTGCAACTACACTGTATTTTTTTTACTGTAAGCTATACAACACAACTGATGGAGCTGTATGATGCTTTACCTAAGCCCAGTCAGCTGTCTGTCACTGTCACCTAAGATATTTCATTTTGTATTCTTTTTTTTTTATTTCTTTTTTATTTATTTTTTTTAAGTTGTCCACCCTTATCACAGTCTATCCAAAAAAAATTAAAACTGAAAAAGAAAATCAACAATGTCTTTCGCCAGACTTCCCCACCCAGCACAGTGACAATAATAGCAAGATCAGCAAGCAAATAGGTTGCCTGTGTCTTGCCTGTCAGTCACATGGAATTTTGGAGTATTTGGGGGACAACCTCCTTCCTCCTTTCTTATCCCCTAGAGCAGTGTTTCTCAACTCCTGTCCTCAGGACCCACTAACAGGCCAGGATTTGATGATTTCCTTGTTAGAGCACAGGTGAATTAATCAACGTGAATGAGCCTCTGATCACCACGCCTGTGCTCTAGCAGAGGATTCCCTAAGTCCTGGCCTGTTAGTGGGCCCTGAGGACAGTAGTTGAGAAACACTGCCCTAGAGTGCCCCCAGACTCCCCTAATACAGAGAACAAATGTCCTACCTAAATGACTTCCTAAACTAAGCTTCAATTCCCCTTTATTTGCCTATCTCCTCTAGCTAAAAAACATGCTGCTCTCGCCTCTCATGGCTGCTGTGAGAGCCTGACAGCCTTTTATATGGCTGTAGAAAACTTTTGTGTGGTGTAGAAATATTTTTCTTCCCATTGATTTCAATGGACGTAAAAGACGGGAAAAAGCGAAAAAAAACGTCACTTTTCGCAGGAAATTTTTCGCCAAGCGGAAAGTGCCATTATTCACCGATATGGCTATCTCCTTTACATATTCGGTACTGAAACGTAATGTCCTAACACTATTCAGTTCAACTAATACAAAGAAAACATTTAATCGGGTTAAATGGATGTAACTTTCTTAAGAATGTGGGGTTGGGCCCATATATACTGCAAGGAATTCTATACTCAACCTCTCATTTTCAATCTCTTGATGGAAACTCTATTGAGCAACATAAGACGAAACCCATCCATATACAGTACTGAGAATGAAAATGCCACCTTAAAAATGGCAGCGTATGCTGATGATGTCCTTTTGTCCCCACTGCTCTTAAAGGAATAGTCCATCTTATTGTGAGCCAAAACCAATTATGAGACATCCAAGGTCTTGAATATAAACCTACATATTTCCAGATCCTCTTCTCTTCAGTGCCAGTTCATGTTCATGCTGAACATCGTAGATTCCTTAATTGGGGATCCACATTTCCCCTTCCATCTTCTCAATACCGGATCTTAATTTTTCCTCCTTAACACAGTCTGTCACTGAAGATCTAGCAAAATGGTCCCTTCCATTTATCACATGTTTGGGCGGATCAATATTATGAAGATGATGACACTGCCTAAAATACTGTATTTCCTCAATGCTCTACCCATTCACATACCTCACCACTCATCAGCTCCATTCAGTCTCTGATTTCAGCCTTTATAAGGGAACGGGAAGAAACCTTGCCTACGGATTTCTCTTCACAGACATCCTATGGATGTAGGGGGAGTTGATCTACCCAATTTTCAAATGTACTATAAAGCCAAATTTTTCATCTTCTCTCTCTCACCACCTAGCCGTTGGACTAAATCTCGGACATTCTAGGCCTGGTTGATTCTTTCTGATTCTCTCTGATCTGCTACATGTAGCACTGACCCTACTATTACAGATCAAGGAACATTTACTGAGGTTGTGGTGTGAAGTTAATGAGACTTTTCAACTTTCTCCTCCCATTTCCCATCTGAATACATTGTAGGTAACCCAGATTTCCAGGCCAGGATGGATTAACCCTATTTTTCTCTTTGGAAGAGTTGGGGAATCAATACTTTTCTCATCTTGGCTTCTGCGTCAAATCTTCTTACAGACTCTCTGAGAGGCCATCTGGAGGTTGACTTTGTCCCTTAGTGGGTATCTTCAAACAGGAGAAGAGATATTCAACCATGAGAATTGAAGAGCTTTGAAAAACACTTGACCACTCAGACAACCACTGTTTGTCCTTTATCCTTTAGTTACTCGTTACTATCCCAATCAACATCAATATCCAAACCTTACTATGTTACTATATGGGAACATGAACTGTCCCTTTCCCTAAACTTGTATCAATGGGCTACTGTCTTCCGACTTACTATAAATATGCACTTGAGTCAAAAACACGTGAATTAAATTATAAACTTATCACACACTGGTACATCACACCTGCACAACTCGCCTGCTTTTTGGACATGGCCTCTCTGCTTTGTTAGAGATGTCAGAAACAGGTGGTAGCCATGTTTCACATATGATGAACCTGCCCTTCGATATCCACCTATTGGATAAAAGTATCTCTTATTTTAGCCAAAATGCTTGGTTTTTCTCTCCCACATGATCCCTTATTTTTCCTCTTTTTATACAGGCTCCACATCCCCTTCAACCCCCCAGTCTGAACACTGTTGATATTATTCCTGCTACTGAGCGAAAGCACATATCCCTATCTACTGGAAGTCCAGCCACATCATCACCCCATATCCTCTTGGCTCTCTTAAGTGAATGAATTAGTATAGATGGAAAGACTCCACACCATTTCCATGGCTAGCCTGCCCTGCTTTTCGTCTGCATGGTCCCTCTGGTTACAATACAGAACACACCACTCCTCCCAACCATCTTAAATGCACAAAATTCCACCCTCTCTTTTCTTCTGATGTATGGAGTTGACACTCCTCCATCCTCCTCAGCCCTCGGTATTAGTCCACCAGCTGTAATGCAGGTCTCAATTCAGGTGTTTTCAGGTGTTAACTCTGGGCTTTGGCTGGAACCTTGCGGTAGAGACTTCCTCTACCATACCCCTTTTTCTTTTAATTTATTTTCCCTCCTCCTTCACATTTCTCCTCACTCCCTCTATGACTCTCCCTTTCACCAGCATATTCTTGTACCTCATTCCCTTCTCTCTAGACTCTAGTGGCAATACTACTCATGTGAGAGATAAACCTTACCTTGCTTCCTCTTGTATTTCCACTTCTCCCTCCTCCTAAACTCCTAGACATAGATTTCTCACATGCCTCATCTGTATAATATAAATTGCTAGGCTGCGAAGCTCCCTGTGTGCGTAACAGCACATGTGCAGTAGACACTGCTGGAACGATGCAGTCATGAGCAGTAGAGACTGGCTGAACGAGCTGATACAAAGCGGGGTGCTCCGAATGGCTCACTGCCTGTCTCTGCTTCTGGCACCGGGGCAGCAGCCGAGGCTGCTGGGTGGAACTTTAGCCCATGTACGCGGGCTTTCATACTAGTTTAATTATAATTCTCTATTAGCCCCCAATGCAATGCTGTTTGTGTCAGGTTTTTTCTTTGTTTTATGTTACCCACTGCATTGTTATACATATTTTGACCTATTGATTGTTTGTACTTGTAAACTTCTCATGTATCTTTTGAATATGACTCAATAAATGGGCTTTTCATCCTTTGAATGCTAGAAAGGTCTGAAAGAAGTTTTATTTGCCCACTTTAGTGTATTTGGTTTATCCCAGAATTGCCTCAATAAGTTTAGTCCCACCATACAGTGTTGTTACCTGATAAAAGCTGCCATCTAGTTGACGATAAGTTAAAATGTATCTTTGATGCTTTTACTTTTGTATTAAAGCCCCCCAAAACTGTGTCTGCATGCTAATTAGATGCATAGCACATTTTGCTCCCATAAGAGAATTTTCAGGCTTTCAGTACAGATAAGGTTAAATATTTTGATATGCTAAGTGATTCAATTGGGCCCAAAGCTGAAATAATGCCACATTGGGCCGTTTTCTGGAATACAAAGATGAGCATTTCTGGGGAAAATCAAGGGTACCATAGGGAACAAATAAAAATTTCCATTGCTTTAATGAGTGCTTATAACCCCTTGAATGCTACATAGGTTTGTAGATCTCTCTAGAAAAGAAGATGTTAAAAGCCACATTTAAATTAATGGGAAGTTGAGGAAATGTTTTTTTTGTCCCCATGATGAAATTGATTTGCCCATGAATTGTTCTTCTGAATAAGGCCCATTGTGTGATAGTCAGGGGAATGTACAAATGCTCTTTTACACTAATAAAGGCTCAAGAGAGCTATTTTTGCATGCTCGCCCAACCTTAAAACTATATACAACAAAAATGTCTGCTTTGCACAGCTAGGAACAAGGGGCAGACTGTGTGGGAGTGTATGGGTGTTTATGATCATCTGCACCTTAATTTTCTCTAGAAATGGGCAAACCCAATCCTCTGGAGATACCAACATTGCATGTTTTCAGGAAGGATATCCCTGCTTGAGCACACATGCATCAGTTAAGCCTTTGAGTGCCATAGGGGTACGCAAGCATTGCTAAGCAATGCATTGCGTACCCCTCTGACAATCAAAGGGTTAAACATATTGAGCCTCTGATTTATTCCCTTGTATACAAGCAGAGATATCAGAAAAACATGCAGTTTTGGTTGCTCTTGAGGACTGGATTTGCTTTCCCCTGTTTTGTGGTATATACTAAAAAGTCACAGACAAAATCAGCCCTATATTTTCTATTTCTCTGCACTTACTATTGTTCAGGCTTGCTTTAGTTAGAGGCTTGCACCGGCAGAGCTTTGTCTATTAGATGTGCTAAAGGTGTTTTTACATAAGCACATGTGTAGGACTTTCAGTATTAAGTATACATGCACTTAGAACTGATTCACAGCTGTGATTTGGATTTTCAGTCCAGATTAAGATAAGTGGGTGCTTGTTATTAGGAAGCGTTAGTGTTAATTTAACTTGGCAACAAATAACAGACCTTTAGTCAATGTATCTATAGTTAAAATTATGCATAAAACTATACTATGAATCTTAAAAGTTTTAGCTAAATTCTCTAACTAATGAGCATTACTTGTATATATGTGAGAGATCCACTTTAAAGGGTTTAGCTTTTTAGCATGCATATGTACAATTTTGCCTGTATTTTCTTTCTAGGGGGAATGAACACAGAAAGGAGAAGCATCTCTCCAGGTCCATATAAATTCCCACTGGAAGGAAAATAAACATTTTGCCCATCCCGAGAATATTCTTGTTTTACTCGGCAGAAAATGTCCTACAATATATGCTTTTTCATAATGAAAATGTATATGGATCCTTTAAACCAATCAATATGAATAGAATACACTATACGAGTTTGGAAAATATTCTACTTATATTAACCTCAAGCTGTTTATAAGAAAGGACATTAAATCCCCAAAAGTTTACATCTGCAACCAAATGTATTGATGTCACAGGCATATTTTCACAGAGCTTGCAGAGTTCTGCATTACCTTTGTTTTATTTACAATAAAATGTGTTAAAAGAATTACCGACCATGCCAAATAAAACAATCTGCAAGGCCTAGCATTTTTAGAGATGAGTAATCGTTCCTTTGGGAAAAGTAAAAACAATTAAAATGAGTTTATAGAAGTAGAACTAAAATGTCATTTCCGATTCTTCTGAAAAAGTCTAAATAGGATTAACTTGTAAAGCTATGTTTAGCTTCAGGCCAGTTCAAAGAATTGTTATCAACTGTTGCATATGGCTGTGCCAGAGATAATTTCTGTAATATTTATTTTATTACTTTTTCCAGTTGCTTGGATGTACATTTTGGTTTCTTTAGTTACAGTAAAAATGTAATTGTTTCTTTTTTTTAAGTAAACTTATATAATGCAGGTGAATTCAATTTATTCTTTTAATAACTTCCCAATACTTCTAAATATGACATCCGAACACTGTGTGGGGGATGTGCTAAACCATTGGTTCAGCTCATTTTCTATGCTGGAATACTGACTTCCTACTCATGCAACTGCACCTCCAGGAATATACTAAGTCATCTGAATGCATATTGGTACACACACATTCCTCCATCTTAAGCTTTAATGAGAGCAAGCAGTTAACTCCTTGAGGAAGATGCACTAAAGTTTGATGAGGATGGTGATGTTGTGTTGGATCTGTATCAAGGGCCCATTGCCAATATGCACTAACATGTCATCACCATTATACCCCCATCAATCAGCCAACAATCCACCCTCATTTTCATAAATCCACCATGCATTCAACAGGTTTATGATTCTGCAGTTAACACATAGACACTGCCTCATTTCCACATGGATATGCAAGTTAAATAGCCATTGATGTATTTATGTGGGCGTGCATATATGTTAATGTGGATGTTTAGATGAGGCTCACTGCACAGTCACATCCTCACACATCACTCAGAGGTGCACCACTGGTCTTGTGTGTGTCTGGCGACAGGATTTCTGGGGTGTTATACCTGGCTTAGCTTGTGTAAGATTCAACATGAAAAGAGACTAGGCCAAGGTAGTGTCTGCTCACAAACCCCTTCTCTGCTGATGAATGTGTCTGTTTAGTCTCAGAAAAAGTCATGCTGGGTCTTCGGTCCCTGAACCCCACAGGGTTACACTATGTATATGTTGCAGCCACCATGATCAGATAGCACTGTCCAGAATGTGGAATGAACTTTGCTTGTGCTTTGAGTTTTGTTTTTTATTTCAGCAGATAGTGAATGTTTTCCATTTACAAGGAATCTCATGATACTTAATAATATTAGAGACACACAATATAATTCAGATATTTGCTAAGGTCCTTGAGGTACTCATAATTTAACCCTCTGAGTGTCAGCAACACATTGATCTGCAATGTGTTGCTTGCCACACTGGCACTCAAATGGTTGAGTGGGGGCTGCCATTCTTGGTGCTGAGGACTCTCTTCATTCTTTCTTCTCCCTCCTGTACCTCCCTAACACACCAACACCTTAAGACTAGGATGATATGTTGGTGATCACAGTCTCTTCCCCTACCCTTGCATCCCTAATTCTTAGTGCATATGACGATATGTGGCTTTATCGCCAAGGAGATGTGCTTCACCATAGCATCGAACCTTAGTTCATCTCTCCTCCCACCTTTGTACATATTAGTTTACGCATCACTGTTCTTTGAGACTTGCAGGAGCTTATAACACTACAGTGTATTACCATATTAACCATTGTATTGTTGGAAAATAATTTGCCATCATCTGGGCACTGTAACCATATTGTTAATACTGTGAATTTATCGGTTACATATTTCTGCTTAAAAAAGAGAAATCCCCCAAAGTTTCATTAAGTCTATAGCAGATACACCAAGTTTACCACACATTATCATAATTCTAACCCTTCTCCTACCTCTCTGAGACAATGGGGGTTAATAACTAATGAGTGATAAATAGATGATAATGTGGAGATGACTTCTCCAGCTTTAGTGCATAGGCTTTATAGAATAACATAGGAACTGGAGAAGTTATCTTAGCATTATCACCTCTTTATCACGCTTTAGTACTGAATCATTGCTGTATTTATGTTTTAGGGAGGAATGAGCTATACCCATTGCACCCATTACTCTTTACTTAAAGGGACAGTAATATCCCATAAAAACTTTTTATAGTTTTATAGAGGAGAAGAAAATAAGCTGAATGGCACAAAAGCTATCTCTCAGACTGCTATGGTTTGAGAGGAATAGGCATTGAAAGTTCCCCCCTCCTTCCCCTTCTCCTGGCGTCAGCGTCTAGCTGACAGCAGGAGATCCCGGTCCAGGGACAAGCGTGCGGCTCTGCAGCAAAGCCAAAATCGCATTATTGCAAAAGAATTACTTCATTAGAAACATTTACAAAGTGTGCCTGGTTTGGAAGCACACTTTGTAGACCTTTCCAATGAAATAACTTTTTTGCAATAATGTGATTCTGGCTCTGCTGTAGAGCCTCATCGAGTCGTGCGACTCAAATCTCCTGCTGTCAGATTTACTGCTTTACAGCTGACATCAGGTGGAGGGGAGGGGGGGAACTTTCAATGCCTATATCTCTCAAACCGTCATGGTTTGTGCCATTCAGCTTATTTTCTTCTCCTCTACAAAACTATAAAACGTTTTAATGGGACATTACTGTTCCTTTAAGTAAACTCTGCAGTAATGGTTGCAATGGGTATAGCTCATTCCTCCCTAAAACTAGAGTATACCATGACAATGGCATGTTTATATGTCAGTACTATAAAGTATGCCAATGCAAATTGCATAGCAATGCACTGGATACCTTTCTATCATTATTAACATTTGGAGCTGTTTCCCTCAGAACTGGTCCACTTTTCTACTAGTAAAGTCACTTATTCCCAATATGTTTATCTTGTTAAATAAATCCTGGACAGCCCATGCAGTATATGATATGTGCCAAACGCCACATTGCTAGTGGGTGTAAGAGTGAAATTGTACTATGTATAAAATGACTCTACCTTTGCATTTATCAGTGATGTTAATCTTTCAGTTCCCGATGAAAACACAGAAGAAGTTTGCTGTTTGTATGGTTCCTCAATGTTATCCTTAATCTGCAAAACATATAAAGAAAGAGAGAAGACAATTACAGGAAAACTGCTTGTTTATAAAACAAACCAAGTATTTTCTGACTACAAGTTTATTTATTTTTTTACAAATTCCCTCATCTTATAGTCCTACCTAACCATACAAACAAGTGATCAAAGTCAGTATATGACAATACCTTTGCGATTTGGCTAACATTTAAGTTTCAGGGCAAGCTTTCGAGACCAGCCACCTCCCTTTATCAAGTCAAAAGCAATACCAACTATCAAAATGAAATATAATAGAAAGAGAGAAAATACATGGGTAAAAAAAATACAAATTGATAAACTACAGACCATACCAGTTTAAGTATGATAAAATCCCTTGGTCAATGTGGAGAGAGGAGGGTGGACTGTTTAGTCAATGTTTTTGTGATCACTGTCACCTTTTGGTCAATGTTTCATGATTGTCACCTTTTCAGAAAGGTGATAGCGATGACCAAACGGTTGACTATTAATAACATTTTTCTTTTTAATGCTTCTTAAAGGGATAGTAATGTTTCAAAATAAAAGCAGCTCCAATTAATCTTCATAGTATTTGGACCACGGAGAATGTTATTTCAATACTGTCAGAGTTGTAGTTCAAGAGTAATTGAATGATAAAGTATCCCCTTCCCGCCCCTTTTACTGATGTAACATTGCTCACCTCAGAACAGAAAGATAGTGTCCAGATGGCTTGCAGAGAGGGACTATCTTCAATTAGCATAATGGAAAACCCTGAAAAAACCTATCAAGGTGGGCAAGGTTTTCCTTGTTCTCACAGTAAGAAGATTGTCCCTTGCTGTGAGCTGTCCAGTCAGGAGACCAGATTACACATATGAGGGGAGGTGGCTTACACGAGGTAAAAGGGACGGGAGGGGATACTTTATCATTCAATTACTCTTGAACTACAACTCTGACAGTATTGAAATAACACTCCCCATGGCTCAAGTACAATGAAGATTAATTGGAGCTGCTTTTATTTTGAAAAATTACAATCCCTTTAAGTCCAGTGATTGCTGTTCTTGTTGGACATTTTTTTTCCAAAGCTTGCCAGCTGTGGCCAAAGGACGTTCACATGGAGTGGAAAAATACAATTAAAACAAAATTATATTTTGATTTTCTTATAATATTATTTACCACCTCAAAGGAACATTAATACCAAAAGATTAAATAGGTTGACTTAATTATACATATCATTTACTTAAAGCGTAAAATTAATTATTCATATTTTACATGTCTAAAATATAATCCTAACTTGTTTTTTTTAATGCATGTGAAATCTTCTTGCTCAGAGAGCATTTATTTCATTTTATTTGTGCTGTTTGTATTGAAAGATAAGAATGGAGGAAGAAGTAAGCAGTATAGGTGGTAAACGGAGCCCGCATACCCCTGACCCAATTATTCCCATCACCCTGGCATTGTACCTCTGGGGAAGTCTATTGAAGAAGGTGGAACTGGCTAGCAGAATGAGCAGCAGCAGCATATGGCCACTGCCTGTGTCTGTTGTTACTGCTGTCAGTGGGCCTTCTTCTGTGGAGATGGAAACTATGACTGCAGGGAACCCTCTATCACACTTGTCATCCCGAACCACTCCCAAAGAGCAGCAAAAGACTGATGGTGGTTATGAGACTTAGGGTGATGGTGGAGCAGCTGGTGTGAAGGAGCTTATGAGAGTGTGTTTTTTTAAAGAAAAGGGAAAAATAGAACCAAAAGGGGATGGGTATCTCCTCCACCACCAGCACTGACATAGTAAGTTTTCTGGTGCTATAATTCCTGAAGTTCATCTGTCACAGCAACAGGATGATGATGAGAGGGCTAGTGTGCCACAGACCCACATGGCCGCCATGGGACTGGGTTTAGAAACCATAGGTTTCACTTGCCACCAGTTCTCCTGGTCCTAGCTGTAGTGCTGATGCTGAGACATCAGTATCATCACCGCCCCACCCAGTGAAGGTGATACTGGAGGAAAAGAAGAAGTTCATTCTTCTCCACCTTTCCCCTCACTGCAATTATAAAGGGTGTGGGAACATTTTTCCATCGAGCCAGGTATAGAAAAAATCAAAGAGAAACCCAGCCTGGAAGTTCGCTGATGAGAGTAACAGCTGTGTCTTCATCATCTTCTTGTGCTACGGTCTGAGTGTGCCCATTGTCCCTGCTCCAGCACCCTCAGCATCCTCTTCTCCTCCTCTGACAAACCACCATTACCTTTGTCACCACCTCCACCAGCTGATAGTGAGTCTGTAGATGTGCATATCTGGCAGTTCATCCACCCATTGCACATTATGTGGTGCACTAACCACACATGGCAATAGTGGATAGCATGGGGAAAGCAATTGGATACAGAGTATCAGCAAGCATCTGCAGACATTCCATCCTGCTGAATACACATGGAGGATTCATATTTTAATGTCTTCTACCTTGACATCATGTATCCTTTGAGGAGAGGAAAAATGCCATAGGACAGAAGTACTTGGTTTCTTGGGGGATGGTTTTAAATGAGTGACCTAAGTGTCAAGGTGTTTGGTTGAATTGTGCCTATTGCTTAAATGAGAGCAGATGTGTCAATTGTTGTGATACTTCCCAGTTCTTGAGCTCAGTGCCTAGGGAATCCAGCGGCACCCCAACAAAGCCTAAATGTACATCTGAGGTTAGTTGGTGTTCCTGTGTACTGGGAACTTGCCCTTCATTTTGGAACTGATCTGCCCTTTTAGGTGAGATTAGTCTAATATGTATGTGGAAATTTCTCCTCTGTAATGGACCTAGACAGCTAAAACATGATGCTTCTGAGCAGTGACTAGTTCTAGAACAGGCCATTGTGCTGTTTGTTTGCCCTCAGAGCCTCTCATGTTTTGGATATGTATTTTGAATTCTTTTATGGAGTCAACCTAAGAGTGAAGGTTAATCCAAAGGTGTAACTCTTGCTCTCAGTGGCTAGGGAATCCAGCTGCTCCTCACTGACAAGGCTCAAGAAGGCAGAAACATATGTCTGGGGTTAACTTGTTTTCCCATGCAGAGGGGACTTGCCCGTTATTTTGGAACTGGACTGCCCATTTGGGGGATTAGTCTAATATGTGGAACTTTCTCCTTTGTAATGGAACTAGGGAGCTAAAGCGTGAGACTTCCAACCAGTGACTATCCATACACAGGCCATTGTGCTGTTTGTTCATCCTCAGACCTTGTCACATTTTGGATATGTATCCTGCAAGTATGAGATGTTTTTGATGCCTTCCAAATAAAGTTTGGGTTGGTTGGCAGATCATTGCAGAAGATCTGTGTACCTTTATTGCTTTTAAAATATGGCTTGTGGTGGTGGGGGTGTTGGCATGAATGAGCAGTCTATGATTCTTGTCATTTCCTACTCTTCTAAGTCATACTTCTCTTCACCAGGAGCCATAGGTGTTATTTAAAATGATAGAAATCTTGGCACATTCTATGACACATCATCAGCACTTCTATACTGTGTTCCAGTGCCCCGGGAACTTTAAGGAGCCCTTCTGCTGCTGCTAGTTGTGGCACCTCTTACATCTTGATGGTGTTTCTCCCAATCAGACCTGTGGCTGGGCTTCAGGTGGGATCTCAGTGAGTAGGAGCCTAGATGTGAATTTGCTTTCCCCTGCTCTCATGCTTCTTATATTGTCCTGTCCTTGTTGAAAGTGTCAAGATACCATTACAGGAATTTCAAAGCACCACACAAGATAGTGCAGAGTCAGTGCAGGGAATTCAGCAGTTGATGCTGGAACACCTTCTTGAGGTAAATTTGACAGGACAGTTTCTGAGGAAAGGAGTAATATATCTCCTTTTTCTCAGAAATTCCCTCAAGAAGAAAAATTAAACTTGTGCACATCCTTGATGATTACTTAAAATAAGGTTCTCTGAGCAAGCAAAAAGAGAAATAGGTTTATTATTTAGATATTGCCCCTTTATGAACAACTACATCAACTTTCCACCAATATCAGAGCAATTTTCCAGACAAGAGTCAATCAATAAATATTGAAGAGGAACTATCAACTTTCCAAATCTCCCCCTAAGTGGGAGCCACTGTTTTTAAATGATTGCATGATTATTCTAGATTTTAGAGGCCTAAAAAGGTAGAGGGATGTGATTTTCTGCATAAGTGAGTAAATAATTATGCAGCTTTATCAGGCAGGTCTGATAAAAATCTCTGTTGAGAGTAGAAAAACAAAAATCACAAGGTATAGGCAGTATAAATAGCTACATCTAATGAGTCTTAATGAGAATAAAAGCTCCATAGGGGGCAGGATCATTTTAAGCATACATTTATACACTTACAGAAATGTTTAGGATTTTCAAAAGCATTTTGAACAAATTCCATCTTTTTTCTACAATTTTATCTTTGACATTTACATCCCATTGAATTTCCTCTAATACACTGTAAAATTAGTCTTTATTTAAAGCTGAATGTTTTAGTTGAACACTTGTTAATGAGTTTCTCATAAAAATGAGAAAGAATACTGTATTATGGTCACTGCTACAACCATACCTGTATATTGTATACCATTTGTGAATTGTTTTGAGACCACTAGTTCCAGCAAGTAAGCTTGTCTATATAATTGAATGTTAGCCCAATAAAAAGTATTATTACATACTGTGATACTCATTCATTTGTCCCATATATATACATGCCACAAAAAATGTAAATGGCTAAATAGGGACACTTTTGTTGTGGTGGTGTTTGGTAGGGGTTTGAGTGGAAGGTGGATCATTACTGAGATGTTTAAGGTTATTGACACTACGGGAAGAGATTCAATAAGCAGTGGTAAAGAGGTGATAAAGTGGAGATGAATTTTCCAGTTTATCAATTCTCAAGTCCCTTTGCTATTCTATAAAGCCTACACACTTACATCTCAAATTTGAAGAAATCTTAGTGCATAGGCTCCATAGAATAACAAAGGAATTGGAGAAGTAATCTTCAATTTATCACCTCTTTATCACCACTTAGTGAATCACCCCCCTCATTTTGTAACTCAATATATCTGAGCAAGACAAAAATATTTTAATTACACAGACTAATTTATATACACATATACTGAAAGTTAAACATTATTGTGAATTTTATTGCTGTGGAGCAATGTTATACACTTACGTACACAACATAGAGTCTTATCTTCTAAAAAAGAAGGACATCATTGTGTTGAAAGAGGGACAGAGGGATTTGGGTCTCAAAGAGGGGCTGTCCCTCCTAAAGAGGGACACTTGTGAGGTATGTATGTGTATATGGTTATTATTTTACTGCTGAGTAAAACAAGGTACTCCCACTGAAGGGAGATATTACATTGCAGTATTTTTTAAGTTAAAATACAATTTTCTATTGTGGTCAGCTCTTTCTATCACTTACTATGGAGAGCCATAATCTGTGTCTCAAGCATTCTTAGAGTGTATTATATTCATAAAATTGCCTTTCAGATAATATCTGCATTTGCTAACAGTTAAATAAAAAAAAAAGTATAATCATTTTGAAAGAAAAATTGCCCTGCCTTGGAAGCACATTAATTTCAGCAGTAGTAACCATATGATTGCCAGTGGGATATGCATTTACAATCCAAGAGTTAAAAATATTTTTTCATTATAATATTTAAACACTGTTTCAATCAATGGGAATATGGGGGCATCCTTTTTGTCCACTATGGTGTAGCTGGATTGTTTTAATACATTGCACATCAGCCTCATTATCTTTCAAAATGATGGCCAAGTGGCAGATGAAACAAACAATGGGTATTGGCTATGCATTACAGAATTATATACTTTCTGCAATCAATACCTTTTTTGTATACTGCACAAAAACATCCCACAGAGTTTTTCTCAACAGCAGAATATGGTGTCTAATTTCATTATAAAAGCTCATATAATTGTATACATCATTCAACAATATCACAGGTACCTCCTTAAAAAGAAGGCAACATGTAATGT
This sequence comes from Rhinophrynus dorsalis, assembly GCA_037306005.1. Lineage (NCBI taxonomy): Eukaryota > Metazoa > Chordata > Amphibia > Anura > Rhinophrynidae > Rhinophrynus > Rhinophrynus dorsalis. The sequence continues at coordinate 218,233,205 of CM074718.1, read as the reverse complement.
ATTCTTTCTAGAGTCTCTGTCAACTATTTCTAAGAAGAGAGCTCTCCATTCATAACAAAATGTTTTGCTTTCTTAATCGCCCTTGTGAACCATTTATAAATTTAAATATATCAGCTTCCTAAAGAAATAGAGGAAATAAAATACCTTTATAACAAAGAAATACTATTTTCAAAAAGATTTAATTTATGGTTTTCTATTCAGACAAGTTGCTTAAGGGCTTATATTTTAAATCCTAGGGCAAGCAAGCACTTACTGCTTTAAGACGAGAGTTTCAAGTATAAATTTAAATAAACGACCTTCCTCATATTTTCATCTTTGAGAATCTGGTGACTATTGTTGTAGCTTCACTTGTAGTCATCACTCAGTACAAAGGTAATTAAAAAAAAATCATGTGTATATAAAAGAACTTAATTCTTGAAGGTTAGCAAAGTGTTTTTTGCACCATAAACCTACAGAAGAAGCAATTTGCTTTCTTTGTTTCGTTTAGTAAACATACATTATGATTGTTCTGCAACAAAATAGTCCTTGATTAAAAATAATACCAATAAATATATAATAGCATTTCCTTGACTAGTTAAACTTCACCTTAAAGTCATGAATTCATATTAACGTTCTATTTACTAATCTAATAAAATGCAATGTATTTATGAAAAATAATTTCTGTTAATGAGAATACTGAAGGAATCGATTGCCTGCCCTCTAAATTGCAGATTGTTGGTACTGCAAAAACCTAACTACATCTACCACAAGGTGTGATAAAGAGGTGAAATGACTTTTCCAGTGTGATGATAATCTTTCCTAGCCATATGCTATTTTGTTGATCAGTGTACTTAGATATCTCAATTTTGAGAGATCTTAGTACATAGGCTTCGTAGAATAACATAGGTCCTGAAGAGTTTACCACACTAGAGAAGTCATCTCCACTTTATCACACCTTAGCGCAAACTCCCTATGTGTCCATATATAATAAGCATGCTAAATGAGCTCCTATGTCATAGTATGATTCACCCAGAACAAAATCCTTTAATGCCACCTATGTAAAAAAAAGTGATTTGGGGCATTATGAACAAAGCAAAATATGATACATTCTGGAACAAACTAACTCTTCCACAAAGGACAAATGAATATTCTCATTGAGTTGAGAATATATGGGTCTAGAACCACATTTAAGCTTTTCAGTGCTAAAATGGGTTTGCAGAGCAAAGCAATGTATTCCATACCCCTCTGGTACTCAAAGGGTTAAATCAGTGAGCATTTTGACATTTTTTATGATGCAGTTGGTATGTTCCAGAATGGCTCATTGTTTGCTTCCTGGGCCATATTCAGGAACCCATAAACATGCAATTCTGTGGGGAACCAACTGTAGAGTGTTGTGACCTCTCTAGCCTTTTCATTTGTCCTCTATGGGTCAGACGGTATGCTATAGTATTACTCATATATGGCCCTTTGTATTTATTTCCTCTACACTTAGTCTGAAGAAAGCCTATGCTTGGGATCAGATGAATGGCACACCCAACAACATCCACCAACTCCCTCATTGTCCTCACTTACCCCTTTAAGGGGATAGTATGACCTAAAATGAATAGGGATCATAACATTTTAATCATGATGTATTCCACACCAGCATGAGAAAAAATACAGTAACGTGCAAAAGTTTTAGGCAGGTGTGAAAATGCTGTAAAGTACGAATGTTTTCAAAAACAGACATGATAATAGTTTATATTCATCAATAAAAAAAATGCAAAGTGGGTGAACAGAAGAAAAATCTAAATCAAATCAACATTTTGTGTGACCACCCTTTGGCTTAAAAACAGCATCAATTCTTCTAGGTACACTTGCATACAGTTTGTTAAGGAACTCAGCAGGTAGTTTGTACCAAACATGTTGGAGAACTAACCACAGTTCTTCTGTGGATTTAGGCAGCCTCAGTTGCGTCAGCCTCTTCATGTAATCCTAGACAGACTTGATGATGTTGAGATCAGGGCTCTGTGGGGGGGGGTTACCATCATATCCAGGACTCTTTGTTCTTCTTTATGCTGAGGGTAGTTCTTAATTACTTTGGCTGTATGTCTGGGGTATTTTTCATGCTACAGAATAAATTTGGGGCCAATCAGATGCCTCCCTGATGGCATCGTGTAATATTTGCCTGTACTTCTCAGCATTGAGGATACCAATACTCCATATGCAGAAATGCGGCCCCACCCTTGCAAGGAACCTCCACCATGCTTCACTGTTGCCTGCAGACACTTATTCTTCTATCGCTCTCCAGCCTTCGGCAAACAAACTGCTTTTCCTACAGCCAAGTATTTCAAATTATGACTCATCAGTCCAGAACACCTGATGCCATTTTTCTGAACCCCAAATCCTGTGTTTCCATGCATAGTTGGTTCACTTGGTCTTGTTTCCACGTCAGAGGTATGGCTTTTTGGCCACAAATCTTCCATGAAGACCACTTCCAACCAGATTTCTCCAGACAGTGGATGGGTTACCAGGGTCCCTTGAAAGTTCTGCCTGAGAGAGACCTTGCTGATGCAATATAACTACCTTGCGTTTTTTTTTGCTGTGCTCAGTCTTGCCATGGTGTATGACTTTTGACATTAAACTGTCTTCAGCAACCTCACCTTGTTAGCTGAGTTTGGCTGTTCTTCACCTAGTTTTATTCCTCTACACAGCTGTTTCTGTTTCAGTTATTGATCATGTTTCAACCTACATATTATATTGATGATCGCTAGCACCTGTTTTGTATAATTGTTTAATCATACACCTGGCTATATGCTTACAAAATCCTTGACTTTGTGCAAGTGTACCTAGAATAATTGATGCTGTTTCGAAGACAAAGGGTGGTCACACCAAATATGCATTTTGTTAATTGATGAATATAAAATATTAACATGTCAATTTTTGAAAAGTATCTTTGCCTTGCATTTTTTTCACACCTGCCTAAAACTATTTAGACACGTAAACCCTAAACTGTTTCCTAAATGTTGATGTATAGAAAGCTGCTTACCACCATTTAAACATTATTTGTTTATGCTAATTCCTAGTTTGTGATTAGTACAATGTATGACATAATATAGAATAACAAGCATAAAGGAGAGATGAGTCTCTACAAAATGATAAGAGTGGGGTTCTAATAACAGAGAAATTATCTGTATACATTGTATCCATTTTTTAACAAGCTTCATAACAAATGCAGCCAGTAGTCACTCTAAGCATTAATTCATTTATTCTTTGTAGCACTAGCCACCATACATATTAATTTGAGACAAATTTGAAACCGTTGAACCAGTTAAATATTTTTTAACCATGCTGATTAGTAACATGATGTTTAAAAGGATATGAACCCTTTTCCTTATAATTGATACTGGGGAGTATGTATGAAGGCTGTATCTTAGCTACTAAAGACCAGCTGTAATCAATGTGGTCCGGTCATTCAAAGACAGACTTAGTTAGTTTCAGAGATAATTCAAATCTACCTGCATGTTCTACTACTCATTTTTCTCTAAAATAAATAGAAATTAAACTTTGAGCTTTAGTGACAGTGTAACACTTTATGCTAATTCCCTTTACAGTATGCTATTAGATCACTAAGCTTGAACCACTGCTCACTGGTAACAGACCCACATACACTGTTTCCGTGCACTGAAAATCCCAGGACCATACAAACATATTGCTTCTCCAGTATTGGTCCATTTCCCAATGTTAATCCTACAACCACATACACTGCTTCCCCATCCTTGATCCACTGCCCACTGGTAATCATAGAACCACATACAGTGTTTCCTCAGCCTTTATTCACTGGTAAGAGAAGAACCACATGAACTGCTTCCATAACCTTGATCCACTATCCACTGTTAATTATACAGCCACATATACTGCTTCCCCAACATCTGTCCAGGGCCGGATTTTCCGTAAGGCAGAGTAGGCATCTGCCTACAGGCGCACCCTACAGAGGGGCGCCTGCCACTACAATTTATTTATTTATTTTTATTTTTTTTCTTGCGCGGCTTGACATGCCGCTCCGAGCCGCCAGCCGCCGCATTGCAAGCTGTGAGCTCTCCCGGCTCTTTAGCAATGCAGAGCGCTGGGAGATAAAATCTCCCAGTGCTCTGCATTACTAAAGGGAAAGCCGCGCGGGAGCTCCAGCAGCTCCATGTCTGTGCACAAGCACAGATCTCTCCAGCCGCTGGACCACCAGGGACATAGGAAACGGATGTGGGGGAGAGAATGAGGCTTAACCCTTTGAGTGCCAGAGTGGCACACAACGCATTGCAAAGCAATGCGTTGTGTACTACTCTGGCACTCAAAGGGTTAATTTGGAGATAATGGGAGCAATGTGAGGTCATTATGGGGATGATCATGGGGGGCAAACGATGTGCTGATGGGGGGGCAATGTGAAGTCAATGTGGAGGTGATGGGGTCAGTGTGGAGCTGATGGGGGGGCAATGTGGAGGTGATGGGGTCAGTGTGGAGCTGATGGGGGTCAATGTGAGGGAAAGTTGAGATGATGAGGCAATGTGGAGCTGATGGAAGGCAATGTGGAGCTGATGGGGGGCTATGTGAGGGCAATATGGAGATATGGAGCATTGTGGAGATGACGGGGGGGGGGCGCTTCAGATATCTGTGCCTACAGGCTCCTGATATATAAATCCAGCCCTGCATCTGTCCACTGGTAATCACAGAACCAGATATACCACTTTCCCAGCAGTGTATTTGGAAAAGGGCAGCAGTAGGGTCTTACACATCTTCCCTAATAAAGAAATAAAAACAATAATACATTCATATCTTAAGTAAAGACCAGCAATGTCCCTATATCCTGAGCCAGCTGGAGTTACTGTATCCTGATGATCCAGCTGAGGTCAGAACGGGGCAGTGGTAATGAAAGAAGTCAGTTTGGTATATAATTATAGGGGGGGTTGCCAGCACTAAATGGTGCATTACACATGTCACCGGCATGAAAAGGGTGACATGAGAATCTCGCCAGTGTCAAATGGGCGAGATTCTGATGTTACGGGCTTAAGCATCGCTCATATATACAATTTAAACAGAAAACATCACAGACCTTGAGGCTGACTCTTCTTTTGCCAACAAGTTTGGTTTGGCCATCCATACTTGTACTGAGAGTCAGCCAAGTGTACCCCTCAAGGTCTGTGATGTTTTCTGTTTAAATTGTTTCAATGAGCAACTCTTAAGCCTGCAACATGAGAATGTCACCCTTTTGATGCAGGCAAGATTCTCATGTCGCCCTTGTCATATTGTGAACATGTTTAATGCGCCGTTTAGTTGATCACCTGATAGTGGGGATAGTAATGTTTCACAAAAACAGCAGCTCCAAGAGTAATTGAATGATAAAGTATCCCCCTCCCGCCCCTTTTACCAAGTGTAACACTGCTCACCTCAGATATGGTATCTGGTTGCTTGACCAGACAGATAACAACAAGGGACAATCTTCTTACTGTGAGAACAATGAAAACCCTGCCACCCTTGACAGGTTTTTCAGATTTTACCCTTATCTTAATTGAAGTTTGTCCCTCTCTGTAGTCTACCTGGGCACCTCCCTTCTGATCTGGATGAACAGTGTTACATCAGTAAAAGGGGCGGGAGGGGGATACTTCATCATTCAATTACTCTACAACTCTGACAGAATTGAAATAACACTCTCCAAGGCCCAAATACCATGATGATTAATTAGAGCTGATTTTATTATGAAACATTACTACCCCTTTAAGCTCATGGATGTCAAATTAAAAGAAAAATCAAGAAAACTGATTGTGGTCCATGCAGTTTTGTAATCCTGGCACCCCTGTGGCAGTGGTTCTCAGCCAGAGTGCCATGGCCCTATGGTGTTCCCTTCGTTTCTGTAATGCCTTTGATAAATATGTGATCGTTTGAATTCAAATATATATTTATGGAACTCAATATATACAATTTGTTTGCTTTTGTTAGTCTAAAAGTGAAACATAAACATCACTATATATTTATATATTTGTACCCCTTCTTATTCTGTGAAAAATAATCTATAAATGTTAGATGTGCCCTAAAAATCTCAGACTGTGTGTTAGGGGTACCACGAGAAAAAAAAAAAAAAAAAACATGAGACCCACTGCCCTGAAATTCTAACTCATACCAGTGGGGTACCATTTTACTTCAAAGGCCTGCGGATATCTAATCTAGTAATGCATTACATGGCTTTCAGTGACTTCTATATATCTAATAAAATATATATAATAAAATAACGCTTTGTAATCACTTGAATTTTGGTGTTTTGGAAAGATGAGTTAATACAAAACTTAGAACCATAGATATTAACCAGTGTAACATAGAAAAATACACCCTAGGACAATTGAGTGACAATTATTAATAATTTTATTGGAATTTAAAATAAAATTAATTCTGGTAAAAATTTCCTGGTATTGTTAGGGGATAGCTGCAAACAAATGATATATTTTGAAAGAGAAAAAAATGCTGTATGACGTGTGAGTTGTTCACAGAAAAGTACCAAAATTGTCATTTGACTGTAAACTGCAGCCAAAGTGTGAAAAAATACTTGGCACTGGGGAGCTGAATGACTCAGTAGTGAAGTGGATAAATAAATGGGGTGTTTTCATTTGGTGAAAATGATTTGCTCCCTGAACATTTAAATTGCTCCCAGCTTCAAAATGATGTGGAATAAGTGTGTGCATTATAAGGAATGCATAGCAAACAAATGACCTTCCTGTCTGTTGGTATGTTTTACAAGCCTTTCTAATCGGGTGTCATTGTTGCTTTTCACTTTATTAACCCACAACAATGCATTGGAAAGTTCTCTAGCCTGAACTGCAGTAGTGGGCAACAGATGCCCCGGGTTGTATATTCAGCCCTCTTACACATCATGTCATATTTCCATCCCCAAAATAACTTATCTCCTAATATTTTACAGTATTTCCAGCACATTTTGAGAAAATGTGTTGGAGACCTCTCTAGCATCCAAGGGGTTCGTCTTTTTTTCTATCCCTGTTGGGAATTTTAAACCCTCATTTGTGACCCTTTGAGAATACTGATTGTCACATATATGACCCTTGTGGAGAGGAATCTAGTTGCTTATTATTGGTCCAAAGGGTTGATGGTGTGCTTGCATCTCTGGACTAAATGGAGTATATTTTATTTACTCTAAAACTAATAAAGTTTATTTTGAATAAAATCAAATGATCTGGTAAATATACCCCTGTGAGTACCACCGGTGTGTAAAGCTTTGCTCCACATGGCATTGGGCAAACATTTAAACTGCAAATTCATACACTGTGAAAAAAAGCATAAAATATTGTTATCTCATGAGGTAAATAATTAGTAGTTTATAGATAGAGAAGAACTGAAGATGTATAATGAAATGAGCAAGATAAAGGTATAGCAACCTGGATTATTTATTCTACTATTACTATAACATTATACCTTGGATACCTCTCTGGCACTCAAAGGGACCAGATTCCACATCTGAGGGGAGGCAGCTTACACTAGGTAAAAGGGGCAGGAAGTTGATACTTTATCATTCAATTACTCTTGAACTGCAACTCTGACAGTATTGAAATAACACTCTCCTTGGCCTAAATACAATGAAGATAAATTGGAGCTGTATTTTTGTGAAACATTACTGTCATTTTAAGTGGAAATGTATAGAATATTATGTATGGACCTGTGTCTTACCCCACTTTCGTTTGCAACCCCAACTTCCTGCTTTTTTTTCAATAAAAAGATTACAAAATTATTTGGTACTGCTTGATTGAAAACAAATGTTTCACCTAAATATGAATCTATTGACAGTCAGTGAAGGATTTTAACCCACTGAATGCTAGAAGATTGCTTTGTCATGCAAGGCAGACATGACATATGCTAGCAGTTTTTTTTTTACACTGATGCAGGCAGAGTGTACAAGTCAGTCAACTCTTTAATGACCAGAGAGATATACAATGCATTGCACAACTTAATGTGTTTAGATTAACATGTGCAATGAGCAGAATTTGAAGTCCTGCAGTTGGTCCTGTTAGCAACTGTCATATCCACATCTATGGGCATGACGTTTAGGATTGACAGAAGATTTTATCTCTAGAACCAAAGAGCATGGAAAAAAAACATAGGGTCTCGCTACAGTAAGCATAGATGGGAACTCTCCAGATTTGCCCCAGAGGTTCAGGTTTTTGCTACAAATTACAGGGTCTCCAGGGCAGATGCTGGTTCTCTGGATGTGGGGAGTTTCTTATTAAATTCTGTCCACTTCTGCACTTTCCCAATCTGTTCCTCCCACTCCCTGCTCACTTCTCCTTCCCCAGCCGATTCCTACCACTTTTTCTTCATTTTATAAGGTCGGTCCACACACACGGTTAACCACTACCCCTTTTGAAGCAAATAGCATTATTTTTCTCCCTCAGAGGCACCACAGGACTCTGCTCCCTGGGGAGTCCGCAACAAAAAGTTCCCAGGTATGATAGTAAGGTAAATAGGAAAAGGTATTGTTAGAAGATGTTAGTTTTTCTTTACTTTTGTCACAAATTAAGATACTGTAACCATTAACTAACTTACAGTATAATGAGCAGGGCCTGGTGTCCAAACTGCATCCCTGCTTGAAATGGACAATGCTCGAACAGCAGAAGACCCGAATGCTCCTTTCTGTGTGCTATCCCAGTATGCCTTTTTTATGGATTCATTTGCAAAACCAAGACTAAAGAGATCATAAGTTCCAGGACCTGAAAAAGAAGAGTTAACTTTTGTATTACTCTGTTTTCAAATGCATAAAGGTGACAGCAGGCTTTCTACTTAACAGCCAAGTTATACAAATAAACTACTTTCAGATTCAAACATGCTAATCAGAAGAGCTAATTACCTTAATTGCAGGCTTTATGAAGCATTGAGTGTAGAATTATTATAAAAATGGCAAAGGTTAATGATAGCAGCTGAAGTCCTTCATTATAGAAAGATATGTATGTTAGCATTGTGCCTGTAGTTGTCATGATGCCAATTTGAAGGCACACTCTATTATGATATGTTTGATGAGCATGTATCATTCCCTGCTGAATAATCCCTCATTATGGTGAGATGCACTACGGAGAATGGAAAGATTTCCATAATTCCCAATAGTTTATTTACTGGAACTTTTAACCTCTTAAATACTAGAGAGGTCTCCAATGCATTGGTTCAATCGAGCATTCATGAGGTTAACTTCACATTTTAATCAATAGGTATTTCTGCTTGTAAATACATCTAGATTGTGAAACAAACTGCATTAACTGTAAATGCCCATCAATGAAGGAATCAATCAACAGTTGCTGCGCTCAGATTGAATCATAACATCATAGTTATTTCATCAAAGTTCTTCCGAAATAGACACTGTAAACACTCACTCCCCCCACCTGTATTCAGACACCATCAGGCATAGCCCTAACACCAGTGGTTCTCAACCAGGGTGCCATGACACTTTGGATGTGCGATGGACATCCACTTTGTGTGCCCCTTCTTTTACTATAGAAAAGGGCACCCAAAGTGGATGTCCATCGCATACCACTTTAAAAAAAAGTGAATTTGTGTTTCAAATGTATAAAAATGGAAATTTGTATGCAAAATATGTTTATTTTTGTTATTCTGTCTGTGATGCCTAAATTAATTCTAGATTAATGTATTTGTACCCTTCTTAATGGACTCCTAGGCCGTTACATGGAGGTTTTGTCAGGCCTTACTTGAAAACCTTCCTTAAATACTGAAAAGTTCACCTAAAGAAATAAGCCTGCTGCAGGACTAGAGGGAAAAGCTGCCTTTCCGGTTTAAAAGGAGGCCGGCCGCTGATTCGCCATTCCCCATGGTGATGGAATTCAGGATCCTCCATTGACTTTGTATGGGAGAAAGTAGACAGCCTACTGACTGGCTGCCTACAGTACTGAACAGAGTAGGAGGCTTCTTGATTGGTCACCTACACTCCCATGTTAAAAAGTTAATTGTGTTAGACCCGGGTAATTCCATCTTCTAAGGAGAACAATTAACCGGGTCCCGATTGGTTGTTTGTCACTCCAATTCCTATTGGCTAGGAATTGTAGCGGCAAAATTGAATTAGGGAAAGTGCCCTTTTCTGTGTACAGTCCCCTGGTTACCATTGTTCCTATTTTTATTTACCCATTGTCCACTTTGTGTATTGTGTCTCACCACCATTGTTCCCCCTTGTGTCCTTTGTATTCAGTCAATGGTTTAATTTTATCAAGACTGTATAAAAGAGCTGACTTGTCACAATAAAGTGAGAAGTCATTTGGAACTACAAGAAGTGTCCTGCTTTCTTCATTCCTCTGATCCCCATTCAGAAGAGCTATGTCCCAGCATTCCAGCCAGCTATCCAGATTCACCAGACCAGCTACCCACTTGTAGCCGCTTCCAGGAGAGAGGACGCTGGAACCACGGCTAAGGACAACCCAGCATCCTTAGCTTCTGTTACACTGGTGGTAGTGGTGGGATTCTCTCTCTCCAAATTTTGAGGGATCCAAACCACCACCTGGGATCCAGCCAGTGAAGCATGGCTGGAAGCAGCGGCATACCCTGATGCCCTAGCCTTCTCAGCATGGGATCTATGGCGCTACAACACGTTATGGAGCTGGTGGTGGAAGTTCCTGCTAGAGGGATGTCCTTTGGTGGGATTGGAGGACGAATTGGACAGCTGCATGCAAAAGGATATGGCAGTATAGGATGGGTAATGGGCTCTGTACAAGAAAAGCAAATCAGGAGTGTTGTCAGTGGTCACCCAGTCATACAGCCGCTACTGGGAGATCAAAGAAAAGAGGGATTGCCTACTTAGTCCTACTTATGCCCGCCCAGACTCCCAGTCAGAGTTGAGCGAGCTAGTCAGCAGTAAATGGACTGTCGGGCAGAAGTATGCCGCTCTTCTACAAAGAGTGTAAACGTACCTCCTCAACATGATCCACCTGACTACTTTGTTGCCCCTGCCCTGGAGAGTGGGAACAGTGTCCTCTCCAGTGGCTCCATTGCCCTTGCCCTGGGGAGTGTGACAAATGTTCTCCCCAGCGGATTTGTTGCCCCTGCCCTGGGGAGTGGGACCAAAGTCCTCCTCAGTGGCTCTGATACCCCTAGCACGATGAGTGGGATTGTGCTCCTCACCAGTGATACCCCTGCCCTGGTGAATGGGACCAAGGTCCTCTCCTGTGACTCTGTTGCTCCTGCCCTGGGGAATGGGACCAGTGTCCTCCTAAGCGGATCTGTTGCCCCTGCCCTGGAGAGTGAGACCAAGGTCCTCTCCAGTGGTCCTGTTGCTCCTGACCTGGGGAGTGGGACCAAGGCCCACCCCAACAGCTCCATTGCCCCTGCCCTGGAGAATTGGACCAAGTGTTACAGTTCAGTACACTCAGAAACGGAAGGTTTAGGTAAAAACGCAATTTTATTGAAACACAATGAATAATAGTAACCCTCACGGGTCCAGCATACAGTAAAATGATAAGCTGACACAAGACAGGTTACAATAGTATGATTAACTCACATGGGTCCAGTATGTAGCACAGTATTACAGTACTGACACAGGTCAGGTAAATCACAGTTAATACAGTGTAAGAATGACCACAAGAAGCAATATAGGCCAATGACTGGATTGACCTCAAAGTAGGAAGGCCCAATGTAACTGTCTACGCAGGGAGTCACAACAGCGACTGACACGCATGCAACGGGTTAAGCCAGTGCAGGTCTGGCAAGGCAACAAAGGAGGACTGCTGCAAAGAGAATGCCCACTGGAGACTACAGACAGCGTGAATCAATGTAAAGTGCAGCAGGAATAATATGTACCCAACTGAGACTTCAGACTTATACACAAAGGCCCAGCACCGCCCCTGAAGGGGTTAACGTATGCTCCGGTCTGTAGCGAGGAGGCAACCTGAGGTGCCCAAACGTACCCAACCTCAGTAATGACACAAACAGACCAAGCATTCGTGGTGCTAATTGGAATCACCGGAGGGTCACACAGGGCACAGTGTGCAAACGGATAGTGAACTGGACTACTATGCAAAACCGGATCACCGGTGCTCTGGCAAGACCACTGGACTTGAGCTACAGCGTAAGTGGAGAGGCTTAACGAGCAGGAATGGAACTGGAGCAGGATCTTCAAACCAGCCGGGTCGGTACACAGAGCAGGAACGTCAGCCAAGCCGATTCGGTACACGAAGCAGGATCGCCAAACACGCCGGGTCGGTACACGGAGCGGGTCCACCAGACAAGCCGAGTCAGTACACGAAGCAGGAACGTCAGCCAGGCCGGGTCAACACAGGAACAGGAACGTCAGCCAATCCGGGTCGGTACAGGTACAATAAGCAAGCAGAGTAGTCAAACAGTCCGGGTCATACACTGGTATCAAATAGGAATAAACGGAACTTGCGCTAGGCAACTGATACACCACGAAAGGGTAACCCCTAAGTGACAGTCCAAGGTATATAAAGGCTGTCTCTAGGAGGGGCTATACAGCACAGCCAATGAAAAGGCACCAGGAAGTAAATATGTCAAAATGTTGCATGAATCACGGGCACCATGATACCAAGGTCCTCCCCAGCGGCTCTGTTGCTCCTACCCTGGAAAGTGGGACCAAGGTCCTCTCAAGTGGCTGTGTTATTCCTGCCCTGGGGAGTGGAACCAGTGTCCTCCGCAGCGGCCCTGTTTCCCTTGCCCTTGAGAGTGGACCAGCATCCTCTCCAGTGGCTCTGTTGCCCCTACCCTGGAGAATGCAACCAACATCCTCTCCAGCAGCTCTGTTGCCCCTGCCCCGGAAAGTGGGGCCACCGTCCTCTCCAGTGGCTCTGTTGTCCCTACCCTGGTCAGTGGGACCCCTTTCTCTTCCGTTATATGCCTCACAAGATTCCTGCCTACAGACTTGCCCTGGATCCCGAGCCACTAGCCCTAGATCCAGTGGGAACTGACACAGGCTATTCCTGGGCAGATGGACCGTGGACGGTGGAGTTTGGCTTTGGAACCTTACAGTTTTACAGTGCAGTACCAGTCGTGCAAGAATAACCACAATGCTGACAGACTATCAAGCCAGGAGGACTTTTAACCAGCCCAGGACAAGGGGCTACCTTTCACTAGGCCAGGACAGGGAGAGAGGACCCTTCCATTACACGTTCATCACTACTTTACAAGTAATGTATAAAACTGTAGGTGTGTCCTGAAATTTCTAGACTGTTTCAGATGCCTTGAGCAAAAAAAGGTTGAGAAACATTGCCTCATACTACTCATCAGAGGTTCTGTGTTCATATACTACTCATCACCTTAACCGACTCAGTGCAAGAGAGGTATCCAAAGCATTGTAATGCAAAGCCTTAGTCACCTCTCTGGCACATGTGGCTTTAAATAGCCATGTTCACCTTCTCCTTCTGCATGAGCACAGTGACTGTTGATTAATTTTCCATTTCTGCAGCTGAAATAGAGAGTTTTCTGATATATTTATGATTTCACTTTGATGTGTTGTGTCACTGGATGAATTCTGGGGAAACAGCACCTCAGTAAAGACGAGTGGATTCGAAAGGAAGACAAAATGTCTGGAGTCTGTGTGAACGTGGTGATCTAGCCCATGTTTATTTTTATTCCTACATTAATTTTACCTCAGCATATTACTTCTTAATAATAACCTCCACTTACTTTACTGTGGCTAGATGGGTGTGCAACACATTGCTGGTGCATAAATGGGTAACTGAATAGTATATCATTATTCTGAAAACACATATAGTAGGACTGCTGAGTAAATCAAAGATATTCCCACTACTGTGAGATATTTTGTTCCAATATTATAAGATTTTCAATTCCCTGATGTTCAAAAAACTCCCAGATAATTCACGTGGTGTGACAGTTATTCTCTTGTATTTCATAGGTAAAAGGTGGTATCGTGTTAGTCGAAGAAAAAGCAGGACACTGTTAGAGTAAAAGTATTACCTTTATTGGCTGAGTATTGTATAAGTATTGTCTATTTAAGGTATCGCTTTTACTCTACCAGTCTCCTGCTTGCATTTTATATGAGAGGGGAGCCTCTCATTACAGTTTTCCATAGAATGATAGTAACGGCTTCTCCAATTCATGACAGTTTGAAAATGTATAACTCTTGAAAACACAGCTGCATACATTGGGAATATTTTTGTTTTACTGAGCAGATGTTGTTGTTTGCTTTTTTGTTTTTTGGGGGGAGGGGTAATTTAAAAGGGTTTATAATACTCTTGCTGAGTAGATGTTGTTTTTTTTGTGGGGGGGTTAATTTAAAAGGGTTTACTACTCCTTTAAGCAGGCTCATTCACTGTCAGCAACCGTCATTCCTGCCTGCATGGACACGACATCTGGGACTGATTTAAGATATTCCCTTGAACGAACATGGGGACATTCATAGGGGCTATAAGGGATTTATGGTCATAATATGGTAAGGCCAGAGAGGTCTCAGTCTCACAATGAAACTATGTCTTGCAGACTTCTCTAACATAAAAAGGCCAATATTAGGCTTTATCTACAAATCTCCCCATAGAGTTCAATGGGAATCTGAGATGCAATAACAGTAATAACAAGTATTACCAGCAGTATAATCTAACACATTCTAGGGTAATGAGACAAACAGTAATAGCAGACAAAGTGTTTGGATTAGTTGTGGTACTCCTAGTCCTATAAAGATGTAAGTTCTGTTAATAATGTACTTTCAATGACTCTGAGAAGAATGAGAAGGTAGCAAAAAAAGCATATGTGACTAAGGAAAAAATTGCCAATTCTAGAACACAACAACTGCACCATATTTATAAATATACCCACTATATTGTTAGAGAGGTTTACAATACAGTTCATCCAAGGAGTTAGAAACTCTTTATGAATCACTTGAAATGTTTAATTGATCCTAATTGTGTAGGTTTTTATAACTTCTGAAAGAACACAGTTAAAATGCTATAACAGCTGGTGGATATTTGGCCTTTTCTTCTAAATTAACGCCTTGATGACTAGATGGGTGTGCAACCTAATTTCATTCCCATTCTCACAAAGAATAAAAAAATATTTACCCTATAACACACACAAGCACGAAAGACAGCTCTTAACCTCTTGGCTTCTACACTGTGTGCACAATTATTAGGCAAGTGAATATTTTGACCATATCATAATTTTTATGCATATTTTCCAACTCCAAGTTGTATAAACTTGAATGATTATTGGATTTAAGCATATCAGGTGATGTGTATTTGTGTAATGAGAGAATTATTAGGCAGCTTCATTTCCTCAGGCAAAATTGGCAGAAAGACGGATATCTGAAAAGTCAAAAATAATAAAAAGTATTTCATAGGGATGCAGCACTCTTGAAATTGCTAAGGTATTGGGCCATGATCACAGAACCATCAAACATTTTGTTGTAAATAGTCAACAGGGTCGCAAGAAACGCGCTGAGAAGAAAAGATGCAAATTAACTGCCAGAGATTTGAGAAGAATCAAACATGAAGCTACCAGAAACCTATTATCCTCCAGTGCTGTCATATTCCAGAACTGCAATCTACCTGGAGTGTCCAGAAATACTAAGTGTTCAGTGCTCAGAGACATGGTCATGGCAAGGAAGACTGAAACCCGACCACCACTGAATAAGACACATAAGTTGAAATGTCAAGACTGGGCCAAGAAATACCTGAAGACACATTTTTCAAAGGTTTGATGGACTGATGAGATGAGAGTGACTCTTGACGTTCAAGATGGATGGGCCTGTGGCTGGATTAGTAACAGGCACAGAGCTCCACTTCGACTCAGACGCCAGCAAGGTGGAGGAGGGGTACTGGTATGGGCTGATATTATCAAATATGAGCTAGTTGGACCTTTTCGGATTGAAAATGGACTCAAACTCAACTCCCAAACCTACTTCCAGTTTTTAGAAGACACTTTCTACAAGCAGCAGTACAGGAGAAAATCTGAATCTTTCAAGAAGACCATGATTTTTATGCACGACAATGCTCCATTGCATGCATTGAAGTGCGTGGCTAGCCAGTAAAGGCCTTAAAGATGATAAAATAATGACATGGTCCCCTTACTCACCTGACCTAAACCCTATTGAGAACTTGTGAGCCCTTCTTAAATGGCAGATTTATGCTGTAGGAAAACAGTACACCTCTCTGAACCGTGTCTGGGAGGCTTATGACTGTTATTGAAAAGAAAGGTGGCTATATATTTTTTTTGGGAAATGTCTCAAATGTTTGTTTGTAAATTTTGAGTTTTTTGTTTAGTATTCTCACTTGAATAGATTAAAATAAACACCTAAGATGGGAAAATTATCATTTTTCTCTTAGTTGCATAATAATTCTGTATACTATTAGTTGCCCAATGACTGTGCACACATAGATATTCTCCTAGAAAATATAGATAGATAGATAGATAGATAGATAGATAGATAGATAGATAGATAGATAGATAGATAGATAGATAGATAGAATATTGTGAATAAGTCTTAGGCAGGCATGTAAAAATGCTGTAAAGTAAGAATGCTTTGAAAACTAGACATGTTAGTTTATTTTTATCAATTAACAAAATGATAGTGAGTGAACAGAAGAAAAATTAAAATCAAATCAATATTTGGTGTGAACTCACTTTGACTTCAACACAGCATCAATTCTTCTAAGTTAGGGATTTTGTAGGCATATATATGGTCAGGTGAATGATCAAACAATTATGCCAAAAAGGTGCTAATGATCATCAATTTAACATGTAGGTTGAAACACAATCATTAACGGAAACAGTACCAGCTGTGTAGGAGGAATAAAACTGGGTGATGAACAGCCAAACTCAGCTAACAAGGTGAGGTAGCTGATGATAGTTTAATGTCAAAAGTCATAAACCATGGTAAGACTGAGCACAGAAACAAGACACAAGGTAGTTATACTGCATCAGCAAGGTCTCTCCCAGGCAGAAATGTCAAGGCATATAGGGGTTTCCTGATGTACTGTCCAAGTTCTATTAAAGAAGCACAAAGAAACAGGCAATGTTGAGGACCGTAAATGCAGTGTTTGGCCAAGGAAACTTAGTGCAGCAGATGAAAGACACATCATGCTTATTTCCTTTCATAATAATAAGATGTCCAGCAGTGCCATCAGCTCAGAAAACAGTGGGATCCTGGTACATCTATCAGTAGTGGTCTTCATGGAAGACTTGCAGCCAAAAAGTCATACCTCTGACATGGAAACAAGGCCCAGCGACTCAACTATACATGTAAACACAGGAAATGGGCTGCAGAAAAATGGCAGTATGTGTTCTGGACTGATGAGTCAACATTTGAAATATTTGATTGTAGCAGAAGGCAGTTTGTCTGCCGAAGGGCTGGAGAGTGGTACAAGAATGAGTGTCTGCAGGCAACAGTGAAGCATGGGGGGATTTGGTCTGAATTACTAGTCTCCTTTATGCTGAGAAGTACAAGCAGATACTTATCCATCATGCATTACCATCAGGGAGGCACATAATTGGCCCCAAATTTATTCTGCAGCATGATAATGACCCCAAACATACAGTCAAAGTCATTAAGAACTATCTTCAGTGTAAAGAAGAAGAAGGAGTCCTGGAAGAGATAGTATGGCCCCCACAGAGCCTTGATCTCAACATCATCAATTCTGTCTGAGATTACATGAAGAGAAAAAAGCAACTGAGGCTGCCTAAATCCACAGAAGAACTGCATTTTCTCCAAGATGTTTAGAACAACCTACCGGCCGAGATCCTTAACAAACTGTGTGAAGAAGAATTGAAGGCAAAGGGTGGTCACACCAAATATTGATTTGATTTAGATATTTCTTCTGTTCAGTCACTACAATGTTTCACTGAGGCTCTCCTCACAATTAGGCACAGTCTGTGACTGCCTACTCTACCTAATGGGAAATCTGGCTCTGGATATTTTACCTGGGATGATTTGGCAAATAGCAAAATATCACAATTAGCAAAAAACTGACTGGGATGGTGAAAGCTTGAAAAAAATAAACAAAGCTTTTTGCAAATCTGGTTGGAGAACAGAAGGGCAGGAGTTTCCCAACATGATACAAGCACAAAGCAATAGGGTATGAAATATAATGATGGGGTGTCTCTTTATGAAAAAGAGCAGGATATATTTTGCTCTTAAGTACAGGATACCCTGCAGGTAGAACTAAAGGTCACAACTCCATGGAGCCCGGCCAATAGATAAGGTATGAATGTGTCCCTCAGGTAGCCAGATAAGTTAGCCCCACTAAACAGGATGTTAGCTGGGAGTTAAAGGATAAGGTAAGATATGAATGTGGCCTTCAGGTAGCTGGATAAGTTATCCCTGCTAAACAGGATGTTAGCTGGTGTTAAAAGATTAGGTGCAACCTTGCAGATGCACCTTAGTTGCTCTCCCTCAACTGCAATAGAGGTAAAGGTGTGGTGGGAAGAAGCCTTGAAACCCCACCACGGCAAGCTGCGTGGATGCTTTTGGATGACTGTTAAACTGCAAACAAGTATTACCTTAATTGCAAGAAAGTTTTGGAGAATGGATAGCACTCCATCAGCATGTAAGGACAGTGGAGTATAAAATATTGTTTAGCAGAACAGGAATTTTACATTTTCATCATGGTGGCACCAGAGGTGTACAGTGGGGACTGGAAATTAAGAATATGATTTTAGAAGATAACCCTTTATTAGGTTATTAATTAATTAACTCAGTTAAGTAATTGAGGTCATTTGGTTATACTGGTAAATTGTTTATATATGTTATAACAATATGATGTAGTTTCCAGATGTTTCCTTTTAAATGGGCAACCATTTTCTAGTATGCTTTCTGATAAAAACTTAAATGCAATTTATATGTTTGCTACCTAATAGAAAACTTTATAGACGTCCCTACATGAGGTCATAGAAGGACTTGGTTTAATAGAGGCCTGGAGGTATTTCCTTCTACACAGAAAGCAATTTCACACTAATCCTTATCTCAACACTCTACAGGATAGATGTCTTCTTTGAGAATAAAATATTGATTAATAGGATTAAAAATATAGAATACCTGGTTAGAAATGTCTCAGACCACACCACTATAATGACTGATCTGGATCTTGGGTCAAAAAGGCTACCTACACATTGGAAATTAAGACCATTTTGTTTGACTCTGAGGAAAATAATGACTTGTCAGATCAATGCAAAATGTTCTTCAAACAAATGCAAATACTGATTAGTAAACCACCATTTGAACACATTTAAAGCATTCTCTAGGACTTCTGCTATAGAATCTTTATTCAAACTTAACTACGGAAGTCTTACTGGGCTTCTATAAATCAGTGTCTAAGGCAGAAGAGAAGGATCTTGAACATGCTTGCCAATTAGTAGAAAAAATATATACTTTCACTTGCCAACTAGTAACTCAGAACCTTATTTATCAAGCGAAAGAGGTTCAGTTCTGGAACAGACTAACTACTTTATAGAGGGGAATGTAAATTCCCCTTGATTTAATTGGGGCTTTTAACCCTTTAAATGACAGAGTGATCGCCAACACATTGTGAAGCAATGTATTTGAGACCTCTCTACCATTCAAGAGGTTAATAGACCCATTTAAATCACTGAGAATCAGAAGAATTTTAGTTTCAGATATATAGCGCAGTTGGTTTGCTCCAGAAATACACTTCATGAATAAGGCCCTTAGTCCTTCTTACACTCAGCTTCTGACTCTGGTGCTGGAAACTCCTTAGTAATATTGAAGTTCAGATATTAATTTTTTAGGTGCAATATATCAATGGCCTAAAATCTTACAGTGATGCTGATGCTGCACCATCCCATGGGGGTTATGGTCAACTGACCAGAGCTGTCCATAGGATTGTGTAGCAACAGCACCACTGTAAAACATCAGGCACTGAGATACTTCGCCTAAAAATTTCTAGCTTGAGCTGCAATAACTTTCGATTAGAACACCGCTCAGCAGGGGAAATGCCATTGTTTTACTCAGGAGGATAAAAACCTTAAAATCAAAAAACGTGCTAAAAAAGGAAGCCAAAATTAAGAAGAAATTTACAAGGGCACATAAAGTATTAAAACGTAAAGCGGAACTTTCACTACAAATGATTATTACATTAGCGATATGCAACACACATGTTTATTTTCAAGTATAATTCCTCCTTTAACGAAAAATATTACCTTTCATGCAGTCAGGCACCGAGTAACAGGGCAGACATCTTGCAGAGCCAGCATCTCTGCATCTGCATTGTCTGTCCCCTTCAACTCCACTATTGGTGAGTTGAATGCCTTGAAGGGACTGACAGCGCAGGTGCAGAAAACACCTACTGTAAGATCCCAGCCAGTGTCTGCCTGCATGAAAGGTTATATTTTTTGTTAAATGAGCAATTATTCTTGAAAATAAACATAAGTGTGTTGCATATCGCTAATTTAATAATCATTTGAAGTGCTATGTTATTGTAATGAAAGTTCCACTTTAACATTTATTGGAAAAAGTTGAAATAACTATCAATTAAAATTACACATCATGTCCTAATTCTATAAATCTCAAAATTAAAGTAAGTATCAAACATATTCAAAGAGTCTAAAGACCCCCACTTATATTCCAGAGAAGAAAGAAAATAATAATTTATACTCAGAGCAGAACTAGCACGCTAATAACCTTGCCCCCCCAATATATTTCTAACCTAGTATATGCAAAGTCTTACTGTGCTTAAGCTCAATAAGTCCATGTTTTTGCTGAAAATACAATTTGTTTGCAGGAATCAGGCTGCACAGAGCTTACAATAGAAGCTCTGCGCGATCAGGAGCTTCCGTTACCTTAAGGTAACCAACTGACTTCACCACCAATGCAGGAAGTGAATGAGACAGACTCAGAGGTACATTCCCTCTAAGATGTCTGTGCTGTCTGTCCTCTGGTTCCTGCTGAAGAGGTGTTTTTTCTGCAATAACACTGACTTATTGAGCTTAAGCACAGTAAGACTTTGCATATCACTAGGTATATAGATATATTGGGGGGAGCAATGTTATTATCATGATAATTCCACTTTAAACTAATAATTCTCAATGGTAAGATGGACAACAAAACTGATACCCTAAGTTACATGCAATGCAAGAGTCTCTTGAGTTAATACCAAACTTGTAAATGAGAAATTAGTAAATCATTATATGTGCATACATTTAGATTATATATTTTTCAGTCTATATAACTACCTGAGTCTGATGATGCTACAAAGGTTAAAGTCAAAACAAAATATAGTGCATATATTAATAGGCTGAGTCCACGGCTCAGTGGTTAGCACTGTTGCCTTGCAGCACTGGGGTCCTGGGTTCAAATCCCACCAAGGACAACATCTGCAATGAGTTTGTATGTTCTCCCTGTGTTTGCGTGGGTTTCCTCCCACACTCCAAAAACATACTGATAGGTGAATTTAGATTGTGAGCCCCAGTGGGGACAGGAACCAATATGAGTGTAAAGCGCTGCAGAATCTGTGTGCGCTATATAAATAAAGGATTATTATTATAGAGAGTCTGGTCCCTTAATTTTCCACAAGTAGAGTGGAAGTCATAATAAGATTTGGCACAACATAACCCAGCATTTATTTTTCTCACAATACCAGCAGACTCAATTGCCAGCTAATGAATACTTTTATCCACTTTCTAATAGAAAAATGCATTGATCAGCTCTCTTCTTTTTTATTTTAATTCATTTCATGCCCTCCTCCACAGATGCATGAATTATTATATCTATTCATAAATAGGCAGCTGGGATGACATTATAGAGTCTGTGTCCTAATTTGTTCCCCATGTTTTCACAACTTAAAACCCTACAATGCATATTTTTTACATATTAACCATTACTATCCTTTTAATAGACATTACTTTCTCCCTAAAGGGCATAGATTAAAGTGGATTAAACAGTGAGTACTAAGGACCTGACACTGGACTGTCATTGGAAGGGTCCAAAGCAAGGATCCCATTGTAGGCCTTACTAGAAGTCCTTAAGGATATGCTGTGATTCATGCACATCTGACTATGTAGTTATGAAGGTGGATTTATTTGTAATATATGTACTTGATTTTTTATTTTTATTCCTGTATCAAAAGTGTTATCAGAGAATGAAAAAGTAAGGCTGGATTGGTCACCTGCAGTTATTTAGGCCAGTGACTCTCAGTTCCAGACCCCAGGACATATCAACAGTTAAGATTTTTAGGGATACCTTTGCGTAAGCATAAATAGAGCAATCAAATTGACTGAGCCACTGATTGCCCGCCTGTTAAAAAGCAAGAATAGCATGAAATAAATGCATTGCTCCTATGCTATCATTGAGAATCACTGGCTTAGGCCGTGACTGCAATCCTTCAAAAGGAGTCAGTGAGATAAAACCTGTGATAGCATTTATCATTTGCAATGTAATCCCAGTCTTAAATAGGATTTATGTTGTAGACCAACATGGTACATGTGTAAATACAGCATTATTATTGTAGTTTTTACTAATTTAAACTGGTATGATTAGTGCATTATGTGTCACTGAGATAGCACAAAAATGATATAATTGAAATGATGCTAAACTCAATTTAATTTATAAGCTCTGAGGTATCACTAGTGTAGCTACATTTTAATTGTAAGCTGTGTGTGATAAAATTGTAAAAGAGCTACACAAGTGATACCACAGAGCTTACAGTTTAAATGGAGCTACACTAGTATTGTAGCTCCAGTTCAACTATCAGCTCTTTTAGTATGACTAGTGTAGCTCAATTTCAATTGAAAGCTCTGTGGTATCATTGCCTTGCTTCACAACATTAGTGCCATTCATTTAATTAGCAAAAGAGGTTGGCCTGAAGCAATAACTGGTAGGCCAGGCATAAATGTGGGTGGGGCATAACTGGAGGAAGATTAAAACGGCCCTTACTTTCCATTTCTCCTGAGGCCCTGTGTGCTTTCAGGCTGCCCCAGAGTTGCAAGGTTCTAAGGTTCTAAGCACAGGCCAGTTGCACCATAAATAGAATGGAGATTAACCACATTATGTGCCCCCAAGATAGCAACAAGACCTGAAGCTTTAAGAATGATACAGAGAGTATTTAACTAGCAATACCGCTAATGCCAAATAGGGATGGGTGAAATTTTTCATCTCAAAAACAAAGCAGAAAAAGGGCACTTCCCAACTGTCAGGAAATTTGAAATCAATGGCAATACTGAATTTACACACAACACATAGCATATTTTATTTTATTTCCCACAGGCATAGTAGAAAAGGGGTCTGAAGGTGCCTGTTTTAGTGGAGTCTGGGGAAAGAATCAGTTGCAAGCGGAACATTCACATTATATAAATTCGCCCTCTAATAATTAATCAAATGATGACTAGCTTCATAAAAGTTCTATTAGATCTCAAAAGTACCTGATTCTAAATTTATCCTTAATCTTCAGAGACTGACAGAAAGGTTAGTGCCGTCTGCACGCCCGTGCCGTCAGTCCCTTCCAGTTACCTTAAGGTAACATGCAATGCCTCCTAGAGGAGACCGGGACTGACAGCGCAGGCACACAGACATCTCTAAGACAAGATATCTGCACTGATACCTGGCTTCCAGTCTCCAAAGATTAAGGATTACTTTAGAATCAGGTACTTTTGAGATCGAATAGAACTATTATGAAGCTAGTAGCCATATGTTTAATTATTGAAGGGCGACTTTATACAATGTGAAAGTTCTGCTTTGAACAGGGAATTTTTTTAGGGGTTTGTTTATTGTTGTTAATAAAGAAATTTGATTTGTAGGACTTAGATTTGTTGTTAGAGGGCCAAGCCCTGAGGAAATATTGATCTGTAGGACTTAGACTTGTTAGGCACATGTCCTGAGGAAACACTGATTTGTAAGACTTACACTTGTTTGGCACAAGCTCTGAGTAAACATTGATTTGTAGGACTTACACTTATTAAGCACAAGCCCAGAGGAAACAATGATTTGTAGGACTTATACTTGTTGTTAGAGACTCAATCCCAGAGGAAACATTGATTTCTAGGTCTTAGTCTTATTAGACCCAAGCCCTGAGGAAACATTGATTTGTAGGACTGTCTTATTAGGCCCAAGCCTGAGCATTGATTTGTAGGACTTTGGCTAATTACAGGCATAGGTCCTGAGGAATCAGTTGGTTGGACTTACATTTGTTATACACAAGCCCCGAGGAAACATTGATTTGTAGGACTTAGTCTTGTTAGGCCTAAGACCTGGGGAAACATTGATTTCTAGGACTTTGGATCATTAGAGGCATAAGCCCTGAAGAATCAGTGAATTTTTGGACTCAGGTTTGTTAGAGGCACAAGCCCTGAGGAATCAGTGATGATTATTTGGACTCAGGATTGCTAGAGGCATAAGCCTTGAGGAACCAGTGATTTATTTGTACTTCAGATTATTAGAGGCATAAGCCCTGGGGAAACAGTGATTTGTAGGACAAACCCCCAAAATTAATTTGTGTAGGCCTCTGGTTGATATAAAGAACAAGCTCTGAAAAAATGCCCTGCTGGCACTAGGCCACAGTAATGTTATGGTGGACACTGGCCACAGGCCATTGACAAATGCCATGGTGTCATTGTGGCATTTGTGACTGCTCTTTTGCTGCTGCTGCCACAGAGTTGTTTAAGCAGGAGGACAAATAGGCAGCTCCAAAGGAATGGGATCGACCACAGCAGTCATATGGGTAATGATCATGGTTTCATTTGCCAGTATCTCCAGTGATGCACCTGAGGAAGTAGCAGCACCAAAACTAGCCCCCACCACGTCAGGTATATGTGGAGAAAAGAAGTTGGCCAATAATGCTTCTCCTCCTGTTCTTCCTCCAAAATGATGGGTGTTTTGTTAGAATATAAATTTTTCCCTTGAGAGGGAGGTAACTGTCAGCAACGTCCATGTGTACAGTGTGTATAGGAAATAAGGGTAGGACTGGGAATAATGGACACATCTGCACTCACATCAAACAACTGGCGCATTTGAAAGCAAACACCTTGATGCTTAGGTCTGTAATGTCAAATCAGTTATCCCCCAGAAACCAAGTACTGCTGCTGTCACTATGTCCCTAGTCCACTTCACTAAGGGCACATGATAACTAGCGGTCTTAATAATAATGATGACTCCTCCCTGCCACCAGCTGAACATATTCTGCATGATGTCATGTCCTCAGATGCTGCTTGATTCCATACCTGTGTGTGATTATACTCTTCCACATTGTCATGTGTGGTCAGTGCACCACACAAAGAGCAACAGGTGGACACGAACCATCACATCCTCACATCTTCAGAATCTCTATCATCTGGTGGGGGAGGTAAAGATGAACAAGGTGGATCACCAGAAGATATTGCTACATCTTCCTGCACCAGGACCCTAGTGCAAGAAGCTGATGTGAGCTAGGCGTTTCTCTCACCATCAACTTTCAGGCTCTGGCTGGGTTTCTCTATTCTTTAATTTCTTTGATTTCCACTTCGACTCTTGATGCCCTTGGGGAGAGACAGGGAGGAAGCACAGAAACAGCGGCTCCAGATTTCCTTTATGGGTGGTTGGCTTTAACATTCATCACATAAATGGCATGATGTCTTGTATATCATGTATGTTATTAGGGCAGTTGTGCCAAGAAGTGTTACCTCCTTTCCCCTTTTCACTGATTTATCAAATATAGTGCACAGTGCTGTCGCTGATGACTGCACTCTGCCTGCCCCATACCCATGACCTCTGGGGGGAGAGGAAAGGTTAAGAAGAATGGCCTCTTTATTCTTCTCCACAATCTCCTTCACTGGCCAGGGCAGAGGATGATGTTGCTGCTGCCTCAGAATCAGCACTAAAACTAGAACCAGGATTATTGGTGGCAAGTGGAACCTGTCCTACTCCCACAGCACAACCACTGTTGGACCCCATTCCCACAGTGGCCATGGTGATCTGTGGCATATTAGATTGCTGCTCATTAGCCTGTTGCCCTTGCAACTCAGTGGCAGCAGCAAAATCCACAACTCACTGCTTGTAGTGGTGGTGATGCCCATCCCCATTTCCATTTCTATCTCCTATTCTTTCTCTCATTCTGCTTAAAAGGCATTAATGGAATCCCAGCCACTTCATCATCACCACCACCTCCAATCCCTCCTTGCTGCTGCTGCTCTATGAAAATTGCACTGGTTGGTGATGATGAAAAATGTGACAGAGGTACCCCTACTGTCTCACTTGCTATCTCTTCTCAAGGTGAAGACGGCAGACTGGCAGCACTAGTATCAGGGACAGACAGCTGATCTGTGGTGCTGCTAATAATATTTGGTGGGAATGCAAGTATTGTTTTAGTTATACAACATAAAATATCTGTATTACATTTGAATTTGTACATTTGGCAAAAGCTAGTTAAAAGGAAGTAACATACATAGAAACATAGCTGATGAGTCTGCAAAAATGCATGCTTCCATCAAGACCAGACCATGCCAGATCATCCTTGTTAATCCAGAGGAAGGTGAAAAAAACATTGAAGCCATTTCCAAATAATCCCCAAGTGGGTAAAAAAATGCCTTCCTGACTCCAAATGACAGTCAGATAGTTCCCTGGATCAACATCCTATCTGCATTGAAGCCAGCTGTCATAATTCTCTATATTGTTCTGTGTAAAGAGCACAGTCTGTTATGTTTGTATGTATGGCAGGGAGACTGGTTATACTTGTTTGAACAAATTACTGCAATAAAGAAAACACTGTTTAATGGAGACTATATAAATTTGGAGCGTAGCTGGCACAGCGGCGGTGTCTCTCTAGGAGGTGCACTCTAGGAGGTCAATTACTATTCCTAATGACAAATCTGGCCCTGGCCACTAAAGAACAATAGTACCTGGTACCTTCAATTTTAGATAATTATCCCTTGGATGTGTGGATGGAAGTTTAACTCATGACATAAAATTAATTTTACAAGTGTAAATCGTATGAACTGAAATTAATTTCTTATATTGTGACTGCCTCTGATTTGATACACTTGATTGTGAGTATATTGCTGCAGCAATTTAAGGCATAGAGATTGGTTAGTGAAAGTTGTTTGAAAAATGCACCTCCTCTGATTTTGGCATCTATTTCTTTTTTTATTTTGCTCCGAATATTGATAACGCAAAGCAACAAAGGGAGCATGCAATCTTATTTTGGGTACTAGAAAAATGCTCTATGAAACCATGTTTAATTCATCACACTGTTCTTTTTTGTTTGGGCTTATAGATAACACAGATTGCACAAACCAGTGTTTAGATTAATTGCATACCTGGTGTTTTATGCAGCCTTGAGTCTTGAGGAAATCGAACTGCAGTTTGACCAAATGGGGTCTGTGCCAAACTTGATGTTTTCTTCAAGGACTCAAATGCTGTGCGCTGTTCATTATATGTGCCTGGGGCTGGTGTGATTGATTTCACAGGTAGAAATCTCTAGCGTTGCAAAGAAGAAAATGCTGATGAAAGACTTTAAAATAACCAGCTACTGCATAGCCAACAGAGTATTTTGGTGACATTAATAATATATTTCAACCCCACAGCAAAGATTTGTGGAACCCTCCAGAAGTGAACAGATTAATAAAGCTAACAGTTGGACAATTTTATAAATGAACAGTGTGCATAGGCAAAATTACTAGCATTTAACCCAGGTTCAGGCAAGCTAGCATTACACATAAATCATTAATTGTGACATTTTTATTTGAATTAGCTAAGCATCAATGTTTACCATGCACACACTATGGAGCAAGAACTTTATTTAAAACTCAACCATACAAAAGTTTATTCTGTAGTAAGCCTACATATACGATTATATGGAATATTAAAATACATGAGGCTGTTGTAATTCTGGAAAAAAATCAATCTGATTTAATTGGGGACTTAAACCTCTTGAATACTGAAGAGATAAAGCAATGGCTTGAATACCTATTGAATAAAAAAAGAGGTGTGACAAGAGCATACAGAGAACTAATAACACTTAGTAGTTAATTCTTGAAGATGGTGCCTCCTGAGGTGTAGTTCAAGTTTGCTTTGCTCACTTATTCCAATACAGGAGGGAAATGTCCATCTTCATATCAGTCTGGTCCGACCCACAGCCAGTACCAGCACTGAAACATCAGACAAATCCCCTCTGTATGAGAGAAACATCAAAATCTACATTTCAGCATTTAGGGCCATATTTTCTAAAGAAAAGTGGAGGAGTTCTGGGGCAAACCATATTATACTATAGCGGAGAGCTAAAAATCCCCATTGATTTAAATGTGGATTTTAACCCCTTGAATACCAGACATGTGACCAATGCATTGCTTTGCAATGCTTTGATACCTCAGTAGCATTCAATGGGTTAAATCCCCTTTTAAATCAATGAGACTTTTTGGAAAGTTTTAGTTTTCCCCTATAGTGCACAAAGAACACAGTGACCCATGCCTGGGATACCGTACCACTTAGGGACACTGAAAAACAAAAGACATGTAACATGCATACACTAAGAGCAAACTGCACTCGGTTATTCATTCTTGGGGATGCTAACCCCTCACATTTTTCACTCACTTGAGCCATTACAGGTGGACATTTTAGTTTCATATCAGTCTGGTCCCTCCCATAGTCAGTTCAACACTGACATTTCAGTAAAATCCCCTCTGTACAAGAGAAACAGCAAGCCCTCAGATACAACTTTTGGCCTTTAATCACAACTATTTTGTTTTGTAGTGGGAGGGTATCTCAGGCTTGGACCCTTGCTCTCCTTGTGACGCAAGACATATAGAAGCATATCAATGACAAGGCCCACTAAACTCTGAAATGTATATATTGGATTTTGCTGTTTCTCTCATGCAGAGATCAGTTTTCTGACATTTCAGGACTGGGCCATACCTGTGGGGATCAGACTGATATGAATACAGAAATGTCTTCCTTGTATAAGGAATGGAAAAGAAGTGAAGGAAACGTTACTGAATAGCACCTAAGGGGGCACCACCCCATTTCAGTGTAAGACCATCATAGCACTTTTGGTTTTTTTACCTTTCTCGAACTCAAGAAGTTAAAAGCCTAATAAATATTAATGGGGAATACATAGTTGTGCAGCAGAGATTGGCGAAAAGTCAGAGAAAGACTTTGCCTTTCAGCTTTCTTCTCATGTCATCATCTCTCACTATCAGCTTCATCTGTATCTGAAGGAAAGGAGGATGCTGGAGGGATATAGTCTAGATCTACATGATCATCATTAGTCATTATGTCATCTTCAGCATTGCCTGCTGCCTCTTCCCACAACTTTTATATTCCTCTAGGCTTTTAGATGTCTCAAACTATTTCTTTTTACTTTTCCCCTTTGAACAATGTTCGCAATGTTCGCTACTACTTTCAGGACAATTGTGCTTGTGATTGTATGTCTCACTGTCAGATGCAGCAGTTGGTTGAGCTGCTACACCTTCTTGCACTATGCCATCAACACTGGACTCCTTCTCGTATTCGGTGTTTTAGTTGGTTTATTAAAAGTACTGGTGCTGGTGGTGGTGGAACATTTGGTGGGACTTTGACAAACTATCTCTTCCTCAGGATTGGAGGGGGATCACCATCCTTTATTGCACACGCTGCAGCAGCAACCATGGCTGCAGTCAGTTTTTGGACTACCACTTTACTCACACATCCCTGCACTACTCCTAATCCTTTCACCCTACCCCTACCCCTTGTGTGTTTGCTGGTCATTGCTCAACTACTGTGTGTGTTTTTACTGTAAGAACATAAAAAACTTCCTGGGACATTTAACATCTTGTAATTACAACAATGGTGCATATGTATAAAAAGGAGACATTCTGGGACAAACAAACAAACTGCACCATAAGGGATAGACTTTTCCAAATGTTAAGCAATCAAGGGAGTTAAATAACCATTTATTTTTCCCCTATGGTGAAGTTGGTTTGCTCCGGAACTGCTCATCTTTTTTATTTGCATATGCACATATTATATTGATCCTGTGAAAGATATAATACAACATATTCTAGCTCTCTGGCCATTACTTTAAAGTAACACTCAAACCCCTAATAATAAACCCTCCCTTTTCTTCATCTGTGCAGAAACTCCTAATGGCCACTGTGAATTAATTCTGTGAAGACTGGTTCTCCACAATTCATCTTTTATTAGTACTGGATATCATGCCCATGGAGACATTGTCATTGAGTCAGATATGATTCAAGGATCACAGGTTCATTCCATGGAAGCATTTTAACCACTTGAGTGCCAGAGGGTTATCCAATGCATTGGGCCAAGGACACCTTCAGTGGAAGAAGTTTATAAAGTACTAGCTGGCATGCCATCTACTCCCTGCAGGCCAGTAAATTAATATGCATAAATTGACAATCTTGAAAATCATGTCAAGATGGATGCCTCCCAATAAGTTGAAAATGTGGACAGGAGAAGGCAATACATTAAGGATGGTGTAGTATTGCTTATAAATCATAATAAAAATGTGTATCTGTTTTTATGAGAATGCAGCTGATATAGCAGACCAGACTGCAACACTCTACACTTCAATTGGCCTAAAACACACATGATTGGGCAGCAGTCTCAAATTTGTTTCTGAATTATTCTTACCTTGGATTTTGAAAGGAAGGGTGGTTGGGGAATATTTGCAGATTTTGTCAGTCTCTCTCCAAACTGGCATGTAATGTCATAGTTTCCTGGTCCAGGGACACCCTATACAATAATGCAAAGTGAGAAGTATAATGTCACACTTTATATTCGGTTAATAATATTGATATGTATTAAACCCAAAGACATTGTTAGGTACTTGCTGAGGGCCTAATGCCAAAGGTCTCATACTGGGTCTTCTTGTCAGCTTGGACATATAATGGTACTAATATCTCATTAACCCATTGAGAACCCCACTTGCACTCCAAAGGTGCTGAACAAGAAACCAAATTATATAATTTAAAGCATATACCATCTATACAAAAAAGGAGAAATATAAATTCACAAAATTCTAAGGTGAAATTGGTTTGCTCCAGAATTTCTCACATTTGAATTTATGCATACGGGGCTTGATTCTATCACCCATGACAGCACAGTTTGCTGTTCTATTTACTACTCTGTCAAAACCACTGCCGTGTAAAAATGTCCAAAGGTGCATAATTTCTGCCCATTGGACACTACGCAAAACTAGTTGAATTTAGCATTCTATTACACTCAGTGGCTTCAACTCATGTTAAGGAACGTACGTTGTATCGCTAAAAATAGAATTAAAAAAAATGCCCCTAAGATATGCCGGAGATAGCCCATTGAGTGCTGGAGGGGTTACCCCTGCATCTCTCATAGGATTAAATGCAATGTGGCATATCTTTGGAAAATAATTTTCAGCCATTCCATTTTAAGCAAAACAATTAATTCCATTGTGTCATAAGTCAAAGTGCCTCCAATGTGTAAATGTATGCCCTCTGCAGCCACCTTCACTGGCAGCAGCAGGCATGCATATGGGCACAGACCCCCCCTTTCATACCTTTCAGGCTGTTGCCTGAATCCAAATGAGGGAATTTGACCAGAGGCTGACTTTTATATGGGCAGTGTCTGTTCAAAATGGATTCTAGCCTCCAATTGGCAGGGATGTGTGTTTATGCACCTCCCAGCCAATCAGCTTCTAGGAGGCTGGCATCCACTTTTAACAGGGACTGGCCATATAAAAGCCAGTCTCTGTTTAAAATGTCCTCATTTGGGTTCAGGCAATGCCCCAAAAGGTATGGAGGGGGTCTGTGTCCATATGCATGCCTGCCGCCGACAGCTGAGGCGGCGGCAGAGGACATATATTTATACATTGGAGGTGCTTTGATGTATGGCACGAGGGAATTAATTCTTTTTCTTAAAATGGAATGGCTGAAGATTATTTTTCAAAGCTATGCCACTCTGCATTTAACCCTTTGAGCACTGCAGGGATACCCCTCCGGCACTCAAAGGGTTAACTCTGGCATATCTTGGGGCATTTTTTTCTTAATTCCACTTTTACTGGATATTTTTATTTTACTAAACAGATTCTACAGAAGAAAGAAGAAGAGACAGCTTACAGAATATAGACAATTCAAGAAGAAGACAGACAGTGGATGACAGGTAAGTGTTACATTTCTCGGTGTTAGGATAGTGTTAGGGATAGTATTGTTTAAGTGTCAAGTTAGGGATAGTGTAGGGTTAGTGTATGGGAGGTGTGGGGAGGTTGACTGTGTTTTGAGCTTCTTTTCTTTGTCTGACACTGTGTCAGTCAACGAGAGTTGGCTTTTTTCCTTTCTAGTTCCCACAATTCATGCTATTTAGCGTGAGTTGTGGTAACAAAAATGTACAATTAGCATTTGGTTACAAAGTGGCTTTTGGCAAACAACTCTTGTTGGTCCATATACCAGTCCAGCTACAGAATAGCTGTGGTACACAACCAGGTTTGTCTCTCAGTGTTTTTATTTCCCTTACCAGCTGTTTTGCCGGAGGGGATAGAATTGAGCCCAAGGGGGGGGGGGGGCAAGAGCTTGATGGAGATGGTCGCATGTTAGCCTAGCTCCTGCTCCGCAAGCACATTATCACTGGCAAACTTACAACCTACTTCTTTGCTGAGATGGGTAAATCCACCAAGAAGTTCACTAGGCCACCGGGCTCTTCTAGAGAAGTTCGAGCTGGCTCTTCACAGCCCATGAATAATTATTTATTCTCGCTCTCGTCAGCTTCCTCGAGGGAGGACAAGATGGCACTGCTTTCTAATGCTGAGGACTACTCCTCCGACGGGGAACTAGATGACGCAGATGCATCTCCGCCGAGAGACCGGATCCTTCCCAACCATGACTGGGTAACCAGAGCAGATTTTGCAGCATTCACCCTCCAAATACAGAAAGACTTGGCCTCGGTAGTGGACTACGTCAGATCTGCAGTGCGGGATGAACTCTCAGAGCTAAAAGAGGACCTTAAGTAACAAGGCCAGAGATTGCAGACCATAGAACATGATCAAACAACTCTCCAAGACTCTCTGCAGACCCTTAACGCTAAATTTGTGGAGCAGAGCAAAATGGTGTCCCATCTCGCACAACATGTCATCGTCCTAGACAACCGCGGGAGGCACAACAATCTGAGGATAAGAGGCCTTCCTGAGTCGGAGGGCTTCGAGGACACCCGACAACTAGAGGTTGAGCTGTTCAACTACGTTCTGAATAGAGACTCTTCCACCGCTTTGGTTCTAGATCGTGTCCACAGAGCTCTGCGCCCTAAAGATTTATCAGGAGGGGCTCCGAGGGACATCATATGCTGCGTTCATTCCTATGGCCTACGGGAAGATATACTGAAAGCGGCGAGACAACGCCGTTCTATGCAATACAGAGGTGCACATATTCAGATTCTTTCAGATGTTGCTTGGGTAACCCTACAGCTGAGAAAATTGCTGAAACCCCTGACTGACCTCCTTTGTGGAGCAGTTGGGTTCCAGCTTCCATAGGGATCCAGTATACTTATACTTACACCTCCACTTGTCCAGCTGTCTACTACTGTGGATTCTGTTACTTCTATCACCGAAAGCAGGCTGGAGTCCCTGCTCTGTTGCTGTCTACGGATGCTGAAAAAGCATTTGACAGGGTGAGCTGGCCCTTTCTGGGACAGGTCCTTCACCATATTGGCTTGGGTGCTCAGATGTTTCATTGGATTGATTCATTATACCATCAACCAGTTGCCCAGATTCGGGTAAACGGGGCACTGTCCGTGCCGCTCACCTTGTCAAATGATACTAGACAGGGATGCCCCTTGTCTCCACTGCATTTTGTACTGGCCCTGGACCCCCTGCTTAATGCCATACGATCTAACCCTTCGATCCATGGCATTGATGTCGCACTGCATGATTACAAAGTCTCTGCATTTGCTGACGACTTGTTGTTTACACTTACGCAGCCCCTGGTCTCCATACCTAGCTTGCTACAGGAACTCGCGGCGTATAGTACCTCTCACATTTCAAAATTAACATGGATAAATCTATGGCCCTTAATATATCCTTGTACTGCTCCACCCAGGATACTCTCCAGTCCCAATTTTCCTTTCGTTGGGCCTCTGGCCAAGTGAAGTACTTGGGCATCTTTCTTACCTCTAATCCAAGCTCACTATTTGAAGCTAACTATTTACCCCTCCAACAGGCTTTGAAGGCCGACTTGGTCCGCTGGTCCAAACTCCATCTCTCGTGGTTTGGTCGAGTGGCGATGGTTAAGATGAATGTTCTGCCCCGCTACCTCTATCTCCTGCAGACCCTTCCTATCTTTATCCCTAAGTCCTTCTTTCGAGCCGTCCGCCAACTTTTGTCGAGCCTTATATGGAGATCTAATGGCCGCAGGCTGGGTTACTCATACCTCATCCGCCGCAGCGAGTTTGGGGGTGTGGGGCTCCCGGACCTAGAGACTTATCGGGATGCTACAATCCTTGCCAGGGTAATTGATTGGTCCATCCCCTCCGAGAAACAATGGGTGAAGATCGAACAGGCCTCTCTTACTGTCCCGTCTCTGGTGGTGGCTTGGGTGTAAAGGGACCAGAGGTTGTGTTCAGACGGTTCTCACCCGCTTATTCCAAACACTCTCCGGACCTGGAGTCATTTGTCGTCGGTCCCTGGGCTGGTAAACCAACCCTCTACATTGCTGTCCCTTTCCAACAACGTTGCTTTTACGCCCAGCCTCTCGGGTGGCCCCCTGAAAAGACTGCTACCTGAGATGGTACTTTTTCCTAGGCTGTGTGACGTGGTGTCTGATATGCGACTGCCTCGGTTACAGCCCTTGTTGGAGATCCTGGGAGGCAGGAATTGTCACCCGTCTCTTCACTACTTTTACTCATAATTGACCCACTTTATCAGTTCCTTGTCTCTTCCTCATCTCGCTGATTACACTTTTAAGGAAAATCTCTGCCTCTTGAACAATCCTCCGGGCAGGTTGGTTTCAACCTTACATAAATTCTTACTTTCTGTTACCCAGTCCACTAAACCGCATTATATCAGGAGCTGGGAGTCAGACTGCAATGTGGAGCTCACGGACTTACAGTGGTCTAAAATTGCACTGCTGGCACACAAATGTTCCCAGTATTCTCACATCCAGGAAAACGCATATAAAATTCTGACTCGGTGGTACCGGGTCCCTGCCCTGCTTCACAAATGTTACTCTTCAGTCTCAGCTACTTGTTGGAGGTGTAAATCACACACTGGTGGTCTTGCCCTAAACTACAACCATACTGGAACCTGATTTTTGACACAATTAGGGAAGTAGCAGACCCTACTATACCAAGAGATCCACTGGCCTTTCTTTTCCACCATACCACAGTGCCACTCATAAATACATTCGTTCACTTACCGTGCGCCTATTGAATGCAGCAAAACTGGTGATTCCCAGACATTGGAAATGTCCATATGCTCCCACATTTCGGGATTGGATTACATCCGTTGAACATATACACTCCGCGGAGGTCTTGATGTACACATCTGAGGGTAAAGCACTGACTCATGCAACTCGGTGGTTCCGCTGGGCTGAGTTCCTGGAGAGCAATGTGTTTCATTCACGATTGGGCCTGGATGAGGGCTGAACTCGGTGTGCCGGGTTGGGTTTCATTCGGACCGGACTTTACCCCGCCCTTCCCCTTCTCTCTTCCCTTTTCTCTTGCCCTTCTCTCCCACCTTTTTCTGCACACTTCTCTTGTTCTCTTCTTTTTTCTCTCTTGCTTCTGTTCTTTTTTCACAACTTACTTGTTAGTTCCTACCTCCTACATTCCTTGCACCTTTGTGACCAGCCCCTTGTCCTAATCTAGGGCACCTGCATTCTGGATTACTGACTATACTCCTCCTTCTGCTATAGAGTTACTCCTTTGCTGGTTCAGACACGGGGTTTGACTTGAATCATGTCGTTTGTACTTAGGTTAGCAAGGATATGTTTCATTTGACATATTTTTCAATGTCTCTTCCTTCATAAGTATGTTGTTCCTTCCTTTCTCTTTGTGCTTTGTTTTCTTGTTATTTGTATTGAAAAACTCAATAAAAGAAATATTAAACAAAAAAGAATTGAGCCCAAGGACTTTTGCAACTCTAGCCATTATCCTGGTTAGGCCCTTTGGAAGCTACAGCCAATATTGTGTGTCGCAGACTTCCTAGAATACAGAGACAAAAATCATTGCAAACATAAGCTCATCATTGATGGGTGTTTTAATTATGGTTTGACTAAAAATAAAAAAGATGATTTATATATGAAAAAAGCAAATAAAACCCAAACGTTTGATACATATATATTTAGACTGTAAGCTCCTTGGGGCAGGGAACTCTCTCCTATTGTTTCTATGAATGTGGCACTTATTTTATCCCCTTTAATTTATTCTAACATTTGTCTATTGTAAGGCGCTGCATACACTGTGTGGTGCCATATAAATAAAATAGTAATATTGGCACAGCATTGCCCATGTGGGTAATAAAACAATGACTGTTTTAATGACTTGCTTGTTGAATTTTCAGTGCTTAGCCCTTTCAGGTCCAAAAATCTGTGAATGTGTGTGTGTGCGCATGTGTTTGTGTGTATGCATGTGTGTGCCTGTTTGCTTCTGTGTGCATGTGAGCATGTGTGCTAGTGTACATGTGAGCATTTGTATGAGCACGTGTGTGAGCGTGTTTGAGCAACAAGCATGTGTTAATGTGTGTGAGCTGATATGTTTTCTGTGTATTGCATATAGCGTTTTGCGTATAGTGTATTGCATATAGCTTATTGTCAAATAGCACTGCGCATACTGAATTTTGCATATAACATTTTGCCTATTGCGTTTTACTATAGCATTTTACCTATTGCGTATAGCGTATTGTATATAGAGGTACAGAAGTTTTCCTATTGCATATAGCGTTTGGTTATAATGCCTTGTGTATAAGTCTTCTTTATAGCTTTTGGCATATAGCATTTGGTTTATAGCGGCTGGCGTATAGCATTTGGCATATAGCATTTTGCTTATAGAATCTGGCATATAGCATTTGGCATATTGCATTCAGAGCTTGGTGTATTGCACATAGCATTTTGTGTATTGCGTATATCATTAGGCCTATTGTGTATGACGTATGGTGTTTGGTGTATAATGTATAGTGTTTGATGTTTAGTATATCGCGTTTTGCTTATAGCATATAGCGCTTGGCGAATTGAGTATAGCCTTTGACGTATAGATTTGGCATACAAGGTATTGCATTGTGTATAGTATTTGGCTTATTGCATCTGGTATATGGAGTACAGAGTATTCATTTTGGCATACTGATTATAGCTTTTGGCGTAAAGTGTATTTCTTATTTCATTTTGTGTATAGTGTGTTGTGCTTTGCGTATAGTGTATTGTGTATAGCATATGGTCTATAACATTTGGTGTATGGTGTACATAGTATTGTGTTTGGTGTATAGCATTTGTCATATAGCACTTTGCGTATAGCGTTTGGCATATAGTATATAGCCTTTTGGTGTATTTCATATAGTGTTGTGCACATCGCATTTGGTGCATAGCGTATAGCATTTGGCAAATAGCTTTGGCATATTGCATATAGTGTTTGGCGTATACCGGTTGCCTATTGAGTATAGCGTTTGGCGTACTGCATATATAGTGTCTGGCGTATTGTGTATAGCATTTGGCATATAGCATTTGTTATATTGCGTATAGCTTTTGCCTATTGCATATAGCATTTCACTTGCACTTTGCTTGCTGCATATAGCATTTGGCATATACTGTACTGCATTTGGTGTATAGAATATGGTGTTTGGTGTACAGCAAATGGCGTACAGCATATGGCATATTGCAGTTGGTGGATAGCATTTGCCATATAGCTTTTGGAGTATTGCATATAGCGTTTTGCAATGCCACGTAGAGTATTGTATATATCACTTGGCGTATAGCATATAGCCTTTGGCATTTAGTGTTTGGTGTATTGCATATAGTGTTTTGCATATTGCATTTGGTGTACAGTATAACATTTTGAACATACCATTTGCATATTGCGTATAGTGTTTGGCATATAGCATTTGGAGTATAGTGTATAGCCTTTGGTGTATAGGTATTGCGTATAGTGTTTGCGTATTGCGTTTGGTGTACTGCATATTGTATTTGGCGTATTGCATATAGAGTATTGCATATATAGCATTTGACGTATAGCATTTGGTGTATATAAGATAGTGTTTGGCGTACAGCATATGCAGTATAGCATATGTAGTATTGCGTTTGGCGTATAGTGGTGGCCATGTAGCATCTGGAGTACTGTATATAGTGTTTGTCTTATTGCATATATAGCACTTGTTGTCTAGAGTATAGCTCTTTGCTTTTGGTTTATTGTGTACAGTGTTTGGCATATAGCGTTTGGCCTATGGCGTCAGAGCCGGACTGGCCTACCGGGACACCGGGAAAAATCCCGGTAGGCCGCCAGCACTGGGCTTTCCAGGGGCCGGACGGGGCTTCTTAAATAAAAGTTTGATCCTTTCCAATCATCCGCGCCCGAAAGGTAACAGGCGGTCGCGAGATGTGAACAACTGCCGGCCCATCTACTGAATGGAGGCAGGCCGGGCCTAGACCCAGTGACATCAGACGCAGCGCGGAAAGCACTGCATCTGCACACCGGGTAGGCTGGCAGCTCCTACCTTAAACACTAGTGGTTTGCGGAGACAGAGGTAAGAGGGGGAGAAAGGCAAAAGAGTGATCAATAGCGGGTAAAAGAGACAGAGGGGGGTCAAAAGGGAGAAAAAAAGGCAAAAGGAGGGGGCGATCAGAAGGGAGAGAAAGCGGCAAAAGGTTGGGATCAACAGTCAAGAAGGGGAGAGAGAGATGCAAAAGGGGGATCAAGAGTTAATGAGGGGGAGAAAGAGGCAAAGGGGAGATCAAAAGAGAGGAAAGTGGGGGGAGGGGATAAAAAGGCAAAAGGAGGGGGTCAAGAGGGGGAGAAAGAGGCAAAAGGGGGGAAATCAGGAAAGGGGGAGAGAGGCAAGAGGGAGAGAAAAAGGCAAAAGGGGGATGAAGACAAGAGTCAAGGCTGGATTAAGGCAAGAGGGGGAAATAGGCAAAGAGGGGGATCAAGAGGAGGAGAATGGCAAAAGAAAAATCAAGAGGGGTAAAGAGAGGCAACTTGACAATAGGGGGAATCAAGACCAGGTGAAAGAGGCAGAGGGGGGTCAAGAGTGGGAAAAAAGAGGCAAATGGAGGGGGGATCATGAGGCGAAAGGAGGGGCAATCAAGAGGCAAAAGGAGGGAGGGACCAAGAGGCAAAAGAAGGGGGGATCAGGAGGGGGATAAAGAGGCAAGAAGGGGAGCGAGGCAAAAGGTGGGATCAAGAGTCAAGGAAGGGGTGAAAGGGG
Organism: Rhinophrynus dorsalis; assembly: GCA_037306005.1. Classification (NCBI taxonomy): domain Eukaryota; kingdom Metazoa; phylum Chordata; class Amphibia; order Anura; family Rhinophrynidae; genus Rhinophrynus; species Rhinophrynus dorsalis. Next base: position 218,193,960 of record CM074718.1, on the reverse strand, counting down.
GATCAAAAGGGAGAGAAAAAGGCAAAAGGAGGGGGCTCAAGAGTCAAGAGGGGGAGAACGAAGCAAAAGGTGGGACTGAAGAGTGGGAGAAAGAGGCAAAAGAGGGGAATCGAGAGTCAAGAGGCGGTGTGTGTATAGATATAGATATATATATATATATATATAAATAACTCTCTATTGTTCTGGTGGTGACATTCAGATGTCTTTTAAAATGCATGTTTTCCCCTTTTATAATCAAGAAAAAAAATGCCATTATGCTATGGGACTGGTATAATGACGCAATGCTATGAGGCTGGTCAGCAATTTTTTTCAGGGCTGGTTTTTATTCCCAGTCGCGCCCTGTATGGCGTATAGTGTTTGATGTACAGCATTTGGCCTTTGCACATATATTTCTGCGTTGTATGTATTTCATTTGATGCATAGCTCTGTGCATATTGCATGTAGCATTTTTTTATAGTGTTGTGTGTTTAGCATGTGTGGATTGCGTGTAGCATTTTGCATATAGCACTGTGCATATAGCATAGTGTGTACTGTGTTGTGTATATAGAATTTTACATGCAGCATTGAGTGTATTATGTGTGTGTGTGTATTGGGTGTGTTGTGTGTATGTGTCTGTTGTGTGTTTTGTGTATGTGTATATATATTGTGTATGTGAGATTTTGTCATTTGAGGAAAAACAACTTCTTCAGCAGGCATCATAAGGCAACAGTGCAGACATCCTGGAGAAAATATATCTGTGAAAATGAGATGTCTGTCCCATCCACCATGAGGATTGGTGAGTGGCATTTCTCCTTGGTACCTTAAGGTACCAAAGGACGCCGCAGGCGCACAGAGCTTTTCTTGCAAGATCTGTGCAGCTGATGCCTGCTAAAGAAATTGTTTTTCCTCGATAATTTCGGACTTATTCAGCCCAGTGAAAGTATGCATATGCCTATCACTATGTTAGTAAGGGTCTGGGGGGCAATTTTATTTTGATGATAGTTCTGCTTTAAGGTAAAACAGATTTATTATTATCAGAAGGTGTTAGTTCAGTCCACTATACTCTACCTCACATGATGGGAATGAGTGGAAGGCTAGTAATTGGCTGTGGACGATGGGAGATGTAGAATGACAACAGCTGGTGGGCTTACATTTGCCTAGTTCTGCTCTACCCATAAGGCCTCTTTTTAGCTACAATAATTTTAGAATGACTTCCTTTTTCTTATTGACTTAACTTTCTTTTCAAACTTTAATATTCAATGGTTATTCATCTGTAAAGCCTTTTTGTTCTGTTTTTTTTTGTCTTGTTTCTCTGTTTATTGATAAGGGATTCACTGAGTAATAAAAGAGTGTTTACATATTTGTACTCCGATATTCTGTGATATTCTATGATTTAATTAAAAAAGCATTTTGGATGGAATGACTTTAAATTCATTTCAATTAAATGAAGTGTATGTACCAAACAAGCCCATAACACTGAAGAAGAATCTGCAGACTGATCAATATCTGTAATTCACAGGCCATTGCTCATGCTGCATTTTGATGAAGGAGACTCATAACACAAGATGACTTAACTGGAAAAGGAACACTAGTTATTGTCTTAGCGCACACACCTGTCTGCAATCTAAACGTGACTGATTAAGTAAATGCTCTCTTACTTATATTTTTTTTACTCTTTTTTTCCTTAACCTTTTAACAACCCTTTAAGAACTTAAGAACTGCAGTGTCTTTATATATAGCTTCACCCAATGGTATGTACTACAATGTAAGATTGTTATGCCATAATGTTAGACACACCCTGCCAGTGTTGGGCTATTGATGAAGTGGCAGAACATGGCTGGGGCACGACTGAAGCATGGATCAAGTCAGCATCATCCATGTATACCTTTGTGTGTCAGCCATCCATTTGACACTGTGATACTCATAGCAATGTCCAGGTCACCAGTGTGAACGTTTTTCAAAATGGCCCACAAGTCGACCATGCAAATCAGCTTTGCCAACTTTCCTGTATGCAGTGCATGAATGTATTGGAATTGCAGCTTACTGCATTTTACAGCAATGTGTTCTAGTTACTGGCTGGTTAAATATTATGCAGTGATATCAACAATGTGAACACAGCTTAAATGATTTTTTTTATGTTATGATTTAATAAGGGTGTTGAGATTGAATAGCATTTGTAAAGTGATATTGTATATAACTGCTGCTGACATCATTTGATTAACCTGTTGAATGCCAAAACCAAGGAGTTAATTTTTTTTTTTTTTTTTAATACACTTTCCCACAGGATATAGCAATTATGCACACAGTATAGCAGAAAATTGATATATTGCTAAGGAATGTATAACATGGTGAGATTTTTCACTAGAGACGATAGCTTTTACTCTCAATTAAAATAATCTAATTAACCCCTTGTATGCTAGAGAAATCTAAAACTCATTGCATTATTGGCTTCCCTGGCATACAAGGGGTTAGTGCTTACAAAGGCTTACTTTATAAGGCTGATATACTAAGATGTACCGAAGGAAACCAATTGCACCATAGAGAAGAAGTAACAATTCTCTTTGATTTATATGGTATTCAAGGGGTTAAACACCTGGTGTTGATCAGTAGGAATTTGGGGAAATATAATTTGTTCACTATGATGTAGCTATTTTTGTCAAGAATTGCTCATTTCATAGGATATCTTCCTACCTAAGAGCTGGATTTTATCACACATCCCCATAGACTTCAATAGAAATCTGTGAGATAAAACCAGTGATAACATTATCACAAACAATGGAAACCATCACTATATGGCTCACGGGCTTCTGTTTACAAGATCTGCTTTGTAAGCAAGCATTTGCTGTAACCATTTGTGTGCCAGAGGGTTAATAAGCTACACAAGACAATTTTGCCTTTATTAAGAGGTTCTTGCTGTGAAATGGCCAACACAAAATCTATACATGTGTTGGGATCTTTTTTACCACTAGGGGAGCATTCTGGTCTTGGTAAGTTTAAATGTGTGTGAGGGTGGTAGATAAGTGGAATAGCCATGCAGTGGTGACGGTTAAAGGGATAGTAATGATAGTAATGTTTCATTATAAAAGCAGCTCTAATTAATCATCATAGTATTTGGACTTTGGAGAGTGTTATTTCAATTCTGTCAGTGTTGTAGTTCAAGAGTAATTCAATGACAAAGTATCCCCCTCCTGCCTCTTTTACTGATGTAACACTGCTCAGCCAGAGCAGAAGGGAGGTGCCCAGGTAGATTGCAGAGAGGGACAATCTTCAATTAAGATAAGGGAAAAACCTGAAAAAATTGTCAAGGGGGGCAGGGCTTTCATTGTTCTCATAGGAAGAAGATTGTCCCCTGCTGTTATCTGTCTGGTGTATGGACTGCATTCCATAGTAACATAGTAACATAGTAGATAAGGCTGAAAAAAGACATGCGTCCATCAAGTCCAGCCCATGCCAATAACACTCCTGTTGATCCAGAGGAAGGCAACAAAAAAGCCCTCTGGAGCAATATCCTATTTGCTTTGAAGCCATCTGTCATAACTGTCAATATTGTTCTGTGGTAGATAGGCATCCATTGCTTTTTTGAATGCAGTTACATTATCTGCAAGCACAACATCCCGAGGCAAAGAATTCCATAGCCTTACCGCCCTTACTGTAAAGAATCCCTGCCTGTGTTTTAGTCGAAAGCGCCTTTCCTCAAGTCTTAATGGATGACCTCTTGTTCTTAGCTCAGCTCTTTGCATAAATAATTAATTGGATAGTTCTTTGTATTGACCTTGAATGTATTTGTAAATGGTAATCATATCACCCCTTAGACGTCTCTTTTCTAATGTAAACAAACCCAGTTTGGCTAGTCTCTCTTTGTAACTCAGATCCTCCAATCCCTTTATCAGTTTTGTTGCACGTCTCTGCACCTTTTCCAATTCAGCAATGTCTTTTTTTAGAACAGGCGCCCAAAATTGTACTCCATATTCTAGATGAGGCCTAACCAAGGATTTATACAGAGGTAGGATAATATTAGCATCCCTTGCTTCTACACCTCTTTTTATGCAGGCTAGTACTCTATTTGCTCTTGCAGCAGCTGAGTGACTCTGCACACTGCTGTGAAGACTATTGTCTATCAGTACACCTAAATCTTTCTCTAATGAGGATTTCTCAAGTTGTTTCCCATTTAGACTATATGTAGCAAGTTTGTTTCTACAACCCAAATGCATAACCTTACATTTATCTACATTAAATGACATCTGCCACTTTTCTGCCCATTCACTTAGTTTATCTAAATCCTTCTGTAGGGAAAAAACATCGAGCTCTGTATGTATTTCCTTACATAGCTTAGTGTCATCAGCAAAGATGCTACTTTCAATTCCCACTTCTAGATCATTAATAAACAAATTAAAAAGCATTGGGCCCAGGACTGAACCCTGCGGCACCCCACTTATAACCCTAGACCAATTTGAAAAAGTTCCATTTACAACAACTCTCTGCCATCTATCATTTAACCAGTTCTCAATCCATGTACAAATAACACCACCCAAACCGAAGCCTTTTAATTTATGCAGTAACCTGTTGTGAGGCACTGTGTCAAAGGCTTTTGCAAAATCCAAGTATACTACATCAACAGCAATTCCCCTGTCCAAATTACTACTCACTCTTTCATAAAATGCAAGTAAATTAGTCTGACATGATCTGTTCTTCATGAAACCATGCTGATTCCTACTAATGATATTGTTTGTCTTCACATAGTTCTGAATACTGTCAGTTAATAACCCTTCTAGTATCTTACCCACTATGGAAGTCAAGCTCACAGGTCTATAATTTCCTGATTTGGATCTTGCTCCCTTTTTAAACAATGGAACTACATCAGCTTTCCTCCAATCACAGGGCACTATGCCTGATGAAAGCGAATCAATAAATATTAAGTATAATGGTTTTGCTATTACTGAACTAAGTTCCTTAAGTACCCTTGGGTGTATACCGTCCGGTCCAGGCGCTTTATTCACTATAACCCTTTCCAGTCTCTTTTGGACCTTGTCCTCAGTAAGCCATGTAGATGTTGGAGGAAATTCCATGGTTTTGTCTGTTTGCCCACAGCTTGTCATTTCTGCTTCCTTTGTATATACTGATGCAAAGAACGTATTTAGGGTGTCAGCCATAGCTTTATCCTCACTAATCAATTCACCTGTTTCAGTCCTAAGAGGACCAATATCAACCTTAACTTTTTTGTTGTTAATATACTTGTAGAATTGTTTATGGTTTTTCTTGCTCTCATTTGCAATGTTTCGCTCATTTTCTATTTTAGCTAGCTTAATTGTTTGTTTGCAGATTTTATTACGTTCTTTATATTTTTTATATATATGACCCGTTTGACTTAAACACCTTAAAAGCCTGCTTTTTATTTCTCATTTCCCTGCTAACCACATTATTAATCCACATTGGTTTTGCTTTACTTCTCTTGTGCTTATTCCCCAATGGTATATATTGACGTGTATATTTGCCCAAGAGCATTTTAAATACATTCCATGACACTTGTGCATTTTTATCTTTGAAAATTACATCCCACTGGATATCCTTTAAAGCTTCTTTTAACTTTGTAAAATTAGCCTTTTTGAAATTGAATGTTTTGGTTAAACTCTTGCTATTGGGTTTCTCATAACAAACTTCAAAGGATACAATATTGTGGTCACTGCTGCCCAAATGTTCCCTTACCTGCACATTGTTTACAATGTCAGAATCGTTTGAGAGCACTAGGTCAAGCAAGGCCTCTTTTCTAGTTGGCTCCTCTACTAGTTGGGACATAAAATTATCATTTATCATACTTAGAAAAATATTTCCCTTTGTTGTGCCTGAAGTCATATTGCTCCAGTCAATTTCAGGGTAGTTGAAATCTCCCATTATAATTACCTTTGCTGACCTAGCAGCCTTTTCCATTTGCAGTAAAACTTGGGCTTCCTCCAACTCCCCAACATTAGGTGGCTTGTAGCAAACCCCCACCAATATCTTTTTATTATGTGTGCCCCCAGTGTGTATTTCAACCCACAAGGCCTCTACCTTTTCATTGGACCCTTCATTTATATCTTCCCTTAAACTAGGTTTAAGGCCTGCTTTACATATAGGCATACCCCTCCTCCCCTTTTATTAACCCTGTCCCTCCTAAAAAGTGAATAGCCCTCTAGATTGACTGCCAAGTCATACGTATCATCTAACCAGGTTTCAGACACTCCAATCAGATCATACTGCTCATGTACAGCAATCATTTCTAGTTCCCCCATCTTACCAGCCAGACTGCGAGGATTTGCATGCATACATTTTATCTTTTTGCCGTTCTTAAAGATTTCTTTCTTTTTCAGATGTATTTGTCTTTTATCAGGCTGTAACAATGGCAACTCCCTATTAGATGAACTAGCCCATTCCCCCTCTCCATCCCCATGACCCTTCTCTAATCCCATTCCCTCAATTATACTATCTTCCCCAGCCTGTGTTGCAGCTCCCTCCCCCCCCTTTCTAGTTTAAAAAGGATTTAAAAAGAGATTGCTTACACTAAGTAAAAGGGGCGGGAGGGGGAAACTTTGCTTGTGAATATCTCTCAAACCATAAAGGTCTGAGAGATAAGACTTCTATCATTCTTCATGTTTTTTTAATGCCTACAAAATAAAATAAAGATAAAACGAAGTATTACTATACCTTTAATACAGTGATGGAATTTAAGAATGTGTGGGATAGGCAAAAGACTACCCTGCACATGACAAGAACAAGGACCAAATCAAGTTTGAGGTTTTTACAGTAGGAAAAATAGGCAGACTAGATGGGCCAAATGGTTCTTATCTGCCATCAAATTCTATGTTTCTATGTGAGACATTTTGGGTGTTTGATGAAAAAACTGTGAAGCAAAATAAATTATCTATTTATTCTACTGTTTGCCTAGCTCTTTAGATTGTTATTACAAGCACTATCAGAATGGTGAACATATTCTTTGTGCTAGCATCAAAGAGATGGTTCAGCAAGATCTAAAAATATGTGTAAAGGCAGTAAAATATTTTCTTGCATTCACTTTTGTAAGGAAAATTAATTTTAATGAATATGAAACGCCTGATAAAAATAGAGCATGGTATATGTATCCCTGCATATCACCATCACAAAAAATGTATGGAATATGTTAAAATATGTAGAACATGATTTTCTTCACCCCAGAATGTGATTGAAGTACAATGGTATTGAATTTGTCTGAGTAACAAGAGATAATGGATTCCCCCTAGGCTAATAACTTCATGATTGCTCATGTCCATTATCAATCAAACATTGCACAGCAGCTTTGGATAAAACATGTTCAATTTATATGAGGAAATGAATATGAAACCAATATGATAACCTAGCCAAACACCTTTAAAGTTAGCCCAGAAAAACGTGCATCAAAGCCAAAAGACAGAGAAGTCTAATATAGTCAAGCCATGGTCCGGGTAATGTTAACCCTTTGAGTGCCAGAGGGGTACGCAACGCATTGCTTTACGGCTGCTACCTCACTGCTCCACATGATGCAGTCTTGCGTCACCTCACTCATGACTGCATCGTGACAAACATCCTAGAAAATTATTATATAGGATAACATTCTATGCCATAGCAGACTAGGGGCTATATTATATGACACTGGATCCACTGGACACATGTTTTTTATGGAGTGTGGTTTGCCATTACTAATTAAATATTCATTGCTATTACTACTCTTTGAAAAGAAATAAGCCACAGCAAAAGTGAAAGCAAACAAGGATATGTCATTAACAAAGGTAAGTTAAAGGGTCAAAACTGTATGTGTGTGTGTGTGTGTTTGTGTGTGTGTGTGTGTGTGTGAGTGTGTGTGCATGCGTGTTTTGGTGGGGTATCTTCACATCTTACTTACATAGAGTATCAAATATTGAAATAGTAACACAAGGAGTTTAGTAGGGGTAGGGTTTTCACACACAATCGATGTCAGCTGCTGAAATACCACTGAGCCTTCTAAGATCATGCTACTTATTAAAATGTTTTTCAATGCAAAATTGCTATTGTTACCCTTTGAACATTAATAAGCCACAGTAATAGTGAAAACAAAAAGGATTATGTTAACATCAGCTGTTAAAGGGACAGTTCCTCCAGGGCATACCGGAGATAGGTACAGTAATATGTTAAAGAAAGATAACAAAACAGATATTTTTTCACACATCGCCTACTCACAATATTTTCACTAGTAATATGAGATGCTGAGTAGAGTCTTCTTTGTCAGTTGTACCTTCTCTGATAATACATACCGTCCTACTATATACCCTTTTAGTAGATACACTACCTTTTTTGTGCTCTTGTATCTTATATATAGACATGAACATTTTGTACCATTTTTTCAGAACGTAAGGAAAAATATGTTTTGTTGGGTTAATTCTACAGAAAACTCTGGGAAAGGAGTGACCACACACACACACAATACAGTGAGCAAGGAAAATCTTGCTACTGTCTATGACTATGTCTGTGCACACTGTTGGTTTGTGTTGTGTTTGGTGTTTAAAGGGATAGTAATACTTAAGATGTAAAGAAATATATGTTGTAGGGTTTATGACCCGAATAAAACAAGGGTACTCCCACTGCTGAGAGATATTTTATTAAAAAATTATAACTGCTCAAACTTGAATTTTTTAGGTGTAATATTACAGTGGCCTGAAAATGTATAGTGGTGCTGTTGCTGCACCATCCTATGGAGATTTATGGTCTACAGACCAGAGCAGTCCATAGGATTGTGTAACAACAGCGCCACTGTAAATTTTCAGGGTAAAATTTCAGGCCACTGTGATATTGCACCTAAAAATTTCAACTTTGAGCTGTTATAATTTTTGAATAAAATATCTCTCAGCAGTGGGAGTACCATTGTTTTACTCAGGGGGATAAACCCTACAACATATATTTTTTTACATTTTAAGTATTACTATCCCTTTAATAAATCAATACGGACAAAACCATATTCTGGCAGATTGTCAAGAGATTTGCCAGTACCTAGACACACTGCACTAAAGAGACCTGACAGAAAATGGTACTTCTTCTCTTGTCTAACATCAGGGGAAGACAGGAGTGCGCACAAAAATAAGTTGACATCATCACCATATGTCTTCTCTCAGACACAGTGCTGATTGTATACATATGTAATCCTAGTTTAGGTAGGTTTAATGAGGGAGGATGAGCCTTCTCATTGTATTGCCTATGTAGTGACCCAAAACACATTGTCCCAACACACAAACACCCATTTAACCCCTCAATTGCCATGTGAGTTCACAATACAATGCATTGCAAACTTTTTGACAACAGAGTGTTAAATGTAAACAAATCCATCCCTAATAAACTATCTTCCCACCAAACACACTATCCTATCCTAACCTAACCTTTGATTTACCATTTATTTGCTGGATCGGATCGTATTAGCTGAAGCTGTGGTGGAGGGGTTAAAAGTTAAAAAGTATACACTCAATTTTATTTCAGGCCGATATGGCCTAAAATAAATTGAGGATGGGTAACTTCCCCCATCTCTTCACCCTGATCAGATTGTGTGTTAAAATATGTGATACATTCTCCACATATTTTTAAGAAGTTGTAAACAAAATAAATGAATATAGGGGACTCTGAACACCACAGGAAATTATTGGAAGACCATACACAATACAATAATCCCCATGTTAATTTACTTAATGTCCAAGTAAAAGAATACAGGACATCCTCCTCTACTCTCCTACAGAGAGAGGAAGTGTTAAAAGAAGACTGAAATGGAGTCCGGAGTCCCCATATTCAAACCAATTACCCACTTAAGGTCTTCGGCATGCTCTCCTCTACCCTCCTTATCAGGACAGCAAGTGATATAAGACAGGTTAATATGGGGACCAGAGCCCCCATATTAACCGTACATATGCCCAAGGATGGGGTCTGGGACTTATACATCTACCTTCCTAAAGAGGAGAGGTAATGATATAAGAAAGGTTAATATGATGACTGCAGTCCCCAATATTAACCACAGAGAAACAGGAAGAACAGAGAGGCGCTCATAGTGTAATCTATCCTGGGATTCAAACGTCACCACCAGAACACTCAGGTACTCAGAATCTCATATATAAACGCAACAGATTTAAATGGGGCTTTTAATGTGTTTCAAGGGGTTAAAAGTGCCATTTAAATATATTGAAGCAGACCACAGAATTGTACGTAGACCTTTTTTGTTTTGTTTTGTCCTGTAGGCATTGAAAGACCCAATAAACATAGCATAAAAAAAAATCATAACCCTACATGTTCATATTAATTTAAACATGACTTTAACTGCACTGTGCTACAGAGAATGAATTAACAAAGCTCTACAAAGCAGACAAGTTACCGTTTATCAACACTGATAACTTAAGATTGCCCAGACAAATATTTCCCACTTACCTTGAGTACATTTCCATTTAGCACTGATTTCATTTATTTTATTGCTTTATCTTGTGGTAAACACATCTCGGTGATCATTTGCTAAATTTAAGTGTTAAAATACATCCCCACTCTGTTTGTTGCTGATTAACACAGATCTTCAATGACTGGGATACATTTTCCATCAATGCAGTCTATAGTTGCTCAGTTTTTTAAATTAAATTTTTGGTTCATAAGGAGAACTAACATATAATACTAACCCCACATTTACCATACCATGGTCATAAAGTACTAATGATCCCTACGAAATTTGCTCTTGAGTGTTTGTTCAAAAGATAACTTAAATTAGTCCTGCATACCCTGTCCATGGGGGCAGACATGATGGCATGCTGGTGTTTTTTTTAAGCTGGAGCAGGTAGAGTGCACAGCCTACTATCCTACCAACATACCATGAAAGCCTGTAGGCCTGCTAGCAACTGTCATGTCCGCCTCCATGGCCATGACATCCAGGACTGATTCAAGATGGTATCTTCTGAAGGACGAAGAGAAAAAAATAGAGAGGCCATTAGGATTTCCTGTTCACAGTAAGGTAAGTAATGGACATGCAAATAAAGGTAAAGGTGGGGCAATTCTGGAGCAAACCATTGCACGATAAGGGGCAAATTATGCTGCACAATGCCTTGCACACCCTTCTGATCTTAAATGGTTAAATATTCCCATTTACTTAACTGGAGCTTTTATCACTTCAAAGCTAGAGAGGTTTCAAGGGGTTAAAATGATGGGAATATTTGCAATATGTCTCCAATACAATGTAGATGGTGTGTTCCAGAAGGGCTTAACTTTGCCTTTCTACATAAGGCCTATTGTATCTAAATGGGTCTGAAGAACTATTTCTATTTGTGAAATGCATATGCTCTTTTAAGGGAATATGTCAATTTTTCAAGTTCTCATCTCAGTGAGCATGGTATAGACATCAGGAATATGATTCACCCTCAAAATGAGAAAAAGAATACTTCCCACTCCCCCAATGAGCAAGACATGATGTTGGCTTGCCAGACTCACCCTCCCTAAGTGCTGACCCAGCCTGATCCATTGTCTCCCCTCCCCAAATCACCTGCTCCCTCCCTGTGTCATATGCTCACTTCCCTTCCTCTGTCATCTCCTCCCCATGTCAACCTCTCCCTCACTTCAGATCCATGTCGACCAGCTACTCTCATATTACGTGGCCCCTCCCATGTCACCTTACCACGATGAGATGTCCACACATTTATGTGTGTTCTGTGCCTATAAGTGGACAGTAGGGAAAAAAGCTAGGTGTCACACAGTGTTTGTGTCACTCTATGGCCACTAGTTGGAAAAGGCTACCTGTCAGACACTGTAGTTGTGGTTCTGTTGCTAACAGTGGGACACTGGTACAAGGCTGGGGGGTCGCACAGTAATGTGTGTGTGTGTGTGTGTGTGTAGTTCTATGGGTACCAGTGGGAGAAAACTATCTGTCAGACAGTGTATGTGTGGTCATGTGGCTAGGCTGGAGGTCACACAGTATAGTAATATGACCGCACATACACTGTGCATCTGTGACTACCAATGGGATAAAGCTGAGTGTAAGGCAAAGCATGCGTGATTTTGTCTCTACCTGTGGGGCCACAATACTGGTGAAGTACACAGTATATGTGTGGTTCTTTAGCTACCAGTGGGACTGTGGAAGATTTATGGATCTAGACTGTGTATGTGTGCTTCTGTGGTTACCAGTGTACACTGGAAAATGGCGGTGAATGTAGACAGTGTATGTGTGGTTCTGTGAATACCAGTCAAAAAGTGCTGGGGTATCATATAGTGGATGTGTGGCTCTTTGCTTACCAGGGGAGCTTGGAACAAGGCAGAGGAAGCAGGCAGTACTGTGTGGTACTCAGTTTACCAAGAGACAGTGGAACGAAGCTGAGGATGGAGACAGTGCAAGAGTGATTCTGGACCTACCAATGGTCAGAGGAACAAAACTGAGGATGCAGAGAGTTTATGTGGTTCTGGGCATATCAGTGGACAATGGAACAGGACTAAGGGGACAGTGAAAAGGGTGGGAAAACAGGCAGTGTATATGTGATTCAATGGCTACCAGTGAGACAGTGGAAATAGCTGGGCATCAGATAGTGCATGAATCATTCTGTGGCTACCAGTGGACAGTGGAATAAAGCTAGAGTGTCAGTCTATGTGTGGTTCAGTGACTACCAATGGACAGTGGCACTAGGTTGTTTGTGAGAAAGTATGTGTGGTACACTAGTTGTCGTGGCAAAGTGGATCAAAACTTGAGAAGCAAACAGTGTATGCATTGTTCTCTGGCTTCCAATGGACAGAGGAACAAGTCTAATGTGTCAGAAACTGTATGTGTGGATCTGAGACTAACAGTGCATGTGCATTTCTGTGGCTACTAGAGGACAATAGAAAAAGGCTGGGGTGTCAGAGCTTGTCTGTTTGACAGTTTTTGTGTTAAATACACATGAATCTGAGTGTGTGTGTGACATAGTGTGAGATTCTGTTTGATAGTGAGTTTATGTCTGTGTGCCAGTGGAGTTGATGTACTAAGAATGAGTGGTGTCATTCAGAGGCAACCCAACTGCACTTAGGGAACAAATAAAAAAGCCATTGAGTAAAAGTGGAATATTTAACATCTTGACTGCTAGATAGGTGCCCAAAGCATAGCAATGTATTAGACACCTCTCTAAAATTCAATGTGTTAAAATTCTTATTTAAACCAATGACAATTCTGGATATTATATATCTCCTCCCCATGATGCCATGGGTTTGCGACTGAATAGCACATCAACCTCACTGCTCAGTGTGTATGTGTGCCTCCTCAAATTTAGGCCTGCTTTATATTTCAGTTGGTTTTATATAACAGATTCACATTAAAATAGATGGTGATAGTTCAGATAAAGCTATAAACTGCAATTGAATCAATATATAAAATATACTGCACTGGCATTATTGTGTTTTAGAAACCAAGAGGAACAGTTCTTGTGTCCTTCCAGTCTCTTTTTTGTGTTGTTATTATTAAGCCAAGGGAGAAATCATTAGAGAAGGGAGAATCATCAGTTTCAAAAAAGTTATAAATTGATTTGCATTTTACTGACTGAAATAAGTATTTGACCCATTTGCAAAACATGACTTAGTACTTGGTGGCAAAACCCTTGTTGGAAATCACAGAGGTCAGACGTTTCTTGTAGTTGGCCACGAGGTTTGCACACATCTCAGGAGGGATTTTGTCCCACTCCTCTTTGCAGATCCTCTCCAAGTCATTAAGGTTTTGAGGCTGATGTTTGGCAACTCGGACCTTCAGCTCCCTCCACAGATTTTCTGAGATTAAGGTCTGGAGACTGGCTAGGCCACTCCAGGACCTTAATGTGCTTGTTCTTGAGCCACTCCTTTGTTACCTTGGACATGTGTTTTGGGTCATTGTCATGCTGGAATACCCATCCACAACCCATTTTCAATGCCCTGGCTGAGGGAAGGAGGTTCTCACCCAAGATTTTTCAGTATATGGCCCCGTCCATTGTCCCTTTGAAGCAGTGAAGTTGTCCTGTCCCCTTAGCAGAAAAACACCCCCAAAGCATAATGTTTCCACCTCCATGTTTGACGGTGGGGATGGTGTTCTTGATGTCATAGGCAGCATTCCTACTTCTCCAAACACGGCAAGTTGAGTTGATGCCAAAGAGCTCAATTTTGCCCTCATCTGACCACAACACTTTCACCCAGTTCTCCTCTGAATCATTCAGTTGTTCACTGGCAAACTTCAGACGGGCCTGTAATTGTGCTTTCTTGAGCAGGGGGACCTTGCGGATGCTGCAGGATTTGATTCCTTCACAGTGTCGTGTGTTACCAATTGTTTTCTTGGTGACTATGGTCCCAGCTGCCTTGAGATAATTGACAAGATCCTCCTGTGTAGTTCTGGGCTGATTCCTCATCGTTCTCATGATCATTGAAACTACACGAGGTGAGATGTTGCATGGAGCCCCAGACCGAGGGAGATTGACAGTTATTTTATGTTTCTTCCGTTTGCGAATAATTGAACCAGCTGTTGTCACCTTCTCTCCAAGCTGCTTGGCAATGGTCTTGTAGCCTATTCCAGCCTTGTGTAGGTCTACAATCTTGTCCCTGACATCCTTGGACAGCTCTTTGGTCTTGGCCATGGTGAGATTAGAAGCACTCTCTTTAAGAGAGTGATCCTAATCTCAGCTTGTTACCTGTATAAAAGACACCTGGGAGCCAGAAATATTGCTGATTTATAGGGGGTCAAATACTTATTTCACTCAATAAAATGCAAATCAATGTATAACTTTTTTGAAATGCATTTTTCAGGATTTGTTTGTTGTTATTCTGCCTCTCACTGTTCAAATAAACCTACCATTAAAATTATAGACTGATCATTTCTTTGTCAGTGGGCAAACATACAAAATCAGCAGGGGATCAAATAATTTTTTTCTCACTGTATAAACTTATATACTGTATTGCTAAACAATAAAGCATCATGGCCGTTGCATGTCACATTCAAGGCCTGTATCAAAAAATCTAGATTCAGTGCCATGGTCTCGAGATTGAGAGGCCTAATACTATCTACTATACTATATATATACTATAGTAACTCTATACACACACTGGTCCTTAGGTGCAAAAGAAAAAAGAGCAGTAATTCATCAGCAGCAAGCAAAATCCACCACAGGGGTGGAAAAATAATTCCTGAAGTCCTCTCTTGCATTCAAGGGGTTAAAAGTCAAATTTCAATAAATAGGAAGATTTATTTTCACCTTATAGAGTAGTTGATTTGCTCCAGAATTGTTCCTCTTTCTTTTGTTCATAAAGCCCATGTTATATATGAAAATTGTGCACTGTCCATCAGTATAATTAACATCTGACACTAAGGTACTATATAACAGAACTGTAACATTCTCAATGATATAAAGACAATGATGGATAGCAATGTAATGATGTCTGAGTAAGCTGTCCCTTGTGTATTTTGATTGACCAATAATAGCATGACAGGGACAATTAACCTACATATGGAGTCACCTTGTGGACGGTCAGACAGAGAACCAATAATGATAAGTGAGCATCTGAATCACTGCTGCTGATGCTCTCTTGACCAGAGGGGTCATGAGATCACATATTTTTGTACTTTGATAAAGATTAATGGATTGCCATGGGATTCGAAGTAAGCTAAATGGCTTTCTTACAAAGAATTTCTGACACTCATTAAAAATCAAAATCCTATTACATGTAAACAAGCTGTCTTCAACCAACATCTTTACTTTCATGATTGCTGATAGAATGATCTAATGAAGGATGACTGAATGATCATGTTATTGCTGTATAAAATACTGCACAGCATCAACATCAATAACTGTATCTTTAACCCTCAATCCAAATCAATAATGATAACAGTGCTGATGAGAAATAAATAGTAATGTGCAAGACTACTGCCTGGAATTGTTTAACCCCTTGGGGCTCAGAGGGGTGAGTAATGCATAGCTTTGTACATCCCTCTGAGCCTAAAGGGGTTAACACCGTGTTTCAGATGACTTTTCTTTGAACAGTGAATTTAAACCCTTTAAGGGATAGTATTGCTTGTATTTAAGTCATTTTAATATTGTAGAGATTAAAAATATGAATAAAAACTTTTATAGTTTGAGAGATCGAAGCATTAAAGTTCCAGTTTCACAGAAGTCTGCCATCTAGCTGACAAAAGCAGATTCTGGTCCCGGGACCGTCCTGCAGCTCTTCAGCAGAATTGAGATACTGAATTCTAAAAATAAATACTTCACTGAAACAGTCTAAAAAGTGTGCCTGGTTTGCAAGCACACTTTGTAGCCCGTTCCAATAAAGTATTTATTTCTATATCACACTATTTTGGCTCTGCTTAAGAGTCGCAGGACGGTCGCAGGACCAGAATCTGCTTTTCTCAGCTAGATGTCAGTCTTCTGTGAAACCGTAAATTTAGATGCTTCGATCTCTCAAACTATAAAAGCTTGAGAGATGGGACATACCTCATTTTATTCATATTTTTAATCTCTACAATATTAAAATTACTTAAATATAAGCAATACTATCCCTTTCAATGCATGGCACGCCCCTCTGGCTTTGAAGGGGTTAACTAAATTAGTAAGATAAACATCTATATTATTTTGCAAGTAAAAAAAAATAAACTTTTTACAATAAAATGTTGACTTATTTTATATTTTGCCCTTGAGTGACAGAAGCGGAGTCTAATGCATTGAGGTGCAATGAGTTGGACACCACTCTACCATTTAAAGGCTTAAAATAAGGTAAAACTTTGATTGGGGACTAAAATGCAGACTATAAACTGGGAAAATATAGCTTTTATCTCATATTTTTGCAGCCAACCCAAAAGGTTATTTAAGGTCTTTTGCACAAATACAAAAAAGGTGGAGTAAATATGGGGCAAACCAAATGAATCTCATGCATCTGCCAGTTCAGGACTCAGACCACAGATTTTCATGAAGATGCCCAGCAATCCTCTTCTACCCTAGTTCATCTCCTTGTCCAGTTAGTTAGTGTGACACTTCTGCAGTGAAAGGGGCTGATCCAGTCACCTGACAGGCAGGAACTTGGTTGCCATGTTTCAGTGTGTCATGAGCACTGGCTACTGACACTGCCATACCATTTAAAGGGTTAAAATAAGGTAAACTTTGATCTGGCGTCAAAAATGCAGACAATAAACTGGCATAATGTAGCTTTTATCTCATATTTTTGCAGCCAACCCAAAAGGTGACTTAAACTGATAGTAATGTCAGAAAAAAAGTATTAACTATATGGTAAATACAATTAAAAGAGAGTACTTGCACTTATTTGTATCATATTGTATATAATAAAATAAAGTTCTACGCTCCCTCCCCTTTATGCTTGACGAGCTGTAAAGCTGTAAGAAGCAGATTCTGGTTCCTGGATCAGACGTCGGCTCTTCAGCAGCGCCGATATAGAGATACCTCAAAATAAATACTTCATCGGAACGGTCTACAATGTGTGCCTGGTTTGCAAGCACACATTGTAGACCATTCAGATGAAGTATTTCTCTTTAGATATCGTTATGTCGGTGCTGCTGAAGAGCCGCGTCTGGTCAAGTGACCAGAATCTGCTTCTGACAGCTTTACAGCTCGTCAAGCAGAAAGGGGAGGGAGCGGAGAACTTTATTTTCCTATATCTCTCAAATTATAACGGTCTGAGAGATACGAATAAGTGCAAGTACTCTCTTTTAATTGCATCTACCATATAATTAATACTTTTTTTCTGACATCACTATCCCTTTAAGGTCTTTTGCACTAATATAAAGAAGGTGGAATAATTCTGGGGGAAACCATATGAACCTCATCTATTTGCCAGTTAAGGACACAAACCCAACAATTCTCTTCTACTCTATTCTATCTCCTTCTCCAGTTAGTTAGTGTCACACTTCTGCAGTAAACGGAGCTGACCCAGTCACCTGACAGGTAGGAGCTTGGTTGCTATGTTTCAGTGTGTCCTGAACACTGATTATAATTCAGACTAACATCTCCATATATGTGAGCTCTTAGTGAGAGTATGCTTGTTAGACAACTGGGTCAGCCCTCCACTGCAGAATGGACTGACATCATTCGTAGGGTGAGAGAGGAATATTATTCCATTAAACTAGTCGGAATATGTTTAAATCTTTTCCTCGTCTTAACCCTTTGTGTGTCAGAGAGGTATCCAACACATTGTGTTTCAATGCTTTGGATACCTCTCCGGTACTCAGAGGTAAGAGTGTAAAATGTATCATAACAAACTGGAAATGTTAGTTATGTTATGGGGCCATAAATATGTGTGAAGTGGAGATAAATGTCTGTTACCGTTTCCTGTTTACATTCTTGAGGACATGAGGAGAAATACATACCTCCCAACATTTCACTTGACCATAGAGGGACACTTTTGTTTTAGGGGGTATTGCTGGGGGTCTGGCTTGAGGGCAGGGCATTACAAAGACTTTTTAGGTTATTTCATGACTTACTGACACTTCTTTGATGATTTAGAACAAGACCAAAGCATTTTATTTACACAGACTAATTTATAAAAACGTATACTGAGGTTTAAACAAACACAAATGTGAGTTTTATTGCTGTGGAGTGCTGTGATACTCTTATATATACACCACACAGTCTGATCTCCTAAAAAGACGGACACCAGGTTGGGAAAGAGGGACAGGGCGATCTGGGTCTGAAAGTGGGGCGGTCCCTCCTAAAGAGGAACACTTGGGATGTATGGAGGTGTTACCTACAGGGTGACATACTAAGAGAAACTGGAGCTGTTCTGGGACATACCAACTGTATCAGGAGGGACAAATACATAGCCACACATTTCCATTGATTTACAGGGGGCTTTTAACCCCTTGAGTACTAGAGATGTCTCCAAAGCATATAACCCTTTGAGTGTCAGAGGGGTGTCCAATGCATTGATTTGCAATGCGTTGGGCACCCCTCATGCATTCATAGGGTTAACAGTGATTTTCCCTGCAATCTTAACTATGGCATCCCAAATTTTGGTCAAAGCACAGTATAACTGAATGCCAAAATGGCTGCTATGTGTTTGCACATTGAAGTGATGTACATCTTGCAAAACAGAGACACAGCCCATCTGGTCAAGTGATATAATCACACAAACTACATCTGCAGGGTAACTGTATTTGTTGGAGAGATATACTTTCCCTTTTCAGCATCTGAACAAAGCAGAACAATTTTCTGAACAACATGCACTGTTCTTCACTGGCCAACAGCTAAATTGTTTACCTGTGACTTCAGCTCCTGTCAAACTAAGCAGTATGTGACAAAAACATTTTCATTTGTAGCCTCTGGAAATCTCTGTGTGTTGTTAACTCACACCATGTTTTAAGGGCAGTCTGCTAACCCGAGAAAAGAGGCTACATTTCCACAGTATATGCTAATTTTTCAACAGAAGTGATCCAAAAGTTAAAAATCAACTTTTAAGAACACTTCATAATTTCTGAGCTAACTTTGAAATGTCACCAAATGTGTGGACATTAACTGCAAATCTGAAATCTCATAACTGTTAGATTAATTTAAAGAGCAATCATAATAATTTTTTTTCTTGCTATGACATTTCATTGTTTCATGCTTGGCACTGGTGTTAAAAGAACAGTAATGGTTTTTTTTTTGCTTGTTTTTTGGGGTTGTTTTTATATAAATTTATTGGTCAATAAAGCAATACAATATTACAGAACAATACAAAAACAATCTTCTGGTTAAACATCAAATAACTTGTACTAATGAAATTACTGATCAGCAAAAGTGCAAACAAATATCAACATTTTCCTGACAAAAATATTACAAAGTAATTTATTCATCACAAGAGATATAAGACCGCTTATATAGAAAACATCAGAAAAAAAAAAGGGGGGGGGGCAAGGTTTGTCATGGGCCCGATACCCCCCTCACCCGACACTTAAAGAAGAAGAAATAATAATAATAATATCATTCAAATATAACGAAGGGTCCAGAGCACTCAGTGTGGTCTCAACTAATGTTATCAAGGACATGATAGTCCAGGAACTCCATGTAGTTAAATGGTTATGTACATTACCTTGGCTTATAGCATGACATCTTTCCATTGAGAGGGTCTGATTGACTCTAGCTGACCAAGAAGAGGTATTAGGTGTACCAAGAGTCCCCCAGTAAGTCAGGATAACTACCTTGGCAGCATTAAGAAGATGTTTAATACAGTGCCATGCAGTGGGTTTTCATACCTCCCAACATTTCAAATTGCCAAAGAGGGTCAGTTGTGTTTTAGGGGGTGTTGCTGGGGGTGTGTCTGGTGGGTGGGGCATTAATGAGAATTTTCAGGCTGTTTCATGACCTATTGACACCTCCTTGTGTTACCTAATAAATGACTTATAACACGACCAAAGTATTTTATTTAAGCACACTAATTTATGAACACATATACTGACGTTTAAAGAAACAATTATGTGAGTTTTATTGCTGTGGAGCAATGTGATACACTTATATACACACCACACATCCTGATCTCCTAAAAAGAGGGACATTAGGGTGGGAAAGAGGGACAGTGGGATTTGGGTCTAAAAGAGGGACACTTGGGAGGTATGGGTTTCAATTGAAAGTGGATTGAGAGTCTGTACAGAAAGAGGCAGAGGAGTGGAGAACAGTAATATTTTAATCTGAAAATACAAATACCTTGGAGCACTCCAGATATGCCCAAACGACTCTGGTTTTGAGTGTCTCTGGAGACAGAGAAGGACACTCTGGCTAGATGAATTACCTGATAAAGCCTCCCACTTCATGCCTATTCCACCATTCTATGCACTGTTAAGGCCACTTCCTATGCATTTTACATACAAACCACACCTTCTCACACTCCAATCCCGTTCACTCTGATTAAGCCCCACCTGCATTATGGGAAGAATTGTTTGATTAAAAAAAAACTCAAACAACTTTGATCTTTAATGTCATTTGAATGAAGTGTCTTGCAGTAATCATAATAACCTCTTTTTTAGCAGAACTAGAAAATACATTTTTTTCCAAAATAAAACATTACCATTCCTTTAACTCAAATGCAGTTTTCCTGGTTAAAAGTAGTGTAATACATATATAAAACACATGGGAAATCTTGAGAACTAACAGTATGTTTGCTATGGCAATGATCTTTAATGTGATATTATTTGATTTGAATTTCATGTATTCATATGTTGCCTATGGCGGAATTGTAGAAAATGGAATAAGACAATTAGGAAAAAAGAGAGGAACACACAGGGGACATGAACCCAAAAGAACTTGCTCAACATATAAAAGTAAATGCAGTGATGCATGCAAATGCCAAATGAACAATGAATAAATCTATTGTGGTAGTGCTTTCTATATACATCACAGTGTGCATCCACAATAGAGTGAGGCTAATGTACTAAGCGGAATAGCAGCTATTCTGGAGCAACTCAAATACACCACAGGAGACAAATATGGATTCCCAGTTGATTTAAATGGGGCTTTTAACTCATTGAATGCTAGTGTGGCCTCCTACACATTGCAAAGCAATGCCTTGGAAAACTCTGTAGAATTCATGAGGTTAAAAGACCAATTTAAATCAATAAAAAGCATGTGGGGAAGGCGCTATTGTCAAAAAGTCAGTGTGACAAATTGTATAACATGCACTCTCCTAGCCGGTGAGATTTTCACATTCACCTGCATATGTTAGCTAGGGAACACCAATTTGTCCCTGATCAAGTTTCCAAGGACATTATGAATGATTAGATCCATGGTATAAAAAAATTGATGAATTTATTAAAATACAAAAAAGTAATGAGACCTTGTGGCTCTAAAAACATGTGTGTGATGTATAACGTGTCATCAACGCATTACTAGGTTACATCAACCTTTTCTTCAGGATATGGTCAATATCAATATACATCATTTGTGACATTTGCACAGCAGTCAGGTATATTTACCTATTGTTCTTTGCATTTAAACTCTGTTTTATCTATAAATCCATGGGGTATTGTGCTACCCTGGGAAGCTTCATACGGCATCTTAGACAAATTTTACAGCCATGCACACTCTATGTATAAAACATAACTTTTAATGTGCATATAAAATTTGGCCAACATTTCAGTCACACTTTGGGACTTTCATCAGGTACACACAGCACATAAAATTACAGACTTCTATTCTGTGCTTATTTAAATAATAATAATAACTAGTATTTATATAGCACCTTTCTCCCAGTGCGACACAAAGCTCTTTCTGCGCACGCTCTCGGAATTAACCAAATCGGTAGCTGAAATAATAGGTGTTATTATTACCCAATCAATGATACTCATTTATCGACCCCGGAAGGATGAAGGGCTGAGTTGATCCTGTCGGGATTCGAACCTGCAACCTTCAGGTTTGAACAGGCTTCATAGTCAGGGAATTTACCACTGAGATGGTAATAATGGCACCAAAACAGGTTTACCTAGTTGTCAAAGCAACCAGCAAAGCTTCCCCAGTGGCCACAATCATCCTGATGTTTAGTCTAGACATATATATGTGAACCATTGTTGGTAAACAGATGGAAAATGCAAGAAAGTGGAGCATTCACTATTTTTTGAAAGTCATAAGTTTGAGAGCTATTTGTAATTAGCACATGCTCCTAAATTAATGGCAAAGTTAACACATGCACCAAATTAAAACACAAAAAGAGGGGAACCAGTGCACACTAAAATATATATATACCAAAAGGGGCAACAGTAATAGGAGAAGACGGTGCTCACAGGGTAAGGATAATGAAAATAAAAAGAAAGAAAAAGAAACCCTGTATATAAAGCACACGTCTAAATCACCAACTTCACCTCCCCCTAATGGGATCACATGATCACGGAAAGAACAATAAAATATAACGTTTATTGTTGCTAATTAAAACCAGCGAATTTTAAAAGAAAAAATGTATTCACACTTTTCACTGAGGTAAATCCCTCTAATCAAACATGGATTTCTGGAGGTGTGTATATATAAAGAAGCCAAAGCCTCTAATACAGATATGTAGACTAGAAATGTAAAGACCTATAAATCTCAATAAGTAATAAGAGACAACATGTGCAGCATATAAGATACAAAATATCTATAATGTAGCAAATATAGATGACAGACACAATGATCGCTGAGAAGACGATCTAAGTGTCAGATACAAAAAGAAAAAGATACTATAGTTGCGACTTGCCTATAGGATATGATACTAGGCAAAAAACTGCTGCACAATGATGTCTCTATTCAAATCACAAACATCGGTGATGCTAAATCTCTCAAGCTTGAAGCCTCTTAGTTCTGATGAAGCTAACACGCTAATAATCAGATCCGGCTTCAAACTCGCATACATCTAACCCTGAAAAGACTAAACCTCAGTGCAGTTGCGACTTGCCTATAAGATATAATGTTAGGCAAAAAAATACTGCACAATGATGTCTCTATTCATATAAAAGACATCAATCTGTATGATTCAAATATCGGTAATGCTAAATCTCAAACACTAGCCTACTGAGCTTGAAGCCTCTTAGTTCTGATGAAGCTAACACGCTAATGATCAGATCCGGCTTCAAATTCACATATATCTAACCCTCAGGAGACTAAACCTCAGTGCAGTGTGGAAACAGCTTGAAGCCTCTTAGTTCTGATAAAGCTAACACGCTAATAATCAGATCCGGCTTCAAACTATAAAAGTTCTAGATATTGAACATAACATGTATCGTTTGAAGCCTCTTAGTTCTGATAGTGCTAAATCGCTATCCATCAGATCCGGCTTCAAACATAATCTTAAGACGCGCGTTTCGCCATATAGGCTTGTTCACAATAGTCTATCCCACATGCACCAAATTAAATGCAAAGTTAGCTAGACATATGGAAATGAGTGCTGAACGCTTTGCTGAATAAGGCGTGATCGCTAATCCTCTCACAGGACAGCAGACATTTTAGATACTTTTTGAAATGCATTTTTAGCAAAGTTTGCTAATTCAGAAAAGAGATGCACATTTTGGTAATATTTGGATGCTAATCATTTTGCCATGAAAAGATTGTGCACATTTCTTGCCTTCCACCCAAAGTATCTTGTATATGACAGAAGTATTAAGAAATTTAGCCAGCAACACCTTTGAGTATAATGTGAATGTGTTCAGAAGTTCAAGAGGCATTCAAGAGGCTCCATTAGAATTATGGGTAGAACTATCTATCTATAGCTACAGCATAAAGACGAAGTCCCAGCAATTACTCTAAATGGTCATGTAACTATTCTCAAGATAGTAAAATGTTCCCATTCACCTGTAAATTACAAAAAAGATCAAAAACAGCAAAAAAAAGTATAGCTGAATGTTATATGGAAGACACCTATCTAGGTAAATCCTTCTGTTACAAAATATAAGGGTAGAGCTCCCCTTTAACCCCCTTAGATGCTAAAGAGGACTTCAATGTACACCAAAACAAAATGCTGGAGACCTTTATAGTCTCCAATGGGTTAAACAAGACATAAAAATAATAAATTGTTGGTTGAACTATTTTTCAATTTCAGGTAAAAAAGGTCATTATTAACAGATCTTTTCTCATACAGTCATCACCGGAATCATACAAAAATCCTTGAGCAGTGAACATTAAACTCAGCCATATAAATGTCATCTGTCCCGGAATTACATTTCTTGCTTGGGCAATTTTTCTCTGTGATAAACTACAATAAAAACGACCTGGAGAGAACCGAGGAAGAAGCAAATTTTGCCTAATATCAAATAGTCTATTTTTTTGGCAATTCAGGAAATAACTCTCTGCAAATTCATGGGTATGGATGAAAATGAATATTGCATAAGAGTGAACAAGTCTAAGGAAATGAATGGAAAAAGGCTACAAATACTTAAAAAATGCATTTGATTATGCAAGGAATATTCTAAACAACAGGAATTCAAAAGACATTTTATAGCTATCAGCTATACAAGAAAATAGATATTCTTCATTATGCTGCATGGAATAGTGAGCGTGAGCCAATGTGAAGGAACACACAGAGAAAATATGGGATTTCTTAGTGATGACAACATTTTAAGCAGTATTAAAAGCAGTGATGTTCTAAAATGATCGCCGCAGGGAAGAGATCATCAGAAACTAGAACCTTCCTCTTGCTGTGGAAATTCCCACAAGAAAGTTGTTTCTGATAACATCTTCCATCTGGCAAAGTGAGTTGTGTGTGTGTGCATATATCCTTACTTGCTTGTGTACACATGTGTGCAAGTGTGATGGTGTATGTTTGCATGATGATGCATTGTGTATTGAAATGATCTTTTAAACAAATTAAGAGCCTTTTATTTTATAATAGTGTAAAAGCCCATGTACACAGGCCACGGTCTGGGTGATGTTAACCCTTTGAGTGTCAGAGGGGTACGTAAAGCATTGCTTAGCAATACGTTGCATACCTCTCTGGCACTCAAAGAGTTAAGAGGCCGGTTCTGCTCTGCGTCCTGCCACTGACTCAGTCATGTACTATAGAGACTGCCTGAAAGCACAGAATGCTCCCAGCACAGAACTCCCAGCATTCCTATACCTCCCAGCATTCTGTGCATTCGGGCAGTCTCTACTGCGCATGATGGCTTCTGACAAACACCCTAACGAATTATTATATAGGATAGCCAAGAGTGGAAAAATAATTCAAAAATATTATTCCTTTTCACACCACCTAATCTAAATATCTACTCTGTGTCCCAGCGTTTACAAAAATGAAAGAGAATATATGATTGAGTATCGATGGAGCATATTCATTAACCCATTAAGGACCAGACTGGTCCTTAAAGGGTTAAAATAATATGTTCAAAGCAAACATTCACTGTATTATGAAAAGATAATACAATTTTTCAATTTATTATATTCATTGGGTACTGTATATACAAATTTGTTAATCTTTGTTAATGTTTAAAGCAGAAGTTTCACTTAGTGTAAAGTCACCCTCCAATAATTAAACATATGGTGACTAGCTTCATAATATATTATAATAATTAGATCTCAGAAGTGCCAGATTCTAAAGTAATCCTTAATCTTCGGAGACAGGAAGTCAGGCATCAGCGTAGACATCTTGTCTGCGTGCCTGCGCTGTCAGTCCCGGGCTCCTCTAGGAGGCATTGCATGTCACCTTAAGGTAACCGGAAGAGACTGACGGCACAGGTGCGCAGACGGTACTAACCTGGGCATCAGTCTCTGAAGATTAACCCCTTACCGCCCGAGGACGTACATGTACGTCCCGAGCGGATGTCCATGGTGGACAGAGGAAGTACATGTACGTCCCGGAAGTCGTTTTACGAAATGAAAAAAAAAATACGTCTGCCATTTCTGAGAGGTGATACACATATTATGAAGCTAGTCACCATATGTTTAGTTATTGGAGGGTAACTTAATACTAAGTGAAAGTACCTCTTTAAAGGGAAAAAATGAAAAGGGATCATATTCGTTAAAATATTATGCATTCCTCATTATGCATTATTATAGTTATTATTTTTATTTTTTTGCAAAAGGTCTAAATTCAATCACAATAAAGGTTGAAAAAGAAAAAAAAAAATAGTGGCTATGTTATCAAAGTTGATTAAATTTTTTTTTTTTTTATTAGAACCCAACCAGCTCAGTTCAACAAAACTCTTATCTCTTGTTCATTTACCTCAATCACCTCATACATTGCCCTTTTTACTTTTTAGGAGTTTGTATAAACAAACTGGAGTCAAATGGTCATGTACAGCTACATATTACTATTAAAAACACAGTGATAAGATATTCGGAGCTTTTTAAAGCTTGCTAGAATTAAAAGAGGATTTTAGTCTTACCTGTTATATCCTTTTCTCTTAGTCCATACAGGTTACTGGTAACTCTGGGAGGCGTTAGTTCCTTTAAGTAGGCAAGAACATTCTCTAAATGTATGCAGGGGGGTGGAGCCTCCCTTCCCACTCAGGCTGCCGCCCAGCTAGCCTCCTCCAGAATTGTTTGAGAACTAACTAGACTAGAAGGTACAAAGGAAGAAGACTCCTGTAAGCATGCCCTGAAAGACTCCCACATACTGCCACAGGAGAGCCAAGCATGATCTCTTGACAGGGTGGGAGACCAGTAACCTGTATGGACTAAGAGAAAAGGATTTAACAGGTAGGACTAAAATCCTCTTTTCTCTGTCATCCAATACAGGTTAATGGTAACTCTGGGATGTCCAACCGTTGAGTTTCCCAGAGGCGGGAAGAAGGCAAGGACCAAGCGCAAGGCCCCCAAAGTCACCAGGACCTCTATGAACCAACCGGTCAGAGATCCCAAAAAAACTGAAGTACAGCGGACACCAAACGGGGGTAAAAACACCCCAGGAACCGAAACAAAACACACTGAACTAGAGCCAACAGGGCTCAACAGTAAGGAAGCACTAAGAATCTGAGAAGAAGAAGATCCTAGACAGGCAAAACTGCCTCCAGGACCTTCCTCCCGAAGCTGGCATCAGCCGAAGCCAGCACATCCACACGGTAGCGCTTCAAAAAGGTGTGCACAGCGGACCAAGTGGCCGCCCTGCACAACTGATCAGCAGACGCTTGATTCTTATAGGTCCAAGAGGCCCCAATGGACCTGGTGGAATGAGCCATGACCCGAAAGGGAACATGTGTAGTCCTCAATTCATAAGCCCTACGCATAGTGGACTTGATCCATGACGCAATAGTCACTTTGGATGCAGATCTTCCTGCCCTAGGACCCTCAGGAATGACGAACAAGGCGTTGGACTTCCTGATAGATTCAGTGCGATGGACATAAAACTTGAGACAAAGCACCACATCCAAAAAGTGGAGAGCCCTTTCCTTGTCAGAAATGGGGTTAGGGCAGAAGGAGGGCACCACAATCTCCT
The DNA here is from genome assembly GCA_037306005.1 of Rhinophrynus dorsalis. Taxonomy (NCBI): domain Eukaryota; kingdom Metazoa; phylum Chordata; class Amphibia; order Anura; family Rhinophrynidae; genus Rhinophrynus; species Rhinophrynus dorsalis. The sequence continues at coordinate 218,166,171 of CM074718.1, read as the reverse complement.
GATTGATGAAACTCGGAGACTACCTTAGGCAAGAACTCCTTAGAGGTGCGAAGCACCGCTTTATCCTTATGAAACACCAGATAAGGTGGTTTACAAGAAGGAGCTTGCAACTCCGCCACTCGCCGAACTGACACAATCGCCAGAAGGAAAGCCATCTTCCACGTCAAGAGACGTAAAGGAATAGTAGCCAAAGACTCAAAGGGAGGACGTTGGAGAATTCCCAAAACCAAGTTAAGGTCCCACTAAGGAGCCGGACTCCGAAAGGCAGGACGCACATAAGCAGCGCCTTGCAAGAAAACGTTGACATCAGGAAGGACAGCAATGCGCTCCTGGAAAAAGACACAGAGCGCCAAAGTCTGAACCTTAAGAGAACTCAGACTGAGCCCCTTATCCACACCATCCTGCAAAAAAGCCAGGACAGTGGGAAGACGAAAGTCATGAGACAGATCTCTGTCAGCACACCAAGACACAAATGTCGACCAGACACGGTGATAGATCTTGAAAGAAATAGGCTTACGGGAACTAAGCATAGTAGACACCACAGCAGAAGAAAACTCTTTCTTCTTTAAAATCGAGGATTCAACCTCCAGGCCATCAAATTGAGCCGATGAACATCTTCCTTCCACAGGAAACCCTGTAGAAGAAGATCTGGATGAGAGGGGAGCGGAAACAGCTCCGCCACTGATAGGGCCAGAAGCTCCGGATACCAGGACTGACGAGGCCAAATCGGAGCGATCAGGATAACTGGACAACATTCCACTTTCAATTTCTGTATCACCCTTATCAACATCGGAAGGGGAGGAAAAATGTAGGCCAGGGAGAATGTCCAGGGAATGGACATTGCGTCGGCAGCCAGGTTTCTCCACCGGGAGCAGAACGTTGGAACCTTCCTGTTGTGCCTGGTTGCCATCAGATCCACTAGGGGTACCCCCCATTTCTGAGTTAGGAGTTTAAACACCTCCGGATGTAGTTCCCACTCTCCGCTGTCGACTGTGTGACGACTGAGGAAGTCTGCCATGACGTTGTCTACGCCTGGAATGTGCACTGCGGAAATGACAGGAACGTGAACCTCTGCCCAGGACAGAATGGCTTGACCACTAACCAAGCAGCGAGACTTCTTGTCCCGCCCTGTTTGTCGATGTAAGCCACTGCGGTGGCGTTGTCGGATTCCACTCGGACTGGACAGTCCTCCAGTTGAGACTCCCAAAGGCGTAGAGCATGAAATATTGCTCGAAGTTCCAGAACATTGATCACTGAAGCGACCCAGAACAGCACCCCAGCCCAAGAGGCTGGCATCCGCCGTGACCTTGATCTAGTAGGGAATCTGGAAGGATCTCCCCTTCAGGAGATTGAAAAGGTCCAACCACCACTCCAAGCTCAAGTTGACAGGAGGAGGAAGAGAGAGATCGATAGCCTCCGATGATCTGGTCGGTCCCTGCATGTCTGTATCACAAATCTTTGAAGATCCCTGGTGAGTGCCATGGCAAATGGAACCTCCTCTATCGTGGAGATGAACTTCCCCACCAGAGAAGACAACTTCGGAACCGGGACAATTGATGGGCTACCTCCTCCGATAGAAACACCATGTACTTTTGAGTATCGAACAGAAGACCCAGGAAGACCAGTCGCTGGGATGGGACCAGGTCTGACTAGTCGAAGTTCACAATCCAACCGTGATGTGAAAGGACCTGAAGGCAGGTCCTCAGACGCAGCCTTCAAAAGCAAGTCGTCCATATATGGAGTCACTCTGATGCCGTCCCGATGGAGGACGGATATCAAGGCCCCCAGAACCCATTGGAAAACCTGGGGGGCTATTGTCAGACCACATGGAAGAGCTGAAAACTGAAAATGACCTTTGGCGCAGGCAAACCTCAGATATTGCCTGCTCTTTAGATGGATTGGGATGTGTAAATACGCATCCTGAAGATCCAGAGAAGCAAGGAACTCCCCCGGAGACATGGCAGCGATCAATATGCTCAGAGACTCCAGACGATAGTGAGTCTTCACTACAAAGGAATTGAGAGCTTTCAGATCCAAAATAGGGCGGCCTCCGCCGTCCATCTTGGTCACTACAAAAAGGTTTGAATAGAAACCTGAACCTCTGTCTGAAAGAGGTACTGGCTCCAGGACATCCTTGGATAGCAACTTCGAACAGACGGCTTCTCTCGACGTCCTGAGGAGAACAAGAAAGATGAAAGCAAAAAGACGGGAGGGAAAAGAAAGAGATCTTGTATCCCTCTGACACCACCTGTAAAACCCATGGGTCCAACACTGAATCCTCCCAAATCTCATGGAAGAGGCGGAGACGACCACCCAGCACGGGATGCGGACCCGGGTTCGGTGAGTCATTCCGAAGCAGCCTTGGAAATCTTAGGCTTGGATGCGGCCTTCGGGCTTCCATTGCTGCTTGGGCTTGGAGGAGGGACGCAGAGCTGACGGAACCACCTGGTTCATCGTACTGGTCTCAGTTTGAAAGGAATGAAAGGACCAGTTATGCTTAAATGGCAACTTTTTTTTTTTTTTTTTTTTAAACCAAGGGCAGAAGAGAACTCTTACCCCCTGTGGTCCAGCTAATCAGTTCCTTAAGTTCAGATCCAAACAAGGAAGTACCCTGAAAAGGCAAAGAAAGCAAAACTTTCTTGGAAGCTGCGTCGGCAGACCAAATCATAAGCTAAAGCGCACGCCTAGCCACCACAGAAGTAGTGGAGGCCCTTGCCATCATGCAACAGCAGAAATGTAATGTTGAGCTTCAGATATTTTAGTAAGAAGACACAATTTCTCGAAGTAGGCGCATCCTGACGGACCGCCGTAGTGAGCTGTTCAGTCCGGACTGCAATAGCCCGGTTACCCCATGCAACAGCAAAGGCTGGACACATAGCAGTGCCAACAGAAGCGAAAATGGACTTGAGGGAGACCTCAAGTTTGTCAGTCCAATCTTGCAGCGCAGAAGCATCAGAAACAGGTAAGGCAGTAGATATAGACAGTCTAGATATGGGTGCGTCCACCTTAAGGGGAGGAACCCATTTAGCCATTTCTGTTTCAGAAAAGGGATAAAGTTTAGCAAACTGTCTAGACACTGAAGAGGACTTGTCTGGATTTTACCATGCATCAGAACCAAGCGGTCAAGAGTTGGGTTAGGAGGAAAATAAGTAAGGGGCTTTACAGGCACCTGAAAAACATCAGAGGGATCAGAGGGAACCTCCTGAACCGATGGGATATTGAGAGTGGACAATACAGCCCTGATCAGGCCCTCAGTAGAGGTTTCAGGATCAGCTTCAAATGGGTCCCCAAAGAGACCCGGAAGATTCCAACATAGTACCAACCTCAACATCCGAATCTTGCAACAATTCTTCCTCAGAAGAATCTGACACATCAGGTGCTCCCTGCGGTTGAGACAGGGAGGATCTGATAGTAGAGGGGGGTCTGCCATAATTGAAGTGCCCCCTGTAACTGGGATGTAAAGAGATGTAAAGAGGACCTAAGGTCTCTAGTTGCAGCCTTAAACTCTTGCATCCAAGCTGGCTCAATAGCATGGCTGGAAGGCCCTGGGTTGCTGCAAGGAACTTCAGAACCTGCTGGGCAGAAATGACCAGAGAACACTGTAGGTAGCCCTGTGTGACAGGAAGAGCAATGCGCAATGGGGGATACTGATGCCCCAGCTACCTTAGTCTTAGGTCTAGCCCCTAGCTCCAGTGGTATAGACATTCTCACATTGTCAAAATAACCAACTGTACAATGAATCATCCAATGGTAGTGTGTAAGATTAATATTTCACCCCAGAAACACTAAATATAGACTTTTCTAGCAGGCGAAGGGTTAATCTGCAGAGGAGAAAAGGAGGGTCCAAGCCCTGTGGAGGATACTCATTGAGAAAAGTTCCAAAATGGCTGCCGCGACGGGAGCCAATCAGAAATTGCGCGCGAATCAAGCAGTCATGGGAAATTTCGTTTTTCCCAAAAAAGTACCCCAAAACAGTGCCCGAAGCCCCCCAAGCCCCCCAACACACTTGTACTATAAGCCGGATGATAGACCAAGGGTAGACAATTAAAATGAGCCCTCTCTGAAGTTGCTGTGTGAAGCGGTTGCAGAGATACGTCCCAAACAGTGTTGTCCCATAGAAAGTAAATGGAGCAATGGCGTCTATGCGGTAAAGCGCACCTTAAAAGAGAAGTACACAATATTAATAAAAGTTAAACTACAAGTTAAAAACATGAAAAACATACAGGGAACATGTATGCATACTGAGAAAACACTAACCCAGTAAGGAAAGTGTCAGAAAACCCCCCAAAACATGTCAAACCAGCAGACAAAGGGTTAAGTTACCACATAAACCTGCTCCAAAAACCCAACAGACATACACATATATACCCAGTGAGTGCAGGAGTGCACAATGAGAACTCCCAAATACAAGCTCAGCGAAGGGGCACTGTGGGAAAAGTGGACATGCAGCACTCAAAGGGTAGCTCACCTCTCCTGCAGATCTTCTGTCTCCAGGTTATCATGTAGTGAGAATCACCTCAGTGGGTAATCCATGGGGAAGCACTTGTACCCAAGATTTTCCCCCTTCAGGGCTTAAGGTCCACCAAAAAGCACCTGGACACTGAGCTAGCCACTTTGAAAGGGCATTTGTCAGTCATGGTAACCCACCTAATGGTGGTATTCCATATCTGACAGAAAAATAAAAAAGAAACTAAAACTAACGATGAGATGTTCTCCACCTGGTGTGTTTACACCCAGAAACAAACAATTCTGCTGGGCGGCAGCCTGAGTGGGAAGGGAGGCTCCACCCCCCTGCATACATTTAGAGAATGTTCCTGCCTACTTAAAGGAACTGACGCCTCCCAGAGTTACCAGTAACCTGTACTGGACGACAGAGAAATAATATTTAAAAGGGCAAGATTCATATTCATTTCTTAAGTGATGCCTCCTTAAAAACAAATTTGCATGTAATAACTCGTACTGACATTCGGCTCTTTGAAAGTCAGTAGGAGAAATTCAGACACTTGATGTTATAATTAAAAACAAATGGACAAGGTAATTATTTCAAAATTATCTTAATTTTTTTCATTTTTTTTTTATGAACGTTGAAACTAGTAATTAATAGTGGCATTGAACACGCTTAGATATGCCTGTTATCCAAGTTCTCTATTATTAGTCATTTAGAATGATGTTAAATGCATATATTAATTATCGTAATTATGGAATGCCACTCCACACTGCAAATTCATTTACTAAGAATTTCTTTCATAAATGAAAATGACAATCTACAGTTCCAACATAACCAATAAGAGGCTGATGCCTATGACTAAGTGACTTTGGGCCTTATGCATCAAGATAAAGAGATGAAATTCTTAAGCAAACAATTGCACCATTGGGGGGTGAAAATTCCACAAATTCTCATTGATTTAAATGGGGCTTTTAACCCCTTGACTGATAGAGAGATCTCCAACACATTGCAAAGGGGTTAAAGGTCATATTTATATCTCTGACAATTTGTATTTGCCCCCAGTGGTACCTGTTTGCTCCAGGATTGCACCGCTTTAGTTCAGTTAGTTTCAGTTGAAAGTTCCTGGGTGTGATTTCAAAAGCAATGTGCTGGAGACCTCTTTACTTTTCAAGTATATTTAAATCAATGGAAGTCGTAGGACTTTTTAAGGGTTCTACCATTTGTTCACATCCGCTTCTCACTGGCGAGGTGAGCAGATGGCAGCGGATACTTCGCCAAACTGGGTGTCTGATATATCCTTCTTCATAGTTGTTTGCAGTTGTTCTATAGTCAACACATGCCTGCATCTGTGGACAACTGGGTGAAATGCTGGCTCCATACACCCTGAGACCAGAGTTTGAATTTTGTTGCCAGACAATCATAATTACATGTTAGATTTTATATTAAAGAAAATAAATTTCATAGAACTTTGGGCTTCACACAGTAATGCACTAGGTAAAAGGGACAGGAGGGGGAAGCTTTATCATTCAATTACTCTTGAACTACAATGCTCACAGTACTGAAATAACACTCTCTATGGCTCAAATACTATGAAGATTAATTGGAGCTGCTGTTTTTGTGAAACATTACTATCACTTTAAGTGCAAAATTGTTAACCCGTTGAAGGCATGGTGGATTCATGGCAATAGTGGCAGGTTGATGGGGATGTGGTTGCAAAGACATCTTAATGCATATTGTCGATGTGCCTTCAACACAGATCTGACACAACATCACCATCTTGAGCACTTGAGGTACTGCACTCCACAAATGTATGTTGAGCTGTAATAACTTTTGAATAAACATCCCTGAGCAGAGGGAGTAAAATGCCTTTAATCAGCAGGGTAAATCCTGCAATATATGTATATATTTTCATATTACATGGTAATTTTACTCTAAATGTGTCCTTATATTACCTTTTATGTTGGCTGCATATAAACTGTACTAGCTAATTAATCTAAGACGTTATACTTATAACTCACTGAGTTCAGGGTGCCTCCCCTTCTGGTCTCATCACAATGACACTAACGATTATATGTGCATTTGATTCTCTAGAACAGACTCTCATAAATAGAACTAACTAAATTATGCTTTTGTTTCAGGCATCACTGCCAGAAACCGTAATTTCTTGTGTATTGTTTTTGCCAAGTGGACAATTGTCTCCCATTATAACGAATGGATACATTATCTAGGTGACACAAATATGGCAGTTTGAAAAATATCTGAATACAGCACTGGAATACGTGACAATACATGTAATACTATAACTAAAGGACTGGTTTTCTCCTTTTTATGCAATCTGTGAGCCACTTATTCACTACAATAGAAAATTATAGTTTAGTAAATTAAAAAAAAAATAATGTTAAAAGCTTAAAGGGATAGTAATACTTCATTTTAACTTTATTTTATTTTGTAGGCATTAAAAAAACATGAAGAACGATATAAGTCTTATCTCTCAAACCTCTATGGTTTGAGAGATATTCACAAGCAAAGTTTCCCCTTCCGCCCCTTTTACCTAGTGTAAGCCATCTCTTCTCAGATGTGGAATGCAGTCCATAGACTAGACAGATAACAGAAAGGGACAATCTTCTTCCTATAAGAACAATGAAAGCCCTGCCCCCTTGACAAGTTTTTCAGGTTTTTCCCTTATCTTAATTGAAGATTGTCTCTCTCTGCAGTCTACATGGACACCTCCCTTCTGCTCTGGCTGAACAGTGTTACATCAGTAAAAGGGGCGGGAGGGGAATACTTTATCATTCATTACTCTTGAACTACAACTCTGACAGAATTGAAATAACACTCTCCAAAGTCCAAATACTATGATGATTAATTAGAGCTGCTTTTATTATGAAACATTACTATCCCTTTAGGATAGGATACTGTCAGAGTTGTAGTTCAAGAGTATTTGAATAATAAAGCATCCCCTTCCCTCCGGATATAACAGTGCTCAGCTCAGAGCAGAAAGGTGGTATCCAGGTGGATCACAGAGAGGGACAATCTTCAATTAGCATAAGGGAAACACCTGTCAAGGGGGGCAGGGTTTTCTCACTGGTTGCACTGCAGGTAACATGATCTCCAGGGCTAGAGGACATCAGAGCTTCACTCAGTGCTTCTGGGAGGGGAACCAAAATTGCTGTTTTGCTGCACTGGGAGGCTTGAATCGAGAGCATAGATATCTCCCAGAAGCACTGAAATTATATAGACCTGCAGCTCATGTTGATCTGCAGGGAAAAAGGAGCGGCTGGCAGAGTTTTAAGTTATGTGTAAATACCTATAGCTCTCCCTGAAAATGTGTGCTTTTATGCTACGTTAAAAAAAAAAAAAAAAAGAATATATATATATATATATATATAAAATCAGAAAAGTAACAGAACTCACAGTGTTAGCTCACCATAACATTTACATATAATATACTAATATAAAATGAGAAGTTAATACATATAGGTAGCAGCAAGGAATGAGGGCGTTCTCCAGACTCCCAAAAGTGAGGCCAAAGACTAAGCAAAAGTTAAAACACAGAACAAGCCAGCGCTCCTCCATATGAACTAACCAAATGTCAACCCTGTGCAAAGCATATATTATACTACGTTAGTATATTTTAGGCTGTTGTTGCATAGTTTGACCAAAGTATGTTTAAGCTCGCCCACCACACCAAGGTATTCCCAATATCAGGCGAGTCTTATCTAATACACACAGTTATCCTTATCTAGGTTAAAAGATTCCCCTGAGGATTTCCTGTAGTAGCATGTTGGGCCTACTTAAAAACACCAGTTTCTAATACCTATATGATAAGACTCACCTGTTTAGAAACTGATAGAATGTAGCAGGAAATCCTGAATGTAGTGTACTACATAATCACACTAGCATTTGTGGCACTCAGAAAATTTGGCTGGAATAGCAGTAGAGGCAACGAAGGGTTAAGAAAGCCTTTTATGTGAAGGTGGGTGGCTTTCCCTGATCCCATCCTATCCTACCCAGTAGAATGGGTACGATAGATGCAGGAGAGTCCTGTGGCTCCCCGCATTAGCCTCTATTGTTCTGTATGTGGTGAGCACATCAGGAAGGGTCCTGATGCCCCTCAACTAGGTCTGGACTTTTTTTTCTCATTGCAGCCTCTGACTTTTTTGTTTCATTGCAGCCTCCACTGAATGCCGCTGAACACTGACTTCAAGGGAAGCAGATGCAACAAAAGGGAGGGCCCCATGATGGCTCCACAGGCAAGGGAAGCAGGTACTGGGGGGGTAGGTGTAATGGAGGGTAAGTGATGAGGTGAAAAGGAGGGCCTTATGCCAGTTCCACAGGCAGGAATGCAGATGCTGCAATAGGTAGAGCAGGAGAAAGAGAGGGCAGGTGATGAGGCAAAATGAAGGGCAGGTGAAGAGATGAAAGGGAGGGCCTGTTGTTGGTTCCACAGGCAGGAAATCAGATGCGGCAACAGTTAGAGCAGATGAAGGGGAGGGCAGGAGATGAGGTGAAAGGAAGAACCTTATCCCAGTTCCACAGACAAGGGAAGAAGATGTGGTGAAATGGAGGGCAGGCAAATGGGAGAGTGACGAGGTGAAAGGGAGGCAAGCGAAGGAGATGAAGAGGAGGGCAGACAAAAAGGCAAAAGAGAAGGTAGGCAAGGAGGCAAAGAGGAGGGCAGGCAATGAGGTGAAGGGGATGGCAGTTGATAAGGCTTTGCACCCTGCCTCCTCCTGAGCCAATCAGCATGGCTGCCAGTCTTAAAGGGACATTATTATAACCTTTTAAATATCATGTGTAAGTATAACATACATGCTTTTCCTATTCTCCTGGAGGTGGCTGTGCAAGACTATTTGACCCCCTCTTGTTTATACAAGTGATAATGGCAATGTAAGGCATGACTGAGATCAACAAATAAATATAAGATAATTCCAGTGAACTGTACTAAGTGGTTTCTAATCTCAAAACAATTATCACTGTTTTATCAGTCTTTAACAGGCTTGATAAAAAAATATGCAATTTCACATTTTATTTTGAAAGAATTTGGAACTGTCTCACTAAAATAAAAATAAAAAATGAAATAAATAATACTTTCTTGGATTTGACCCCTTTTCATTTTTTGTTTTTCAGGTTTTTCAGGTTTTTCCCTTATCTTAATTGAAGATTGTCTCTCTCTGCAGTCTACATGGACACCTCCCTTCTGCTCTGGCTGAACAGTGTTACATCAGTAAAAGGGGCGGGAGGGGAATACTTTATCATTCATTACTCTTGAACTACAACTCTGACAGAATTGAAATAACACTCTCCAAAGTCCAAATACTATGATGATTAATTAGAGCTGCTTTTATTATGAAACATTACTATCCCTTTAGGATAGGATACTGTCAGAGTTGTAGTTCAAGAGTATTTGAATAATAAAGCATCCCCTTCCCTCCGGATATAACAGTGCTCAGCTCAGAGCAGAAAGGTGGTATCCAGGTGGATCACAGAGAGGGACAATCTTCAATTAGCATAAGGGAAACACCTGTCAAGGGGGGCAGGGTTTTCTCACTGGTTGCACTGCAGGTAACATGATCTCCAGGGCTAGAGGACATCAGAGCTTCACTCAGTGCTTCTGGGAGGGGAACCAAAATTGCTGTTTTGCTGCACTGGGAGGCTTGAATCGAGAGCATAGATATCTCCCAGAAGCACTGAAATTATATAGACCTGCAGCTCATGTTGATCTGCAGGGAAAAAGGAGCGGCTGGCAGAGTTTTAAGTTATGTGTAAATACCTATAGCTCTCCCTGAAAATGTGTGCTTTTATGCTACGTTAAAAAAAAAAAAAAAAGAATATATATATATATATATATATAAAATCAGAAAAGTAACAGAACTCACAGTGTTAGCTCACCATAACATTTACATATAATATACTAATATAAAATGAGAAGTTAATACATATAGGTAGCAGCAAGGAATGAGGGCGTTCTCCAGACTCCCAAAAGTGAGGCCAAAGACTAAGCAAAAGTTAAAACACAGAACAAGCCAGCGCTCCTCCATATGAACTAACCAAATGTCAACCCTGTGCAAAGCATATATTATACTACGTTAGTATATTTTAGGCTGTTGTTGCATAGTTTGACCAAAGTATGTTTAAGCTCGCCCACCACACCAAGGTATTCCCAATATCAGGCGAGTCTTATCTAATACACACAGTTATCCTTATCTAGGTTAAAAGATTCCCCTGAGGATTTCCTGTAGTAGCATGTTGGGCCTACTTAAAAACACCAGTTTCTAATACCTATATGATAAGACTCACCTGTTTAGAAACTGATAGAATGTAGCAGGAAATCCTGAATGTAGTGTACTACATAATCACACTAGCATTTGTGGCACTCAGAAAATTTGGCTGGAATAGCAGTAGAGGCAACGAAGGGTTAAGAAAGCCTTTTATGTGAAGGTGGGTGGCTTTCCCTGATCCCATCCTATCCTACCCAGTAGAATGGGTACGATAGATGCAGGAGAGTCCTGTGGCTCCCCGCATTAGCCTCTATTGTTCTGTATGTGGTGAGCACATCAGGAAGGGTCCTGATGCCCCTCAACTAGGTCTGGACTTTTTTTTCTCATTGCAGCCTCTGACTTTTTTGTTTCATTGCAGCCTCCACTGAATGCCGCTGAACACTGACTTCAAGGGAAGCAGATGCAACAAAAGGGAGGGCCCCATGATGGCTCCACAGGCAAGGGAAGCAGGTACTGGGGGGGTAGGTGTAATGGAGGGTAAGTGATGAGGTGAAAAGGAGGGCCTTATGCCAGTTCCACAGGCAGGAATGCAGATGCTGCAATAGGTAGAGCAGGAGAAAGAGAGGGCAGGTGATGAGGCAAAATGAAGGGCAGGTGAAGAGATGAAAGGGAGGGCCTGTTGTTGGTTCCACAGGCAGGAAATCAGATGCGGCAACAGTTAGAGCAGATGAAGGGGAGGGCAGGAGATGAGGTGAAAGGAAGAACCTTATCCCAGTTCCACAGACAAGGGAAGAAGATGTGGTGAAATGGAGGGCAGGCAAATGGGAGAGTGACGAGGTGAAAGGGAGGCAAGCGAAGGAGATGAAGAGGAGGGCAGACAAAAAGGCAAAAGAGAAGGTAGGCAAGGAGGCAAAGAGGAGGGCAGGCAATGAGGTGAAGGGGATGGCAGTTGATAAGGCTTTGCACCCTGCCTCCTCCTGAGCCAATCAGCATGGCTGCCAGTCTTAAAGGGACATTATTATAACCTTTTAAATATCATGTGTAAGTATAACATACATGCTTTTCCTATTCTCCTGGAGGTGGCTGTGCAAGACTATTTGACCCCCTCTTGTTTATACAAGTGATAATGGCAATGTAAGGCATGACTGAGATCAACAAATAAATATAAGATAATTCCAGTGAACTGTACTAAGTGGTTTCTAATCTCAAAACAATTATCACTGTTTTATCAGTCTTTAACAGGCTTGATAAAAAAATATGCAATTTCACATTTTATTTTGAAAGAATTTGGAACTGTCTCACTAAAATAAAAATAAAAAATGAAATAAATAATACTTTCTTGGATTTGACCCCTTTTCATTTTTTGTTGATAATGTCCCTTTAATGTGTTTAACAGAAGCACTTCCCATCATAGGAATCCTTTATGCAGAAGTCTGGTATATCTTTTTATATATTTTTTGCACCGTATCTGCATTTGCCTGTAATTGCTATGCACCATATAAAGTCTGGATTTAGATTTCTCCTCCACACAATAAACAATAGATGTATCAGACTGAATGGGATTATCCCTAGATAGAGAGCCCTACCCATGATTCTAATGGGACATGACAGCATTCTCAAGGAAATAATATGCCCTTGTTCAATTAAAGACTACAGCAGAGTTCAAATACAAAATACAAAGAATAGATATAACTAACTCCAGTATGAAGGTCAAATTCTTAAGTAAGCCTTTTTATTATAAATTAAGAGGCACTTACTTCTAGAGTGTAATTTCCATTTAAGTAATACAACCTCTTTAAATTCCAGTGTGCTGCTTCAAAGGTGGGCAACTTAAGGTCTTTCTGCTTCTGGACAACAGTCATTGGTTGTCTGAGAATATTGACAAGAAATGGTCTTGATTTGTACACAACATATGCATTTATTATTAATGGATTTATTAATGTATTCATTATTTTAGACATCAATAAAAATAAGAAATACAATATAGGGCCTTATTGGCAAAAGCAAAAAGGAAGAATTGTGGAGAAAACTAACTGCACCATAGGGGAGAAAATAATTCACCAAATTCAAACCGAGTTAAATGGGGCTTCAGCCCCTAGGTGCCCACACAATGCAGCACAATGGAATTTTCACCCCATTGCGGTAAATGAATATGTATTATGTATGTATTATTTCCACCATAATAGGTGGAAGGGGTCCAAGTAATGACTTCCTGTGTTTTTTTATTAATATAGCTCCAGATCCCATATTAATTTATTTTCCATTTTATTGACAAAAATAAAGTGAGGTGCATGGAACCCATATTATTGTTTTTAACATGCTCAACCCTGATCTCATAAAGAGAGAGAGTTGGGAAGATAACTTATCTTTCCCAGTTTTTGCATGTGTCATTTTGACTTTCATTATCATTATTATTATTTTTTTGTATTATTATTATTGTGAATTATATTTTCATACGGTGCCAAAAGCTTATTATAGCCCAAGAAAAAATACTTAGTTTGAAACATAGTTTGCATTGGTGCACTACACTAGGGCTACCCCCTAGAGTCTGAGTAAAAACTGGCTGGGGGGCGAGGGTATCAAGGTGCCCGTGATTCGTGCTGTTCTGTGTCTGTCACTTGCTGAGTATTCCTGATTGGCTGTCTGCTATTAGCCCTCCTCACACAGCCTTTTTAAACCCAGGTTGAGCACTTCCAGGTTGCCCTTTCGTGGTGTTTCTGACTTCACTTGGCCTGATCTGCTGTCAGGCTTCTGGGCCTGCTGATCCTACTGATCCTGCGTTCCGGTGTTCCAGTGTTCCAGTGTTCCAATGTTCCTGTATGCTAGTGTTCTGGTGTTCCTGTGTTCCAGCACCTAGCGGGTTAATCTTACTGAGTTCCTGTGTCTCCGGTCTGCCGCTTCTCCAGCCGGTTCACTCCGCACCGGCAGTTCCGGTGGTTACAGTCATCTGTCAGTGCATCAGTCTCGCCCCGGTGGACTCCCCGTTGGCGTGTAGGGCTCCTGCTCTAGCCCCGTCGCTCTGGCGACATTGTTCTTTTCGCTGCTGCTTATACATTGTTGGTTCCAGCGTGCGGACGCTGGTTTACGCCATAAAACCTGGTGGCGACACTTCCTGTTGGTTCCAGCGTGAGGACGCTGGTTTACTCCATTAAACCTGGTGGCGACACTTACTTTTGGTTCCAGCGTGAGGACGCTGGTTTACTCCATTAAACCTGGTTGCGATATACACTGTTGGTTCCAGCGTGCGGACGCTGGTTTACTCCATTAAACCTGGTGGCGACACTTACTATTGGTTCCAGTGTGAGGACGCTGGTTTACTCCATTAAACCTGGTTGCGATATACACTGTTGGTTCCAGCGTGCGGACGCTGGTTTACTCCATTAAAACCTGGTGGCGACATTTACTGTTGGTCCCAGCGTGAGGACGCTGGTTTACTCCATTAAACCTGGTGGCGACAATTACTGTTGGTTCCAGCGTGTGGATGCTGGTTTACTCCATTAAACCTGGTGGCGATACTCTGTTGGTCCCAGCGTGCGGACGCTGGTTTACTCCATTAACCTGGTGGCGACACTCTGTTGGTTCCAGCGTGCGGACACTGGTTTACTCCATTAACCTGGTGGCGATATTTATTGTTGGTCCCAACGTGCGGACGTTGGTTTGCTCCTGATCTATCCAGTACTGAGGCTAGGTCGCTGTCCACTCCTATGCAGTCATCTGATTTTCCCTGGCAATAGACTTCTGCTGAGTAAGACCTTAGTTCCTATTCCTCTCTGCTGTCATAGTCATCTGACAGCTGGTCTACTCGCTCAGGCTGCCCTGCCCGGTATTGGTAAGGCCGGTAGAACCTTTGTCGTTACTATCCTTAAGGTTGCCTTACCCGGTATTGGCAGGGCCGGTAGAGCCTACTACAGTGTTCCTCAGGCTGCCCTGCCCGGTATTGGTAAGGCCGGTAGAACCTTGTACATTACCATCTTTAAGGTTGCCTTACCCAGTATTGGCAGGGCCGGTAGAGCCTACACTCAGTACTCCTTTGGGCTGCCTTGCCCAGTATTGGTAAGGCCGGTAGAACCGGTATATGTCATCTCACGGTTGCCTTACCCGGTATAGGCAAGGCCGGTAGAGCCTGTTATTGCTACTGTCACTTGGGTTGCCTTGCCCGGTATTTTAGGCAAGGCCGGTAGAACCTATTGTATGGACTATTATTGTTGTATTGTTATGTATGTTTCCCTATGGGGATTGCCTTAACTTTTCAAAAAAGTTAAGTTTTTACCAAACCTTACGTCTGAGAGTCTTTAAAAACCGTGACAGAGGGCTTGTGATCTGGAAGGCCCTGCAGTAAAAATATAAATATAAACACATACCTCAAAAAATTAATTTTGACATAGTCCTTAACAATAGCACTAGTATTTAACCCCTTGAAGACCAAAGACTTGTCCTTAGGAATGCGTTGGACACCCGTCTGTTCTTCAATGGATTAAGGAGTTAAAGAGATAGTAATGTTTCACAAAAAAGCAGTTCCAATTAATCTTCATAGTATTTGGGACATGGAGAGTGTTATTTCAATACTGTCAGAGTTGTAGTTCAAGAGTAATTGAATGATAAGTTATCCCCCTCCTGCCCCTTTTACCTAGTGTAAGCCACCTCCCCTCAGATGTGGAATCTGGTTTCTTGACCGGACAGGTTGCCGCCAGGGACAATCTTCTTACTGTAAGCATATGGATAACCCTACCCCCCTTGACAGGTTTTTCCTTATGATCAGAAGAAGAAAAAAAGGGCGCTCCTAGTGTAATATGTACCAATATAGGACCTCCACCAATACACCACTTCACTTACAATTTAGATAACCACTAAAAGTGATCAGCATACGTCTATGAGGGACTTCAACTGCCCTCACTCAGTTCGATATACGATGGATGCTGCGTCTTAAGGACTCCCACAATCTTTCAGGACCCTTGTAACAGAAGAAAAAAACGAACAGAAAGAGCGCAAACCACCACACTAGTTCACTTGGACTGAAATAACAACGATACTCACACATGTAAGGTGTAGTAGCTGGTTAAGAAATCCAGCTAAAGCAAACGGGGATATATTGACCGCCCCGATCTGGTCGCCTTGGTGTACCGATTAAATCAACGAATCCTTATCTTCGTTTAAAAATTCTATTTATTTTAAAAATGCTTAAAAAAGCATATTGCAAATATTTGCCCAATGTAACGCGTTTCGAGGTAACAACCCCTTTCTCAAACTTATAGGCAAAGCTCGTCTAACAAAAGCAATCTGCTCAAATTTATATGATCAAATCTTACCTCCATGTGTCATGCCTCTTATATGACCATTCTTCTAAGTTCTAATCGTGGACCGTCACGGAGCGTCATCCCGTGAGAGTGAGGTGTCCAATACCATTGGACAACAACCTCTTGCGAGACGAAACACCGACCGACATCCACCCAATTGAAAGGTTATGTGCGCCAATTGAAAGCTCAAATATGTCGCTAGCACTTCCAACAAAATATATGGAACGCACAAATTCTACTCTCGCGAGAATTCTCACGAGATACCATTTACATACGGCTCCACTCATGAAAAAAGAGAGAAACCAACACCGATCTACACCTATACCCCAAAATAAAAAACAGGGAAAAAGAATATATAATAAATAAAACATCTCCCACTACATTAAAAATAAAAATTCTTATATAAAATAAATTCATACACAAGTAAGGTCATACAACCCAGAGGCATCCCACATGTGATAACAGATATCATTCCACTTACATTAAGATCCGAGTGTACTAAAATAAAATACAAAAGGATCTAAGTACACCAAAGACAAAATACAAAAAACAAAATACATCCAAATATATGACCCAAAAATTATGATACAAGAAATTATAATAATGATGAAATAATGAATAAAGAAATAAAAATAAAAATAATAATAATAATTAAATAAAATAAAAGAAAAAGAAAATGAAAAGAAAGTAAAAATTTAAACTGGAATTAGAATAAAATAATGAATGAAAATGGTAAAATTAAAAAAACATACATATGTACATATATAACATAAAAATTAATAAACAATAAGACTTTTGTACAAATAATAATACTTAACTAATACGTATAATAAATAAAATATATATAGTACCCATAAACCTAAAAATGTGCTAATTGGCAATAGTATAATTATTATTACCATATGAGATCTTATTTGTGATGATGCAACTACTAGCTGATTTGTGACTACCTTATTTATTAGTATAAACTGGTGACATGTGTAAATACTATACCCTATAATGTGAAAATGATGATGCCTGAAAAAACATATATAATGATATATACCATAATATATACCATCAATATATATTCTCTATGGATTCATTTAACCCATTGGGTACCACTGTCTGCAGGACAAACATCCAATATGCTTTCTGCAGGACAAACATCCAATATTCCAAAATTGAATTTTTAAACGAAGATAAGGATTCGTTGATTTAATCGGTACAACAAGGCGACCGGATCGGGGCGGTCAATATATCCCCGTTTGCTTTAGCTGGATTTCTTAACCAGCTACTACACCTTACATGTGTGAGTATCATTGTTATTTCAGTCCAAGTGAACTAGTGTGGTGGTTTGCGCTCTTTCTGTTCGTTTTTTTCCTTATGATCCCTGAAGATTGTCCCTCTCTGTGATCCGTCTGGACAGTTTTGCTGCTCTGAGGTGAGCAGTGTTACATCAGTAAAGGGACAGAAAGGGGATAATTTATCATACAATTACTCTTGAACTACAACTCTGACAGTATTGAAATAACAGTCTCCATGGCCCAAATACTATGAAGATTATTTGGTATTGCTTTTATTGTGAAACATTACTATACCTTTAAGTATGAAGCACTACATAAAAAATGAATCACTGAACAGCTGAGAGTTGCAATTTTTGAGGATTTCTTCCGGTACTTTGACTATTGGAAAGCAGAACAACTATAGTAAGCCAAACATCTTTGTCATGTTCAGAAGCTGAATGAATCTTCATCAGAAAGGCCACTGCTTAAACGACAGCAACACAGAAAATAAGTTCCACCTGTCATTAGGGCGACCAGAATGATACCCTTTCATGTGCCAAGACCAAAAAATAGCCATAAATCTTCTCTACCTCAAGAATAAAAAATATGCTGTTACCATCTGATTAATTCTCTGTACCTGCAGATTCTCTATCTGAAAATTCACAAATGGCTGCTTTATTCATTATCAGGCAAATCATTTCTGACAACCAAGCTAAGATAATGCATTTTGTCAAATCACTCGAACTGTCACGCAGATTGAGTTGATTTCATTCTTAGCACCTTTTCACTCTACAGAAATACCAGGAATGATACAGTAACTTACATCTTAAAGACTATGCATAAGATAATGGATATTGCTACTGTAATTTGATTTTTATTATTTAATAAAGCAGCCATTCCACCTACAGTACCTGATATATATTTCAAACCATGTAAAAAAAAAAAAGGAGTTCTCATTTTTCTAGGTTGTTCACTGACAGCCTGCCTCTTAATTTAACTCTTTAAAGACCAGAGGGGGTGCAACACACTGCTTTGTACACACCTCTTGGGTCCTTATCGTGTTTAATGCCAGAGAGAGAGCTCTCTGGCACTCGAAGGGTTAAAGGATTAAAAAGTATTAATGTAGAATAGTATTGAATTATTCCACAGAAAATACAGACATGCAGAAATGAAGTGACCAGCACATACAAAGGAAAATTAAGAAATAAAGGCCCAGTTTTATAAAAGCAAACGGGAGTTACTCTAAAGTAAACCAACTGCACCATAGGGTACAAATAAAAATTTGCATAAAATTGGATTTTAAACTCCTTGAATACCAGAGAGGTCTCCAATGCTTTGTGAAGCAATGCAATGGAGACATCTATGGCATTCAAGAGGTTAAAAATCTCCAATCAAGTGCATGTGAATTTAGGAATTTTTATTTGTCACCTATGATGCAGTTGGTTTATTCCACAATAATGTCAGTTTACTTTAATAAATATAGACAAAAGAGCCTTCCTTCTTCATCAAGATAAAGATGTGCTGTTCTGGAGCAAACCAACTGTATCATGCTGGAGAAATGAATATTCTACAAATGTCCATCGATTTACATGGGGGGATTAACCTCACTAGCATTCAAGAAGTTAAAAGTCTCATTTAAATCACTGAGAATTTTCATTTGCCTTTGTGACGCAGTTGGTCTACTCCAGAATTCCACTTCTTTACCATGATAATTAAAGCCAAAGATCCATATGTTCCCAATAAAAGTGGAGCAATTCTGGGGCAGACCAACTGCACCATAATGAAAAAGGCCTCTTTTCTTGCTGCTAGTAGCCCGGATGCTAAGCTGTGTGACTAAAAGGCAATAAAGAGGAAATTACTTCTCCACTTCCCATTTTATTCTATGGAGTCAATGTGCTAAGATTTCTCCAACTTAAAGGAACTTACTTCATAGAATAACCTAGGAATTTATCATACCGAAGAAGCATTTTCCTCTGTATCACCCCTTTATCACCTTCTTTTCACACCTTAGTGCATAGCTGCCCAGATGTTTCTTTCAAATATGGCCGCTGCAGTCTCTACCTCCTCCACAAGCTCAGAGGCTTGGGTCAGAGCACTACTACAATGGTACCATTATGGCTGGAGTCTGGTGTCTAAGAGAGAGTTTTCATAAATTTTGTGATCATCTTCATTACTTTGCCTTTTATGAGATATCTCTGAATAGAGCTTAGACACTTATTATATCAGTATATGAATGGAAGTTAAGTAATAAAGAGTCATATGTATAACGTAGAACTGAATCAGTTGTGGGGTGAATCAGCTGCACCATAGGAAACAGGTAAAAAAAATCCCCAGATTCTCATTGATTTAAATATTTAATTTGTTTTTAAACTCTTTGAATGTTTAGCAATATTTTGAAGACGTCAAGCATTCAAAGTATTAGCCCATGTAAATCAATGGGGGTTTTCATTTGTCGCCTATGATGTAGTTGCTTTGCTCCAGAATATCTTCAATACATCAGCCTCACAGAAAATAAAGGAACCAATACATCTGTATTATTCCAATATATGAAGGGAATTAAAAAATAAAGGGTAAGATGTATAAATAACAAGTGGACCAATTCTGGGTAAAACGAACAGCACCATAGGTTACAAATAAAAATCCCCATTGATTTAAAAGACTTTGTACACCTTACCTGATTCACAGTGAAATGGATACCTTTCTAGCATTCTAGTGAGTTAAAGTCCCTTGTATTTGTCCCCTATGGTGAGGATTGTTTGCCCATGAATGTCTCCACTTTTCTTTGTACACAGTGCCTTAATTAGTCATTGGAGAGCCCCAGTGCAAAAACATCTTTGGGCCCCTAACACAATATATTCTACTATTGGGCCCTGGGGTCAAAGGTGCCCCTTGGGTACTAGGCCTTACCACAACTGCACCTTCTGCACTCTCTGTAGTTACACACCTGTTTGTACATTCGGGCCACAAAGTGTTTTCAAAATTAACATCCTCCTCCCACTGTAGCGACTTTTAAATATTAGCAAAAGCCTGCAGTTTCATAATGGACATATCAGATACCTACAGTAACAAAGAGTGACAGTGTAACAAAAGCTAGTCAGTTTAATGAGGCTGCATTATAACTGTTAACAGCTAATTTGTGTAATTATGAAAGCATTTCAGGCTGTAATTAATACTGAATGCAGCTGAAATTCTGTTGTATGCATTGAAACTAAACTTTTTCTTTATTTCTCTAAATTAATAATTAGAGGAACTACATTTTCATGTATGATTTAAAGCAGAAATAAACATACAATTCTAATTGTACTTCTTACAATAATCATTCTTCGACCATAAAACCAATGCAATTTGGAATAAATTGAGCATTAGTGCATTTTTAATTTTTGTGGCACCAACATGGTTCACAACATATTCCGGGAATATAAAACAGAACATTTGATGTTCTGTTGTTATAATTTAAAAAGACAATCTTTTACTGCTGCTATAAGTTAGTGTCTGAATGTTTAATGGCTAAAACACTTAGATTATATCATCTAGCTGTGCAAAATACTTTTGTTATTGTTTTATTTAATACATATTTCTCTATGACTAGAATTGGGATACAGCAAGTGTATGGGGGTGTTTCCTGTGTATGAAAAACAAAAGTGCGCAAAAGTCCTTCTAAGAGCAGTTCTGTTGGGTATAATTAATTAAAAACAAGCCAAAAAGATGTGAGAGGCTCTGAGCATGTTCAAAAGCAAAGTTGCCTGTTCTCCGACTAGTCACAGCTCAAGAGCATCACATTTTAGCTTTCTAGAGTATTACAGAGGAGAAATTTCCATATACATATTAGACTAATCCCGCCCATAAGGGCAGTCCAGTTGCAAAATGATGGGCAAGTACCCTCTACACAGAAAAACCAGCTAATCCTGACGTACATTTCAGCCTTGTTTGGGCCTCATCAGTGAGCTGCAGCTGGCTTCCCTAGGCAAAAGTCCTTCTAAGAGCAGTTCTGCGGGGTATAATTAATTAAACCCCGACTCATTAGACTGGTCCTTACTAGATAAGGGATGTATAAATTTACTTCCAGTGTATTCAGTTCAGCCCTAATTAAGCCTCACACTGGGCTTATTTTCAAGCTTCTGGTGCTTCCCTACCATATATTTTCTTCTCAATCATTCAATCACAGAATTGGAGGCCAAAATCCACCTCTCAGATGTAATCTTCTGGCCAAAGTAAGACTCCAGCGGGCTTCTTTATCTGGTCTACATCTCCACTAGCACTGTATAGGATCCATTTTATTTTATTCTTTGGAATGTGATAGTACAGAAAAATGTAAAGTTTCAATTATAAGTGTATTCCTTTTGCAGAAAAATCTTAATGGATGCCAAAGTCCTGCACATCCTATATAATAATTCTCTAATGTATGTTTGTCAAAAACTGTCATGCTCAATACAGACGGCTGCGCTCACTGCAGTCATGCACAGTACAGACTGCCCGTGTCGTGGCAGTGCGTGTAGATGACTCCGGTCTGAATTCGGAGCACCCCGCTCTGTTATCAGCCACGGCGCGGGCAGTCTCTACTGTGCATGACTGCACTGCAGCCTTGGTTGCCTGGCACTGTGGCCCATGTACACGACCTGTTCAACTAGTTCAATAACAATATAATATGAATTTAAAGTGGACGTTTTCACGTTAAGATATGTTTAGCCAATTTTAAAGAATATTAAAAGCTGTACTAGCCATTTACTTGTTGCATAAATAGTTTCTGAGAAATTAGTAATTTGTTGGTCACAGTGTGTGTGCTTGGCCAGTATTTTCAAACACTGTGCTATAATTTAGAAGCAGTGGTACATTCTTAAAGCGGAACTTTCAGTACATACTTAGTTGCCATGCATTCATTAAACGCATGGCAACTAGCGTTGAAATAGAGGTTTTACCTTGAAAAAATAGCCTAGTTTAAAGGAATCGTTCCCGTTTGGAGACTGATGGACAGATTATTGCGGTCCGCGTGCCTGCACCGTCAGTCCCTTCCGGTAACCATATGGTGCACTGCAGTGCTACTCAATGGAGACTGGGACTGACGGCGCAGGTGCGTGGACAAGATGTCTGCGCTGTAGCCTGGGTTCCGATCTCCAAATGGGAACAATTCCTTTACACTGGGCTATTTTTCAAGGCATGGCGACTAAGTATTTAATGAAAGTTTCGCTTTAAACTCACCTATCCTCACCTCCTCAACTATCCACTTCTTCATTAAATCATGTCGCCAGATTGATAGCTGCAAATTCTTCATGGACGTCCCACCACTTCTTACAGCTGAACTTTTCTAAAACAGCTCTTATATTATACCCACAGTTTCTACCTTCCATCTTTTACTACTGCTATACCTGATATATCTCTAAATGTAAAAAACGCCATCATAACACAGACTTCACTGGCCTGCTGCGGGGGTCCCACCTTTGATTCTGCCATCTCATTTATTCCCTATATCCAAATACGCTCAAAATTGTACAAATTTCAACCATGAAACATCTCCAAAATAAAACCTTGCCTCACAAATGATGCTTCCAAGACACTAGTTCATTTCTTCATCATATCACGCCTTGACTATAGATAAGTGAAAAGTTATAATTACAAAGTTACGTATTAAATTAATTTGAAAAAAGACAAAAGTCCATTCATTTCAACCTTTGCCACAGTATAACCAATAAAACAAGAATTATATAAGGCTTCTTAACTCCAAAAGAGTATTAGCTTACCAGAACATCCTGTTTTACCTTCTAATATTCAGTCTAATCCTGGATATTTACTTCAACTAGAAATGCATCTAATCTTCCCTTAAATGTATCCATTTTGTCTGCCATTACCATATCCTTGGGTAATGAATCTCATAATTTAAAGGTATAGTAATGTTTCAAATTAAAAGCAGCTCCAATTAATCTTCATAGTATTTGGGCCATGGAGAGTGTTATTTCAATACTGTCAGAGTTGCAATTGAATCATAAATGATCACCCCCCCGCCCCTTTTACCTAGTGTAAACCACCTCCCCTCAGATGTAGAATCTGGTCTTATGACCAGACAGCTCACAGCGAGGGACAAGCTTCTTACTGTTAGAACAATGAAAACCTTGCCCCCCTTGACAGGTTTTTGCGATTTTTCCCTTATGTTAATTGAAGATTGTCCCTCTCTGCAAGCCATCTATCTGGACACCACCTTTCTGTTCTGAGGTGAGCAGTGGAGTGGGATACTTTATCATTCAATTACTCTTGAACTACAACTGGGAACTGAAATAACACCCTCCATGGCACAAATACTATGAAGATTAATTGGAGCTGCTTTTATTTTGAAACATTACTATCCCTTTAACAGCCCTTACTATGATAAACCCTTCGTCTGCTGAACTTGAAACCTCCTTTGCTCTAATCTTAACAGACTGCCTTCAGTTACTTGATCGGGCTTGGAATGAAAATCTCACTAGAGAGATCCTTGTATTGTCCTTACATATACTTATACAGTTTAATAAGATATCATATTGGTAATCATTTCTTTACAGTATATAAACCAAGTTTGGCTAGATGTTCTTTATACTGAAAGTCCTCCATGCCCTTAATTAATTGTGTTGCTCTTCTCTATACCCTCTCCATTTCTAGATTACCCTTTTTCAGAACTGCTGCCCACAATTGCACGGCATATATTAGGTGAAGTCTTACCAATAATTTATACAGTGGCAAAATTATGTTATTGCTTTGATACCCCCTTTTATGAAAGGAAGGACATTGTTTGCTTTTGCTACCGCTGCATGACACGGATTACTATTTTTCAAGTTTTCAGCTCACAAGGGTTCCCAGATCTTTCTCTAGCCGTGAGTTTCTTAAAATGAGTCCATTAAGTTCCTAAGTAGCATTGTGATTTGTTCATTCCAAATGCATAACATATACTTTACCACATTAAACTTTATATTCCATTTGCATTCACTAAGCCATTTTAGGTAAATCCCTCTGTAGAAAAAAATATCCTTCTCTGAATAACAAGCATAATTTAGTTTCATATGCAAATATTGAAATGTTGCTTTCTATTCCTATTTCCAGGTTATTTATAAACATGTTAAATAGCAGTGGACCATGAGGTTCTCCATTCCCAGATTTAACTATATTGGAGAACTTTCCATTTACAACACACTGTTCCCTATTCTTCAATCAGTTTTTAATCAAGTTGCAAATGTTATCCTTTAGCCCCAGTTTCCTTATTTTACACACCAACCTCCTGTGTGGCACTATATCAAACGTCTTTGCAAAATCTAGATATACTACATCTGCCACTTTACAGTTATCTAGGGGTTGCTATTTACATCTTTATAGAAGCTCAAAATATTTGTTTGGCAAGATCCTTAAAACCCATGTTGATTCCTGCTAATAATCATAAATTTTGCAGTGTAATCCTGATTATAATCCCTTATTATCCCTTCTAGCAGTTTTTACACTACAGAGGCCAAACTCTCAGGGCTATAATTCCCAGGTTCTGTTTTAGTTCCCATCTTTAATAACAGCACCCAATTCCGCTTTACACCAATCTTATGAGTCTTTAAAGACTGTGGGAATTTTTATGGAAAGTAAACACAATTCACTGCTTTTTCCTCAGAAATTCATGCACATAGAAAATACATATCATTATCACCTTTCCATTACCATCAAGGAATTTTCCACCAAGAATTTTACCATTTTCCTCCTATGTTAGTGAGGATAATTACCTCCCAGTGCTATAAAAACCCTGAACGCCTCCCCATGCTGTGAAGTGTAGATGAGACAGTGAGATTTATAGAAGCAGAGAGCGATGCAGGAATAATAAAATAGTTTGGAGTAGTTGTGTAGGCAGAAAGATTTAACATCAATACACCTATTGTTGTGTTTCCTGATGCACTGTAATACCAGTCTGTGTATGTGAAAATGATTAAGATGAATTGGAAGACTGATGATGATGATGTAAAGGAATCCACTAGCAGCAACAGTTCTATCATTAGCAGTGGTCAGAAGCCCAACAACAGGAAGTGCTGCCACCAACTCCACCTCAGCCCTTATGCCTGAAAAAATACCAAAGCACACAAGCAGCAGATAGTACTACCACCATCCCCAGCACATCCCCTGTGACACAGAGATTCCAGAGTCCAACAGCAAAGTGCTGCCGCCAACACCACCACATCCCTTGCTATGACAGAGAGATGCCAGTACCCACCAACAAATAGTGCTGTCACCACTACCACTACATCTTCTGTGACAGAGCACACCACCAGCACCACATATTGTTGCACTTGCCCACACCCACCTCATCCCTTGTGACTCAGAGCCCACCAGAAGAAAATGCTGTCACCACCACCATCATATACCCACTTATCCCCCCAGCTCAAAGGATCCTCTTCCTCAGCAGGATGAAAGGATATGGCAATATGTCTCCACACATTGCCCATTTTGTGGTGCAATAACCAACAGAATGCAATGTGGTGGAGACCAACAGAATGCCAGGGATAGGGATCATCGGTATCAATTTCAATGTTTGCATTTTAAATATCGTGTGGCTGCATGCCGCATTAAACATGTCGCCTAGTTTAAAAGGGCAACATGAGAATGTTGCTCTGCACATAAGCGCGAGATTCTCATGTCGCCTCATTAAATGGCGCATACTTGCTCTGGACTTGTAGTGGATCTTTGAGCCCATTCAACAGTGCTGCCTGCAGAGATATTTAAAATGCGCTCATGCAACTCCCTCTGTCTTTCCAGCCTGTTGGATCGATGCTTCACTCCTGGGCACAGGACTGCTGGACCTCTTATCTCAGGCTAGTGTCTCTTACTTAGAATGTGCTGCATACATAATACTTTTCACTGGTGTTTCTATTGCTTTTGTCATTAAGAATAGATCAGCAGAAATTGATCTGGTTTATGTTTATAGTTTTTTTTTCTACTGTCAGATACTTTTTGATGGTGATGTTAGTGGTATTCCTAGCACTTTGCTTTGCATTGTGGATTTCTCTTTCACCATGTTGTTAGAGGGAAATATGGACGCGTGGTGGAGGACAAATTATTTTTTAAAGCTGGAGCGCCTCCGCGTGCTGCATACATAATACTTCCTTTCATCGCGCTCGTTATTATGTATGCAGCACACGGAGGCGCTCCAGATTTGAAAAATATTTTGTCCTCCACCATGCGACCATCAGGTAGGCAACATGACAATCTCGTGCTGTCATGCAGTGAGAGATTGTCATGTTGTAATTTTGATTCTGGCGACTAGGGATGAGCGAAAGTTGTCGCCGTGTTCCCACGAGAAATTTAGCAAAACCACGTTGTTATCCACTTTTTCGCGGGAAAATCCGCTTTAAAACTAGAGGTTAAAATTTTCACATCTTTCGCCCATTGGCCAAAATCTATCGCCATTTTTTCAATGGCTAAAAAGTTTACGCCCATTGATTTACATTGTTTTCGCACTTCCGCTATAAAAACATGACGTTTTCGCTGAAGGCAGACACAATAGAAGCAGCTACAGAGTGAGATAGACATGCTATACTGTTTTCTTGTGATATTTAGCAAAACTTGAGGCAGGAGAGGCTCATAATGACTCTTATCACTATGAGCAGCAAAAAGAGGAACTGGAAGGACCCTTATTATATGTCCACTGAGTCTGAGGAGAAGGAGGAAGTGACTAGCAGTACTCAACCAATGCTGTCCAGTCCTCCTAAATCACCCCAAGGGATCATGGGGAATTTAATAAGAAGGGAGGGAGAAAAAGGAATGGGAAGGAAGGGAGAAAAGGGAAGGAAGGGAGGAAAGGGAAGGAAGGGAGAAAAGGATAGTGAGAGCAGGACAGGTCAGCTGCCTGTGCCTGCTGCAAGACGTGCTGCCCCTGCCACCATTTCTGATCCTGAAGCCACTAGTATTGTACCTGTTGCCAGACGTGCTGCCCCTGCTGCCAGTGCCACCATTTCTGATCCTGCAGCCACTAGTGTTGTACCTGTTGCCAGACATGCTACCCCTGCTGCCAGTGCCACCATTTCTGTAACTGCAGCCAGTAGTGTTGTACCTGTTGTCAGACATGCTGCCTCTGCTGCCAGTGCCACCATTTCTGATCCTGCAGCCACTAGTGTTGTACCTGTTGCCAGTACTGAACCTGCTGCCAGTGCTGAATTTGCTGCTAGTACTGAACCTACTGCCAGTGCTGAACCTGCTGCCACCAATGCTTTGCCTGCTGCTAGTGTTTCTTGTAGTACTCGGGGGGGGGGAGAAGAAAATGATGCCAAGTGTGACAGCAAGCGACCCTAAATCACACTTGCCATTCCAAAGCAGTCCTGCCACTGCTAGTACTACTGCTACTAAGGTCCTGCAGTTTGTCAGACTTAGGAGTGAAGGAGGGGGTAATCAACAATATCCTGATATTACTAGTGACTGTGAGACTGAGGAGGAAGACTCTGCGGCTGAATGTGATGTGGTTGGTGTTAGTAGTAGGAGCCAGAGTGGTAGGAGAAACATTTTACAGTATCCAGACTAGCGGTCAAGAGCGCCCACACCATTTTCCTGACCCTGGGACTGGGAGTCCTCCCCTTCTCTTCACTACAGTTTCCAGGTGGAACATGAAGAGGCCAGAACTGGTGTTGGGGGAGGAGAGCAGGCTGAAAATTAATACTACCACCACCAGCAGGAGCTCAGATCAGCTGCCTGTACCTGCTGCTATTTCTTCTAGTGCTAGTCTGCCTTCTTCTTCAGGTCAAAAGGCAATGGCAAGTGTGACATTAGGGGATCCTCTGTCACACTGCTCCTCACCTCCTCCAAGCAGCAGTGAGATGTCTGCAATAGATCAGCAGCAGCAACAACAGCATGTAGGGACTAGTGGTGGTGATGATGCTGGAGAAGCTGGGGTGGAAGAGACATTGATTGCCTTTTTAGCAGAAACTGAGAAGGAATGGGAGACAGGAATGAGGATGGGCATCACCACCACCACTAAACTTGGAATTAGAGGAATTTGCAACTGCTCTAATTCCTTCTGATGCTGAGATGAAAGGGCAGCAGGATGCTGAGGAGCAGGTTAGTTTGCCACAGACCACCATGGACACAGTGGGAATGGGGTCAACAAGCAATGCGGGACTAGGACAGGATCCACTTGCCAACAGTAGCAATACTCCTGATCCTAGTTGCTGTGCTGACTCTGAGGCAGTAGCAGCAACAGCAGCAACATTATCCACTGCCACAGACAATGAAGGGGAATGTGGAGGACAAGAAGAAAGAGGCCATTCTTCTCCACCTTTCCACTTCCCTCTGAAGTCATCATGGGTGTGGGACTATTTTTCTGTTGGGGCAGGCACAGTAGTCATCAGCAATGGCACTGTGCACAATTTGTGACAAGTCAGTGAAAAGAGGAAAGGAGGGAACACACCTTGGCACAAGCGCCCTCATATCACACATGAAACACAGACACCATGACATTTACTCCAAACATGTTAAAGCCAAACACCCAACACAGAAATCAAGCACCGCTTTTGCTGTCCCTGACTCACCAGAAAGGCAACAAGAGGCGAGGTGAAGATTAAAGAGGAGGAGGAATAGAACAACCCAGGCAGAAACTGGAAGTTCCAGGATGAGTGAAACAACTAGCTCGCAACCACCTTCTAGGGTAACTACATCTTCTGCTAATCCTTCTTGTTCATTACCTCCCCCACCAAATGATAGCCACTCTTTTGATGTTAGGATGTGGCAGTTCGTCTCTACCCATTGCACACTGTGTGGTGCACTGACCACACATGCCAGTGTGGTGGAGAAGAATAGCAATCAGTGCATCAAGCGGCATCTGAGGAGATTCCATCCTGCAGAATATGCTAAGATGGTGGCAGGGAGGGTTCATCACTACTATTAAACTGTCAGTAAGTTTCATGTGTCCTTAGCGGGTATGGAAAAGGGGTACAGTGACAGCAGCAGTACTTGGTTTCAGGTGTCATGGTGTTTAGATACAGTTGCGCCCCCAGATGTTATTTACCACACACATACTGTGCACATTGCATTTGCTGAGGAGACCCACTGATCCTGCTCTCAAGGGAAAAATATATATTCTAATAACAACACACCCATGACGATTTTGGAGGAGGGGCAGGTGGAGAAGATTTAATGGCCAACTTGTTCTTTTCTCCACAAATACTGAGGGCTACTTATTCTGCTGCTACTGCCTCAGGCGCATTACTGGAGCCAGTCATGGCAAACGGAATCTTCATCATCCATCTTCCATGTTACTGCTAATGTTGATCCCATTCCCTTTCAGCTGCCTAATCATCCTGCTGCTTAAACAACTCAGCAGCAGCAGTACGAACAGCAGCTGCAACTCAGGACTCAGGAGGACATTTGTCAGTGGCCACTGGCCAACATGACCTGCTGGCATTAGGCCGGCATTTTTATTTTTTTCTCAGGGCTTGTGTTTAAAAAAATATAAAAATAAGAAAATAAATTAATTAAAACTAGTCCTACAAAAAAAGAAACAATTTGGGGGGGGGGGGTTTCTAACAAGCCTAAGTCCCACAAATCAATGTTTCTTCAGTGACTGGGCCTCTAATAAGTCTAAGTCCTACAAAGGCCACTAACAACAAATCAAACAAATCATCCTCTATAAAATACTCTATCAAGTCAAGTATCAGTCCACCCCAGTGGCAGCTTATGTCAGGGGGTTCCTGTCTCTGTCACTTTAAATACAAATGTCTTATTTTATTTTATTGATTTATTTTTTTATTAACTGTCCCCCCAATAGCAGTCAAGAAACCCCCCCAAAACAAATTCCCTGTTCAAATTATTATTCATTCACCAACACAGGCACCCTCCTCAGACCCCTTTATACCATGTCTTATGGTTTTTATTATATTTAGGATTTCTTTTTTATTAAGTGTCCCCCAATCCCACTAAACAACCCCCCAAAAATCATCCCCTGTTCAACTGATTCTTTCCTCACACCCCACCCTCATGCCCATTTTATACTATGCCTTTGGGAATTAAAATATTATTTGTAATGTGTTGTGTGTAACTTCTATGTTCCCATTGATTTCAATGGGCGAAAAAAGTGAAAAAAAAACGGAAAATCAGCACTTTTCTCTGGAAAATTTTTGCTTTTGCCAAGAGGAAAGTACAATTTTTCGCCGATTTCAGTTTGAGGTGGAAAATTTTGCACATTCCTACTGGTGACCTGGTGCATGACTTAAAAGGATGCACACTCTTTTGCGTGCTTATATCGGGGCATTTCAATTATTTTTATTGAGTGGTAATGACATATTGGAAGTGTCAGTCATCTACTTCCACACCAGTTACTTTTTTTTATTTTGTGGGATGAAAGAGACATAATTGCTGACTTCATCTGATTTCTTGGGGGACAGTTTTAAATATGACAAGGTATGTGCTCTCAGCCCCATCCCCTTTTTACAATGTTTTCACACACTGTGCACATTGCATTTGTTCATAACTGCACAGTCCTCACTGCCTCAAAGGAGATATATTTAAGAATGGGGACTGGAAATCTTTTTCCCAGCTGCACCTGAAGTGATGACATCTTGTTTTGGTGCTACTGCTGGTGGTGCTGCTGCCTCAGTACTATGGCCAGCAGGAACCACTATCACATGTCCCATATTCCTGCTGGTGCTGCTGGTTTCACCACCAAATATGTAGGGTGATGGTCCTAGTCCCACTCCCACCAACACTACTACCATCTATAGGCATAGTGGATACACCAGTGTGATAATGGGATATGATGTATGATGCACAAACAACTCAGCAGCAGCAGTAACTAAATTAATAAACACCATAATGTCACTGGTGGGGGGACATATGATGTTCCCAGTGGCCGCTTACCTGACTGTAGGTTGACAAACAATGTTTAAGGCTTGCCTTCCTGCAAGCCTGCAAATATTATGTCAAGGCATTTCTTACATGTATAAACCTGCTAACATTTTTAAGGCTTGCTAAAAAAGCCTAGCATTTTCTATAAAGATTTACCTTGCTAACATTTTCTTTCTAGTTTTACCTGGCTATAACAGTCTATGCCAGTAGTTCTCAACCAGGGTGCCGTGGCACTTTGGTGTGCCACAGACATCAGCTTAGGGCGCCCCATGTTTTTTATGAAGACTAACAAAAATGGACTTTTAAATAAAGATTTATAGAAATTGTTATGCACAATATGTTTCCTTTTGTTATTATGATTCTAAGCCCTAATAATAACTGTATATTTATGCATTGTACCTTCATTATGCCCTTGATAAAGTACATTAAATATATTAGGGGTGCCCTGAATGTTCTATATTACGTGTTAGGGGTGCCTTGAACAAAAAAGATTGAGAACCACTGGTCTATGCTAATACTTTCTCTAAAGGTTTTACGTGTACTTATAATTGTTTCCATGAAGTCTAAGCAATGTGTATGCCACTGTAAACCAGCTGTAAAATTGTTTTGAAAGGCCTGCTGGCTAAATTTACTTTAAACACCTTTATGAAGATAAAAATATTAAAGGGGCTGGGTTTAACAATATATATATATATATATATATATATATATATATATATATATATATATACCTTTTATAAAGGTTTTCCTAGTAAGTTACAGCTCTATTGTACACTCCAGTATACCTGATGAAAAAATAAAATGGAAATAAAAGTATGTTCTAGTGCCTCCTTGTATATATTATTGAAGATTAATGCATGTGAGTGATTGAATACTGAATAATTACCTGTATGCTGTCTGTGTGCCTGTGTGCCTTGAATAGAATGTTACTCTTGGTATTGTCATTTGAAACTTATAAACAACATTAGCGATTATGACAGTAAATGATCATCATTCAAAACAAAGATAATTAGAAAACATTTGATTGAATTTAACATAGTGAATGGTGGTGGTGAATATATGATAACAATGTATAGGAAGGAATGCTAGGCAAATTGTATGCAGCAGCATGTATAATCCCCCAATAACCTCACATTATTCTTTGTCAGTCACTAATTAATGGTCTAGCACTAGTCACAACTGTCATAGATGATGGCAATTTTACCCACCTTTTCTACATAGTCATATGATGTTAGATGCTGGTTCATTTTTAAAAATGTAAGTGTACCTACACTGTTGCTGAATAAATGTGTCCTATGGTCATTAACAATATAAGCAGCCACACTGAAAACCTGCTCTGACTATATGCTTGCTGATGGGCA
Source organism: Rhinophrynus dorsalis (assembly GCA_037306005.1). Taxonomy (NCBI): domain Eukaryota; kingdom Metazoa; phylum Chordata; class Amphibia; order Anura; family Rhinophrynidae; genus Rhinophrynus; species Rhinophrynus dorsalis. Next base: position 218,133,762 of record CM074718.1, on the reverse strand, counting down.
ACTAATGGTTTCCACAGCAGTACACACCTGTGCTGGCCACATACACAGTTGGTTGCTAGTACTTAAGGTGGTCATCATTTCAGACTAGAAAATAGTTATCCTAAAGTAAGCTGTAACCATCTCAAGTGCAGTACTGGAGAGATACAAAAGAGAGACACTGTGGGTTCAGACACTAGCAGTGAGAGCTTCAAAAAATGGGTGGAGAAAGGCAGAGAGGAAAGCCACAAGGGTGATAGGAACACTCTGAGGAGGCCAGAGTACAGAATCAGGAGGCAACAGAGTATTGAGAAGAAATTTGGGCCAGGGCTGGAGAAGGCAAAACAAGTGGGGTCAGGCCTGGACTACAAAGGATAAACAGAAAATGCTGAGCAAACACAAACTACATGCAAAGAAGTGGGTCTGTGTTCTGACTGTCCCTGTCTACAAATAAATTCCACACAAACTCCCTGCAAGTGAAAGCAACACCAGACCCCCTTTCTGTCTCTCTGTCTGCATCTACACATAGCTAGTGTCAAAACTTCAGCAGCAGTTTTTCCATTCCCCCCCTAACAACTGCAGAGTTAATTTTGACGACAAATTAAGGGTATAAGCAGAGACCTGTTAGCTTAAAAATCAGAAACTTGTAATAAAGTATAAATCTCAATGAACAGCAGCTGGTGTAGACATGCAGTACCACCACACCTCAGTATATGCTTGTCCCTTTTGTTCTTTCGGATGTAGGAGTGACGTGTGTGGGTAAGTAAACACAGTATGTGAAGATCCATGTTTCTGTTTGCCTTGAGTAAATTATGTATTTATATCTCTCTGTGAAGAATCTGTCACTCAGTCTCAGAAAAGGCTCAGCTAGCTCAAGGAGGAACTTGGCTCACCTGCTTGTATGTTACTTATTATTCAAAAAGTTATTTCCTTGTATCTATTTTTTTAACTCTCGCCCTGTCTCACGCACACCAGGGAACAACTTGCTACCACCAATGCTGCTCTAGAGCATCTATAGCCCCCCCTTTGACTGTCTTCCTCTAACATCAAATGTTCAGCTGCTTTCTGTCTCTTTCTACCAAACACAGAGTAAAAACATACAGGAAACAGACATACCTATTATAAGAGCATGGTGTGCATACTTGTGGGAAACTCCACATGACTGTGTGTGCAAAGTTGGATTGAAGGGATAGTAATACTTAAAATGTAAAAAAAAGCTGTCCATAGGATTGTGTAGCAACAGCGCCACTGTACAATTTCAGGCCACTGTGATATTGCACCTAAAAAATTCAACTTTGAAAATTAATAACTTTTGAATGAAACACCTTTCAGCAGTGGGAGTACTCTTGTTTTACTCAGGGGGATAAACCCTACAACATATTTTTTTTACATTTTAAATATTACTATCCCTTTAAGACTCCACATGGCCATAGGCAGGATCCCAAATTGGGCTCCCCACTAGAGGTTGGCGAAAACTCTCACGCTGTTCCCATGAGAAATCCCACAAAAACTACGGTGTTCTCTGCTTTTTCATGGGAAAATCCGATTTCAAACCTGTGAATACATTTTTCTCCCATTAGCTAAAATTGTTCACCATTTTTTCGATGGCTAGAAAGTTTCCACCCATTGATTTACGTGGTTTACACCTTTTTGATATAAAAAAGTGATGTATTCAAGGATGCTGGAAGCAGCTACAGAGCTAGGTAGATGTGCTGTGCTGTTCTGATGTGATCTTGAGGCAAAATTGAGGCAGGAGAGGCTATTATTAAAAATAATAAAAGGAGGAAATGGAAGGACCCTTATGTGTCCACTGAGTCTGAGCCTGAGGAGGAAGTGAGCATTAAGAAGCAATGTTGGCCAGTCCCCCTAAATCACCACTAGGGTTTTGGGGGAAATTAAGGGGACTAGTAATGAGAGCATGACAGGCCAGCTGCCTGTGCCTGCTGCAAGACATGCTGAGCCTGCTGCCAGACGTGCTGAGCCTGCTGTAATATGTGATGTGCCTGCTGTCAGATGTGCTGCCCCCTGCTGCCAGTGCCACCACCAGTTCTGTGCCTGCTGCCGGTACTACCCCTGCTGCCACCAGTGCTGTGCCTGCTGTCAGATGTGCTGCCCCTGCAGCCACCAGTGTCTGCTGCTAGTGTGTCTTGTAATACTCAGGAGGGGGGGGAGAAGATGATACCAAGTGTGACAGCAGGATACCCAAAGTCACACTTGCCATCCCCAAGCAGCACCGCTAGTGCTAGTACTAATACTACTACTACTAAGGTGCAGCAGCTTGTTAGCATTGAGGGGTAATCAATAGCATCATTTTAACAGTGACTGTGAGGAGGAAGACTCAGGGGCTGAAACTGATGTGGTTGGTGATGTGCGACTAGGACAGGTTCTACTTGCCAGCAGCAGCAATACTCCTGGTCCTAGCTGCAGTGCTGATTCTGAGGAAGTAGCAACAACAGCAGCAACATTATCTGCTGCCACAGACAGTGAAGGGGAATGTGGAGGAGAAGAAGAAAGAGGCCATTCTTCTCCAACTTTTCCCTATCCCCTAAAGTCATGGTTGTGAGACTATTTTTCTCTTGGGGCAGGCATAGTGCAGTCATCACAAATGACACTGTGCAAAATTTGTGACAAGTCAGTGAGAAGGAGAAAGGAGGGAACATGCCTTGGTACAACCGCCCAGAGAAACCCAGGCAGAGGCTGGAAGTTCAATGGTGAGCGAAACAACTAGCTCGCCATTACCTTCTTCCTCTAGGGTAACTACATCTTCTGCCAATCCACCTCATTCATCATTTCCTCCCCTGCCAAATGGTATCCACTCTGTAGATGTTAGTATGTGGCAGTTTGTTTCTACCCATTGCACACTGTGTGATGCACTGACCACACTCGGCAGTGTGGTGGAGGAGAACCAAAAGCAGGGTATCAAGTGGCATCTGAGGAGATTCCATCCCACAGAATATGCTAAGATGCTGGCAGGGGGGTTCATTATTATTATTAAACTGTCAGCAAGTTGTCATATGTCCTTAGCGGGGGTGTGGACAAGGGGAATAGTGACAGCGGCAGTACTTGGGTTCTGGTGTCATGGTGTTTGGGTACAGTTGTGCTCCCAGGTGTTATTTACGACACACACACTGTGCACATTGCAGTTGCTGATGAGAGGCACAGTTCCTGCTCTCAAGGGATTATAGTAACAACAAACCCATGATTTTGGAGGAGGGGCAGGTGGAGAAGAATTATTGGCCAACTTCATTTCTCCACATAGACTGGGGGCTATGTATTGTGCGCTTCACTGGAGCTAGTCGTGGCAAGTGGAATCCTGATCATCCATCACCTATTTTACTGCTTTTGTTGATCCAATTTCCTTTCAGAAGACTAATCATCCTGTTGCTTAAACAACTCAGCAGCAGCAAGAACAGCAGTTGCAAATCCTACAATTATGGACTTAGGAGGACATTTGACAATGGCCAGTGGTCACTGGACAACATGACCTGCTGGCACTAGGCCAGTAGGGCATTTTTTCTCAGGGCTTGTGCTTTAAAAAAAAATAGTCCTACAAAAAAATAAACAATTTTGGGGGGTTTGTTTCTAACAAGCGTAAGTCCTACAAATCAATGGTTCCTTAGAACTTGTGCCAGACATGCTTAAGTCCTACAAATCAATGTTTCTTCAGGGCTTGGGCCTCTAACAACAAATCTAACAAATCATCATCTACAAAATACTCTATAAATTCAAGTATCAGTCCACCCCAGTGGCAGTTTATCTTAGGGGGTTCCTATCTCTATTACTTGACATAAAAATTTCTTATTTTATTTTATTGGTTTATTTTTTTATTAACTGTCCCCCCCAATACCAGCTATGAAACCCCCCGAAAAACAAATTCCCTGGTCAACTGATTCATTCCCCAGACTCCACTCACCAACTCAGGATTTATTTTTATTAACTGCCCCAGTCCCAGTAAACAACTCCCCAAAAATAAATTCCCTGTTCAACTGATTCTTTCCCCACATCCCACAAACACAGGCACCCTCATGCCCCTTTTATACTATGCCTTTGGGAAATAAAATAATGTTTCCTATGTGTTGTGTGTAAATAAAGTGTTTCCATTGATTTCAATTGAATGGGCTAGGAGAAAAAAGCAGAAAATCGTCACTTTTCACAGGAAATTATTTGCAAAGCTGGAGGTGCCATTTTTTGCCGATTTCAGTTTGAGGTGAAATTTTTCGCCCATCCCTACCCACCACCCACAAACCTCTCAGTCTGACCTTTGTTCTTGGGGTTAGCAGTACTAACACCAGCTTCATAAAAGGCAAAGATTAATGCTTTACCCCCTTGGATGCCAGAGAATCACCAAAGCATTGCATCCAAGGGGTTAAATATATTAAAATGTACCACAGAGCTTACAATTGAAATGGAGCTGCAAGATTATAATTAAAGAGTTTACAATTGAAATAAGGATACACTAGTAAATCTACAGATAATGCAACTCAAATGAGGCTGCGCAGTTAATTCCACAAAGTGAAAAGGAGCTACACTAGTGATATACTGAGCTTACAAATAAAATAAGTTATAATATTTAAACCACACAACGTACCATGAGTAATCCACTGACTAGTTAAAAGCAGCCTACTGAGCCAACCTTCCTCCCACATTAAACATTTAAGGACTACAGAAGTGATCAATGCATTACATAGCCCTCTTTTTAATATACATAGGGAATAAGAAGGGGCTCTGGATTGATGTGTACAGGTTTACATTTTAAGTGCTCAGGGAAAACAGTAAGTCCCCACAGAGACCTGCAATGGGAGTTGTAATAAAAAAGCAGGTGGAGGGCTACTTTCACCATTGCAGCACTATGACCAAACATACAAAGGCACTGTTAAAAAGGGATTCTGCCTTAATAAAATGACTCACTTCTGGAGACTCCTCCATGCTGCACAGTGAGAGCAGTGCGCTTATGGCGCGATGCAAGAAATGTTTGCATCTGCTAAAGGCATTTTTGTGTGCAGATAGATTTTGCACATGTTCTAATCCAGGAAGCTGAATACGTAACGCTTCTTGAATTGTGCATAAAAAAAATACTTTTTATGACAACACTACACAGATGTATAAATAAATTGCATTAGCACTTCCTGCATTAGGCGCATTCGCTATTCCACTCACACAGATTCGCTAATCCTGGCCACGGTCACAAAAAATAAATATGCGCAGCTGTTCGCTAATCTTGATTTTTTTCAACAAAATCATGTGCAAACCTATTCCCTAGTGGTTTTCACACAGGAAATAGTAATTGTGCATGTTTCTTGCATCTCGCCAATAGTCTCCTGTCTGTGATAGTATCCCAGGCACAACCAGGGAGCTGCCTTCTGAGGAGAGCAGAACACTGCCCCCAGTGGAATCAGGAATCAGTATGCATTGCTTGCCATTTGAATCAATAGCATTTTATTTGTTACATAGGTACCGTCCGGGCCTTTCCGTCAAAAAAAAATCTTAGTGCATTTGCTCCATAGACTAACAGAGGAATTGGAGAAGTGATATCACTGGAGACGTCATCTCCGCCTTATCCCCTCATTTTCACACCTTAGTGGATCTCCACCATTGTGAAGCAATGCACTAGACACCTGTCTTACAATGAAATTGCTAAAAAACATTTAAATCAATAGGGTTTGGGAAATTTCTAATGTTCCCAACGGTGAAGCTGGTTTGCACCAGAGTTACACCAGTTTTTCTTAGTACAACAGCCTCACTCTCTCCCAATAGGACTCAGGCAGGATAAAATATAAAATACTAAAACTGACCTACAAACCCTTCATGAATGTGTTCATTCCCCAACAAAACCAGCCTCATCATCGAGTATTTCCGAAATCACGCATAACTCGCCCTGATATTGATCTCCATCTCTCCTCCATTTCAGGGTGGTCCTTCCCTCTACATCTTGCTCAGGCCAATGTCCACTACTCTGGTGGAGGGTGTCCACCAGTATGCACTACAGCGTTAATACACTATAGTGGATATCATCAACCCTTTGAGTGCCAGAGGGGTACACAGAGCATTGCTCTGCAAGGTGGTGTGTCCCCCCTGGCGTTCAAAGGGTTAAGTGCAGATAGATAGATAGATAGATAGATAGATAGATAGATAGATAGATAGATATGTAGAAGGTGCACTCTCTGTATATAGAAAACTTGCCTGGTTGGCAGTCACGATGTGGATAGAATATGATAGTGAGGAAAATGAGCCGCACTCACAGGTCTTGTAGATGGTTCAATCAAAGTGCTGATTTATTAATTGACATTTTGACCCAAACAAGAGTCTTTATCCAAACGTTGATTAATAAATCAGCACTTGATTGAACTTGATTGAACCACCTACAAGTCCTGTGAGTGTGGCTCATTTTCCTCACCATTTTATATATATATATATATATATATATATTTATAAAATTGAGATTTAAGACAGGTACCTAATTTAAATGCAATATATTGTGTGTAGTACACTGTATAATGTCAGTAGTTTAAGACATGAAATAAAGATATTGTCACCTACACAGCTATCTTAAAAATGACCATCATCTATCATCTTGAAAGAGTAGCTTGGTATTTAAAGATGCTTCTGCCACAGGCTTCTAGCAGACAAATAGCCTTGTTTTTTCTCAGTCCTCCATGAGATGCTTAGTGACCATGATTTTAACAGGTAAATGGCAAAAGACCCTGCTGGCAAGTTATGTACAAGAAAAAAAATCTAGTACAAAACTGCAAAATACAAAGAAAAAAGTTAAAAGCGTGAACTTTTTATGAAATGGAAATGCAATGGAATTTAACAGTATACTAGCTGTTTTGATTATGACCATTAAAAATCTATATATTTAAAGGGATAGTAATGTCAGCATTAACTATGGTAGATACAATTAAAAGAGAGTACTTGCACGTATTCATATCTCTCAGACCATTATGGTTTGAGAGATATAGAAAAATAAAGTGCTCCGCTCCCTCCCCTTTCTGCTTGATGAGCTGTAAAGCTGTCAGAAGCAGATTCTGGTCCTTTGACTAGATGCAGCTCTTCAGCAGCGTCAATATAAAAATAATTAAAGATAAATACTTCATCAGAATGCAAAGCAGGCACATGTTGTAGACCATTCTGATGAAGTATTTATTTTTAGGTATCGCTATGTCGACACTGCTGAAGAGCCACCCTCTGATCCAGGAACCAGAATCTGCTTCTGACAGCTTTACAGCTCATCAAGCAGAAAGGGGAGGGAGCTGAGAACTTTATTATCCTATATCTCTCAAACCATAATAGTTTGAGAGATACAAATAAGTGGAAGTGCTATCTTTTAATTGTATCTACCATATAGATAATAATTTTTTTCTGACATTACTATCCCTTTAACCCTTTGAGTGCAAGAGAGGTATCAGTCTCTGGCACTCAAAGGGTTAAGAGGTGGATGTAATAGGAAGAACTGGAGAAATTTTGAAAGAAATCAACAGCAGTGCAGAGGAAAAATAAAAACAATAAAAAAATCCCCAATGCAAGTGAAACACATATGTATATGGTTGTTTCATGCGAGAACCTTCAGTAATCTAATTCTAGACCAACCCAGTATGTGCCATGTAAGCACTAGAGTGCATAAAGAGGCATCCAACACATTGCTTTGCCCCACTAAAATCGATATTTAGTGAGTGTTTACTTGTTCTCCAGAATTGTTCCTCTTTATGTTCCTGAATATGACCCATAATACAATGAATATCCTAAACAACTCGCTACGTATACCACAATACAAGAAAGAAGCAGGAAGAGCCGCCTTCTCCTACAGAGCACCAATGGCCTGGAACTATCTGCCTGAAATAACCAGATCTGCTCCCAGTCTAAAATCCTTAAAAGTAAATGCTTCTCTATATCTAAAAACAGAGTGTAACTGTTTATAATTCTAAAATTTCCATATGAATATTTGTATGTATATTTAATAACATGTAATATATAGTGTTTCTCAATTTGTATAAATAAGCAACCCTCTACTGTAAACTGTTCAGGACATACTTGAAAACGAGAGAAATCTCAATGTATTCTTCCTGGTAAAACATTTTCTAAATAAATAAATAAATAAATCAATACTTATAAAGACTTTTTGATTACATTATGCCTCCCTAAAGATGAAATTTAATTTAATGGTGTAACATTAAGTGTAATCATGATTTCTAAGCAGGAGAAAAAGAAGTATCTATTAGACATTGGATGTAATTTCACAGTACATTCGGGTAGAAGTCCCTGATACATGAAAAGCCTATCCAATAGTATATTACTTTATATACAGATCACCAAACATGCTGGGGGGGTGTATGAATACAGTTCTGCACAAAAAAATACAGAGATGGAATCAGTTTTCTAGCCCTGTGCCTGCCTAATGCCAATTTACTAAGCTGCTTACACCAAAGATTCTCCACTTTACTTCGCTTACACCAATTGGAGGGAAGTGGGGCAGTTCTGTGGGCTGTTTTGGGTGTTACATTGCTCTGCTCTTTGGTTAACACTAAGTACAAATGAAGGCATAGAAAATCATGCAAATGTATGCCATTTTCCCCACTAATGCTATGGGACAAGCATAAGGGGCTTAACAACAGGCAGTGTGTACCAGTATGCATTACAGCAATCATAAACCCTAGTGCAGTAATGGGCAACATGAGGCCCATCTGCTGATGCCAAACTTCAACTCCCATCATTCCCAGCTGAAAAATATGAGTTGTAATGTAGAAACAGCTGAAGGACCTCATATTACTTAACACTGCTCTAATTAATTACCCAACACTGCTCTAGTCCATTACCCAACATTGCTCTAGTACATTACCCAACACTGCTCTAGTCCATTACCCAACACTGCTCTAGTACATTACCCAACACTCCTCTAGTCCATTACCCAGCACTGCTCTAGTCCATTACCCAATATTTCTCTAGTCCATTACTCAACACTGCTATAGTCCATTACCCAACACTCCATTAGTCCATTATCCAACACTGCTCTAGTAAATTACCCAACACTACTCTAGTCCATTACCCAACACTGCTCTAGTCCATTACCCAACACTGCTCTAGTGCATTACCCAACACTCCTCTAGTCCATTACCCAACACTGCTCTAGTACATTACCCAACACTGCTCTAGTCCCTTACCCAAGACTGCTCTAGTCCATTACCCAACACTTCTTTAGTCCATTACCCAACACTGTTCTAGTCCATTACCCAGCACTGCTTTAGTCCATTACCCAACATTGCTCTAGTCCATTACCCAAGACTGTTCTAGTACATCATCCAGCACTGCTCTAGTCCATTACCCAATACTTCTAGTCCACTACCCAACACTGCTTTAGTCCATTACCCAACATTGCTGTATTCCATTACCCAAGACTGCTCTAGTACATTAACCAACACTGCTCTAGTCCATTGCCCGAGACTTCTCTAGTATATTACCCAACACTGCTTTAGTACATTACCCAACACTGCTCTAGTCCATTACCCAACACTGCTCTATACATTACCCAATACCACTTTAGTAGATTAGAAGTCGCCCCTTTGACATGGGCAACATTTTTATGTTGCCCTTTTGCTGGTGTAGTCCTTGCAGAGATGCACTTGTACATTCACCGTGTTGAGTTTGATTTACTAAGAAGACCTGAAGCAATTCTGGAGCAAACCAAAATCACTAGTAACATGGTAACATAGTTGTTGAGGTTGAAGAAAAAGAGCCGTGTGTCCATCAAGTTCAGCCCTTACCAAATCACCCTTGTGGATCAAAAAAACTTCTTTCAAAGACATCTCCAATTAAGCACCAGCTGGGTAAAAAAATCCCTCCTGATTCCAGAAGGCCATCAGATATTTTCCTGGATCAATATCTTATCCACACTGAAACTAGAAATCATAATTCTCATAATTCTGAGCTAGAATTATATCCACTGCTTTTTTAAAGCATCTAGAGTATCTATACAAACACAGCATGAGATAAAGAATTCCACAAGCTTACCCTTACTGTAAGAATCCCCTCTCTTGTTTTAGCCAAAAGTAACTTTCATTTAGTCTTCATAGTGATCTTGTTTATTTCAGTTTACTATCAAAATTGAGTCACCTACATGGCAAAAGTCAAAAGGATGAAATTATAATGTCTCCCATGGCAATAGGGCATAAAAATGTCACTCGCCTCAAAGGGGCAACAGCTAAGGCTGGGATTCGTGAAGGTGCGAATGGCTTAATGCGCAAGAAAATCTGAGGATTTCTTTGTGTATTAATCATTCACCCATTCAGCAACTTACAGATTGTATGGCCAGATAGATCTGCCAATTTGATCCGCCAGCATCCCAATATAATGTATGGTGCAAACAAATACACATTTTCTCTTATGCGTATGAGTGGGTTTTTTCATCTGACTGGTCAATGTAAGCAATTTTCCCTGCTTCGCATATGCAAGCAGGGAAACACGCCAAATCATTGATGAATACCCGAAGGTATCCATCAATGATTGCAGCAAAGAGCAGCGTATTTGATATGCTGCTTTTTCCCACAGTTTGATGTATCCCAGCCTTAATGTCATCTGTGGCAAAATAGTGACGTAAAAATGTTGTCTACGTAAAGGAGGAACTTGTCGCTGTTTACATAGTAAGTGCCCAGTAGCTGTTCACTTGTTCCTACCCCACGATGAAGGGATGCATAAACTGTTGACATCAGTAGTCTGCTACTTCATGATCGGCAGGCTCAGCCTTACTTTGTTATTTAGCTGTGTGGCAAGGGGAAAGGGCACAAGGACTAGATAAGAGCTTCAGGATAATTGTGGCATGCAAGCTGTCACAAATGAGGGAATGAAAAGTCCCCAGGATTTAAATGGGGATCCGTTTTTCAATAAAGATTTTATTTTGTTTATTAGAAATTTGTACATTACAATAAAGTACATAACAGAAAGCTGAACATAACCATTCATAACAGACTGTTGAAACAACATAAAAGAAAGTATCTGTCTCTATATGAAACATGCAATGCAAAGGTATGTAAGAATGTACCTGAGACCACATTATCCCTTTGCCAGAGACATATCCAACGCATTGCAGAACAATGTGTTGGATATCTCTCTGACTCTCAAAGGGTTAAGCACACATAAAAATAGAATACGAACATACAGCATAGCTCAGTATGTGTGGGATAAGTAACAGGAAAGGGGCAGATCAAATACAGCATATGTCAGAGTGAGGTTAATAAATAGTGTTTCATAGAGCGAAGTTAGTGGACATAGAGCGAAGTTAGTGGAATGGTGTGCTGTCTATAGGGACCATCTGTAATTTTGGGATGCTACCTTGGATGTGCTGGATACCTCTCTGGCACTCAAAGTGTTAATAGCCATTCTATCTGATATGTGTGGTTGAGTTGGGCCAAAATATCTGGCCTCTTCAGATTTCTTCCAGTTACTGGCTAGAGTTAGCCATACCTCATGGAAGGTTTACATGAGTGATGCACTGTCTGGAGCTGTTGGGAGGTTTATAGGAGTGATGTTCTGCAGGGAACCGACAAGAGGTGTATTGGATTTATACTCTGCAGTCACCAGGTAGGAGATGTTTGGGGTGCCATTTCCCTGCTTCCTATCTGCGGTAAGCTCCACCCCCAGTGATATGGTGTGGGCTTATTATTATTATTATTTATATATATATATGTATATATATATATATATATATATATATATATATATATATATATATATTCCGCAGCGACCGGGAGTAGCAAATCACATGTTACTGGGTAACCAGAGGTTTTACTCCAGTGTGGGCATCCAGCTGTGCTGGTAGTTAGCAGGAGCAGTGATGGGGTAAAGGGGTTGAAATTTTGTTTCACACCTGTAATTTTTCCAGTTCAATTATGTCTCTTTTAAGAACTGACACCCAAACTCCACATTCTAGATGAGATCTTACCAAGGATTTATACATGTAGAATTATATTTCCATCCCATGCATCTGTACCCCTTTTTATATACAACAGAACCCTACTAGCTGTTGCAGCTGCTTGTAGCACTATAGAACAGATATACAAATCTCTTATGTATATTTAAATAGAATAACAAACTACTACTACTACAATGTTGTGCTAGCAGTGTATTTGTAATATAAATAGATTTTGAGAAATGAAATTGTTTGTGTCACATTGGTACTCTATGCCAACACACTGTGCATTGAGACAGAGCCTACACACTGATATTATAGCAAGGCACACAATGTTTGGCTGTGAACAGAACTAATTAGAATACTTTGCCTGAAATTAACACAAAGTGCCACATTGTGTCTTTTTAGTTTAGAAACAATATATAGGCAGATCTTAATTCTTTATAAAACCAAACGTGTCTTAGCATGAAAGGTCCGCTTTAAACTCCATTGCACTAATATGTTTTTTTGTTTTTGACTAGCTAATTTTAATGTCTTTTTTAAAGTATTTTACCTAGCACACTGGAATTTCTTTTGTGTCTTTTTTCTGACTATCATTCATTTTAATAGCACAACAGACAATTGTTATTTTACCTACATGCAATACAAGGACAGTCTTACAAGGACGATCTAGCCTTGTGACAAGCCTTGCTGTTAATTCAAATGTGTGCCTTACTCAGTGTGAGGTAACTTATACATGTGTGTCCTGCTCAGGATGACTTTGTCTGTCCTCTAGGAAGGCCCAGAGGGCATTGCAGGCAATAATGACCCATCTGTTCGCTACTTACAGATAGGAACCATCTAATGAAGATAGATGTGGGTCACCCTGCGCTGGCAGGCTACAGAGTGTTAATGAAACCACCTAATGGTCACTTCTCTGTCACCTTTGACTGATTGATGACCAAAAGAGTTTATCCTGATACAAGGAAAGGGGAATCTAATATGTCATCAGTCTTTCTAGGACATCTTTTTTCACTTTCACATACACATACACATTCTTCACATCCCTTCTTTTTCCATTCCTAGAAAATCTGCCAGAGCCACTTTTCTTACTCAGTGATGTACTATAACTTTGCTGTAACCTGTCAGAAATTAATTCCTCTCAAACACCCCTGTCCAGTGAAATGAATGATCACACAGCTGCTGAAGATAAGGTCAAAAACACAAAGTAACTGAAATGAAATCTTTCCATATAAAGGACAACACTTTACCAGATAAAATGAAACAGTCACTTTTTTCCTCAATATTTCACAGTAGTTTATCTGAATCCTTGTTCTATGCATCATTATATGGAACTCGCTGGGGGCAACAAAATGTCAGTTTTCGTCCAGCTATTAGTCACATTCAACAAATCATTTCATTTCCTTATGATTCATGCATAGAGTTTAAGAAAAGTAACTTGTTTTCTCTCAGTAGGAACCTAAATTTACCATATTTTTGTAAGCCCAACATGAAAAACACACTGCAGCTAACACACACACAATTAGAAAACAATATACCTGGTCCTTTTAGATGTTCATAGATCATATATTATGTGCGTATACATTTTAACTAAGAACATTACATATACGTGAATTACACATACATAAGACCACAACTGAGTCACACTTTTGATCCATGAATGAGGTGATCTGGTATCTGCATCCCGTTATAGCAGTTATAAGAGGTGTGCTTGCCATACTGCTCCATGTCATATGCATCATCCTATATAATAATTTGCTAGGATGTTTGTCAGAAGCCGTCATGCTCAGTAGAGACTGCCCGAATACACAGAATGCTGGAAGTTCTGTGCTAGGAGCATTCTGTGCTTTCGGGCAGTCTCTACAGTGCATGACTGAGTCACAGGACGCAGAGCAGGACCGGCCTCCTAACCCTTTGAATACCATAGGGGTACTCAACACATTGCAAAAGCAATGTGGTATGTACCCCTCTGGCACTCAAAGGGTTAATGTCACCCGGATCTTGCCCCCTGTACATGGGCTTTTACACTAGTACATTATAATTTACTTCTATGGGAAGTGCTTCCACTGAAGCACCTGATAAATATGAGCAGATTCCTAAACATAAACTTACCAGAAATTTGCATAAAATTAGGACTCAACAACATGGCATTCTGATAAAACAAGATTATAGCTATCTAGCTTACATAATAACTTATACATCACAAAGCACAGAGTGGGCCAAAGCAACCTGCAAACCTCATCACATCGTTATTTAACCCTTTGTGTTCTGGAAAGTTATCCAAAGTATTGCACTGGCACTGACAGGGTTAAACCTTTGAGTTCCAGAGGGGTACACAACACATTGCTCTGCAATACACTGCATACCTCTCTGCCACTCAATGTGCCTTAACAACAAATAAACAGACCAGTGAGTCTGGGGCAAACTAATTACTCCATTGTGGAGAAATAAAACTTCCCATGTATTTAAAATGTGCATTTAACCCGTTCAATGCTAGTAATCTCTTAGCATTCAAAGGGTTAACCTTCTGAGTGCCAGAGAGTTATCCAGTGTATTGCAATTAAAGATTAATTTTGGAGAAGCAATCCACACAGAATTGACTTTAGAAGGTGATGTGCCCAATACTAATAAAATGCACTGTTCTGGCATCTGTGGACATCCCTTTGGCTCCAGTGTAGTTATGTGACTGCTCTGTTAAACTTAAGATTAACTCTACCTTGTAGATTAACTGTAACCCTTTGAGTGCCAGAGGGATGTCTAATCTTCAGGAACTCAGTAGGTTAAAACAAACTTAGCAATATTGTTTGTTAACTGTAGAGAGGTATCTCGTGAACCCCCCTTTACCCAGTTAATAAAATAAGTAGTGAGTGTCAGGTGTGAAGGACAGCAGTGTTAGTATCTGGCACATGGTTATGCCAACAGAATTGTCTAACATGTATAAACTAAAAAATAAACGTATGTATGTATATTTTTATTTAGATGGTGCCACACAGTGTACACAGCTTACACTGTGTGGCACACATTACAACAGTAGTATGTTCACAACAAATATTGGGATAAAATAAGTAGCTCAGACATAGAAACAATAGGAGAAAGGTCCCAGCCCCAATGAGCTTACAATCTAAAGTAGAATATGTGAAATTATTATTTGAAATTAAAAATATGTGATTTTGAAAACACTTTTAGATGAACCTAAGTAGTCATTAGGTGTTACTTTCACTTTAATTAAGCTAATTAGCACACGGAAATAGACTGCCATTTCAAGTCAGGAAGGATTTTTTTTTCTCACACGGAGCTTAATTGGAAATGGTGTCAATGATTTTATTTCTTGCCTTCCTCTGGATTAACAGGTGTGATATAGCATGGGCTGAACTTTATGGATACATGTCTTTTTTCAGCCTCATCATCTGTATTACTATGTATGTTAGAAATGTATATAAATCAAAAAATAAAAAAAACACTCAAAACAATATGGGGGAGATATACTAAGGAGTGATAAAGAGGTGATAAAGCGGAGATGACTTCTCCACTGATATCACTTCTCCAATTCCAATGCACTAATAATTCAACAGGTTTGGAGATCTTAGTGCATTGGCTATACAGAATAACATAGGAATTGGAGAAGTGATATCAATGGAAAAGTCATCTACCCTTTATCACCTCTTTATCACAGCATTAATGCATAACCGCCATATGAACAAACTTCCCCATATACAAAAATCACAGTGACTCATTAGAATTACAGAGAAAAGAAAATGAAGTATGATATTCCTACTCCAAACTACAAACACTTAAAGCAAATCAATAAAAGCAATAACCAATTTCATAGAAAAAAGTAAAACTTCATATTTGAACAGCTGATTGAAAATGAACAAAAGAACAAGAGTAGCCACAATTTGTATGAACCATTAAATGGATAAACAGTCATTTTACTTCCAAAGAATGGTAATATAAAGTATATGTGATTGTGTATACCATCCAAAGAGTAAACTGAAAAGCCACAATGCCTAAATCTACTAGAAATATGGGACATTTAAATAAAAGTCAAGTGCCGCAAAACAAACAACTTCATATGGTACAAATACAGATTTTTAAAATCCTCCCTGATTTAAACTGCATATTTTTAACTCTTTGCATGCCAGAGGGGTACGTCATTCATTGCAATGCGTTGCATATCCCGCTGGCAAGCAAAGGGTTAATCACTTCAATGTTTTAAAGGTCTCCAATATATTGTTTAGCAATGTACTGGAGACATATCTAGCAAATACAGGGTTAAAGACCGCATTTAAATTAATTTTTGACATTTTTAATTGTTGCTCTTTTTTTACTAAATATAAGCCATTTCCTCTTATGTGTGCAAGCAAATTGTAGCGATTGTCATAAATTCCAATTGTACAATGGGAGGACCAATAAAATGTCCCATAGATTTAAGTGGCGCTTTTAACTTCCTTGAATGTTAGAGAGGTTGTCAATGTTTTGTGACGCAATGCATTGGAAACCACTCTAGTCATCAAGGGACTGAAACACTCAATTTAAGAAAAAAAAAAAAAAAAAAAAAATATATATATATATATATATATATATATATATATATAAAATAAAATGAGAATTTTGAGAATTTTATTTGTACAGGTCATGACTGATATTTCTTCTGTGGAGGTGTGGTGCTGGTGTATACCATCCAGGATCTCCAGTCATATATTAAAAAGTTCATCTGGGGTGGCCAGAGCACATACATTAGGCAAGCATACTTCTTCCACAAGTGAAAAGCAGCAGGCCTGTTGGTTCCATGCCTACTACAAAATGGCCCAGCTGCCCCAGATAGTGGGACAAGTGCACCAAGTTGGTTAATATGGAGGGTTCTCTACAGAAGAGAAGACCATGATACAATCTCTTCTGGAGCCCACCAGTGAGAGCCACCATCTCCTCTATATGTCCACTCACGAGATCTCTGTTCAAGCTATGGAATGGGTTGAAGGTTTGCTACAAATTACCACACTTCCCTAGCCTTCTGACTCCAGTGGGTTACATTCTACACTTGTAAACTCAGTTAACAGGAAAGAAGTAGAATGTGCAACAAATCTTGACAATCTCACATCTGTCCCTTGGAGGTGACTTTCTTCTGTGTAAAGAAGTTAAACACAAATACAACCTAAAGGACATCACATAATCCCAATACAAAGATGTAACAAGCAAGAGTATAGCATGGATGGGTTCATACCCGAATCAATGGCACATTAAGCCTTGATCCCACTATTTACAGCATTATGCTGAGAAATTACCCTTCCCTACAAAGATGGGAAGAAGTAGTCTTGGAAGTCTTGGGCTGGAGGAATGGAACTGGAAGAATGGATGGAGATCCTAGAGACAATGTAGTTGGATTTGTCAGTGTGAGCCTCATTAGACAATCCCATTGAATGCTTCATTAAACTCCCTTTGTCCCAGATAAACTGCAGAGGTTTAGCCATGACAGCCCAGACTCCTTTGTATGCTCCTGAGGGGAAATGTCCTTTATGTATGGCAAGTCTTAGATCTGCCCGCTATCTAAAAGTGCTTTAGTATACACATTATACACAGATATCTTATATCAAGACAACGGATTCATACCCACCTGCCCGCTTTAATATCTATTTGGATTTTAAACTCCAGTTCAATGCTAGTGATAGCAGGATAGACGTCACTAAGACCGGACTCTGCTTATCCTTTTCTACTGACATACAGTAGGAGGATTTACATCAAGGAGTATCTAGAGACTTATTAATATTTTTAATATTGGTTAGAGTGCACTATATATGCTCCTGAGCATGTATTTTTATGACTTCTATTCTTTGTAGTTTAAAACATATTTGTTCATAGTATACCAACATGTTATTTTATTGTTGTTTTATATATAATAAATTTTGTTACATATATATATATATCTATATAGTAAGAGGAGCTAGCATGAGAATTATAATATGAAATTTAATACAAATAATAGAGCTCAGGATATAAAGTAATCATACAATAAAACAGTCCTCATGCATAAAAAAAAACTATAGATGCTAATAAAAAACAGTGAATTCACTGGAAAAAACAATAATAGTCCTCGTGTGTGTATAATCCAAATAAGTACCCCTTATATAAAAAATACCAGTATATGGCTGAGTGTAATATTCAAGTGGGCAGGTGCCTTCTGTGTGTCATGGGCTTAGTTCTACAGCTGCTCTCCCAACTCCGGGGTTATGTTCCCAGGGGTCTCTTTCCCAGCAAAGGGCTTCCTTGTATTTGGAACAGCAGGTAACAGCTTGAGCTTCCGGACAAACACGGTCACAGGTGTTAAAATTAATATTGTCTACAATATTGTCTACAACACCTCCTGTCTGTATGAACTACAATGTATAACTATGTATAATGTTCAAGCAGCCAGGTGCCTTCCATGTGACTTGAACTTAGTACCACAGCTATTGTCCTGGTTCCGTGACAATGTAAGTAGTGTCTACAGTCACTTTAAAGTTATATGAGTAACACAATGATTCATAATAGAAATAACAAGTCCTATATTCCAAAGAGAATTTCTATTTGCATACACCCAATCTGTTCTTAGACCAAAGGACATCAAATTATAACCATTCCATCCTCAGTCTCTCAATGTCGCTACCAGATATTTTATTAAGGATTGGCATCTGTGTTACATGATTATTCCAATAATGGAGCCAGGCCCACTACATGGTTTGGTATCCTCCTTACTCTGGTTTTCAGGATCCTCTGTGGGTTTCCATATATAATTTACTTGCTACTGCTCTACACATTTAAAATATGAATTGCTTCTTTGTCAGGAGATTTAGTGGCCATCTCGCACGGTAGCCCTATTTAACAATTCCTTAGCTAATCAAATCTAGACTCTGTAAGGGCAAGACCAATATGATACGCTTTAGGATATTTTCTCTCTGTGAAAGGCACTAGTGGGCTTAAAGAGACTGCACCCTGGGTAGGACACCATTACTATAGAGCCTGCAAATTTGTATTGAAGGTTCATTCCTAGCTGAGTGTCTCTGACTTTTAATATACACTTTCATAAATAACAAAAAAGTAGAGATGCCAAGTTTTCACCTCATATAACCTTGGATTGGTCCATTTATCAATAATAAGACCATCTCTAAATATACTTCATTTATTTCATTGGACAATGTAAAAATCGAAAATGGGTGGGACACCATTCCTATAGAGCCTGCAAATTTGTATTGAAGGTTCGTTCCTAGTTGAGAGTCTCTAACTTTTAATATATTTATGAAAGTGTTTCAGAAAAGCATAAAACTCAGTAGAGCCTAATGATTGGCTATTAATGTTTTTAAATACATCCCTTTTCATTACTGTCCATATTACATTGGAATTTACTTTTCCAGAGGAGAGTTTCTGAGATCTGTGTACCCTTAGCAGGATGGGTGAATGTCCCTGCATAATAGGGTACCGACTTAGGATTGGAAGCTGGTTTACTTCTAAATGTTGTTCTTTTTTCCATCTTACAATTTTGCACATTATTATTTGCCAGTGCCCCCACTTGTTTCTATTTAACTTATTAGATAGATTAGCAATTTTTCCCTTACTAACCTGTGATATGCAGTCTGTCCTATATGTATGTTATAATAATCACTTCAGTAACCAATACAAATTGGTGCAACACTACAAACTGATTGTAACCAATATCAATATGTGATTTAGAGTTTAGAGTAATTCTGGGGCAATGTACTACAGGGGACAAATAAAATGTCCTCTTAGTTGAAATGGGGCTTTTTGGCAGCTAGAGAGGTCAACAATGAATTCAAAGGGTTAAAGGGGATCTCTCACCCCTACAAATGTTAGGCTTATTATGTAGCATATATATCGCTATTGTTGAAAACGTCATTGATTTAAAAAAAAAAAAAAAAAAAAAAAAAAAAAAAGGCTATTTGGGTTAAAATGATTGCTTATAGAGTTCCCTGCTCCCTACTTCCACATACACGACTCTTGCCGCTCTGCCTCTGATCCCTTCCCACTACCCAGCCTCCTCTGATGACGGAGGCTGTCTGTAAATTGGAGCGTTCTCATTGGCTAGATATCGATATCTGCCAATGAGATCTCTCCAGCTTCCAGACAGAAGCCTCAGTCATCGGAGGAGGCTGGGTAGTAGGAAGGGAGCAGAGGCAATGCGGCAATCTGTGGCAACAGAAGTGTATGCGGAAGTAGGGTGCAGGGCATTCTATAAGCAATCATTTTAACCCAAATAGCTTTTTTTTTTTTTTTTAAATCAATAACATTTTCAACAATAGCGATATATACTCTACATAACAAGCCTAATTTTTGTAAGGGTGGGTGATCCCCTTTAAAAAGCCCATTTAAAATAATGAGAATTTTTTTTATCTGTCGCAATTGCACATTTGGTTTGCTCAAGAATTGCTCCAGTTCTCCTGGTATATCAACTTCAGTGAATGCCATTTATAAATGAAAGAATTACAGAATGTCCGCATTGCAACTATTGTGTCAACACCTCACATTTTAACTAAAACCCAGTGCTATACATCATTCCATGGTAAGCTACCCTTCTGTGTATAATATTGGTGATTTTCTTCAGGATGAAAAGGGCTGATAAAGATTTCAGCTTGAAACGCTTTCTGATGCCTAAGGCTACAAACAAGGTTTCTTAATCATTATGGAGCAGGAAGTAAAATAAATCATCAATGATTTTAATGCATTCCAACAGTTGCTGTAAATGTTTTTGGCTCTTGTAAATAAAGTAACTGCAGGCCTCTTAGTTCTTTAGATGACAAGGATAATATATTTTCAAGCCATCTAGTTTTACCAATAAAAAAACATAAAACAGAGATAACATATTAAAGTGTTTTTTGTGTGACATAATATTGGTACAGGCCGGTTGTTGTCAAACACAGTTCAAGCTCCGTGGAACTCCAGGATAAATGTAAGACTTACAAGTAATTGTACACAGAATATATAAAGGAACAATAATACCTCCCTAGCTTCTAGCTTCTCTTATTATAGCTAGAAAACCATAATGCCTTCCCTTAATTTTGCTCTTGTGCCTTTGTTCAAAAGATGACATTTCAGGCAATCCTGGATGTAACATCAATGGAGGTAGACATAACACTTGCTAGAAGTACCACATGATCTCAAATTCTGCCCACTGCACATGATGAACTTACTCTGTCTTCTTCATTTTGAAAAAAAATGCCAGCAACTGTGATATAGTCACCTCTATGGACATGATATCAAGGATAGAAGGCCACACCTCTTGAACTAAGAAGTAAAGGCAAAATTCACAAAGTAGGAGGTTACAAACAGGAAGTATTAGTGTACCATTAAAGGGATAGTAATGTTTCATAATAAAAGTAACTCTAATTAATCATCATAGTATTTAATCTTTGGAGAGTGTTATTTCAATACTGTCAGAGTTATAGTTCAAGAGTAATTCAATGACAAAGTGTCCCCCTCCCGCCCCTTTTACTGATGTAACACTGCTCAGCCAGAGTAAAAGGGAGGTGCCCAGGTAGACTGCAGAGAGGGACAATCTTCAATTAAAGGAGCAGTAAACTTTTTTTATGAAAAAATATATATTGTAGGGATTTTCCTATTGAGTAAAATAAGGGTACTCCCACTGCCGAGAGATTTATATTTGCAGAGTTATTACAGTTTAAACCCATGGTTTTTTACATTAGCAGTGCCCTCTAGTGGTCAAATTCTGATTAGATTTCCTGTTAGATTCTAATGGAAAGGAAAGTCAGAAAAGTCAGACACATACAGTTCTCCATAGAATGTGATAGAAACTGCCTGTCACTTCCTGTCAGTTAGAACTATCAGGAAGTAAACACAGTAAATTCACTTCCTGGTTATTTAAACTGCTATAATTTTTGAATAAAACATCTGACAGCGGTGGGAGTGACCTTGTTTTATTCAGCAGGAAAAGCTCTATAAAATATGTGTTTTCATAAATAAAAGTTTACTGCTCCTTTAAGATAAGGGAAAAAGCTGAAAAGCTTGTCAAGGGGGGCAGAGCTTTCATTGTTTTGATAGGAAGAATATTGTCCCTTGCTGTTATCTGTCTGAGAAGAGATTGCTTACACTAGGTAAAAGGGGCAGGAGGGGGAAACTTTGCTTGTGGATATCTCTCAAACCATAAAGGTTTGAGAGATAAGACTTATATCGTTCTTCATGTTTTTTTAATGCCTAGAAAATAAAATAAGGATAAAACAAAGTATTACTATCCCTTTAAATACTGGGGCTCAATTCTATTAGGGCCATTAAGCAAATGAAACTAAAGGTGGTAATTTTATGTCACTCTTTGGTGTCCTACTACCTGTGTTGTTACAAACTACCGCTAGTTAGTGCTGTTCACATTGGTTCCCACGTTCTCACTGGATGACATGTGGGGTTACACACGGTGCAGAAAGTGCTCTAGAGTAACTTACTTCACCTCCCAGCCAATCAGCATATAGCGAAAGGGCCACAGTGCATGTCAAGTCAAACCTGCAGCTATTTATTGATTGATTAGCTGGAGGGGTGACATAATGAGCATCCAAGACCCCTCCAGCAAGATGCTGATGGGCTGGGAGTTGAGGTTACTCTAGAGCACATTCGGTCTCCTGTGAAACCCCACATCTCAAACAATGGGAGAGCAGGAATTAATTTGAACAGGGATTGGCCATTTAAAAGCTAATCCCTGTTCATTTTTTACTCACATTGGATCGGTCAAAGGCCTGAGCAGGACAAGGGGAGGATTTTTGTTTTTATTTATTAGAGGCTGAGGCAATGGTGACTGTGAGGTATTATGTTTTAATTTGAATGTTGATTTTATTTAGTGAGAAGATGCAGAAGGACCAGGGAGTAGAAGACACCTCTGGACCTCTTACATCAAGATAAGTGTTACACTTATTAAACGTGAGGAAGGGGCATAGGTTAATGTTATGACTGGTTTATTTTGGTAGTATTAAGTGTAGTGGGGATGGGGGTGCTTTTAGGGTTAGAGTTTGTGAGGGTGGGGGGGGGATGCCTGTAAAACTTACAATGTTTGATATTATGTCAAACATCAAGCATTAGATACTTTCCTTGGATATTCCTGCTTCTTGGAATTTAGTGTAAGTTGTGGTAACTCAAGGCAGCAATGGGAGTTTGGCCACAATGTGAGTTTATGCGACCAGCAGTTATTGCAGAGAATGCTGGCCAAGGGATAGGATTTGGATGGTACAATGAAGTGTGTACCAGCCAGAACTCTTTTTAGCATTAAATCATGTACTAAAAATATGTACTAAAGAACTGGTGTAATTGTGGAGAAAAACAACAGCACCACAGACATATTAATTTTACTTCAAATGAGGCTTTTAACCCATTGAATGCTAGAAGAGTTTCAACTTATTACAAAGCACTGTTACTATGAAGTACCAACCAGACACAAATCATTATCTATTCCCATCACACAAGACTGCATTGTGTGGAGCAGTGAGGTAGTGGCCGCTTAACCCTTTGCGTACCACTCTGGCACTCCAAGGGTTGACATTACCCGGACCTTGTCCCGTGTGCACGTGCTTTTACACTAGTATAATATACTTGTGTGTACAATCACAGGTCTGAAACAAATGCATATTGCCTGTCTTTAAGGAAATCCCTGGTTTTAGAGCATTTTTACTGCATTTCCAGTATTGCCTGCAGTAACATGCAAATGATAAATACCTTGGGGAATCATTTGTGAAAGCAGCAAACATAAGCTAATGGACCCATATACTCATAAGGGTTTAGAATTAAAAATGGCTCCATTGTGTACCCTAATAAGAATTTTGCTGCAATATAATTCTGCAAAATTATAATTAAAAGTCCCATTTAATTCATTTGACATTCTGGGAATTTTTATTTGTCCCCTGTGGTGCAGTTGGTTAACTCCAGAACTTAACATATTTTGCTTTGTGCATAAGATTTGAAATGTTGCAAGCACAGAGCAGTGGGAGCTTTTATTTGGTCGGTACGTCTCAAGAAATGATCAGTATTTGCTTACTTATTATTGTTGTTTTCTTGAAATATCTCTATAACAGACCCATTAACCCTTTGAGTGCCAGAGGGGTAGCATGTGCATTGTTCTGTCACTCAAATGGTTGATTTGTTTCTTTAGAACTCCATGCTATCAGCACAAAGTACCAAAGAAACAAATCAACCCTTTGACATACTGAACCCTTCTGAGGTCCTGTCATTATTCAAGCTCTAAAAACTATTCTCTGGGCAATTCGACAGTGTTCAGACCAATATAGTAAATGACTAGTGGTCATTCAGGAACATAAGCACAAAGAAAGTGGAGCACTTCAGGTGCAAACTAATTGGACCAAGAAGAACAGACACAAAATTCACAAAATTCCATTTGATTTAAATGGGTCTATTAAAGGAGCAATCTTTTTCTTTTCTGCCTTCCTCTGGATCAACAGGGTTGTTTTCGGCATGGGCCGGACTTGATGGATGCAAGTCTTTTTTTCAACCTCATCAACTATGTTACTATGGTAGCGTTAAAGTTTTGTAATGAAATATAGATACAGTAAAAGCCTAATTTAAATAAATGGGAAGTTCTTGAATTTGTATAATGGAAAATATCATATATATATATATATATATATATATATATATATATATATATATACTAGTATGAAAGCCCGTATGCATGGGCTAAAGTGCACCCAGCTGCCCCGGCTGCTGCCCTGGAGCCGGAAGCAGAGACAGGACGTGAGCAGTCTGGAGCGGGGCAGAGCATTCGGTGAGTGTCTACTGCGCATGACTGCAGTCATGCACAGTAGAGACTCGCCGATCTCGCTGATCCTTAGCGGGGAGCTCCAGACGGCTCACAGCGAAGCTCCCTGTGTGCGAAACCTCACATGCACAGTAGAGACTCTCTACTGCGCATGTGCGGTTATGGCTCACAGTGAGGGACGCATTCTACCACTCTATGTTATAGGAGGAGGAGGATAATAATATTTCTGTTGCTCAGTATGGGAAACTGAACCTTAGTCTACAACTCTCTATGTAATGTGGTAGCAACAACTCCACTTTATTGTGACTGACTGGATTGTAAAACACATTCAGGGTGCTAAAAATAAACATTTGGGTGTATCAGCCCTCATATGTAGCTATCAAGATAACAAGTAAATAGAATGATGTAACACTAATCATCAAATACATGAAAACTGGCCCAATCACACTACTGTAGGATTGTGTCATAAAAATTATATAGTGGAGAAAGGATTATTTCATTTAAGTGTAATTTTCCTTTATCCACTTTTCCCTCAAAAAACTGGATTTTACCCATGACCTGGGGGATTAAACTATTGTGTGTATCTGAACCGAGAAGATAATTTGAGTTTGCGTTCTAAAATATTCAACTAAGGGTCTGCTGCCACCTAGTGATACTTTTTAATATTTGCTCATTTTACAAGCTTTCACTACCTATAGATTGTTTGTATTTCACATTTAATTGCTTATTTGATATCGTCTACTGTCTAAGCGAGATTATGAACAAGATGAGGTCATATCTGATAGAGGTTACAATCTAATTTTTACTGCCTGGGTATGAAGAGATAAAGTTATATGCCTCAGGTATTAACAATGTTCAGGAAACAAGGACAGGCTTTCCTGATGCAGATTCAGTAAGGCAGTGTCTGCAGTTTTTTCTTAAGGATCAGTCTGAGAAAAGAAAATAAATGAACCCTTTGAGAGACAGAGAGGTACAGAATTGCTCAGCAATGCGTTCCGTACCCCTCTGGCACTCAAAGGGTCAAAGGTAAAAAACTACTAAATTAATGTAACTGCATTAATGACAAGCTTGATTATGGCCACAACGTGAGCGCTTACACAGACTATTGCATGCAATCCATAGCTAAACTAACAAACTAACAGCGTTCTGTTACCTAAGCTATTAAAGAGGAACTAACACCAAATAGTAACCCCCACTTACTATAGCTAAAAAACTAATAGTCTTTGTGCCTCAGCTCAAGAGATAACATCTTCAGTCGATCCTGGATGTCGTGCCCATGGAGGGAGATATAATAGTTTTTGTTTTGCTTTGTACACTGATGCAGGCAGGGTTTGATACATACACTTACTGAAGGTTTTCTCTTTTTGGTTTGTGCATGCAGGCCCTTGGGGGTCAGTGATTAAGATTTACAGTGATTTTGTTTAATGATATATGTAAATTGACCAGTAACTTTTTACTTTAATTCACATTGGTGATATCCTCATCTTGTTTTTCTTTTTAACACCTCAACGACCGGACACGGCATCGCACGTCTTTTTGGCCAATGGATTCTAGATTCTCCGAGCGACATGCAGTCGATAGGGGACCCTGGAATTCCATGATGTACCAGGACCGCCACTGGTCATTAAGTGCTGGGACGATCATGATGGTCCTGGCACGTCACAGGTCGTTAAGGGGTTAAATTATTGTTGCTAGTCCCATGCTTGTGTGTAATGTTAGACTGGTGCCTTTTGGGGTCCGGGGCTCCTCGGCAAGCTGGTATCATTATATAATATACTGCTGACTGCTATATCTTTTACTTTGTTAGGTGCCGACATTTTTCCAATCGCAAATTTGTAAAAATAATAAAATTGTACTTTCGAACTGTAAATTCCCCCACAGCCCTCCAACTGTTCAGAACCAAAGTCCTCATAATCCCCAGATAACCTTTGGCCTTAGATGCTAAACTCATTGGGCCACGTTTATAAACACAAAGCTAGAGCAATGCTGGGAAAACCAACTGCACCATATGGACTGATTTAACACTTTGAGCGCTAGAGAGATATGCAACTCATTCAAAGCAAACCATCATATACCAATCTGGCATTCTAAGGGTCAAAAAGTTTTGTTTTTGTTTTTTTTTTGTTTTTTTTTAAAGTGGAATTGTCACTTTGTAAAAAATAGTCTGTTAACCCCTTAACGAGAGGCCGATTGGCGCATTGTGGTCACTTAAGGACCACGGAGCATTTTTTTTTCAAATTCCAGTTCCAGACTCCCCGAACAGCGTGCAGCCTCGGGGGGAACCCAGAATTCCATGATGGTCATAGTATGTCATGGGTCGTTATCTCAGATCGACCCATGACGTACTATGACTGTCAAGGGTCATTAAGGGGTTAAAAGAGAATACCTCCTAAATTGTAAAGTGCTGCATACACTTGTGATGCTATGTAAACATATTCATTCATTCCTAATAATAAACCGCCATTTGCCTTACTATGGCCAGAAAATCATAATGGTCCCGGCTCTTGCACCTGGGATAAAGAGATAAGATGTTCACTTAGCCTTGGATGCTATGTCCATAGAGGTGGACATGACAATTGCAAGCATGTCCTACATGTCCTCATATACTGCTCATTGCACATGTTAATATTAACCTGAGACCAGAGAGTTATGCAATGAATTGCTTCTCAATGATCTGCAAACTCCTTGGGTCCTTAACTCTTTGAGGTTTCCTGGCACTCAAAAGGTTACAGGAGCAGTACACTGTTATATGAAAAAACATTGTAGCATGTTTCTCTTTGAGTAAAATAAAGGTACTACAGTTGCTATTAGGTGCAGAGTTATTACAGATTAAACTGTTTATTTTACATTAACTGTATCCTCTTGTGGTCAGATTCCCATTAGTAATTCTGTTACATTGTATTAGAGAGGAAAGTATGTGGGGGAGATGCACTAAGGTGTGATAAAGAGGTAATAAAGTGGGGATGACTTCTCCAGTGATATCACTTCTCCAGGTCCTATGTTATAATCCTGTGTAATTTGATCAAACTGGGTTCATGTCACTTCAATGGGAACAAAGCAGGTATCTGCTTATTTTAGCAATATCATTAATTTGGGATAGCGATGTGACATTCTCCTAATTTCTACACCTTCTATATTGCTATTAATGAGGTATAAACATGGAGGTTTGATAACTCTTCTCTGAATATACTTTGGACAAGGGATAGTTTGTTCTTTACTAACCGGTCGGAGCAGCTATTGATCTACTTGGAGATTTATCTAAGATTTATCTAAGTGGAGGTCAATTTAAATTCAATTTCATGTGAGTGTTATGTATCTTTATCATCTTTGTAGGGTTCCTTAGGACCTTATGTATGTTCCATCATTTTGTTTCTGGAGATCTTGGTGCATAAGCTCTATAGAATAACATAAGAACCAGAGAAGTGATATCACTGGAGAAGTCATCTCTTTATCATCTTGTTATAAAGCCCCAATGACAAACAGTTCTCCATAGAATGTAATAGAAATTGCAGGCAGTTAGAACTTTCAGGAAGTAAACATGCAGTAAGTTCCCTTCATGGATATTTGAATAAAACATCTCACAGTAGCAGGAAAACATACAGGTTTCAATATAAAATGTTTACTTCACCTTTATAGGGTTCACCCTTTCAGTGCCAGAGAGGCATCAAACACATTGAATTGCAATACGTTAGATATCTCTCTGGACCTGGAAGGTTTAAGCTGGCTCATGCACTCTGCCTACTTCATGGACATGACACTCAGGGATGAATAAAAATGTTAATTGTTGAGCAAAGGCACATGGGCAAAACTCATAGGGACATTAGGATTTCTGACCATAGTAAGTTAAGTGGCAGGTTATTATTAGGAGCTGTTACTGTAGTTATTCTTTAATATAATGCTATCAAGATTCTAAGCAATGGAACCAAGATATTAGTAATAAAATGTAATTTAGTTTGCTGGAGAAGGTTTGTTGGAGCTACACATGCAGTCTGAGTTTCAGATCCAATCTGAATTAGCATCATTTGACTGATGTCATGTCCCAGACCTGTTTTCTAAGGCATACGAGAATTGCTCACCCAATTTTTTACAGTGGTAATCATGGAACATGGAGGTCAATGAGCTAAGCAGATGTACACTTTCAGTAGGTTACCAAGCGTGCAAACAATTATCTAGCAAGCAAAATACAAAAGGAAATAATACTATTTCCTTGTGTAATCACCATCTGCAAATTTATCGGAGCTGATATCCTGTATTTTACTAACTCATTCATCAATGAGCAAGTACAAAGTACATTTGCCATTTTCATCCACCAGGTTCTGATTTGCATATCCCACTTTAACCAATGAGGTAGACAAATACATACATATAAGCAATATTCATATGGACAAAACACAACCTATGACAACATTTATGCCAAATTAGTTCAAATTTCCTGTGATTATCACTGGAAAGTTGCAGCATTAAGGGTCTGCGTGGAGAACTATGGGACCACAGTATAAATGTTCACATGGACAACCGTCTCACTGTGATGCGCATTGCAATGTCCAGTTACTGTGGACCACACATTAGCATCAACCAATCAAATCTAACTAATGCACCATGTGCCTCTCCACTAACCGTTTCATCCTTCTACTCCCACATCAGCTGCTTAGTAGTGATGAGCGAGCACCCCAATGCTCGGGTGTTCGGGTGCTCTGACCGAGCACCCCCGGAGGCTCGAGTGCTCGGCCGAGCACCCGAGCCCCATTGAAGTCAATGGGAGGACTCGAGCATTACACCAGGCACCCCCTGCTCTGATGAGGGGAGGGTGCCTGGTCCATAGGAAAAGGGCAGAAAAAGATGGAAACACTACAGAAATGGTTCAGGGACAGCATAGGGAGGATGTCTGGATGCATCTTGGACTCCAACATCGCTGCTGGGAACGATCTTTCGCCCGTAGTACACCATTTTTACAGACTGACCGTAAAACACACAAAAAGGCAGATAAAAACGACTTTAGGCGAAAAATTGTTACCAACAATTTACTTGTATATCATCTGCAAATTCTCCCAAAAATTTCCTCGATTTTTCTGAACTGAGGCCATGATTAAGAGGGAAACGTGCGCAGAGGCAAATTCTCCCAAAAATTTCCTTGATTTTTCTGAACTGAGGCCATGTTTAAGAGGGAAACGTGCGCTGAGCCGACCATCTAAAACATTATGGGTGAGGGTCTGCTGCGGAGCTGACCATCCTAAACATTATATGCGAAGGCCCGCTAGTGAGCTGACGCTATAAAACATTATATGAGAGGGCCCGCTAGAGAGCTGACCCAATAAAACATTATATGAGAAGGCCCGCTGGTGAGCTGACCTATACAAAAATTGTCAAACAGGGCCCGCTGGTGAGCTGGCCCTATATAAAAATTATATCACAGGGCCCGCTGGTGAGCTGGCCCTATATAAAAATTATATCACAGGGTATATGGAAAAGAGTCAACCATATACCCGTTTTTTGGGTGGAAGGGGTGAATGGGAATACAGAGTATTCTCATCATTGTAAATAACATATATAAAGTGAGTTTATGTTCCCCCGGGGCTTTCCTCCAGTGGAGTGGAGAAGTCAGGGGAAATCCAGGCCTTGTTCATTTTTATAAGTGTCAACCTATCAGCATTGTCGGTGGAAAGGCGGATACGCTTATCTGTTATGATGCCACCAGCAGCACTAAATACCCGCTCAGACAGAACGCTGGCGGCAGGGCAGGCCAGCACCTCCAAGGCGTAGAGTGCCAGTTCATACCACGTGTCCAGCTTGGACACCCAGTAGTTGTAAGGCACAGAGGGATCATTGAGGACGCTGACACGGTCTGCTACGTACTCCTTCACCATCTTCCAAAACTTTTCCCTCCTTGTGACACTAGGCTGCGCATCAGGTGAGGGTGCTGGCGGGGTGTCATGAAGGTGTCCCACGCCTTGGAGAGTGTTGCCCTGCCTTTGTCGGAACTGCTGTGTGCTCCCCTTTTCTCCCCTTCTCGGTTGGCCAAGGTAGCACGTACTCTGCCGCCAGCGTTGTCAGATGGAAAATTTTGGAGCAATTTTTCAACAAGAACCTTCTGGTATTGCACCATTTTGCTTGTCCTCTCCACCGGAGGAATGAGAGATGAGAAATTCTCTTTGTAGCGGGGGTCCAGAAGGGTGAACACCCAGTAATCCGTGTTGTCTAAAATGCGTATAACGCGTGGGTCACGGGAAAGGCAGCCTAACATAAAGTCAGCCATGTGTGCCAGAGTACCAACAGTCAAGATTTCGCTGTCCTCACCAGGAGGATGACTCTCAATTTCCTCATCCTCTTCCTCCTCTTCTGCCCACCCACGCTGAAGAGATGGAACTAAAGTTCCATGGCTACCCTCTGTAGCGGAGGCAACCGTGTCTTCCTCCTCCTCCTCCTCCGCCTCCTCCAATTGTCGCTGAGAAGACGAAGTGAGGGTGCTCTGGCTATCACCTTGTGTAAGCTCTTCCTCCCGCATTTCCACCTCTTCCACATGCAAAGCGTCAGTTTTAATTGTGAGCAGCGAGCGTTTCAGTAGACAAAGAAGTGGGATGGTTACACTGATAATAGCGTTATTGCCGCTCACCATCTGTGTCGATTCCTCAAAATTGCGTAAAACCTCACAGAGGTCTGACATCCATTCCCACTCCTCACTTCTGATTACAGGAAGTTGAACGGAGAGGCGACGACCGTGTAACAGCTGGTACTCCACTACTGCCCTCTGCTGCTCACAAAGCCGGGCCAACATGTGGAAGGTGGAGTTCCAGCGCGTGCTCACGTCACACAGCAGCCGGTGAGCTGGCAATTGTAAGCGCTGCTGCAGCTTCAACAGGCCGGCTGAAGCTGTAGATGACTTACGGAAATGTGCACACACGCGGCGCACCTTGGTCAAGAGATCATGCACATTGGGGTAGGTTTTTAGAAATCGCTGAACCACTAAATTAAATACATGCGCTAGGCATGGTACATGTGTGAGCTTGCCGAGCTCCAAAGCCGCCACCAAGTTACGCCCATTATCACACACAACCATGCCTGGTTGCAGGTTGAGTGGCGAGAGCCACTGCTCGGTCTGGTGACTAATCCCCTGCAACAGCTCTGAGGCCGTGTGCTGTTTGTCCCCAAGGCAGATCAGCTTCAGCACGGCCTGTTGACGCTTCCCCACTGCAGTGCTACACTGCTTCCAGCTACCGGCTGATGGGGGAGTGGCGCTGCGTGCAGAGAATTCGGAGGTGGAAACGGAGGAGGAGGAGCCAATAACGTAGGTGCTGGCGGAAACCCTGATGGAGGTAGGGCCCGCAATCCTCGGCGTGGGTAGCACCCGTACCATCCCAGGGTCCGAGTCGCTCCCAGCCTCCACGACATTCACCCAGTGTGCCGTCAGGGAAATGTAGCGTCCCTGGCCACAAGCACTTGTCCATGTGTCAGTCGTTAAGTGGACCTTCCCAGTAACTGTGTTGGTCAGGGCACGGGTGATGTTACGGGACACATGGTGGTGTAATGCGGGGATGGCACACCGGGAAAAGTAGTGGCGGCTGGGGACCGCGTACCGAGGGACAGCTGCTGCCATCAGGCTGCGGAAGGACTCAGTCTCCACAAGCCTAAATGGCAGCATTTCGATGGCCAGTAATTTGGAAAGGTGTGAGGTTAGTGCTATGGCCTGTGGGTGGGTGGCTGGGTATTTTCGCTTGCGCTCAAATGCCTGGGGTAACGACATTTGGACGCTGCGCTGGGACAGGGAAGTGGATGTGGTCGCTGATAGTGCTTCAGATGGTACAGGTGCAGGGCGGGAGGTATGCGGGCCTGCGCCTTCGACAGGCGATTGGCCGGCACCGAAAACAGGGGAAGAGGAGGCAGTGGTGTGGCCTGCAGACACAGATGGGCGATCCAGGCGTTCCTCCCACTTACTACGGTGCTTGGATGCCATGTGTCGGATCATGCTGGTGGTGGTGAGGTTTCTAGTGTTCATGCCTCGGCTCATTCTGGTGTGGCACAGGTTGCAAACTACAATTCTTTTGTCGTCCGCACTTTCCTTAAAAAAACGCCATACCGCGGAACACCTACCCCTTGGCAAGGTAGATTTACGCAAGGGGGTGCTCCGTGGAACATTTGCGGGCCGGTTTGGTGCGGTCCGCCTTCTTTCTGTAGCCACACCACTGCCTCTTCCAGCCTGTTGCGGTGCTGCAGATGGCTCACCCTCAGGACTGCCGTCATCGCTCGGCTCTACACCTTCCCAGGTGGGGTCAGTCACCTCATCGTCCACCAAGTCCTCCTCCACTTCCTCACTCTGATCATCCTCCTCATGTCTTGATCCCACCACATACTCAGTCATTGACAACTGTATATCATCCTCCTCAACAAGGTCTTGAGACAGTAATAGTGGTTGATTTAATGGCAACTGTGTCTCATCATCATCATCATCATCCACTACTTCCTTTGACCTTAAATGCCGTTCACATCTGTCATCTTCTTGTGATTGGGTACCCTCCAGAGGTTGTGAATCAGGGCACAAGATGTCATGTTCCTCTGCAAGCGTGCTTGGAGAGAGGGTCAAATGAAGGATTGGTGATGAGACGAGCTCCTCACTATATCCCAGTGTGGGATCACTTCTTTGACCAGACCGTCTATGGTGGGAGGAAGGATGATCAGAGTGAGGATTATGTTGACCAGACTCTTGGCTACTGAGAGTGGACTTGGTGGAAGACAGGGTGGTGCTTAACCGACTGGAAGCAGTATCAGCTGACATCCAACCGACCACCTGTTCGCAGTGGTCGGACCTCGAGAGTGATGTCCTGCGACGCCCTGTAAAATGAGACATGAAGCTAGGTATGGTGGATGTCTTTCGTTCTTGTGCTCTGGCACCAGGCACAGTTTCTACGCGTCCTGACCCGCGCCCTGAACTATCAGGATCACGTCCACTTCCCCGTCCCTTTTTACCCGCCTTCTTCATATTACACGGAATATGTGCTGCAAATCTGCAACTTTGCACAGTACACAGAATGTGCTGCTAAACTGCGGTGACGCACACTGAATGGAATATGTGACTTTGATATTTTACAGTTTGAAGACTTAACAGTATTTCTTCCTATTCTGCAACTGTGCACAGTACACAGAATGTGCTGCTAAACTGGGCGACGCACACTGAATGGAATATGTGACTTTGATATTTTACAGTTTGAACACTTAACAGTATTTCTTCCTATTCTGCAACTGTGCACAGTACACAGAATGTGCTGCTAAACTGGGCGACGCACACTGAATGGAATATGTGACTTTGATATTTTACAGTTTGAAGACTTAACAGTATTTCTTCCTATTCTGCAACTGTGCACAGTACACAGAATGTGCTGCTAAACTGGGCGACGCACACTGAATGGAATATGTGACTTTGATATTTTACAGTTTGAAGACTTAACAGTATTTCTTCCTATTCTGCATTTGTGCACAGTACACAGAATGTGCTGCTAAACTGCGGCGACGCACACTGAATGGAATATGTGACTTTGATATTTTACAGTTTGAACACTTAACAGTATTTCTTCCTATTCTGCAACTGTGCACAGTACACAGAATGTGCTGCTAAACTGGGCGACGCACACTGAATGGAATATGTGACTTTGATATTTTACAGTTTGAACACTTAACAGTATTTCTTCCTATTCTGCAACTGTGCACAGTACACAGAATGTGCTGCTAAACTGGGCGACGCACACTGAATGGAATATGTGACTTTGATATTTTACAGTTTGAAGACTTAACAGTATTTCTTCCTATTCTGCAACTGTGCACAGTACACAGAATGTGCTGCTAAACTGGGCGACGCACACTGAATGGAATATGTGACTTTGATATTTTACAGTTTGAAGACTTAACAGTATTTCTTCCTATTCTGCATTTGTGCACAGTACACAGAATGTGCTGCTAAACTGCGGCGACGCACACTGAATGGAATATGTGACTTTGATATTTTACAGTTTGAACACTTAACAGTATTTCTTCCTATTCTGCAACTGTGCACAGTACACAGAATGTGCTGCTAAACTGGGCGACGCACACTGAATGGAATATGTGACTTTGATATTTTACAGTTTGAACACTTAACAGTATTTCTTCCTATTCTGCAACTGTGCACAGTACACAGAATGTGCTGCTAAACTGGGCGACGCACACTGAATGGAATATGTGACTTTGATATTTTACAGTTTGAAGACTTAACAGTATTTCTTCCTATTCTGCAACTGTGCACAGTACACAGAATGTGCTGCTAAACTGCGGTGACGCACACTGAATGGAATATGTGACTTTGATATTTTACAGTTTGAACACTTAACAGTATTTCTTCCTATTCTGCAACTGTGCACAGTACACAGAATGTGCTGCTAAACTGGGCGACGCACACTGAATGGAATATGTGACTTTGATATTTTACAGTTTGAACACTTAACAGTATTTCTTCCTATTCTGCAACTGTGCACAGTACACAGAATGTGCTGCTAAACTGGGCGACGCACACTGAATGGAATATGTGACTTTGATATTTTACAGTTTGAAGACTTAACAGTATTTCTTCCTATTCTGCAACTGTGCACAGTACACAGAATGTGCTGCTAAACTGGGCGACGCACACTGAATGGAATATGTGACTTTGATATTTTACAGTTTGAAGACTTAACAGTATTTCTTCCTATTCTGCATTTGTGCACAGTACACAGAATGTGCTGCTAAACTGCGGCGACGCACACTGAATGGAATATGTGACTTTGATATTTTACAGTTTGAACACTTAACAGTATTTCTTCCTATTCTGCAACTGTGCACAGTACACAGAATGTGCTGCTAAACTGGGCGACGCACACTGAATGGAATATGTGACTTTGATATTTTACAGTTTGAAGACTTAACAGTATTTCTTCCTATTCTGCAACTGTGCACAGTACACAGAATGTGCTGCTAAACTGCGGTGACGCACACTGAATGGAATATGTGACTTTGATATTTTACAGTTTGAACACTTAACAGTATTTCTTCCTATTCTGCAACTGTGCACAGTACACAGAATGTGCTGCTAAACTGGGCGACGCACACTGAATGGAATATGTGACTTTGATATTTTACAGTTTGAACACTTAACAGTATTTCTTCCTATTCTGCAACTGTGCACAGTACACAGAATGTGCTGCTAAACTGGGCGACGCACACTGAATGGAATATGTGACTTTGATATTTTACAGTTTGAAGACTTAACAGTATTTCTTCCTATTCTGCAACTGTGCACAGTACACAGAATGTGCTGCTAAACTGGGCGACGCACACTGAATGGAATATGTGACTTTGATATTTTACAGTTTGAAGACTTAACAGTATTTCTTCCTATTCTGCAACTGTGCACAGTACACAGAATGTGCTGCTAAACTGCAGCGACGCACACTGAATGGAATATGTGGCTTTGATATTTTACAGTTTGAAGACTTAACAGTATTTCTTCCTATTCTGCAACTGTGCACAGTACACAGAATGTGCTGCTAAACTGCGGCGACGCACACTGAATGGAATATGTGACTTTGATATTTTACAGTTTGAACACTTAACAAACTGCTCTAATCTGCAACTTTGCACACTAAACAGAATGTGCTCTAATCTGCAACTTTGCACACTAAACAGAATGTGCTCTAATCTGCAACTTTGCACACTAAACAGAATGTGCTCTAATCTGCAACTTTGCACACTAAACAGAATATATGAATTTTTTTTTGTTTTGTTTTTTTCCCCCCACACAAAATAAACTGCTGCCCCCACACACAGTAGTCCTAAAAAGGACTTTTGGGTCTTTTTTTTTTTTCAACAACACTTTTCTTCTCCCTAC
The DNA here is from genome assembly GCA_037306005.1 of Rhinophrynus dorsalis. Taxonomy (NCBI): domain Eukaryota; kingdom Metazoa; phylum Chordata; class Amphibia; order Anura; family Rhinophrynidae; genus Rhinophrynus; species Rhinophrynus dorsalis. The sequence continues at coordinate 218,097,252 of CM074718.1, read as the reverse complement.
ACTGACTTTCCCTTCCTATCCTCATCTCTCCCTGGCTAAGACTGAGCCGAACTCGCTGGTCAGGTGCTATACAGCACCCGACCACGGGTTCTGGCCAGCCAATCAGTGTAATGCCAGCAGCCAACATGGCTGCTGGCATTACACTGATGTCAGAGCCTCCCTGCACGTTTATTGGCTGCGCAGCAGCCGCGAAACGTGCGGGGAGGAGACCCGAACATGGCGGGCGAGCACATGCGGTACTCGTACGAGTACCGCCATGTGCCGAGCAGAGCGATGCTCGAGCCGATCCGAGCATCGGCCGAGCATGCTCGCTCAACACTACTGCTTAGCACTTGGAATAAAATGCCCCTGAACAAAAAACTCTTGAAGTGGAATATATTAATATTTTATATTTTATTCTAAAACACTTCTTAACTACCTTAACTTTAATACAGTCATGACTATTTAAGCCACTGATGGGTCCTGGGCATTGTTTAGAGTGGCAGGTTCCCTTAACACCTTACATGCTAGAGAACTCTCCAGCCCATTGCTCTGCAAACCATTGAAGACCTCTCTAGTATCTATGAGGTTGAATAATAACTACAGGCCATTTGCTTCTATTAGCAAGTATATTGAGTGTTTGTATTTTCCCCACTTTTCACAGTGATAATCAATATGTTAGCACTTTATAAATAAAAGATAATAATAATATTGCATCTATTTTCATTTCTTTCTAAAGGTGCTGCCGTGCAAAATTTTGGTCTGATAGTAAATTAAAGTCATAGAATTTTGTGTGCTCACCTACATTGACACAATACTACGTCTTACACTTGACAGAATGCCATTTCCAAACCCATCTTCATACAATGTTGAGGTAACACACCAATCTTGGCATGTTGAGCAGACTATTTTGGTATATCAAGTCATCAGTGAGGTGTTGTTCCACAAAGTTCCAAACTGTTGCAGGACACTTCAGAGTATCTAGCTGGCTATTGTGGGAGGGCACTTTCTACTAGCTGTCTACTTTCCCGTATTGTTAAAATATAACTGTTTCCACATCTTGCCAGCACTGAAAAGGTTAAGGTATTATTTTCAAAACCTTTCTAAGATAATGTTTGTGTAGGCACATCTTAATAATTCCACAATGTGGAACATGAATAGACATGGCTGAGATATCTGATCATATAATATGAATAGCAGGTATGAAAGCTGTCGGTTTTGAATCCTTTGGGTTTTTATCAGTAATATTAAATCATATAAACATGCGGCATTATTGTTTTACTCATTTGCTTATGTTGTCAGTGTTGCCGTGACTATCTTGATAGAAAAATCTGTTGTGAATACCGAAATGCTACAAATATTACAATGATCCTTATCAGGGAGGAAAATGAATCCACTGGATGCCAACAATTTCCCCAGTACACTTGGCTGCAATGCACTGCGGCTTGCTGGCACACAAGACGTTAAATGAATACTAACATATTATATTAAAGGAGCAGTAAACTTTTTTTATGAAAAAATTTATATTGTAGGGGTTTTCCTATTGAGTAAAATAAGGGTACTCCCACTGCTGAGAGATTTATATTTCCAGAGTTACTACAATTTAAATCCATGTTTTTCTACATTAGCAGTGCCCTCTAGTGGTCAAATTCGAATTAGTTTTCCTGTTAGATTCTAATGGAGAGGAAAGTCAGAAAAGTCAGAGACATGCAGTTCTCCATAGAATGTGATAGAAACTGCCTGTCACTTCCTGTCAGTTACAACTATCAGGAAGTAAACACAGTAAATTCACTTCCTGATTATTTGAACTGCTATACATCCTATATAATAATTCGCTAAAAAGTGTGTAACGCCTCAGTCATGCGCAGTAGAGACTGCTGTGTGTGCTGCAGTCATGTGCAGTGGAGACTGCCCGTGCCGCGGCTGATACAGAGCTGGACGCTCTGAAGGAGCGTCCCACTTTGTATCAGCAGCGGAACAGGCAGTCTCTACTGTGCATGACTGCCCCGCGACCGGCTGGCAGTGGCACTGTGGCCCGTGTAACAGGCTCTTCAACTAGTTTTGAATAAAACATCTGACAGCAGTGGGAGTGACCTTGTTTTATTCAACAGGAAAAGCTGTATAAAATATGTGTTTTCATAAAAAAAGTTTACTGTTCCTTTAACCCCTTCCATCTGTAGTTGTGATATCACCTGAAGGCTAATGCACTGCCGGCTTCAGTTAGAAAAAAAACCTGTTTCAGTTGGTGGCATTTGAGGTCCAGGAGCCCTGCAGGCAAGAATGATGTCCAACTCTGTGGGCATGACATTCATTACTGATTAAATATGTTACATGTTGAATCAAGGTGCAAGGACAAAATAATTTTTTTTTCTGGCCATAGTTTGATAAGTGACAGGACATTATTAGATAGTGTTTGCTTTCCTTTAAAGTGGAAATGTCACATAAATAATTGTAGGATGAAATATATGTTTGCAAAAATAGTAGTGAATATTACAATATTTAAATCAAATTAAATAATCTTAAAAAAGAAATTAACCCTTATCATTTGTTAATTGTACTTACATGCTAGCAAAGGAAAATAATGATGATGCAATGCTGTAAATAAAGTTTTGTTTGAAACAAGCCACATAACTGAGTGAACAAATGATTAAACTAATGCACTGTTTCATGCATTTAGTCGGATGCCTGGGAAATATGGCATTTGTGATCCTCATTAGTGATGAGCGAGCACCCCAATGCTCGGGTGTTCGGGTGCTCTGACCGAGCACCCCCTGAGGCTCGAGTGCTCGGCCGAGCACCCGAGCCCCATTGAAGTCAATGGGAGGACTCGAGCATTACACCAGGCACCCCCTGCTCTGATGAGGGGAGGGTGCCTGGTCCATAGGAAAATGGCAGAAAAGGATGGAAACACTACAGAAATGGTTCAGGGACAGCATAGGGAGGATGTCTGGATGCATCTTGGACTCCAACATCGCTGCTGGGAACGATCTTTCGCCCGTAGTACGCCATTTTTACAGACTGACCATAAAACACACAAAAAGGAAAATAAAAACGACTTTAGGCGAAAAATTGTTACCAAACAATATTTGCTGTATATTTACTTGTATATCATCTGCAAATTCTCCCAAAAATTTCCTTGATTTTGTGAAGTGAGGCCATGATTAAGAGGGAAACGTGCGCAGAGGCAAATTCTCCCAAAAATTTCCTTGATTTTCAGAACTGAGGCCATGATTAAGAGGGAAACGTGCGCAGAGGCAAATTCTCCCAAAAATTTCCTTGATTTTCAGAACTGAGGCCATGATTAAGAGGGAAACGTGCGCAGAGGCAAATTCTCCCAAAAATTTCCTTGATTTTCAGAACTGAGGCCATGATTAAGAGGGAAACGTGCGCTGAGCTGACCATCTAAAACATTATGGGTGAGGGTCTGCTGCAGAGCTGACCATCCTAAACATTATATGCGAAGGCCCGCTAGTGAGCTGACGCTATAAAACATTATATGAGAGGGCCCGCTAGAGAGCTGACCCAATAAAACATTATATGAGAAGGCCCGCTGGTGAGCTGACCTATATAAAAATTGGCAAACAGGGCCCGCTGGTGAGCTGACCCTATATAAAAATTATATCACAGGGCCCGCTGGTGAGCTGGCCCTATATAAAAATTATAGCACAGGGCATATGGAAGAGGAGGAGGAGGATGAGAAGATTAAGAGTCAACCATATACCCGTTTTTTGGGTGGAAGGGGTGAATGGGAATACAGAGTATTCACATCATTGTAAATAACATATATAAAGTGAGTTTATGTTCCCCCGGGGCTTTCCTCCAGTGGAGTGGAGAAGTCAGGGGAAATCCAGGCCTTGTTCATTTTTATAAGTGTCAACCTATCAGCATTGTCGGTGGAAAGGCGGATACGCTTATCTGTTATGATGCCACCAGCAGCACTAAATACCCGCTCAGACAGAACGCTGGCGGCAGGGCAGGCCAGCACCTCCAAGGCGTAGAGTGCCAGTTCATACCACGTGTCCAGCTTGGACACCCAGTAGTTGTAAGGCACAGAGGGATCATTGAGGACGCTGACACGGTCTGCTACGTACTCCTTCACCATCTTCCAAAACTTTTCCCTCCTTGTGACACTAGGCTGCGCATCAGGGTGAGGGTGCTGGCGGGGTGTCATGAAGGTGTCCCACGCCTTGGAGAGTGTTGCCCTGCCTTTCTCGGAACTGCTGTGTGCTCCCCTTTTCTCCCCTTCTCGGTTGGCCAAGGTAGCACGTACTCTGCCGCCAGCGTTGTCAGATGGAAAATTTTGGAGCAATTTTTCAACAAGAACCTTCTGGTATTGCACCATTTTGCTTGTCCTCTCCACCGGAGGAATGAGAGATGAGAAATTCTCTTTGTAGCGGGGGTCCAGAAGGGTGAACACCCAGTAATCCGTGTTGTTTAAAATGCGTATAACGCGTGGGTCACGGGAAAGGCAGCCTAACATAAAGTCAGCCATGTGTGCCAGAGTACCAACAGTCAAGATTTCGCTGTCCTCACCAGGAGGATGACTCTCAATATCCTCATCCTCTTCCTCCTCTTCTGCCCACCCACGCTGAAGAGATGGAACTAAAGTTCCATGGCTACCCTCTGTAGCGGAGGCAACCGTGTCTTCCTCCTCCTCCTCCTCCTCCTCCTCCTCCGCCTCCTCCAATTGTCGCTGAGAAGACGAAGTGAGGGTGCTCTGGCTATCACCTTGTGTAAGCTCTTCCTCCCCCATTTCCACCTCTTCCACATGCAAAGCGTCGGTTTTAATTGTGAGCAGCGAGCGTTTCAGTAGACACAGAAGTGGGATGGTTACACTGATAATAGCGTTATCGCCGCTCACCATCTGTGTCGATTCCTCAAAATTGCGTAAAACCTCACAGAGGTCTGACATCCATTCCCACTCCTCACTTCTGATTACAGGAAGTTGAACGGAGAGGCGACGACCGTGTAACAGCTGGTACTCCACTACTGCCCTCTGCTGCTCACAAAGCCGGGCCAACATGTGGAAGGTGGAGTTCCAGCGCGTGCTCACGTCACACAGCAGCCGGTGAGCTGGCAATTGTAAGCGCTGCTGCAGCTTCAACAGGCCGGCTGAAGCTGTTGATGACTTACGGAAATGTGCACACACGCGGCGCACCTTGGTCAAGAGATCATGCACATTGGGGTAGGTTTTTAGAAATCGCTGCACCACTAAATTAAATACATGCGCTAGGCATGGTACGTGTGTGAGCTTGCCGAGCTCCAAAGCCGCCACCAAGTTACGCCCATTATCACACACAACCATGCCTGGTTGCAGGTTGAGTGGCGAGAGCCACTGCTCGGTCTGGTGACTAATCCCCTGCAACAGCTCTGAGGCCGTGTGCTGTTTGTCCCCAAGGCAGATCAGCTTCAGCACGGCCTGTTGACGCTTCCCCACTGCAGTGCTACACTGCTTCCAGCTACTGGCTGATGGGGGAGTGGCGCTGCGTGTAGAGAATTCGGAGGTGGAAACGGAGGAGGAGTAGCCAATAACGTAGGTGCTGGTGGAAACCCTGATGGAGGTAGGGCCCGCAATCCTCGGCGTGGGTAGCACCCGTGCCATCCCAGGGTCCGAGTCGCTCCCAGCCTCCACGACATTCACCCAGTGTGCCGTCAGGGAAATGTAGCGTCCCTGGCCACAAGCACTTGTCCATGTGTCAGTCGTTAAGTGGACCTTCCCAGTAACTGCGTTGGTCAGGGCACGGGTGATGTTACGGGACACATGGTGGTGTAATGCGGGGATGGCACACCGGGAAAAGTAGTGGCGGCTGGGGACCGCGTACCGAGGGACAGCTGCTGCCATCAGGCTGCGGAAGGACTCAGTGTCCACAAGCCTAAATGGCAGCATTTCGATGGCCAGTAATTTGGAAAGGTGTGAGGTTAGTGCTATGGCCTGTGGGTGGGTGGCTGGGTACTTTCTCTTGCGCTCAAATGCCTGGGGTAACGACATTTGGACGCTGTGCTGGGACAGGGAAGTGGATGTGGTCGCTGATGGTGCTTCAGATGCTACAGGTGCAGGGCGGGAGGTATGCGGGCCTGCGCCTTCGACAGGCGATTGGCCGGCACCAAAAACAGGGGAAGAGGAGGCAGTGGTGTGGCCTGCAGACACAGATGGGCAATCCAGGCGTTCCTCCCACTTACTACGGTGCTTGGATGCCATGTGTCAGATCATGCTGGTGGTGGTGAGGTTTCTAGTGTTCATGCCTCGGCTCATTCTGGTGTGGCACAGGTTGCAAACTACAATTCTTTTGTCGTCCGCACTTTCCTTAAAAAAACGCCATACCGCGGAACACCTACCCTTTGGCAAGGTAGATTTACGCAAGGGGGTGCTCCGTGGAACATTTGCAGGCCGGTTTGGTGCGGTCCGCCTTCTTTCTGTAGCCACACCACTGCCTCTTCCAGCCTGTTGCGGTGCTGCAGATGGCTCACCCTCAGGACTGCTGACATCGCTCGGCTCTACACCTTCCCAGGTGGGGTCAGTCACCTCATCGTCCACCAAGTCCTCCTCCACTTCCTCACTCTGATCATCCTCCTCAAGTCTTGATCCCACCACATACTCAGTCATTGACAACTGTATAACATTCTCCTCAACAAGGTCTTGAGACGGAAATAGTGGTTGATTTAATGGCAACTGTGTCTCATCATCATCATCATCATCCACTACTTCCTTTGACCTTAAATGCCGTTCACATCTGTCATCTTCTTGTGATTGGGTAGCCTCTAGAGGTTGTGAATCAGGGCACAAGATGTCATGTTCCTCTGCAAGCGTGCTTGGAGAGAGGGTCAAATGAAGGATTGGTGATGAGACGAGCTCCTCACTATATCCCAGTATGGGATCACTTCTTTGACCAGACTGTGTATGGTGGGAGGAAGGATGATCAGAGTGAGGATTATTTTGACCAGACTCTTGGCTACTGAGAGTGGACTTGGTGGAAGACAGGGTGGTGCTTAACCGACTGGAAGCAGTATCAGCTGTCATCCAACCGACCACCTGTTCGCAGTGGTCGGACCTCGAGAGTGATGTCCTGCGACGCCCTGTAAAATTACACATGAAGCTAGGTATGGTGGATGTCTTTCTTTCTTGTGCTCTGGCACCAGGCACAGTTTCTCCGCGTCCTGACCCGCGCCCTGAACTTTCAGGATCACGTCCACTTCCCCGTCCCTTTTTACCCGCCTTCTTCATCTTACACAGAATATGTGACTTTAATATTTGAGTTTGAAAACTTAACAGTATTTCTTCCTATTCTGCAACTCTGCAGAGTACACAGAATAGGCTGCTAAACTGCGGTGACACACACAGAATGGAATAAGTGACTTTAATATTTGAGTTTGAAAACTTAACAGTATTTCTTACTATTCTGCAACTGTGCAGAGTACACAGAATAGGCTGCTAAACTGCGGTGACACACACTGAATGGAATAAGTGACTTTAATATTTGAGTTTGAAAACTTAACAGTATTTCTTCCTATTCTGCAACTGTGCAGAGTACACAGAATAGGCTGCTAAACGGCGTTGATACACACTGAATGGAATATGTGACTTTAATATTTGAGTTTGAAAACTTAACACTATTTCTTACTATTCTGCAACTCTGCAGAGTACACAGAATAGGCTGCTAAACGGCGGTGAAACACACTGAATGGAATATGTGACTTTGATATTTGAGTTTGAAAACTTAACACTATTTCTTCCTATTCTGCAACTGTGCAGAGTACACAGAATAGGCTGCTAAACGGCGGTGAAACACACTGAATGGAATATGTGACTTTAATATTTGAGTTTGAAAACTTAACAGTATTTCTTACTATTCTGCAACTGTGCAGAGTACACAGAATAGGCTGCTAAACTGCGGTGATACACACTGAATGGAATAAGTGACTTTAATATTTGAGTTTGAAAACTTAACAGTATTTCTTACTATTCTGCAACTCTGCACAGTACACAGAATAGGCTGCTAAACTGCGGTGATACACACTGAATGGAATAAGTGACTTTAATATTTGAGTTTGAAAACTTAACACTATTTCTTACTATTCTGCAACTCTGCACAGTACACAGAATAGGCTGCTAAACGGCGGTGATACACACTGAATGGAATATGTGACTGATATTTGAGTTTGAAAACTTAACACTATTTCTTACTATTCTGCAACTGTGCAGAGTACACAGAATAGGCTGCTAAACGGCGGTGATACACACTGAATGGAATATGTGACTTTGATATTTGAGTTTGAAAACTTAACACTTTCTTACTATTCTGCAACTGTGCAGAGTACACAGAATAGGCTGCTAAACGGCGGTGAAACACACTGAATGGAATATGTGACTTTGATATTTGAGTTTGAAAACTTAACACTATTTCTTACTATTCTGCAACTGTGCAGAGTACACAGAATAGGCTGCTAAACGGCGGTGAAACACACTGAATGGAATATGTGACTTTAATATTTGAGTTTGAAAACTTAACAGTATTTCTTCCTATTCTGCAACTCTGCAGAGTACACAGAATAGGCTGCTAAACTGCGGTGACACACACAGAATGGAATAAGTGACTTTAATATTTGAGTTTGAAAACTTAACAGTATTTCTTACTATTCTGCAACTGTGCAGAGTACACAGAATAGGCTGCTAAACGGCGGTGATACACACTGAATGGAATATGTGACTTTAATATTTGAGTTTGAAAACTTAACACTATTTCTTACTATTCTGCAACTCTGCAGAGTACACAGAATAGGCTGCTAAACGGCGGTGAAACACACTGAATGGAATATGTGACTTTGATATTTGAGTTTGAAAACTTAACACTATTTCTTACTATTCTGCAACTGTGCAGAGTACACAGAATAGGCTGCTAAACGGCGGTGATACACACTGAATGGAATATGTGACTTTGATATTTGAGTTTGAAAACTTAACACTATTTCTTACTATTCTGCAACTGTGCAGAGTACACAGAATAGGCTGCTAAACGGCGGTGAAACACACTGAATGGAATATGTGACTTTAATATTTGAGTTTGAAAACTTAACACTATTTCTTACTATTCTGCAACTCTGCACAGTACACAGAATGTGCTGCTAAACTGCGGCGAAGCACACTGAATGGAATATGTGACTTTGATATTTTAGTTTGAAGACTTAACAGTATTTCTTCCTATTCTGCAACTCTGCACAGTACACAGAATGTGCTGCTAAACTGCGGCGAAGCACACTGAATGGAATATGTGACTTTGATATTTTAGTTTGAAGACTTAACAGTATTTCTTCCTATTCTGCAACTCTGCACAGTACACAGAATGTGCTGCTAAACTGCGGCGAAGCACACTGAATGGAATATGTGACTTTGATATTTTAGTTTGAAGACTTAACAGTATTTCTTCCTATTCTGCAACTCTGCACAGTACACAGAATGTGCTGCTAAACTGCGGCGAAGCACACTGAATGAAATATGTGACTTTGATATTTTAGTTTGAAGACTTAACAGTATTTCTTCCTATTCTGCAACTCTGCACAGTACACAGAATGTGCTGCTAAACTGCGGCGACGCACACTGAATGGAATATGTGACTTTGATATTTTAGTTTGAAGACTTAACAGAATGTGCTCTAATCTGCAACTTCGCACACTAAACAGAATGTGCTCTAATCTGCAACTTTGCACACTAAACAGAATGTGCTCTAATCTGCAACTTTGCACACTAAACAGAATGTGCTCTAATCTGCAACTGTGCACACTAAACAGAATGTGCTCTAATCTGCAACTTTTCACACTAAACAGAATATTTTTTTTTTTTTTTTTTTTGTTTTTTTCCCCCCACACAAAATAACCTGCTGCCCCCACACACAGTAGTCCTAAAAAGGACTTTTGGTTCTTTTTTTTCACAATTTTTGTTTTTTTCCTCCCTACACTGCCTTTCCCTTCCTATCCTCAGCTCTCCCTGGCTCAGACTGAGCCGAACTTGATGGTCAGGTGCTATACAGCACCCGACCACGGGTTCTGGCCAGCCAATCAGTGTAATGCCAGCAGCCAACATGGCTGCTGGCATTACACCGATGTCAGAGCCTCCCTGCACGTTTATTGGCTGCGCAGCAGCCGCAAAACGTGCGGGGAGGAGACCCGAACATGGCGGGCGAGCACATGCGGTACTCGTACGAGTACCGCCATGTGCCGAGCAGAGCGATGCTCGAGCCGATCCGAGCATCGGCCGAGCATGCTCGCTCAACACTAATCCTCATCATTTGTATGTCCATTTGTTTACTCACTCTTTCCCGAGATGTCCTTAGCATGTAAGGGGTTAATATTCCCATTTAAATAAGCAGAGATTTGTCTTTGCACTCTGCACTGTGTTTTGGATCCAGAATTCCTCTACTTTCATTGAACATGTGGCACTGACTGGAGAGGAGTGACAGGAGAGAGGAAGACAATGGAATTGCGAGGGAGCAGCCTGCATACAATCGAGACAGAATGTATTAACCCTTTATGGGCCAGAGGGGTGAGCATTGCTTTGCAATGTGTTGCTGAACCCTATAGTCCTTAAAGGGTTGAGCCGGCAGTCGCTTGACACTGTAACGTTAATGTAATGGCACAACATCTAAAGTTCCCCCTCCCTCCCCTTCTCCTGACGTCAGCGCTCTGCTGACAGCAGGAGATCCCGGTCCTGGGACCAGTCGGCGGCTCTGCAGCAGAGCCAAAATAGCGATACTGGAAAATAATTTCTTCATTGGAAAGGTCTACAAAGTGTGCCTAGTTTGCAAGTACACTTTGTAGACCGTTACAATGAAGTAGTTTATTTTAAATAACGCAATTTCAGTTCTGCTGAAGAGCCTCCTCAAGTCGGCCAACTCGAATCTCCTGCTGTTAGCTTTACAGCTGAAGTCAAGAAAGGGGAATTTTAGATGCAAATATCTCTCAAACCATAAAGGTTTGAGAGACAGGATTTGTGCCACATAATTTATTTTTTCAAACTCTGCATTACTGTTACTTTAATACTGTTGTGAGTTGGGAAGTTCTGTGGCCTCTCCAGAGGCACCAGAACAGGAATGGGCATTGTGTGGCTCACAGGGGGAACACACACTCCACAAAAAAAACACACATTTTTTTAGAAATGCCACATGAAAACATTTTAATTTTTTTAAACAGTTTGTGCTGCTGTAAAGTATATATATAAAGTTATATAGCATTGGTCTCTCACAAAATATCCTATATAATAATTCGCTAAATTGTGTGTAACACCGAGACATGCGCAGTAGACACTGCTGCGCATGCTGCAGTCATGCGCAGTAGAGACTGCCCGCGCCACTGCTGATACAGCTGTGTATCAGTCGTGGCGCGGGCAGTCTCTACTGCGCGTCACTGCCCCGCGACCGGGTGGCAGTGGCACTGTGGCCCGTGTAACGGGCTGTTCAACTAGTTTTTAATAAACAATACCTTCTTGAAGGGGAAGTAACACCTCCTACTAACATACCCCCACTTGTATTACAATGGCCAGGAATTGGTTGCCATGCACTTTGCCCTTATGCCTTTGGTCATGAGAGAGTCCCAGGCAGTTGCCAGTAATTTTTCAAATAGCAGGCAGAGTGCATGAGCCTATTTAATGTTTGAGGGACCAGAGGAATGGGCAGAGCATTGCGAAGCAATGAGTTGTACAGCTCACTGTTTTTTACAGGGTTAAGATTACCATGTGTAGTGAGCACAATTTGAGGTCATGTGGTCTGCTTGCAAAATGTCATGTTTACCTCTATGGACATGACATCCACATGTCAAGGTTAAGATTACTGGTAGTGTCCTGGCCATGACCAAACCAACTACACTACAGAGGACAAAAAAAATTCCTAAAAGGTCTTTTGATTTAAATGGAACTTTTAACCCCTTGAATTCTAGCAAGGTCTCCATTGCATTGAGATGCAGGTTTTGGAAATTTCTGTAGCTTTCATGGGGTTAAAAGCCCCACAAATAATATAATATAATTATATTATAAACTATAGTGGGGAGTACATATGTATGTAAAGCAAAACTTAAAACCTAGTAAAAAGGGTCTATTTTAGGAAATATAATCATAATGGGAGAGTTTAAGTACCCTGACATTGACTAGAAATATACGATTACCAGCACAAGAAAGGGAAATAATTTTAGAATTATACTTAATAACAACTTTATGTCCCAACTAGAGAGAAGAGATGTCAACTAGAAATTAGGCCTTGCTGGTCTAAAATAATTCTGAAATCGTAGATAATAGATAATGGAGCATTTGGGCAGCAGTTATCACAACATTTTCTAAATAAATAATAATAATGTGGTATGTTTGACATTTGTTATGAAAACCTCTTTAACAAAGGTTCAAATAAAATATTCACGTTTAAAAAAGCAAGTTTTATAATGCTAGAAGTAGTATTTGGAGGTTCAATGTGCCTTAACAAAGATGTTCACAGGGAAATTAGCAATAGGAAGCAGGCTTTCAAATTATTTCATTCAGTTGAATCATTTAAAGTGATAGTAATGTTTCATAATAAAAGCAGCTCTAATTAATCATCATAGTATTTGGGCCATGGAGAGTGTTATTTCAATTCTGTCAGAGTTGTAGTTCAAGAGTAATTGAATAATAAATTACCCCCCTTTTGCCCCTTTTACTGATATAACACTGCTCAGCTCAGAGCAGCAGGTGGGTGCCCAGGTAGACTGCAGACAGGGACAATCTTCAATTAAGATAAGGGAAAAAGCTGAAAAACCTGTCAAGTGGGGCAGGGTTTTTATTGTTCTCTCAGTAAGAAGAATGTCCCTTGCTGTTACCTGTCTGGTCAAGCAACCAGATTCTACATCTGAGCAGTGTTACACTAGGTAAAAGGGGCAGGAGGGGGATACTTTATCATTCAATTACTCTTGAACTACTACTCTAACAGTAATGAAAAAACACAGTCTATTGTTCAAATACTATGAAGAGTTATTGGAGCTGCTGTTTTTGTGTAACATTACTATCCCTTTAAAATATAAGGAATGCAACAAAACCTGCAAACAAACAACTGGGTTAGCTAAAACCGAAAAGTATTGCAAAAGAGAGCAAGAAAAATCTTAAACATTTCTACAAGTATATAAAAGGCAACTAGATTACTAAGAATAAGGCAATGGCTGGCATCTTAAAGAAACTATTTTCTTCTCTAAACACAAACTAAGCAACAATGGCAGGCTTTGGATAAACAAGGAGAATCACCAAATTTCCTCCATCATGTACATGGCTTACTGCTGAAATAGACTGGAGGCCTTGGACCTGATGTTATACATCAAATTGTATTTAAGCAGCTTAATTTAGTAATAGCAAAAGCATTATACTTAATACTTATTGATTCACTCACATCGCCATAGTTCCCTGTGATTGGAAAAAAAGCAGATGTAGTACCATTATTCAAAAAAAGGGCTAAGTCTAAACTAGGAAATTATAGACTTGAGTGTTACTTCCATAGAGGGAAATATATTAGAAGGATTAATAACTGAAAGTGCTTACAACTATGTTACAACCAGGACCTTTATTGGTAAGAGCTAGCAAGTTTTTTTCTATGGAAGGGCAAGAAGTAACTTGAACATGGGTATTCCTGTTCATGATGCAAAAACCTTTGATTCTATGACCCACAACAGGTTACTGCAAGAACTAAAACCTAACCTATGTGCGGACATAATTATGAATGTACTACATGAATCAGCATGATCATTCTGTGCTAATGGAATAACCTGCTGTACCTGGTTTAGTGTCAATCTTCTTCTTTATTCTCTTGGAATAGTACAGAATAAAATCTGTGTTTTAGTGAATGTCTGAGTTGCTTTGAGTTTGATGCTTCTGCCAGACTAATGCTATTTAATCAGTGTTTTCGCTTTTATGTGTCCTAATAGACTAAGGCAAATCGCTCCGGGGATTAAGAATAAAAAATGCATTTTAAGATAAGCTAAAGACTGATCTTTTTTCATTTTTTGGAAACTATTTTTCTTCCTTTACTAATACATTGCCTGTTGCAGTCATTTGGTTTCATTCTAATCATAAGGGCTTGGAATTCATGAGTTCCACTCTCACAGTAAATGATTTTATTTAAGTACTATGAACAGCCAAATTGACTTTACCTTCTTCTCTTCCTGTAATACGATTACTTCGTGATACCGTGGAATGAATGGCTCATATTTCTTCTTGTCTTCCTTCTTGGAGTTGACATTCTCATAATGCAGTGCACTTTCCCTTTAGAAAGTTCAAAGAAAGATTTATGAGTCTGCAGCTCAGATTGCACAGACATCTAAACAAGTAGTTTGAAAGCCTTTCCCCCTTATGTTTACAGTAGCTAATAAGGGCCAAATTGCTCACTAATGGAGTGATCTGCACTTATAATGAAAATTATAGTGTTAGCATTAAAAGGAACTGGCTGGTATTTGAATCAAGAAAGGAAAACTGCCTCAGTTATGCTGATTTAATAAGGAAAATTGCAGCATTTCTGGGAAAACTAAATGAACAATAAGGGGAAAAAGGCCTCCCATTGAGAAAAATAGAGTTTTTAACTCCTTGAATGCTAGTGAAGTTTCCAACACAGTGCTTAACATTGTGTTAGAGACATCTGGAGCATTCAAGTTGCTAAAAGCCCCCTTTATAGTTGAACTGTAATTTTGTAAGAAATAGGTGGTTTGAAAGAGTTTTCAAAATCAACAAAATTTATGTTACATATTTTTTATTTAATATTAGTTGATATTTGGCTTTACTTACAAGTGAGTTTATGTACTTTAGATAGCACTGGCCTACTGCTAGCATTCCACACTGCTGACCAAGCTAACTGTCACTTCCTGCTGGACAGAAGTAGCTCATCTGAATAAAGTGACAGAAATAAATCTAAATATCTGATATATATCAATTAGTTGAAATATGAAATGGCTATCATAAATATAGGTTGTTTTGAAAGCTCTTTGAAAATCCCTGTTTTTCTCACAGTAACAGTTCCACTTTTTAAATCAGTGGGAATATTTTAAATGTTTTTTCTCTATGCTGCTGTTGTTTTTCCCCCAGTTCTTGTCAGTACATAAGAGCATACTGTCCCCCAATGAGGTCTGCGTGCAATTTGGGGGGGGTTTTAAGAAAAAAATTGTAAGTTTGACTCCAGCCACATTAGCATCATGGACTTGGCCATGCAGGTAAACATACCCAAGCAGCTGACTCCAACAAGGAGCACTAACACCTAAAAATGAACACTTAAATACTCTGTACTTTATGCTATCATGAGTAAAAAGTCTCTATTTGTTTTCACAGGCCTAAAATCTAGAATGAAATATGCTCTGAAGGAGCAGACAGTTCTGCCTTTTCCATGGATCCAGGGCTCCCATTGCTTGTCCAGTATTATCTGTTGATGGTCTGAGACAAGATAACAATCTTTCTAACACAAGAGTAATGGGCACACTACTGAGTTTTGGTCTTATGTCTCAATACAAACTGCACAAACAACATTAAATAAATGTTCTCACATAATGCTACTGTAACACACTATCTAGGTGCAGAGGGTATGCAATACAAGGCAAAGTCACATGTTGTGCACCCCTCTGGCACTCAAAGGTATAACAAAGAGACATAGTCACAACCTTTGCCATGCGTACTTTTTGAGATGGTGCAGAAGTAGTCATGGACCTTCAGCTGTTGAAGACTACAACTCCTATTCCCCTCAACCATCCAACAGCGGGTTGACCCTTATGCAGGCTGTAGTCCCCAACAGCCTGTGGTCCAGCAGTTCACTACCCATGATCTAGAGGAAAGCAACATAAAAATAATTGAAGCCATTTCCATTTATGACCCAACTGGTTAAAAGAAAAAGGTCTTCCTTACTGGAAAAGGTAGGTAGATGTCTCCCTGGATTGACAAGTCCTTCTTGTGTTGAAACCAAATGTCTTCTGATCTGATGCCTGTCCAAATAACCAGCTATCAATACACCTGGTCACAAAGTGTGAACACAGATTTCATGTTGTAAAGCAGCCATTTTTACATGGAAGGTGTTTTGTGCATAGGAAGAAAGCAGGTACAATCCCATTTTCCTCAGAGAAACTCCAGTGTCATCCATTTGCCACATTATGTCTAAATGTGAGCACATAGGGATCATTGGAGCAGCTTGATTCAGAAAAACTTGGTAGATTTTGAAAATTCAAATAAAAAAATGCTCCTCTCTGCCCATAACCCCTAGGGCTGAAATCTCTCCAACACATTGAGTCTGATGTACAGTGAGTTTGGAGCAGGTCTGGAACAAACTATCACAACCATAGGCAACAAATAAATATTCACCAAATTCCCATTCATTTACATTTCAAAATAGCTTTATGTTGACATCACATGACTAATGTAACATAATGCTAATACTGGCATCGCTTAAAGCAATTGTAACGTGTCAAAATAAATGCAGCTTTGACTAATCTTCATAGTTTTGGACCATTAACAGCATTATTTCAATACTGTACAAGGTGTAGGTCAACAGTAATTGAATTATAAAGTATCCAGCTCCTGCTCGTTTTTCCTATGTAACGTTACACTGCAAAACCATCTGGATGGATCATATCAAGGGACAATCTTCAATGAGTATAAGGGAAAACCTGCCCTCCTAAGTCAATTGGCAGGGTTTTCCTTACGTTCACAGCAAGAAGCTTGTCCCTTGTTGCAAGCTGCCCAGTCTGATGACTGTATTCCACATAATAAACAAAAGAAGGCAGTCCAATCTTTCTTGTTTAGCTGAATGTCTTTCATGCAGTTGCTCATGTCAAGATACAGTGTATAGGTTCCTGATCATGCAGTGATCCAGTAGGAAAGGTACACCACAGAGGTACAAAAGTATGACATTTATTGCCTTCATACAAGTGTTTATTCTGACATTTTAATAGCTGAGTGGCACTTTCATCAGGGATCAAAATCAGTACTAAAAGACCCAAACATATAAAGGCTCCATTCAATGATATCACAAACACTTGCCACTAACCAGTAACAGTAACTACTCAATAAGCAGAAATCCTCACAAAGTTCTCAGAAAGCAACAAGACTGTGAAAAAGGCAAACAGCACAAACCAAGCCACAAAAGTCCCCACTGGGGAGAGATAAACCCAGTAATGGGAAAAAAAAAGTCTGTAAGCATCACCGAATTTTGTTTACAGAAAAGAACCAATTGTCAAGCACAACAACATGCAAGACTATAAGAAACAGCTTATATTAAACTGTACATTAAGTTCATTCCTCTCTTCTAAGTAACAGCTTCTTTTGGTCTCCTTGTCTTTTATATTTGGCAACAAACTCAGTTGGCATGCACTTAAAATCGAACCATTTTCCCTATAATGATGCGAAACGGATTATTATACACAATCCTCTATTGATTAGAAAAATATGTTCATTAATACATTCTGAAGGGGCGTATAATGTTCCCTACATACACCGCAGGACAAGTAAATTTTCTGTTCATATAGTTAGTTAGATATTGAGGCGTAATAAATGTATCTCCCGCCTATAAAGATTTGGAAAACATGTTTGTTTGTTTGTTTTTTTGTTTGTATTGTAATAACGAATAACGAAACCCCCTAGAAGCTGATTGGCTGGGAGGTGTATAAGCACACATCCCAGCAAATTGTAGGCTAGAATCCATTTTGAACAGGGACTGGAATCCATTTTGACAAAATGAATGGCTTACTCCTTTTTTTTTTTTTTTTTTTTTTTTTTAACAGGAACGCATGCCTTCCAAGTGTCCCTCTTTAGGAGGGACAGCCCCTCTTTTAGACCAAAATCCCTCTATACTTTGGTCTTTTTATACGTCATATATTAGGTTACACAAGGAGGTATCTATAGGTCATGAAAAAGCCTAAAAATTTTCAGTAATGCCTGCCCACCAGTCACGCCCCCCAGCAACACCCCCTAAAACACAAGTGTCCCTCTTTGGCAATTTGAAATGTTGGGAGGTATGGGAATGGCTGCATGTTATTTATAACTGATATGCCCGACTGCATTTAACCCTTTCAGTGCCAGAGGGGTACACCTCTGGCACTCAGAGGGTTAAGTCAAGCAAATCTTTGGGGTGTTTTATGAAGAAGGAATGTTTCAGTGGATTTTTTTATTTACACTACAGATTTTTAAAGAAGATTAGAAGAAGGAAGAGAAGGAAAATTAAATTTACAAGACAGAAGATTGAAGACGACAGACAGTGGATGACAGATAAGTGTTACAGTTCCATTTTGATATGTCAGACTGCATTTAACCCTTTGAGTGCTGGAGGGGTACCTCTCCGGCACTCAAGGGGTTAAGTCAAGCATATATATGACACTCATCGGTTAATTCTACTAACATTTCACCCATTTTTGGATACCCATTTTGGGATTGCTTTGGAATTATCACAGTATCACAGTCTCCCTGTGCTTCCTTCATCTGTGGTGTGTCGATCTGTATTTCTTCGACTATTTCCGCATTACTGACATCATGAAACAGGCACTGGCAAGGACGCCTATTTATGGGCCTATTCTGTGTTGCCTAATTGGGTCCCACCTTCGCCTGCTGCTTTATAAACCTCCCTGGACCTGGGAGTCATTGCCTTTATGTGGTCTTTCCACTAGTGTCTCTTGTGACGCATGCTTTATCTGAGAATCTGCTCCGTGTATGACCCCGGCTTGTCTGACTACCCACTTTGGTCCTGACTTGTGGCTCTGGCTGACTAACTTGTTCCGTGTATGACCCCAGCTTGTCTGACTACCCACATTGGTTCTGACCTGTGGCTCTGGCTAACTTTCTCGCTCCGTGTAGTCCCCGGTTGTCTGACCTCTGGCTCTTGCTGACTATCACTCTGTGCAGTCCCCAGCTTGTCTGACCTGTGGTTCTTGCTGAGTTCTTGTTCAGTACCCTCCTAGAGTGCCTAACCATCAAGTCTTGGTGTTCCGTGGTTCAGGCCTACTCTCGCTCCCTGTTGCCTCTGGTCATGTGACACGGAGTGGAGACTGGCACATCAGTATTATGCCCTCTGTTTTTTCATCCGCATTTCAGGCCTAGTCTACGGTATCTCGCAGTACTGCAGTGCGCAGCACAGTGTGTGGCTCCGGGTAGGAGCCTGGGTCCTATCATCCTGAGTTCTGGGGTTGTGTGGGCTATACTATTGTTTGCTGTACATTATAAATAAAGGTTGTTATTTATATTTTACGATTGTGTCTGTCCTTCTTTGCCTGAAAACCATGACAGGAATATATTGATATATGGGCAATATATCCACTGGTGACTTAGGGTTTTTTATGCTTTTTTTCAGGTTCAATTCCTGCATTAGCACTTTAGAGGTGCCTTAAGAGACTCTGTGCCAAAAAACTGGGTGCAGATTTTCAGCCATTAAAGTGGTCCCTTAACGTATCTAAGTGCTAACATATGGAATTGAATGGCATATTTTGATATTTTATTATGTGTTTTAATGGGCGCAAACAGGAGCAAACTTAGCCCCGAGGTAACTGAATTTCTTATAGCGGTTGAAGAAATACATTTGGATTGGCCTCAATTGAATCAAGGCCTTAAATCGTTCCAGGAAATCTCTGATACTTATTCTTCACAAGTAGTACAATCCCCTACACTCAGAATGTAAGCCCATAATAAAGCTCATAACATCTGGGAAAAAGGAAGGATGTTGGCTTTCAACATTCAATATTGTGTTGAGCTCTATGGATTTTTTTAAAAAAATTGTGGCAAATTATTCAATACTGATTTCAGTCAAGACAGCAAAAATGAATTGTTAAAGAGTTGAAATTGTATGTAAATCTGGTAGAGAATTCAATTTCATTGAGTCCATCTACAAAGTTAGTAAGACTACAGATCCCTGACATAACAGAAAAATGATATCAATGTATCTGACATAAAAGTGTGCGTGATTGCTGCAACTGAAAAAATGGTCTTTTCATATTTCAATGAGAACTCCCATTGACCTGGCCTCGATGTTGGCAACATTTGCAGAGAGGTATTTGTTGCATACATCGTCCTATAGATCCTGTTGGGCCCATTTTTTTATATTTTATGCTGATGTTTTGGCCTGTAGAGCTGCACAAATAATTCCTAGGTTAAAGGAGCATTACAT
This sequence comes from Rhinophrynus dorsalis, assembly GCA_037306005.1. Taxonomy (NCBI): domain Eukaryota; kingdom Metazoa; phylum Chordata; class Amphibia; order Anura; family Rhinophrynidae; genus Rhinophrynus; species Rhinophrynus dorsalis. Next base: position 218,077,159 of record CM074718.1, on the reverse strand, counting down.
GTTTAAAATGAAAAGTATATTATGGGACCAGTTTTATTGCACTGTAGGAGTGACTAAAATGGACACAGATTTTGCGGGCAATAGTAAGCATCTCTCTGTGAGTTTCAGATTCTGCCAGGAATCTGGTCACAACTAAATTTAGAACATAGGCAAAGCAGGGCACATGCACCATATCACCTATTTTCAAAGCAGTGATTATGTCGTAGCCATTATCAGCAGAAACAAAACCAGCTTTTATGGAGCAGGGTACAAGCCATGCCTCTATCATCTGCTCTAACTTACTTAAAACATCAACTGTTTTGTAGGACTGTTTCTCAAAACTCCTGCCAGAACCAGAAGCACTATTACCGGCTGTCACCTGATGCTGTAAGCTAGTGGTGTCCACTGTTGGTACTGGGAGGGAAACCCAGTGAGCAGTCACAGTCATATAGCCTGTGCTCTGCCCACTTGTCCATATATCTGTTGTCAGGTGGATTTTCTTGCCATACGCACTTTCAGTCCTTTGCCCACCACACTATCCACCTGCTTGTACAGTTCAGATACAGCTGCCCTGGAAAAATAACTGCAACATGGCATATTCCTGCGTGGAGCTACACATGACATCAATTCTCTGAAACCCGGTTTTCTACAGCATGTCCACTGCCAACATCTTGGCAACCTTGCCATTCCACAGGTGTACTATGGGATTGTTTTTGTGAAGTTTTTGACTCCTTCCCAGGAACTCAGTCAGTGTGGGTTGGCAGTGCATAGCAGAAGAACCGTGGAACTGTATTGCTTTAACAACATGAAGAGAGGAGGTGGTGGCGGTAGGGGTAGCATGTGTGGGCAGTCTATGACTTTTGCAATCTCCTACAGTAAAGCCAGAAGCATCATACTCATCTGAAGCAGGAGCCATAGGAGTTATTTGGAGTGAACTGTTGGCAGTAGCACACTTTCTGACACATAAATAATGTCACTACTTCTTTTTTCTGCCCTAGAGCACTGGGAATGTTTTGGAGTGCTTCTGCTGCTGCTGCTAGTTGTGGTACCTTTGGCCTGCTGATAATGTGACTCCCAGTTAAACCTATGTGTGCTTCAGGTGGGATCTTGTACATGAGGTGCTTAGGTGTGAGCCTACTTCCCCCCTGCTCATGTGCTTTTTTCACAGGCAACAGATAGAAAAATGCTTAGTTTAGGATCCTGAGTGAAGTATCTCCATACTGTGGACTTCATGGACTGAGGTGTTCATGAGGTGCTGCTACTACTACTACTGGGGGTAAATGTTTTTGCAGGTCTACTGCTATTACTACTAGGTGTCAGATATGATGCACTCACAGCAGCAGCTGATGCACTTGTCATACCTAACATTGTGGATGTTAATAGCCTATGTTGTTGCTGATGCTGGGTATTCAACACAGGTGTGTGTGGCTGAGTGGTACTTGGACTTTGAAGAGGCGATGACGCTGATGATGACTGACAGAGTGACTGTGTACTTTTTGACATCTTTGCTTGTCCAGGGTCAGACTTTCCAATTTTTTTCTCAAACAGTTTATAGACAGGCACAGTGCTCCTTTTCAGTGGTGGAAGATTCAGACTTTGCCTTTCAGCTAACTTTATGGCCATGTCATCATTCTCACTCTCAACTTCATCTGTATCTGAACAAGAGAAGAATGCTGGAGGGATATATTCTAGATTTGCATCATCATCAGTTGTCATTAGGTCATTCTCAGCAGTGTCAGCACCACCTGCTAATTCTTGCATACTGCCCTTATATTCCTCTAAGGTTTTAGAGTTCTCGAAAAATGTCTTTTTTACTTTTACTGTAACACATTTTGCTACTACTTTGAGGGCAGGTGTTTTGGTGCTTGTTTGTCGCAGCAGGTGGTTCAGCTGCTACACCTTCTTCAATCATGCTATTGCCATCATCGACACTTGAATGTTACTTGTTGTTGTCTTAAATGTTCTTCTTATATTTTTCTTATATGGTTCTTTATTTTTACTGGCACTGGTGGTGCTGGAGGTTTTGCTGGGACTTTGACAAACTGCATCCTCCCTTGGAGCAGAGGGATCATCATTATTTATTGCACACTCTACAGCAACCATTGATGCAGTCAGTTTTTGAACTACTACTTTACTCTCATGTCCCTGCACTGTTCCACCTTTCCCCCTCCCCCTGCCCTTTGTGCATTTGCTGGACATTATTCAACTACTCTGTGTGCTTTTACTCTACAGTACACAACACAACTGATGGAGTATGATGCCTAAGCCCAGTCAGCTGTCTGTTACCTAATGTATTTAGTTGTTTGTTTCTTTATTCTTTTTTATATTTTTTATGTTTTATTTTTTTTTAAGTTGTCCACACTGTCTTATCACAGTCTGTCCAAAAAATGATAACTGAAAAGCAAAAATAAAAATTTTTCCCCAGACTTTCCCAGCACAGAGACAATAACAGCAAGATCAGCAAGTAAACAGATCCCCAGCTGCTTGTGTCTTACCAGTCTGTCATGTGGAATTTTGGTGTATTAGGGGTCAACCTCCTTCCTCCCTTCTTCTCCCCAGAGTGCCCCCACTGACTCTCCTAATACAGAGAACAAATGTCCTCCCTAAATGATTCCCTAAACTAAACTTCAATTCCCCATGTCTTCTCTAGCTGAAAAAGTGCTACTTTCGCCTCTTACAAACAGAACGGCATGCTGTGAGAGCCTGCCACCCCATTATATGGCTGTAGAACACTAGAGAAAACTTTTGTGTGGTGGGGAAACATTTTTATTCCCATTGATTTCAATGCAATGAGCTAGGCGAAAAAAGAGGGAAAAAGCGGAAAAAACACACTTTTCGAGGGGAAATTATTCACCAATCGGGAAGTTCCATTATTCACCAATTTCAGTTTGAGGCGAATATTTTCCCCCATCCCTATTCATTTGTTTAATTACTACTTATTGGATACATGAAAGAGCTCTCCTTTAGGCTAAATAGTTGCCATTTTATGTAGATGCGCAAGTGTAATTGTGGATACAAATTGATATAGAAATAAAATATAAGAATTAGTGATGAGCGAGCACCCCAATGCTCGGGTGTTCGGGTGCTCTGACCGAGCACCCCCTGAGGCTCGAGTGCTCGGCCGAACACCCGAGCCCCATTGAAGTCAATGGGAGGACTCGAGCATTACACCAGGCACCCCCTGCTCTGATGAGGGGAGGGTGCCTGGTCCATAGGAAAAGGGCAGAAAATTATGGAAACACCACAGAAATGGTTCAGGGACAGCATAGGGTGGATGTCTGGATGCATCTTGGACTCCAACATCGCTGCTGGGAACGATCTTTCGCCCGTAGTACGCCATTTTTACAGACTGACCATAAAACACACAAAAAGGAAAATAAAAACGACTTTAGGCGAAAAATTGTTACCAAACAATATTTGCTGTATATTTACTTGTATATCATCTGCAAATTATCCCAAAAATTTCCTTGATTTTCGGAAGTGAGGCCATGATTAAGAGGGAAACGTGCGCAGAGGCAAATTCTCCCAAAAATTTCCTTGATTTTCAGAACTGAGGCCATGATTAAGAGGGAAACGTGCACAGAGGCAAATTCTCCCAAAAATTTCCTTGATTTTATTGAACTGAGGCCATGATTAAGAGGGAAACGTGCGCTGAGCCGACCATTTAAAACATTATGGGTGAGGGTCTGCTGCAGAGCTGACCATCCTAAACATTATATGCGAAGGCCCGCTAGTGAGCTGACGCTATAAAACATTATATGAGAGGGCCCGCTAGAGAGCTGACCCAATAAAACATTATATGAGAAGGCCCGCTGGTGAGCTGACCTATATAAAAATTGGCAAACAGGGCCCGCTGGTGAGCTGGCCCTATATAAAAATTATATCACAGGGCCCGCTGGTGAGCTGGCCCTATATAAAAATTATAGCACAGGGCATATGGAAGAGGAGGAGGAGGATGAGAAGATTAAGAGTCAACCATATACCCGTTTTTTGGGTGGAAGGGGTGAATGGGAATACAGAGTATTCACATCATTGTAAATAACATATATAAAGTGAGTTTATGTTCCCCCGGGGCTTTCCTCCAGTGGAGTGGAGAAGTCAGGGGAAATCCAGGCCTTGTTCATTTTTATAAGTGTCAACCTATCAGCATTGTCGGTGGAAAGGCGGATACGCTTATCTGTTATGATGCCACCAGCAGCACTAAATACCCGCTCAGACAGAACGCTGGCGGCAGGGCAGGCCAGCACCTCCAAGGCGTAGAGTGCCAGTTCATACCACGTGTCCAGCTTGGACACCCAGTAGTTGTAAGGCACAGAGGGATCATTGAGGACGCTGACACGGTCTGCTACGTACTCCTTCACCATCTTCCAAAACTTTTCCCTCCTTGTGACACTAGGCTGCGCATCAGGGTGAGGGTGCTGGCGGGGTGTCATGAAGGTGTCCCACGCCTTGGAGAGTGTTGCCCTGCCTTTCTCGGAACTGCTGTGTGCTCCCCTTTTCTCCCCTTCTCGGTTGGCCAAGGTAGCACGTACTCTGCCGCCAGCGTTGTCAGATGGAAAATTTTGGAGCAATTTTTCGACAAGAACCTTCTGGTATTGCAACATTTTGCTTGTCCTCTCCACCGGAGGAATGAGAGATGAGAAATTCTCTTTGTAGCGGGGGTCCAGAAGGGTGAACACCCAGTAATCCGTGTTGTCTAAAATGCGTACAACGCGTGGGTCACGGGAAAGGCAGCCTAACATAAAGTCAGCCATGTGTGCCAGAGTACCAACAGTCAAGATTTCGCTGTCCTCACCAGGAGGATGACTCTCAATATCCTCATCCTCTTCCTCCTCTTCTGCCCACCCACGCTGAAGAGATGGAACTAAAGTTCCATGGCTACCCTCTGTAGCGGAGGCAACCGTGTCTTCCTCCTCCTCCTCCTCCTCCTCCTCCGCCTCCTCCAATTGTCGCTGAGAAGACGAAGTGAGGGTGCTCTGGCTATCACCTTGTGTAAGCTCTTCCTCCCCCATTTCCACCTCTTCCACATGCAAAGCGTCGGTTTTAATTGTGAGCAGCGAGCGTTTCAGTAGACACAGAAGTGGGATGGTTACACTGATAATAGCGTTATCGCCGCTCACCATCTGTGTCGATTCCTCAAAATTGCGTAAAACCTCGCAGAGGTCTGACATCCATTCCCACTCCTCACTTCTGATTACAGGAAGTTGAACGGAGAGGCGACGACCGTGTAACAGCTGGTACTCCACTACTGCCCTCTGCTGCTCACAAAGCCGGGCCAACATGTGGAAGGTGGAGTTCCAGCGCGTGCTCACGTCACACAGCAGCCGGTGAGCTGGCAATTGTAAGCGCTGCTGCAGCTTCAACAGGCCGGCTGAAGCTGTTGATGACTTACGGAAATGTGCACACACGCGGCGCACCTTGGTCAAGAGATCATGCACATTGGGGTAGGTTTTTAGAAATCGCTGCACCACTAAATTAAATACATGCGCTAGGCATGGTACATGTGTGAGCTTGCCGAGCTCCAAAGCCGCCACCAAGTTACGCCCATTATCACACACAACCATGCCTGCTTGCAGGTTGAGTGGCGAGAGCCACTGCTCGGTCTGGTGACTAATCCCCTGCAACAGCTCTGAGGCCGTGTGCTGTTTGTCCCCAAGGCAGATCAGCTTCAGCACGGCCTGTTGACGCTTCCCCACTGCAGTGCTACACTGCTTCCAGCTACTGGCTGATGGGGGAGTGGCGGTGTGTGTAGAGAATTCGGAGGTGGAAACGGAGGAGGAGGAGCCAATAACGTAGGTGCTGGTGGAAACCCTGATGGAGGTAGGGCCCGCAATCCTCGGCGTGGGTAGCACCCGTGCCATCCCAGGGTCCGAGTCGCTCCCAGCCTCCACGACATTCACCCAGTGTGCCGTCAGGGAAATGTAGCGTCCCTGGCCACAAGCACTTGTCCATGTGTCAGTCGTTAAGTGGACCTTCCCAGTAACTGCGTTGGTCAGGGCACGGGTGATGTTACGGGACACATGGTGGTGTAATGCGGGGATGGCACACCGGGAAAAGTAGTGGCGGCTGGGGACCGCGTACCGAGGGACAGCTGCTGCCATCAGGCTGCGGAAGGACTCAGTGTCCACAAGCCTAAATGGCAGCATTTCGATGGCCAGTAATTTTGAAAGGTGTGAGGTTAGTGCTATGGCCTGTGGGTGGGTGGCTTGGTACTTTCTCTTGTGCTCAAATGCCTGGGGTAACGACATTTGGACGCTGTGCTGGGACAGGGAAGTGGATGTGGTCGCTGATGGTGCTTCAGATGCTACAGGTGCAGGGCGGGAGGTATGCGGGCCTGCGCCTTCGACAGGCGATTGGCCGGCACCGAAAACAGGGGAAGAGGAGGCAGTGGTGTGGCCTGCAGACACAGATGGGCGATCCAGGCGTTCCTCCCACTTACTACGGTGCTTGGATGCCATGTGTCGGATCATGCTGGTGGTGGTGAGGTTTCTAGTGTTCATGCCTCGGCTCATTCTGGTGTGGCACAGGTTGCAAACTACAATTCTTTTGTCGTCCGCACTTTCCTTAAAAAAACGCCATACCGCGGAACACCTACCCCTTGGCAAGGTAGATTTACGCAAGGGGGTGCTCCGTGGAACATTTGCGGGCCGGTTTGGTGCGGTCCGCCTTCTTTCTGTAGCCACACCACTGCCTCTTCCAGCCTGTTGCGGTGCTGCAGATGGCTCACCCTCAGGACTGCTGTCATCGCTCGGCTCTACACCTTCCCAGGTGGGGTCAGTCACCTCATCGTCCACCAAGTCCTCCTCCACTTCCTCACTCTGATCATCCTCCTCAAGTCTTGATCCCACCACATACTCAGTCATTGACAACTGTATAACATTCTCCTCAACAAGGTCTTGAGACGGAAATAGTGGTTGATTTAATGGCAACTGTGTCTCATCATCATCATCATCATCCACTACTTCCTTTGACCTTAAATGCCGTTCACATCTGTCATCTTCTTGTGATTGGGTAGCCTCTAGAGGTTGTGAATCAGGGCACAAGATGTCATGTTCCTCTGCAAGCGTGCTTGGAGAGAGAGTCAAATGAAGGATTGGTGATGAGACGAGCTCCTCACTATATCCCAGTGTGGGATCACTTCTTTGACCAGACCGTGTATGGTGGGAGGAAGGATGATCAGAGTGAGGATTATGTTGACCAGACTCTTGGCTACTGAGAGTGGACTTGGTGGAAGACAGGGTGGTGCTTAACCGACTGGAAGCAGTATCAGCTGTCATCCAACCGACCACCTGTTCGCAGTGGTCGGACCTCGAGAGTGATGTCCTGCGACGCCCTGTAAAATTACACATGAAGCTAGGTATGGTGGATGTCTTTCTTTCTTGTGCTCTGGCACCAGGCACAGTTTCTCCGCGTCCTGACCCGCGCCCTGAACTTTCAGGATCACGTCCACTTCCCCGTCCCTTTTTACCCGCCTTCTTCATCTTACACAGAATATGTGACTTTAATATTTGAGTTTGAAAACTTAACAGTATTTCTTATTATTCTGCAACTGTACAGAGTACACAGAATAGGCTGCTAAACGGCGGTGAAACACACTGAATGGAATATGTGACTTTAATATTTGAGTTTGAAAACTTAACAGTATTTCTTATTATTCTGCAACTCTGCACAGTACACAGAATAGGCTGCTAAACTGCGGTGAAACACACTGAATGGAATATGTGACTTTAATATTTGAGTTTGAAAACTTAACAGTATTTCTTATTATTCTGCAACTGTACAGAGTACACAGAATAGGCTGCTAAACTGCGGTGAAACACACTGAATGGAATATGTGACTTTAATATTTGAGTTTGAAAACTTAACAGTATTTCTTATTATTCTGCAACTCTGCACAGTACACAGAATAGGCTGCTAAACTGCGGTGAAACACACTGAATGGAATATGTGACTTTAATATTTGAGTTTGAAAACTTAACAGTATTTCTTATTATTCTGCAACTGTACAGAGTACACAGAATAGGCTGCTAAACTGCGGTGAAACACACTGAATGGAATATGTGACTTTAATATTTGAGTTTGAAAACTTAACAGTATTTCTTATTATTCTGCAACTCTGCACAGTACACAGAATAGGCTGCTAAACTGCGGTGAAACACACTGAATGGAATATGTGACTTTAATATTTGAGTTTGAAAACTTAACAGTATTTCTTATTATTCTGCAACTGTACAGAGTACACAGAATAGGCTGCTAAACTGCGGTGAAACACACTGAATGGAATATGTGACTTTAATATTTGAGTTTGAAAACTTAACAGTATTTCTTATTATTCTGCAACTCTGCACAGTACACAGAATAGGCTGCTAAACTGCGGTGAAACACACTGAATGGAATATGTGACTTTAATATTTGAGTTTGAAAACTTAACAGTATTTCTTATTATTCTGCAACTGTACAGAGTACACAGAATAGGCTGCTAAACTGTGGTGAAACACACTGAATGGAATATGTGACTTTAATATTTGAGTTTGAAAACTTAACAGTATTTCTTATTATTCTGCAACTGTACAGAGTACACAGAATAGGCTGCTAAACGGCGGTGAAACACACTGAATGGAATATGTGACTTTAATATTTGAGTTTGAAAACTTAACAGTATTTCTTATTATTCTGCAACTGTACAGAGTACACAGAATAGGCTGCTAAACGGCGGTGAAACACACTGAATGGAATATGTGACTTTAATATTTGAGTTTGAAAACTTAACAGTATTTCTTATTATTCTGCAACTGTACAGAGTACACAGAATAGGCTGCTAAACTGCGGTGAAACACACTGAATGGAATATGTGACTTTAATATTTGAGTTTGAAAACTTAACAGTATTTCTTATTATTCTGCAACTGTACAGAGTACACAGAATAGGCTGCTAAACGGCGGTGAAACACACTGAATGGAATATGTGACTTTAATATTTGAGTTTGAAAACTTAACAGTATTTCTTATTATTCTGCAACTGTACAGAGTACACAGAATAGGCTGCTAAACGGCGGTGAAACACACTGAATGGAATATGTGACTTTAATATTTGAGTTTGAAAACTTAACAGTATTTCTTATTATTCTGCAACTCTGCACAGTACACAGAATAGGCTGCTAAACGGCGGTGAAACACACTGAATGGAATATGTGACTTTGATATTTTAGTTTGAAGACTTAACAGTATTTCTTCCTATTCTGCAACTCTGCACAGTACACAGAATAGGCTGCTAAACTGCGGCGAAGCACACTGAATGGAATATGTGACTTTGATATTTTAGTTTGAAGACTTAACAGTATTTCTTCCTATTCTGCAACTCTGCACAGTACACAGAATGTGCTGCTAAACTGCGGCGAAGCACACTGAATGGAATATGTGACTTTGATATTTTAGTTTGAAGACTTAACAGTATTTCTTCCTATTCTGCAACTCTGCACAGTACTCAGAATGTGCTGCTAAACTGCGGCGACGCACACTGAATGGAATATGTGACTTTGATATTTTAGTTTGAAGACTTAACAGAATGTGCTCTAATCTGCAACTTTGCACACTAAACAGAATGTGCTCTAATCTGCAACTTTGCACACTAAACAGAATGTGCTCTAATCTGCAACTTTGCACACTAAACAGAATGTGCTCTAATCTGCAACTGTGCACACTAAACAGAATGTGCTCTAATCTGCAACTTTTCACACTAAACAGAATATTTTTTTTTTTTTTTTTTTTTTTTTTTTCCCCCCACACAAAATAACCTGCTGCCCCCACACACAGTAGTCCTAAAAAGGACTTTTGGTTCTTTTTTTTCACAATTTTTTTTTTTCCTCCCTACACTGCCTTTCCCTTCCTATCCTCAGCTCTCCCTGGCTCAGACTGAGCCGAACTCGATGGTCAGGTGCTATACAGCACCCGACCACGGGTTCTGGCCAGCCAATCAGTGTAATGCCAGCAGCCAACATGGCTGCTGGCATTACACCGATGTCAGAGCCTCCCTGCACGTTTATTGGCTGCGCAGCAGCCGCAAAACGTGCGGGGAGGAGACCCGAACATGGCGGGCGAGCACATGCGGTACTCGTACGAGTACCGCCATGTGCCGAGCAGAGCGATGCTCGAGCCGATCCGAGCATCGGCCGAGCATGCTCGCTCAACACTAATAAGAATGCTTTTCAACACATCTTTGAGGAACTGTTAGATTAGTCTCATTACTGTTACATTTTTTTGTATGTATGTTTCCGTAGCGAATAACTATATTCATTATATTCATTTTATGAGCCAACAATACATAACAGTCAGTGATTGTGAAGGTCTGACTGCCAACACCACCCCTCCGTGTACTTACCTTTACATTTATCAATTTTAATTGGCTTTATGAGCCAGTAGTATGATATAAGAGAGTGAGTTGTTAGACAGTGGATCCATTATAGCTTTAATCTCCTGATGAAAAAATCCATGTATCCTGAAACATGCCAACCATGGCTTATTTATAACTGAACATATTGTTATGAAATAAATAATATTATATTCCTTTTACGGCTGATCGTTAATTATGGTGAAGGTTCTAGTGACCTATTTCATGTTCTTTACAAGTTAGCCCCTGCTGCCACCAGTTTGAGATGATCCGACTGATTGATATATTGAGTCTGTGGTTACACCATTACTGAATACATACTACTGATACACTTTAAGAGTGCCTCCATTCTTTTTGTATTGATTTAAATGGAGCATTTAACCGCTTGAATGCTAGAGAGGTCGCACACTTTTTCTGAAGACCTCACTAGCATTCAAGGGGTTAAATTCTCTATTTAATGGTAACTTTATTTGTCCCTTATGGTGCAATTGGTTTGCTCAACAATTGCTCCATTTCTACTACTAAGTACATCAACCTTGGAAATCTCACAATAGTAAATTTCCCTGTTTTCCATTAGTGGACTAAAGGCCACGCTGACAATGAAAAATAACAGATGAATAATTAAATCTTAATCAATGTAATTAAATATTTATATGACACACTAATGCAGTACTTGCAACAAATGCTAAGGATAAAAGAAAACTGCAATGTTATATCACTTGAAAACAATGGCTCAATTTCTAAAACAATTGTTACTGAATATATCATCTTTTTGCCCACTGTCAAACGATATATATTTTTATCAGTAACATCACTGATGACATGACATATGACATTATCAATGTAATCACTGCTCATAACATCACATATGACATCACAAATTATGTTTACATTATGAAACATCCAACTATTTACATTTTTTATCAATGCAGCTATTCATTTAGGAGGGTTTTCTTTAGGTATAAAACCCAAGCTATAGGCATGCACAAATATGCTTCCCAAGGCCCAAAAGTCTTCATCATCCCAAATTCCAACACAACCTTTTGGGCCTTAAATACCCAATCTCCGAGAAAGATATGTTGGTAATATTGAACAGGCTTCTTTTTTTCAGATTATGATGTTCAGCAAATGTTTCAGAAACAGATATGTTAGAAAGAGTAACTTACATTGGATCATATGGAGGAAAATTACTATTTATTTTAAACAAATAGTAATATTTTCTCTGTTCTCACTTAGAGTCAGAACAGAAACAGTTAAGGGGTACTGTGAGGAGACTGAATAGGGTGGGATTGAGTTAATTTCTGTGCTTCCTGTGAATGGTATGTCTCAAAATGATTGTCTAATTCCTCATGTGTTCTGAATTTCATCACAGAGACATCTGTTTCTTTATCTGTTTTCCCGATATAATTAACCCTTTAATCCTTTGAGTGCCAGAGGAATTCCTTTCTGCTGATATTCTTGCCATAAGTTTTAAAGAGATAAATAAAAAATATATATTGTTACAACTCATGTGGCAGATGTGTATGGTGGGGGTGGATTGGTTTGGTGAGTTTAATGTGTACATCATCATGATTCATAGGACTGAAAGCTATACCAATTATTTCCATTATTATCTTTTAGTCTAATTTAATAATCAATGGTCATAGCAGAGGTCCCAATAGTGATAGAAGGCAGCAACCCTTCAGATCCCTCCTTCTCCTCATTGTTGCTTTTAATAGTTCATTTACTGCAGGATTCTCTGTCTAGTGTGGTTTTATCAGTCGGTATTAGATGTTGGTTCATTTTTATAAATTTAAGTCTATCAATACTGCTGCTTGATAGCTGTTTCCTGCGGTCATTTACAATATAACTAGCTGCACTGAAAACCTGCTTAGACTGCAGAGTTGCTGGTAGTCAACTAAGGGTTTCTACCCTTAGTGAATCAGCGCTGGCCAAACACACTGTTTTGTTTGCCAATAGTCAATGGGGTCATTGTTTCTTCCTAGCTATCCTGCAAGTATGCTGTAGCCAACTCACATGCAGTGGGACCACTCGTAGGGGCTAAATGGTGTTTCAGTGTATCAGTTATCAACCTATACTTTGGGAGAAATTGCCATCACCAGCACCATCACCACCACAAATATTAGATTAAGACACATTAATGGCTTTCTGTGACAATGATGATATGTTGGGATGTTGTTGCTGCTGCTGGTATAAATCATTTGCTGAATTCTTTTTCACTATGCTTTCTAGTTTTTTGGCCTCCAAAATGCAACCCCTCCACACACACTTAATCTATAAGCATATCTTTATATTCATTGACAGAATCCGACTCCTCAGAGAGATTCATAGTTAATGAGGCTTGAAAAAGACGTGTCCATCAAGTCCAGCCCATGCCAAAACACCAGCTAAATTCGACAGATTGTCACTCCTTGTCATGAACTGATCACACTTTGGCAGAAATTTAGAAATTTTAAGTTTAAATCAGGGTTTCAGCAAAGCAGCAATAATGTATTCTTCATTGCTTTTAATGGACACTATGCAAGAATCATGCTTAAAGCATGTTAATATGTCCTTCACTGGCTGATGCATGTCTGTGCAAGATTTATCAGCCATGCTCCTCAGTTTTTTCTGTAATAAATATACCAGTAGGAGCATCTCACTAATTCCTGCCCCTATATGACTAACTAGCAAGGTTGCCTCGCTAATTGCCTTATTCAGCTTGTACCAAATGTTCTAGAATGTACAGTGTGCCCTAGAATGTACAGCATTTTCAGCTGGTGATGGGGCAGGTTGTTACGCTCATGTATGGAATATGATGCATTGTGAGCCCTGTCAGAGAAACTAAAATTGGCACAGATTTTGCAAGTGATTTTCAGTATCTCGCTGAGAGTTTTGTTTTCTGGGAGGAATCTAGTCACAATTAAATTTAGGACATGGGCAAAGCAGAGTACATGCATAATATCGCCTATTCTCAAGGCAGCTATTACATTGGAGTGATTATCAGCAGATGCAAAACCAGCTTTCAGGGAGTGGGGTAAAGCCATTCCTCTATCACCTGCTCTAGTTTATTTAAGACATCTATGGCTTTGTGGGATTATCTGTCAAAACTGTGAATATACAAAGTGGTGTGCAAATGGTATGGACTAACCTGGTGATGTCCTTTAATAATACTGCCTTCCCCAAAGGCAAGATTACTGGCTGTGACCATATAGGGGTCGATTCTATTAGCCCCGGTGTTTTTAAAACCAGCGGTAGTGGTTTTGACAGTACAATTTACAATTCTATAAACTGTGCTGTCAACACCAAAACCCGGTTTCCAACACAAACTTGTGGTGAAACAGAGAAAAATATGAGTTCCAGTGGGGTATGCAATGCATTATACAGCACTGCATACCCCATTGGCACTCATAGGGTTAATCCAGAAACAGTTCATATATGTCCTGACAAACACTTACCAGTAATCCTGATGTACAGCGGGATCACAGCCGACTTCTCCTTCTTTACTTTCTTCTTCTTTTCTGTCTTCTTTTCTTCTTTCTTGCTGTGAAAAAAAAAGATCTATGAGTGCTCATTTAATAAAAAAAAAAATAAGCTCCCAAAGATGCAACCTTCAACCTTTGAATACCGGAGGGGTAGCCCTCCAGCACTCAAAAGGTTACTATAGGTGGCATCTTAAAATCCGCATGAAATAAAAATATGAAATGTTTTTAAAATTGTCCATATAGAATAAATCTTGTAATTAATTTACACCCTTTACCTCCGCCTCCAGCTCCATTGGCGTCAAAAGGCACCCAGGCAACAGCCCAAGAGGTGGCATGGGGGGCGCACTGTGCAGCTCAAAAAGCCTTCCGTTGCCAGTGGAAATGGCGGTGGAGGCAAAGGGGGTAAATTAATCACAAGATATATTCTATATGCAGCATTTTAAAAACATTTAATATTTTTATTTCATGCTGACTTTAAGATGCCACCTATAATAAACCTTTGAGCGCTGGAGGGCTACCCCTTTGGCACTCAGAGGGTTAACGGCTGCATCTCTGGGGGCTTATTTAAATGAGCACTCATGGATTCTTTTTTTCACCGCAAGAAAGAAGAAAAGAAGACAGAAGAGAATACAGAAGAATGAAGAAGTTGGACAGCGGATGACACGTGTTACATTTCTGACTAGTTTTAGCTCAATCTTGTTTGACACTGTCAAACAACAAGAGTTTGCTTTTTTTCCTTTGATGCTCCCACAGTTCATGCTATTTAGTGGTAGTTGTGGGAACAAAACCAACAATGAGCATTTTGCCAAAACCTGAGTTTTGGCCAACAATGCTTGGTTTGCCATGTACCTCTCCAGCAATAGAATAGCTGAGGTACATGGTTGATTTTTTTAGACATTAGTGTTTTTACCAGTGGTAATAGAATTGAGCCCATAGTCTGTCCACTTGTCCATGTATTTGTTGTCAGGTGAATATTCTTTCCTTATAAAGTTTCCAGCCTTTGCCCACCACACTAACCACCTGCTTGTACAATTCTGGCACAGCAATTCTTGAAATCTTTGCATATGCCAACTGGGTACAACACAACATCAGTTCTTTAAAACCTTGGTTTTCTACAAAAGAATAAGGCACCATGTCAACTGCCAACATCTTGGCAAGTTTTTAGTTCCACAGACATTCTTTGGGATTATTTTTGTGAAGGTTTTGACTGCTTCCCAAGATTGGGATTAGCAGTACAAGGCAGAAGAACTATCTAACTTTATTACTTTTACAACATGACTTATGGAGGAGGTGGGGGTGGTGGTGGCATGTGTGAGCAGTCTATGACTCTTGACATCTCCTACAACTAATTCCTACAACTAACATCCTAGACTAGGGATCATTGACTCATATACCTCTGCAGTAGGAGATATAGGTGTTATTTCAAATGAAGGAAATCTTGGTACACTCTCTGACACAACATCATTTCTATTATGTTCCTCAGAGACCTGCTGCTAGCTGTGGCACCTCTGACATGCTGATGGTGTTTCTCCCAATCAGACCTGTAGCTATGCATTAGGTGGAATCTCACTGAAGCGGTGCCTAGGTTTGATCATATTTTCCCCAGATCACACACTTCTTACACAGACAACAGAAAACAATATGTTTAGTTTCATAGACAGGGGTTCTGAGGGGCTATTACTACTACTGGGACTAGATGTTGCTGTAATTGTACTATGACTAGGTGTCACACGTGCTGCACCTCCAAAAGCAACAGAGGCACTCGTCATAGCTAGGTTTGATGCTGTTGGTGACATGCATCACTGCTGGTTATCCAACACTAGTGTGTGTGTGTGTGTGTGTGTGTGTGCGTGTGTGTATGTGTGTGTGTGTGGCTGAGTTAGGTTTGGACTTGCAATTGGTGATGATACTGATGAAACATAGGATGACTGTTTATTTTTTGGTATTTTTTACATATCCAGACTTAGACTTTCCAATTGATTTAAACAGGCACAGTGCTCATTTTCAGTGATGGAAGAATGAGCCTTTGCCTTTCAGCTAATCTTCTGGGAATGTTATCATCTCTCACACTCTCATCTTCATCTGAATTGAAGAAGAGGATCTACATTATCATCAGTATTCAGGTTATCATCAGCATTGTCCTCCACTTCCTTTACACTACTTTTATATTCCTCTACGCTTTTTGAAGTCTCAAACTATTTTTTTTTACTTTTCCTCTTAGAAGGATAGTCAAAACATTTGCTACCATTTTCAGGACAGGTGTTATACTTGTTTGTCTCACTGTCAGATGCAGCAGTTGGTTGAACTGCAACACCTTCCTCCATTATGCCACAAACAATAGAATATGAGTTGTTGTCATCTTCAGTGTTCTTACTTAGATGGTTTATTAATATTATTGGTGGTGGTGGTGGAACTTTTCATGTGACTTTGACAAACAGCCTCCTCAGGAAGAGAGGAATAATCATAATGTATTGCACATGCTGCAGCAATCATGGCTGCAGTCAGTTTTTAAACGATTACTTTACTAACATGTCCCTGCACTGCTCCTACTCCTTGACCCTAGTAGGTTTGCTGAACATTATTAAGCTACTGGATTTTTTACAGTGAAAAACACAATATAACTGATTGTGTGTGAGCTTTCCCTTTACAAAATCATTGTAATCCTGGTATTTGTCTGCTTCAGTCACAGATCACATTAGAATCCCTGTCTCTGTCACCTATTAGTCAAACTATTTTAATTTTTGTACATTTCTTATATTTTTTTTATAAAAAAAAAAAACACATTCCCTGTAAACTGCTTCTTCCCCTCTATGCCTTTAACTAATGTCAAAAGGATTTCAGATGCTACATTGTCTCTCTCGTAATGTCAGTGAGGTGTTTTTATTTTTCACTACCAATGATGATAGACCTTACTAAATATGATGTCCTTTCTTCTTGTGGCTGTTGAAGTCAGTGTCAGTGAGTCAGTGTCAGAAGAACTTGTCTGTCTATTGAGTGTTTGTCTGCTAAATATTCTGTCATTCAGTCGGTGACAGGGGCTCAGCCAGCTCAGGAAGGAACTTGAATCACAGCTGCCTGTCTCTTCTCAGTCACCCAAGATTTGAGTGCATTTTGGGGTAAATCTCCTTTCTCTCTTCACACTCGTCATAGTCCTCTAGACTCTCCCAACACAAAGAACAAATTGCCTGCCCACAAGACTCCCTAAACTACACTCTGACTTCACTATATTTACCTATACTATCTCAAAAATTGTGCTTCTTTCTCAACCTCTCACAAACACAGAATGACACGGTGTGGGAACCAGACACCTCTTTAATATTATCCCTGTGGGAAAAGAAGGCAAATAGGAGATTCAGTCTTACCATTGATTTCAATTCAATCAGCTTAAAAGCAGCACTTTTCACAAAAAAATTCCTTCTTAGCAGGAAGTGACATTTTCCCCCTTTTTCGCTTTTTGAGGCAAAATATTTTTACCATCTCTACTCCTTATCCCAAACATCATGTGACATCTGTACAGGCAAAGCACAAATCAAACTGTTCTTTTGAATTCTTGATTGCAACATAGTGCCACAAAATCTCTGTACAACAAAGAAAATGCAGCTCCTCTCCACCCTTTGTTATAAGCAAGATATTCAAGCTGTCTGGCTTCGCCAACATGAAATAAGTTACTTTAACTCTTTTTGGTGATTTCTGCATAGAGCAGAAAGAACAAGTCTTGAAAAGTTTATTGAGAGAAAGTCCCCAACTTCTCTAATAACCCCTTTCCCCTCTCTAACCACCACCTCCTCACCGGTAACCTCATCACACCATCCAAACCCATCCCCCCCACCATGACTAAGAGCATGCGGAGAAATCTACATACTCTTGATCCGCAACAATTCTCCACATCGCTGCAACCTCTTCTTAACCCCATCCTCACACTTACTTGCCCAGAACAAACTACTGCTCTGTACAACAGCACTCTCACAACAGCCCTTGACACAGCAGCACCTGCAACTCCACGCCACCCACGCACAACCCCACTACAACCCTGGCACACAAGACAAACGCGATACCTCCAGAGGTGTTCATGCACTGCCGAAAGGTACTGGAGGAAATTGCGTTCCACAGCCGACTTTGTACACTACAAATTCATACTCCATTCATATATCTCTGCCCTCTCCCTGGTCAAACAATCATACTTTTCCTCTCTGATTTGTAATCTCTCCTCTAACCCGAAACGCCTTTTTGCAACCTTCAAATCTCTTCTACACCCACTGACACAAACACCTTCCACTATCTTCTCTGCCAAAGATCTTGCCACCCACTTCAAGGACAAGATCAAATCTATCAGAGATGACATTTCATCATTCCCACCCCCACCCAGCCACCTCAGCCCTGTCACCTCTCCCACATACACACTAAGCTCCTTCTCACCCGTCACCAAGGATGCAGTTTCCCGTCTCCTCACTCACTCAAATCCAACCACATGCCCTCTTGACCCAATCCCATCTCGCCTCACTCAAGAACTCTCCCTTCTACTAACTCCAATCCTTACTGATGTATTCAACCTCTCCCTCTCAACCGACTCCTTCCCATCCTCTTTCAAACATGCACTTATCACACCGATCCTAAAGAAACCCTCCCTGGACCCAAACTCACTGTCAAATTACCGACCAATTTCTCTGCTCCCGTTTGCCTCCAAGCTCCGTGAGCGTCTCACATATAATCAGCTCACCAGATTCCTATGCTCCCACTCCCTGCTTGATCCCTTGCAATCTGAATTCCGCCCTCATCACTCCACCGAGACCGTCCTCACTAAGGTGGCCAATGACTTGCTCTCCGCCAAGTCAAAAGGCCACTACTCCATACTCATTCTCTTGGACCTGTCAGCCGCCTTTGACACTGTAGATCACCCTCTCCTCCTCCATGACCTCCGCTCCCTAGGTATCTGTGACACTGCACTCTCCTGGTTTTCATCCTTCTCTGCAACCGCTCCTTCAGCGTTTCCTACTCTGGATCCACTTCTCCACCCATCCCACTGTCTGTTGGAGTGCCTCAAGGATCAATCTTGGGACCCTTGCTCTTCTCAATCTACACCTCATCCCTCGGAAAAGTAATCAACTCCGTTGGGTTTCACCATCATCTCTATGCTGATGACACTCAAATATATATTTCCTCCCCTGACCTCTCCCCTTCCCTCTTGTCCCGAGTGTCTGACTGTCTGTCCGCTGTGTCTTCCTGGATGTCGTCCCGTCAACTCAAACTTAACCTTGGCAAAACAGAACTAATCATCTTCCCTCCCACCACAACCAGCCTTACCCCAGATATTACCCTCACCATCAACAACACTACCATCACACCGACCCCTACAGCTCGCTGTCTGGGGGTCACATTTGACTCTGCCCTATCCTTCATTCCTCACATCCAGTCACTCTCCAAATCATGCTGCCTCCACCTCCGCAACATCTCTAAAATCCGACCCTTCCTCACACATGACACTACCAAAATTCTTGTCCAAACACTCATCATGTCCCGTCTTGACTACTGTAACTCTTTACTAATTGGCCTTCCTCTCATCCGACTAACCCCACTACAGTCCATAATGAGCTCTGCTGCAAGACTAATCTACCTCACTCATCGCTTTTCTGACACCAAACCCCTCTGTCAATCAATACACTGGCTCCCATTAGCATACATAATTAAATTCTAAATTCTGGTGCTTACTTATAGAGACCTCACTAACACTGCACCACACTACATTTCATCTCTCATCTCCAAATACACTCCCTCTCGCCATCTTCGCTCTGCACACGACCTTCTCCTTTCCACCGCTCTTATCACATCCTCCCACTCCCGCCTACAGGACTTCTCCCGTGCTACACCTCAGCTCTGGAAGTCCCTCCCCCGCCCAATCAGACTCTCCCCCAGCCTTCAGATCTTCAGACGCTCCCTGAAAACTCACCTATTCAGGGAAGCCTATCACCTGCCTCCATAAACAATATCACTAAGAATCACCCCTTGCCTTGACCACTGCACTCAACAGCACTTCTCGCTCCCACCCACTGACTGGCAAGTCAGGTGGCAGGAGGCACTTACACACGATAGCACTTACTCCTCATGTGTCATACCTACCTTCCTCTAGACTGTAAGCTCTCACGAGCAGGGCCCTCTGATCCTTCTGTTCTCCACACTTGATTGTACTATTTAATACCTCTGTATGTCTACTCCCTACTGTAAAGCGCTGCGGAATTTGTTGGCGCTATATAAATAAAGATTAATAATAATAATAATAATAATAGAATATAAGGGTAGTTTTGTGTACTTAACAATAAAATCTTTTGGAGCACAGGATCCATGAGGTAAAGTATATTTCCAAAAGAGGATAGGGCACGTGCATACAGAGATCTCTCTGGAGGAGCCTCCCTCCCTACTCCACTTTACCTCCACCAGAAATACTCAGTTTTAATGAATAGCAAAAGATTGAAAAAAGAAGTAGGGCAGGAAGGTGATCACCTGAATCAGAGAACCCAAAGAACCCATCTGCCCGGATATCAAACAACCCGCTTTTCTCCGAGAGGTAAGTCCTGTGTTTTATATGGACTAAGAGGAAAAATGTATTGGTAAGTACTTAAAAATCCCTTTTTCTCTTTAATCCACCATGTAATACCGGAACCATGGATATATACCAAATCTATCCTGCCAAGATTCCAGGAAGGGTTTGAAAACCTCTCAAAACACAAACTAGTCTCAACAAAGGTGAACCTCAGGTGCCAACGGACACCTACTACCAAACCAAGTAACAGCAAAAAGGTTTCTGGAAGTTAAAACACCTATACAGGCACTACAGCCTGTAGGACATTTCATTCAAAAGTGGCTTTGGAAAAAGCCAGAGCATTGACTTGGTAGTGTTATGCAAACGTGTCACATGATGAGCACGTTGCCACCTTGCACAACTGTCCTGCAGAGGTCTGGTTCTTGTAGGCCCAGGAAGCACCCACCGCTCTGATGGAATGAGCAGTGACTCTAGAGGGCACACACTTTTTCCAAGAGCATAAGCCTAATGAATGGTCGCCTTGATCCAAGAAGCTACCATCACCAGATACAGCTTGGCCTGTACAAGGGCCCTTAGTAATGACAACAAGGGAGACCATAGTACTTCAAGCACATTACTACATCCAAACAGTGAAGCTCCTGCTCTCATCTGTTAGGCAGAGCTGAACAAAGTGAAGGAAGAACAATTTCCTGGTTAATTTGAAAATCAGGAACTACCTTAGGAAGAAACCCAACAAAAGTTCCAAAAATCTCCTTATCAATATGAAAGATCAAAAAGGGAGGTTTACAGGGCAAAGCCTGTAGTTAAGGAATACGCCAAGCAAACCCAGTCACAAGAAGGAAAGCTGTCTTCCGAAAAAGAGAGGCTCAAAAGAAACCTTATGAAACACTTTCAGAACCAGATTCAAGTTCCACAGGGGTGTGGGATCCCAAAAGACTGGATAGACATAAGCCAACCCTTACTTATTTATAAAGATTTACACTTCCAGCAATTAGGCAATATATCACTGAAAAAAAGGACAGACAGAGCATCCCTCTTGCATCTTTTAAATATATGTGGAGATGAGAAAATCTACTCTGGTCAAATCTGAATTGAAGTGCCTCTCTGCCTGTCAATCTTAGGATGCTGTTCTTAGTGTAAGTAGCTGCACAGCAAAATTGATAGGTAAGAAGGAATTTAAATTTAGAAAGATGCGCTTGTATGTGGAGCACGCTGATGGAGGAAGAGGCACTTTTTCCCTTTGCTGTTTTAAACTGCCTGACATGGTCCGATTATTGATGACAACGGACCAGAGAGCAGTGTGTTAAGGGAGTGAAGCTCATGGGTTTGACAACACTGGTAATTGCTTGTTACAAGTAAATTTGGTTGAGTTAGCAAAATGCTGTATTATTGCTTGCAACAGAAAAGAGCAGCATGTATTGAAAACAGCACACAAGTTTATAGTGGTGTAAGGCCATGGTGAGTTGAATTTGAAGTGATGAATAAAGTATAATGGACTGGGTCATGCTATGTTTTGTAGTGGAATTTAATTTTTTTTCTTTTATTGTTTGTGTGCCAAATTGTCATTACTATAGTATTGTTGGCAGCTGCATGTAAAAGTCAGTGATTGGCTTAAAATTAATAATAAAATGAAGGTTTTCCTGAGCATAAACTAAAGGCTAAAGTTTTCAATGCATTTTGTAGGACAGCATTAATTGTGGAGTTAATGTAAACAGTAAACTGTGTCCAGTGGTGTTTTTGTATTGGGATATGGAGAGGGATATCACGCAGAAGCAACAGATTTGAAATATGTTTGGACGTTCTGTATTTTGAGTGTGTACATGAATATGCAGTTAATGCATTGGACACACCTTTTGTACTTTTGCGGATAATGACCACATTTTCTAAGGTATTGTTTACAATCTAATGCTCAGCCAGGGTTTATGAAAGTTGTAATGACAACATATTTCATAAAAGCAAAGCCATTGTAATGTATTTTGTGTGTGTCACATTGTTATTGTAATTGATGTTTACAACTCCTGGCACAGCAAATGATTTGGGAGAGGACTGACGGTGTACATGAAAGTAAAGTTGTGATACAATGAGAGGCAGAATTGTTGGCACTTGTACTGTTGAATTGTCCACAGCGTGCATGTTTTGTTTTTAAGTTTGTTGCCATAAACCTTTGAGTGCCAGAGAGGTATCCAATGCAATAACTCTCTGTCACTCAAAGGACTGAGTGCATTTACAACCATAGAGCCATTTTTGTAAATAAAGTATGTGTTTTTTTTAACTCACTTAAGTGTGCAACTGTGTGGAAATTTTTAGTTACTGCACTGTGCAAAGTGAATCGACCATTTTGTTCAGTGAAGAAGAGAAAGGTGAGGA
Source organism: Rhinophrynus dorsalis (assembly GCA_037306005.1). Taxonomy (NCBI): domain Eukaryota; kingdom Metazoa; phylum Chordata; class Amphibia; order Anura; family Rhinophrynidae; genus Rhinophrynus; species Rhinophrynus dorsalis. The sequence goes on along the minus strand of CM074718.1, from coordinate 218,054,428 downwards.
CAGGTAAAGTCCTTTCAGAGATGTTGACAAAATCACAAACACCCTTGTATCTCCTGGAGAGGCAGGAAGGCGGAGATTACCATATCTCTTCCTTGTTGCTGCACCAGGGTGTGGCTGGCACAGGCAGAGAATTCTCCTTCACATGAAAGCTCCTTCTTTCATGAATATAGACTATGGCCTTACATAATGTCATGTAACATATCTCAGCCCTCTAAGTTACATGTACACTTTTGCACATTCAGACTGAAATTCACATTCAAGGTTTATTGCAATATTACACTCCACCATGTGAATAGCAGTATTAGTGATGTTTAATCCAATTTTTAGTGGAATTGGAGTTCAATCATATAAAATCACCAATGAGCATGCTTGGGATTTCACTGTCACAGGATATTACATTTATGCAAAATATGGTTCAGTTTGCCTAGTTCTAGCTTTAGCCTCTTTCAGAATCTGGTTTAAGTTATACACTGTCTCTTGAGACATCTTTGAGCGTGAAAGAATTTGGAATGTATTTTATAGTTTAAGTTTATCCCTTTCTAACAATGATGTAATATACTGCATGTGATGTTATAAGTGAGGCTTTGATTATGTCAACATAAAACACAAGCAGCGCAAAAGAATAGACTCCACTAAGTGTAGTATTTAAAATATGGGAAAATATTTCATACATAGCAAACTTATATAACTACATAAAAATACGATAGAAATAAAATACATTAAAATCACTGGATAATAGTAGTGTACATGAGTATGTATAAAATTGAATACACCCAAATAAATACTAAGATTAATGCCATAAATAAACTGCTATAAGTAGTGCTATAGCACAGTTGTAGCATAAAGCTGGAAAAAGTTAAGTCTTGGGTATCCAATTTATATGGATGGCCCCTTACTTAAAATTGATTATAAATTAAGGGGAGGAGGGCGGCTGGTCTGCCTGTAGCTCAGAAAGGCTGCTTCCCTCCCCCTATCCAACCTGGATGTATATTGCCCCCCACCCATGGGCTGGAGTGGTCAGCCCCTGGACAAAACAGGGGGCTGGCCACTCCAGTCCTGTGGGAAAAGTCTGGGGGGGAGGGGGAGGGTGGTGCCTCTCACCTCCCCCAGGTAAAGTTGTAGGGGGGGCGGGGGGTTCATGGCATGTCCATAGATAGCCCTAAAGGGTGGTCATGTGGGATAGACCCTGATGGATCACTGGTTCTGTTCCCTCCTTGGGTGTCTGGCCTTAGGGAAGTAGGAGGGATGGGGTCTACTATGGGGGTCTTGGTATAGGCCAAACTAACATATTGATTGAAGCAAATGTTGAGTCAATCAGGTCCAGATTCTTACCCTATCCCTCTTTCAGGCACAGTGAAACCTTGGAGTCAGATTCTGCAGTGGAGGACAAAAAAAAGGAAGAGGATGATGCAGGACAAGGCTCGCCAGCTAAGCATAAGCAGAAAACATGCCGGCACAGCTCCATTGAGGTATCATCTATGGATGAGTCATCATCCTCCTCACCTACAGATGTGTTACTTCTGTCTAAGAGAAAGGCAAAATGTTCCATCTTGTAAAAAAGTAATGCAAGAATGTACATAATGCAGGAAAGAAGGGGAAAAAATAGGTCAGCAAGAGGAACATACAGCATAGGAAGAGGTGGAAGGAGAGGGATTCTGAGGAAGAGGGGCTAGGGAATTGTGTTATATCAGCACCTTATGCACACTTAGGTTCTCGGTTGCGCAAGCACATTCGGGCAGGTACATTTGATGGCTTTGCCTGTAAATTCACGCACTGTTGCTCACTCTGCGGCAGGGGTCACCGTGCAGTAGACTGCAGCAAGCAAAAGACTTTTGTACCCACAAACAATTCCTTTCGGGAGTGATGCAAAGGGCCCATTCCCCCATCAGGCTCAACAGGCCTGAGACAGTGGCAACAGTCTTTAAAGACCTGGGGGTTCCTGTGGCACTGGAGAAAACAGTAGGTACGGCCATTTGTTTAAATTTTCTGGGCATAGAAATAGATACAATGGCTCAGTAAGTGAGACTGCCCAGGGAAAAGGTGGTGAGGGCAAAGGAGCAAGTGGTGGGGCTGCGTGGCCAGAGTAAGGTTACCCTCAGGGATATGGAGTCTCTGCTGGGGCTGCTTAAATTTGCTTACAGGGTTATTCCCCTGGGTAGAGTTTTCAGTCTTAGATTGAAGATGGATATGGTGGGGGTTAAAAAGCTGCATTTTAAAATCAGGTTGACAAGGCAGCTGCAGGAGGACCTCAAGGTGGGGGATCAATTCCTTAGTGACTTCAATGGATCTAGGTTGTGGGATTCCAAGGGACGGTCTAGTCAGGAGGTGGAACTGTTTACTGACACAGCCGGTGGTATAGGATTTGGGGCAGGTGGCCAGCTTCCTGGCAGGCAATGGGCCTGACTAGGAACCTGGCCTTTTTGGAGCTTTTCCCTATATTAGTGGCTCTTGAGCTGTGGCATGAAAAGTTGGCAAATAAGGAAGTGGTATTCTGAACAGACAACATTAGTTGGAATCAGCATGGTTTCATGAAGAACAGATCATGTCAGACTAATTTACTTGCATTTTATGAAAGAGTGAGTAGTAATTTGGACAGGGGAATTGCTGTTGATGTAGTATACTTGGATTTTGCAAAAGCCTTTGACACAGTGCCTCACAACAGGTTACTGCATAAATTAAAAGGCTTCGGTTTGGGTGGTGTTATTTGTACATGGATTGAGAACTGGTTAAATGATAGATGGCAGAGAGTTGTTGTAAATGGAACTTTTTCAAATTGGTCTAGGGTTATAAGTGGGGTGCCGCAGGGTTCAGTCCTGGGCCCAATGCTTTTTAATTTGTTTATTAATGATCTAGAAGTGGGAATTGAAAGTAGGATCTCAATCTTTGCTGATGACACTAAGCTATGTAAGGAAATACATACAGAGCTCGATGTTGTTTCCCTACAGAAGGATTTAGATAAACTAAGTGAATGGGCAGAAAAGTGGCAGATGTCATTTAATGTAGATAAATGTAAGGTTATGCATTTGGGTTGTAGAAACAAACTTGCAACATATACTCTAAATGGGAAACAACTTGGGAAATCCTCATTAGAGAAAGATTTAGGTGTACTGATAGACAATAGTCTTCACAGCAGTGTGCAGAGTCACTCAGCTGCTGCAAGCAAATAGAGTACTAGCCTGCATAAAAAGAGGTGTAGAAGCAAGGGATGCTAATATTATCCTACCTCTGTATAAATCCTTGGTTAGGCCTCATCTAGAATATGGAGTACAATTTTGGGCGCCTGTTCTAAAAAAAGACATTGCTGAACTGGAAAAGGTGCAGAGACGTGCAACAAAACTGATAAAGGGATTGGAGGATCTGAGTTACAAAGAGAGACTAGCCAAACTGGGTTTGTTTACATTAGAAAAGAGACGTCTAAGGGGTGATATGATTACCATTTACAAATACATTCAAGGTCAATACAAAGAACTATCCAATGAATTATTTATGCAAAGAGCTGAGCTAAGAACAAGAGGTCATCCATTAAGACTTGAGGAAAGGCGCTTTCGACTAAAACACAGGCAGGGATTCTTTACAGTAAGGGCGGTAAGGCTATGGAATTCTTTGCCTCGGGATGTTGTGCTTGCAGATAATGTAACTGCATTCAAAAAAGCAATGGATGCCTATCTAGCACAGAACAATATTGACAGTTATGACAGATGGCTTCAAAGCAAATAGGATACTGAGCCGGGGAACTATTTGACACACACACCTACACTGGAAATTGCTCCAGAGGGCTTTTTTGTTGCCTTCCTCTGGATCAACAGGAGTGTTATTGGCATGGGCTGGACTTGATGGACGCATGTCTTTTTTCGGCCTTATCTACTATGTTACTATGTTACTATGAGTGTGGTTTACGTCATCAGTTTGCTAACATCTTCATCTCCACCTGTTCTGGGAGTACTAAGGCAGGTAGTCTTGTTCTGCATGTGTCATAATATTCTGTTCAAGGCTAAGCATGTCCCAGGGGTAGACAATAGAATCGCGTACGCACTATCTAGGGAGAGATGGGAGGAGTTATTTAAGTTAGCACGACATGCATACCCTAACGGTATTGAATGTCCATATAAACTAACGTCAAGGCATGGAGATCCTGGGGTGAGTTTATACAACGATTGGAGATCAGCCAGTTGGCTCCCAAAGTCCAAATGTTGCGTTTTTTGCATGCACTGAAAGTACAGGGCTCGTCCAAGGCTTCAGTGACTGCAAGGCTGGTGGGCCTGTCATTTTACTTTAAACTTTTTGATTTTTGCCAGATTTGCAGTCAGGTGAATTCTCAAAGGGTTGGTACAGGCAGGGACACACATAAGGGTAGGAGAAGGCCGTAGAAAAAGCTAGGTTGGAGTCGCTGATAGAAGTGCTGTCTCAGGTCTGCACAAGCCATTTTGAAGTGCAGCTGTTTGGTTCATTGGGTAATGGGGTTCAATTTGGATAATGATTTAATGATGTATTTTGTAAGGCATGTACTAATCAGTAGGTGTGATGTGTACTAATCTAGATGCATGGTGTGTTGCAAGTAGAGTCAGGGCTTCTATACAAGTGTGGCTCTTGGGCCACTTGTTTATTTACTGGGCATAGAGACACACTACCGCCAGACACTTAGGGGACAGATGGGACTATGAGAAAGAGTATTAGACTGAGGTGGCTTGAAAAACACTGCCTTCACTGAACTGAGATGGAGATTAAGCTGGAGCAGGCAAGGGGCAGGTGGGAAGAACCAGACATCACAGTACTTCACGCAGGTGGGAATTACCTTACTTACCTGCAAATCTATGCAACTGATTCTTGATATACATGAAGAGTGCCCCAGATAATGGAAGTTCAGTTTGGTGGGCTAAAGAGCTCCCTGTAATTTCCCTCTTTTGGATGGTGAAATGTGGATCTCCTGGGAACTGTGTCGGTGCGGCATAACTGAAGGATCCGGTTAAGTCAGGACACCAGTTGTGCAGCTGGTGTGGGCTGAGGGGGGAGAGGGGTTGCCAAGTAACAACACCAAGGTCATGAAGTGGTGAGCTGCTGCGGAGGGTGGGGGAGGTTGGACTAAGAAAGTCTGGTAAAAGGCCTCCCCACCTAGATAGCTGCCCTCGCTGGGGGTGCGGGTAGTGCCGTTTCATTACCAGGACACCATGGCCCAGGAGCGTTGCATTATGAGGGTGGGTTCAAGGGTTTAAATAGTTAAATAGGCCTTAATAAACCGTGACCTCCTTTTCTCAAAAAAATTTTTGTGTCGTTATTAGTGTTGAGCGAGCATGCTCGGCCGATGCTCGTATCGGCTCGAGCATCACTCTGCTCGGCACATGGCGGTACTCGTACGAGTACCGCATGTGCTCGCCCGCCATGTTCGGGTCTCCTCCCCGCACGTTTTGCGGCTGCTGCGCAGCCAATAAACGTGCAGGGAGGCTCTGACATCGGTGTAATGCCAGCAGCCATGTTGGCTGCTGGCATTACACTGATTGGCTGGCCAGAACCCGTGGTCGGGTGCTGTATAGCACCTGACCAGCGAGTTCGGCTCAGTCTTAGCCAGGGAGAGCTGAGGATAGGAAGGGAAAGTCAGTGTAGGGAGGAAAAAAAGCAAAATTGTGAAAAAAAAGAACCAAAAGTCCTTTTTAGGACTACTGTGTGTGGGGGCAGCAGGTTATTTTGTGTGGGGGAAAAAAAAAAAAAAAAAAAAAAAATATATATATTCTGTTTAGTGTGCAAAGTTGCAGATTAGAGCACATTCTGTTTAGTGTGCACAGTTGCAGATTAGAGCACATTCTGTTTAGTGTGCAAAGTTGCAGATTAGAGCACATTCTGTTTAGTGTGCAAAGTTGCAGATTAGAGCACATTCTGTTTAGTGTACAAAGTTGCAGATTAGAGCACATTCTGTTAAGTCTTCAAACTAAAATATCAAAGTCACATATTCCATTCAGTGTGCGTCGCCGCAGTTTAGCAGCACATTCTGTGTACTGTGCAGAGTTGCAGAATAGGAAGAAATACTGTTAAGTCTTCAAACTAAAATATCAAAGTCACATATTCCATTCAGTGTGCTTCGCCGCAGTTTAGCAGCACATTCTGTGTACTGTGCAGAGTTGCAGAATAGGAAGAAATACTGTTAAGTCTTCAAACTAAAATATCAAAGTCACATATTCCATTCAGTGTGCTTCGCCGCAGTGTAGCAGCACATTCTGTGTACTGTGCAGAGTTGCAGAATAGGAAGAAATACTGTTAAGTCTTCAAACTAAAATATCAAAGTCACATATTCCATTCAGTGTGCTTCGTCGCAGTTTAGCAGCACATTCTGTGTACTGTGCAGAGTTGCACAAGAGGAAGAAATACTGTTAAGTCTTCAAACTAAAATATCAAAGTCACATATTCCATTCAGTGTGCTTCGCCGCAGTGTAGCAGCACATTCTGTGTACTGTGCAGAGTTGCAGAATAGGAAGAAATACTGTTAAGTTTTCAAACTCAAATATTAAAGTCACATATTCCATTCAGTGTGTGTCACCGCAGTTTAGCAGCCTATTCTGTGTACTCTGCACAGTTGCAGAATAGGAAGAAATACTGTTAAGTTTTCAAACTCAAATATTAAAGTCACATATTCCATTCAGTGTGTGTCACCGCAGTTTAGCAGCCTATTCTGTGTACTCTGCACAGTTGCAGAATAGGAAGAAATACTGTTAAGTTTTCAAACTCAAATATTAAAGTCACATATTCCATTCAGTGTGTGTCACCGCCGTTTAGCAGCCTATTCTGTGTACTCTGCACAGTTGCAGAATAGGAAGAAATACTGTTAAGTTTTCAAACTCAAATATTAAAGTCACATATTCCATTCAGTGTGTGTCACCGCAGTTTAGCAGCCTATTCTGTGTACTCTGCACAGTTGCAGAATAGGAAGAAATACTGTTAAGTTTTCAAACTCAAATATTAAAGTCACATATTCCATTCAGTGTGTGTCACCGCCGTTTAGCAGCCTATTCTGTGTACTCTGCACAGTTGCAGAATAGGAAGAAATACTGTTAAGTTTTCAAACTCAAATATTAAAGTCACATATTCCATTCAGTGTGTGTCACCGCCGTTTAGCAGCCTATTCTGTGTACTCTGCACAGTTGCAGAATAGGAAGAAATACTGTTAAGTTTTCAAACTCAAATATTAAAGTCACATATTCCATTCAGTGTGTGTCACCGCCGTTTAGCAGCCTATTCTGTGTACTCTGCACAGTTGCAGAATAGGAAGAAATACTGTTAAGTTTTCAAACTCAAATATTAAAGTCACATATTCCATTCAGTGTGTGTCACCGCAGTTTAGCAGCCTATTCTGTGTACTCTGCACAGTTGCAGAATAGGAAGAAATACTGTTAAGTTTTCAAACTCAAATATTAAAGTCACATATTCCATTCAGTGTGTGTCACCGCAGTTTAGCAGCCTATTCTGTGTACTCTGCACAGTTGCAGAATAGGAAGAAATACTGTTAAGTTTTCAAACTCAAATATTAAAGTCACATATTCCATTCAGTGTGTGTCACCGCAGTTTAGCAGCCTATTCTGTGTACTCTGCACAGTTGCAGAATAGGAAGAAATACTGTTAAGTTTTCAAACTCAAATATTAAAGTCACATATTCCATTCTGTGTGTGTCACCGCAGTTTAGCAGCCTATTCTGTGTACTCTGCACAGTTGCAGAATAGGAAGAAATACTGTTAAGTTTTCAAACTCAAATATTAAAGTCACATATTCCATTCAGTGTGTGTCACCGCCGTTTAGCAGCCTATTCTGTGTACTCTGCACAGTTGCAGAATAGGAAGAAATACTGTTAAGTTTTCAAACTCAAATATTAAAGTCACATATTCCGTGTAAGATGAAGAAGGCGGGTAAAAAGGGACGGGGAAGTGGACGTGATCCTGATAGTTCAGGGCGCGGGTCAGGACGCGGAGAAACTGTGCCTGGTGCCAGAGCACAAGAAAGAAAGACATCCACCATACCTAGCTTCATGTCTAATTTTACAGGGCGTCGCAGGACATCACTCTCGAGGTCCGACCACTGCGAACAGGTGGTCGGTTGGATGTCAGCTGATACTGCTTCCAGTCGGTTAAGCACCACCCTGTCTTCCACCAAGTCCACTCTCAGTAGCCAAGAGTCTGGTCAACATAATCCTCACTCTGATCATCCTTCCTCCCACCATACACGGTCTGTTCAAAGAAGTGATCCCACACTGGGATATAGTGAGGAGCTCGTCTCATCACCAATCCTTCATTTGACCCTCTCTCCAAGCACGCTTGCAGAGGAACATGACATCTTGTGCCCTGATTCACAACCTCTAGAGGGTACCCAATCACAAGAAGATGACAGATGTGAACGGCATTTAAGGTCAAAGGAAGTAGTGGATGATGATGATGATGATGATGAGACACAGTTGCCATTAAATCAACCACTATTTCCGTCTCAAGACCTTGTTGAGGAGAATGTTATACAGTTGTCAATGACTGAGTATGTGGTGGGATCAAGACATGAGGAGGATGATCAGAGTGAGGAAGTGGAGGAGGACTTGGTGGACGATGAGGTGACTGACCCCACCTGGGAAGGTGTAGAGCCGAGCGATGACAGCAGTCCTGAGGGTGAGCCATCTGCAGCACCGCAACAGGCTGGAAGAGGCAGTGGTGTGGCTACAGAAAGAAGGCGGACCGCACCAAACCGGCCCGCAAATGTTCCACGGAGCACCCCCTTGCGTAAATCTACCTTGCCAAAGGGTAGGTGTTCCGCGGTATGGCGTTTTTTTAAGGAAAGTGCGGACGACAAAAGAATTGTAGTTTGCAACCTGTGCCACACCAGAATGAGCCGAGGCATGAACACTAGAAACCTCACCACCACCAGCATGATCCGACACATGGCATCCAAGCACCGTAATAAGTGGGAGGAACGCCTGGATCGCCCATCTGTGTCTGCAGGCCACACCACTGCCTCCTCTTCCCCTGTTTTCGGTGCCGGCCAATCGCCTGTCGAAGGCGCAGGCCCGCATACCTCCCGCCCTGCACCTGTAGCATCTGAAGCACCATCAGCGACCACATCCACTTCCCTGTCCCAGCACAGCGTCCAAATGTCGTTACCCCAGGCATTTGAGCGCAAGAGAAAATACCCAGCCACCCACCCACAGGCCATAGCACTAACCTCACACCTTTCCAAATTACTGGCCATCGAAATGCTGCCATTTAGGCTTGTGGACACTGAGTCCTTCCGCAGCCTGATGGCAGCAGCTGTCCCTCGGTACGCGGTCCCCAGCCGCCACTACTTTTCCCGGTGTGCCATCCCCGCATTACACCACCATGTGTCCCGTAACATCACCCGTGCCCTGACCAACGCAGTTACTGGGAAGGTCCACTTAACGACTGACACATGGACAAGTGCTTGTGGCCAGGGACGCTACATTTCCCTGACGGCACACTGGGTGAATGTCGTGGAGGCTGGGAGCGACTCGGACCCTGGGATGGCACGGGTGCTACCCACGCCGAGGATTGCGGGCCCTACCTCCATCAGGGTTTCCGCCAGCACCTACGCTATTGGCTCCTCCTCCTCCGTTTCCACCTCCGAATTCTCTACACGCAGCGCCACTCCCCCATCAGCCAGTAGCTGGAAGCAGTGTAGCACTGCAGTGGGGAAGCGTCAACAGGCCGTGCTGAAGCTGATCTGCCTTGGGGACAAACAGCACACGGCCTCAGAGCTGTTGCAGGGGATTAGTCACCAGACCGAGCAGTGGCTCTCGCCACTCAACCTGCAACCAGGCATGGTTGTGTGTGATAATGGGCGTAACTTGGTGGCGGCTTTGGAGCTCGGCAAGCTCACACACGTACCATGCCTAGCGCATGTATTTAATTTAGTGGTTCAGCGATTTCTAAAAACCTACCCCAATGTGCATGATCTCTTGACCAAGGTGCGCCGCGTGTGTGCACATTTCCGTAAGTCATCTACAGCTTCGGCCGGCCTGTTGAAGCTGCAGCAGCGCTTACAATTGCCAGCTCACCGGCTGCTGTGTGACGTGAGCACGCGCTGGAACTCCACCTTCCACATGTTGGCCCGGCTTTGTGAGCAGCAGAGGGCAGTAGTGGAGTACCAGCTGTTACACGGTCGTCGCCTCTCCGTTCAACTTCCTGTAATCAGAAGTGAGGAGTGGGAATGGATGTCAGACCTCTGCGAGGTTTTACGCAATTTTGAGGAATCGACACAGATGGTGAGTGGCGATAACGCTATTATCAGTGTAACCATCCCACTTCTGTGTCTACTGAAACGCTCGCTGCTCACAATTAAAACCGACACTTTGCATGTGGAAGAGGTGGAAATGGGGGAGGAAGAGCTTACACAAGGTGATAGCCAGAGCACCCTCACTTCGTCTTCTCAGCGACAATTGGAGGAGGCGGAGGAGGAGGAGGAGGAGGAAGACACGGTTGCCTCCGCTACAGAGGGTAGCCATGGAACTTTAGTTCCATCTCTTCAGCGTGGGTGGGCAGAAGAGGAGGAAGAGGATGAGGATATTGAGAGTCATCCTCCTGGTGAGGACAGCGAAATTTTGACTGTTGGTACTCTGGCACACATGGCTGACTTTATGTTAGGCTGCCTTTCCCGTGACCCACGCGTTGTACGCATTTTAGACAACACGGATTACTGGGTGTTCACCCTTCTGGACCCCCGCTACAAAGAGAATTTCTCATCTCTCATTCCTCCGGTGGAGAGGACAAGCAAAATGGTGCAATACCAGAAGGTTCTTGTTGAAAAATTGCTCCAAAATTTTCCATCTGACAACGCTGGCGGCAGAGTACGTGCTACCTTGGCCAACCGAGAAGGGGAGAAAAGGGGAGCACACAGCAGTTCCGAGAAAGGCAGGGCAACACTCTCCAAGGCGTGGGACACCTTCATGACACCCAGCCAGCACCCTCACCCTGATGCGCAGCCTAGTGTCACAAGGAGGGAAAAGTTTTGGAAGATGGTGAAGGAGTACGTAGCAGACCGTGTCAGCGTCCTCAATGATCCCTCTGTGCCTTACAACTACTGGGTGTCCAAGCTGGACACGTGGTATGAACTGGCACTCTACGCCTTGGAGGTGCTGGCCTGCCCTGCCGCCAGCGTTCTGTCTGAGCGGGTATTTAGTGCTGCTGGTGGCATCATAACAGATAAGCGTATCCGCCTTTCCACCGACAATGCTGATAGGTTGACACTTATAAAAATGAACAAGGCCTGGATTTCCCCTGACTTCTCCACTCCACTGGAGGAAAGCCCCGGGGGAACATAAACTCACTTTATATATGTTATTTACAATGATGGGAATACTCTGTATTCCCATTCACCCCTTCCACCCAAAAAACGGGTATATGGTTGACTCTTAATCTTCTCATCCTCCTCCTCCTCTTCCATATGCCCTGTGCTATAATTTTTATATAGGGCCAGCTCACCAGCGGGCCCTGTGATATAATTTTTATATAGGGCCAGCTCACCAGCGGGCCCTGTTTGACAATTTTTATATAGGTCAGCTCACCAGCGGGCCTTCTCATATAATGTTTTATTGGGTCAGCTCTCTAGCGGGCCCTCTCATATAATGTTTTATAGCGTCAGCTCACTAGCGGGCCTTCGCATATAATGTTTTATAGCGTCAGCTCACTAGCGGGCCTTCGCATATAATGTTTAGGATGGTCAGCTCTGCAGCAGACCCTCACCCATAATGTTTTAGATGGTCAGCTCAGCGCACGTTTCCCTCTTAATCATGGCCTCAGTTCAATAAAATCAAGGAAATTTTTGGGAGAATTTGCCTCTGCGCACGTTTCCCTCTTAATCATGGCCTCAGTTCAGAAAATCAAGGAAATTTTTGGGATAATTTGCCTCTGCGCACGTTTCCCTCTTAATCATGGCCTCACTTCAGAAAATCAAGGAAATTTTTTGGAGAATTTGCCTCTGCGCACGTTTCCCTCTTAATCATGGCCTCACTTCAGAAAATCAAGGAAATTTTTGGGATAATTTGCCTCTGCGCACGTTTCCCTCTTAATCATGGCCTCACTTCAGAAAATCAAGGAAATTTTTGGGAGAATTTGCAGATGATATACAAGTAAATATACAGCAAATATTGTTTGGTAACAATTTTTCGCCTAAAGTCGTTTTTATTTTCCTTTTTGTGTGTTTTACGGTCAGTCTGTAAAAATGGCGTACTACGGGCGAAAGATCGTTCCCAGCAGCGATGTTGGAGTCCAAGATGCATCCAGACATCCTCCCTATGCTGTCCCTGAACCATTTCTGTGGTGTTTCCATCCTTTTCTGCCCTTTTCCTATGGACCAGGCACCCTCCCCTCATCAGAGCAGGGGGTGCCTGGTGTAATGCTCGAGTCCTCCCATTGACTTCAATGGGGCTCGGGTGCTCGGCCGAGCACTCGAGCCTCAGGGGGTGCTCGGTCAGAGCACCCGAACAACCGAGCATTGGGGTGCTCGCTCATCACTAGTCGTTATTTATTTAATGTTTATCAAGTGTACGTTAGGCAGGATTGTGTGTGTGGTTTGTGGTGCTTTGTTGGGTTGTTGGGGGGAATAAGGAAGGAAGTTTGGGGGGTATGGCATGAGTGCCTCATTACACCTTTTTGACAGTTCAAAGAGATTCTTGGCAGTACTCCACAGGAATCACAGATCGAGTGGGCCTCCTCATTCTCCTCTCCTGGCTGTCCCGTATCTCCATGCGTCTATTCTCCCCTGTCTGTTGGTCGGTATTGGGCCTTTTATGATCATTATGTGAGTTTCTGCACTCTTCTTTGTTGTGTTAATTCCTCTGGAGCATTAAAGGGTGCCAGGTCACAACCCACACCAAAGCTCTGCTGACCTGCCACAGTATCCTATCTGCATATACTGAGACACTCATCAACACAATAGCATATAGACTCCTCTGGGGTTAAATCTATCACTCTTTTTTCCAGATCTTTTTATATATAAAACATCATATCCTATTAATTTCGGTCATTTTAATTATTTATTTATCTACCATTTTACTGAAAATCTCCACTAAACAAACATACAATCTACTCACCACTTTATTCTTCATTTACAATGACCTGCGGCACATGCCAAACCTGCTACAAGCACCAATGTTTTTACTGCACCCACACCAAAATGCATTAACTTTTCTGTGTGCAGAATTCACTGTGCATGTGTGGCCTGTTTTCCTGAACCTCAGTTTCTTGGGAACCAGACTGTTGATCACAAAGAGGCAAACCAAAGACACATGTCCTCTCCAAAATCTATCTTGGTGCCAAATATAAATCTATTATTATTATCATTCTTTATTTATATAGTGCCAACTAATTCCGCAGCGCTGTACAATAGGGAAAGGACATACAGAGATATTAAATAGTACAAATCAAATGTGGAGAACAGAAGCATCAGAGGGCCCTGCTTGTGAAAGCTTCGAATCCTATATATTATACATACATAGTACTTTCAGGGAGTAAGGAGCACTCACATGACTTTAATGTTGGTGAACCAAGTGCAAGAAACATTGACCAATACATTCTTGGACTTATTTCACCAGCTTCAGAGTCCTGTGCTTGCTCCTTACCTCTGTTAATACTATATATATATATATATTCTCTTTTGTGAATTGAACCCAGGGTGTGTGTTTTCTATATATGAGTGCTTCTTCACACCCAGACGATACATAGATAGATATATAGATAGATAGATAGATAGATAGATAGATAGATAGACAGACAGACAGACAGGCATTAGATAGATAGATAGATAGATAGATAGATAGATAGATAGATAGATAGATAGATAGATTGATAGATGTTTTGCAAGCTTTCCATTGATTTAAACAGGAATTGTAACCCCTTTGAATGCTAGAGAGGTCACCAACATATTGCGGAGCAATGAGTTGGAGATCTCTCTGGCATTCAAGAGGTTGAAAACATAACTCAAATCAATAGGAGTGTTTATTTGCCCCAAATGGTGCAGTAGGTCATCTCCAGAATTGTTCCACTGTTTATTTTGTATGTATGTCCCTGTATATCTATGTCCCTGTTTAAGCTTTTAAAGATCAGAGGAGTATATGTAACATACTAAAGGGTTAATTGTGGCTACTGTGCTCATAGAAATTTTCCAGTACAAAAAATAGGGAAAAAGAAAAAAAAAAGAATAAGAAAATATGAAATCCTCAGAGGCACTTTTCCATCATAGCAGTTAAATGAAAGAAAAGAAATATGAGGAAATCACTCAGTCTGAGCAGAGAGCTATTTGCCCAGACCCTTTCTAGGTGATGGATTAGGCAACGCAATCTCTGACAACTGACAACTTTGCATGAGTTCACCAATATGTTCACTAAATTATATTCAAAAGAAGGAAGCTTAAAAAAATATATTTTTACTGCAAAAATTTATGAATAGCTGCATGCAGAATGTTTTGCTCACTAAAGTGGAAGGGTCATAGGATAGAAACAGCATTTTTATCTCACTTGAAAAATGCTTAGAAACTCATGATGACATTCGGGACATGTTTGTCAAGCAGAAATAAGCAAAGAATATTGAAGCTGATGTACTAGAAAGAAGAGGCAAGAAATGTACAAATCTGCCAGCCCAGCTTATTTTCTGTACTTGGATGTTGGCATTAGTAATCATCACACTTGGGAACTCTCTGGATCTGACTTAATTACTGAGTCTCTGGGGAAAGAAGCTAATTATCAGGGCTCACTGAGTTCTCTTATAAGTCCACTCACTTGCCAGTTCTGGCCACTCGTGTAAGTGTATGTTGTAACCCCTTAGTGCCTGAAGACGTGCCAGGACTGTCATCGCTGTCCGGGTGTTGAGGACCATAACGGTCCTGGCACTTCACTGAAGCTTGTGATCACAGCACATCTGCAAACCATGTTGTGATCACAGATGACTTCCAGTCAAAAAAAAATTAAAAATGTGCTCTGGTCCTCCAGATCTCCCTTTCCCTGGACTGTGCGGTCCTTAAGGGGTTAAGGATTTACCTCCTTAAATAAAAGGTTACACTCTAACTTTCTGCTTGATAAAGCACTCGTTTGTGTGAAACGCGTTGCAGTAGGAGACTGCTTTTTTCCCAGCTAGTATATACGGTGCATGTTGCAGAGAGAGAATATATATGTAAGTTTTAATATATACATTTATGTTTTTAGTGTTATTAAAAATTGTCTGGGATATTGTTTCTATTGTATCTATATGGGAGATTTATTTTATGTTTGGCTGCATGTCTAGGCTCCAGTACATGTATACATCTTATTGAGATGTATGTGTGATCATTCTCATTTTTATGTGAGCGATTCCATATCGGTCTATTTGTGTCAGTGTTCTTGAGGCATACACCTTTACATTGCTTCCATTCTGTATATATTGTGGATTTGTTAGTCTGTGGGACTGTCTATATACCAGCTTAATTGATATTCTGTACATTGGAATTGCACGGAGCCCGTTGTTTCCTTACGTGGGAGTTTGTTGTTTCCCTCTGTGAGGGTATTTTGTCTACCACTTTACTGTGTGTTTATAATAAATAGATTTTTTTATATATTTATATGATTTTCATTTTTTGTGGGATACTTCCCTGATTTTTCTGTGTTTAAGGTGGTCCAACTGTTTAAGGTGGTCCAACTGTCAGAGGGAAGTCAGCTCTAGATCTGTGTTATATAAACATGGCTGTCCAGGCGTTAAGGACTGTGGTGATCCTGGCACATCACGGAAGCTTGTGATTGCAGCATGGCAGTAAGCTACGCTGTGATCACAGATAACTTCCAATAAAAAAAAAATGTGCCCTGGTCCTCCAGAGCACCCTTCCACCCATATTGTGCAGTCCTTAAGGGGTTAAGGATATATCTACTTAAATACAGGTGGAGCAATTACATTGACTGAGCCAATGACTGATTCACCACCCCTCAAGCATAGATATCCTGAAAACATGCATAGATGGTATCTCTTGATAACAAGGGTTTGCTACCCCTGCCCTGGGCTATGTACCACTTCAACTCAAAGCAACATTTTTTACAACTTGTTTCTTTTTGCAGTTTACAAAAATAGTGATAAAATACATTACTGAACAGCCCATTACTGTGGTTTGAATGAGCTTCATCTACCATAAAGTTTCAATCTACAATGCACATTTACATAGCACTCAATTCCTTGGATGCTTGAAAGGTTCTCCAATGCATTGTAATAAATAATGCTTTGGAGCCCTCTCTAGCATCCAAAAGGTTAAAATCAAATGCAGGTTTACATTTGATGCCCTGTCATTCATTAAAGGGATAGTAATACTTAAAATATAAAAAAAATATATGTTGTAGGGTTTATCCCCCTGAATAAAACAAGGGTACTCCCACTGCTGAAAGGTGTTTTATTCAGAAGTTACAGTCCAACATTTAATTTTTTTAGGTGCAATATCTCAATAGCCTGAAATTGTACATTGGTACTGTTGCTACACCATCTTATGGGCAGCTCTGGTCAGTTGACCATAAATATCCATAGAATGGTGTAGCAACATTGCCACAGTAAAATGTCAGGTCACTGACATATTGCACCTAAAAATTTCAGGTTTGATCTGTAATAACTTTTAAATAAAATACTTTCAGCAGTGGGAGTACCCTTGTTTTTCTCAAGGGGATAAATATTACAATATATATTTTTAACATTTTAATTATTACTATCCCTTTAACATATAACAGGATACATATGCTTCAACTGTGCCGTGTATAATGGGAAACATTTCATAGAACAGTGGCTCTAAAAAGTGACTTTCATCCCAAATTTTGTACTTCTCTTTCTGGTCAGTGAACATTAAAGCTATGAGGTTTGACCATTGTTGTACCGTTACTAATCTCAGTTTATCATGTTTTCTGGCTTCCAAAGCATGACACAATCCCGAGCCTCAGTTTGGCTTGATTTTCTGGCTCTCATTCCTTAGTATACCTCTTTTATGAAAGCTATATTATCCATTATGCATTATATGAAAACTGGTTTTGACAGTTCCTATTACAACAGTACAGCAGTTAAATGCTAGATTGTAATTCACATTGCAATAAAATCTGCCAGAGCTAAATGCTAGGGTATAAATACCGATCTAAAATCTCTTTAAGAAATCCGCACAGTCTTAGATTTATTAATGAGTAAGTGGGATAATAACTGACTTTTAGGAGTTAATAAAAAGCTTAGGGCAAAATATAATTTTGAAAAAAAGCTTTAAATACTTACTGATCTATGTCATATTCACCAGGACCAGGTCCCTCGTGGTACTTGAATTCAGTGCGTTTCCCTGTGTATTTTCCAAAGTGAGTTCCTTTATATTTTATAGTTGCATATGCCTCATTCTGTGGTAGAAAAAAATTAATGAGCATTTTTAAATTTTGATCTTTGAATAGTTATTTTTTTCAGTCTACACAGAAGAAAAAACAAAACATATCATTACTGAGTCTGATACACTAAAAAATTGTGGGAAAACTAACTGCAGCATAGGGGATACAACTTTCTCAAAATTCCAAATTGATTGAAGTGGGGTTTAAACCCCTAGAATTCAAGAGTGCAATGTGTTGGCGACCTATCTAGCATTCAGGGGATTAAAGAGCCCATTTAAAGGGATAGTAACACTTTGTTTTATCTTTATTTTATTTTGTAGGCATTAAAAAAAAACACGAAGAACGATATAAGTCTTATCTCTCAAACCTTTATATTTTGAGAGATATTCACAAGCAAAGTTTCCCCTCCCACCCCTTTTACCTAGTGTAAGCCATCTCTTCTCAGATGTGGAATCCAGTCCATAGACCAGACAGATAACAGAAGGGGACAATCTTCTTCCTATGAGAACAAGGAAAGCCCTGCCCCCCCTTGACAAGTTTTTCAGGTTTTTCCCTTATCTTAATTAAAGATTGTCCCTCTCTGAAGTCTATCTGGGCACCTCCCTTCTGCTCTGGCTGAGCAGTGTTACCAGGGACGTGCACAGACATTTTGGGGGGCAGGGGCTCAAATGAAAAAAGGGCACTTCTCATAATTATTATTTTTTTTTTGTTGTTGTTGTTAAAAGGGCATGAGGGCACTTTGGACAAAAAGGGCAGGTGCTCAAGCCCCCCTTGGTGTCTATGTGTGCACGTGCCTGAGTGTTACATCAGTAAAAGGGGTGGAAGGGGGATACTTTGTCATTGAATTACTCTTGAACTACAACTCTGACAGAATTGAAATAACACTCTCCAAAATCCAAATAATATGATGATTAATTAGAGCTGCTATTATTATAAAACATTACTATCCCTTTAAAATATGTGGGAGTTGTATTTTTACCTTTTAGGGCAGTTGGTTTGTCCCTGACTGGCTCCAGTTTTACTTATTATATCAGCTTCTTTTTCCCGAACTTTGATCACTTTCCTTATGGTTTGTTCACACAAGCAACTGTGCTTCATCAACACCAATGATTAATGCAGTCACCCAAAAACAGGGTTAAAATGCTGTTTGAACTGTGCCAGTCCAGTGCCAATGGTCAAAATGGATGCAGATTGGGCAGCCATCAAGCCAATCACAAAAGTGATTGAATCACTGGTGTTCTTTTATAATGATCTGATTATAGGCTAGTATTTTTGCACAATATAGTTTTTGCTTTTCTAGATGTTGTTTTTGTATATGTATTGCTTTAATTTCTACAGACATTTCTATTTTTAACAAGAAGAGCTGGGGAAACTTTGTAGATTTATAACTGTACCTGTGATTGCTTTATCCATTGTGGTAATTGGACAGGTCATCTTTTTTAAACATTTATTTGCAATCAGGCATTGGACAAGTGGTCTTGTTCAATGCCGCTCTTCTGGGTAGTTTGCTCATGAATCTTTAAGGTAGGCCATTACCTTCTGTTCAGTTTATGTGACAATAAGATTTGCATCTAAGATTTCTACCTTTTATTTCAGGTTTGCATATGATGATTAATTCTTATGTTATCATAAATGTAAAAGGGTAAATTCTATTGACAGTTTGGTTTTATTACATATTAATACTGACACCATATTAACTCTACTGTGGTTAGCCCTGCTAATCTTTGAGTGTATATGACCCATATACTGTTTGCGTGTGATAATACATATATGCTGTATATACTATTTGATATTGCTGAGCGTTTTTACCCATCTTCTGTCACTTTATAGCAGAACTCTTACCCAAATTGACTCATACAGCCAAAATAAAATGTCCTCATAATATAAATATTTACCTGAAGCAGTGCCAAAATGTTCAATGTATCAATGTATCTTTGTTCTGAGCGGTCACTATACATAATTTCGTCTATAAATGAAGTTGTAGAGTTATATTCACAAATGCGCCTTCTTTACTCTTCTACTATGGTGTTTTATTCAGGACATGGAGTCCGAGTGTTTGTGCATGGAAGAGATTGGCGCATATGCATTGGATATCTTTACCCTACTCTGATATCTTTGTTCTTTTCAAGGGATTACAGGTTTTATTCTTTCACTGGTCATTTGTTTGACAGAGATTTCTAGTTGTCTCCATATTTATATCCCTCCAGCTCTCTCTGTCCTTTTTCCCTAATGAAGCCACAAACATGGTGATACATGTGAAACACATAAAGCATTTGTAAGGGGACTAATTACATCCTTGAGACATCTGTTTACTACTTCTCTCCAATCCTCTGGTCTCCTTTCGGTCTTCTGGTAAAAGTACTACACTTCAGCACTGTATTCACCCAGGTATTTATTATGTATGTATTTGTAGTCTTACCTTACATTTTGTCCTTCGTCACTTCATTTCTTAATTGGGTTTCATGGAGTGTTTAGTACTATGTATTAATTGATTACATAAGACCTATTTATAAGAGTGTTTAAGAGTTGTAGAGAGTATATTTATTTACAGAGACCTATATATTTTGTTACTAATGCATTCCTTTTGAGATACATAATGTATTTGCGTATTCCATGATAATCTTCAGATATTGCCTTCTTGATATGTTGTTCATGTCTCCTGTTATTTTACTTGTTTTTATCTATTTCCTTTTGTGATATGTGATTATTCTGTTCAATAAAAATATTGATTGATATTTCTGTAGTGTCAGTTGATCGTAGGATTTTTCCCTTTTCTGTTGTTTCTTTTTAAGGTTTTGCACCTCTCTTTCCTCATTGTCTGTTCTACAAGCCCTTTTGCTGTAGTTTCTGCGTCCAGTATGCTTATACCTGTTGCTGACTCGATCCTTGTTTGACCTCACCTTCTGGATCTTTTCCCGTGTACCACATCTGATCTATTGACTCCACAACATTTGACCTTGGCTTGTTTCCCAGCTTTGCTGCTGCATTTCTCCTTTGGTATCATCTCCTGTGATCTTCCAGCTTCTGACCTCTGGCTATCCTCTGTTGGCTGCTTCTGCAGGTCTATTGGCCGTCTTCAATTATCTCAGCCTCCACTCACAACTTTACCTGTTTGTTGCTTTTGCTACATACAATCCTGTAATGCTACATTGTATCCTGCAGGCCTGTTGGCTGCCTCCAGTCATCTCAGCTACCTCACACTGCTTTATCTGTTAGCTACTTCTGATACATATGATTCAGTATTGCTACAAAGTATCCTATCAGTCAGTCGGCTGTCATCAGCTAGTAGTTACTTCATCACTATCTACTCTCTGGTTTTCCCATATTGGAGTCCTCCACTGTATCTGCTTTATCCTTCTGCCTTTAGTGTCTATACATTGCTGACTGTACAATCTCTGGTCCACCTGTGTTGTCTGCTATAGGACCCGTCTGTTCTGGAACGCTAGTTCTGCCAATAACGGTTCCACTGGTTTTTGCATCCTGTCATCTGGCTTTGCAGCCAGCACCTTTAACTACAGCCTTGGCCGCAGCAAGGTTACACCAGTGATTGTCAATGCTCACTGCTCTCAATCCATCACTCTCTAGCACCTGGTTGACTAGCTTTCCGATAATATCTCTGTGGTTATATATTCTTCAAGCATTACAATTCCTTACAGGCTTGTAGAAGCAAACATGCTACATATGCACTAAATGCATATATTGGGGAAACCTCATTAGAGAAAGATTTAGGAGTACTGATAGACAACAGACTTCACAGCAGTGTGCAGTGTCATTCAGCTGCTGCAAGAGCAAATAGGGTAATAGCCAGCGTAAAAAGAACTATAGATGCAAGGGATACTAATATAATTCTACCTCTATATAAATCCTTAGTAAGGCCTCATCTTAAATATGGAGTACAGTTTTGGGCACCAGTTTTTAAAAAAAGACATTATTGAACTGTAAAAAGTGCAGAGACATGCAACAAAAGTGATAAAAGGGTGGGAGGATCTGGGTTATAAAGAGAAACTAGCAAAACTGGGACTGTTTATATTGGAGAACATATGTCTAAGGAATGATATTATTACCATTTACAAATATATTCCAGGTCAGTACAAAGAACTCACCAATTAATTATTTACTCAAAGAGCTAAGCTATAAAATAAGAGGCCATCCATTAAGACTAGAGAAAAGGTGCTTTTTACTGAAACAAAGGCAGATATTTTTTACAGTAAGGGTAGTAAAGATATCATCTTTGCTTCATGATGCTGTGCTTGCAGATACTGTAACTGCTTTCCAGAAGTAATGGATACCTATATATCACAGAAAAATATTGAGAATGATGATAGTTGACTTCAAAGCAGATAAGTTGTTGATCCAGGGGACTGTCTGACTTCCAGGAGACAGGAAGATTTTTTTCCCCTCTTGGAGCTCAATTAGAAATTACTTCAAAGGAGGTTTTTTTTGCCTTCCTCTGGATTAACAGGGGTGATTTGGCATTGGCTAGTTTTTTTTCAGCCTCATCAACTATGTTACTCATTTTCTCATGTTCCTTTTGAATGCCTTGCAAACAAGGTTTCTTTATGGGCACACTTCTACCATTTCTTTACATTTAGTTGCCTATTGTATATGCTGGGTGCTCACTATTTTGTGATATACTGGGATATTTTATATTTTCAAATGGTGTAGTTACTTTCATTTAAAGTTATGCTGGTCCATGTGGGAATCAGTCATTAAAATAACAATGAAGCCTATGCGGGTCAGCTGCATGCCCCCACACACACATATATTTCACAAGGGGGTGCAATGCATAGGACACAATGATACGTTGCCACCATGTTGTCTCATTGCCATTACCCATGTGAATAAGGTCTAAACCAGACTCATCTCAGAGCACTGAACTTTTACAGAATACTAGTACAATTAACTTCTTGCTTCAAATGTGTCAGAGATGTTTATATAATCTATTCTAAGAAGTTATATAAAATAAGGGCCCACCATGAAAGCAGACATAGAAAATGCAGCTTAAATATTAAACTAAAGCACTCTTGTACAAAAATACATTGGGGGAGATTCACTAAGCAGTGATAAAGAGTTGATAAAGAGGTGATAAAGTGGGGATGACTTCTCCTGTGTATCACTTCTCCAGTTCCTATGTTATTCTATGGAGCTTATGCACTGATTTCTTCAACTTTGGAGATCTTAGTGCATAGGCTGTATAGAATAACAGAGGAACTGGAGAAGTGATACATTGGAGAAGTCATCTTCACTATATCACCTCTTTATCACCACTTAGTGAATCTCCCCCATTATTTGACTCAATCCAACCCAAAATTTAAAAGCACAAATAAAGACATTGGGGGAGATTCACTAAGCGGTGATAAAGAGGTGATAAAGTGAAGATGACTTCAGGGGGAAATTCACTAAACGGTGATAAAGCGGATATGACTTCTCCAGTTTATCACTTCTCTAGGTCCTATGTTATTCTGTGAAACCTAAGATTTGTTCAACTTTGGAGATCTTAGTGCCTAGGATCTATAGAATAACATAGGAACTGGAGAAGAAATGGAGAAGTCATCTCCACTTTATCACTACTATATCACCTGTTTATGACCGCTTAGTGAATCTCCCCCATAGTTTTTTATATTTCTTTGCTTTTAATGCATTGCTCTTTGTGTGGAATATAGTGGGTCGTTTTAAAGACTGCCTCAAAAATCCTCCTCCATTTCTCTCTTTCAAGTGTTCCATTCAATAACTACTCTCAATTTTGAGCAGCATATGCAACAGGATAGACTGTCTTGATCCCTACGATATCTGTATATGTTACATACTGGATATCCTTTAATATTATCTTTGCTAGAATAGCAAGCTTGACTTTTTTATTTGACAAATTTTATTTCATGATTTTTACTTGAAATGTTTCATTTTTGACAATCTGTAAAATATAGATAACTTTGAGAAACAACATTTCTGAAAGTTTTTACTTTATGATTAAGAGGAAACCAGTAATTCTGAGGCAAAGTAACTGCACCATTTCTGCCATTGGTTGGTCCCAGAATGAGTCTAGTTTTGTTTTGAACATATGGCCCTTTGCATGCATACATATCCTATATAATAATTCGCTAAGTTGTGTGTAACGCCCGACATGCGCAGTAGACACTGCTGCGCGTGTGGCAGTCATGCGCAGTACAGACTGCCCGTGCCATGGCTGGTACAGAGCTGGGCGCTCCGAAGGAGCGTCCAGCTCTGTATCAGCAGTGGCGCGGGCAGTCTCCGATGCGCGTGACTGCCCCGCGACCGGCTGCCAGAGGCACTGTGGCCCGTGTAACGGGCTGTTCAACTAGTATGAAATATTCAAACCTTTCTAGATACAAAAATGTAAAATTAGGTACCAAGTTAAACTGCGTTAGTGGCTAGTAAAAGATACTTAATGCACCTTGCCATGATCATGCTGGTAAACCAGAGATACAATGCAACTGATTTGTAGTTGTGGGGCTTATATATTAACGCACAAGTGTGTAAATGAGGGGCAAAACAAGGTGGGATGGTGTTTCTTAATACATATGAACCATTTGCAAACCTTTTTCCTTGAAATGTGCCCTACTGTGTCACATGACTGTTCAAACATTAAATGGTATGTTCAAAACCAAGTTATACTACAATTTAAAAAGTATAGATCTATATTAGGAAAATAAAATTGCACCTGGCATATAGAACACATGCACATATAAAGTGGATCTCTTACTCTAGGACAAATTAACTAAAACAACTTCAGTGATTCTGAAAAATCTTTCAAAATCTCCTATATTTTATATCCGTATTGTTGCATTTCTAAAACTAGGTTTTGGTTAGCTTATATTTATAGATTTTGCTAATTAAACCATAATGTGCAGTCACTTCCTGTCTTAGCCACACATTAACCCCTTAATGACCTCCTGATCCGGCAGGGGGCGACCATTAATGACTCAGGCGCTTTTTTCTTGTGCTCTATGATAGCAGAGTGGCGTGCAGCCACACTGCTATCCCAGAATTCCATGACGTGCCAGGAACGTCACCAGTCCTTAATGTTCGGACCAGCGTGACTGTCTTGGCACATCACACATCAAGAAGGGATTAAAGAAAATGAAAAACTGTCTCTACGTTGTGTAAGACCTTTGTCTGCAGTACAAATAGTTTTTGGAAAATTAACCTGTATTTTGGTGGTACACTGTGGCAATTTTTGGTAATTACTTTATGTTATAGGCCAATATTGTACTTTGTTATGAATGAATCTAGGCAGAAGCCACACATTTCTAACATGGTATGAAACATCATGAACACAAAGGTGTGATGTTTGGCTCCACCCACCAATTATATCATACTTCCATTCCATAGGAAATTACCAGAGTGATCAGCATTTTTTTTATATGCAAACAGGCAGGCTCAACAGGGTAAATATCTTCTGTATCAAAATTAGAGGTGGGGCCTTACATATAAAGGCAAACATTATCAGTTCTGCAATGCACCAACTACACTGTAATGGACAAATGAAGGTTACCAAAATTGCCATTTAGTTATGCAGTAATTTTAACTCCTTGAATGCTAAATACAACTTCATGTCGATAAGGCATAGGAGACCTCTCTTTCATTCAGTGGGTTAAAGCCTAATTTAAATCAGTAGGTGTCTGTATCTGTCTCCTGTGGTGCAAGTGGGTTTCTCCAAAATTGCTGTACTTTAGAAATAACGTCCATTTTGTCCCTATGCCTTATGATCATGCATATCACACATACTCCTTCTCCCTAAATATGACACTTGTAAGGGCTGTACGTTCAAAGTAAAACTGGAGCAATTCTGGGCAAACCAATTGCACTCTAGGGAAGACCTAGCATTCAAAGGGTTAAAACCCCCATATAAAATCAATGGTTATTTTTAGTTCTCCCCTATAGTGCAAATGGTTTGTACCAGAACTCCTCCATTTTTCTATTGAACAGATGGTCCTAAGGATACGGATAAAATAAAGAGGAAACTATTATGAAAACATGTGTTTGTAATGTAGTCTTGTTTAAACCACACAATGTGTGTCTGTTTCCCATTAAAAGGACATTGTTGTCAATATAGAAAATATATATATTGCAGGGGGATGTTTTATTCAAAATGTATTGCATTCAAAATGTATTCGAAATGTATAGACGCAGTACCTCCATGTCTGAAATGTTATGGTGGCGCTGTTGCTTCAGCAGTTTATGAACAGCTAGTGCCAGTAACAATAATCCTCCATAGGATGATGTAGTAAGGATGTTGCATCACAGGAGACCTTTTCTAAAATGCCTATTGATTTATGTTGGGAAGAGTATAAAATGCCCATTTAAATCCATGGAAAGTATTATGAGTCCCCTATGGTACAACTAATTTGCAGGCAAATGCCTCCAAGTCTTCTAATCACTTCAGCCTCACTGGACCTTAATCTTCAAGAGAAAGAGGCACAATTATGGAGCAAACCAACTGCACCAAAGGGATGTAAATGAAAATTCTCATTTATTTAAATGAGGCTTTTAAACCCTGTGAAGAAATATATTGAAGACTCTTGGTATTCAAGGCATTATATGTCCCATTTAAACCAATGAGAATCTGGGGAACTTTCATATTCCCCCATGATGCAGCTGGTTTGCTTGTACCTCTTTAGCATGATGTATAAGGCCCTGTCTGGGAAACCAGCTGCCCCTCACTGACAAGGCCTGAACAAAGCTGAGACACACATCTGGATTTGCTGGTGTTCCTGTGCAGAGGGAACTTGGCTGTCATTTCAGAATTAGACTGCCCTTTTGGGCAGTATTTGTCTAATATGCTCATAGAAATTTTACCTTTGTATTACACTAGAGAGTTAAAATGTGATGCTTCTAAATGGTGACAAGCCATTGAAAAAGCAATGTTTTCTTTTGTTCATCCTCAGCTCCTCTCACACACTTTGATTTGGTTTGTGCAGTATATATGGCTAACAGTTTGTTAGGTGGTTTTAAAACTAGCTGGTGGGCTGGAGTGAATACAGACAGATTTGTATTGATTGGTTACAGTATACCTACAATTGGTTAATTGATAAAGAACACTGCAGTTTCATAGTTTCGTTTACACATTATAAATTAAATAAATTAAATAGATATGAAAAATACATTCAGGAATATTTTTAATTAATAATGTTTAAACACGTTTATATTACAAATTTGGTTTGGATATTTAATCATTTCAAAATATAAAAATATATGGTCACAAAACAGAATCACTTTTGTTACTCAACATCAGGGCTGTCCAAGTTCAGTCCTCAAGGGCCACCAGCAAGCCAGGAATTAAGGATTTCCCTGATTTAGCTCAGGTGAGTCAGTTAAAATGAATGATCCACTGATTGGTTCACCTGTGTTAATCAGGGGAATCCTTACATCCTGGCCTGTAGGTGGCCCTTCAGGACTGAACTTGAACAGCCCTACTCTACATCTTGGGTGGTACCTGTCATTGAAATCAATGGCAAGCCCTAGTGATTGTTGTCCAAGGGATAGCAGTTGGATAAGTTGCGCTCTGAGTCTTCTACAATGGTTTTATAACATGCAGCGCTAAGATTAATAAATTACTGTTCAGCAGTTCAAAAGATATTGAAGCTTAAAGGAGCAGTAAACTTTTTTTTATGAAAAAATATTTATTGTAGGGATTTTCCTATTGAGTAAAATAAGGGTACTCCCACTGCCGAGAGATTTATATTTCCAGAGTTATTACAGTTTAAACCCATGTTTTTTTTTACATTAGCAGTGTCCTCTAGTGGTCAAATTCTAATTAGATTTCCTGTTAGATTCTAATGGAGAGGAAAGTCATAAAAGTCAGAGACATACAGTTCTCCATAGAATGTGATAGAAACTGCCTGTCACTTCCTGTCAGTTAGAACTATCAGGAAGTAAACACAGTAAATTCACTTCCTGGTTATTTAACCCCTTAAGGACCGGTGCGCGCAGGAGCAGCAGCACTTGAGGACCACAGGGCTTTTTTTTGCAATTCCGGTTCAGGGCTTCCGGAGCGGCGTAGAGCCACGCCGGGAGCCCTGAACTCCATGACATACCAGGACCGTCAGTGGTCCTTAAGTGCCAGACTGCCGTGATGGTCCTGGTACAGCAATTGTCCTTAAGGGGTTGAACTGCTATAAATTTTGAATAAAACATCTGACAGCGATGGGAGTGACCTTGTTTTATTCTGTAAAATATGCTCTGTAAAATATGTTTTCATAAAAAATGTTTACTGCTTCTTTAAATGACCCCCTCCTGCCCCTTCTGGCCACATCACGTTGCCTGTGAGCGTGGTCAGGATGGAGAGCGGCAAGGGACAAACTTCAGTAAGCAAAACGAAAATCCTGCCCTCCTTCATCAAGGGAGGAAGTGTTTTCCTTATACTTACTCACTAATGTTTGTCCCTCGCTGCATCTATCCGGTCCCAGGACCGGATTGAGGATTCAGTGGGAGTTGGCCACAAGGGGCGGGAGGGGATAATTTAAGCTTCAATATCTTTTGAATTACTGAACAGTAAGTTATTAAACTTAGCACTGCATGTTATAAAAAAATTGTAGAAGACTTGGAGCGCAACTTTATTATAGGCATTTCTATTCCTTTAATCTTGTGTTTCCTATTACAAAAGTAGGACCGAATAGTACATTTCATTACTTTTAGTATGTACAAAGTTGTCTGTATTACTACAAAGATTTACCTACATATGGCTGATATTGATCTGTGGACAGGGTAAATTAACATTTATCACAATTATAAGTACAGAAAATCAAACTTCTTTCTCCCCACAAAGTGGTGTGATAAGAGCCTATTCTTCTGTTAGTGGACACATTAAAAAAATCTATGTCTTCATACGGAGGCTGAAATCACTGCATTAAAATAATATAAATTGACTACTACTTAACTCATGAGCCTAAGCAATAAGCATTACTCAGGTAAAAAAAAAATCACATTTGTAATTGAATTAAATAGGCTTTAAAAATACTGATGTGGACAGAAGACTAAATTGATGCTCTATTAATAATTCTAAATCATTGTGCACTTTGTGCCAAGAAGTGTTGACAATAACCACTTCAAGGTCACTGTCAATGTGGTAAGTCATTACCAAATAAAATATGGCTTAATTGAAGCAAACTCAGCAAGGAGCTACATTATTTTAAGTGAACATTGTAATATAACTCCAAGAAGAATTACTAATCTCCACTCTCGGTGACAACGAAATGGATGAAGAGGTGCTTTGCAACTTTCTTCCTCTGATCTTCCACAATTAAATATGGAAATAAATGCAGGGAAGAATTAAAAGTCTTAGAGTGCATCCATCCAGGCACTAATGGATTGCCTTCCAATATGGCTGCACACAGGTTGTTCACAGTGTGTTTCCAGCAGCAGCTCATTTATCAATGTCAGTACACTAGAAGCAGTTGGAGAATTGATCTTGCCTAAAAAAATGCAGCTGTTTCTTGCTTTAAATGGAGATTATACATCTGTACACAGATACTGCAAATGTACATGCCTTTATGTATGACACTTACGCATGTTGATAACAGATGAGAGTATCTGGGTCTGGACTGAGTTTTCTTATCTGATTTCCATTCTAAACAATGCAATTTGTATATAAGAGAGATGTTTTCATATTTATCTGTATAACATGCCTGAGGAAGATACCTGAGATGTCTTGAAAGTTTGCATCTTAAATCTGTTTAGTTAGCCAATAAAGGTGTCAAAGACTATATCTGCCTCATGTACTTACGCATAAATGCTCCCAAAAATTAGTATTTCATAAGCAACTTATAGCCATATAAACCCAAAGATGAGCATTTCTGGAATTCCCATTGATAAAGCTTTTTACACCCCCCCCCCCCCAGGAATGCTGGAGAGTATGTCAAAGAATTGCAAAATAATATGTTTCAGACCACTATAGCATTTAATTGGTGAAAAGCCCTATTAAAATCAATGAGAATTTTTATTTGTACAAATTGTTTTGCCCAAGAGCGGAATTTTTCATTGTGCGCATGGTCATAAGTCTGTTCTTACTGGACGAGTCAGAGATTAGCAAACAAACCAAGATAGGTTTTATATGCTAATTCTACAAAGCCAGTGACAAAAATGGATAGTGCTGTTCAAATAAACAAATAGAAATAAATTAAAAAAAATTGTTTTAATAAGTTTACATTTAATATATCATGATTCACATAAATAGAGACAATATATATAACATAGTGAATATTCTTTTCCTTTGGTTGATAAAAAACAGAGGACTCATACGGTGTTATGCATAAAGTGTGATAAGCAGTTTATAAAGTGGAGATGACTTCTCCAGTGATATCACTACTATAATGACTATGTTATTCTTTAGGACCTGTGCACTAAGATCTATCAAGTTGGAATAATCTTAATGCCTTGACTCCATAGTATTAGATAGAATTTGGAGAAGTGATATCACTGGAGAAGTTATCTTTACTGTATCACCTCTTCATCACACCCTAATGCATCTCTCCCCAAGATTTTAGTATGCTCTTTATCTTACCTTAGTGTATAACCCCCAAGGTGGGAGATGCACTAAAGTGTGTTAAAAGGATAGTAATATCTCATAATAAAAGCAGCTCTAATTAATCATCATAGTATTTGGACTTTGGAGAGTGTTATTTCAATTCTGTAAGAGTTGTAGTTCAAGAGTAATTCAATGACAAAGTATCCCCCTCCCGCCCCTTTTACTAATGTAACACTGCTCAGCCAGAGCAGAAGGGAGGTGCCCAGGTAGATTGCAGAAAGGGACAATCTTCAATTGAAAAACTTGTCAAGGGGGG
Source organism: Rhinophrynus dorsalis (assembly GCA_037306005.1). Lineage (NCBI taxonomy): Eukaryota > Metazoa > Chordata > Amphibia > Anura > Rhinophrynidae > Rhinophrynus > Rhinophrynus dorsalis. The sequence continues at coordinate 218,024,299 of CM074718.1, read as the reverse complement.
CAGGGCTTTCATTGTTCTCATAGGAAGAAGATTGTCCCCTGCTGTTATCTGTCTGGTCTATGGACAGTATTCCACATCTGAGAAGAGATGGCTTACACTAGGTAAAAGGGGCGGGAGGGGAAACTTTGCTTGTGAATATCTCTCAAACCATAAAAGTTTGAGAGATAAGACTTATATCGTTCTTCATGTTTTTTTAATGCCTAAAAAATAAAATAAAGATAAAACTATTACTATCCCTTTATTAAACTGAAGATAACTTCTCCAATGATATAACTTCTATTCCTATGTTATTCTGCAGAGTCTATACACTAAGCATAGGCTCCATAAAATAACATAGAAATTGGAGAAGTTATATCATTGGAGAAGTTATCTTCAGTTTAACACCTCTTTAACACACTTTAGTACATCTCCCACCTTGGGGGTTATACACTAAGGTAAGATAAAGAGGTGATAAAGCAGATATGACATCTTCAGTGATATCACTTCTCCAGTTTCTATATTATTCTATAACACATTTGCACTAAGATCTTCAAAGTTGGGGAAATCTTAGTTCATTGGCTGCATAGAATAATATACAAATTGGAGAAGTGATATCACTGGAGAAGTCACCTCCACTTTAGTGCATCTCCCCCCTCCCCAGGAACCTAAACTCTCTTAAACAAAAAGCATCCACAGTGTAATCTTCCTTCTCATCTCTTTGTTCTACTACTAACCTAAATTCTCTTGTCCATGGATATAACACATCAATAAATTATTCTTTAGATCAATATGCTTCTCTCTACCTTTAAAACTCCCGTCCCCAGAATCCTAAACCCTGACTGAATTCATCAACCTGTATGTCTACATCTGTTGTTGAGCTGCAGAATGTCTCTGGTAAAAGTCTCAATTTGTTTGCCAATATCAAACATTATATATTCATCCTGTACTGTTTTATCACAGCTCTCACCCAGGCTAAACAAACAACACCACTTTTCTAAACTAATCACCACTCTAACCTAAGTTGCTACTTTAACATTTTTAGATTCCCTCCTCAAAGTCACAGTCTTAAGCTGTTCCTCTTTCTCCAATACTCCAAAAGACTTTGCTGACATTGTAAAAAAATAAGGTGCAGTCCATTCACTAAACCATACCCCCACACCACTCCTCCAGCCCCCATGATTCCTAGCTCACCCCAACTCCTTCACTTCTCCTACAGAGGATCAAGTATAGCTGTTACTTTCCCCATCCACACCCACTACATGCCTCCTGGATCCCATGCCCTCTCACCTTATCAAGTATCTTGTAGCTACTCTTGTTCCCAGCTTTACTAATATACTGTTTCCTTCATCATTCAAATATGTAACAGTCACACCTATAATCAAAAATCATACCATGACACCACCCATCTTTCACAATACAGTCTAGTTTTTCTCCTTCCCTTTGCATCTAAGATCTGGATCACCTTGTATGCCCACTCTTAATCTCTTTCCTCAATTCCAGCTCTCTTTTTGACCCATTACAGTCAGGTTTTCATTCCAACTACTCCACAGAAACAGCCCTGACAAAAGTTTCTAATGACCTTCACACAGCAAAGGACAAAGGTCAGTATAGTATACTAATCCTACTAGACCTCTCTGACACCTTTGACACTGATGATCACGCAGTACTAATGGACACAATATACTTCTATGGCTTCTATGAACCAGCTCTGGAATATATTGCATCCTATCTCTCGAACCGTACTTTAATTGTTTCTTTTGATAATACCTTCTCTTCTCCACATGACCTCTAAGTGGGTTTACTACAGGGATTAGTCCTGGCACTACTTATGTTTTCTCACTATACCTTCTTACTTGGTGACATTATTTAATCGCTTTAACCCTTCGAGTGCCAGAGGGGTACACAGCGCATTGCAAAGCACTTCAAACAGACAACACAAGTCTAACTCTTCCCCTAACCTCAATCCAACTGCACAGTCCCAAGTCACTCAGTGTTTCATGGCAAATATTTACTGAATGGCCCACCTCCATCTTAAACTAAACATGGCCAAGACAGAACTTACTGTATTTCCTCATAAACTCTGCCCCAACCCTTTTCTCCATCATAGTTGACAATTCATAGCCAAAGCATGCTGTCTTGGTGTTATACTCGATTTCCCCTTGACACCCCCCCCCACATATACAAGCTGTCACCAGATATAAAGCCCTTCCTCTGTATATCAACTGCCAAAAATCTCACTCTGACCCTCATTCTCTCTAGACTAAATTATTAAACATTCTTATGTTTAAGACACATCTCTCTCATTCTCTCCCCATATTAACACCATCGCTAAATCCTGTCACTTTCTCTTGCATAACATTGCTAAAATCCGTCCCTTTCTCTGTTCCTCCACAGCTAAAATTCTTATACAAGCATTCATCCTTTCCCGCATGGACTAATGCAACCTTCTGCTATTTGGCGTTCCTGCCTCCCATCTCCATCCATTTCAATCCATACAGAATGCTGCAGCACAAATTACTCTTTTGTCACATTGGTTTGTCACTGCCCTGCTCCTCCTCAAATCTCTCCAATGGCTGCATATCAAACTCAGAATATCTTACAAAATCTTACTTCTCTCATTCCAGACCCTTCTCTCCTCTACTCCTTCTTACATTTCCATTCTGATCTCCTGCTATAACCTATCCCAACACTTACATTCAGCCAATGACTGTCTTCTCTATGCTCCTTTTGTGTCTACAGCCCTCTCATGTATCAAACCTTTTTCTCTCATTGCTCCGAACCTATGGAATGCTCTACCTCCCACCCTGCACCATTGCAACTCTCTGATGGCATACAAGTCACGCTTGATAATACACCTCCTGGATAAAACCTCAATGTGCTAGAAGGCACTGATGTTGTAACACGAACGTGCGTGTGCCCTATCATCACCAGAACTCGAGCACTGTATTCAGCACTTGACCCTTATGTACTCTGCGTGTCTCCCATTACCACTTTAGATTGTAAGCTTTTGGGCAGGGACCTCACACCCAGTGTTTCACTCTACAAAGCACTTGTAAGCCTATATTGTCTAAAGCCTTAAATTGTAAAGTGCTGCGTACACCTGTGGCACTATATAAATAAAACATATTCATTCAACATAGAGGGAAGAAAAGTTCCCTTTGAATTACATGGGGATTTTAACCACCTGATCTCAAGAGCAGTCTCCAAGGCATTGTGAAGCATTGTGCATAAAAGCCCCATTTAAATGAATGTGGGTTTTTATTTATTCCCTGTAGAGTAGTTGGTTTGCCCCCTGAATTGCACCACTTATTTCTCAGGACACTATGTAGCATCCCCTTGTTCTTTTTTTCTTTCGTCTCTACGTATTGTGAGTCTGTGGTTGGTGTTGGGAGGATAGACACCTGTATGTTGGTGAGATCTGTTGTGTGTGGGGGGGTCTTCTGTGTTTCTGGGGATGGTGGCAACCTGCAGAGACTTAGAAAGCTTTTTGTTGGTTTGTGAAGGCCGGGAAAGGTAAAACCTCACTAGAGGAGAAGTAGGGGAGAGACCTGGCTGAGGGATACAGACACCTATAGAGGAGGGAGAAAGAGTGTGTTTGTGGCTGTGTGGTGGGGAAGAGACTTGTGGATGAACAAAGATGTACAAACTAATGTTGAGCGAGCGTGCTCGGCCGATGCTCGGATCGGCTCGAGCATCGCTCTGCTCGGCACATGGCGGTACTCGTACGAGTACCGCCATGTGCTCGCCCGACATGTTCGGGTTGCGGGGATCTGTGCCGGAAGAGGCACAGATCCGAAGACGCTCCGCTGGACCACCAGGGAATGGAGGTACAGGGGCATTGCGGAGATGAAGGGGGCATAGCGGAGATGAAGGGGGACATTGTGGAAGAGGGGCATAGACTCTATGCCCCTCTTCCACAATGTCCCCCTTCATCTCCGCTATGCCCGTCTGTCACAATGTGCCCCTTCATCTCCGCTATGCCCCTCTTCCACAATGTCCCCCTTCATCTCCTCTATGCCATAGAGGAGATGAAGGGGGACATTGTGGAAGAGGGGCATAGCGGAGATGAAGGGGGACATTGTGGAAGAGGGGCATAGAGTCTATGCCCCTCTTCCACAATGTCCCCCTTCATCTCCGCTATGCCCCTCTTCCACAATGTCCCCCTTCATCTCCTCTATGGCATAGAGGAGATGAAGGGGGACATTGTGGAAGAGGGGCATAGCGGAGATGAAGGGGGACATTGACCAGGCACCCTCCGCTCATCAGAGCAGGGGGTGCCTGGTTTGATGCTCGAGTGCTCCCATTCATTTGAATGGGGCTCGGGTGCTCGGCCGAGCACTCGAGCAGCAGGGGGTGCTCGGTCAGAGCACCCGAGCACCCGAGCATCGCGGTGCTCGCTCAACACTAGTACAAACACATTGGTGGAGAGGTAGGGGGAGAACTATAAGACAAGAAAAAGTTGGACAGAGACCTGACTAGGGTAGAGTTGGGGAGAATGTTAGACAGTCCTGGATGAGGAAGTTAGAGACCTATGGATGGAGTTGGGAAAGGTTAAGCTGATCTCTTTGACACCTGATTGTGAGTGGCAGAAGGCCTGACTGTGGGGGAATGCCTGAGTTTAAGAGATGGGAAATCAATAGATCATGACTGGGGACAGTGGATGTGGGACAAGGCTAAGGTGTCAGGAAGTGTGTGTGTGTGGTTATGTGACTACCAGTGGGACAAGGCTAAGGTGTCAAGCAGTGGATGTGTGATTATGTGGCTATCAGTGGGACAAGGCTAAGGTGTCAGGAGATGACAGCTTCAAAGCAGATAAGTTAATTGAAATGGCAGAGCAATTGATTCATTAGTGCCATGGGGATGACAATGTGGGAATACATGGGTATTTTGGGTGTTTCAGGTGTTCCATTCCTCCGTGTCTTGTTTCTCGCCATGTACAAACAAGACACAGACAAAATCAAATAAAAATTTGCTGATTTTCCTGGGTGTGTCTTAGGGTGGCATTTGGGACTCTTTCACACAGAGGTCCTAAGGAAGGAGTAGTTTGTTCATGGGTGTGCACTAAAGCATTTATATGTGCTAGACTTGTGCAGAGCAAAAATTTTCGGTAAAATTAGATTTCAGGCTAATTTTTTTTTCCCATTCGGAGAATCCGAATTTCGGACCAGACCTGCTCGACTTGGAAGAAATGTGAAAAAAAAAGTAAAATATTCAATAAAAAATTAAAATTAAACAAATAAAAATAAAAAAATACATTAAACTAAATTAATAATAATATTAAATCTCTAATGAGACAGGAAGGGGTATTTTATAAACACCTACACACTTATATATGTATTTGTCACATCAAATTAACCCCTTATGGACCCATGACGGTCCTGTACCGTCATGGGTTGTTATCCCCTTAACGACCCATGACGGTCCAGGACCGTCAAGGCTTAACCCCTTCAGTGCCAGAGGCTCGGGCCATTTCCTGAACCCTGCAGGCCAGACACTTTTTCAACATTTTTGCTATCCTTCCGTTTAGGCTTGATTTCCTCTGGGGATTTTTAGTTACATATGGAAAACTATATATTGTTTTTTTCAGAACGAATTGAGCTTTCTTGTGATACCTTACATGAAGAGAATTTTACATCGTGCAAAAAGCTATGATGTCATAATGACAAAAAAAAGTGAAAATTTACTCATTTTGCTAAAATCACATACTATGTATCAAAAATATTTACCTTGATTGAAAAAGTTTCAATTATTTGAAAAAGCCTCGAGTCCCCTGAGTAAAAAAATACCAAATTTGTATAGTTTTACCTACGTCCATGGCTAGCGTAGAGCCCTAATCACCAGCAGCGCAAAATGACATTTTCAACTTTATAAACTAATATGCGCATTCTAGGGTTTTTGTGGTAAAACTACCCTAAAACAGTGGAATAACTATATAAAACTATATATTTCGGAAAAGTAGACAACCTGCCGCATCTAATGAGGGGTAACTTGCCTTCTTACCCCAAGCCTGGTGTGCACAAATGCCTCCAGAAGATGGCGCTAATGAAAAAAAAGGCATTTTCTTACATTTCTGCCCCTTCAAATGTACTGAAATTTGTGAAAACCATGGCATTTCCAACTGTATTCATTAGCTAGTGCTCTTAGGAGAAAAATGACACCCCATTGGTATGAGTTTAACTACCTCAGGGGGCGTTAGAAGTGCAAAATGACACCTACTACAACCTCAAATTTTTCTAACATTTTCTCAAACATTACTTGTCAGTACACAAATGGTTATAACAACTACAGAAGTGAAGAAAGGGTACACAAACCATACCATTTTGAAAAGAAGACACCCTGCCGCATCTAATGATGGGTGACTTGCCTTGTTACCCCAAGCCTGGAGTGCACAAATGCCTCCAGAAGGTGGCACTAATGAAAAAAAAAGGCATTTTCTTACATTTCTGCCCCTTCAAATGTACTGAAATATGTGCAAACCATGGTATTTCCAACTGTATTCATTAGCTAGTGCTCTTAGGAGAAAAATGACACCCCATTGGTATGAGTTTAACTACCTCAGGGGTCGTTAGAAGTGCAAAATGACACCTACTACAACCTCAAATTTTTCTAACATTTTCTCAAACATTACTTGTCTGTACACAAATGGTTATAACAACTACAGAAGTGAAGAAAGGGTACACAAACCATACCATTTTGAAAAGAAGACACCCTGCCGCATCTAATGATGGGTGACTTGCCTTGTTACCCCAAGCCTGGAGTGCACAAATGCCTCCAGAAGGTGGCACTAATGAAAAAAAAAGGCATTTTCTTACATTTCTGCCCCTTCAAATGTACTGAAATATGTGCAAACCATGGTATTTCCAACTGTATTCATTAGCTAGTGCTCTTAGGAGAAAAATGACACCCCATTGGTATGAGTTTAACTACCTCAGGGGGCGTTAGAAGTGCAAAATGACACCTACTACAACCTCAAATTTTTCTAACATTTTCTCAAACATTACTTGTCTGTACACAAATGGTTATAACAACTACAGAAGTGAAGAAAGGGTACACAAACCATACCATTTTGAAAAGAAGACACCCTGCCGCATCTAATGATGGGTGACTTGCCTTGTTACCCCAAGCCTGGAGTGCACAAATGCCTCCAGAAGGTGGCACTAATGAAAAAAAAAGGCATTTTCTTACATTTCTGCCCCTTCAAATGTACTGAAATATGTGCAAACCATGGTATTTCCAACTGTATTCATTAGCTAGTGCTCTTAGGAGAAAAATGACACCCCATTGGTATGAGTTTAACTACCTCAGGGGGCGTTAGAAGTGCAAAATGACACCTACTACAACCTCAAATTTTTCTAACATTTTCTCAAACATTACTTGTCTGTACACAAATGGTTATAATAACTACAGAAGTAAAGAAAGGGTACACAAACCATACCATTTTGAAAAGAAGACACCCTGCCGCATCTATTGATGGGTGACTTGCTTTGTTACCCCAAGCCTGGAGAGCACAAATGCCTCCAGAAGGTGGCGCTAATGAAAAAAAAAGGCATTTTCTTACATTTCTGCCCCTTCAAATGTACTGAAATTTGTGCAAACCATGGCATTTCCAACTGTATTCATTAGCTAGTGCTCTTAGGAGAAAAATGACACCACACTGGAATGAGTCGACCTACCTTAGGGGTGCCAGAAGCACATCACTACACCTACCTGTTTGCTTCTTCGAAAATGGCGGCTTGTACTAAAATGTCCATAACTGTTAGAGACATGAAGGAAAGGTATAAAAGGTATACCATTTTGGAAAGTAGACATTCTCCCGCATCAATTGAGGGGTCACTTGCCTTTCTACCCCCTGGGCTGAAGTGCACAAATATTTCCAAAAGGTGGCGCTATGGGAATAAATACATGTTTTTTTACATTTCCACCACTTCAAAGATACTAAAATCTTTGAAAACCATAACATTTCCTGCTGTATTCAGTACCTGCTACCAACATGAGAAAAATGGTAGCCTATTTGTGTGGGTTAACATAGAATATGTGGGTGCTAGGAACACGTACGTAAACCTGACACTTTTGTTTTTGAAATTATCTGCTTGCACTAAAATGGTTATAACCATAATAGATATGCAGAAAAGGTAGAGAAACAATGCCATTTTGGAAAGAAAACATCCTTCCGCATCTAATGAGGGGTCACGTGCCTTCTTACCCAAAGGCTGGTATGCACAAATGCTTCCAGGAGGTGGCGCTAGTGAAAAAAAAAGGCATTTTCTTACATTTCTGCCCCTTCAAATGTATGGAACTTTGTAAAAACCATGGAATTTTCAACTGCATTCATTAGCTAGTGCTCTTAGGAGTCAAACGACACCCCATTGATATGAGTTGACCTACCTTAGGGGGTGCTAGAAGTAGAAAACTACACCTACTACAACCTCTGATGTTTCTAACATTTTCTCAAACCTGACTTGCCTGTACGAAAATGACTATAACACCTTCAGAATTGAAGAAAAGGTAGATAAACCATACCATTTTGGAAAGAAAACAACCTGCCGCATCTAATGAGGGGTCACTTGCCTTCTTACCCCAATACTGGTGTGCATAAATGTTTCCAGAAGGAGGCGATATAGGAAAAAAATTGCATTTTTTTACATTTCTGCCCCTTCAAATGTATGGAGCGCTGTGAAAACCATGGAATTTTCAACTGCATTTGTTTGCTAGTGCTCTTAGGAGTCAAATGACACCCCATTGGTATGAGTTGAACTACCTTAGGGGGTGCTAGAAGTAGAAAACTACACCTACTACAACCTCTGATGTTTCTAACATTTTCTCAAACCTGACTTGCCTGTACGAAAATGACTATAACACCTTCAGAATTGAAGAAAAGGTAGATAAACCATACCATTTTGGAAAGAAGACAACCTGCCGCATCTAATGAGGGGTCACTTGCCTTTTTACCCCTAAGTTAGTTGGCACAACTATTTCCAGAATGTGGTGCTACAGGAAAAAATAAAATTTTGTTTTACACATCAGTCACTTCAAAGATACTAAAATGGTTCAATGGCGTGGGATTTCCTAGGAGGACTTCTTGCCAGCCTAAGAAAAATGGTACCCCACTGCTGTGGGTTGACATACCAATTTACGCTACAGGAGCGTAGCTACCAGTGAAACAGAAATGGTAAAGCAAACCGTGTATGTGTGATTTTATGGCTAACAGATGAAAGAAGCTAGGGCGTCAGCCGGTGTACGTGCGGACCTGTGACTACAAGTGTAACAAAGTATGTGGGAGGGTGAGGGATTAGGCAGTGTGTGTGGGTATGAGCAGAGGAGCAAGGATGGTGGGGCAGTGTTTGATAGTGTGTATGGGAGATCTGTGACTACCAGTGTTGATAAAAAGTCCTGTGTGTGCCACAGGAAGGGGGTCGGCATTGAACTCCCCTCCTAGTGGCACACACAGGGTTAATTTGTGGTTTAATTTTTTTTTTTTTTATTATATACCTCATTGAGGGGCATAAGGACCCCCTGATCCCTCCCCAATGAGGTCTTAGTAAAAAAATATATATATATGTCCACAAACAGGGGACCCGGAGAGTGCCACAGGGGTCTCCAGCGCATTGCAAAGCAATGCATTGGACCCTTCTGGCACTCAGAGGGTTAATTTTTTTTTAATCATTACTTGGTAATCAGAGCTTGTTGGGGGGCCATCAGGACCAATCATGAAGGCCCCCCAACAATCTCTGATAACGAAGTAATGATAAATGCCCTGTGTGTGCGCCACAGAAGGGGGGCTGCATTGGCCCCCCTTGTGGCACACACAGGGTTAATTTTTTTTTCTTTACTTTTTTTTTTATTATGGACCTCATTGGTGGGTATCAGGACCCCTCTGATTCCCCCCAACGAGGTCTTAAAAAAAAAAAAAAAAAAAGGAATCAAAATAAATGTCCCTGTGAGTGCCAAAGGGGTTTCCAGCGCATTGCAAAGCAATGCATTGGACCCTTCTGGCACTCAGAGGGTTAATTTTTTTTTTTATTATTACTTTGTAATCAGAGCTTGTTGGGGGGCCATCAGGACAAATCCTGATGGCCCCCCAACAATCTCTAGTAACAAAGTAATGATAGAAGCCCTGTGTGTGCCACAGGAGGGGGGGGGTGCATTTGACCCCCCCCCCGTGGCACACACAGGGTTAAAAAAAAATTTTTTATTTTTTTTTTTAATAATAGACCTCATTGAGGGGCATCAGGATCCCCCCTGATCCCCCCAATGAGGTCTTTAAAAAAAAAAAAAAAAAAAACCCAAAGAAAAGACCCTGTGAGTGCTACAAGGGTCTCCAGCACATTGCAAAGCAATGTGCTGGGGACCACTGCGGCACTCACAGGGTTAGTTTTTTTTTTTGTTTTTTTTTTTTATTTTATTTTTTATATATTCAGACCTCGTGGGGGACATCAGGACCCCTCCTGGTGTCCCCCAAGTAATTGATCTCCCAGCCGATAGGCTGGGAGACCAATTTGGCGACTGCAGGAGAGCAGAAGCTCTCCTGCCCTTCACTCCTACCACCGGTAGGAGTGAATGGGACCGGGGAAACTTCCCCAACGTCATCAGTGACATGTCACTGATGACGTTGTGAGGCTTCCCCCGGTCCCGCCCACTCCTACCCGGAAGTTCGGGTAGGAGAGATGGAAGAGGAGAAGCTGCGCTTCTGCTGCGCTTCTCCTCTTCCTTTATTGATCTCCCAGCGCGATCGGCTGGGAGATCAATAACAGGGGAGACATGAGGAGTGATCCTCATGTCCCCCCACGATTGCCCACCTTTTTTTTTTTTAAAATGCGGTCACTGCATGCCGGTTATACCGGCTCATGCAGTGACCGCATTTTAGTGGGTACATTGTACGAGCTTGGCACAGTGGGTACAGCTGTCCAAACTCGTACAATGTACCCACTTGGCACTCAAAGGGTTAAATGATAGCAGAGTGCCTCCGTGCACGCTGCTATCATTAATTCCAGGCTAAGACTGAGCGCTCCGAGACCAGGGCATTCAGTCTCAGCCCTTCTTGCTTGTGCCGGTTCATGTGATCGCCATAGCAGCGATCACATGTACCAGCATAGTGAGAGACAGAGGCAGCACGCAAAGCATGCTGTCTCTGCGTTTCTCTTCTACCTCTGTCTCCCTTGCTATCAAAGTAAGGGAGACAGAAGTAGAGAGGAGACACCAAGTGGCAAATGAGAATACAGCAGCTGGGGGTATTAACCCCTTCACTGCTGGTGCCAGAGGCTTGCTAAATGCAGGTCAATTTCTGACCTGCAATGATACTTTTTTTTTTTTTTTTTTTTAACACAACACACTTTTTTTAAAAAAAAAAAAAAAGATATTTTATTTTTTTTTTTTAAATAATCTTATTAAACAATTTTGGAAGTGTGATTGTTGTGGAGCTATGTAATACACTTATACATATCACCAAATGTCAGGGATAAAAAAGTGACAAAATAGGGTAGGAAAAAGGGACATGGGGATTTTCACCCAAGGGGGAGACAGTGGCCACTTTAAACTGCACATTTTGTAGGTATGACTGACCAGTCATACCTTTCATGCAGTCGCCATAAAAATGTAACCCTTTGTGCCCAATTGATCCCAAGAGAAAAAACAAAAATGGGGTTTTTTTTTACATTTTTTTTACCTTTTTTTTAATTTTAATAAAGTAAATGGTGGGTTATCCATATAATTAGGGTATCAAAAGAAAGCCCTATTTGTGCTTAAAAAACAGTATATAATTTATGGGGGTGGAATAAAAGGGAAAACACTGTTGAACAAAGACATAGTCAAAAAGGTCAGAATTGCTCCGGTCCTTAACCCCTAGAGTGCCAGGTGGGTACAATGTACGAGTTTGGACAGCTGTACCCGCTGTGCCAAGCTCGTACAATGTACCCACTAAAATGCGGTCACTGCTTAAGCCGGTATAACCGGCTGGCAGTGGCCGCATTTCAGCGGATATGCAGCCTGGCACTCTTGGGAGGACATGAGGATTACTCCTCATGTCCTCCCAGGTATTGATCTCCCAGCCGATCGCGCTGGGAGATCAATATCGCCAAGGGAGAAGCTCTGAGAAACAGAGCTTCTCCCTCCGCCGCCCTCCTACCCCGAACTTCCGGGTAGGAGTGGGCGGGACCGGGGGAAACCTCCTAACGTCATCGGTGACATAGTCACCGATGACCTTAGGTGACTTCCCCGATCGCGATCACTCCTACCGGTGGTAGGAGTGAAAGGCAGGAGAGCCTTTGCTCTCCTGCAGTCGCCAGATTGATCTCCCAGCACAATCGGCTGGGAGATCAATTACTGGGGGGACATCAGAAGGTGTCCTGATGTCCCCCCACGAGGTCTGACGATAATTAAATTAAAAAAAAAAAAAAAAGAACCCTATGAGCACCGCGGGGACTTCCAGCGCATTGCTTTGCAATGCGCTGGAGACCCCATTGGCAGTCACAGGGTCCATTGTCCTGCAACACATTATTTTTAACTGTGACCTCATTGGGGGGTCAGGAGAGGTCCTGATGACCCCCCAATGAGGTCTATTAAAAAAAAAATAAAAAATAGAAAAATTAACCCTGTGTGTGCCACAGGGGGGGGGGGGTTCCAATGCAGACCCCCCCCCCTCCTGTGGCACACACAGGACTTTGGTTTGGGTTTCTTTTTTTTTTCAAAGCTTGTTGGGGGGCCCTGATGTCCCCCAACAAGCTATGAATAAAAAATAATAATAATTAAAAAAAATTAACCCTCTGTGTGACACAGGGGGTCCAGTGCATTGCTTTGCAATGCATTGGACACCCCTGTGGAAGACAAAGTGTTTCCCCCCCCCTCCTTAATTTTTACTTTATTTAGACCTCATTGGGGGACATCAGGGGTCCTGAAGCCCCCCAACAAGGTGTAAAAAAAAATTAAATAAATAGGAAAACAATGCGTGCCCCACAGGGGGGTCCAACGCAGTGCTTTGCAATGCGTTGGACCCCCCCTGTGGCACACACATTTATTTATTTTTTATTCTGTCCTTGTTGGGGGGTCATCAGAAGTAGACCTGATCCCCAACAAGGTATGAATAACAAATAATAAAAGAAAAAAAAATTAACCCTCTGCTTGCCACAGTGGGTCCAATGCATTGCTTTGGAATGCATTGTACACCCCTGTGGCGGACAAAGGATTTTTCTTTTTCTTTCCCTCATTACTTTTTATTCAGATCTCATTGTGGGGCATCAGTTCTAATGCCCTCCAATGAGGTCTACGCACATTATATTATATATATATATATATATATATATATATATATATATATATATATATATAATTTTTTTTTTTTTTGGGGGGGGAAACACCACAAAACCTGCATGTGTTACAGGTGGGTCCAATACAAGTGGTTTACAATGCGCTGGACCCCCTGTGACACATTTTTTTCCCATTATTTTTTATTCAGACATTGTTGGGGGGGCATGAGAAGTGGTACTGATGCCCCCCAATGAGGTATGAATAAAAAAATAACAGCTAAAAAAAATTAACCCTTTGTGTGCAACAGGGTGTCCAGTGCATTGCTTTTCAGTGCATAGGACACCTCTGTGGCATGCACACAAAATGCCTCCAATCCCCCCCACCACATACCCTATCCACCAGCCTAGTTCCACAGCCTACTGGCAGTCCCATTCCCCCAGTCTGACCCCCCCAGCCTGATTCCACTGCCTACTGGTAGATACAAGTGCCAGTACGCCCTGGATTCAGGCTGGGAATCAAACAGTGCATGAGGGGACTTACAATGCACACTGGTAACCACAAATCCCCCATATGCACTTACCTCCCCACAATCACCACCGCCACACTTGCTCACTGCCCACTGGTAGATATACCCACTTACACAGCCTGACCCCTTGTCTCTTCCCCGAGCTGGTTTCTCTGGCAGACAAAAGTCCTCACTTACACTGACTGACCACTTGTAGCAATAGAATCACACGTACACTGTTTGCTTCCCCATCCTTGTTCCACTGGTAGCCACGCTCCTGGCACCCAATATGGTATGTCAACCCACAGCATTGGGCACCATTTTTTGTAGGCTGGCAGGAGGTCCTCCTGGGAAATCCCATAGTGTTCAACCATTTCCATATCTTTGAAGTGACTGATTAGTAAGAAAAACATTTTTTTTCTGTAGCACCACATTCTGGAAATAGTTGTGCATTCTAACTTAGGGGTAGAAAAGCAAGTCACGGCTCATTAGATGTGGCAGGTTATCTTCTTTCCAAAATGTCATAGTTTCTGTACCCTTTCTTCACTTCTGTAGTTGATATAACCATTTTTGCACAGGCAAGCATTATTTGAGAAAATATTAGAAAAATCAGAGGTTGTTGTAGGTGTCATTTGCACTTCTAGCACCCCCTACGGTAGGTCAACTCATACCAATAGGGTGTTGTTTGACTCCTAAGAGCACGAGCTAGTGAATGCAGTTGAAAATTGCATGGTTTTCACAGAGCTCCATACATTTAAAGGGGCAGAAATGTAAAAAAATGCATTTTTTCCCTATAGTGCCACCTTCTGGAAGCATTTGGGCACAACAGGCTTGGGGTAAGAAGGCAAGTGACCCCTCATTAGATGCGGCAGGTTATCCTCTTTACAAAATGGTATGGTTTCTCTACCTTTCCTGCATATCTATAATGGTTATGACACTTTTCATGCAGGCAGATAATTTCAAAAACAAAAGTGTCAGGTTTAGGTAAGTGATCCTACCACCTACATATTGCATGTTATCCCACACAAATGGGGTAACATTTTTCTCATGTTGGTAGAAGGTACTGAATACAGTAGGAAATGTTATGGTTTTCAAAGATTTTAGTATCTTTGAAGTGGTGGAAATGTAAAAAAAAACATGTATTTATTCCTATAGCGCCACCTTTTGGAAATAATTGAGCACTTCAGCCAGGGGGTAGAAAGGCAAGTGACCCCTCATGTGATGCGGGTGAATGTCTACTTTCCAAAATGGTATACCTTTTATACCTTTCCTTCATGTCGCTAACAGTTATGAACATTTTAGTACAAGCAGCCATTTTCGAGGAAGCAAACAGGTAGGTGTATTTATGTGCTTCTGGCACCCCTAAGGTAGGTCGACTCATACAAATGAGGTGTCATTTTTCTCTTAAGAGCACTAGCTAATGAATACAGTTGGAAATGCCATGGTTTTCACAAATTTCAGTACATTTGAATGGGCAGAAATGTAAGAAAATGCCTTTTTTTCTCATTAGCGCCACCTTCTGGAGGCATTTGTGCACTCCAGGCTTGGGGTAACAAGGCAAGTCAACCATCATTAGATGCGGCAGGGTGTCTTCTTTTCAAAATGGTATGGTTTGTGTACCCTTTCTTCACTTCTGTAGTTGTTATAACCATTTGTGTGCAGACAAGTAATATTTGAGAAAATGTTAGAAAAATTTGAGGTTGTAGTAGGTGTCTTTTTGCACTTCTAGCGCCCCCTGAGGTAGGTGAACTCATAGCAATGGGGTGTCATTTTTCTCCTAAGAGCACTAGCTAATGAATACAGTTGGAAATGCCATGGTTTTCACAAATTTCAGTACATTTGAATGGGCAGAAATGTAAGAAAATGCCTTTTTTTCTCATTAGCGCCACCTTCTGGAGGCATTTGTGCACTCCAGGCTTGGGGTAACAAGGCAAGTCACCCATCATTAGATGCGGCAGGGTGTCTTCTTTTCAAAATGGTATGGTTTGTGTACCCTTTCTTCACTTCTGTAGTTGTTATAACCATTTGTGTGCAGACAAGTAATATTTGAGAAAATGTTAGAAAAATTTGAGGTTGTAGTAGGTGTCGTTTTGCACTTCTAGCGCCCCCTGAGGTAGGTGAACTCATACCAATGGGGTGTCATTTTTCTCCTAAGAGCACTAGCTAATGAATACAGTTGGAAATGCCATGGTTTTCACAAATTTCAGTACATTTGAATGGGCAGAAATGTAAGAAAATGCCTTTTTTTCTCATTAGCGCCACCTTCTGGAGGCATTTGTGCACTCCAGGCTTGGGGTAACAAGGCAAGTCAACCATCATTAGATGCGGCAGGGTGTCTTCTTTTCAAAATGGTATGGTTTGTGTACCCTTTCTTCACTTCTGTAGTTGTTATAACCATTTGTGTGCAGACAAGTAATATTTGAGACAATGTTAGAAAAATTTGAGGTTGTAGTAGGTGTCGTTTTGCACTTCTAGCTCCCCCTAAGGTAGGTGAATTCATACCAATGAGGTGTCATTTTTCTCCTAAGAGCACTAGCTAATGAATACAGTTGGAAATGCCATGGTTTTCACAAATTTCAGTACATTTGAATGGGCAGAAATGTAAGAAAATGCCTTTTTTTCTCATTAGCGCCACCTTCTGGAGGCATTTGTGCACTCCAGGCTTGGGGTAACAAGGCAAGTCACCCATCATTAGATGCGGCAGGGTGTCTTCTTTTCAAAATGGTATGGTTTGTGTACCCTTTCTTCACTTCTGTAGTTGTTATAACCATTTGTGTGCAGACAAGTAATATTTGAGAAAATGTTAGAAAAATTTGAGATTGTAGTAGGTGTCGTTTTGCACTTCTAGCGCCCCCTGAGATAGTTGAACTCATACCAATGGGGTGTCATTTTTCTCCTAAGAGCACTAGCTAATGAATACAGTTGGAAATGCCATGGTCTGCACAAATTTCAGTACATTTGAATGGGCAGAAATGTAAGAAAATGCCTTTTTTTTTCATTAGCGCCACCTTCTGGAGGCATTTGTGCACTCCAGGCTTGGGGTAACAAGGCAAGTCACCCCACATTAAATGCGGCAGGGTGTCTTCTTTTCAAAATGGTATGGTTTGTGTACCCTTTCTTCACTTCTGTAGTTGTTATAACCATTTGTGTACAGACAAGTAATGTTTGAGAAAATGTTAGAAAAATTTGAGGTTGTAGTAGGTGTCATTTTGCACTTCTAGCATCCCCTGAGGTAGTTAAACTCATACTAATGGGGTGTCATTTTTCTCCTAAGAGCACTAGCTAATGAATACAGTTGGAAATGCCATGGTTTTCAAGCATTTTAGTACATTTGAATGGGCAGAAATGTAAGAAAATGCCCTTTTTTTTCATTAGCGCCATCTTCTGGAGGCATTTGTGCACACCAGGCTTGGGTTAAGAAGGCAAGTTACCCCTCATTAGATGCGGCAGGTTGTCTACTTTTCAGAAATATATAGTTTTATATAGTTATTCCACTGTTTTAGGGTAGTTTTACCACAAAAACCCTAGAATGCGCATATTAGTTTATAAAGTTGAAAATGTCATTTTGCGCTGCTGGTGATAAGGGCTCTACGCTAGCCATGGACATAGGTAAAACTATACAAATTTGGTATTTTTTTATTCGGGGGACTCGGGGCTTTTTCAAATAATTGAAACTTTTACAATCAAGGTAAATGTTTTTGATACATAGTATGTGATTTTAGCAAAATGAGTAAATTTTCACTTTTTTTTGTCATTATGACATCATAGCTTTTAGCACGATGTAAAATTCTCTTCATGTAAGGTATCACAAGAAAGCTCAATTCGTTCTGAAAAAAACAATGTATAGTTTTCCATATGTAACTAAAAATCCCCAGAGGAAATCAAGCCTAAACGGAAGGATAGCAAAAATGCTGAAAAAGTGTCTGGCCTGCAGGGTACAGGAAATGGCCCGAGCCTCCGGCACTGAAAGGGTTAAGGGAAAACGACCTCAGATTTTCCCGGTCCTTAAGGGGTTAAAGCCCTTTCTGCCCCCTTTAAAAAATGGTATATAATATGTGTTTGTGCAATAAATGAGAAAGATAGGAATTATGGTTGAACACACACATAGCAAACATATCAAAATTGCTTGTGTCCTTATGTTGTTAGTATCTGCACTTTGCATGAACTGTAAATCTCTTGTTTTACCAGATCTATTTTTAGCAGCATGTAGCAACATTGTAATAGTTTCAGGCGGGAAAGCGCCGTGACATCTATTTTCACTAGCATGTATCAACATTGTAATAGTTTCAGACGGGAAAGCGCAGTCCGAATCAGAATCTGAAACAGACCTAGTCCGAAATTTCGGTGTAAATTTCGGACTAGGTCTGTTTCAGATTCTGATTTTTTTTTTTTTGTGGGCAGACCTTGGCTTTTGGAAGGTCCAAATGATGCCGAATACGCTGTATTCATCCAAATTCCGAAATTAGCCAAAACGAAACGCACAAGTCTAATATGTGCTTGTACATACCCTGAAGTGCAGGAGCATGCTAGAATGTAAACTCAGAAAATGTCCTGCATTGGTGGATTCCATACAACACCCACTGTCTTCAGATTATTTACTTCTTCAACACACAAATCATTAACTTAATCTCACAACTGGGAATTTCATATGTGAAACAGAAGGACAAGTGCATAGGATAATTTTGACTTTGTAATGGAATCTGAATAATACTGCAGCAGTCAAACCTATACAGTCTGTTATGATTTAACCCTAATAGATAATAGACAGATGTGGTTCACTCTATCAAGGTACTTAGTTATTTAATATAAGACATAAATATAACCTAATTTCTCATTCCTCTTCCTCATTCTTCTTTCCTGCTCCTCACCCCCTTCCTCCTAATACCTTTCTCATTCTTCTCCTCCCACTTTTTCAGTAGTTATGTGTCATTTTAATGGAGGGGTAATCAATTGTCAGACCTCCAACTGTTGGGCACAACAACTACCAGCATTCCCAATCAGCCAACGGCAGGTCTGACAGTCGACTACCCCTCTCTTAGTGTCTATAACACAGTAATCAGCATTGTGAAACAGCAAGTTCATACTACTGTGTTCATTGCTACAGGGACTATATTACTTCAGTAATGGCAAACACTCACCTCCAATGTAATGAAAATCCCCTCCCTGCCTTTCCACATAGCTTATCACAGTCTCCCTCTGAAGCCTAAGCGATCCTGTGCTCTTACCTCTGTATGGCCGCCGGACGGCATGGCCTCCGGCCACTTCCTCATTGCTATAGTCATGTTACAGGCACTGGCACGGACGCCTGTTTATGAGCCTATTCTGTTGCGTCTAATTGGGTCCCGCCTCCTTCTGCTGCTTTATAAACCTCATTGAGTCTAGGATTTATTGCCCTTTGTGGTGTACCTGTGCATTGCTTCAGTGTTGCTCTCTTTTGACCCTTGCTTGGCTGCCATGTTCTCTCCTGATTGATCCTTGGTTTTGTCTGACTTTCTGCTCCGGCTCAAGACCTAGTGGCTTTGTGTGACTACCCTATCTGTGTATGACCCTGGCTTGTCCGACTACCCACTCTGTTTTGACCTTGGATGTGGCTGACTATCAGATTTGGCTCTCGACTGTGGCTTGTCTGACTTTCGCTCTATGCTATCCTTCACTCCAGTCTGACTAAAACCTGTCTTGGCTAGCTGTGGGCACGCTCCATTGTGTAGTGCAACTGCTAGCTCCGTGGTAGAGTTGCTGGTTGCCTCTCGCTCCCTTGCCTCCATCCTGTGCCATTGTATTCGTTACCTCCTGGGCCTGTTGCGTAAGCCTCCGCTCTGTAGCCTATGTACAGTGCTGCCTTCACATACTTACCTGTGTTGTGACTGGCTACATTCCACACTCTTGCCTCCGCCCTTTGCCTACCTAGTAGACCAGTTCCATGACTCTTACGGAGTGTTAGTTACTCTATGTCTCGCTCCTCCTACCACTCCATGGTAGAGTCACTACTTTGAGACATCTGTCTGCCTGTCTCGTGTCTGGGAGTTTAGCTGTTGCTTGTTCCAGGTTTCCATTTGCTAGGTATAGAACCAAGCCTGGTTCTGTTCCCATCTATCTCTATAGGCTACTGAGAACTGATTACAGTTCAGTGTCAGTCCTTGGGTAGTGGACTCGGCACTGTTCCCGCGCCTGTTCCTACTAAGGTTGGGGAAGTGCTTACTCTTGCTTATCTTAATAAACTGGTTAAACGTCACTGTACCTGTGTCTGTGTATTATTTACTCTGGTGTTCGTGACATAGTTTTCCTTGATGACAAAGGGAATGTGTAATCAAGCTGCTTAGGGAGCTGAGATACATTCTATCCATGGTGTTCTATGCACTGAAAGGTTTTTATAGACCATAATTAAATGGAGCCAGATATGTACACATATTATGCTGGGGATCTGACATAACTCAGTTCCCTCAGACCTCTCAATATAGTTGTCAATTAAGAGCATTAAGAGTTAATGGAGTTTGGCAGTTAGAACATAATTTTCCTGTCTCTAAACCTCCATTCCTCATCCCTACTCACTCTTCCCTACCTTCCTAATGCTCCTGAATGTGTCCTACTCGTCTCTCCTCATCCCCTTACCTCTAATCTAAATCATACTTCCTTCTAATTATAGCTCCCTTCTTCTTCCTCCTCCTCCCTCCTTCAATATCTCCTCTTTCAATACTTCTTGTCATATTTTTCTTGTTCACAGCCCTCTTCAGCTATACTCCCCCATCTTCTCATCATCTATGGTTCTTCCTTGTTATTGTTTTTCTCTTCATTGCCCTTCCTCTTAATCATTTTCTTCTTGATACCCCCTTCCTCTTCACCCCCTCTTGCCCTTAATCCCCACCCTTCCCTCTTCCTCTTCCTCACCCAAATTCTTCACCCTCCACCTCTACATCCCTTCCTCTGTCTTGCTGTTCTTCCTCTCCTTTCCCTCACCACTATACTTTTTCTTCTTTTCCCCTTCAGCATTCCTCATTAATTAACTACTCCTCTGCCCGCTCTGTCCCATGCAATGCCATTCCTATTTATTCCTTTCCCCCTCCAACCTGCGCTCATGTATCCTTCTTTCCAGCTACTGTCCTTTGATCTCCTTATTGTCCACCTCATATCCTTACTCCTCCTGCACTTTTCCTCTTCTCTACTTCCTCCTACACCATTTCTCCATTCTTTTCTCCCCTTCCTCCATCCATCACTTTCTCCTTCTTTTGCCTACGCCTCACCTTTTCATTACATCTCACTCTTCTACCTTCCTCATTTTTTTACTTCTTACTCCAGCTTCCTAAAGCCATTCTCCTTTTCTGCAACACTTACTTCTACTTCTGTCTTCTTTTTTTGGCTATCCCTTTCTATTTCCTACCTCTTCCTCTTACTACTCAAACACTTTCCTCTCTTACTCTTTCTCTTTGACTATACTTCCTACTTCCTTCATACTGTTTTACCACAATCTCTTCCATCTCCCCCCCAAACGTCATCCTCTGTCTTCCAAAATTCTTCTTCCTAAGCCCACTTTTTCCTATTCTACATCCTTTCTCCCAAACCTGTACAGCAGCTCTAATTTTTCATATTCTCATTTTGTTCATTCCCTTCATAAACCTTCATTACTACCCCCATCTGTAGCATACCCATATGTAGGTCTTTAAATAATGTTTGTAAATATCTAGAGAGACAGACTGCTACTGTTATATATAACTACTACTGTTATATAATATACTAGCAGTTTGGGACGGCGTTGCCCGTCATGTTATGCAGGAAATGTTTCTTTTTTTTTTAAATAAATGTTATGATAGTGAATTATAGCGTAGGGTGTACGTGTCAGAAAGGTACACACAGTGATAGACAGAGACACATGCAACACACACATATACACACACATGCACTGACAACACAAACAGTGACACACAGCTGCAAATCAGAACATAAATACATACAGTGTGAGCAGTGTAAGTAACATACCTCCCAACATTTCATATAGCCAAAGAGGGACACTTGTGTTTTCGGTGGTGTTACTGGGGGCGTGGCTGGTGGTGTATTTTAGAGAATTTTTAACCCTTTGAGTGCCAGGGGGTAAGCAATGCATTGCATCCCCTCTGGCATTGAAATGGTTAAGTTACTCTTTCTGTAAGTGAATGATTTAGAAGAAGATGAAATTATTTTTTACACATACTAATTTAACAGATATATACAGAAGTTTATACCCACATTACTGTGGGTTTTATTGATGTGGAGCAATCTGATACACTGGTATATACACCACACAATGTGATCTCCTAAATAGAGGAGCAGAGGGATTTGGGTGTCAAACAGGGACTGTCCCTCCTATACTGTATAGTGCCAGTCCTTATACACAGACACATGCAGACTGTATACTATACAGCAGAGGTTCTCAGCCCATGCCCTCAGTGGCCACTAACAGGCCAGGACTTAGGAATTTCACTGCTAAAACACAAGTGTGTTGATCAGAGGCTCAGTCATATTGATTAACTCACCTGTGCTCTTAAAAGGAAATTCTAAAATCCTGGCCTGTTAATAGCCACTCAGGGCACAGATTGAGAACCACTGCTATACAGTGCCAGACCATTGTAGAGAATTTTTAACCCTTTGCGTGCCAGGGGGTAAGCAATGCATTGCATCTCCTCTGGCACTGAAATGGTTAAGTTACTCTTTCTGTAAGTGAATGATTTAGAAGAAGATGAAAGTATTTTTTTACACAGACTAATTTAACAGATATATACAGAAGTTTATACCCACATTACCGTGGGTTTTACTGATGTGGAGCAATCTGATACACTTGTACATTAGGCTGACCAGACCTCACCTTTAACCAGTGACACATATGAAAAATGCATACTGCAGGGCTGCTTTGATTTTGGTGCACTCCTGAAATATGCTTATTTCCTATGTGTCCCCGGTTAAAGGTGAGGTCTGGTCAGCCTACTGTATATACACCACACCGTGTGATCTCCTAAATAGAGGAGCAGAGGGATTTGGGTGTCAAACAGGGACTGTCCCTCCTATACTGTATAGTGCCAGTCCTTATACACAGACTGTATACTATACAATGCCAGACCATATATAAATAGTTTGTCATACATGCTATACAGTGAGCTATGTACAGCATGGAGATGATTGCAGGAACTGGCACCTCTACTTACAGACAGACTGACAAACAACCTGCTCTCTTTCTCTCTCTTTGTGCAATATATAAATACAGTCACATCCATGTCTCTGCCATTTACCAGCTCAGCTGAAGCCTTGCTCTGCACTGCCTGATCACCTCTCTGCCGTTGTTTCCACTTTCTCAGCAAGCCAGTATCCTCCTGCTGATTGTTTAGAAATCAGCTCACTTGTAGTAATTAGCAGAGCTGTGTAGGCTCAAAGACAGGGAATGAAGAAGCTGCATAATACAGATTGGACCATGGCCTTCCAGCTGTAGCTTGAACATTGTTCCCATCATCCTCAGCGTGCGTGTGTGTATATGTGTGTATGTGTCTGCTAGTGTGTGTGTGGGAGGGCATGTGCATGTGTCTGTGGTGTAGGAGTGTGTGGCAGCCATTTTTTTTTTCAGCCTTAGATAGTGGTGGGCGGGCTGGATAGTGGGGGCAGGCCAAAAATCACACTCCCACAGAATCACCCAATGGCAGCAGTAATCCTTTTTACTGCCGCCCCTGGGTGTGTTTTGCCAGGCACAAAGTCTTCTTTTATATATATAGATAACTACTAACATGTACATTCCTCTATGCTACCTACTTCCTATAGTATTGCATTGATTAAGTGCAGAGTGAAGACACAAAACAGTTGTCAGTTAATATACACTTAAAGGGATAGTAATACTTCATTTTAACTTTATTTTATTTTGTAGGCATTAAAAAAACATGAAGAATGATATGTCTTATCTCTCAAACGTTTATGGTTTATGAGATATTCACAAGCAAAGTTTCCCCTCCCCGCCCCTTTTTCCTAGTGTAAGCCATCTCTTCTCAGATGTGAATCTAGTTGTAAGACCAGACAGATAACAGAAGGGGACAATTTTCTTTGTATGAAAACAATGAAAGCCCTTCCCCCCTTGACAAGTTTTTCAGCTTTTTCCCTTATCTTAATTGAAGATTGTCCCTCTCTGTAGTCTACCTGGGCACCTCCCTTCTGATCTGGTTGAACAGAGGGGGGATACTTTGTTTGTGAATATCTCTTAAACCATAAAGGTTTGAGCGATAAGACTTATATCATTCTTCATGTTTTTTTAATGCCTACAAAATAAAGTTAAAACGAAGTATTACTATCCCTTTAAATCCTCCAATATGCTCTCCACAGACTAACAGTTTTTATGTGTGTGTGTTTTTATTGGAGAAGCATCAGTAAATAAATATATTTTATCATATTTAAGTGCTAAGACAGTTTCTTTTATACGCTTACTTACTATATTATATTTTGTAGATGATGAACACCTGCAGAATCATTTGTTTTATTTATAGGAGTGTTCATTTTGTTAAACTTTTTAATAACATACATTTCCAGTCATTTCAAATCCAGCTTCCTAAGCTAAAAGAGCATTGTTAGTAATGCCCTGAAAACAATGCCTCCTGCCCTGCAGTTATTGACAGCAAATCCTATAAACTCTGAGCCATCTCTGGAGATAATCTGTAAGTGCACACATATTTACTTGTCTAAGTGCCCATTCATGTTGCCTTTCCAATGGAATAAACCATCAAGTGCATTAAAATGTGCCCCATAGGAATTTATAAAGACTGATTTAATGAGAGGAACTGGAGCAATTCTGGAGAAATCTAGCTGCACCATAATGGAGAAACAATTTATTTAATTGGGGATTTAAGATCTTGAATGCTAGAGAGGGTGAAAATGCATTACTTTGCACCTATCTAACATTCAAGGGGTTAAAAGTCCAATTTTCAATCCATAGTAATTTGAGAAATTTTTACATGTCCCATTCGGGGGAATTGATTTGTCTCACAATCTCTCCAGTTTTTTTCATATAATTTTAGCCTTATAGACTCACATAAAAGGTAAATCCTTAAAGGGGAACTCTCCCTTCTAGTAAACCGCTTCTTAAATAAATCTTCCATTCTAATACATTTTGAATCCGGATTAAAAAAATAAAAAAAACTGCAGTATTTTTGAAGATTTGGGCTTTTTAGTTCTGTACCGTGACATTAGTTCTGGACAGACTGTAGTAGCGCAGCCTGTCAATATTCGTCTTTTCCCCTCTCCAGTTGTTTCCCTTTACCCCCTCCTCCTCTGATGGAGGAATCCAGCATACGAGTCAGAGTACTCTCATTGGCTAATCTCAGATACTTCTGTTGGAAGTGTTTCATTTATGTAGGATTTTTTTGCATAGCCTGACTTGCCTTTTGGCAAACTTAGCAGCACTTGACACCTTTATACCCTGTTGTCTGTATCCTATTACCCATTTAGACTGTAAGCCTCTTAGGACAGGGATCTCTCTCCTATTGTTTCTTGGACTCCAACGCTTGTTTTATCCCCATTTATTTATTGTTACATGCTAATGTAAGGTGCTGCATACTCTGTGTGGTGCCACATAAGTAGAGATATACATACATACAATAAGATTTGAATTTGCTATACTTTACTTTTGTAATTAAATATACTATCAAGAAGGATAAACTACTTTACTTTCTAATCTGCCTGCTTAAAATTTGAAATAGCTACAGCATATTGCTATGTTACTTTATTTTACACATCCACTATACTAGATTCTCAACAGTTAGGTTTATTACATGTATGATACCGTAATAGTTGCTCTGTCATAGTGGGTTTAAGGATGTTAATAGCTTTATAATATGCAATCAGATCTAGAAAGTATTAAAAATACAATATAAATGCAAAAAAAAAAAAAAAAGCTGGTATTTGAAAACAGTTTAAAGCCACAATGGGAAAGTGGCTAACAAAATCACTCATATAGTATTTAACCCATTTTTTATTTAGATAATTTGTTTTTGAGTTATTTAGATTTATACATTATGCTCATTAAGGCATGCTGTGAAGATGTTTCTTGTCTGCGCCCTACATTATCTCTGCCACTCACTGGCACTGCTCAGTAATGCATTGCCCACCTCCCCTACTCATCTACCACTGAAAGAGTTGTGTCAATGAGTGGGGTAGAAAACAGGGCTAAGACAGGAATTGATTGCATGGCATGCCTAAATTTGCATAATCTATATATCTAAATAACTGAAAAAATAGTTTTCTAAATAAAAAATGGCTAACACAGCATATAAGTAATTTTGAACGTTCTTCCAAGATCTCAAAAGTTATGTTTCAGTGATAGGTTACCTTTAAGCATTTTTGCAGATCAGCCCCATTAACTCCTTTGAGTGCATTGAAATACATTGGGAACCTCTCTGGTACTCACAGGATTAAAATATGTAAGAACAGGCCTAAATGCATAACAACCAAGCCCAAATGAGTTATGCTATACCAGGAAAAGAGAACACTAAACTGTTTAGAGATGTATGTGACAAGTAAAAATGCCTCACTGCCCTTACGGTACGGATAAAATTATTTTGTATAATCTATGTGCGTTATTGCATGCAGTCATGATTACTAGACTGTGTGACTGCAATAGAAACAAATAAAGGATATTGTGTTAATGGAGGCTCTGGCAAGCTGTTCCTATATTTCTTCTTATTTTAGCAGGGTCCTTATTAGTGCAGATTATCTACCATTGCACTATAGGAGGTCCCAGTCAAAGAGCATGAAGGTTTGAACTAATCATTTTACCTTGAAGCTTCCACAAAAACAATCAAACTATTGCTCAGTCTAAGCTTAATGTAAGAGGTCAGGACCATAGAAAAAAAAAGGTATAACTGAGTGATTTATCCCCAGCAGTAACAATTTATAGGGACACAAGACACTCACTTCATTTTAGAACAGTAAGGGCCAGATTTACAGGAATATTGAGGTTGCTAAGGACACAGCCACAAATCAGAATATGGGTGTGGCCCGCATATCAGAGGCGCCCCTCAAAATCTGGCGCTTTAGGCAGTTGCGTACTCTTCCTTTTAGGTAATCTGGCCCTGTGAACAGTGGTGGGTAACTTGTGACACTGGGGTTACAGGTGGCCCTCAGAAAATTCTCCTGCCTCACACAAATTCTGACCCTAAAAACTTGCACATCCTATTTCTTTTGACTCAAAACATACCTCCCTTTAAACATTGTTGCACTTTAAATCTTTAAGGACCAGTGGAGTGCACAACTCATTGTGAAGCAATGCCACAAATAGCATCTCTGATCCTTTAAGGGTTAAAGGAACAGTAAACTTTTTCATGAAAAAATACATTATAGTTAATACAATTCCAACTGTTGTACAAAATGCAATTTTTGTATAATACATTCTATGGGAAAGTCATTGACAATGTTTTTCCATTGCAAGGAACAGCACCACCTGGTGACAACAACAGAAACTTGCAGCTTAATGTAGTGAAAACAAGTTTAAGCTGTAATATCTTTTGACTGATTAATCTCCTATGAGGGAGAGAGTCCTCTCTGTAAAATCTTTTTTTCTTAAAAAAGTTTACTGTCATCTTACATTGAGAAACAATGATTTTGAGACCTTTTTAGCATCCAAGAGGTAAATCTACCTGTCTAAGTAGTTATTTAGTTATTTATCATGCTAGTAACATTTTACAGAAGTTGTGCAATGCAATTAACACATTCAGAATAAAAGGGATGCACAACACATTGCTTTGAAAAGTAACACCTCCTAATAGTAATCCCCTATTTTCCTTATTATGGCTATAAAATCCTAATGAACCCTATGAATTTTGTCAGTGTACATTTGTTCACAAGATAAAATCTTCAATCAGTCCTTAATGTCATGACCAAGGAAACAGTTGCTGGCAGCTTTGTTCAGCTGAGCCAAGAACAAGAGGTCATCCATTAAGACTAGAGGAAAGGTGTTTCAACTAAAACAAAGGAAGGAATTTTTTACGGTAAGGACAATAAAGTTATTGAATTATTTTCCTTGGGCTGCTGTGCTTACAGATACTGCAACTGATTTCAAAAACGTAATGGATACCTATCTATCTATCTATCTATCTATCTATCTATCTATCTATCTATCACAGAACAATACTGAGAATTATGACTGTTGGCTTCAAAGCAGATAGGATGTTGATTCTGGGAACTATCTGACTGCCATTTGGAGTCTGTAAGGATTTTTTTTACCCACTTTGGGCTTAAAAGGAGTTGGCTTCAATGTTTTTTTTTTCTTGTTTTTTTTTTTTGTTTTGTTTTTTTTGCCTTCTTCTGGATCAACGGGTGATATTGCATGGGCTGTACTTGATGGATGAATGTCGTTTTTCAGCTTCATCAATTGTGTTACTATGTTACTAAGTAGGCATAGTGCAGGAGCAAAGTAATGCATTGTACATCCCCTCTATTCATTAAAGGGATAAGATTACATGTGCTGTAGGCAGGGTTTGTGTGTTGTGGTCTGTCATGTCTGTCTCCAAGGATATTTGAATGCAAATTTCATAGGGTCCATTAGGTTCTTCTGGTAATAGTAAGGTAAGTTGGGGGCTATTATTAAGAGGTATTAATTCTTTAAATAATTCATTTAACTTGGAGAAGACCAGGGAGGAAATACAATAAGGTGTGATAAAGAGGTGATAAAGTGGTGATGACTTTGCCAGTAATATCATTTCTCTAGTTCCTATGTTATTCTATGGAGATTTCTGCAACTTTGGAGATCTTAGTGCATAGGTTCTATAGAATAATATAGTAACTGGAGAAGTGATATAACTGGATAAGTCAGCTCTACTTTATCACTTTTTGATGGTGGCTTTGCACCTCTTCCTGAGTTGTGTCTTAAAGCTATTGCTCAGCATACACATACTCTAAGGAATCCATGTATAAAGTGGAATCTGAGGTAAAAAGGTGATTCCTTGTTAAACTTATTTGCATATGCCTACCCAGAATCCCTTGCAGTAGTAACAAACACTGCAAATGTGAGATTTCTGTGGGAAAAGCAAGTCTTATGGCTTGACTGGTGTGTCAAATTTTTGTTTAACATTGTATGTACCACCCACCAAATTCAGGTGGAAGGGGTTTTCATTCACTTTTTTCCCCACCATAACCTTTTCTGTTTATTATCTTCCAGAATCACTAGCCCAGGGCTCAAAATTTCCACTTTCCACTAGCCAATGGCGAGTGAAAATTTAGCCTTGACGAGTAGAAATTCAGCCCTGGTGGGTATGCTATGGCTTGCAGTGGTGAGTAACTTTTCAGGTCTGGCTAGTAGCAAAGGAATTAAAATTATAAGCCTTGACTAGCCTGTATGTTACACAAAGTAGAAAGCTTTAAAGCAGGGGTGGACAATTTTTGCTGTTGGACAGCTGAGAATAGTGGGAGTTGTAGTTTAGCAATACTTAAAATGCATTGATTGCCCACATCTGATTTAAGCAACTGCAACTCAAAAGAGGATAGCCCATGGATATCTTACTATATCGAAATCTGGGCAAAATAAGTAACTTAGAAAATCCTAAATGCTATTAATTGGAAATACTTTTATTAAGTATGGCCATACTTGGGAACGTTCAAAATGAGCTGACCCTCTTGAAAATATTAAACCTCAACACCTTAAGGAACAGAGCAGTGTTCAACACATTGTTTTGTGATACATTGCTCATCCCAGTGGTCCTTAAGTGGTTAAAGTTCTCCTGAGCGATAGGTCCTGTCTCCTCACGTGGTCTAACACAGATGTTCTTCAATACTTAACAGAAATAAAGAAGTCCCA
This sequence comes from Rhinophrynus dorsalis, assembly GCA_037306005.1. NCBI lineage: Eukaryota > Metazoa > Chordata > Amphibia > Anura > Rhinophrynidae > Rhinophrynus > Rhinophrynus dorsalis. Next base: position 217,994,789 of record CM074718.1, on the reverse strand, counting down.
GTTAAATAATAATAGCAATTTTGTTGATATCACAGGTCTTAGATAAATTGAAAAAGAAAAGAAACCTAAGTGCATTGGTAGTTCAGATTAGATACCAAGTATCCTCATATTATTGTAACAATTCAATTCTCACCATGCATTAAAGAGACTGTCATGTCAAGGCATGATTTGGCCTTTGCAGGGCCTCTGATTTGTATAATTCGGTTGTTTATTTTGTATTTGTATGTTATTCAAAAGTGCACCAGTCCTAGGCCATGAAATTAGATGAGCAGATAATATTGCCAGAGCAGGCTATAGGGGTCATAAAAGGTATTGGGTTCTCTGCTTTGATGGGGAGTTATCCAGAGAACATGTGTAAACTGTCAGGCCAAACCTCCCTCCAGGTAACACCTAGGGGGTTTGGCCTCTTAGAAGGAACTGTAGAAAGTATATGTGCTTTTGGATAAAAAAGGGGAATTTCTTTGTAACAACTGAAGGGGGAAATACCATCTGAAGTTCCCGCAAGAACTCTTAAAATATCAGTAATTGTATTTGAGGATTTCTTGTGTTTCTCCCATTTTATTTTATGGACTGTTTTGCCAGTGTGTAATCTTTATTTGTGTATGTCCTTTATTTCTGTATTTTTGTAACCAGCACAGTGAAGCCTTTTTTCAGATTAAATGTTCAATGAATCAGCTCTGGTCTCTGTTCTCTAATATGAAATCACTACTCTGAAGGAAGCTCAGGTAGCACACGTTACTAAAGGTTTAATTATATATGTCTGATTATTAAGGTGATTTTATACTGTATTCTGTTGTTTTTGGGCAAATCTAAGACTATCACGGTGCCCATGCTCCCTTGTTGTTTTCTGTCAGTCTTATCCTGTGCTTTGCTGTCATTGGCTACCGTGTGTTTGTCCCACCCAGTATGACCTTTATATTCTGGGCTTTGGCACCCCTCCGGTGCCCTTTCATGGTGTTCCTGTGCCAGTGCTTGTTTCTGCACAGTGATTCCCAGTGTACCGACTTGGCCTGCCTGACTACTCTGCATTTTGTCTCCTGCTCCTGTGTACTGACCAGGATTGCCTGACTATTCTTCTGCGCCTGCTCCTGTGTACCAACCCGGCTCAGCTGACGTTCCTGCTCCTGTGTACCGACCTGGCTTGGCTGGCGATCCTGCTCCGTGATCCTACCTGGCTTGGCTGACGTTCCTGCTCCGTAATTCGACCCATCTTGGTTGGTGTTCCTGCGCTGTGTCGCCTTGGCGACATTCTGATTGTCAGGCAATTGTGTCTCCATTTCCTCCTGCAGAGTACAAGTGGCCCAGTCCCCGTTACTGCTACGGCAGTGTGCCATTGGCCTTGTCACTGCTCCTGCAGTGTACTTGTGGCCTAGTCTCCGTTATTGCCTCTGCAGAGTGCAAGTGTCTGCCCCCGTTACTGCTACAGCAGTGTGCCTTGGGCCTAGTCTCCGTTACTGCTTCTTCAGAGTGCAAGTGTCTGCTTCCGTTACTGCTACGGCAGTGTGCCTTGGGCCTAGTCTCCGTTACTGCTTCTGCAAAGTGCAAGTGTCTGCCTCCGTTACTGCTACGGCAGTAAGCCACCGGTTTGCCTCCGTTACTGCTACGGCAGTGTGCCTTGGGCCTAGTCTCCGTTACTGCTTCTGCAGAGTGCAAGTGTCTGCCTCCGTTACTGCTACGGCAGTGAGCCACCAGTTTGCCTCCATTACTGCTTCTGCAGAGTGCTAGTGTCTGCCTCCGTTACTGCTACGGCAGTGTTGCTTGGGCCTAGTCTCCGTTACTGCTTCTGCAGAGTGCAAGTGTCTGCCTCCATTACTGCTATGGCAGTGAGTCATTGGTCTTGTCCCTGTTACTGCTCCGGCAGAGTGCAAGTGGTCTGGTCTCTGTTAATGCTAGGGCAGTGCCTTATGTGACTCTATTCCCATTACTACCTTGGCAGTTCATGTTTGTTCTGCTAACCTGCTTCTGGGCGTTACTAATCCTTCAGCTGTCTATATGGAGAGAGCCCCATCACAGACCTCTATGCACATGGGACTGTTTACACTCAAAGAAGACCATTAACCCATGCAATACCTCACTCCTGGGAATCCATTATATTCTGCCTGACCTGTGTCAGTATAGACTGTTGTGGACTTTATGTTTATGCTGGACCTGTGTAGGCATATGTATATGTAACCTGTCGTGTGTCTGTATTACTCAGCTTATATACTACAGGACCTGTGAGGGTTATTTTATTACTGCGATTTCAATAAAACTGTGTTTTGTTTTTGTGAAACAGTACTATTCCTTTAATATAATTACAACTGATGATAAATACAAGATCGAAATTCCAACAGTGTTAATAATAATAATGTTCTTAATTTCAAATGTTAATGACTGTTTATTTGCACAGCCTTATGGATAGTAGAACTGATTGTCATATCCTTCAATTCAAAACCCTCTAGTGTATTATTATTATTTTTCCCATAGTAATAGGTCCATCACTAGTAAGAATACAAAGTGATAGGTATACCATGGAGAAATAGTATGATTGAATCCTATTGACATCAGTGATAGGTATACCAGTGAGAAATAGTTTGATTGAATCCTGTTGACATCAGCAGTGTATTTGCAGGAAGTGTGAATTTTTTTTAACATTTTTGACACCTTGCACATAGTGTCGGAGAGTTTTACAAAATCAGTATTAACTCTCAAGTCATTGCGGAGAATTCAGGCTACCAATTTTTTGTATTATAATAAGCATAAGATCATAGATGCATCTATTTAAATAAATAAATAATAGATGCCATTGAAAGAGTTAAATTGAGTTAGAACTACTCATAGACATATTCTTATTCCAGGGCCCCAATCTGAGCTTAAATAAGTCATATAGGGTCAAAACTAATTGATACTGTGATGGATAGTTCAGATTGATAATGATAAAGTAAATGTGAACAAAGAAGTATCAAACATTATTATTCCAAAAATGGGAAATTAATAAACTAAGAATCCTATATAATAATTTGCTAGGATGTTTGTCAGAAGCCATTATGTGCAGTACAGACTGCCCGAACGCACAGAATGCTGGGAGATGTAGGAATGCTGGGAGTTCTGTGCTGGAAGCATTCTGTGCATTCGGGCAGTGTCTACAGTGCATGACTGTGTCGGCGGCAGGACGCAGAGCAGGACCGGCCTCTTAACCCTTTGAGTGCCAGAGGGGTACGCAACGCATTGCAAAGCATTGCATACTCCTCTGACACTCAAAGGGTTAACATCACCCGGACCTTGGCCCGTGTACACAGGCTTCTACACTAGTAAATAAATAAGTCAAGAGCAGTATCAAAAGTGAAGCTGTTTAACGTCTGGTTATTGAAATAATAACTTGACTATACATTTTACCCATTGAAAATACATATATCAATGAAGTGATCTGATCTATGAGATAAAGGACACCTGGTGCAATAGTGATACTTGCACTGGACTCTGGTGACATATGGCTGGATATACTGGAGGGCTTTGAATTGAAGGATATGACAATCAGTTCTACTATCCATAAGACTGTGCAAATCAACAGTCATTAACATATGAAATTAATAACACTATTATTAACACTATTGATGAAACTGAACTGGACTCTTTAGTGCACAGGTGAGATTGGATTCATTACAATAATATGACGATACTTAGCATCTACTGTGAACTACCAATGCACTTAGATTTCTTTTCTTTGGATCTTTGTTTGTTTACCAGAAGTTCTTCAATCAGTCCTTGAGGAACCATTAATAAGCAAGAACTTTGAGATATCAGTGCTGGATCACACACAATACAAGGAGGACATCTCCTGTATTCCTGTTATAGGTAGTACCAATTCAGAGACTAAAGATTAAGTTACCTGTAATTGGTGCAGATTATAAAGTAGGTAGTAACTGACTGTCTCACCCTGAGAATTTGGGCCCTTCACCCTGAGATTTGGGCAAAAGCCCTGAGAGTTCACAGGTATGAATATGGTACAATTTTTGCCTAAAACTGTACAGCTATAAGAACATGATAAACAGCTTAAATATTTATGTTTATTGATGAACACTATGCGGCCCCCATAATATCCCTTAACACAACTTATTTCCCCTCTGTATCACATATTCATTATATTTTGCCCCTCAATTTACTGCCCTTTGCCTACACTCAGTATCTCGCCTCTTAATTCCAGTTAGGATTTCAACCCATCTATTGGTCCAATAAAAGGTTATTTGGGGACTCATGGGCCATATAAGAGACCTTGTGAGTGAAACTGTTTGCCTGACACTGCTGCATGTCAAGTCTTTAACCCCTTCTCTACTGGTGATATCACCAATGCATAGTAAAGCAATTATTTATAGTCATCTGTAGTCAAGTATTTAAGTAACCCTATGAGAGCCAGAGAGGGATCTAGCTCATTGTGTTGCAATGCATTGGATACTTATCTGACATCCATATGGTTAAATCCTAATCCAACATATCCAATCCCCATCAGTGCTTTTTCTGCACCCACCCCAATTTAAGTACTTAGTGAAGGGCTCAAAAGGTATGCTTCATTTTAACAACAGCAATGGTAGCCCACAACTAGGGTCAGAAAATATTGGTCCTCTATTTCTGTAGCATAATGTAGTTTATTATGTTTGAATAATAGATGAATAATTGATTTACTGAGTACATTGCCTTACATTTTTTCAACAATGCAGAAGAGTAAAATGATTTTAGCATGTGTTCATTTAATAATAGAAACTCTTTGTTTTATTAAGAATCCAGGCCAAGACTTTGATGCAATGTATGAAGAGAAACTAAACTAGATAGTTAAAGCTCTTTAGAAACAAAGGCCTCTAAAAAACTCTAAGACAGCAGTAGAGCTTTGAGCTTAAATTTTTATAAACAAAATATATTCTTAATGAGGAGCATATTTTCCTGAGAAAGAGGTTAAGTGATGTCATTCTCTATGACAGGGGCATCCACGTTTTTCATCTATGGGGCACAAGAGAGCTATGAGTGTGAGGGCCGCATTATTTTTTTTATTGATAATGATGGTGAACTGTAGCCTGCCAGCTATATATAATATATAAAAAAGAGAAAAATGAGAACTGGAGCACTGACAAGTCAAATCATCCCAGCAGCTTATTAATGAGAATTGGTTAAGTCTTGCAGCTGTGCACCTTTATCTACATATTTCACATATACACACAGAGGCAACAAAATATATTACTAGTATAAGAAGATGTTATTTAAGGACACATGATGAGTATTAGGTAATGAGAACAGTGTCTCGAGTATAGATCAGGGAAAGTATTAAAATACAACTTTTATTTATACAATTTAAAAAGAATAAACTTAATTATTCTCTCAAGCAATAGTTGTAGAAGGCAGAGAATAATTAATCTGCAATTGTGGAAAAGTTCACCAGAATTAAAGAATTAATACGTTAGACGTAGAATCACATGATCTGCATATAAGAAAATGAGACCCTTAAGAGAAAAAAAAGTGTAACACTAATAAATGAAAATGTGAACTGAGTGATAAGGTAGAAAAGTATGATTATACCAGGGGGATATGCACTAAGGGACGATGATAAAGTGATGTATAGCATGAACATCGTCTTGGAAATGGAGAGACACATTGTCATACATGCACAAATAATTAAACATGGAAGGGAAAGATGGGGAGAACTCATTAGTATGCATGATTGTTGAACTGCTGGAGATGTGTAAGGGATGCACTCCCTTACACATCACCAGCATTTAGACAACCCTGACGTCTGGGATCATTCTCTCTGCTCCATCACTTGTCCTCTCAGAGATCATCTCAGACTTTACCACCACAAACTGCATTGCTCCTGTAATCCCTTCAGTGTCATAGGGATGTGTATTGCACAACCCTGTGGCACTGAAATGGTTAAAAGTGTTTGCCTCATTTATGGATAAAACTTCCCATCTTTTGCTGCAAAGAACTCTTTTTACAAAGGCCTATGCAACTTCCAAAAAAATATCCAATTACTACAGCTTTATCATTGCACTGCATTAGTGTGTGAAGCCCAAAGTTCTATGAGATTTATTTTTCTTTAATATAAAATCGAATTAATAATTATGATAAAAAAGAAAAAAGATTGCCGATAGCAGGATTCAAGCCCTGGTCTCAGCAACCAGCATCTCACTCATTAGTCCACAGACACAGGCATGTGTGAGATGTAGAACAACTGCAAATATAACTTGAACAAGAACATATCGGGCACCCAGCTTTGCAAAGCATCCACTGCCATACGTTCACATCCACTCACCTCACCAGTCACTGTCAAGGTGAGCACATGACAGCAGATGCTTAGCCAAGCTGGGTACCTAATATGTCTGTTTAATTGTATGTCTTCAGTTCCACATCTACCACATGCCTGCATCTATAGAATAGAGGATGACATGCTAATTCCATAATTCCTGAATCCTGCTATTAGTGATATGTTTTTCCATCATAATTACGAGTTACATTTTACATTAAGAAAAATAAACTATCATCATGTGTGGGCTTTACACATGAATGCAGTACAATGGAAAAGCTGTAGCAATTGAAGTTTTTTTAAGTTGCATAGGCCTTTGTAATAAGAGTTCTTTGCAGCTAAAGATGGAGGTTTTATCCGGTTGCTTTTCAGTCATAAAAATGAGGAACATTATTGTTCTCATATAAATGATGCAAAAGAAATTAAAAGTTTGTTAATAGTACAGCTTTTAACCCTTTCAGTGCCACATGGATGTGTAATGCAACTGCTGTCTGTATTCTTTAGCAGAGACAGCAAACTGTTCTCTGGCTCCATAGAGAGCTACAGGGAGACCAATATAGTCATCCTCCAATGGGCAATGTTGGGACTGTGAATGAAGAGAGCAGCTATTGGATCTTAGTACATGTGGCAATGTGCCACATTAACATATAAACACACCCACACCCACATGAATATGACAATAGCTCTTACCTGCATTTCCATGTGCAAATGAGACACTGTTGAAGTGCAAAATCATAAACCATGGTGGATTCAGGGGATGGAGGTGGACTGGTGGCAGATTGAAGGGGGGTGAGATATTGGTGATGTGCCTTCAACACAGATCTGACACAACATCTCCATACGGAGCTCTTATCAAACTTTAATATATCTTACAACTAGTTAAGGTAGCGCCTAATGTGTCATCAATGTCTGAGTCCCTTAAATGGCTGCCAATTGTTGATCATACAAAGTAAAGGTGTCATCACAAGCTCAGAAAAAGAGTAAAATTCTTAGACAATCTAGTTACACAATAGCTGTGAGGTGGACACAGTAGATATTCATGTACTCATTCTCTATATTTGATCTCCCAAATTAGATTTTTATGGGGTGACATACTCTCCTAGGGCTCAATCCAGTTTCCACCAGTAAAAAAATAGCCAACGGTCGTTTTGCAAGCACAGTAAGCCATCCTGTGTTGTCAAGTGCTAACGTGAGATAAAACGGACGGTAATATTTTGTCCAATTGAGAACAATGGAACAGCTCTACCCTTTTGTGATTAATTTCTGTGATCGGTCAATGTCAAACACGAACCTGACAGGTAAACAGCAATTACAACAAACACATTCAAACAGCAAGAGCCACAATGGCATACACATACCTGGACAACACACACAGTTCCATTGGTGCCTGGACAACACCCCACCACTGTCTTAAAGGGACATCTTGATGTCCTCAAGAGTGGCATTTATACAGAGAGAACCCTCAGAGAGTGATTACGAACATTATGTTTCCATTGCAATAGCTGTGACGACATCAGAGAAGGGGGCATGCAAGGGCTATGGGTGTTGTGTGGGCAAATTATAGTGTTTTTAGTCAATGTGTGTTTGTGGTGTTGCTTTGCCTGTGTGCGGTACTGTCATTGTTTCAACTTAGTTGTCATGGTTGTGTCAACAGTGTATATGTGTGTCTTGAGGCCCTGGTGCTATTTTGCATGCGGCCTATGTGTTGGACATGCAGTCGGTTTCTGATTGTTCATCATGTGTGTGTGTGATGACCCCTGTGGACCTGTGCAATAGAACCCTGGTGTAGTGTGTTCGACCTCTGTTAACCCTTTGAGTGCCAGATCAATGCATTGCGTGTTCCTCTAGCATTCAAAGGGTTAAGTGCTGACTTCACTGTGGTTCCATGTGTAACACTGTGGAGGAACATAACAGATGTATGTATGACTACGTGATGACAATCATTGTTTGAGTGCGGTATGTTTGAGCAACACAGAACTGAGGGGATTAAACTTGTACTTGGACATGATTTGGTGTGCTTACCCCATCACATTTTTGTTTTTGATCTATGGCATTATTTCCTTGTTTGAACCCTACCAGCGTTGTGTTGGGGAACTTGGGAAGCTCAATGCTGGCCAAGTCTTCAGCTGGCACTGTGTTGTGGCATACTAGCTAAGAGACTTTGTGTGGTGGACAGTTATGGACATATTGACTTACCTGGAGTCCGGATAGTGCTGTTATCACCTGTGTCACAGCTGTCTGGGACCCTCTGAACAGTAGTCGCGGAGAGGTTCTGTCACAGCGTCTTCTCTCAGGCATTAAAGGTAATGTTTAAAGGGGGACCACCTCTGGTGCCATTAACATGGCCAGGTCTCCCAACTTGTATTTCACTTTCCTTTTGCAGTCAGCCCAGAGCTTATTTATGGAGTAAGTGGTGCACTTACACTTGGACACCTCATTCACTGCATGTAGGACCTGACGCCAGGTGAGCTTCTTTATATCACCAATCACACTGGCCTTTTCCATGGTGAACAGTATGTGCTCCCTTTCTAGAATGCTCTGCACCAGGGTCATGTTTTCCTCATAGGAGTACATCAGGTGATGCAATCTGTCTTCCTCCAAATCAGTGATGGACGCATCAGTACTGTGTGAGGCAGTTTGGTGTTCAGGCCCTGCCTGCACTATCCCTGGATGTCTGTGTTCCTGCTGCACATCCTCTCCACTTCCCACTGGTGTGTACCTGACCATTGGTGGGTACCCCTCCATTCACCTGCTCTCCCTGTCCTTTCCTGACTGGGGATCTCCTGTTGTCTTTCCTCCTCTCCCGTGCCTTTCCCCATCTCTCCATCCTCCACCCTTTTCCCACAGCCACTCACAACCAGTCACTCCCAGAGGCACTCGGTCACAATCTTACTGTCACTCTCTTGTACTCACTGAATCACACTGTTTGAAATTTAAAAAAAAAAAAATGTGTTGTGTGTCCAAAAACAAAAGATGTGTGTGTGTTTGTGTGTATGCAAAATGTACCAAAGTGTATTATGTGTATGTGTTAATGCAATGCTCTCCACTCCCTGTCTCCACTGTATGCTCCTCTCTTTTTCTCTTAAGTCTATCCTCCATTCCTGGGCCCTGTGCTGTAGCTCTGAGAACCTCCAAACACAGGCAGTGTGTGTTATTTTGGGGTATATATAGGTTTATTTTAATGTACTACTTGTTAATTTGGTGTGTTGTAATTGGATGTGATTTTAAACAATGTGTAGCGTAGCTAGATAACACTGTCACTACTTATCTGTCGCTGATTATCGACTGAAATGATTGCACAGTGAGGTCAAAAAAGGTGAGAAGCACATTATGAAGCTATGAGTGTTTGTTTGCCAAGGCTCATTGGCCATTCTGGAAGATGGCTTATTGCATAGCTGTGCTACACAGACATGGTTAACATTCGGTAATGGTTTTTGTTTTACTGGCAGTTTTACCCTTCTTCATTGAATCGAGTCCATAATGCCTCTTTTTTACCTATGAGGTATTCAATTATTATTAATTGATTTTAACACCTTACGTTATATGATCTGCAATCCATTTTCTTCTTCTTTTCTTTTTCCTTCATTAGATCCCATACATTTCTGGGACCCCCACACCGCTGGCAGCAAATTAAGGCAAAAGGGTTCATTTCATGTCTCACTTTGATGGCACATTAGCATAGGAGCTACCAGCAATTGGGGTGAGGTATAGGCCCTGGCATTATCATATTTTTCCATCTTATCATCCACTTTTTCACTTATCAGTGTTACAACATTATTTTTTTATGTGTCTCATTTGTTTTCAAGTGAGATCCGTCATACAAATAATTTAGATTATTACATTCGTTACTTCATTCTCCCACTTAGTTCATGATCAGTCACAGTTTCCCAATCAATGTTTCTGATAACTTTTTCTTATTTGCCGATCATGTAACGTTAGGAGTATAATCTTATTACTTCTTTAATTTTGGTGAAGATTTTGCCACAATCTCAGCTTAATCATTCGCAGCCTTCTACAATTATTGGTTGCAGAGCTGGATTTACATCCCAGCAGCCCCTAAGCAAGGCACTCTATGCGCCCTTAGCAACACCCATGACCACATCGACATCCTTCACATGGTCTGACCCTCTGCCCCAACTGCTATTTCCTGGAACATAAAATACGTTCAGCTTATAATAAGCAAGGACAAAAGACAAGCTTTAATCTCTTGGTTTCTAGAGACATCTCCAACACATTGTTTCACAACAATGTCTCTAGAATCCAAGGGGTTAAATAATAGCCTGTAGAGGCGTATACATCTGGTGCATGGATATTGAGATTGCTCTGGACACACCCACAATTTAAAATATGGTTGTGGCTGGCACCCTTCAAAATTTGGAGTTCTAGGCAGTTGCCTGTTCTTCCTTTTGGGAAATCCGGTCCTGATTGGTTGACAGAATAATCAATTTTATTTGCTTTAAATTGTATAAATAAAAGTTGTACTTTAACACTTTCCCTGACATACTCAAGAGATATTGTCCTTGTCACCTAATTCTCATCATATGCCCTTAAATAACATCTATATACTGTATATTAGCAATATTTTCCTTTGCCTTTGCTATTCAGAAATAAGGATTTATTTATTTATTGATCAAGTCAATGACAACACTGGTATTTAACACTATACAGTAAGTTACAGGCAGATGGGTATTAGATCTTACTGGCGTAATAGTTCATATATGCTAATTCATTAGGTAAAAAAAAAATAATCTCAGATAGGCCATACCCTGGGGTCAGATAGGTTGCAATTGGCCCAAGGGCCACACTTTGGACAGCCATGCTCTATGACTATGATATAATTTCTCTCTTCCAGAAAATCATGTGAGAGGAGGAAATCTGATTCTTATAAAATATTAATAAACTCATGGAAAGCTGCATAAAAATGATACAGAATCAAATGTCTTATATCTTATACTGAACATACCGTGCGTCATTTCAGCATGACCTTTTTCATAATATACTATTGTTTTATGTCATCTAAAGAGTACACATTTGATAGTGACATCACATATATGGTAATACTAGCATACAATTGTTATACAATCTATAAATGTTACATTTGCATTCAAGCTGTAATTGTTAGATTAAGTGAAGGTTGTGTTATGCCTTCAAGCTAAAAAAAAACATGGCTTTTATTTATCATTAACAAGAGGAAACCACATAGGATTTAAAATGAGATTTTACGGTAAATTTTAAACATTTAATGGGAAAATAACAAGTTCAGCATAGATTATACAACAAATATACTGTACTTTAGGTTAAGATCAATAAAAAATCTCTTTGGTTCAGGATCTGTAAAATCCAGTTTTAAATGTGCCTTATGTTGGTATCAAGTCAGGGTCCCAGAGTCCTTTTCTGTTTTATCCTTTGAATCGTGTTGCAATGCTTTGAATACATCTCTGGCACTCAAAGGGTAGATGTCAGCTTGATATAGGTATGAACAGGGACAAATTTACATCTCAAGTGTCCCTAGGTAAGGTATCTTGCTACCAATATCCCCACCCATGACCACGCCCACATTCCTCAAATGATTTCAACCCTGGTCCTACCCACTACTGTCTAACACAGTAAGTACCATTATCTTATAACATGCAAACACCAAAAGGCAAGTAAATAATCTGAGCAAAGCATGGGTTATATAAACTAGCAGACAAACTGGCAAAATTAGTACGTCAATGAATATTGCAGCAAATGAAGAATAAATTGACCATGATAAATGAGCAGTGGGTGCCTGGAGCAGGGGCACCGGGACTCTGCTTGGTCATAACCAGAAGTCAACACTGCAGGCATGCCAAACGCAGCTGAGGTGAGCTTTATAATCTAGAACCCTAGTAGTTGTATACACTAAAAAATATTACCCTGTGTGTCAAAGACGTCTTAATACAATAATTTCAGTAAACTGAAATCTTCTAAAACAGAAATACAACACAGTCAGTTCACAGAGTTTGTTTTTTTCACTTATTACAATCTAGTGGAAAATAATAACTCTTGTACAGGAATGTGACCCTTATTTAGAAAAGCAAACTGGAATTATTCTGGACTAAACAACTACACCATAGGGGACACAGAAAAAAATCCTGTTAAATTAAATTGCAATTTAAACCCCTTGAATGCTAGCATTCAAGGGGTTAAAAAGCGCTGTTGAAGTACATGGGAATTTAGTAATTTTTATGTGTCCCCTATGGTGCAGTTGGTTTACTCCAGGATAACTCCCATTTGCTTTTATAAATATGGGCTACGTCTTTTTCCTCCCATACATTAGAAAATAAGTTTAAAGGGGAATATCACCCGGATATCTAATCCTTGGCAGGTCTGTTCCTGTGGAATTTAGACAAAGATGCATTTTGCACCAGGTTGACCAGATAGTCTGATCCTACAATAGAGTTGAACTGCATGGCTAGGAAGTCTTCTGAATGAAAGATGAAATAGCTAGTGCAGAGAAACACATTAAAGCGGAACTACCACCCTATATAAATTATCACCCAATAATTAGGCATATGGCGACTAGCTTCTTAATACTGCTATTATCTGTGACACGTACCAGGTTTTGAAGTAATCCTTATTCTTCTGAGACCGGCAGCAAGGCTTGGACGCAGACATCTTGCTCAGAGACGTCTGCGGGCCTGCGCTCTCTTTCCCGGTGTCCTCTAGGAGGCATTGCATGGAGTCGAAAGGCACAGGAAGGGACTAACGGCGCAGGTGAGCAGACGGCTCTGCTGCAAGAAGCCTGGCCATCAGTCTCTGAGAAACAGGATTACTTCAAAATGCGGTACTTGAGGCAGATAATAACACTATTAAGAAGCTAGTCGCCATATGCCTAATTATTGGGTGGTGACTTTATATAGGGTGGTAGTTCTGCTTTAATGTGATAGGATTGATCCATTCATTTTTTATAGCTATTTTATTGTGTGTAATATTAATTTAATCAATATTAGAGCAAAAAAAGATTTTTTTTAAGCTAGCCCACTGTGTGAAGAATTTACTCGAGCGGGAAAGGGTTTCAGATTGGTCCCATGCTCGAACCAGTGTTGACCATGAGAAGTGAAAGAGAAGTTACACCTATTCATAAAGTACACAGGTTTATATAACAGTTCAGTCCACCTGATGTTGTCTGTTCCCTGTGGCAGGGGTTCCCAAACCTGTCCTCAAAACCCACTAACAGGCCATGTGAGTTAAGATGACTAAGCCTCTGATTGACCTATCTGTCTGTGCTCAAACATGGAAAGCAGTGGGGGTTAGTTTTATAACCTCCCAAAAGGTTTACAAAAGCCATTTTGGGAATGCAGAATGCAGCCCTTAGCTAGATACTAAACATGATCCTATACAGGTAGACATAGAAACGAATTTAATAAGAAAACCTAGAGCAAATTTAGAGTAAACCAAATATGTCATAGGGGAAATTAAATGTAAAATCCTGCTTTTAGAGATTTCCATTGAATTGCTAGCACTCTCTAGCACTCAAGGGGTTGGAATAATTAAAATCAACAGTAATTTATATTTGTCCTCTATAATGCCACTAACTTGCTCCAGTTCTTGCTAAAAAGACCTAGATACAATTACCGTTGATATATGTTGGCATTCTTTTTATCTCAATCTTGTTGCAATGGAATCCAGCCCTAAATCAGCCTCTTAGAATTCATGTTAGCAAACTTTTAACCCTTTGAGTGCAAGACAGGTATCCAATGCATTCATACTTCCCAACATTTCAAATGGCCAAAGAGGGACATTTTTGTGTTGTGTTGCTGGGGGTGTGGCTAGTGGGTGGGTGGGGCATTAGCAAGAATGTTTGCTTTATTTTCTCTCCTATTGACAGTAATTTGAGTTACTGAATAAATGATGTAGAGCAAGACCAAAGTATTTTATTTATACATATTCATTTATAAACACATATACTGAAGTTTAAACAAACATTAACCCTTTGAGTGCCAGAGTGGTACGGAAAGCATTGTAAAGCAATGCATTCTGTACCACTCTGGCACTCAAAGGGTTAATGTGAGTTTTATTGCTGTGGAACAATGTGATGCACTTATATACACACCACACAGCCTGATCTCTTAAAAAGAAGGGCAACAGGGTGGGAAAGAGGAACAGAGGGATGTGGGTCTCAAAGAGGGACTGTCCCTCCTAAACAGGAACACTTGGGAGGTAAGTGCATCGCATTGCAATGTGTTGGATACCTCATTGGCACTCTGTGGGTTAAACTTAGATTTTTGAGACACAGCAAGAAAAGGAGGGATTTTTACTGCTACTGGTTGAAAATACAGAATATTCAAAAGCTTATTAACTTATTTCTAATTAGAGTCATTTTAGTTGCTGTATTGCAAATGAAAGACTTTGATAAACTACCTTAAAAAATGCTGTGCTGATTCCAGAAGGATAGATTGTGCTCTATCACAATCTGTAATATCATGAATATACTCAAAAATAAATTGCTTTGACTTCCAGTTTAAAAAAAAAAAATGGCAGATAGAGATATACCATTTTGGTATGCTCAGCAAATAGAAGAAAAATGAATGTGAAAAATGGCAAAAAGGAAAAAAAAGAATCAGAAATAAGCTGGTCTAAGGTCTGGAGACAACAATTTCTCTATGTTCCAATCCACTGAGCTGAGAACTTCCTCTACGCAGGAGAAAATTCAGGAAATAATTAGGTACATCTTGTCCCACCATGCATACAAAGCACTATATTTGAGTCTAAGAAATCAGACTGTGTTATTTTTATTTATTGTACACTTGGGATATATTAATAGACCATTACAAAATCAGTTTATTGAAAATAATGGTAATTATTCTACCAGAAAATTACCTCCTCTGCAAAACCAAGAATATGCTATATATTGATTTATTATTTTTTTGAAACCTTAATTTAACAGTTTGAGCAAAGACACCACCACCCAACACTCATAGGATTAATAGCAGTTCAAATAAAATATGATTAACTTTACTTTCAAAGTGTCAGCATTTTTTTTGTACCACTGCACAATGCATATAAAGACATGACAATTCAAGTTAAGGACATATATTGCTCTGATAGCAGTCCACAGATTTGTTTTCCAACCATAGCAATCTATGGGGCTGAATGCACAACCAGCCTCGTGTCCTAGCAGAGGACAGCCCCTTCCAACCGACTGGCCAGTTTTCTCAGGGGCAAACCCAAGATTTCTAGAAGAGGGTTTCCAAAAAGTAAGTATGCAATAACAATACTTAAGATTTTTCATGTGTAATTCTACATCTCAAATCCATCATAGATCTCTTGTCATAGGCAATGGCTAGCAAACTGCAGCAATTTTTGGACTACAATTCCCATCATCTTCAGTTGGTCATTGGTTGCTTGTCAGCTGTGGATGATGGAAATAATCAAGTAACAATAGTTTCTCAGGAGCTGTTTTGGTGCTGCACAGTAAAGCCCCAGGCTTTTTACTAAGTCTGATCCCATTTAAAGAAATGTGATAGTTACACTTTAACTCCTTGGATACTAAATATGTCTCCTGTACATATATGTATAATGTGCTGGAGATATCTCTAGCATCTAACTGGTTAAACACACTGAAAGAATATGACACAAAAGCCCTTCTCATGATAGATTTCAGTCTAGAAGTAACGATTAAAGGGTTTACAGAATGTTTAAAAGGATAGTATTACTTCAAAATTACTATCCCTCATATTGTAGCCCTTAATAAACTGAGTTAAATGACACCAGCGGCATCTCTCACACCTTTATGGTTTAAGAGATAGCCGCTTTCAAAGTTTCCTCTCCCCTGCTGTCAGCGTTCTGCTGCCAGCAGGAGAATCCGGTCTCTGAATCAAGCGGAGGCTCTTCAGCAGAGCCGATATCTCGTTATGGAAGGAAAAAAGATTAATTGAAACAGTCTTTTACGTGTGCTTGGTAACCAAGCACACGTAGAAGACTGTTTCAATGAATCATTTTTCCTTCCATAACGAGATATCGGCTCTGTTTAAGAGTCTCCGCCTGTCCCGGGACCGGATTCTCCTGCTGGCAGCAGAATGCTGACAGCAGGTGAGAGGAAACTTTGAAAGCAGCTATCTCTTAAACCATTAAGGTGTGAGAGATGCCGCTGGTGTCATTTAACTCAGTTTATTAAGGGCTACAATATGAGGGATAGTAATTTTGAAGTAAAACTATCCCTTTAAATGCTTTATTGGTGGAATCTACAGTGCCAGGGGCTGGATTTATGCCTAAATTAGCTGAAACAGCCAATTAGAAATCCTGTATTTACTAAGATCAGACAGATCAGTTCTATGCAAGTCTAGGCAGATATATCAATGACAACAAGAGAATAACTATGTTGTGGGCACATTACCACCATTCATTCCTCTATTATAGTTAACAAAATCCCAAAGATTAGCAGAAATTAGTGAAATGACTCCATGCTAATGTGTCCAATCCCATAACTCAGGGCTATCCAAGTTTAATTCTCAAGGGAAACCAACAGTCAAGTATTTCCCTGCTTAAGCACCGGTGAGTCAGTCAAATGAATGATCCACTGATTAACTCACCTGTGCTTAATCACGGAAATCCTTACATCTGGACTGTTGTTGGCCCTTGAGGACTGAACTTGGACATCCCTGTCATACCTAAATTAAAGAAATTAGTTATATACCCTCACAAACAGTATGTCATTCTATACTTTTTATGATAAAGAGCAGACACACAGCTGGACACACCAGGTCATGGACGTGGACAGGGATGAGCCACGTGCTACATGACTCCATCAGCTTTATGACCCTTTCAGAGCACACCTCCTGTTATGAAATTGGACCCCTTTTTACTCCAGTGGGGGCTACCCATGTTCTATTTGAGGTGCCTCCTCTGCTTTAAGGTGAATTCACCTTTATTTGATTATATATAGAAGGTCACACCCAGTGGCGTAACTATAGGGTTTGACAGGGGTCGCACCTGTGACCGGGCCCGTCACTCCAGAGGCCTGGCCGTCCCCTGCGACCCCTCCACCTGGCGCCCACAATCTCCCTCCAGCACTCTAGTAACACAGAGCTCTACATTACAGAAGAGAAGAGCTCAATCCGTCTCTCCTGCCACTCCACTGGACCACCAGGGAAGTAGGAGTTGGGGGCATTGTGGAGATTGGGGGGCATTGTGGGGGCCCGGGGGCCAATGTGGTTGGGGGTGCCCATGGCACTTCTTGCACCAGGCCCCGCAGGCTTCTAGTTATGCCTCTGGTTACATGTATTGATTTCAATGGGCATTTTTTTCTGGCACGCATGCTCACATGTATGCATACGTCATCACCATACAGTCACACATGCAGATGGAAGAAATGACCTTCCTGTGGGAACTAACAGCCCTTTTCCACCCATCCCTAATACATATCTGGTATAACTGAGTCCGTAATTTCTCCACCTCTGTTTATCCAGCACGAATAAAACATATCACTGCAAACTCTTAAAGAGGAATTGTACTGTCAGAATATGTGGCTCTTAATATTTTAGCACAATTTACCTAGGTGGATGCTGTTAATAAAACAGTCAGGTAAGTTTATATGTTGCTAGTTTCTACTCAAGTCTTTCTCTAGGTCACACTGCTTCCATAAAACAATAGACTTGAATGGGATGTAAGGGGCACAATATATTAACAGTTTTCAACATGCTGAGTGCATTGCATACCCCTCTCTCACTCAAAGGGTTAAACAAACAATTTGCCATGGACTACCAGAGAGATTAAAAACAGCTACAAATACTACACAGATATACCTGATGCTGTTTGAAACACACCTGCCTAAGTGAGTCCTTCTTTTAAACAAAATAAAATGTGCAGTTCCGCTCTAAGTTAAGTTTTTTACTGATGTACTGACAGTTTACATAAAAAAATGTATTGCTAGGTTAAGAAACATTAATCACAAACCCGGTTTGATGTATGTTTTGAGCCAAAACTCATAAATCAAAGAGGAACTAGGTTCATACTGAGCAATGTGCACCTGGAGTTACTGCTGTGGCATTGTCACTTGACATCTTCAAGGGTAAAGTATATATTTTTCTTGTTTGGAAAAAAAACAAAAAATAATCCAATACCAAGCCAATGATACGAGTGATACACAGTAAAGCCAAAAGATGCTTGTTTAGATTATTTTTTTACTAGTTACCTATAGATACTAATCAAAAAGAAACCATTTAACCCTTTGAGTGCCAGAGGGGTATGCAACACATTGCACGCCCTCAGGTGTTCAAGGAGTTAATTGAAAACATATATGTATAAAATGCATATTGCATGTAAACCTTTGAAATACATAGTGTTACTGAATTTTTAACCCCTTACGGACCGCATGGCCTAGGGCTGAGCAGATCTAGAGGAGCACGGCACTTTTTTTCACAGAGATGCATTCTGGGATTGCAATGCAGCGTTCAGCCACACTGCAATCCCAGAATTCCATGACATGCCAGAACCATCACCAGCACTTACAAACACCGATGACGGTCCTGGCATGTCATCGGCCGTTAACGTGTTAATGTAAAATTTTGCAGTTCAGAATATTATAAGATTAACCCTTTTGGATGCCAGATATTTCCCCAACACATTGAATACCCCTAAGAATTTCAGAGAGTTGTGCAGTATGTTGTTGATCAATGTGTTAGACACCCTTTGGCACTAAAAGGGCTAATGTATATTCTAATTCTAACATATTGGCCTATAAAGAAAGCACAGAGTGGTACAAGTGGGCCATCCAGCAATAAGACACCAGAAGACAAAGGAACATTGAATATGACACTAACTAAGTACCATTTAAAGCTCTAATTTGGAGAATATATGTGAGCAGCAAAGGTATTAACATGCACATGACATCCAGGACTGATTGAAGGTGTTACGTTACCCAATGTTGAACCAATGAGCAAGGGTAAAACTCAAAGGAGACCATGGGATTGACCATAGTAAGGAAAGTGTGTGGGGGTTATTATAAGAAGGTGTTGGTTCTCCTTTAACATCAGCCTCATAATTCTGGAGAACTATCCTACAGCACCTGTCACCTTCTTCTCACTATTGAGTCAGACTCAGACTTGGTGTTGCTGGACCACACAGCAACCCCATGTACATAGCTAGCTTGTCTTAAACACCCCCCCACCCCACCCCCCCCCCCCCACACACACACACACACATACATACACACTTCATATAGACCAGTGGTGATCAACTTGAGACCCTCCAGGTGTTACCAGTTCGTTCTTTCCCAACCGTTATTGGGTAGGCGTAAGACGAAGGGCCCAATGTTTTATTTACAACTCCACATTGTTGCCATTTGCTCTAATTCCAAAAAAATAGCCACTCTGTAAAAATTCCTGTGGTGAGGAAAATTATGTAGTATAACAAATTGGTTTCATCAAAATATATTACAACATTTATATTAAAGGGAGAGTGATGTTTCACAATAAATGCAGCTCCAATTAATTTTCATAGTATTTGGGCCATGGAGAGTGTTATTTAAATTCTGTCAGAGTTATAGTTCAAGAGTAATTGAATGATAACATCATAATGTACAAGTATATGAGAGCTCAATACAAGAATCTCTCTGGTGAGCTATTCATTCCAAGGCCTGAGCATATAACCATGGGACACCCTTTGAGATTAGAGGAAAGGAGGTTTAGACTTCAGCAGAGGAAGAGGTTTTTTACAGTAAGGTCTGGTAATTATCGAATTCCTTGCCCAAGGATGTGGTTATGGCTTATACAATGCATACCTTTAAGAGAAGCTTACATACATTTCTTTCAAAAAGGAACATACAGGGTTATATTGTGTATTAGTAGGGAAAACAGGAAGGTCTGATAAAGACTAACTTATTTGGAAGGAGGAAAGTTATATAATTCTAATGTCTCTGGGATATAAGGCAAAGGTTGGACTTGATGGACCTGTGTCTTTTTTCAACCTTATTTACTATATTTACTATGTCTACTACATTCATTCATTCATCTGCCATTTCCACCTCCACAGACATAAAATCCGGGACTATTTGGAAAAATTCACAAAGGCCATTGCGATATTCTGGCCACAGTAAAGTAAGTGGAGGATTATTATTAGGAGATGTTACTTCTACAGTAAATTAATGGGATATTTTCCCCCTGGTTTTTACCTATCAGAATCATTTGCATTTAGTCTTAGGAGAAGGGCGACTTGTTTTTGGGGAGGTTAATAATACTTGCTCTATGGTGGATGACTGCTACCAATATAATTTATTGCTATGGTGGTTTCTTCTGATATGGCTAAGCCTCCCCTGGCTTACATTGTTCTCCTCCTGTGATTTAGCCCTATATGTGAGAGTGCACAGACACCTATCATTCTATTATAATGTTTATGATATTTTAGGTCTTTTCAGATGCTCTGTGTTTCCATGAACCACATGAATAGTACAAGACATTTTTCAAAACTCTGTCCATTGCCTGCTAATCTCTTCATACACATGTAATCTGTATTTCGAGATAAAAGTTAAGCTCTCCATAGTAATCTTTATATCTATAACTTGCCTAAGGAGGTTAGCGATTCCAAAACAAGGGAAACGTGGATCATGTGGCTTAATTATGAGAGGCAGATGTGAACTGGGGTCAGTTTTCATAGAATATATAGATATATTTCTAACAAAAAATTCCTAATGGAACTAAAGCTGAAAATAAGAATTGATTTTAGCCCTTTCAGTAAAACTGACCATTTAAGCATGTCACTAATACACTGTTGTCCCTGGAGTGACTATATAGACATGCCAGGTTTGTACAGTAAATACACTTAGGTGCACAGCAGGGCTGATATTAAAATGTCATTCTTAATCAGTAAATACACTTTAGTCCACAGCAGGAATATCAATACAAACTTACAACTTTTATACAGTAAATACATTTTAGTGGAACTGATGGCTAAACCAAATACATGTCAATGACTCAGCTTCAGATGAGGAAACTCTGTCTAGGTTTCACTGTTTGGTACATATCTTCCTTGTCTCTGTCACCCTCCTGACATCTACTGATAAACTTGTTGACTTCACAGAAACAGGTTGAGATTAATGAGAAGTTAAAAATTCCTCCTACCATGGTGGCAAGAGAAGCAGAAAGAATTACTCCAGTTCTCCTTAATACATGAGCTTCAATGTTACATAATGTTTTGTTTTTTTTATGGGGGGGTGTTTTTATTAAATCAAGAGTCAATTTATGAAAAGTCACCATCAGATGTTTTCCTTAGAGAACTACAATAGATGAACAGAGATTTCCAAAAATAGAATTAAAAAAATGTTTTTTTTAACTCCTTTCAAACCAAAGGGGTGTGCAACAAATTGCTTCTCAATGTGTTGTGAGCCCCTCTGGCTTGAGATGCTTTGTCTGAGTACCCTTCTTTTACTCAGCAGGAAAATTCAGACAGTATATTTGCAATGTGGTGTATACTTCTCTGGCACTCCAAGGGTTAATATTTCCTATATGCATGTGCTCTCATGTTGTACTTTATATAGTACTAGTATTAGCGGTGCCACCGCTGCAGTCATGGTCAGTAGAGACTACACGCGCCGCGGCTGATACGGATCGGGGCTCTCCGAATTCAGACCGGCGTTCTCTCTGTGCACCTGTGGACCAAGCGGACCCAGGAAGGTGCACAGAGAGGACTCCGGTCTGAATTCGGATCGCCCGCTCTGTATCAGCCGTGGCGCAGGCAGTCTCTACTGACCATGACTGCAGCGCGCACAGCCGTCTCTACTGCACATGACGGCTTCTGACAAACATCTTTAGCGAATTATTATATAGGATTATATGCCTGTAAGGGCTGTTTGTGTGTTTTCAGTAATTAATGCAATTATATATACATGCACACATTCTAGTAATGGGAGTGAAGTGGAATAATGAGGAGTGAAATTGAAAATGTTATACTCCAATAAAGAAATCAAGATAAATGTATTGGAGACACTTGGATTAAAAAAATAAGATAAATGTGGGCATGTTATAGTGCTACAGAGACCCATCTGGCACTCAGATGGTTAATGCCATGTACTAAACAGGGCACAGAGGAACTGGAGTAACTTTACATTTTCCTATGCATGTTATGGAGCAGAAGTAAGAGGCTTACAGCTACAAATAAGCCTCTGTGCAGCACTGGGAGATTTTCACTTTCACTTTTTCCCAAAAAAAAAACAAAGGAATTAATATCTCCTAAACTAAACATCTGCTGGTCTTCTAGCTAACACAGCACATATTTGAATAAATCAACTGACAGAGACAACCAAGTTTCTATACTACCTGGGACCCAAAGGATTTCTTATCTGGCTCTGTGTCTAAATTACAAAAGTGTGATTCTTCAGCGTTTCTCTGTGGTTGCACAAAAAACAGTTTCAGAACAACTGCCCTGTAAAAGCTAATGTTATTTTTATTTTTCATGTTTCTATTTGTGTTCAAATTTGTAACATTGTATTGTAAATGCTATCCAGGTCTTACCTGAAAGCGAGAGAAATCTCAATGTATTCTTCCTGGAAAAACCACTTTCTAAATAAATAAATATCATTAAGGTGGTGGTCTACCTTTGTCAAAGGGAATGTTAGCCCTTCTAAAAAAACACTTGTGTGCTGCAATGACCATTATTTAATTTGAAACTGTTTGGCTCTACTGACATCCACTGAATCATACTATCACTTCAGAAAACCAGATCCCAATGGTATAGTCAGAGCACTCATTACTGAAGGAGGTACCTCCCCTGATAATTGCTGATGATTGTTTTGACAAATATTGAATGCAGATAATTGAGGGATAGCCCTGCATTTTTGATGTTTTCTAAGAGTGAGTTCTGGAATGTTAAACCCCATAAGACTCATTCCAGGAAGTATTTTGAAGCATCCTTTAGCTTTTTAGTACTGGTAATATGTAAGTGCTGACAGATGTGACAATGGGCCTTATTTATAAAAGCAAGTTCAAGCAGTTTTGCAGGCACACTAACTGCACTGTAGGGGACAAATAAACATCCACAAAATTCCCACAATGCATTGAAGACCTATCTGGCATTGAAGAGGTTAAAATAACATTTAAAATAATGGTAATTTGGGGTGTCTTTATTTGTCACCTATGCTATATTTGGTTTACCTTAGAATTGTTCCAGTTTGCTTTTATACATAAGGCCCAACATTCTTTGACAGTCTTCAATTAATTTTGACATATTGCAGATATAAGTAGAAATCACAGTCCATCTGCACTGACCTGTGCTATTTTAAGCACTTATGAACAGCTCCATTCCCAAGATAGACATTTTTACCTGCAAGTGGTTTGTTATTTTCTGGGAAATCAAAACTGCTGATTGTATGGCGTTACGTCCTACTGGCAAATGGAAAACTGCAAAATCATCATGCAGTGTGGGTCAGACTGTCTACGAGATATTGTGATGTTTATAGTTATCAACCCTTTATTTGCCTTTATTTTATGATATATAAGAAATAAGTAAAGTTCACAAGAAGAAAGTGAATGCCTTTTTGGTTAGCGAGCATAAATTCAATCTTACCCACCCCACTTTAGAGGACTTTCTGCTCCAGGAAACCATTTCCATAGTATGCTATTTACACAGACTGATTTATAAATGCATATACAGAAGTTTAATCAAACATTAATGTAAATTTTATTGCTGTGGAGCAATGTGATACACTTATATATACACACACACCACAAACTCTGATCTCCTAAAAAGAGGGACAGAGGGATTTGGGTCTCAAAGTAGGACTGTCTCTCCTAAAGACCGACACTTAGGAGATATGCAGCTCCCATCATCTTCAGCCTGCCAATGGATGGCTGAAAATTATGGGGGTCATAATCCAACAACAAATTGAGCGCCACGTGTTTCCTACCTCTGTCTTAAAGGTAACAGTGGATCCAATGGGTCATAAAGGTACTGGGACCATGGTGCTGGTGGCTTTGTCTCACCATTGTAAATTGCAGTGGAATATGTTAGCTTTTTATAAACAAATGACGATGAACTGATGATTAAACCTCTCCCTTATCTTCATGATTATCATGCTCCTAATAATAATCGTCCCTCACTTTTAGTACTATAAACCAGAAAAATCCTAAATGCATCTGTGAACATATCTAAATATCATTTTATTATTGTCAAATCAATATATACACAAATATAAAAATTACACTTTGCTAAAACTGATTAAGAGCAACAACAAAAACAGGGACACACAGATTAACCCTATAAGGACCGGGAAAATCTGAGGTGGATTTCACTTAAGGACCGAAGCAATTCTGACCTTTTTGACTATGTCTTTGTTCAACTGTGTTTTGCCTCTAAGTACTTTATTTTACCCATGAAAATTATACATTTTTTACACACAAATAGGGCTTTCTTTTGATACCACACTTATATGGATAGCCCACCATTTATTTTAGTACAATTAAAGCAAACGGTAAAAAAAATTTAAAAAAAATCCCTTTTTTTTTTCTCTTGGGATCATTGAGCACAATGAGTTACATTTTTATGGCGACTGCATGAAAGGTATGACCGGTCAGTCATACCTACAAAATGTCCCTTTTTCCCACCCTATTTTCCCACTTTTTTTATTGATTACATTTGGCGATGTGTATAAATGTATTACATGGCTCCACAACAATCACACTCCCAATTTTGGTAATGGACATGGTTTTTTTGGGGGTTTTTTTTTTTTGTTTTTTAAATTGTGTCTTTTAAAAAAAAAAAAAAAAAAAAAAAGTTGATTTTAGCAGGTCAAAAATTGACCTGCATCCAGCCAGCCTCCAGAACAGCAGTGAAGGGGTTAATACCCCCAGCTGCTGCATTTTTTTAACCACTAGATATCTCCTCACTGCTTCTCTGTCCCTTACTTTGATCGTAAGGGACAGACAGGCAGAGTTGAGACACAGAGGCAGTACTGCCTCTTTCATTCAAAATGCCGGTACATGTGATAGCTGCTTCAGCGATCACATGACCCGGCACAAGTGAAAGTGGCTGAGACTGAACACTCTGGTACCGGACTGCTCAATCTCAGCCTGGAATTAATGATAGTAGCATGCACGTTGGTGCGCTGCTATCATTTAACCCATGATGGTCCAGGACCGTCATGGATTCTTAAGGGGTTAAAGGGGAACTATCACCCCCTATACAAGTTTGGCTAATAAGTTACTAAATAGAGCGACTAGCATGAATAATTGTGTAATTTTTTTTTAATTCGTGGTTTGGCTAAAATGAAATCTTTAAAAATGATATGTGTCCTTACTTCTGGGCAGACTGCAGGTACAGCACTGCACCACAGTCTGTCACTCTTCCTCTGCTCGTCTCAATCCAGTCTCCTCTGATGTTGGAGGATTTCTCCTTGTAAGCTGGAGGGCTCTCATTGTGACCAAGCATGGGCATACTGATAGGTCAGTGCTCTGAAATCCCCCCTCCCTCTGATGATCAAAATAGGCAGAAAGTACCTTAAAGGGGATATATCACTTTGAAAGATATTTAATCTTCAAGCATAATGTACCAAGCTGAATCACCAGCACAGCTCTTTTAGATTACCTAATTCTCTTCCCACCTCCCTCCTAGCTGCCCCAGGGAGCGCGTTCACACTTCCCTTCAGTGTGCTGTGAATGTCTTCTACCTCAGTATAATGCTAATCAGAGCTTGATATAATGATAGAAGACAGTCACAGCACACCGAAGGGAAGTGTAAACGTGCTACATGGGGCAGCTGGGTGGGAGGTGGGAGAAGAAGACCTCTGCTGTGCACATTATGTGGAAGTGCACAGCAGAGAGGAGGCAATATATTTAAAAATGCTTATTTTTAGAAAGAAAGAAACAGCATTCCTACTACTACTATATTAACAAAATGTATGGTAACATTTTTTTAGGTGATACATCCCCATTAATTCATTGATTGTTACAGGATTGAGCAATGCATTGTTCAGCAATGTGCTGCTTGCCCCATTGGCATTCCATTGCCATTGGCATTCCAAGGGTTAAGACCATGGCTGTAGGTGCATAGAAAGATATGGGGAGATAGATAACTTTGAAAGCCTCAGATTGGGGAAATTGAGACTGTGAACATAGACAGCATACCTAGCTATAATGCATGTGGCGAAGTATCACATTAACATATAAACATACTCATAGGAATATAACAATGGCTCATTAAGCTGCATGCAGATATGCAAATGAGTCACTCTCAAAGTAGTTACTGCAAAATCATAAATCTGGAAAAGGCATGGCAGATTCATAGCAAAGTTGATATATTTGTAGCGGATTCACAGGTATATGATGGTGGAGACATGTTAATGCATAGTCTTGACTTCCATAGTGGGTAAGATATTGGAAGGGTTACTAATCGACAGTATTCAGGACTATGTGACGACCAACAATATTATTAGTAGGACACAACATGTTTTCATGGTTTTCATGTCAAATTAATTTACTTGCATTCTATGAAAGGGAGAATAATAACTTGGACAAGGGTCTTACAGTTGATGTAGTGTACTTGGAATTTGAAAAACCTTATATACCTCAAACACATTACTGCATATATTTAGAGGCTTTGGTATGGGAGGTGACATCTGTGCATGAATAGAGAAATGGTTAAATGATAGATTGCAGACAGTTGTTGTAAATGGAATCATTTCAACTAGTCTAAAGCTGTAAATGAGGTGCCACAGGGTTCAGTAATGGGCCCAGTGCTTTTTAATGGTTTATTAAGGATCTAGATGTGGGTATTGAAAGTAGAGTCTCAATCTTTGCTGATAACTCTAAGCTGTGTAAGAAAATACATACAGGATGTTTTTTCTCTGCAGAAAGATCTGGATAAACTGAATGAATGGGTGAAAAAGTGGCAGATGAGATTTAATATAGATAAATGTGAGATAATATATTTGTGCTGCAGAAAGGTCTCATCTAGAATATGGAGAACAGTTTTGGGCACCAGTTCTTAAAAAAAAGATATTACTGAACTGGAAAAAGTGCAGACTTGAAACAAAATTGATACAGAGATTGGAGGATGAGTTATATGGAGAGACTAGTCAAAATGTGTTTGTTTACATTAGAAAAGATAAGTGATAAGTATATGATTAACATTTACAAATATATTTGAGGTCAATTCAAAGAACTATATGCAAAAAGCTTAGCAAAATGCAAGAGGTCATCCATTAAGCTAGAGGAAAGGTGCTTTCAACAAAAACAAAGTCATGGATTTCTTTACAGTAAGGGCAGTAAAGTTGGGAATTCTTTCCCTTGGGATGCTGTGTTTGCAGATACTATAGTTGCTTTAAAAATAATCAATACCTTTCTAGCTCACAACAATATTGATAATTATGACAGATAGTTTCAAAGCAGATGGAATGTTGATACAGGAAAATATTTGAATGTCATTTTGTGTCAGGAAAGATTGTTTTACCCACTTCGAGTTTAATTGGACAGGGATTCAACAGGGTTCATTTTTATAGGGTTCATTTTTATTTTTTGCCTTCCTCTGGATCAGCAAAGTTAATATAGCATGATATGGCACGAACCTGATATACACGTCTGTCTTTTTTCAGCCTCATCACTATGTTACTATGTCACAATTTATTCAAAGCAAATACTCTACAATATAACAAACGTGGTCCCTTATTGACCATTAGTGCATCTCCCTCTTGTGACTGTAGGCAAATCACTTTATCTGCCAGTGTCTCAGGCATTACAATTTTAGACTGTAAGCTCTACAAAGCAGGGAATGACTGTGCCTAAAAATTATGTGTACAGTGCTGCTTATAAATTAGTAGCACTATATGTACAAAAAATCCAATTTGTAAAATCCAACAAAGTTGTATAAGTTAAACCAATAGGTAACAGAATAGCTGTGAAACCCTGAAAATGCAACCAAACTCTTACAGAGACATTCTGTAAGGAGTTATATATGCAAAAAAAAAAAAGCAGTGGGCGTGTGTCAGTGAAGCCAAGAACTGTGCCATCAGGAGCATATACTCCTGGGAAGGTGGACAGATCAAAGTTAAGACACCAGACTAAATCGATCCAAAATTTGCCAACCTACACTGGACCAGCATGTCCATTACCTCAGCATGGCTTTACAACAACAACATAAATAAAACAATGGCCCTCATTCCCCGGAGGCTGGAGAGCTACTTCCTACAGCAGTGGTAAGACTGGGTCAATGGCAAAGGGTGCTAAGAATTACCAGGTTCTATCAGGTTGCATTTGGCCTTTAGACATTGGAACACTTAACATTCAATCTGTGACCAAGGCTTCACACTTAGAGGAACTCATACAAGACCTATATCACATAAAATGGCTTATGTGAGATTCATAAAAAAGAAGAAGATTTGGTCAAATTAGAAGATGGACACTGGCTATACTATAAAGGTACCAATGATGGACAATGTGGTGGGATCGGGTTCTTAATTAACGAAAGACTGACAGACGTAAAAGAATCACTTTCTGTGCTATCAAACTAAACAGTCGCTATATTCTTCAAATAATTCTAGTTCATGCCCCTATAAGTAGCCACAGTGATGTTGAAGTTGAAGAAATTTATGATGATTTATTGTGCCTCTACAAACAGGACAATTACCATTACAAACTTATAATGGGAGATATGAATGCAAGAATTGGTAACATCCAAAATGGTGAAAAATCGACTGGGCTACATGGAACTGGAAAAAGAAACGAAAGATGCAACCAACTGATCAAATTTGCAGAAGAACAAAATTTGTACGTAACGAATTCATTCTGCAGAAAAAAGGTCCACAGAAAATGGACATGGAAAAACCCTAATGGTAATACAAGTGAAATCGACTTCATAATTGCAAATAATAAAATTATATTCAGTCTTAAATTGTTTTAACGTTGGAAGTGACCAAGAATCAACATTGACTGCAAGAAAGAAAATGATCAAGTCAACAAACGTGATGATCGACTCTAGCCAGCTACTGAGAAATCATAAGAATTTTGAGATAGCACTGTCTAATAGCTTCAGTGTGCTACAAGTCCTTCCAGACACAGACATTTCAACCCACAATGAGAAAGAAGCTGAGACTATCATAGACACTGCCCATGCTCTTGCACCTACTGTAAAACAAGAAAAAACAACCAGAATATCAAAAGATACAGTTGCCATGATGAAAAAGAGATGAGAAATGAAGCAAAACTGTCATACTGGCAACAGGGTAGACTATGTAGAAATGTGCAGGACCATAAGGAAATGCATTAAAGAAGAAATGCGCAAGTTCAATGTTGTGCTCATCAAAAGGACACAGGAAGAAAATCAGGGGCTTAAGAAAGCAAAACAAAAGATGGCCACACATAGGAGATAAATGTTAGCATTAAAGCTTGAAGATGGTATAACAGCAAAAACTCAACAACAAATACTAAAACAAGTGGAAGAATCTTATTAAATTCTTTATAAGGATGGAGAACAACTGAATGCAGTGCCAGAGACTGTAGCTGTGCCAAAAGTGTTGATAGAAGAAGTAGAAGATACAATAAAATCAATGCAAAATGGCAAAGCAGCTGGACCTGATAAAGTTAATTTTGAAATACTGAAAGCAGGAGGTCAACCTTTATTCAAAGCCCTAGCTAAATTGTTTTCAAAATGCCTACTACTTGGAAAAGTGTCTGAAACATGGAAAAATGCAGAAGTCATCCTATTGCACAAAAAAGGTGATAAGGTGGATCTAAAAACAAAAAACCTACAGACCAGTAAGCCTGTTGCCAGTGGTCTGCAGGGTTTTCACAAAGGTACTATCAAGAAGAATGGGCACAATACATAATGCTTTACATCCTAATGAACAAGCAGGCTTGAGGAGCGGTTTCAGTACAATGGGCCACATGCAGACAGTGCAACAAGTTCTTAAAGGGATAGTAATACTTGGTTTTAGCTTTATTTTATTTTGTAGGCATTAAAAAAACATGAAGAACGATATAAGTGTTATCTCTCAAACCTTTAATCAATTCTGTCAGAGTTGTAGTTCAATAGTAATTCAATGACAAAGTATCCCCCTCCCGCCCCTTTTACTGATGTAACACTGCTCAGCCAGATCAGAAGGGAGGTGCCCAGGTAGACTGCAGAGAGGGACAATCTTTAATTAAGGGAAAAACCTGAAAAACTTGTCAAGGGGGCAGGGCTTTCATTGTTCTCATAGGAAGAAGATTGTCCCCTGCTGTTATTTGTCTGGTCTATGGACTGCATTCCACATCTGAGAAGAGATGGCTTACACTAGGCAAAAGGGGCAGGAGGGGAAACTTTGCTTGTGAATATCTCCCAAACCATAAAGACTTATATCGTTCTTCATGTTTTTTTAATTTCTACAAAATAAAATAAAGATAAAACAAAGTATTACTATCCCTTTAAATGGGGATCTTGACCCATTTAATGCTAGAGAGGTCTCCAATGTATACAAATGGACAGATTTATAACACTGGAGTTAAGAAATCCTACTTCTTCTGAGACTGACAGCCAGGCTTCTTGCTTTAGAGGCATCTGTGCATCTGCGTCATCAGTCCCCTCCGGTACCTTAATGTACCACACAATGCCTCCTAGAGGAGACAGAGACGGACAGCGCAGGTGCGCAGACGTCTCTAAGCACAAACACAGTTCATGGTATAGTTTTATGTGTGAAATATGATTTTCACATTCCCCTAATGACAACCACATTTAATCAACCGATTATGGTGATGATCATTTCATAAAATAAAAAATATATATATATATATATATGGCATCTAATGACTTACCAATATTTGTGAGGTGCCCCTCCTATGAAATTGACTAACTACCTCTCAAGCAGATTAATAAAATACCTAAAAAAACTCAAAGATATATATTTTTCATTTTTATTTATTTTTAAATATTAACCCTTTGAGATCCAGAGGGTGTGTAATGCAAGTAAAATAATACTCTCTGGTAAAATGTATGTGTTCTCTTTTCCAATGAGCTTTATTTCTTAATGCCAATAAATATTATAAATAAATGGTTTCTGTGAAAGATCTTTGCTGCCCTCTGCTGTCCATATTGAAAACATATTCTAGGGAATCCATTAGCAATTTTGTAGGCTACTTGGATTTTAAAGGTATAGTAATCCTTAATATTGGAAAAATATATATTGCAGGGTGTATCCTGCGGACTTCCACTGCAAATGGATATTTTACACAAAAGTTATTGCAGCTCAAATTAGCAGTTTTGGGTACAGTACTTTGAAGGCCTGAAATGTTATGGTGGTCCTGTTGCTACAGCAGTCTATGGACAGTTACGGTCAGTAGACCATAATCCTCCATAAATGCCCTAGCAATAAGGCTACTGTAAAATTTCAGGCCATGGATGTACTGCACCCAAAAGTCTGAGCTGTAATAACTTCTAAGTAAAATATCTCTCAGCAGTGGGGGTATCCATATTTTACTCAGCAAGATAAAACTCTGCAGTATATATATTTCAGTATTAACTGTTTATGAATCCGAGGAGTGTGCAACACATTGCAAAAGCAATGCACTGCACACCAATCTGGTCCTTAACCCGTTAAGGACCAATACAGTGCCAGGACCGTAATGGCTGTCCTGCACTTAAGGACCAGTGACGGTCCTGGCACGTCATTGAATTCAGGGATGCCAGCGCAGCTGCACACTGCTCAGGGATCCCTGAATTGAATGCTTAAAAAAATTAAAAATGCTCTGTGGTCCTTAAGGGGTTAAAGGGATAATTGTTACTATCCTTTTAAGTGCAATATTTAGGGACCTAAAGAGAAGCAATTCTGGAGTAAACTGCACAACTGGAACAAATTAATACTCCCATTGGTTTAAATGTGTATTTTAACCCTTTGAATGCTAGAGTGGTCTCCAACACACTGCAAAGTAATATGCTGGAGACCTCCCTAACATTCACTGGGTTGAAAGCCATATTTATATCAAGGACAATTTTGTGTATTTTAAGGTGTCTTCTATAGAGCGGTTGGTTTGCTCCAGAATAGCTCCACCTTAGTAGACGTAAGTGAACCTATTCTGTAATTTAGTATTCCAGAATCTTGAGAGCCATCTTGAAAAATATTTGTTTTGGTGCTAAATTTAATTTCAGACTCTTCTCGTTCTCTCATCCTCTTCCATCGTCTCCAGAACACTTACCCTTCCTTCTCCTCTGACCTGCTTACCCTTCTGTCTCCTCCAACCAGCTTACCCTTCCGTTTCCTCTAACCCTTCTATCTCCATCTCCTCCAACCAGCATACCCTTCCATTTCCTCTAACCCTTCCATCTCCATCTCCTCCAACCAGCATACCCTTCCTTCTCCTCTGATCCTTCCATCTCCATCTCCTCCAACCTGCTTACCCTTCCATCTCCTCTAACCCTTCCATCTCCATCTCCTCCAACCAGCCTACCCTTCCTCCTCCTCTGATCCTTCCATCTCCATCTCCTCTAACCAGCTTACCCTTCCATTTCCTCTGACCCTTCCATCTCCATCTCCTCCAACCAGCTTACCCTTCCATTTCCTCTAACCCTTCTATCTCCATCTCCTCTGATCTGCTTACCCTTCCATCTCCTCTGATCTGCTTACCCTTCCATCTCCTCTGACCCTCTTACCCTTCTATCTCACCTGACTTGCTTACCCTTCTATCTCCTCCAACTTGCTAACCCTTCCATCTCCTCTGATCTGCTCACCCTTCCATCTCCTCTGACCCTCTTACCCTTCTATCTCACCTGACTTGCTTACCCTTCTATCTCCTCCAACTTGCTAACCCTTCCATCTCCTCTGATCTGCTTATCCTTCCATCACCTCTGACCCTCTTACCCTTCTATCTCACCTGACCTGCTTACCCTTCTATCTCCTCCAACTTGCTAACCCTTCCATCTCCTCTGATCTGCTTATCCTTCCATCACCTCTGACCCGCTTACCCTTCTATCTCACCTGACCTGCTTACCCTTCTATCTCCTCCAACCTGCTAACCCTTCCATCTCCTCTGACCTGCTTACCCTTCTATCTCTTCCATCTAGCTTACCCTTTCATCTCCCCTGACCCTCTTAACCTTCCATCTCCTCCAACCTACTTACGCTTCCATCTCCATCTCCTCCAACCAGCTTACCCTTCCATCTCCTCAATCCTCTTACTCTACCATCTCCTCCAACCCACTTATCCTTCCGTCTCTTCCATCTTAGTTTTATGTTTGTACTGGGTCCTACGTGTTCTGATGGCAGCCCTGATGAAGGCAGACATGATTTTGTGTTGCCTGCCCCAGCATGGTACCGATAACACCATTAACCTAAAATTACCCTTCTATCTCTTCCATCTAGCTTACCCTTTCATCTCCCCTGACCCTCTTAACCTTCCATCTCCTCCAACCTACTTACGCTTCCATCTCCATCTCCTCCAACCAGCTTACCCTTCCATCTCCTCAATCCTCTTACTCTACCATCTCCTCCAACCCACTTATCCTTCCGTCTCTTCCATCTTAGTTTTATGTTTGTACTGGGTCCTACGTGTTCTGATGGCAGCCCTGATGAAGGCAGACATGATTTTGTGTTGCCTGTCCCAGCATGGTACCGATAACACCATTAACCTAAAATCTAAAGCATACAACTACAAAAAAGTTCTTTAAAAACCTGGCTACTACAGTATTATGTATACTGGATAATGAGCTAGCCACCAGAAACCAGAAACCGGTGTCTAGAGCAAGAACAGTGGTGTTAAGCTGTCTATGGCCCCAAATAAGCTTGAGCAAATTGGCCATGCCCAGCAGTACACTGGTGCTGCTCAGAGTTAGACAACCTAGGCCGGTGGTGGACAACAATGCATTGCACACCCCCTGGCACTCAAATGGTTAAACAAAACTTCAAATAGCAAATAAAGACATCCTCTAGGACATATGGTACTTCATAAACTGGGCTAGTTGGCATACAGTCCTTTCAGGTAATACCACATTATAACATCAAGGTGCC
Organism: Rhinophrynus dorsalis; assembly: GCA_037306005.1. NCBI lineage: Eukaryota > Metazoa > Chordata > Amphibia > Anura > Rhinophrynidae > Rhinophrynus > Rhinophrynus dorsalis. The sequence goes on along the minus strand of CM074718.1, from coordinate 217,960,603 downwards.
TTATGTATCAGCTCAGAGTGGTCCAATTCTAGTGCAAAGCAGTTGCACTATAAAGAACAGACACTTTAATTGATTGGGGCTTTTATTGCTTTGAATGCTAGAGACATCTCTAGCATTCAACGAGTTAAAAGCCCAATTTAAATCAATGGGAGAGTTGGAATTTTATTTGTCCCTTTCAATACAGTTAATTAATTTGTTAAATATAAACATAGTACAAAAACATAACTAATACCCTTAATGAAATCTATAACCTTGTGCTGCAATTACTAGCTGGAACCAAAAGGGGACAAAAGAGACACAATTAAGGAAGAATTACTGTAATAGGGGCAATACTGTTTCAGCACTGGATGGATAGATAGATAGATAGATAGATAGATAGATAGATAGATAGATAGATAGATAGATAGAAAAATAGATTAGGTCTAAGTTCTGTACACATTCTCTATTATTAAAGTCCTTAGCCTGGGTGTCAATCCCTAGTAAAATTGATTGATAAAGTCCACAAAAAGAATTGCACTCACAGGTCTTTTCACGGTCAAGATAACAAAGGCCCAAGTTGGGGCAAAAACGTTGATGGAATAAACCAGTACCTTTCTTCACCTTGGAAAGAACTCTGAGTGCAATTCTTTTTGTGGACTATATTTATTTATTGTTATGTAGCACTGCAAATTTGTACACAGCAGTTTTTCTGGTAAAATGATTTCCTGCTCTGTACAGCTTGCCATCAAAGACCTAACGAGGAAGTAACGTGATCTGCCTAATCACAAGTAGCTGACACTGGGATCAAACCAGCTTTCCACTGTGTCACAATCAATCTTGTATGTATCTGTTGGGTTTGTCAGTATATGTGTGTATTGGGTTTGTGAGTGTATGTGTGTATTGGGTTTGTGTGGGTATGTGCTATTGGGGTTGTGAGTGTGTCTATTAGGTTTGTGATGTGATTCAAAATTTTGATGCAGCCGACATATAGTAGATGACATGTTGTGCAAGGCAACATATTGAATGTGCGACTGTTTGACATTCGACACTGTGAATGCGTCATTTGCAAGCAAGCGACAACATTTTAAGACGCACCATGTGGAGTGCGACATTTCAAAAGTGAACCCTCGGGCTGAAACCTACAACATTTTCACAAAATGTCAGAGGTATGAACAACAGAAGCAGGTTCCCAAGAAACCACTTCTGGACCACAGACTTTACAATTAATACGGTTCTAAAGCTGTCCCTGGTGCCAGAGAGAATCTAGAATGCTTTCAACTTCAATTATCTCTTTACCATCAATGACAATAGGGCATGGTGAAGAGGCATGTCTATTAGGGATTTCATTCAGACTGTCTGCTTTTATAAGGATACATGCACCACAGGCTGAACACTGAAGAAACAATGTAAATACAACTGATAAGCATCAATTAAAAAATCCACGAATACTGAGGATATGGTGTTATAGGCAGGTACTTTATATTTGATTAAATTGTATATATTGAGATACAGAGGCACTATCCCTTATTTGCTTTGTATCCATTTCAATAGGCCTGTATGGATTGTAGCAGCCTCAGCAGTCTCTATTTGATTGTGTTCGTAGTTTGTTGAAGCTCATCACCATTAGCGCCACATTGTTTCTTTGGTGTTTCTGTTTTTGTTATATATAATTCGAAGTGTTTTTGGTACAGTCAGGGGGTGTAACTGAAAGTGATAAGCCCCCTGCCTCCTCAACCAACCTCCAATGCTTGGCCACTTAAAAAAAAAAATGTTAGCCTCAGTTTAAGAGGAGGCAGGGGATTAGACCCCCTGTCTCCTCAACCAACTGCTTATTTAAAAAAAAAGCAGAGGTCGTGGTGGAGCAACAGGACACCTCCCGATGCCCCCAGCTACTGTTCTCCTAGACAATTTGGCTGGGATATCAATAGAGGTGACTCAGGGGAACAATAAGGCTCCTCTTCTTCCATTCTACCTGAAGTTTCGGGTAGGAGTGAGTGGGATTGAGAAACCCTTTCATGTCAATGAGGGAAAGCCTCCCTCATTGATGTGAAAAGGATTACCAATGCCACCCACTCCTATCCATAAGTTTGGGTAAGATGGAAGCAGGGGAGCCCTCTTGCTCACCTGTGTCGCCTCTATTGTTATCCCAGCCAAATCGGCTGGGAGATCTGTAGCTGGGGGGTGCATGAGGAGGGGTCCTTATGCCCCACCACAAGGTTTGTTACTAATACTGTTGTGTATAACAAATTACACTTTGCACGCTGTAATTCTTTGAGGTTGCACGAGCGCCTTGATTATTCAGGTAGATCACATGGGGGTACTTCACTCCTTGAGCAGTGCGGTTTAAACTGCCTGCGCACGCTCCAGTGTCTCTATACAATATCCTTGTCGGACCAGCCTCCACATCCGGCGGAGAACCGGAAGCAGCGGCCAGCTGAGTCCATGCGGGACTTGCTGATCTGCATGTCCCAGCTACTAACATCTAAGGGGGAAAGTGACTCAAGGCAGGAGGGGGCAGGGGTGAGGTATGGCCACATGCAAAGGCCTGTAACCACTAGAATGGATGTGGGCAGTTCTGGCAGTCTCTTGGACATCACAAATACAATGTAAGTCTTTCAATGCCACAGAGGTATCCAACGCATTGCACACAATGCATTGGATACCTCTCTGGCACCCAAAAGATTAAAAGAAAAAAACAAGGTTCACCGCACAGGCAAAGCCATGCCACACACGTGCGAATAAAATACTAAAATTATGGATATATACTCACATTTGTAGGTTGATAGTAGGCAGGACCCAAACTATTGTCCTTTGTAGGTGGTACTTGTTTAACAAGTGAACCGTCCTCAGTCTCCTCATAGCCAAACGCTTGCCCAGGTATAGGAATAGAGGGAGCTCCTGGCTTGTACTGTCTTTTCATATGGCTAAGTACTCTCTGAAAAATAATGACAATGTCACAATTGTTTTGTAATTACAGAAAAATACACAGAATAAAATCGGCCTGCTTCTTATCATTAGAACATCTAAACAAAAAAGAATCAAAGAATGCTAACATGAATTGCTACATTATGTTATTAGAAACATCATTATTGTATCATGTTATATTAGTTGAACAAGATGAAACTGCCTTACACAATTAAAGATTAACTATCACATGATAGTCGGACCATCAACAGATTTGTTTCTCAGGAGTAGACTGCCAATGAAGCCAGCATTACATTGAAAATATAACCTGGTGCTGTACAGACGATCAAACGATGGACTCTGAACTGTGATATCTGAAGTTTTGCAGTTCAAAATCATCTGGTACCTGACCCAGCACTCTCCATAGCACTCTTTGGGGTTGTGTCTATAACTCAAATAAGTTTGTGGCTGTGAGATCAAGAGATTACCAAGAGAATGTCTGAAGAATTGTCTACTATGTTAACCACTTTTCTCAATATTACACCAGAGACTTTTAATGCTATCAGAACTAGTAGCCCTTTGCATACATGCCCTCCACATCCTCAGGTTACATAAGTCAAGGACTACCACTAGTCTCTATATCAGATTCCACAGACCCTTCTGTGAAAGATAACAGGAAGACACATTTTTGCATCTGAAAGAATGAATGTATTGGTCAAAGGGGTTAGAACTTCTGTGGGGTTAGAAGATATTAATGTGCCATGGTCTAAACAATATGCAATGTTTTTTAACGTTAAAAGAAGGCCCAGGTGTTTAACGTTCATAAAGTTAATGCAGATTTTACCTAAAAAGTAAAGTGCATTCTTGTTTTTTTTATTCTAAGGAGACTTCCTTCTTCAACAAAATTTCTAAGGTAGATGTTCACATTGCCAGGCCATCTAAGCAAGCTATCATTCCTGTAGAAGATGTCAACAATATCTAAGAATAGAAATCAAAGATGACTGGACAAAAATATCTACAATTCTGTCTGTCCTCATCTCCGAGACCATTTACAAAATGATGTCACTGGTAAATGTGCATTTCAGAGAGAGTTGCATTGTTGTTGTTCCATGTCTGGACTACTGGATGTTGATTTTTCTCAGGGTTGGTTGATCAATTCAAAAAGTCAGGCCTTTATTCAGATCCTCCAGAAAAGATAGACATTTTGCTCTCCTAAGTCAGCATTATCAAGCAAGTATCATCAGAGTCTTTGAGACAGTTTATGTCGATACTGGGGCTGATGACAGAAGCCACTGAGGAAGTGTCTTGTGCTTGGCTTCTTAAGAAATGGATGAAGGCAAGTCTTTTGACCATCAAGCGCATGTCTCTCCTTCGATTCATGCTGTCACTGTTCTGGTGGTCCAAGTCAGACAGCTTTATATACCAGCAAAGGTACATTACAAAATAGATAGTGATCAATCCAGATGCAAGAAAACACAGTTGAAATGTGCCTCTGGCCTCTGTAGAAAATGTACTTTACTCCAATCATCTTGAGCTTCTGGCAGTATGGAAAATGCTGAAGTAGGCAGACACACTCATCAAGGTGCAAGGGATAGCTGGGTGAGAGATCTTTTTTAAACATTTTCCTGTTCTTCCTGGGAGGCCAATCCACCTGAGGTGTTCTACTTATATAGACCATAAAGGAAGAACTGATAGGTAAGAAAATTCTTTGTCCCCTATGAATTGGACTCCTAGAGTTCTTCTTACTACATCAGCGTCAGTGAATGGCTACCCATAATAACTTATAAATGAATACTTGATACAATAACCTTCCTACGGTCAAAAGGAGCTGATAAAAGAATCAGCCCAGTCTTCTCTACTGCAAAGACAGTGAGGAGCATGTATGAATGTCAGGGAATGAGCGAAATATGCATAAAGCTATGCCTGTTTAATATAGTCATAGCTATGTGCTAAGGCACCACCTGTCTTCTTACACTATTTTACTGTCAATTGTCAAAGTGGGGAATCTATCTCAGGTATGACAGGTGAGCAAGTAGATGTATTATTTATAAAATGTGATACATTCCACAATTTCGTGACAGATTCAGCAGTGATTACTTTTGGTTAAAGTCACTGCCAGAAGAGGAAGTACATTTGTAGTATTCAACAAGAAAAGTCCTAAAATATGTGTTTTATGTTTTCATAATAAAACTTTACTCATCCATTAAGGGAAAATGGTATAGTACATTGGCACAGAGGTCACTAATCAGATCTACCTCTATGGACTGTTGTTTACATCACAAATGTAATCTTGTTTTCTTCTATAAGAACAAAAAACCCTGCTATGTACATATAGTGGAAAAGAACTCAGTTTTCCATTACTGTTGATTGCTTCAGTAAGATGTCATAATGGATGTACTGAATTATTAAAAATCCAATGTCTTCTCTTCTTACACCTTTACTCTACTTACTGAAGAGCTAGACTTCTACCAAGCATAAAATCTGTTTGTGATTTGAGACTAAGACACTGATGTTGATGTATTAATATGAAATGGGAAAATTCTGGCACAAACCACCTCTACCATAGGGCAAAATTAAAAACTTCCAAAATTCCCATTAATTTAAATGTGGCTTTTAAAGGAACATTCAACATTTTAAAGGGATAGTAATACTTAAATTTTGCTATCCAGCATCTTGTAGCCCTTAAAAAACCAAATTAAATGACCCCAGCGGCATCTCTCAAACCTTTATGGTTTGAGAGATAGCCGCTTTCAAAGTTACCCCTCCCCTGACGTCACTGCTCTAGCTGTCTGCTGGGGAATCATGTCCCTGAACAAGCGGAGGCTCTTCAGCAGAGCTGAGATCACGTTATTGAAGAAGAAATCCTTTACTAAAACAGTCTTCTACGTGTGCATGCAAACCAAGCACACATAGAAGACCGTTCCAGTGAAGGATTTTTTTTTCCATAATGCAATCTAGGCTCTGCTGAAGAGCCTCTGCTGGTCCCAGGACCAGATTCCCCTGCAGCGAGCTACAGCTCTGAAGTCAGCGGAGGGGGAACTTTGAAAGCGGATATCTCTCAAACCATAAAGGTTTGAGAGATGCCACTGGGGTCATTTAATTTGTTTTTTTAAGGACTACAAGATGCTGGATAGTAAAATTTAAGTATTACTATCCCTTTAAAGAAAAACATTTTATATGGATTATCCTGCTGAGTAAAATCAGGGGTACCCCCCCACTGCTGGAAGATTTTTAATGTAAATGTTATTACAGCTCAGACTTATATTTTTAATCAAACTGTTCTCTACTACAGTTCTCCATAATAAGTCAGTAACAGCACCACCTGGTGAGCACAATAGGCACCACAGCAATGGAATTTCCCTTGTTTTCAACATAAAAATACATATATTTTTTTCATTACAAAAAGTTGGCATGGCAGCTCCTTTAAAAGCCCCATTTAAATGAATAGGAAGTTTTATTTGTCCACTACATTGCAGTTGCTTTCCCCAGATCTTCTAAGTACATCAGCCTCACTGGACTCAGACCCAGCCTCTATATCTTATCTTCTACTCCATTCTTCTACTACTTTTAACACACAACAAAATAACTTTACCTTTTGAGGTTTAGCAGATTCATTATTTTTTGGTCCATCTGATTCCACCCCAAGTAGCACGTCATATGCACCAGGTCCAGGAATATATGAGACAGACTCCTTAAAGCGTTTTTCTTTGTTCTGAATAGTTTGTCCTCCTTTCACTTTGTCCTAAAAAAATTACATATAATTGCACATTAAGTACACTTTAGCACAACAGTTCTCTACCTGGATCATGGTAGTGGGATAACAGATAGTAAACCTGATATATAAGGCAAAGAGGAGCCATTCTTGGCAGACACGGATTAAGGCTCCATAGGGCCTTATGCAAGGTACCAATTTGGAGCCACACATCTCTTCTGATGCAGAGTGCTGATTGCAGGTACTGTCATTGTGGCTCTAACTTAAGTGGGAGAAACTGGATGATGCTGGTCGCTTGCAACAAAAAGGGTGTGTGACAAGATGCTGGTGGCAGCAACAGTAGTGCTTCTGTCTGTGAGCCATCACTTGCAGCCAGGGCCCCTCATATTTCCATGGGCCCTAGGCAGTAGACTACGTTTCCTTAAAGGGACAGTAATACTTCGTTTTAACTTTATTTTATTTTGTAGGCATTAAAAAAACATGAAGAATGATATAAGTCTTATCTCTCAAACCTTTATGGTTTATGAGATATTCACAAGCAAAGTTTCCCCCTCCCGCCCCTTTTACCTACTGTAAACAATCTTTTCTCAGAAGTGGAATGCAGTCCATAGACTGGACAGATAACAGAAGGGGACACTCTTATTCCTATGAAAACAATGAAATCCCTGCTCCCTTGACAAGCTTTTCAGGTTTTTCTCTTATCTTAATTGAAGATTGTCCCTCTCTGCAGTCTACCTGGGCAGCTCCCTTCTGCCCTGGCTGAAAAGTGTTACATCAGTAAAAGGGGCGGGAGGGGGACACTTTGCTTGTGAATATCTCATAAACCATAAAGGTTTGAGAGATAAGACTTATATCATTCTTCATGATTTTTTAATGCCTACAAAATAAAATAAAGTTAAAACGAAGTATTACTATCCCTTTAAAGAATGATCAGGCTCTGATTCTGGGATTAACCAACTGCAACTTTAGTGGCAAATAAACATTCCTATTGAATTAAATGGAACTTTTAACCTCCTGAATGCTAAAGAGTTTTCCAACACCCCACTTTGCCCTATTAGTATACCCCTTATTGACAGAGAGGTGAATGTCTGCCTGTCTGCACTAAGATTTCACCAGTCTTTTAAGTTCTTACTATATTGGGTCCATAGAGTAAACAAACAAAAAAAGGGTACACATATTGGCATAAAAGAGGTGCTCCCCAAATCCTATGTTAATCCAGGGAGCCACTAAGATTTCTCCAATTTTAGAGATCTTAGTGTACTGGCTCCATCAAATGAAAAAATGTAGCAAAATGGGCACACAAAAAGAGCACCCCTGGTCCTATATTATTCTATGGAGCCAAAGTATTAAAGGGATAGTAATACTTAAAATGTAAAAAAAAATATGTTGTAGGGTTTATCCCCCTGAGTAAAACAAGAGTACTCCCACTGCTGAGAGGTCTTTCATTCAAAAGTTATTAATTTTCAAAGTAGAATTTTTTAGGTGCAATATCACAGTGGCCTGAAATTGTACAGTGGCGCTGTTGCTACATGATCCTATGGACAACTCTGGTCAGTTGACCATAAATCTCCATAGGATGGTGTAGCAACAGTGCCACTGTACAATTTCAGGCCATTGTGATATTGCACCTAAAAAATTCAATTTTGAAAATTAATAACTTTTGAATGAAAGACCTCTCAGCAGTGGGAGTACTCTTGTTTTACTCAGGGGGATAAACCCTACAACATATTTTTTTTTACATTTTAAGTATTACTATCCCTTTAAGATATCTACAACTTTGTGGAGCTAATGCACTATGGTCTGTAGAGTAAAAAAGGAAGCAAAGCAGGAACAAATTGGAGTACAAGGGTGCAAAATTGAAGCAAAAAGACACAAAACTATATGCAAACATTTGTGCAGAATTGGAACAAAATGGGTACAAAATTGGAGTAAATGGAGCACAAAAAGGAGAAAGTTGAGGAAGAAAATTGTGCAAAAAATGGAGCAAGAAAATGGAGAAAAAAATGGAGCAAAAAAAGGAGCAAGAAAATGAAGCAAGAAAACTGCAAAAAATGGAGCTAGAAAATGGAATAAAAAAAATACAGCAAGAAAATGAAACGGGAAAAGGGAGCAAAACATGGAGCAAGAAAATGGAAAAAAAAGGAGCAATAAAATGGAGCAAAAAAATGAAACAGGAAAAGGGAGCAAACATGGAGAAAGAAAATGGAGCAAAAAAGGAGCAAGAAAATGGATCAAAAAATGGAATGGGAAAAAAGAGAAAAAAATGGAAGCAGAAAATGTAGAAAATGGAGCAAGAAAACAGCAAATAAAAGAGAGAAAGAAAATAGAGCAAAAAATGGAGCAAGAAAACAGAGCAAAAAAATGAAGCAAGTAAATGGAGCAAAAAAAGGAGCGAGAAAACAGAGCAAGAAAAATGCAAAAAATGGAGCTAGAAAATGGAATAAAAAAATGAAGCAAGAAAACAGCAAAAAAAGGAGCAAGAAAATAAAACGGGAAAAGGGAGCAAACATGGAGCAAGAAAATGGAGCAAAAAAGGAGCAAGAAAATGGAGCAAAAAAATGAAACGGGGAAAAAGGAGTAAAACATGGAGGAAGAAAATGGAGCAAGAAAACAACAAATAAAAGGGAGAAATAAAATGGAGAAAAAATGGAGCAAGAAAACAGGAAAAAAGTGAGCAAGAAAACGGTGCAAAAAAATGGCGCAAGAAAATGGAGCAAAAAATGGAACATGAAAACGGAGCAAAAAAGGGAGCATGAAAATGGAGCAAAAAATTGAGCAAGAAAACAGCAAAAATGGAGCAAAAAATGGAGCAAAACATGGAGCAAAAAAAAACAGAGCAACATATGGAGCAAGAAAACAGCAAAAAAAAGGAAGCAAGAAATGGAGCCAGAAAATGGAGGAAAAAAATGGAGCAAAAATGGAGCAAGAAAATTGTGTAAAAAAACAGACCAATAAAATGAAGGGAAAAAAAACAGAGCAAAAAATGGAGCAAAAAAGTGTAACAAGAAAATTGTGCAAAAAAAAAGGAGCAAAAAATCTGAGCAAAAAAGAAGAGAGAAAACAACATAAAAAAAGGAGCGAGAAAATGGAGCACAAAAATGGAGCAAGTAAATGGTGCAAAAAATAGTGCTCCAGACCCTAAAGATTTCTCTTACTTTAGAGGTCTTAGTATAATGGATCCACAGAGTAAAGGAAATGGTATTATGTTATTCTATGGAACCAATGTATTAAGATTTCTTTTTTGGAGCAAAAAAGAAGTGCAAGTAAAATGGAGCAAGAAAACAGTGCAAAAAAAGGGAGAGAATGAAGGAGTAAGAAAAGAGAACAAGGAGATGGAGCATGAAAATGGAGTAATAAAAGAGTAAGAAAACAGAGCAAGAAAATGGGGCAAAAATAGTGCTACAAGCCCTATATAACAATGCCATAGCAATAAAATGGACAAAAAATGGAGTAAGATAATGGCACAAAAAATTGAGAAAAAAGCCAGGGAGAAATAAGTGGAGCAAGAAAATGGAGCAGCAAACAGAGCAAAATGGTGCAAGACTGGTGCTCCAAGTCCTATGTTAGTCTATGGAGCAAATGTATTGTTTCTCCAACTATACACAACTTAGTGCAATAAAAATGTGCAAAAAACAGAGTTAAAAACTGAGCAAGAAAAAGAAGCAAAAGAAACAGAGCAAAAAGGACGCTAAAAACATGGTATAAAATTAGAGCAAAACTGGCACAAAAATTGGAGCAACATGGGATAAAAATGAATCAGAATTGTAGAAAAACAGGGCCAAAATTGAAGCAAAACTGGAGCAAAAGGAGAATCAAGATGGAGCAAAATTGGAACAAAATGGGCACAAAAATGGCTCACAATTAGAGCAAAACCCCTCTGTTTGGAAAGCATGTGCACCAGACAATGTCACTGTATTACATTGGCTGTCCTATTTCCTAACCATGCTGTGGTAGATCCTGATATACAGTAAATATAGCTTAGTAACAGGAGCAACAACACTATTATCTTGGTGAGCTGCCTTCTGTTCCAGGTACCCCAAACCCTTGTTTAAAACAGAACTATTTTTGTATACAGGGAACTGTCTTTGAAGGTGATTACAGGACCCTGCAGTTGACATTTGTCTCAGTCAATCCATTGAGTACCATGTGATGTGTTATGACCGTCACGCGGTTTATACCCTTAAGGACCTGTGATGGTCATAGCAAGTCACATACTTTTTACTTACAGTGCTTCGCTAGAGGCGCTGTAATTAAAAACAGGATCTGAAATCTCTCAGACCCCAACCCGTCGCACCGATACGCATAAACAGGTCACGTGTACCGGCGCTTTGGAAAGAATCAAAGTTGTCCTTAAGAGAAGATAACTTCCATGGACCACTGGTCCTTAAAGGGTTAATTAGCAGTGCAAAGTAATCCGTGTCTGCTCATTTAATAGACAAAAAGGTCCTGATTCAAGTATAAGTGGTGTTTGCAATGCTTGTTATTTGCTGCACTGCAACATCTCTGTCAGAGCTGTATTCATGCCCCAGGCTCTCCTAGGCAAGGCAGTCTAGATGGATTAAGCCCCATCCATGGCCACACCCCCACTTCTCACACGACCCCGCCCCAGTCCTATCCACTGTTTCCTAGCACAGAATATACCCTTGTCCTGTAACAAGAAAGGACAAAACAAAAGATTTTACCCCTTGGTCTCCAATGTACTGAAGAGTCAAATACCCACAGATCTTGATATAGCAGCTTATAGCTGAAACACACAGTGATGTGAGCATCCGGCTGCAAGAACCGGACAGACACGGCAGAAAATTCTCTGCAAGTCTTTTCTGCTGTTGATGTGTATATACACATAGGCAGCCATTTTAATATGCAAGTGATTTGGATTATGTTTGATACCCTTTACTTTGTTTTTCATGTCCCATATTTGCCTCTTTGAGTGGAGTTTGTGAGAGACAGCAGCCTGATGACTGGATTCTTAAGAATCTGGTGGGATACAACTTGATAATATCCTGTGCTTGTTACAGCTGGTTTACACATAAGTGCTATACCAGCATCTTTTTGTAAGGACCTGCCCATCTGGTGAAGGTGTGGTGACCATCTATTGTACTTACAATACTGCACAAAGCAGTACCTCTTTTCTTCTCTTCCTTTACATAAACAATATCCAGCAGTAAAATGCCCTTGTTTTACTCAGCAGAAGAAACCCTTTTTAATATATATTAAACAAAATACAACCCCCTTTAATGTTATTGCATATTTTAACTCCTTGAACACTAGTAAAGACTTCATTGCATTGTTTGTTATATCAGTGTAGATGTCTCTAGCATCTGAAGTATTATAAATGACCAATTACCATTATCCCTCAATGTAAAGAAAAATGTAAACATACTTTATTTTTTAAATAAGGGTGGATCTCTGGTAGATACCTTTGGGTATTTCTCAGAGATCAAATGTATTCTCCTTACTTGCTGCACAAGTCATGAAAATAATTTGGTGTAAATTCCACTATAACAAAATTTGGGCATATGCATTCAACATTTGTAGGAGTATAACTAATTTACACGGGATCCTCAAGCCAGATAGAAGAAATGCATTTATGTGGTACTTTCTCTGGATATTGATACATATGTGAATGGTGAACACTCAGTGAAGTGTTAATATATCCTTGTACATTAATCAATGTGTCAATTGATTAATTCAAATTTCAGTTTTGTGTTATAGGACAAGCTGGTAGAAAAGTGTCTTGATATCTAAAACACATCAGTTCATAAAAAATAAGTGATTTAGACTACGAGTAACACATACATGTAAGTACATGCATACCATACATACATACATACATAAAGACATACACACACACATTTATTGAAATATACACGCACATGTATATACAACCACACATATACATACATGCACACATAAACCCTCATACACACACATCCATCTTTACATATACCTCACAAAAATGACATTGATTTACATATAAAAACTGTACTATCCAGTCATGCTATAACCTTTACCTTTGGTGTGATCAACAGTACAATTGTATTAAGGTGTACAAAAGAAATTGGAATTTAATTACATATTTCACGCATTTTTGTCCGAGAAAAATGTAGAGGAAACAAATACTTTGAAGCTTCTATATGATTATTTTCTACTGAAAAAAGTATAGATAAATTATTTGCTTTAAACCTTTTTGATACTAGAGATATTGTGGGGAATGTATGAATCTGGACACACACCGCTCATTTTCTTGCTTGTATGAAGGCATTGTAATCCTGAGCCTGCACTTTGAGGTACAACCTAGACCATTGGTTCTCAATCCATGCCCTTAGGAACCACTAACAGAGCAGGACTTGGGGATTTCCCTGCCTGAACACAGGTGAGTTAATCAAAGTGACTGAGCTTCTGATTAACTCACCTGTGTTCAAACAGGGAAATCTGCAAGATGTGGGCTGTTAGTGGGCCCTGAGGGCACAGGCTGAGAACCACTAATCTAGGGCATATGATAGTTTTAGTGTGTCAAGACCGAAACACCATTCCTACAGCATGCACAGATCAATTGTGTAATTCTATTCCAGTTTCCTCCAATGTTACTACAAGAGACTGAGGGATGGCATACACCAGTGTTTCTCAACTCCTGTCCTCAGGACCCACTAACAGGCCATGACTTAGGGATTTCTCTGCTAGAGCACACGTGTGGTGATCAGAGGCTCATTCACATTGATTAACTCACCTGTGCTCTAACAAGGAAATCACCAAATCCTGGCCTGTTAGCGGGTCCTGAGGACAGGAGTTGAAAAACACTGACATACACTCCCACATGGCCCTACTCTTGATACAAGAAGTATTAAAGGGATATTAATATTTCATAATAAAAGCAGCTCTAATTAATCTTCATAGTATTTGGGCCTTGGAGAGTGTTATTTCAATTTTGTCAGAGTTGTAGTTCAAGAGTAATTGAATGATAAAGTATCCCCCCTCCCGCCCCTTTTACTGATGTAACACTGATCATCTCAGAGCAGTAGGGAGTGTCCAGGTAGATTGCAGAGAGGGACAACCTTCAATTAAGATGAGGGAAAAAGCTGAAAAACCTGTCAAGGGGAGCAGGGTTTTCATTGTTCTCACAGTAAGAATATTGACCCTTGATGTGAGCTGTCTGGTCTTTGGACTGGATTCCACATCTGAGGAGTGGGGGCTTACACTAGGTAAAAGGGGCGGGAGGGGGATACTTTATCATTCAATAACTCTTGAACTGCAATGCTCACAGTAATAAAATAACACTCTCCATGGCTCAAATAATATGAAGATTAATTGGAGCTGCTGTTTTTGTGAAACATTACTATCCCTTTAACAGGAAAGCTTTGGAATTGATTACTTTGTACACATGTTCTAGAAACAAATGGGTCACAAGCCAAGTATAAACTTAATGATTCAATAGCTTTTGTGCTCCCATCGTCTTCAAGATTCCTAATTTGCCTCTAATCTCATTTGAAAAACACCTTGCTAAAATGAATGTTTACCTTGATTTTGGAAATCTCATAGTGTCCAGGGCCAGGAGCAACACACTGCTGGATATCAAAGGAAAAATCCCGCTTTGCCATTGACAGGAAAGGGGCATGTCCACCTATGGGAAATATAACACTCTGAAAATGAAAAATAGCTGGATCTAGAGCCTTGTTGCAGTGGCTCTAAATCTTTTTTACACAAGGCACCCTTAACATGCAATCTGGAATTTTCAGGGCTAAGCAATGCGTTGAGTACCCCTCTGGAACTCAAAGGGTAAACGTTTTATGGGAAATTTCACAAGGACTTAATGAAAGTTACAAAATATAAATGTATAGTTATTCTTAGATTTCACATTCAGAATGACAAAGAGCATAGTGTTCATAATCATTTATAAATATACTGCACATTAGAAACTGAACTTTAACAGTTTTGTCAAAATCTTCATGGAGAAAGTAGATTACCTTAACTCTTTGAGTGTCAGTGAGGTGTCCAACGCATTAGCCAAGCAATGCTTTGGACACCCCTTTGGCACTCAAAGGGTTAAGATGGTATCCACAGCACACCAAAGGGCCAGGGTACCCTGGTTGAGAACCACCGCTTTATTGACTTAAAACTGTGTTTTGTAGTGTTAGTCCTCAGGGCACATAAACCAGTCAGATCAACAGGTCAGATTTTCATTATATTCCTTCTTAATCACAGATGAAGAGTCAGTGGCTCATTTGTTGTGATTGATCGACCTGTGCTTGATTAGGGATATGCTGCAAACAGGGCCTGTTGGTACAAATCACAGCCTTAAATGAACACTAACACATCCTAATAATAACCCTACTTCTAAAATATGGGCCAAAAACCATAACAGTCACTATAAATCAGCTTAATCCATCTAGATCAAGGAAAGTCAATATCTGGACCTCCATCTGTTGAAAACTGCAATACCCATCATCTCCAAACAAGCCATAAAAATCCCTTCTTTGTGTAAGAAAAATAAACAGATTATATTAAACTAGTTGAACAGCCCATTACACGGGCCACAATGCCACTGCCACCCGGTCGCGGGGCAGTCACGTGCAGTGGAGACTTCACGCGCCGCGGCTGATACAGAGCTGGACGCTCCTTCGGAGCGCCCAGATCTGTATCAGCCGCAGCACGGGCAGTCTCTACTGCGCATGACTGCAGCACGCGCAGCAGTGTGTACTGCGCATGTCGCTGTGTTACACACGATTTAGCGAATCATTATATAGGACTGGGGTGGAGGTATTACTTAAATTTGTACAATTCTCTACAACCAGTCTTAATGTTGACAGCTACATCTAGATCCAGAAGGGCCACTTGTGTGGCTGCTCTTATTCTGAATGAATGTGAAGAAAATTTCTCAGAGGGACCTCACAGATGTTTGAGATATAGATCAAAATTTATGAAAATTTAAATTATGTCACAAAGGATTTCAGCACTTCAGCAACTGGGTAGATAGTAAATTAGTCATACTGGGTGCAAAACATATGGGACATCCTGGCAGATAACTCAGTATTAACCATTTATCCTATCTAGCTTGGACAGCTGTAATGCTGTCAGCAGGAGACCCGTGTCAGTCGACATGGAGGCTCTGCAGCAGAGATGCAATCTCATTAGTTACAATGAATCCCTTCATTGAAATGGTCTAAAATGTGTGCCTGGTTTGCAAGCAGACAGTGCCAAGCACTGAAAAAGATCTCACTGTTGGTACGACAAGGAGTCAGCTATCCTGTTAGTACAACCTGTAATATGCCTAGCCCAGAACCAAATATCATGCTGTAAATCCCTTAAAGGGATAGTAATGTTTCATAATAAAAGTAGCTCCAATTAATCTGCATAGTATTTGGGCCATGGAGAATGTTATTTCAATACTTTAAGAGTTGTAGTTAAAGAGTATTTGAATGATAAATTATCCCCCTCCCACCCCTTTTACTGATGTAACACTGCTCAGCTCAGAGCAGCAGGGTGGTATCCATGTGGATTGCAGAGAGGGACAATCTTCAATTAACATAAGGGAAAAAACTGTCAGTGGGGCAGGGTTTTCATTATTCTCACAGTAAGAAGGTTGTCTCTTGCTATGATCTGTCTGGTCTGTGGACCAGATTCCACATCTGAGGTGAGCAGTGTTACACTAGGTAAAAGGGCTAGGAGGGGGGAAACTTTATCATTCAATTACTCTTGAACTACAAAGCTCACAGTAATGAAGTAACAATCTCTATGACTTAAATACTAAGAAGATTAATTGGAGCTACTGTTTTTTGTGAAACATTACTATCACTTTAACACAAATTGCGCTAATAGCCTGAGTACTGGTGAGGAGTTAGGTGATATATTATTAACCCTTTGGCACTCAAAGGGTTAATGTCACTACTTAACTTTTGGTTAAGTAGAAATGTGTCTGTCCTTTAGCTGAGACCCATACATGTCTAATGCTGCTACCAAATGGAATAATTCAATCAACACCAAGTTCTTTGTGAGACCTATTACAACCCAACCTGAGGCCAAAAGTCCCTGCACCAATTACCATTCCAGCAGATGGTAAAAGTCACAGAAGCAGCAGGGTGTGTAAAAAAATTGAAGTTCATTAATAGACTGATATTATGATTTACAACAGGAATGGCCATTGCAAAGTGACAAAAATGTGTTCCAAGCTTTCAAGTCTCCTTTAGCTTCTAGTGTTAATCTAATGTGTCAGCTATGATTCTTCAAGCCTGGTGTAAGGGCTGCTAATCAGTGAAAGAAGACTCTGCCTACGGGCATGACTCTGGTTGCAACATTCAAATGGCCTAACAGTGACAGAAAATGTTTAAGTTTTACCTTAGCTACCTTTGAGGCAGCAGCAATAAAAGTTTAGCTAGCTTATCTACTAGCAATCAAAATTCCATTACATTATTATCAATTTCTGTTCCTAAAAATTGAATGACTGCGGAGAGGCATGTCGTTTCCCTTGATAAGAGGATACATACTTACTGGTAATTCCGATAAGTGTTTAATATAAATATATATCTAGTCACATGTGTTAGTATCCCCATGGCCCATAAACAGAAAATAATCTAAATAATGAAGAACCTGATTCAAAAAGCATGACCCATTCTATGAAAGTGGCAAAAATAAAAACATGGCAGGGAGCAGGCCAGTGATAAACATTTATCAAAAAAGAAGCTGCCTTGAAAGGTAAAACCCATTAAGAGAAAACAATTAGGATGTGTGGGTACTAAACAAAAGGCAGATTCCACATCACTTTTTGCTAGTACAGCCCCTTTAAAGGGATAGTAATGTTTCATAATAAAAGCAGCTCTAATTAATCATCATAGTATTTGGACTTTGGAGAGTGTTATTTCAATTCTGTCAGAATTGTAGATCAAGAGTAATTCAATGACAAAGTAGCCCCCTCCCACGCCTTTTACTGATGTAAGACTGCTCAGCCAGATCAGAAGGGAGGTGCCCAGGTAGACTGCAGAGAGGGACAATCTTCAAATAAGATAAGGGAA
This sequence comes from Rhinophrynus dorsalis, assembly GCA_037306005.1. Taxonomy (NCBI): domain Eukaryota; kingdom Metazoa; phylum Chordata; class Amphibia; order Anura; family Rhinophrynidae; genus Rhinophrynus; species Rhinophrynus dorsalis. The sequence goes on along the minus strand of CM074718.1, from coordinate 217,943,002 downwards.
AAACCGGAAAAACTTGTCAATGGGGGCAGGGCTTTCATTGTTCTCCTAGGAAGAAGATTGTCCCCTTCTGTTATCTGTCTGGTCTATGGACTGCATTCCATATCTGAGAAGAGATGGCTTACACAAGGTAAAAGTGGCGGGAGGGGAAGCTTTGCTTGTGAATATCTCTCAAACCAAGGTTTGAGAGATAATATTTATATTGTTCTTCATGTTTTTTTAATGCCTACAAAATAAAGTAAAGATAAAACGAAGTATTATTATCCCTTTAACACAACGCTGTATCAGCTGTAATGCTTCATCAAATGCTTTATACAGTAAGCTACATGTAATTTTATCAGTGCCATCATTGATAGATGCACCAAAAGGATAGGATAAAAGATGAATTACCTAAAAGTATCAAGGATTCATTAAGAACTAAAATCATCTAATTATCAGATAAAGGCAGTAATTCCAAAATCCCGGTTTAAATCCCTTTTTAATTAGGCCAGTGTTCAGTTGATTTGAATACATTTTTAAACAGTGACTCATCTCTGATACTCCCCCTTGGGGAGCAGTCCCTTTGGCCAACTGATCATTGGAACTGAGTTTATTGGAAGAGGCACCAAAATTCTTAATGTTGTAGATTGCTGGGTGAAATCCTGAACAACATTCATGATGAAAATGACAGCTATTCTGCCATTTACAATTACTCTCATTATAAGCACAACAGTTGATATTGTAAGCAGAACCCCCATGTGGTTTGTGTCCTTGTGAAAAGATATAGCCCTGTGAATAAGGTAGCAACATCTCCATCCACAAGTCAACATTTGTCATGGCCCACATTAACCCTTTGAGTGCCAGATGGGTATCAAACGCATTACTTTGGAATGCAATAGATACCCCCTCTGACACTCAGAGGGTTAAAACAGTAATTGCAAATGAACCATGTCATGACCCATTAATGAACAAGGAGGTGGAGACTGGATGGACTTCCATCTTTGCCATTCTCAAGCCCTTATACAACATGGATCACCTTCCCGTAGACAGAATAAGGTATCACCAGCAGCCAAACTGCTACATCAGCAGAGGCTAAAGGGGTCTTCAGCAAAAGATGAGAAGTTCTAAGCGATGATGCTCTTTGTGGCATTGAAGTCTGAAAGGATCTTCTCCCCAGTGGACAAGTGGGGGAGCAGAGAAAATGCTCTGAGACTTCAGGGTTGTCGGAATGCAGATGATGAGCATGAAAGGGTATCCTTTCCACATCGCCAGCAGATCTACAACACTGCATGCTAATGATTAATCTTGATCCCCCTCCGCTTGCATGATTAATTCTTAGTACATATGGTGATGTGAGTTTCCATCGGTAAGGCAATGAGCTCGCCACACATTGCCAAACACAAAAAGTCAAATCATTTCCTCCCCTGATGTCTGCTCTCCCTGATAGTTTGAATGCTGCACTCTAAAAAGCAGCCTGACTGGTATAGATTTAGCTTTTCCTTTCTTGCTCTACTCACTGGGCTTCTGCATATGGGGCTGATAGGAACTGCAGAACTCTTCCTCCTGATATGAAGGTGAACTGCAGGCACTCTTAAAGCTGCATGCTCCAACTGAGCCTCCTTACTGGATAAATAGAGATGATCCAATTGGAAGTGGCACTTATTTACGACTGAAGCACTTTGTTGCTTGACCTCACTCTGCCTGATGGACTGAGGGATTTCTTCCATTTCAGGATCTGTCATAGATTAAGATGGAGAACAACAGTAGTCCTGGAAGAGGTAGCAGTGAAGCGCATAGAGGCACAACATACCAGGATTGTAAAAAGCAGGTAAGGCCCCTGGTGTAAGAGCACAGGTGGAAATGAACAGCACATTATCAGTTCAGCTTCCATACTGGCGAACAAGAGAAACCTTTCCTGTTCCCAGGCAGCAGAGCTGTGCAATAACACAGGCACCCAAAACACACAAACTGGGGATGGTGGTTCAGCTCCCATACTGGCCCGTGAGTCTTCAGCTTATGCCCAGCACTGGACCAGCCAACCAGCAGGTCCAGCAACTGAACAGTGGATGATCTCAGCAAGAGGCATCAGCAGTCCCACTGAAGCCTATTGATCAATAAATGGCCCATATTTACATTGTTTTATGGAATCTCTTTTCTCTTTGGAGAGAGTGCAGGGGTAGTCAATTGTTGGACCTCCAGCGGCTGGGAACAACACCTAACAGTTGGGGATGATGGGAATTGTAGCTTTCAACAGGAGGACCAAAGATTGCCGACATCTGTTTCATTGCATTGGCACCACAGAATTCCCTAGGAATTGGGTAGTTTCTCTCACTAGATTGGCATCTTCTCTGCTTTATCTCACGTTAGTGCATGTCCACCCAGGTGTTTTTCAATAAGGTTTTGATATATTTCACAGAAGCCTACAGGTGCAAATTCCCTGTCATTAGGGTCAGTATAGTCAGGGAAAAAGATTCAAGGTACCACCAATCACATTCAACCCAACACTTACAGTTACTGTAAACTTAAATGTTGCATTGTAACGAGCAGTAAACTTTTTACTATGAAATATAAACAACATATCTTGTAGGACACTTCCTGATGAATAAAACAGTGGGAAACTTTCATTTGAGCATTATTAGTTGAAATGGATGTAGCAGTTGTTGATTTAGTTTTGTTTTTTTATAGTAACCCCTTAAGTACCAGATTGCTCTGCAATGAACTGCAAGGCAATGCTTTCCACACTGCTTTATTCCTTAAGTGGTTAAACTATTAGCAAGAGTGCCACCTTGCTTTCACTCAGTTTTCCATGTGTCCAGACAGTTATTTTCATACAGCAACTTTACCGATCCTTTAATTACACAAAGCAAAACCGCAGAGCTGGATCAGAAATACAGTACCCTGAAGTCTTTCTACCCTGTCTGCCTGGAATGGCAGGAAGTGAACACCTCTGTATGCTTTCCCAGTCATCCTATATAATAATTCGCTAGGATGTTTGTCACGATGCAGTCATGTGCAGTAGAGACTGCCCGTGTTAGGGCAGTCTCTACTGCGCATGACAGCATCACATGAGTGAGGCGACGCAAGACTGCATCACGTGGAACAGTGAGGTAGTGGCTGCTTAACACTTTGAGTGCCAGAGGGGTACGCAATGCGTTGCATACCCCTCTGACACTCAAAGGGTTAACATGACCCGGACCTTGGCCCGTGTACATACATACATCTTACACAGGTAAAAGAGACAGAGGCTAGGCAGGCTGCAGGGTCGTTATACCAGAAAGGCAAAAGGGCATTTCCAGGGGATCCAAGGTAAAAGGAAGACAAGGAGAAACTGTGCTTGTCATACAACACAGTCTGAAATCTTAGAGTGTTCAACGTGTGAATTTAGGAGTTAATATTCAGCATTATCTGAAGATGGTTGTGAAAATTCTGTGTTTCTATAGTTGTGAGCACTCAGCATTGTTTGAACTTTGGTCTGAGTAATTAAAATTCTGTGAAGTAAATGCAAATTTAAATTATATCTAGTTACCATAAGCCTCATCACTATAAGCCTTAGCATGAAGGATAATTAATATTAACCCCATGGGTGCTTGAGGGGTCTCCAATACAATTTGAAGGAATGCACTGGATCCCACTCTAGCATGCAAGGAGATAACAAGGCCCACAAGCTTACATTCTGCCCAGGAACCAACAGTTGCTTAATAATTTGGGCACTAGAGAGGTGTGCAACTCTTCTAGTACTCAAAAGGTTAAATAGCCTTGGCAGGAAGCCTTGGTATACTGAATTAAACTGCACACCTCTCTGCTCCACCAGAGGTTAAAACAGCTCTAGTTGTTATTCACTCATGGAATGTCCCTTACAATCACCTTCTCACATCCACACTCCAATCTGTAGCATTACTCTTAACCCTTCCAGTGTCATGTGAGTCAACAACACATTTCTCTGCAATGGCTACTAACATCTCTGGCACTGAAAGGGTTGCCTTATCATGAAAGTCCACTTCTCTACACACACGCACACACACACACACACACCCATTGTACAGGCAATTTGTATTTCTCCTCTATGGTGCATTTGTTTTTCAGTCTGTCTAAATACTAGGACTGTGAGATTTCAAACCTTTGATATCTGACAAAACAATACACTGGATAATGTTCTTCCACTAAAATTGCTTTCCCCCACCACTCTTTTTGTAAGAGCCACACTTCTTTGTAGACATTTTCTGATAAGTAGGGATGGGGGAAAAGTCAGAGAAATGTCCCGCTTTTTCTCAAAAATTTTTGCCCATTGACAAAACCAGGGCCAGACTTACATCTCAGGAGCCAGTAGCCACAGAAATCTGAAGTGCCCCCCCTCCATTAGCCATCTCCACTGGACACCTCCACAATGCTCCTAATCTCCACACTGCCCCCATCATCTCCATATTGCCCTCACATTGACCCCCATCAGCTCCATATTGCCCCCATCATCTCCAGCTTACTCCCATCAGCTCCATATTGCCCTCACATTGCCCCCATCATCTCCATATTGCCCTCACATTGTCCCCATCAGCTCCACATTGCCCCTTCTCCATATTGCCCTTACATTGCCCCCCATAAGCTCCATATTGCCCCCATCATCTCTATATTGTCCTCACATTGCCCCCCATCAGCTCCATATTGCACCCATGAGCTCCAACTTGCCCCCCCATCAGCTCCATATTGCCCTCACATTGCCTCCATCATCTCTACATTACCCCCATCAGCTCCAACTTGACCCCATCAGCTCCATATTGCCCTCACATTGCCTCCATCATCTCCACATTGCCCCATCATCTCCATATTGCCCTCACATTGCCCCATCAACTCTATATTGCCCTCACATTGTCCACATCAGCTCCATATTGCCCTCACATTGCCCCCATCAACTCCACTTTTCCCTCACACTGCCCCCCATCAGCTCCAACTTGCCCCCCCATCAGCTCCATATTACCCTCAAATTGCGCTCACCCCCATTTCCTACCTCCTCCCTGGTGGTCCAGCGGCATAGCAGGACAGGTCTGTGCCTCCTTCTGCACAGAGCTGTAGCTGCTGGAGCTCACCCACAGTCTTCTCCCACATGCCATCTCCCAGCGCTCTGCATTACTAAAGAGCTCACGAGGGAGCTCAGCAGCTACATGTCTGTGCCGAAGGAGGCACAGACCTGACCGGGTGGGGGGTTAGTTCCCGCAGCAAGGATAATTTAAAAAAAAAACAAAAAAAAAACAGGTCTCAATGACAGGCGCCCCTCTGTGGGGTGCGCCTTTTGGCAGATGCCTACTCTGCCTTATGAGAAATCTGGCCCTGGACAAAACATAAAATGTTCTCCTTTTTGCCACTGCCAATAAATTTGCCATGAAAAGTTTGCCATATTTCGCCTATGACTGCAAGATTTCCAAAGCTTTAGAAAAAATGTTAGCAGGCTGAGTGCCTTTGTACTTTGCTCACAACACAGGCACAATGCTCCTTTTCAGTGGCCGAAGACTGAACCTTTGCCTTTCAGCCAACATTCTGGATATGGAATCATCTCTCTCATTCTCAACTTCATCTGTCTCTGAAGAGGAGGATGCTGGAGGGATATGTTATAGGTCTACATCATCATCTACATCATTTGGCCATCCTTAGCATCGCCTACCATTTCTTGCCCTCTACCTTTATATTGCTCTAAGCTTTTAGAGGTTTCAAACAATTTCTTTTTAATTATACTTTCACATAGTTCACTACTACTTTGAGGACAGGTGTTTTGGTGCCTGTTTTTGTTACTGTCACATGCAGCAGTTGTTGAGCTGCTAACCTTCTTCCATAATGCCCTCATCAACACTAGAATGCAACTCATTGTCGTCTTCATTGTACGTGTATTTTTTTGTATAGTACTGTTCCTGATGGTGGTGGTGGTGAAACCATTTGGTGGGACCTTGACAAACTGCATCCTCCCCGGGAAGAGAGGGATTACCATAATTTCTTGCACATGCTGCAGCAACCATGATGGCAGTACATTTTTGAACTACTACATTACTCTCCTTTCCCCCTCCCCCCTGCCCCTTGTGCATTTGCTGGACATTACTCAACTACTATGTGTGTGTTTTTACTGTACATTACACAACAGGATCAATGGGGGTGTTATTGGCATGGGCTGGACTTGATGGACGCATGTCTTTTTTCAGCCTTATCTACTATGTTACTATGTTACTAGGATTGGTGGAGTGTGATGTCTTGCCTTGGCCCTCAACAAAATACTCAATCTTGTCTCATATCAGTTAAGTCTGCCTCAGTCATGTCAGGGTCCCATTTAGCTGAAGCCTCACTTTTTACTTATTTTTCATATATATATATATGCCCCTGATGTGTACACTATCTCTCTGAGAACAACATCCCTTAAAAACAACATTTACTGGAGATCTTATAGAAAAGCAGAAGTAGCAATAATCCTACCATGAAATTATGTTGTTTTTCTGTACTTAAAACTTATCAGCCAAGCTAAAGCATTAAAGGGATAGTAATGTTTCATAATAAAAGCAGCTCTAATTAATCATCATAGTATTTGGACTTTGGAGAGTGTTATTTCAATTCTGTCAGAGTTGTAGTGCAAGAGTAATTCAATGACAAAGTATCCCCCTCCCACCCCTTTTACTGATGTAACACTGCTCAGCCAGAGCAGACGGGAGGTGCCCAGGTAGACTGCAGAGGGGGACAATCTTCAATTAAGATAAGGGAAAAATCTGAAAAGCTTGTCAAGGGGGGCAGGGCTTTCATTGTTCTGATAGGAAGAATATTGTCCCTTACTGTTATCTGTCTGGTCTATGGACTGCATTCCACATCTGAGAAGAGATGGCTTACACTAGGTAAAAGGGGCGGGAGGGGGAAACTTTGCTTGTGAATATCTCTCAAACCATAAAGGTTTGAGAGATAAGACTTATATTGTTCTTCATGTTTTTTTAATGTCTACAAAATAAAATAAAGATAAAACGAAGTATTACTATCCCTTTAACCCCTTCATGTCACATTACCCAGGGCCTACCAGCCTGAATCAATAAATGGATATATCCTTTCAACTTCCTCTCACAAAAACAGAACGGCATGCTGTGGGAAAGTGCCACCATTTTTTTATTATGACTGTGGGAAACTAAAGGAAACTTGTCATGTGCTTGCTAGCAATTCAGTCTTCCCATTGATTTCAATGCAGTAAGCTAGGCGAAAAGTGGGAAAAGTAGCTGCTCGGCGCAAAAGTGTCAATTTTCTCCTGTTTCGCTTTTAAGGTGAAAACATTTGCCCAATCCCTACTGATAGGGCAACTAAGCAAGTGGCAAATCTAATTTAAGGGAAGTCAAGCAATAAAATATATGGAAGTCCATTCTCACCATTTGTCACTCTGATTTTCCATACAAAGGGTCGTGGAGTGGGCATCTGTAGCTCCTCCCTACGAGCCGCGGAGAGATAACCTCCCACAGAGGAAGAAGAGGGTGGACCTACAAACAGACTCCATGGCCTGGTGTGTTCCCAGCCAGTCCAACAATCGAGGCCCCAGTTACACTAGGTGGGGGGTGGCAGGGTATTGTATGTGTCATTTTTTATAGTTAACCCCTCCAATGCCAGATACTTTACAATGTATTGCACACATACCTGGAAAATCTCTGTATCTGACCCATAAACTTCAGTTTTGAATACTTAATTACTGGCGCTCCGAGGACATCGGCTGATTCTCAGGGCTCATTCAGTTCCGTTGTAACCCTTGTAACTCCCCCCACTTCACTGCCAGTTCTGGTCGCTCTCCACCCTGCGCTACCACCCATTTTAAGGACAAACCTCACCTCCCTCCTTGCAGTCCCTCCACCACAATCAAGCCCCTTCCACTTTAAGTTGAGAATTATGTCATTTGGACACTCCCATCCCCTGAACTTAGTTGATCTCAGAGGCTTGGGGCAAGAATGTTCCCAGGAATGATTGTATAGCTATTCATTTCACACTTCCTGGCACTGATGGAAAGGAAAGGTGTGCAGTTGTGGAGCACTCACACTGCACCATCCTATTTAACAGTTTGTTAAAAAGTTTGTAACAACGCAGTCATGTGCAGTACAGGCTGCCCGTGATGCAGCTGATATGGAACGGGAAGCTCCAAAGTCCGACCGGAGTCCTCTCAGCGCACCGTTAGAACCCCAGTCTGATTTCGGAGTGCCCCACTCCATATCAGCTGCAGCACTGGCAGTCTCTACTGTGCATGACTGCACCGCAACTGGCTGGCACTGTGGCCCAAGCACACGGGCTCTTCAACTAGTAAGGGAAATAAAATGTCCCATTGATTAAAGTGGTTTATTTAACCCCTTGAATGTTAGAATTGTTTGCAAAGTGTTGGATTCCTCTCTAACGTTCAAGGGGTTAAAATCCTAATTTAAAGCAATGGGAGTGTGGGCAATTTTTATTTGTTACCTATGGTGCTGTTGGTTTGTTCCAGAAGTGCTTATCTTTTCTTTTGTGGATAATGCCTTAATTTGTTAATATTTAACCCCTTTGGACCGGGAAAATTTGGGGTGGTTTGAAGTTAAGGACCAGATCAATTTTGACCTTTTTGACTGTATCTTTGTTCAACAGCAATTTTATTCCAGCCACACCTATTATATACCATATTTTCATGCACAAGCAGGGCTTTCTTTTGATTCCACACTTATATGGATAACCCAGCAAGTATTTTATTAAAAATAAAGAAAACGATAAAAAAAAAGTAAAGAAATTCAGTTTTTAATGGTTCTCTTGTTATAATTTGTGGAAAAGGGGTTATTTTTATGGACACTACATGAAAGGTATGAGCAGTCATTCATACCTATAAAATGTGCAGTTTTAGGGGGACACTGTCCCTCTGGGGTGAAAATCCCCATGTCCCTCTTTCCCTCACAGATTTTCCATTTTTTTATACATAACTGTTTGGTGTGTACATAAGTGTATTACTGTGCTCCACACATTATTTCTGTTTTAAAATAAAATGTTTCAAATAAAGTGATTTGATCTTTCACAACATAATTGTAAAATAATCAGATTGGTGTCAGTAGGTCATAAAGAGACCTACATTTATCCTGCCACCAGGACCAGCACTGAAGGGGTTAATACCCCCATTTTTTTGGCCTCTTTGTGTTTGAATTTAAGTTTGCTCTAAGCTTCTCTCTTCCTTACTCTTATAGTAAGGAAGAAAAAGGCAAAGAGCAGTCACAAAGGCAATGTGAATGGAAAAGCCGGTACACTTCATCGCTGTAGGAGCGATCACATGTACTGGCAGAAGAGAGAAGGACCGAAACTGAGCGCTCTGTTCCTGGAATGTTCAGTTTCAGCCTGTAAAGCATGATAGCAGTGTGCACTGATGCGCGCTGCTATAATTTAACCCATGACGTGCCAGAACCGCCACAGGTCATTATGGGAAGTTTAACCTGGTCCCTTAAAGGGTTAAAACCACATGCCAGAGTTTTAGGTGATGGAAATTCACCACCTACCAGTATCCCAAACACAGCTTTGCCCCTCCCCCAACATTAGTGAGAGAGTACTGTCCTATGGGCTGTGTATGCCAAGAAAGAAGACATTCTGGAGCAAACCAGCTGTACCATAAAGGGATAAATGAAAACTACCATTGAAGTAAATTTGACTTTTTTTTATCCCTTGAATGCTAGAGAAGTCTGCAGATCATTGCAAAATAATGTGATGGAGACCTCTCAAGCAGTGAAGGAGTTAAAAGCCCCATTTAAATCACGGAGAATTTAATGCATTTGGTTTGTTCCAGAAGTGTAACTTTTTCTGTTACCTGAATAAGGCCCCAGTCCTGTCATTTCCTCACCTGATCTGAGTGGCTTCTCAGGGATTATATCATAAGAGCCAGGTCCCACATTTTCCTGAGTGCTGCCCAGAGTGGTAACAAGCGACCGAGGGGCCCGATCGTACATTTTAGACTCAGTATTATCACTAGCAGGGAAGAAGAAAATAAACTAATTAATATTCTTTAAGCAACCATGTAAAATTGAGAAAACTGGCAAGGTAGAAACAGTGCCAGTTACAAATCTGAGAAGAAATTACTGACACAGTCTATGAAGAACTGATATCAGTGACTCACATCTCTCAAAGAATGCTAGAGAATAACTATCTAAAATCTGGACACTAGAGGGCAATGTAAATGTAAAAAAAAGCAGTTTAAAGTGTAATAGCTCTGGAAAATGGCATCTCCCAGAAATGGGATTACCATTGCCTCAGCAGGAAGGTCCTACATTACATTTTACCATTAAAAATGTTTGTTGCTCCTTTAATCACTAGAAGGATGTGCAACAAACACATTGCTTTGCATTGCATTACACAACCCTCTGGTCCTTAAATGGTTAATCCCTTCAATGCTTCTGATGTCTCCAAAGCATTGCTTCACAATGCCTCAGAAAGCTATCTAGAAATCAAAGGTTTAACCCTTTCAGTCTCAAAGAGGTAGCCAAAGCATCGTAACACAATGCGTTGGATAACTCTCTGGCACTCAAAAGTTTAAAAACCCAGTATAAATTACTGAGGAATTTTATTTAAAGGGGAATATTCACCTCTTAAAAAAAAATAAAGTTTAGTTTAGTTATTAAAGTGTTAGTAATGTGCAAAAAAAAGTTTTTTTGCATTTAGAAGAGCTTAAAAAGCTGAGCTGAATGCAAAAAAAACGTATCTCTCAAACCACTATGGTTTAGGAGATACAGGCGTTTAAAGTTCGCTGTTTCCTACTGACAGCTGTAAAGCTGTCAGCAGGAGATTCATGTTGGTCAACACAGAGGCGCTTGAGACGTGCCGAGATCTCGTTACAAGGAATCCCTTCATTGGAATGGTCTAAAACGTGTGCCTGGTGTTCAGTGATATTTAAAGAAAAAAATAGATAGATAGATAGATAGATAGATAGATAGATAGATAGACAGACAGGTAGGTATTTACAATAATAATAATACAAGTAACATGCATAATACTTGATTAAATGTATACACTAAAAGAATATAGGCCTTATGTATAAAAGCAAAGGGCAGCAATTCTGGGACAAACCAACTGCATCATAGGGGACTTAAACTTTGGAATATCCCTGTTCATTAAATAGCGCTTTTTAAATCCTTGAATGCTGCTCTCTAGCAATCAAGAGGTTAAAATATTCAATTTAAATCAATGATATAGCTTTCAAAATCCTTTATATGTATGTCAGCCATTCTTTATTTAAAATTATAGTTTAGGAGACATTTAGCTTTATTTGTCAATTTATGCAAATTAAACTGTACTAACTGGCACAGCCTGATGTGTCATATACTAAAATTCCATTCTCCCTCCCAACTGCCATTTTCTGCCATAAAATACTGGCTAATCTGTATAAACTGACAAGTAAATAAAGCTTAATATCTCGGAAATTATAGTTTAAAAAAAACTAGATAAATATAAACATAATATATGAATATAATATAATAAAAATCCCCCAAATCATTCTAACGTGTTCTACTTTAAATATAAGGCCACATAGACTCTAAACTGCACATAGGTGTATCTACAAGTTAACCATGGATGAGAGGTGTGTGCAACACTTTTCTTCTCAATGAATTGCACACTCCTCTGGCCCATAAAGAGCTAATATTCAAATATGTATATATGAAGTAATGCACAATACCGGTTTATATACAAAGTTTAAGGTGCTGTTGCTGTATTATCATTTCATGTGTAGCAGGCTGTCCCAGGACTCTTGTGTGTGTCAAAGAAACAGATATTGAGTTGTTGTAGCAACAAGGTTGGTATCCTATCAGGATTGGTATCTGTCCCGCCCCTAAGTCTGTCCTGCAGCAGCAGAGCTGCTGGGTCCTAAACTCCCGCCATTCAGTATTTTACTGTGATTAACACAGCATTCAGCAGCTTTTAGTTCCTCATTACTCATTAATCATTACAGTGCCTAGTCACATATTATTTAACCCTTTGAGTTCCAGGGCGTATCCAACACATTGGCTCTCAAAGAGTTTAAGCTTCTGAAGAAAAATAAATACATAATAATATATGTATATATATATATATATCTATATATATATAAAAGAAGACTTTGTGCCTGGCAAAACACACCCAGGGGCGGCAGTAAAAAGGATTACTGCTGCCATTGGGTGATTCTGTGGGAGTGTGATTTTTGGCCTGCCCCCACTATCCAGCCCGCCCACCACTATCTAAGGCTGAAAAAAAAAATGGCTGCCACACACTCCTACACCACAGACACATGCACATGCCCTCCCACACACACACTAGCAGACACATACACACATATACACACACGCACGCTGAGGATGATGGGAACAATGTTCAAGCTACAGCTGGAAGGCCATGGTCCAATCTGTATTATGCAGCTTCTTCATTCCCTGTCTTTGAGCCTACACAGCTCTGCTAATTACTACAAGTGAGCTGATTTCTAAACAATCAGCAGGAGGATACTGGCTTGCTGAGAAAGTGGAAACAACGGCAGAGAGGTGATCAGGCAGTGCAGAGCAAGGCTTCAGCTGAGCTGGTAAATGGCAGAGACATGGATGTGACTGTATTTATATATTGCACAAAGAGAGAGAAAGAGAGCAGGTTGTTTGTCAGTCTGTCTGTAAGTAGAGGTGCCAGTTCCTGCAATCATCTCCATGCTGTACATAGCTCACTGTATAGCATGTATGACAAACTATTTATATATGGTCTGGCATTGTATAGTATACAGTCTGTGTATAAGGACTGGCACTATACAGTATAGGAGGGACAGTCCCTGTTTGACACCCAAATCCCTCTGCTTCTCTATTTAGGAGATCACACGGTGTGGTGTATATACAGTAGGCTGAGCAGACCTCACCTTTAACCGGGGACACATAGGAAATAAGCATATTTCAGGAGTGCACCAAAATCAAAGCAGCCCTGCAGTATGCATTTTTCATATGTGTCACTGGTTAAAGGTGAGGTCTGGTCAGCCTAATGTACAAGTGTATCAGATTGCTTCACATCAGTAAAACCCACGGTAATGTGGGTATAAACTTCTGTATATATCTGTTAAATTAGTCTGTGTAAAAAAATACTTTCATCTTCTTCTAAATCATTCACTTACAGAAAGAGTAACTTAACCATTTCAGTGGCAGAGGAGATGCAATGCATTGCTTACCCCCTGGCACTCAAAGGGTTAAAAATTCTCTACAATGGTCTTGCACTGTATAGCAGTGGTTCTCAATCTGTGCCCTCAGTGGCTATTAACAGGCCAGGATTTTAGAATTTCCTTTTAAGAGCACAGGTGAGTTAATCAATATGACTGAGCCTCTGATCAACACACTTGTGTTCTAGCAGTGAAATTCCTAAGTCCTGGCCTGTTAGTGGCCACTGAGGGCATGGGCTGAGAACCTCTGCTGTATAGTATACAGTCTGCATGTGTCTGTGTATAAGGACTGGCACTATACAGTATAGGAGGGACAGTCCCTGTTTGACACCCAAATCCCTCTGCTCCTCTATTTAGGAGATCACACTGTGTGATGTATATACCAGTGTATCAGATTGCTCCACATCAATAAAACCCACAGTAATGTGGAATAAACTTCTGTATATATCTGTTAAATTAGTCTGTGTAAAAAAAATACTTTCATCTTCTTCTAAATCATTCACTTACAGAAAGAGTAACTTAACCATTTCAATGCCAGAGGGGATGCAATGCATTGCTTACCCCCTGGCACTCAAAGGGTTAAAAATTCTCTAAAATACACCACCAGCCACGCCCCCAGTAACACCACCGAAAACACAGGTGTCCCTCTTTGGCCATATGAAATGTTGGGAGGTATGTTACTTACACTGCTCACACTGTATGTATGTATGTTCTGATTTGCAGCTGTGTGTCACTGTTTGTGTTGTCAGTGCATGTGTGTGTATATGTGTGTGTTGCATGTGTCTCTGTCTATCACTGTGTGTACCTTTCTGACACGTACACCCTACGCTATAATTCACTATCATAACATTTATTTTAAAAAAAAGAAACATTTCCTGCATAACATGACGGGCAACGCCGTCCCAAACTGCTAGTATATATATATATATATATATATATATATTTACACACACTGAAGGAGTCTACTAAGTGTAGTATTTAATTGAACAAATGGTAAAACAAAAGATAATAAGGTCAATTATAAAATAGAGACATAAAATGTAAATGCTAGTAAAATCTTGACCAAAGGTATATATCAAAGTGTAAATAAATCCCCCCTTCTCCCATTGCACTGACAAGATGCTGCTCTTGAGATTTATGCGTCTCAATGGTCCCAACCCTTTCACTGCCACAATAATGTGTCTCTGCTCAAAGTCCTTCCTGAATCCAAAGACCACTGCTGGCTTGATGTCTTTAGATGTCTGTAAATCCTGCAACTCTGTATCCAGATGTCAGAATTGTCCCAGTGTAATGCATCCAATGCTACTATGTAGCAAACAGTTCTTTCTCCAAGCTGTGAAATGCGAGGCTGATGTAACTATGGACGCTACAGGGTCTGAGCCTCCACAGGCCACGTGCAGTTAGGAGATGCTTTGGGGCATACAGGACAGACTACCAGCCATATTAGACCAGGAGGAGAGGTTCTCACAAGGAGCGGGGAGAGACCCGGTACAATGTGAGAGTACAATAGGGGAGGGATAAAATGAGCCCTATGCGTATCGTGGATGCTCAGATCCACTTCATCTATGCTTGTTATCCTTTGTTATCTCAGTGGTAAGTGACCAATAGTACATTGTGTCTGTCTATTATTCTTGTCCTATTCCATACTCTCAGGGTATCAGGGTCAGCGGAGCACTTCTGGCTTAGAGAAAGGTGGCAGTTGTTCTCAACCAGTGGCACTTTAGTGTGCCATGAGTTCCAGCTCAGGGTGCCCCACTTTTCACATGGAGATTTCAAAACAACTATGAAGTTGATTTTCTAACATATATTTACGGAAATTATTATGCACAATATGCTCCATATTGTCATTCTCACTGTGGGACCTAATAACCACACATTCATGTACTGTTTCTTTAATTAATAAGCCCTTAAGAAATGACCTAAAAATGCCAGGGTTACCTGGAAATTTCATATGGCATGTTAGGAGTGTCTTGAGCAAAAAAGACTTAAGTAGGGAGATATCACCTAGAATCTATGTTATGGATAACTGTAAGGGTAAATTTTTCAAAGATCTTAGGGTCAGATCATTATGAAAGTTCCTGGGTACGCTGTTGACACACCTTGAGAGAACTGGTATAACCTGATTAAGAGGGTATCCACTGCCTCCTGATCCTGTACCCAAAAGGGTCTACACTCGTGAAAGACACAATACCTCTAATAGACAACCCAATCAAAACATGCCTAACCCATATAAATACAGCACACCAGTTCTCTTGGCAACTGAAAGAATTGGCATACCCTGACTAAGTATGCACCCCCTCCTTACTGGTTCAGCACAGTAATTAATGGGGTCTACACTTATTATGGTCACATACCCCCTGCTAAGCAAACTAATCAAAATGCAGTTGACCCATATACATAAACCACACTTCCTCCCCTAGCCCACAGACATCCGCTGACAGAATTGGTATCCCCTGAATCAGTGCTTATCCAATCGATATGGGCACAATTCCCCTGTTAGGCAACCCACTCAAAACATATTTATACAATATACATACCTACATCACTTCTCCTGGCCCACATACATCCCTGACTGAATCAGTATCCCCTGACTAAGGGTGAGATGTTATTTCTAATTCTTATTTCCTATTTCTAAGAATCTTTGGGAGAATTCTTGAGCCCTCATCTGAAAAATTGTGTCAGTAGAGAAGTTTTTTATTATTCTGAGAAATTCTCCTGTAGGGGACAGAATTAATCACAGACTTTGGATGGAAATTGTCATGGTGTAGTATGCTGTTAGTTGATGATGGCTTTCTATAGAGATCTGTACATAGAAGGCCTTCTGCATTCTTAAACATGGTGATGTCCAAAAAGTTGATGCTCTACTGATCCATTTTCAGTATTAGTTTTAGATTGTGGTTATTGTTATGGAGTCTCTCCAAAATTCTTAGACTTGTTCTGCTCTCCCATCCCAAAGAATAAGCAGGTCATCTATGTACCTGTACCAGGTAAGGGCATGCATGCATGCTAAAACTTGACACGGCATTGCCAAAGACCACCTCCTGCTCCCACCAGCCAAGTTTGCATAAGTGGGTGCGTATCTTTAAGTAATAGTGGTCATGGAAGTCAAATTACTTGTGGGTAAGGGTGTATTGGTGTAGTCTTAGAATTAAATTCTTGAACTCCTGTCTCAGGTTCACATCATTGTCCAAGTACAATTTGATTGCTCTTATCGTTGCTTGATTGAAGTATAGACTGATAGTACCCTGTTTTTACTCAGGAGGGAAACCACATGGATGTTAGAGGGTTTCCTGATCTTTCCATTCCTACCTGTTACTTAGGGTAGGATGGAAGTAGGAGAGCCCATTTGCTCCCCTGGGTCACCTCTAATGATCTCCCAACCAAAATGAACTGGGTGGGAGATCAGTAGCTAGAGAGGCATCAGGTGGGGTCCTCCTGACGCCCCCCACGAGGTCTGACATTAAAAAAAAAAATCACTGCACAGGCAAAGCCATGCCAGGCATGCTAGTGGTTCCAACCTACTTCAGCACCCAGAGAGACTCTATTAACTGAGAGTGTTTCCTACATCCATCTGTAAGGGTCTGGAATATATCCTGGATAGTCCCCATCTGTTTATCAACTTGCAAGCATCCTGAACCACAGGACTAAGTCTCATTTCACAGCACAGTATGGCAGATTTGCAGGACATTACCTCCAGAGCATTGGAAGAGGATAATATTGTCGCCTTCTCACAGGAAGAGATTGAAAAGATCTTGTATTCTGAGGCTACGGAGGAAACCACTGAGAATAAAAACATTTAATATTTATTTTGAGTTGTTAAAACTTAAAATGAGGGAGGTAGATCTCTGTCTGCATGGATTATACCTCTCGGACTATCACAGGAATTACCAAATCCCCATGGGTTTAGAATCAAGAATATACCAACTATTGGTAGAAATAATCTGGAATTTTGCAGCAGGTGGTGCTGGGTATTGATTAAATGTTCCTTTGATTTGATGATTCTTGTGATAGACGAGGTTGGTAAAATCTTTAACTCTGTAAGACAAGACATTACCCTCACATAAGGATACATTGACTAGTGGCACCACTAATGATTGGATCAATAAACTAGATTTGGCCACTAAGAAAAATAAGTAAGAACTGAATTTCAAAAATATAAAAATAATTTAAAAACTGACCAAAGTAAGGGAACACTATAAAGAAAGACATGTGTACAGGTAGTTATTAGGTCAACCAGACAACTTAGGTAAAGGAGACCCCAAAAAAATCAGACAAGGAAAAAAATTTAGTTCAGTTGATTAAAGCTTATGCTCTGGCTCAGAGACTGAGGGCCCACAGATCAACGCTACCACTGACACCAGTGTAGCAAGCCGTAAGAACACAGATTATTTTAGGGGTTACCACCAGGTAAGCAGGAAAGGATGCCAGAGGTCCCATCCAAGGAAGGGAAGCAGGAGGTACAAAAGAAAGGAAAGCAACCAATGCCAGACCTCCACCAATTCCCAAAACATTATCCACAATATCAGCTCCAGGGTCTTGAGTCCATCAGAAATATCTGTTCTTAACAAAACATTATACTTCATTCTCTCTGTGAGACATAATCCATTTTCTTTGTATATAGACATCCAGAGATTTCAAAAAACTCTCAGACTTAAATATTTTTTAAGGATAAGATTGATGCCCCTATCCACACATGTAGGGCCAAGAGTACATTTGGCCAACCCAATACCAATCCATCTATTAGGACATTCACTAAACAAATCATTGAGGACACTAAAGAACTAAGGACCCCTAGACAACACAATATCACAAGGATGGAGAAAGCAGCTATTAAACATAATAATTAATCCAGAATGGGGGAGCTATTGTGATTATGAATTTTTGAGTATTACAACCAGGTGCTGCTCTCACAGTTTGCAGATATTGTCACCTATGAACCTCTGACTTGTGATCTCACACTCAGGTACAAGGCCACTATTGATATGAAGTTGAGAATGGCTGTTCAGAACAAGTGGATAATAGAAGGATTATTCAAGTACCTGACCTGTGAACATCCTGTCACACACTTTATCTTTACCATACCCAAGATCCACAAACATTCTCAGCTTCCTCCTGGTATGCTGATTATCTCAGCAAGGGTTTTTTTGACTCAGCCCATTGCCACATAACTTAACTCTATCCTCCAGCTTCTGGTTACACAGATGTCCTCCTTTACTAAAGACACGTCTGATTTCTTAAAGGAGCAGGAAACTTTGTTTTATGAAAAAATATATACTGTAAGGCTTTTCCTGTTGAGTAAGATAAGATTACTCCCACTGCAGAGAGATGCATATTTCCAGAGTTTAAACAGTTTAAATCCATGTTTTTTTACATTAAGTGCCCTCTAGTGGTCAAATTTCAATTAGATTTTCTATTACATTCTAATGAAGAGGAAGGTCACTGACATACAGTTTTCCATAGAATGTAATAGAAACTGCCAAGCAACTTCCTGTCAGAACTTTCAGGAATGAAATGCAAGTAAATTTACTTCCTGATTATTTGAACTGCTACTTATATTTAATAAAACAACTGACAGCAGTGGGAGTACCCTTGTTACTCAGCAGAAAAAGCTCATTAACATATAGGTTTTCATAAAAAAAAGTTTGCTGGTCGTTTAAAGCCCATCAAGCAGGTTTCTAGTAATATGATTTACACTATCCTAGTGACAATTGATGTGAACAGCCTATGCACCATTATTCCCCACAGTGAAGGGATCCAGACAGTGAGGGATGCCCTGACTGAGTTTTCATAAGAGGGTACAGCACTTGTTGAGGTCATCTGTGACATCAACACGGTAGTGTTTAAAGAAGGTGTGCACAGATGACCAAGTGGCCGCCTTGCACAACTGATCAGCTGAGGCTTGATTCTTATAGGCCCAATAGACCTGATGGAATGAGCCATGACATGAAATGGAACAGGTCTTAAGAATGGTAGACTTAATCTAGTAAGCTATGGTAACCTTGGATGCGGGTTTACCTGACCTGGGACCCTCAGGAATGACAAAGAGCGTGTCAGACTGACGAATGGACTCAGTGTGGTGCACATAGAACTAAAGCAGCACATGACAACCAACAAGTGAAGATCCCTTTCCTTGTCAGATGTAGGGTCAGGGCAGAAGAAGGGCACTACGATTTCCTGATTGATGTGGAGCTCCGAGACCACCTTCGGGAGAAATTCCTGAGAAGTGCAAAGAACTGCCTTGTCTTTGTGAAAAACCAAAAAGGTGGTTTACAGGACAAGGAGTGCAACTCAGCAACTCTGCTAACAGACACTATTGCTAGGAGAAAGGCCATCTTCCAAGTCAGCAGATGGAGAGGAATAGTAGCCAAGGACTCAAAAGGAGGGCGCTGAAGAATGCACAAAACCAAGTTAAGATCCCACTGAGGAGCGGGGTTCTTAAAGTCAGGGTGAGCATGAGCAATGCCCTGAAAGAAAACCTTAACGTCTGGAAGAATGGCAATGTGTCTCTGAAAGAAAACAGAGATTGCAGAAGTTTGAACCTTTAAGGAACTCAGGCTGAGTCCCTTGTCTACCCTGTCCTGCAAAAAGGACAGGACCATAGGAAGGTCAAAATATTGGTAGGGAAGATCCTGATCAGCACACCAAGAAAGAAAGGTAGACCAGACTCTGTGCTATGCCTTAGGGGAAAAAGGAAGCATAGTAGCCACCACACCTGAAGAGAAACCCTTCTTCCTCAATATTGAAAAACCAAAAAGGTGGTTTACAGGACAAGGAGTGCAACTCAGCAACTCTGCTAACAGACACTATTGCTAGGAGAAAGGCCATCTTCCAAGTCAGCAGATGGAGAGGAATAGTAGCCAAGGACTCAAAAGGAGGGCGCTGAAGAATGCACAAAACCAAGTTAAGATCCCACTGAGGAGCGGGGTTCTTAAAGTCAGGGTGAGCATGAGCAATGCCCTGAAAGAAAACCTTAACGTCTGGAAGAATGGCAATGTGTCTCTGAAAGAAAACAGAGATTGCAGAAGTTTGAACCTTTAAGGAACTCAGGTTGAGTCCCTTGTCTACCCTGTCCTGCAAAAAGGACAGGACCATAGGAAGGTCAAAATATTGGTAGGGAAGTTCCTGATCAGCACACCAAGAAAAAAAGGTAGACTAGACTCTGTGGTATGCCTTAGGGGGAAAAGGAAGCATAGTAGCCACCACACCTGAAGAGAAACCCTTCTTCCTCAATATTGAGGATTCAATCTCCATGCAGTCAAACCCAGACAGTCCACATCCTCCATCCACAGATAACCCTGTAGAAGAAGATCCGGCCTGCAGCGAAGCTGAAAGGGCTCTGCCACCGAAAGATCCAGGAGCTCCGGAAACCATGCCTGAGGAGGAGCAATCAGAATTACTGGAAAATCCTTCAGACATTGTTTCCTCAACACCCTGTGAAGCATGGCAATGGGAGGAAAGATATATGCTGGAGAAAGTGCCATGGAATAGACATGGCATCCACTGCCAGAGCTAGAGGATCCCTCCAGCGGGAGCAGAACAATGGAACCTTCTGGTTGTGCCTGGTCACCATCAAGTTGATGCAAGGAAGTCCCCATTTCCTGACAATGAGTCTGAACACATCTCAATGCAGTTCCCACTCTCTGCTGTCCACTCTGTGACGACTTAGGATGTCTGCCAGAATGTTGTCTACGCCAGGAATATGAATGGTGGAAATGGGAGGAACATGTTCTTCCACTCAAGACATTATAGCCTTGACTTCCAACCAAGCTGCGAGACTTCTTGTTCCACCTTGCTTGTTGATGTAAGCCATGGCTGTGGCGTTGTCTGACTGGACTCGAAGAGGGCATCCTTCCAGCTTGAGTGTCCAGTACCGGAGAGAGTAAAATATCGATCGAAGCTCCAGAACGTTGATGGGAAGGAGAGACTCCTCCACAGACCACGACCCTGGGCGTTCAGGTGACCCAGGACCACTCCCCAGCCGAAGAGGCTGGCATCCGTTGTCACCGTTGTCCAGAAGGATACCAGGAATGGCCTGCCTTTCAGGAGATTGGAGAGGTCGAGCCACCATGACAGACTCAACTCCACATGAAGAGGTAGAGAAACCAACAGCTTCAGGAGATTCGTCTTGCCCTTGCAGACCTGGATTACAAGCCTCAGAAGTTCTACCGTGTTAGCCATTGCAAATTGAACCGCTTCCATGATGGATATGAACTTCCCCACTCGAGAGATTAACTTCTTTGCAGGGGCTGGATCTCAAGCCAGAACTGCAGACACCTTGTGGGTGATCTGGTGAGCCACCTCATCCATGAGAAACACCGTGCCCTTCAGGGTGTCGAATAGAAGACCCAGAAAAAACAGTCGTTGAGAGGGGATCAAATACAATTGTCCATGTTCAGAATCCACCCGTGATGGGTGAGAGCATGAATACAGTCCTGGACCTGCTGATGAAGGAGTTCTAGAGAGGGGGCCTTCAAGAGCAAGTTGTCTATGTATGGAGTGACTCTGATGCCATCTCATTGCAGGACGGAGAGTAAAGCACCCAGGATATGACTGAAGACCCGCAGGGCCATAGTCAGACCAAAGGGAAGAGCAGCAAACTGGAAGTGTCCTTGGTCGCAAGCAAACCTAAGGTACTGCCAGCTCTCCAGATGGATGGCTATATGCAGATAGGCATTCTGAAGGTCCAGAGAATCGATAAATTCCCCGGGGCACATGGCCACAACCACTGCCCATAGAGACTCCTGGTGATAATGGGATTTGACCACAAAGGAATTGAGATCCTTGAGGTATAAGATTGGATGGCAGACTTCTTGGAAACCACAAACAGGTTGGAATAGAAACCCGAAGCCCTGTCCAGCTCGGGAACCGGTTCCAGGACCTCCTTGTCCAAAAGGGTCTGCATGGCACTGTTGAAAAGATGGCACTTCTCCCTGAGGAGTGTGAGAAGGAAAGAACCTGAAAGGAGGAAGAGAGGTGAAGGAAATCTTCTGCACCCTGGTCTTCCTCTTTAATTCATCTTTAAGTCTTCTTCTCTAAGCTTCTATAATCTTCTTCTTCTTTCTTCTTCTGTAAAATTTATTCTGCCTCTGTAAAACAGCAATAAGATATTAAATTCAGTGCCCCCATAACTCTCTCCGCAGCTGGCAGAAAAAAAAAACCATTGCTGTACCTTTCGGGCTGTTGCCCAACCCAGGCTGAGGGAAATGTGGCTAGAGACTGGCTTTTATATGGCCAGTCTCTGTTCAAAATTATTACCATGTTCCCATTGGGTGGGATGTGGGGTCACCACACCTCTCAGCCAATCAGCTTCCAGCTGGAGGGATCACAAATGCGCTTTTCAACATCCCTCCAGCTATTCAATGATTGGCTAGCTGGAGGGATGGCGAAACATGCACTCGTCACCCCCCCCCCCAGCTAGAAGCTGATTGGCTTGGAGGTGTGGTTACCGCAGGGCAATTTCGTGCCCTGTGTAACCACATATCCCAGCCAGTGGGAGAGTGGGAACAATTTTGAGCAGAGACTGCCATATACAAGCCAGTCTCTATTAAAATTTCCCCCAGTTTGTCTAGGACAACAGCCTGAAAGGTATAGAAATGGAGATTTTTTTTCTTCTGCCGGTGACGGTGGCAGAGAGAGTTTACGGGGGCACTGAATGTAATTTCTTTAATTTTAATTTTACAAAGAGGAAACTTTACAGAAGAAGAAAGAAGCTTAGAGAAGAAAACTTAAAGATGAATTAAAGAGGAAAACCAGGGAGCAGAAGATCACTTTGAATCTCAGTATTGTGTTTACTTTATTGTTAATGTTAGGTGTAGTGTAGGCCAGGGGGGTACTGTGTTTCGAAGGGTGGGGGAGGGTGACTGTTGTTAGCTCACTCTCGATGTTTGACACTGTGTCAAACATCGAGCATTAGCTAGTTTCCTTTGATGTTTCCATTATTCATGCTATTTAGCATGCATTGTGGAACAAACAACCTGCGGCAAACCTTGTGATACACTCGTAGTTCATGTTGGTAAACCAAATTAATTCTGATGGCACAACTGTTTGTGTACCGGTCGGAACTCATTTTGGCCCTATCATGTTTCACTGGCTCAAATTGAATCAAGCCCTAAGTGCTTAATTAGCCTATGATACTGCCTTGAGAAAGAATTTCACATTGATTTTATCAAATAGAGGTATCAATATCTCTTAAATTATGCCTCTAATATCATTTTTGGCTAACACATAGGCAGTTTTGAATTAAGTTTTCAAATAAGCAATCTTAAACTCAAGGTAACAGGTCTGCTTTAAGGGCACATTACACTGATGCATACTTAACTTGTTCTTGCTTTTTATAAGGTGCTGTAAGTGTGCAGTTGAGAGACTGTGTTCCCTTTTAGCCTTTTCCCGACAGTAGTGCTGCAGTGATTTATCTCCTTTAATAATGTATTCTTGTTAGATGTATGCTTGACTGGATCAGATGACTTGACTCTTTCATTTTCCTGACTGAGCTTTTTAAACTGTGTAATGCGGCAGAATAATGCATTGCATGAATCCTAGTATAGAGTCTGAAAAGCAGCTGAGGTGTGACACATCTATAGTGGCCAATGTACTAAGAAGCAAACCAGTTGCACTGGAGAGGACAAATACTGATACCACAACTTACCTTTAACCCTTTGAGTGCCCTAGGGGTATGGAATGCATGGCTTTGTAAAGCATTCCGTACCCCTCTGGCACTCAAAGGGTTAAGTGGAGCTGTTTAAACCTCAAATGTTAGAGAGTTGGAGACCTCTCTAGAATTCAAGGGGTTAAAGTCTAATTTAAATAAATGTGATTATTATTTGTATTGCAGTTGGTTATTAATTGCTTAAATTGTTCACATTCTCACTATGAAAACCTAATTGTATCTAAAGTTTGCACACTTTGGGTCTGAATTCAATAATAATAATTACATTAACTGCAGAAAGATATATGCATGTATATATGTCCTACTGTCATTGAAACTGATCTCTATTCTGTTTCCAGAACAACCACATAAATAGTTTTATAGCTTAGTCTTTTGCTAGTTAATAGCTACTACTCCCACATCTGGAAAATAAGCATTAGCTTTCTCCTCCCGGGCATCTCCTTCCCAGATCAGGGTCTGCGAACTACAAATAGGTATCTGATAATTCATACTGATACCTACAAAATCATACCCAACTGCACAGCCAGTAGGAAGGATATGGCCACTGGCAGCTTCATCTCTTGTGGGAGGTGGGACAAGAAGCCCAGTGTAAGTTTATAATGCTGCTTCTCACAGATTAATCAGTAAAATACTAACCTCTCTTTATTGACTTTGATGCATGGTCTAATGCATTTCACACTCCTCAAGCACTTACTCATAGACATAAAACATAATCAATGAACTGGGCTAAGGTTTATTTTGATCAAGACCTTAAAGGGTCATTTGCTGATTGGTTGAATTTGGATGATGCTAAGGCACCACTGACCTTTTCAATTAAGGTTGATTTTAAGTCTTTATAAGTTTGTTTCATTGTTTATTTTTTATGTCTATGAGTAAGCACCTGAGGAGCATGAAATGTGTTAGACAATGCATCAAGGTCACTAAAGAGAGTTGGTAACATCTTTCCTACCTTGGCTTAATGATGCCATCCTTGTGATTTTTATGCTAATTTTGCAGTAAAGTTTTGTGTGTTTTACAAGCCACCTGAATGTCAGTGTTTGAACTACAGAATGCCATCCTATCCTTTACTGCAGTACACATTCCTCGGTTGTGGAGAGCCTGTTTGGATTGAGGCACTTGTGCACACACAGTACTTCTCGTGAGTCCTTCAATCTGTTATATTATATGAACTATATGGGAGATTTGTTTGGTGTTGTAGCACCCGTTTTTTGTCTATTGGGTTTATGACAGAACACAGTAGGATAATCTCCCAACATCAAGTGGAGGTGAAGTGGTGGGTTGTGCTGAAAAAATCACTGGAACTCAATGCCCACAATTACCAAACCTGCAGAGCAAACAGTTAGTAAAGTCATTAAACAGGACTGCTATTGATAACAGGAGTCAGGTTTGATATGAGAATGGTGTATGCTCCTCCGTGAGCTAGGTAACAGGAAAGTAAGCAAATCTAGTGATCCATTACAGAAGCATTAGAATGAGTCTCGTTATAAGGTTGTGAGTAGAGAGACAGAAAATGAGAGCGGACAGAATAGAAAGAGTGGGGTACAGAGAAAAAAAAAAGAAGGGGAGAGGGAGAAAAGGATAGGCATCTCAAGGTATGTCATTGCCATAGTTACAGTTTGTAGCATGGCCCAGAGGGCACAACTAATTAACAAGGAAGACAAAAATATGATATCCAGGCTGCCCACTCCCTCTGGAATAGAGAGGATACTCTTTTTTATAATATTTTCACTTACTGTTATATAAATTGTGTCACACTTATTCAGTGACCTTCCTCACAAAAGTAAAGGAGGGGCTAGTATCACTTCTTACTGTAGCATTAACACTTCAAACAGGTTTATCCAACAAATAGTAGGAGTGAGAGGTCTTTCACACTTAGCACAGCAAGTTATACCTTGTTGCACAGGGATCACTGTGACACATAAAGAGTCTGTATTTTGCAGTAAAATTGGAGAATAAACAATGTTGAATGGGAGCAATATTATTCAAATTCAAATGGAGAAAGAAGGTCATGGGACACCTTAAGTCAAATTTTAAAGGGGAAAGGTTAAAATGTTGAATGTGAACAATATTTGTTGAATTAAAGTGGAGAACGAAAGCACTGTAAGTCAAATTTTAAAACGGGGGTTTAAATGTCGAAGGGGGGCACTCTATGTCGGATTTCTATGCTGTATACTGTATTCTACACTGCTTTTGTTTGAACAACATGGATTTGAAACTGTCGTTGTGGCTTCTACACCTCAACCTCTGAGGTGCAGAATTTCCAACTTAAATTGTATAAACAAAACAGGAGGTAATATGAGCGTGGGTAATAGGATACTGCTTGCATGTTGTTTTTAATTGTTTACCATGGACTGTTTTTTTGGACTGGCGGTATGTGTAATTACCGCTGATTTTGTTTTTACAAGTCGGGTAATAGGATACCAAAACCTGACTCAAAAAAAACACAGTACCTGTTTTTTTTAGCGTTAGTAATAGAATCGAGCCCCCAGTGTTTTAAATCAGCACCTTATTTATAGACAATTGTTTTGCAATGCATCTTTCAGCCCTCCAGTGTCCACAAGGTTAAATCCAGTTGAAAATTCAATGTGGCTTCTGTTTTGAAACCTCATATATGGTAACCCTAACGAAAAAATATGTTGACTTAACCCTGTGAATGCCAGAGGGGTATCCAATGCATTGTAAAGCAAATCAATGCATTGGATACCCCCTGGCATTCAAAGGGTTAAAGGCTGTTTGAAGCAGTATACGCATGCGACTGTTCAGCTCAGGTCTCACTTGACCTTATCCCATGGACCTCAATATGATGCCTGTGCCTGCTTTTACAGAAATTCAAATGAGGACCATAGTAATATACCAAACCAAAGGAAGTACCCAAATGAAGTAGTCCAGGGCTCATATTGCTTTGCATTCTAACAGGTAAAAGGACACGTAGAGGCCACACATAATCAGTATATATGCTGCCTCTGTAAAAAAGTTGTGAGGACTATACAAATCTGAGACTGCAGCTCATTTTCTGCATTGAATAGCGGGAAACTTACTATTGCACCTGCACTTCAGGTTATCAATCTAGAAGAACAGACACAAAGAGAAAACTACTAAAAGTGCTGGCTTTTTATTAAAAAAAATTACCTCAAACGTGAGAAAACAAAAAAACACTGTCATACTCCTGGACCTGATAACCTCCTGACTTGGTCCTCTCCTGTCCAGTATGGTAAGCAACATTCTCCTTCTCCCGTTGGGTATATTGTTATTCTATAGTTCTCTTTGGTTTGTGTATTCTTTAGCAAGAATCCCATTCTAATGATCTTAAGGCAGGTGACAATGGTCATTCTGAGGAATGGAATGCCCTAAAACTCACATTGCCCAACTGCTCTCCCCCCGGTGTATGCACATTAAGGGGAAATTTTTCAGTGTAACTAGATAAATACATTTGTGTTATACAGGCATTGCTCAAAGAGATCAGTTCCAGGGCTTTTCTAAGCATGGAATTATATTCGGAACCACCCATCCTCATTAAACCTGGCTCCTATAGAATTGTCAAGGCAAGAGATTGATGCACATGGAAATTTAACCAAAGAGTGCTCCATATGGGGATGGTATGGCTGCTTTCACCACCTTCTTCATGCTCTTATGTTATGTTGTGATTGTATCACCTGGGAAACACATAACAGAACACAGATAAGTGACATACCATTTGAATGTGGTGGCATCATTGTCAGGTTTAAGTCATCCATGTTGACATAGTCTTATGAAGGTGAATCATTTCACAGTCAGGATGCAAACTGGTTCGCGATGATAGCTATCTATGTGCCAATGTTTTCTAGTTAAAAAAATCCATCACAGTATGCAGTCTCATTCTCTAGTATTACTAGTAATGTATGTCACCTGAGGCTTAAAATCTAGTTTTTCATATGCCCCTTGAATTCTTCCATTCATGCTTTTTGCAGTATTCTAGGGGCTTGATACTCGAAACCGGTGGTTATAGCAAAACAATAATTGCAAAAAAAAATTAACCATGTACC
Source organism: Rhinophrynus dorsalis (assembly GCA_037306005.1). Lineage (NCBI taxonomy): Eukaryota > Metazoa > Chordata > Amphibia > Anura > Rhinophrynidae > Rhinophrynus > Rhinophrynus dorsalis. Next base: position 217,915,197 of record CM074718.1, on the reverse strand, counting down.
TAAGCTGTTCTATTGGTGGAGAGGTACATGGCAAAATTCTCTTTATTGTTTTTCTTTCCCCACAACTCGCTCTAAACATCAAAGGATTAAAAACCAAATTGTCATTGTTAAACAACAAGAGTGCTCTAAAACTAGTCAGAAATGTTACACTTACCTGTCATCCGCTGTCCAGCTTCTTCATTTATCTTTTCTTCTTTCTTCTCTTCTGTCTTCGCTTCTTCAGTCTTCTTTTCTTCCTCTGATCTTCTTTCTTCTTTTCTTCTTTCTTGCTTTAAAATGAAAAGAAAACCCATGAGTGTTTTTTCTTCTTTAAAAAAAAATTCCCCAAAGTTGCTACTGTTAACCCTTTGAGCACCGGATGGGTAGTCCTGTGGAGCTCAAAGGGTTAAAAGCAGCATCTTTTGGGGAGGGGGGGGTTATTTTTTTAAAGTAGAAAAAACACTCATGGATTTTTTTTATTTTTTATTTTAAAGCAAAAAAAGAAGAATGACCAGAATTAAGAAAAGAAGACAGAAGAAAAGAAGAAACCAGCCGGGACCACGCTGGACATCGAGATTACTGGTAAGTTTTCATTTGTCCAGACATGTGTGAACTGTTTCTGGATGAACCCTATGAGGGCCAGTGGGGTATGCAACATGTTGCACAGCCCACTGGCACTCATAGGGTTAATTATTTTCTTAGTTTCAACCAGTTTCCCAACACATACCGGTGTTTTTCACCGCCTGTTTTGGGCTCTGCGCCTACCTTCTCATGGCGCAGGATTTGCTCTATGAAAAGTGCGTCCTAAACATGCTGTGAAGCCACGGCATGGAATAGGATAGCAAAGGCGACCATTTTTAGTTGATATACAAAGGGTGAACATTTTGCACCTGTTGAATATTTTGCTTGGTTTTTGGTGTTGACAGCACCACTGGAAAATGTGCTGTCAAAACCACTACCACTTGTTTTGAAAATAGCGGGGCTAATAGTATTGAGCCCCTGGTGAGCATAGCAATCGTTATAAGGTATCTCAGTAAAGACAGTGCAACCTTGTCTTTAACACAAGAATAAAAGATAAGTGAGGGGGCACATCATTTACTGAAAAAGGAACATATCTGTTAGACACATTTGTACATAATATCAGCAGGGCTTACAATTTGAAGTCCTTTGCTACTAGCCAGACCTGAAAAGTTACTCGCCACTGCAATCAAAAACATACCCACCAGGGCTGAATTTCTACTCGCCAGTGGAAATTTTGAGCCCTGATATCAGTATTAATATGGACACACTGCCAGTGTAGAAAGCTCTGCAGCAGAATAAGACTTGTGCGAAGTATATAATCAGTTTTGTTCTTGCTTGGGGTATGCAAATCATATATAGGCATAGGAATGACCAGGGTGTATAGAGTAAAACAATATGGCCTCTAAGCGTTTCTTGATCTACATGGTCATTTCCTTATAAGCATGAAAGCATTACTTTCTACTCAAACACAATAATTATTATTGCATATCAACCTTTAGACCATCAGTCATAATAAACATAGTAACCATTCTACCCCACATATATGCCTAATGAATAAACATTTCATTTTGATTGTTCTTGGGGGAGTGCTCATCACGTTCTTTGTTTCTAGGTTTCCCTACATCGGAAAGGCATCCCAGGCATGGGCCCTTGCTCTCATGTGACTAGGGTGAATGAGCTGCACCACATCAACAAGGCCCACATAGGCCAAATAGTAAATTTGTGGTTGTGCTGTTTCTTTCGTTTGTAGAGGATTTGCTTGTATTTCGGAGTTGGACTGCCTGTTGGTAGGACCAGGCTAATATGGACATTGAAATTTCCTATCTGAAACTGCGCATGGGAGCAAAAATGTGACGAGTACCGCTGAGAGACCACTATGCCTCAGAACACAACACTTTATTTTGTTTGGACTTGGTGGGTGTTTGTCATAATCTTTGTTTGTAGGTCTCCTTGAGTTGGAAGGCCATCCAGGCATGGGCCCTTACTCTCATGTGCCTAAAGGGAATAGGCTGCACCACTTCAACTGGGCCCACGTAGGCCATAAAGTATGTCTGTGGTTGTGCCTAACACCAATTTACTTAGCTGCTTACAATGAAAATTCTTCCCTTAGCACATCTTGCACCAAGGGTAGGGCAGTGGGGAAGTGTATGGGCATTTTGGGATATTTCTTTCCACAAGGCCCACAGCCTGGAGAATGAGTCAACACAGAGAATAAAGGTATTGTTGAGGACCCGGGACTGCTTTTGAACAAGGCACGCAAAAGTTTAACATTTCAGAGACACCCACTGTTAGGGACCAGGAACCAGACAGGACACAAAAATGTAAAATGCAATACACCTTTATTAATGAAGCAAAAAACAGAAGCATGATCCAAGAGCATAAACCAAAAGACACGCCAGAGTCAGGAACCAAGACAGGTTTTTAGCTGAGCTGGAGTCAGGAAAGTAGAAGTCTATTATGTCAGAAATAAGCCAATGGTCAGAAGCACAGAAGTCAGAGAAGTCTGGAACAATCCAAGGGTCTGGAACACAGGAGCACAGGAAAATCCACAGCAGTCAGCAGCAACAGGTCAGCAAACAAACACAAGGACAATGAGGAAATGAGCCAAGCTGCTATAAATACCCTGGAAGGGTTGGCTGATAACAGTCAGGTGAGTAATCAGAGAGGTCAGCTGATTCAGCCTGAGCCACAAACAGAGAAGACAGCAGCAGTGGATAACAGAGCACTAGGTTAGCTCAGACAGCAGAATCAATAGGCAGAATGGGAGCAGCTCAGCAAAAGTTTCAAGAATTTGTCCCATATGGTATAGTTAGTAATTTAAAGAAACCTGTTAATAATTTAAAGAAAGCTGCACTACAGTAAAAATAGCAGGCTTTTAAAGCACTTTTATTGAAAAATCATTAAAACTTATAGAAGTCAGCCTATGGTCAATGGCAGCCAAACAACAATTAGATTTGTTTCACCCTCTCAACAGTACTTAGTTATTGATAGTACCAGCCATAGGTCAGCTGCCATTTATCATGTCGGCTCATACAAGTGAACCTTATATAATTAAAATAAGTTGATGGTTCCAATCAAGTGACACTCATCAAATGATCCAGGTACCATACGTAGCCTGGAAACCAAGTATACAATAATAATAATAATACTTTGGAAGAAAAAGGCATGAAGAAACGTAATAATAATAATACAGGAATAACCATATTAATTTGTAAAATACTCAATGCACAAACAGTGTATGCTAGGGACAGGTAACAGCTGACCATACCACCACTATAGCATGCGAGGCAGAAATCAATATGATTGTATAGTTACTCAAACACCTAAGAGATATGGGCTATGTCCCACATGGAGTTCAAACCTAGAGGTTTCCTGGTTTGGAGTTTCCATATCCATTACCATTGGAGGCTGGCCTGGGGGGATTAATATAATGAAGTGGCCCGTTTCTACTACAGCTTCAGCCCATGGTCCCAACCAACCCCAATTTGTTAATTTTATTTGCCATTAATGTTGTAAATTAAGGTAAGTGGTACCACAGAAAGCACAATTGAAATGGGGCTATGCTAATGATACCACAGAGCTTAGAATTTAAACTGAGCTACACTTACAATTGAAATGGAACTACAGTAGTGATACCACAGAGCTTACAAGTGAAACAAAGCTACACTGGATATACCACAGAGCTTGCAAATGATATTGAGCTGCACTACTAGTGATACCACAGAGTGTACTACTGAAATAAATTTATACCACTAGTGTAGCTCTGTTTTAATTGTAAGCTTCATGGTATCACTTCAGCAGTACCATTTCAATTGTAAGTTCTGTGGCATCATTAATGTAGCACCATTTTAATGGTAAGCTTTTTGGTATCACTAGTGTAGCTCCTTTTCAGTTGTTAGCACTGTGGAAACATTGGTATAGCTCCAATTCAATTATAAGCTCAGGAGTATTTCTAGTATAACTCCATTTCAACTGTAACCTTTGTGGAATCACTAGTGTAGGACCACTTCAGTTGTAAACTCTGTAGTATCACAGGTGTTGCTCCATTTCAGTTGTAAGCACTGTGTTATCACTGTGTTATCACTAGTTCCCAGACATTCTCCTTCACTCTTCTAGCTGTGTTGGGAGTTGCTGTCCACTTTGTTGCTTGTGTCATCTCTGTCCTTTCAGGAAGCCAGAACAAGTTCCTGTCTTCAAAAGAGCACTTATATTGAACAAACAGACTTCTGGCATAAGGTCCTGAAAGTAGAGAAGGACAAGTAAAAAAGGGTGTGGCAAAATGAAAATACCACTTGACAAGCAGTGTCATAACTAAATATTCAAACTCTGTTGAGGGAGCCTCAAACCATGGGTACATAAAGAGTACATTAGTAGTTACAGAATCACACATGTACAGTCTGTCACCCAATACTTATTCTACTGTTTATTGGTAGTCATAGAACCACACATGCACTGTCTGACAACCGAGCCTTTTACCATATTCCACTGTCACTGCTGGTCACTGTCTGACACATCAGGCTTGTTCCACTGTCCACTGGTAGACACTGAACTAAACATATGCTGTTTGACCTTCAACTTTCTTCCACTGGAAGTCACAGAAACACATATACACTGACACCTCAGCCTTGTTCCACTGTCCACTGCTAACCTCAGAACCATTAATTGTCTGACACCCCAGCCTGGTTCACTGCCCACTGGTAGACATAAATTTCTTCATACACTGTCTGACCTCACAGCCTGATTACACTGCTCACTGGTAGTTAGGGGAAATGTTTTATCTTAAAAGTGAAGTAGCAGCAAAATTTTACTTCCTGCTGGGTGGAAAGATTCCTGCAAAAAGTGTCATTGCATTGAAATCAATGATAATCATGGATTCCCCCACATGAAAAGTTTCCCCATGTATTCCTGCTTTGTTAGTATAAATGAGGTGTCAGGTTCCTGTTTGTTCTTTGCTAGAGGATATAGGCAAAGAGAGTGGAGCTGGAATTGATTTAGGATTCTTGGGGGTTAGGCAATAGGAGGCGTGCATGAACATTGTAGTAAAGTAAAGCTGATTGCAGCAGCTTGTGCAATAAATTATGATGATTCTCCTCCTCCTGAGGAGGCCATTTTAAAAAAGGACATGAAAAGTTCCACCAAACCCAAAACCACCAGTTGTAGTAGTAGCAATAAACCTTTAAGAACACTCAAGATGATGAGTAAAATTCTAGAGTTATTGCCATACAGGAGGAGGGTTGAGCATTTAAACCAACTGCTGCATCTGACAGTGACAGTAATATCTGCCTGCAAAGTGCTGAATGTTCTGTAAATTCACCTGTAGAGAAAAGTAAAAATAAACCTTTTGAGACTTCAAAAAGCCTAGAAGAATAAAAAAGTAGTGGGGAGGAAGCAAAAAATGATGATGCTGACCTAATTATTGGTGATGGTGATGATCTAGAATATATAAATCCATCTTTCTCCCCTTCTTCTGATACAGGTGACGTACAGAGTGAGAGAGATGATGATATGGACAAAAAATTAGATGAAAAGATAAGACTAAATCACCCACCACTGAAAAGCAACCCCACCTGTTAATAAACTGTTTGAGACATCAACTGGAAATTCTGACTCTGGAAAGTAAATATGCTGAAAAAAAAAACAATCATCATGTCAGTCTTCATCGACATCACCATTTTCAAGTCCAACCCCCTATAGTTGTAGTCTATCAGGGACCTCCCAGTCTATGACATCTATAGCATGGAGATACTTCACTTATGATCCAAAAGCTAAATATATTTCTATATGTTGTCTGTGTAAACAACATGCGAGCAGGGGGAAGCAGAATCACATCTAGGCACATCCTCTTTGAGATCCCACCTGAAGCACAGATCTGATTGGGAGATATACTAGCAGCACATTAGATGTGCCATGACTAGAAGCAGTAGAAGCAGTCCTAAAAATGCACAAGGCCAAGGGGAACATGATAGTAGTATTGCAGATGTCTCAAGCATGGCACAGTATTTTCATGTGTCACACAACACAGATGTCCCCTACTGCTGTTGTTTTGAAAATGCAAGGTATGAAGGAGGATGTCTCTGAGTTAATTGGAGGTGACAAGAATCATGTAGTCCCCACACCTGCTGCAAGCATCACCTCCACTATCACTAGCCAAACGTTTTAAACTACACAGTTCTTCTGTGTTATCACGGTGCCCATGATTGCCTCCATCGACTGTGTGTACAGGCGACATTGCATTACTTCCTGGTTGTGGCGCTGAAGCAAAGTCGCTATTTTTATTGGCCACTGTATATTGCCAGAGTGAGTCTCCGTCTGCTTACTACGTCTTAAAGGGATAGTAATACTTCGTTTTATCTTTATTTTATTTTGTAGACATTAAAAAACATGAAGAACGATATAAGTCTTATCTCTCAAACCTTTATGGTTTGAGAGATATTCACAAGCAAGTTTCCCCCTCCTGCCCATTCTACCTAGTGTAAGCCGTCTCTTCTCAGATGTAGAATCTTGTTGTAAGACCAACAGATAACAGCAGGGGACAATCTTCTTCCTATGAGAACAATGAAAGCCCTGCCCCCCTTGACAAGTTTTTCAGGTTTTTCCCTTATCTTAATTGAAGATTGTCCCTCTCTGCAGTCTACCTGGGCACCTCCCTTCTGCTCTGGCTGAGCAGTGTTACATCAGTAAAAGGGGCGGGAGGGGGATACTTTGTCATTGAATTACTCTTGAACTACAACTCTGACCGAATTGAAATAACACTCTCCAAAGTCCAAATACTATGATGATTAATTAGAGCTGCTTTTATTATGAAATATTACTATCCCTTTAAAGGCCTCAGCCTGCCACTTCTCCCTTGCCCTTTCATGGTGTGCCTGTTCGCTATAGCTCTTGTGATTCCGATGCTCTATTCCTGTGTATGACTCCTGGCTTGTTTTGACTTCGGCTTCGTTTGATCCCTGACTGCTGCCCACTCGGTTTGACTACTGGCTCTGGCTGACTACCCGCTTTTGGTTTGACTCCCAGCTCTGGCTGACCACCCACTTTCAGTTTGACTCCTGGCTCTGGCTGACTACCCGCTCCTGTTTGACCATTGCCCTTGGCTGTCTACCCGCTCCATATTGACCAGGCTCCAGCTTATCTCAATCCTCTATACCCGTTGCCTACTGTCTCCGCTTACGCTCCCTCATTCAAGCGGTGCTCAGTTTGTGTCAGTCCATGCCACTGGCATTCTCACTATCTCCACTCTGTGCCACTGGGTACCCTAGCGTGCTAGGACCTCACGGTCACCGCTGCCTGTTAGACTACCCTAGCATTCTAGGGAGTTCCAGTCACCATTGCCTGCTCCACTACCCTAGCGTTCTAGGGAGTCTCAGTCACCATTGCCTGTTCCACTACCCTAGCATTCTAGGGAGTCTCGGTCACCATTGCCTGTTCTACTACCCTATGTCACGGTTTGTTTTGACTCTCAGACACAGAGTTAAGATAAAAACACAACTTCATTGAAAGTTTTAAGGGAACCCTCATGGGTTTGACATTACACATATATCTCAACACGTAATTGTACAATGCAATGGTGAACACTGGTACAGTGAATAATAGAGAGGCTCTACCGGCCTTGTCAATACCGGGTAAGGCAGCCTAGGATAGGCACAACGTGGAAATAGGCTCTACCGGCCTTACCAATATACCGGGCATGGCAGCCTGGAGACTGGCACAACGAAAAAGATGGTTCTACCGGCCCTGCCAATATACCAGGCAAGGCAGCCTGGAGACTGGTACAACAAAAGAGATGGCTCTACCGGCCCTGCCAATATTCCGGGCAAGGCAGCCTGGAGACTGGTACAACGAGAGAGAAGGCTCTACCGGCCCTGCCAATATGCCGGGCAAGGCAGCCTTGGGCCCAGAGGCGACAAGTACTGGTGCATAACAAAAGTGGCCTCAGCGACTGGGATGAGGTAGAGCAAACCAGTTGCACATACTGGATATACAGAGGCCTACCGGTGTTAAATAGAGAGCAGCCGGCGAAAAAGAAGCAAACCAGTACCCGCATACTGGACTACACAAAGACTCTACTGGTGCGGTATGGAAAGCAGCAAGCAACCGGATATATAGAGAGCGAACCAGTACCCGCGTACTGGAGTACACATGGACACTACCGGTGCTGTATAGGAAGCAGCAAGCACCTGGTGATATATGGAGCGAACCAGTACCCGCGTACTGGAGTACACATAGACACTACTGGTGCTGTAGGAGAGGCAGCAAGCAACCGGTGATATATAGAGCGAACCAGTACCCGCATACTGGAGTACACATTGACACTACCGGTGTTGTAGGAGAAGCAGCAAGCAACCAGTGATATATGGAGCGATCCAGTACCCGCGTACTGGAGTACACATAGACACTACAGGTACTGTATGGAAAATAGCAAGAAACCGGTGATATATGGAGCGAACCAGTACCCGCGTACTGGAGTACAAATATACACTACCGGTGCTGTATGGGAAACGGCAAGCAACCGGTGATAGATGGAGCGAACCAGTACCCGCGTACTGGAGTACACAATGATACTACCGGTGCTGTGTAGGCAGCAGTTGTGATAGATGGAGCGAGCCAGTACCTGCGTACTGGAGTACACAATGATGCTCAGGGATGAAAATGTCGCCCAGGTGACATGAGGACGGAGAACGCTGCACACGATCCAGAAGCAGGAACAACAGCCAGGCGGGGACAGGAAGCTGGAACCAAAACGGCAGTCAACCGGATCAGAAACGGAAGCAGGAACGTCAGCACACCCCGAATCAGGAACGGAGGCAGGAACAACTTCAGCAGAGGAGGCTGTCAGGCAGGTAAGCAGATGGAATCTGGAAGGTGGTGAATGCAGAAAAGGCCCAGGGAACTCAGGAACAGGATGCAGGTGGCTATAGACATAGAGACACCACGAAAGGGCAACCAAAGGGTGCCAAAACCCAGTCTATATAGGCAATACTGGGCGGAATCAAGACAGGCAGCCAATGGAGTGCCTTCACAGATAACCGACAGAAAAAGGCAGCAATCACGGGCACCATGATAGTACCCCCCTCTCAAAGACTCCCCCTTCTAGAAGAGGGACCTGGTTTCTGAGGGTACTTGGAATGAAAAATTTGCAGTAATTTGGGAGCATGAAGGTCCTTACTGTCGACCCAGGATCGTTCTTCTGGGCCATAACTCTTCCAATGTACCAAATACTGCAATTTTCCTCTAAGTCTGCGGGAATCAATGATACACTGAACTTCGTACTCCTCCTGACCTTCAACCTCTATAGGCCCTGGCACCACAGGATTAGTAGTATAACGGTTGCATACAAGAGGTTTGAGGAGAGACACATGGAACACATTATGAATACGCATAGAAGCAGGGATATCCAAGGCATAAGAGACAGGGTTAATTTTACGAATCACCCTATAAGGACAAATAAACCGAGGAGCCAATTTGTTAGACGGGACTTGTAGTTTGAGGTTACTGGAGGAATGCCATACTCTGTCCCCAACCTGGAAGGAAACCGATGGCAGCCATCTATGATTGGCATGACGCTGATGGCGCTGAAAAGACTGACTGAGTGCCCTCTGAACCTGTGCCCATGTGGAGCGGAGCTGCTCGATATGCTCATCCAGACCTGGAATCTGCTGAGACTGGAATGAATCCGGGAGCAAACACAGCTGGAACCCATAATTGATCAGAAAAGGGGAGCTCCCGGATGAAGACTTAACCGCACAGTTCCTCGCGAACTCTGCCCAAGGCAACAGGTCAGCCCAGTTATCATGATGGTCAGTAACAAAACAGTGCAGGAACTGCTCCAGTCCCTGATTGGCACGCTCAGCAGCCCCATTGGTCTGGGGGTGATAGGCAGAGGAAAAGGACAGTTGGATGCCCATTTGTTCGCAAAATGCCCTCCAAAATCTGGACACAAACTGGCTCCCCCGGTCAGACACCAGCACTCTGGGTACTCCATGCAACCGAAATACTTCTTTAGCGAAAACCACCGCTAATTCTTTGGCAGAGGGAAGGCCACGGAGAGGCACGAAATGAGCCATTTTAAAAAACCTGTCCACCACCATATGAAGGAATACCCTCTGGACACTGGCAACTCTCCCATAAAACACGTGAGACTAAGGACGTGCGCCATTAGGTACCGGCTGGAGTAAGCCCACAGGGAGGTGTCTAGGGGTCTTGGCACGGGCACAGGTGGTACAGGCATTAGTAAACGCAGCACAATCTGCCCTCAGGGAGGGCCACCAGAAAACTTGTGAGAAAGACCAAATCAATTGATCTCTACCAATATGCCCGCGGCTTTAGAGGAATGATATGTTTCAAGTAATCGAGTGCGGAATGGCTCATCAACAAAACACTTTCCCACTGCGGTTTCTGGGGGAGCGGTAGCCTGGGAGGTCAAAATCTCTTCCCCCAGTGGCGAAGTGATACTTGTGCGTAATGTAGCCAATATACGATCAGGCTGAATTATAGGTGCTGGGACCTCTTCCCTGTCTACTTCAGGCTCAAATTGTCTAGACAGGGCATCAGCCGTAACGTTCTTGGACCCAGGCAGGTATGATACAATAAAATTGAATCGAGAGAGGAACAACGCCCACCTGGCCTGGCGAGAAGATAATCTTTTAGCCTCAGAAAGATAGGTCAAGTTTTTGTGGTCAGTCAGAATTAATACTGGATTTTTGGTGCCCTCATGTAAATTATGCCATTCTTTCAGTGCGAGAATGATAGCCAGTAGTTCTCTGTCACCTATCTCATAATGACTTTGAGCCACAGACAATTTCTTGGAGAAAAACCCACATGGTCTGAGAGTTCCTCCTTTAACAGGTTGTTGAGAGAGTACTGCCCCAACCCCAATCTCTGAGGCATCAACCTCCAATGTAAACGGGAGAGATGGGTTAGGGTGGGAAAGCACGGGGGCAGTTGCAAAAGCGGATTTCAAAGTCTCAAAAGCGTCTTCAACTGCCACAGACCATTGGGAAGGGTTAGCGTCCTTATGAGTAAGGTCAGACAATGGTTTAACAATCTTGGAAAAGTTCTTAATAAATTTTCTGTAATAATTAGCAAAACACAGAAATCGCTGAATTGCTTTTAGGCCCTTAGGCCGAGGCCATTGCAATACTGCTGCAAGTTTCTCCTGATCCATGGCAATACCTTCTTTGGCAATCACGAACCCCAAGAAGGGCACACTAGATTTATGAAACTCGCATTTTTCCAATTTGCAATACAGCTTGTTTTTTCGTAGGCGAAGCAACACTTCTGACACGTCTTTAATGTGTTGTGACACATTTTCTGAATGAATGAGTATGTCGTGCAGGTAGACAACAACACAGGACTGCAGCATATCCCTGAGGATATCATTAATCAGTTCTTGAAATACTGTGGGTGCATTACAGAGACCAAACGGCATAACTAGATATTCATAGTGCCCGAATCTAGTGTTAAAAGCCGTTTTCCACTCATCACCAGCTCTGATCCGAATCAGGTTATAAGCAGCACGTAGGTCCAGTTTAGTAAAGATTGAGGAACCTTTTAACCTGTCAAATAATTCAGTGATCAGTGGTATCTGATAAGCATTATTTGACATTAATTTATTTAGGCCACAGTAATCAATGCACGGTCTCAATTCGCCATTCTTTTTTTTCACAAAAAAGAAACCAACCCCCGCCGGGGAGGTGGATTTCCTTATAATCCCTCTCCTGAGGGCATCTGAAATATATTCCTCCATAGCTTGGTTCTCATCACAAGACAATGGATATGTGCGTCCCCTAGGGGGCACCACCCCCGGAGGCAACTCAATAACGCAGTCATAAGATCTGTGCTGGGGTAGGGTTCCAGCCTCTCCTTTGCTAAACACATCGCTGAATTGTTGGTACTCATTTGGCAATGAAGGAGAGGTGCACAGAATCTTGACCGGGTGGGATACACAATCCTCCATACAATACCGAGACCAAGCAGAGATTTCACACTTTCGCCAATCAAACTGAGGATTATGAAGCTGCAACCAGGGGAATCCCAGAATGACTGCGTAGTGTGGAGAATTGATAATCTGGAACTGCTGTTCCTCTTTATGAAGCGTCCCAGTGGTCATAGGTAATGACATCGTTTCAAAGGTAACCTGGGCAGGTTCTAGAGGTCTGCCGTCAATGGCTTCAATAGCGAGAGGGGATTCTCTCTCGACCAGCGGAATTTTATGCCGTTCAGCAAAGGCACTTTCCATAAAATATCCAGCTGCACCAGAGTCAACCAGGGCCAGAACCTCCACCGAGCAATCTGCCCACGAGAGTACCACCTGCATGGTGGGTTTCTGTATGATCAAACCTGGGGATGGTTGAACACCACCTAGGGCCTGTCCCCCAAGGTACCCTAGGTGTGTTAGTTTCCCGGATGTATGGGACAAGATCTTAGCAGGTGCCCAGTTTTGCCACAATATAAACACAACCCCTGCCTTCTGCGGTGTGCTCTCTCCTCCTTGGTTAGCCTTGTGAAGCCTAATTGCATAGGTTCACCTGATTCCCGTAACTGGTCATTTGATTTAGGTGCCAAGGGAGGGTTGGGTGGGCAAAATGAACTGCTAGATCCATTGTTTTTTTACCGTAACCTACGGTCCTTAGCCATCAATCTCTCACGGATCCGAGTGTCAATTAGGATAACATAATCAATATATTCGTCCAGATCAGTAGTCAACTCTTTAGCTGCGGTTTCATCTTTGATCTGCTCGCTCAGACCTTGTGCAAAGGATGCCAACAACGCCTCATTATTCCAACCTACCTCTGCTGCCAATGTGTGGAATTCAATGGCATAATCGCCCACAGTATACCTGTTGTATCTCCATTAGGCGTTTAGTAGCAGAGGCGGTTCTACCAGGGATTTCAAATACTCTCCGAAATGATTGCACAAATTCCCTGAAATTCTTTGTGCAAGGTTTAGCACTCTCCCATAAGGGATTGGCCCATGCCAGGGCTCTGCCAGTCAATAGGGATATCATAAACCCAACTTTACTGCGATCATTAGGAAAGGCATGCAAGGTTAATTCCATAAATATCTCAAGTTGGTTGATAAACCCTCTGCACAGGCTGGGTTCACCATCATATCTGAGTGGCAATGGAGCGGAAGCGGTTAACCCTTTGACTGCAGCCCCTGAGGGCATAGTATCGCTCTCCGGTGTCAAACCTGGGGAGACCACCGGACTCGAGGCAGACTTGTCCAGGAGTACTGTACGTTCAAGAATGATTTGGATAGCCAATGCTAGCTGATCCAAGCGCTGCTCATGTACATATATCCTCCAATGGATGTTCTGTGCATTACCCTCACTCTTACTATCTGAGGTCATGGCCCTTTCGTACTGTCACGGTTTGTTTTGGCTCTCAGACACAGAGTTAAGATAAAAACACAAATTTATTGAAAGTTTTAAGGGAACCCTCACGGGTTTGACATTACACATATATCTCAACACGTAATTGTACAATGCAATGGTGAACACTGGTACAGTGAATAATAGAGAGGCTCTACCGGTCTTGCCAATACCGGGTAAGGCAGCCTAGGATAGGCACAACATGGAAATAGGCTCTACCGGCCCTGCCAATATACCGGGCAAGGCAGCCTGGAGACTGGTACAATGAAAGAGATGGCTCTACCGGCCCTGCCAATATACCGGGCAAGGCAGCCTGGAGACTGGTACAACGAAAGAGTTGGCTCTACCGGCCCTGCCAATATACCGGGCAAGGCAGCCTGGAGACTGGTACAACGAGAGAGAAGGCTCTACCGGCCCTTCCAATATACCGGGCAAGGCAGCCTTGGGCCCAGAGGCGACAAGTACTGGTGCATAACAAAAGTGGCCTCAGCGACTGGGATGAGGTGGAGCAAACCAGTTGCACATACTGGATATACAGAGGCCTACCGGTGCTAAATAGATGAAGCTATCAGCCGGTGAAAAAGGAGCAAACCAGTACCCGCGTACTAGACTACACAAAGACTCTAGTGGTGCGGTATGGAAAGTAGCAAGCAACCTGTGATATATGGAGCAAACCAGTACCCGCGTACTGGAGTACAAATATACACTACCGGTGCTGTATGGGAAACAGCAAGCAACTGGTGATAGATGGAGCGAACCAGTACCTGCGTACTGGAGTACAAATTGACACTGCCGGTGCTGTATGGGAAGCAGCAAGCAACCGGTGATAGATGGAGCGAACCAGTACCTGCGTACTGGAGTACAAATTGACACTGCCGGTGCTGTATGGGAAGCAGCAAGCAACCGGTGATAGATGGATCGAACCAGTACCCGGAGTACTGGAGTACACAATGATGCTCAGGGATGAAAATGTCGCCCAGGCGACATGAGGATGGAGAAAGCTGCACACGATCCAGAAGCAGGAACAGGCCGGGACAGGAAGCTGGAACCAAAACGGCAGTCAACCGGATCAGCAACGGAAGCAGGAACGTCAGCCCAAACCGAATCAGGAACGGAGGCAGGAACCACTTCAGCAGAGGAGGCTGTCAGGCAGGTAAGCAGACGGAATCTGGAAGGTGGTGAATGCAGCAAAGGCCCAGGGAACTCAGGAACAAGATGCAGGTGGCTATAGACATAGAGACACCACGAAAGGGCAACCAAAGGGTGCCAGAACCAAGTCTATATAGGCAATACTGGGCGGAATCAAGACAGGCAGCCAATGGAGAGCCTTCACAGATAACTGACAGGAAAAGGCAGCAATCACGGGCACCATGATACCCTAGCATCCTAGGGAGTCTCAGTCACCACCGGATGTTTGGTTACCCTAGCGTTCTAGGGAACATCAGTTACGACTACCTGTTGGTTTACCCTAGCATTCTACGGAATATCAGTTACCGCTACCTGTTGGTCTACCCTAGCGTTCTAGGGAGTCCTGTCTCTGAGCTCAACCACCTTAAGATATCTGGTGTATTTTCCTCTGTTCCCAGGGGCTTTACAGCTGTTCCCAGGGGCTTTACAGCTGCCCCTGTACTAGTAGCTAATACCATCACTGCTACTAGCAAGTACCTTCAGTCAGAGTGGTACTAGACTACACAAAGACTCTACTGGTGCGGTATGGAAAGTAGCAAGCAACCTGTGATATATGGAGCAAACCAGTACCCGCGTACTGGAGTACAAATATACACTACCGGTGCTGTATGGGAAACAGCAAGCAACTGGTGATAGATGGAGCGAACCAGTACCTGCGTACTGGAGTACAAATTGACACTGCCGGTGCTGTATGGGAAGCAGCAAGCAACCGGTGATAGATGGAGCGAACCAGTACCGGCGTACTGGAGTACACATTGATACTACCGGTGCTGTGTAGGCAGCAGCAAGCAACCGGTGATAGATGGAGCGAACCAGTACCCGGAGTACTGGAGTACACAATGATACTCAGGGATGAAAATGTCGCCCAGGCGACATGAGGATGGAGAACGCTGCACACGATCCAGAAGCAGGAACAGGCCAGGACAGGAAGCTGGAACCAAAACGGCAGTCAACCGGATCAGCAACGGAAGCAGGAACGTCAGCCCAAACCGAATCAGGAACGGAGGCAGGAACCACTTCAGCAGAGGAGGCTGTCAGGCAGGTAAGCAGACAGAATCTGGAAGGTGGTGAATGCAGTAAAGGCCCAGGGAACTCAGGAACAAGATGCAGGTGGCTATAGACATAGAGACACCACGAAAGGGCAACCAAAGGGTGCCAGAACCAAGTCTATATAGGCAATACTGGGCGGAATCAAGACAGGCAGCCAATGGAGAGCCTTCACAGATAACTGACAGGAAAAGGCAGCAATCACGGGCACCATGATACCCTAGCATCCTAGGGAGTCTCAGTCACCACCGGATGTTTGGTTACCCTAGCGTTCTAGGGAACATCAGTTACGACTACCTGTTGGTTTACCCTAGCATTCTAGGGAATATCAGTTACCGCTACCTGTTGGTCTACCCTAGCGTTCTAGGGAGTCCTGTCTCTGAGCTCAACCACCTTAAGATATCTGGTGTATTTTCCTCTGTTCCCAGGGGCTTTACAGCTGCCCCTGTACTAGTAGCTAATACCATCACTGCTACTAGCAAGTACCTTCAGTCAGAGTGGTATTTATCTCTATTCAGTCGGGCGATCCAGTGCTTGCTCCTTACCTGCCCAGTATGGGTTGGGGAAGTGCCCAGACGCTGTCATTTCACCTGGTCCAGTGATGGTTGGGAAAAGTACATTTTATTTCATGCTGTTCTATTTCTCAATAAAGATATTCATTTTAACTGGATCTGTACTTGTCAGTGTTGTTATTCCAAAGTCACCTTGTGAAATATGTGTTGCCAATGATCATGTACTGAGTTTGTAGAAAGAAGTAAAAAACTGCACAAAAAATAATCCAAAAGTAGGCCTGTGGAATGGCATATGTGCCAAAATGTTGATGGTTGATTTGATGCCATTTTCATTTCTTGAAAACAGTGGTTTTAAAGAAATTATGTCATGTGTTGCAGCCTGCTGGCATATCCCAAGCTGCAGTTATTTTTCAAAGATGGTTGTGCCCAGAGTTGTACAAATAGGTTGTCAGTGTCATGGGCAAAGGGCAAGTGGACTCAGTGTCCTAACAATTATGTTGCTGTAGGACTCAGACTGCTCACAACATTTTCGTTCAGCTGTGGATTTCTCCAATTCAGTCATCAGCAGCAGTAGTATTGTGACAGGAAATATTGCAGCCATAGAAAGCATAGACCAAAACAGCAATATTTTCACAATAAATTTATTGGCAGCAGTGAAAAGGAGGATACTTATGTATTTGTTATGGTTAGGAATTTTTATGGCAAAAGCAGGAAATTGCTGGTTGTCCATAAAAATTGCCTCTGGAAAAATTGACTTTTTTTGTCCATCCCTACTGGTGGTCACCAATCCTCACATTCACTTACTGACCCCCCAGCCTTGTTCCACTGGTAGTCACATATAAATATATACACTATCTGAACCCCCAGCCTGTTTCCATTAAACACAGATAGTCATACATCCCCACTTACACTGTCTGAACCCACAGCCTTTTTCCACTTCCCACTGGTAGCCACAGATCCCAACATATACTGTTTGACTCCCACTCGTGTTCCACTGCCCACTGGTAGTCATTGATTCCTACTTACACTATCTGACCTCTCACCTTACTGTGCATTTTTTGTAGATAGTGGCGGAGAGCAGCACTTTAAGGGTTTTGACCCAAATATCAGGGCGTAGGACAAAATTATCAGGGTGAGAGAGTCCAGTACCACCTATTATATTGTATGATCCAGTAAATTGCTCCTTTATTTTCTAAACTGGTGCCAGTTGTACCAAGAAAGCAGAGGGAGAAGTCCTGCTTGTCTTGTGTGTTCATGGAGTGATATCTTTAATCTGTTTTACATAATATTTGTTCCTTGAGGACTTATTGGAACACCTTTCAAATACCAGGATCAGGGGCATATCATAGGGAGTATATATGATGTGACCCTTAAGGGTTAATATTCTCAAGATCTCAGGGTTAGCTAATTTTGAAAGTTCCCAGATGTGTTTATCACCCACTTATCACACTATCGCACTTTATTGCATAACCCCCTCATGTGAAGTGTGGTACTTCATGTACAGTTGAGCCCTGTATCAGCATGCAATACCTTATTGTCCAGCTGGTTTGCCCCAGAATGCTTTGATATCATTAGTATATCAGTCTCAGAGAATACCAAACACAATTTTAGCCAAGAAGTGTTCTTATCAAGTGAAAGAGGAAATAGTTGTTAAACAACTGACTTTCAATTGCTGCTTCCTCTGCTTTTCTGCCTGATTGTGCCATTGTTTTAACCTTCCTGCAATACAGACTGTAAACATACAACTTTTGTTTACTTTTAGGATGCTTGCAACTCAACAGTAAAACTAATCAGAGCTTGCAATCTATACAGAACTGTTCCACACAGTTTACAGTAACACACAGAAAGGATGACAGCACTTGCACTCATTCAGTTGACATAATAGAGATACAGACTGGGTCACAGTGCAGGATGGGATGGGGATGTTGGGTATAGCATTCTATTGGTTGCTGTGAGTCCTGGGAGCAGACTGAGTTAGTATTGGATAAAAAACTATAGCACATGTTTATAAAAGCAAGGTGGAACTATTCTGGCGTAAACCAACTGTATCATAGGGGACAAATATGAATTCCAAAAGCCCATGAACTTGAACAGAGCTTTTTAACCCATTGAATGCTAGATAGATCTACAATGTGTTGTGAAGCATGCCACTGTAGACCTCTCTAGCATTCAGGGGGTTAAAAGCCCAATTTAATTTACCAGGACATTGTATTTGCCCTCTGTGGTGCAGTTGGTTTTCTCCAGGATAACTCTAGTTTGCTTTTATAAATATGGGCCTATCTTGCCAAAATAGTACAGAGTGAGCATATGATGTGTCATTTATTATCTACTAGTTGAAGAGCCCGTACACGGGCCACAGTAGAGACTGCCTGCGCTGTGGCTGAAACGGAGCGGGGCGCTCCAAATTCAGACCGTAGTCCTCTCTGTGCCTACGGTCTGAATTCGAAGCCCCTCTCCATTATCAGCCGTGGGCAGTCTGTAGTGCGCATGACTGCAGTGCGTACACGTCTCTACTGCGCATGACGGCTTCTGATAAACACACATTTAGCGAATTATTATATAGGATATGCCAATGGATGACTGTTTGATCATTAATCAGAATATCTACATCAATCACTGAAGGCTAGATCTTAGTACATTAGCTTTGTTACAATTGCTGCCATGTACTAGGCTCTATTATGACGAAGTACAATCATTTTGGAAAGCTGAGAACAAGGCGGAAGGAAAACAGAAACAAGTGTGAGCCATACAAGGAAAAAAGATCAAATATTAAAAGGGCACTAGTCAATAAATCTACCAGAATTTGGCAGATACTAGAGACATAGACATGCATCACACATTACTTTCATATGGCCAAAACATCACTTCACAAGTTAACAGCACTGTGGTATACTTTACTATAATAGTCAACATTACTATCATTATGTCACCAAATATGCTAGGGGATAAGGGGAAAGGAGTAGGTAAGAGGAGTGCATGGAGGTGCTGGTAGTAGCAAAATCTTACTACAAAAACTAACTGTGGCTATGGTTGCTACAGGTTGTACAGTAAATTATGATGATATTCCTCTGAAGAGGCTGTTTGTTATAGTGACATATACAGCTCCACCACCAGTAGTAGTACTAAACTAATGAACAACATTGAAGATAATGAGTCACATTGTACTGCTGTTGCCATAGTGGAGGAGAATTTCTCCATGAAACCACCTGCTGTAAGACAGTGACAGTAACAACCCCCCCCAGCAAACTAATGGACAATGTTCTACAAATCCCCCTAATGGGAATAGTAGAAAATAACCTTTTTCAAAAATAAAAACCCTACAAGCATATAAAAGTAGTGGGGAGAAAGTAGATGATGATGCTGATTGTTTAATTATTGATGATGTTGATTTATTATATGATCCTTCACTATCCTCCCATTTTTTGATAGAGATGAAGTAGAAAGCCATGATGATATGGCCAAATAATTAGCTTAAAAGAGTAGGTTTAATCTTCCACCACTGAAAATGAGCAATATGCATGTCTATAACCTCTTTCAGAGATCAACTGGAAAGTCTGACTCTGGACAAGTAAATATGCATAAAAATACACAATCATCATCTTCCTTGTCATCATCAGCATCTCCACATATAAGTCAAACCCCAACTCAGTCGCACTCATTATTGTTAACTAAGCAGCAAACATCATAAACATCCACAACCCTAGCTATGAGTGCTTCTGCTTTTGTTCAAAGTACAGTTTTCAGACACTTACAGCTAGTACTACTGAAATATCTTGCCATAGTAGTAGTAGTAGTAATTCCCCAGGAACTCCTCTGTATGAAATCTACAGTATGGAGATATTTCACTTGCAATCCAAAAGCTAAATATGTTACTATCTGTTGTCTCTGTAAAATCATGTAAGCAGGGGGTGGGGTCAACATCACTTCTAAGCACATCCTGATTATCTGACCAGAAGCACTATCACATGTCTGACTGGAAGACACTCCGGTATCACAATAGCAGTGTGGCAACGAGCAGTAGTAGAAGCACTGCTAATAGTCTACTAGGGTGAGAGGCACATAATAGCTCTGTTGCAGATGTCTCAGGGATTGGGGCAACATTTTACTCAGTAACTATAACAACCATCACTACTCGTTTTACTGCTGTTGTGCAAATACAAAGCATGGAGGTGGATTACTCTGAGTTAGCTGGAGTAGACAAGAGTTATAGAGTCCTCATAAGTGCCATACCTAATGACACCCCTTCCCCCCTCATCACTAGTAGTAGCCATGTTGTTAATGCAATTAAGTTAAACAGTTCTTCTATGTGCTGCTCACCAACATTTACTGAGTTTTTAGAAAGTAGTCAAAGCCTGCATAAAACTAAACTTTAAATATGCCTGTGGAATTGCAAACTTACCACAGTGTTGGTAGTTGAAATGCTGATGTTTTCTTTTGTAGAGAACAGAGATTTAATAGATCTGATGTCATGTGTTGCACCCTACTGGCATATCACAAGCTGTAATTATTTTACAAGGATGACTTTGCCAGAGTTAGTAGTAAAGGCTAGCTGTAAGGTAGCCCATACTAGTGGCATACACCTTTATACATGCAGAGATCTGGGGCACTGTCCCAAAAAACATAGATGTGTTAAACAAAATAAAGCAAGTCATAGTTGAATGGCTTGTAACCACTTCCTTGAAAGCTGGCTTTGTGTCTGATGGCAATGGCTCCAATATAATAGCTGCCTTGAGAATTTCAGGTGTCCTAAATCTGTTACTCCACTCCTCTAAGAATCAAAAACCCTCAAAGAAATTTGAAATATTACTGCAAAATTTGTGTACACTTTAGCCAGCCCTATAGTGTGTCCAGTGCATTACATGCTTTCCAAAATATAACCACTTGCTCCATCACTACCTTGAAATGGAGTTCCCAATCAGGTGACATTCCATATTGTGCATGCTGCAGTGGTGGCATGAACAAAAACAAGGTGATTACTGCTTATACACTGCTTATCTGTAATGCTTAGGAGGGGTCTTCTTTGTCACCAGGTCATTGGCCTTTAATGTGATTTATCTGAGATGTTAAAGCCTTTTGCATTACAGGAATCAGTGACATACTTTCATTGATACATTTATTATTTGATCACAGTTGCTGATTCTTAAACCAGTGACAACATAGACATGAACCAGCTGGTGAGTAACATGTTAACATTCTTTGAACAGGATCCTCTCATAGTCTCCATTAAAAACAATGGGGAAAACATTCTCGCTACACTGCTGGGCCGCCTCTTTAAAAATAAACTGTCTGCATTTGTGACATCGTTGTGACATGGTTAAGGAATTAGATTCTATGAAAGCATATAAAGAAATCTTTATTGATCAGTATTGTAAGCTTTCTACTTTAGATTGTAAGCTTTCGGACAGGGACCTCACTTCCAGTGTTCACTTTGCAAAGCACTTGTAACCCTGAACTGTCTAAACTCCTAAACTGTAAAGTGCTGCGTACACTTGTGGCTATATATAAATAAACATATTAATTCATTCAAATGGAAGTTTGCATTGTGGAGGAAGAAAAAGAAGAATGTAGAGCACAAATATTAGAAAGCATAGTGAAAAGGAAACAAGCAAAAGGATTATATCCTCAAAAGCATCAGCAACAACAGCAAGATAACATTTTGCAGTACATGTCATCATCACAGAAAGCAATTAATGTGTCTCATGGGAAACAATCTAACATTTGTGGGGGTACTGGGACAACTGTACGGGATTGCTCCCAGTATAAGGGTAACTGATGCAAATCAACACTGCCTATCTATAAAGAATGCCCTCACTGCATGTGAGATGGTTACAGCATACCTGCAAGATAACTATTTTCTAGGCCAAAACAATGATGTACTTGAGTACTGACTAACAAAACAGTGTATATGTGGTCAGCACTCATGCTTACTGCTGTAGAAACCCTTAGTTGCCCACCAGCAGTAGTGCAATCAGAGGCTAAGTAAATCATTCCAAAAAATTCTAAGCAGGTCTATAGCTAGGGTTGCCACCTTTTCTTCAAAAAAATACCAGCCATGGCATTCCCTACATAGACTTAACATTGGACAGAAGCCAATTTTTTAACGGCCTGCCGGAAAAATACCGGCTGGGTGGCAACCCTACCTATAGCAAGGTGTAGTGACTATGAACATGGTGGGAAATGGATGGGGGTGGGTTTTGTGAGATCATAGGCCTTTAGCCAATACAAATGAAGGAGGACAGGGCCAGAAAGTGAGCATAAAAGTATACAGCACAACCTCTCTGGTCTCTTTTCTGATCCTGTCCTGGTGGTGGTTCCAGATCTCTTCTGTCTGCTCTTCCCCTCCCCCATTTCCTGTTTACCCCCACCCCTTTTTTTGTTGTCTGTAGCTGCGATCACCCAAGTTTTCTGAACCTTGTGATCTCAGGTAACATTGGTAATAAGGGGAAATTGTTGCCTGGTGTAGTTAAGGAGGGATTGCACTTTAGAAATGTAAACTGCTGTTTTTTTTGTTTTCTTGGAGACAATTTCACATTATAAACATAAACCTCAAGGTAGTTTCACTTCATGTGCATTATTATGGCAGATATGCGGAGGTGTGACCCATTTTTTCCCCTCTTCACATCCTTGTCACAGAGTGTGCACATTGCAGTCAGAGATAATTTCACACTCCCTTCTGTCAATTTAAAGTACTCCTACACCCATGATTTCAATGGGAGAGGTACAGTAGGATATTCTTGACTGCACATCTTCCCTTCAGATGCACTTGAAGTGGATTCTGGTGCTGTTGCTGCCTCAGCAGTAGTAATAAGATTCACCACCAAACGTACTATATCACTGCAGGGCCTGGTAGTTACATGATGATCATACTCCCACCACTACTAAGGCTACCCAGCACGGTGGACACTCCAGCCTGATCCTGCTGCTATTGTGACATTTGCTGTTGCTGAGGCAGGGGTTCAGATGATTCATCAGCAGTAGAAATACTACTACATCAGCAAACAACACAATGCCCTCACTGCTGGTGATAACCATTATTTCACTTTCCCACTCCTGTTTAGTATGACTTAGGAACACTCTCATCATTGTCTATGAATCTCATTAATTACCAGTGCAATCCTCATCAGCAGAACCACCACCATCAGATTCTTCCTGTTGGTGGTGGTGGTGATGATGGTGATGAGTTGCTACAAAGATGTAGGTGATGCACCTGTTGTCACACTCATAGCAGCACCATGACCACCACAAGATTATTCCTCCTTCCTTGCTGGTGGTGGTGATAAGTGTGGCATAGGTGTAGATGGTGAACCTTGTGTCACATTTATAGCAGCAGCCTCAGCATAAGACTGAGGCAGCTGCAACTATGTTGTGCCACTACTGATCTCCATCAGGGAAGAAATCAGTGCTAAAACCTAGCTCTGAGGGTACTGGCAGTGGGTTAAAATGGTGTTGAATTGAGCCTATACTGCCCCTTTAACGACCTTCTACAAAACTGAGCAAACATTAGTAGGCAGACACATATTCACAGATAAAGAAAGATAGACTGCCTTTCTGATAATATAATGCATGTTACAAACAATGACATTATGAACCGAATTAATGAATTCCATTGTGGATACTATTAGGTTTGCAGTTTATAATAAAAGTGGTTTTGCAGCTCCCAACACAATTTCTATTTGCTTCCATTCCAGTTCGGCTGCAGGTAAGATATTATCAGCTTGATGTAAAAATCAAAAATTGCAATAAATTTTCTTTTCATGTGAAAGGCCACATACAAACACCATGTAAAATGCTCTTTTTTCCTTTTACAATGGGAATTACTATTGCTGCGTAACCATGGCAACAATAATATATCCTGGTGTAATAAAAAAAACACTTCCCCTCAATGCCAAAATTCCCCTCACTAAACCCCAAGTCCTTATGAGGAGGTTAAATTATCACAGGAAGGAGGTTTTCTTGACCCCCTTCCATTCAACAACCCACCACATAGTATTTTGGATGGAGGTTATTAAATTATATTTAATGTTTTCATCCTCTTGAATTCAACAAGCTATCACAGTCTGTCATGGTTCCCCAAAGATGTTCAGGAGTCAGTACGGTATAGTTAAATGCAATTTATTAATCAGAAAAAGAGAACACAGTATATACAATAGAAACAAGCAAATGCTTACAGGCCAGAAAGCTCTGCTATCAGGAATAGTAGGCTGCCAAGCCTGACCAATCTGCTGGAGACTAGGCCTAAGCCACTGGTAGTCTCTACTGGAACCAGGAGCAGGAACACAGGATCTTGATCCGATGTAGCGGCCGTACCGACTCATGCCTGCAGTCAGTAGGATGCGATATCTGACTCACGCCTGCAGTCAGAATGGAGCAAACTCTGACTCACGCTTGCAGTCAGAATGGGAAATAGATAGCTGACTCACACCTGCAGTCAGAATGGAGCGAATTCTGACTCACGCCTGCAGTCAGAATGGAGGGAACTCTAACTCACGCCTGCAGTCAGAATTGGAAAGAGATAGCTGACTCATGCCTGCAGTCAGTATCAGAGCTGGTCTACCAGAGCCCCAGGTCCATACTTGATTGGGTGTCTGCTAGGTACAAGGAACAAACATAAAAGTAGTCAGACAGAGCCACAAGTCAGCACCAGAGGAGGTAGTCAGACAAGCCAGGTTATACACAGTTCAGGTAGTCAGCCAGAGCCACAGGTCTGCACCAGGTTGGGTGTCCACTATAGGAATAAGCAAAAGAATAGTCAGACAGAGCCACAGGTCAGCACCAGGTTGGATGGAAGACTAGCCAGGTCATACACATAGCCCAAGGTAATAGAAATGCTATGAACAACAATACAAGGGCAACTGAGTCAGGACTCAGTCTGCCTTTTAAACCCTTCCACAGAAAGTAGGTAGGAGGAGCAGCTCAGAGGGAGGAAGTAGGTAGGAGGAGACTACAGGAAGCAAACACATAAAACAGAGGCCTGCTGCATGCTAGAAGCCTTGCGCCTGTAGATGATGCTGAAACCAAGGTTAGCTGTAACACAGTCTCCCTTTGATTCCTAAGCGATCCTGTGCTCTTGGCTCTGTACGGCCGCCGGCCAGCATGGCCTCCGGCCACTTCCTCATTGCTAAAGTCATGTTTCAGGCAGTGACACGGACGCCTATTTACAGGCCTATTCTGTTGGGCCTAATTGGGTCCTGCCTCCTTCTGCTGCTTTATAATCCTCATTGAGACTAGTACTTGTTGCCCTTTCTGCGCGTTTATTCAGTGTTGCTCTTGTTTGACCCCTGCTTGGCTGCCATGTTTTCTCCTGATCGATCCTGTGGCTTTGTCTGACTACCCAATCTGTGTATGACCCTGGCTTGTCCGACTACCCGCTCTGTTTTTACATTGGCTGTGGCCGACTACCTGATTTGGCTCTCGACTGTGGCTTGTCTGACTTATGCTCTGTGCTGTCCTTCTCTCCAGTCTGACTACCACTCTCTGGGCTAGTTGTGGGTGCGCTCCATCGGTGTAGTGGAACTGCTACCTCCATGGTAGAGCTGCTAGTTGCTGCTCGCTCCATTGCCTCCATCCTGTGCCACTGTATCCGTTGCCTCCTAGGCCTGTTGTGTAACCCTCCGCTCTATAGCCTACGTACAGTATTGCCTTCACATACTTACCAGTCTTGTGGCTGGCTACATTCCACTCTCTTGCCTTCACCCTTTGCCTACCTAGTAGACCGGTTTGTGACTCTTTCAGAGTACTAGTTACTCTCTGTCTCACTCCTCCTACCACTCTGTGGTAGAGTCACTACTTCGAAACATCTGTCTGCCTGTCTCGTGTCTGGGAGTTTAGCTGTCGCTCCAGTGATCAGGTTTCCTGGTGTTCCAGGTCTCCATTTGATAGGTATAGCGGGTTCTGCTCCCATCTATCTCTATAGGCTAATGAGAACCGGTTACAGTTCAGTGTCAATCCTTGGGTAGTGGACTTGGCACTGTCCTCAAGCCTGTTCCTACCAAGGTTAGGGAAGTGCTTACTCTTGCTTATCTTAATAAACTGGTTAAACTTCACTGTACCTGTGTCGTGTGTATTTTTTACTCTGGTGTCCGTGACACAAGCACAAGGGGGGGTCAATAACCATCATTCTCTACTTATATCCTGTCTTGCAACCTTTTAACTAAAGCACATATAACCTATGTTTGCCATAGGTTATATGAGCTTTTTATAAGCAACTATTAATTTCAGACCTCGAGGGGGACACCAGGACACCTCCTGATAGCCCCCTATCACGGATCATCTATCTAAAAAGATAGATGATCCATGGGGTGACCCTGAAGCTATTCTATGCCTTCTTTAGTACTGGAGCGGCTGTATAAGCCGCTTCCAGTACAAGCGCTTGTTGAATGAATGAACCCTGTCACTGGGGCATTCTTAGAAAGTGCAGCGCTGTACTTTCATCATTGAATCAGTCACCCTGTCTGACCGGGTTTAAGCTTGCTTACTCCACCAATGTACCTCATTTTAAGCAATATATTTTGTTTTGTTTAAGACACAAAGGGCCTGATTCTATTACCAGCTCTAAAAAAAAACAAAAAAAAACAAAAACAGGAGCTGTGTTTTTTTAAGTCAGGTTTTAGCATCCTATTACCCGACTTTGAAAACAAAATCAGTGTTAATTCTACACACCGCCAGTCTAAAAAAAGCCCTTAGGAAACAATTAATATCAACGTGCAAGTAGTATTCTATTACCTTCGCTCACCTGTTTTGTTGATACATTTTAAGTCGGAAATCCTGCGCCTCAGAGGTTGAGGCGTAGAAGTCACAACGACGGTTTCAAAACCATCGTTGTTCGAACAAAATCAGTGCAGAATACAGTATACATCATAGAAATCCAACATAGAGTGCCCTCCTTCAACATATTAATCCCCCCCCCCTTTAAAATTTGACTTACAGTGCTTTCTTTCACCACTTTAAATTGACGAATATTGTTCACATTCAACATTTTAAGCCCCCCCTTAAAATTAGACTTACAGTACTTTCTTTCACCACTTTAATTCTACAAATATTGTTCACATTCGACATTTTAACCCTTCCCCTTGAAAATTCGACTTACAGTGCTCCTTTTACTTTTTTCTCCATTGAAATTCGACATTGTTCTTCTCCTATTTTTTAATGACATTCCCTCGCTATATTTGTATTGTATAACTAACCCTATGAGTACCAGAGAGGTAGCAATGCATTGTAATGTTTTTGCTACCCCTCTGGTACTCATAGGGTTAATAGGAAAAGTATGCGGCTGCATACCTTGCCTGTATATGTGTATGAAATGTTGTGTATTTTTTAATTATATGTTTTTAAAAAAAGCTCAGGCCTCAAAGGGACATCAGGCCCTCCATTAGGATAGGTTATCCATTCAGGCGACCACTTCCATTTTTTAATTAAAGTGCATATAACCTATGTGTACCATAGGGTATATGCACTTTTACTGTAAAATAAATAAACATTTCAGACCTCGAGGGAGTCACCAGGACCCCTCCTGAAACCCCCTAACATGGATCATCTATCCATGTGGTTGGTGACTTTTGTAATAAAGCACATATAACCTATGTTATTCATAGGTTATATGTGCTTTTTATGCATAAATATAACTTTCAGACCTCTCCTGATATCCCCCATATCATGGATCATCTATCCAAAAGGATAGATTTTCCATGGGGCAACCCCAAAGACATTTTCTGCCTTCTTGAGTACTGGAGCTGCTGTATAAGCCGCTGCAGCACAAGTGCTTGTTAAATAAATGAACCCTGTCACCGGGTCATTCTTAAAAAACGCGGCGCTGCACTTTCATCAGTGAATCATTCACCCAGGTCAGACCGGCTTGGATTGTGCACGGTAAGTAAAATATGTGTTATCCTTTTGAATGCCAGAGGGGTACACAATGCTCTGGCACTCAAAGGGTTCAAACAACATGGAGATGTTTTAAAAACGTAAATGTTCTCAATGAGCGAGTACTTGCAGTTACAAATGATCCCTGTCATGGGGGATCAACAAAGGCAATCCGCAGATGCTAGTGAGATGAACTCCAGAAAATAGAGAGATGCTGCAGCAATGACAATTCTACTATGATCAGGCTATGTGCGGTGTGTGTGTGTGACGGTGCTTATTTTATGATGTGCACATCATGCGGCCAATCAGTTTACCGCGCATGAGATAAGATCACATCAGGGGTGGGCACCCCTGCTTCCTGACACGGGGGTGGGGGGCTAGACCAATTATTTTTGCCACTCTATGGGAGGGATAGAACATGCAATTGGTGGAGCTGGAGACAATGGCACTTGATAAGCGGGGGCAGAAGCCTTTAAGTGGGCCTTTCACTGTGTGCGCAGGACTGAGCTCCAAAATTGTTACTTTCCCATGTAAATTGGGGCAGCTGGCATCTATATAATTACATACCTCCCAACATTTCAAATGGCCAAAGAAGGACACTTTTGTTTAAGGTGGTTTTGCTTGGGTTGTGATGAGTACCATTCCTCCCAAGTGTCCCTCTTTAGGAGTGACAGTCCCTCTTTGAGACCCAAATCCCTCTTTCCCACCCTGGTGTCCCTCTTTTTGGAAGATCAGACTTGTGTGGTGTGTGTATATAAGAGTATCAAATTGCTCCACAGCAATAAAACTTACATTAATGTTTGTATAAAATTCAGTATATGTGTTTAAAATTAGTCTGTGTAAATAAAATACTTTGGTCTGAATGTAAATCATTTATTCGGTTACACAAAGAGGTGTCAGTAGGTCATGAAAGAACCTAAAAATCCCCTGTAATGCACAACCCACCAGTAGCGCCCCCAGTAACACCCCCTACAACAAGTGTCCCTCTTTGGATACTTGAAATGTTGGGAGGTATGGAATACTGCCATTTCTGAGATTGTTTAGGTTACTGTGAAACTATTGACCCTCTTTGTGTAATGGAATAAAACAGAGAAAGACCAACATATTTTAGACTAATTTATAAACACATACTTAAAGGGATAGTAATACTTATTTTTATCTTTATTTTGTAGGCATTAAAAAAAACATGAAGACCGATATAAGTCTTATCTCTCAAACCTTTATGGTTCAAGAGATATTCACAAGCAAAGTTTCCCCCTCCCACCCCTTTTTCCTAGTGCAAGCCATCTCTTCTCAAATGTGAATCTGGTTGTAAGACCAGACAGATAACAGCAGGGGACAATCTTCTTTGTATGAAAAGAATGAAAGCCCTGCCCCCCTTGACAAGTTTTTCAGCTTTTTCCCTTATCTTAATTGAAGATTGTCCCTCTCTGCAGTCTACCTGGGCACCTCCCGTCTGATCTGGCTGAAGGGGGGGGGGGTACTTTACTTGTGAATATCTCTTAAACCATAAAGGTTTGAGCGATAAGACTTATATCATTCTTCATGTTTTTTAATGCCTACAAAATAAAATAAAGCTAAAACGAAGTATTACTATCCCTTTAAGTAAATTTTACAGTTACATACACACACCACAAGTTCTTAGCTCCAAAAAAGAGGGACACCTGGGTGGGAAGGATAGACAGATGGATTGGATCTCAAAGAGGGTCTGTTCCTCCTAAATAGGAATGCAGTTTAACGTTTGCGGGAAAGGGGCTGCTAGAAAGGTTTCTGATGCGTTGTTGATGAAGAGGTAGGAGACATTTGAGCATCCAATGGGTTTTAGACTAAATAAACAGACATTTGATTTAAGTTTTTTTTAGCACCCACTTAGTTAAACTTGATTTTAATTGCTTTGACGGCGAGGGGCGCCTAACAATGCGTTGAACATGCAGATGATTTGCCTCGCATACGTGCTCCATTTTTGAATTAGTGCATCTAGCCCGTTGTGTCACAGACAACGCTAGATGACTACTTGGTCTGCAACGTATCATTCGTACACAGGATAAACAGCAGCAGCAGTAGCAGCGTACATCGCACAAGGAGTGAACAGCTGCCCAGCAGGGTGGGGCACGA
Organism: Rhinophrynus dorsalis; assembly: GCA_037306005.1. NCBI lineage: Eukaryota > Metazoa > Chordata > Amphibia > Anura > Rhinophrynidae > Rhinophrynus > Rhinophrynus dorsalis. Next base: position 217,885,104 of record CM074718.1, on the reverse strand, counting down.
AACATCCATTCTAGTTCATGCGCAAGCGCGCGAATCTCTCTCCTCTTGAGCCTCTTATAGTATGTGCGGGTGCGCGCTTGGTCTCGTGGTGTCTCGCGCGTGCTCGCGAGATTCAGTGGAGAGGAGGGTGTCGGGCGGCGCAAGGGTACCCACACACCCAGGAGCAGCACCCGGCAGTCACGTGACCGGCAGCCTCGGTTAGAAATCTGTAGACACGGATAACCGAGACAATTGGAGGCAGCAGTATGGGTGAGTGTTACACTAAGACACGTACTTTGTGTGCGAACAGCTGATCCACTTTGAATGGGATATCACGATACCGGCTGTCGCGATATACATGGGAACAATATTAGACATGACTGCGACATCTCTATTGAAAACTATGGCACTGGCTTCTTTTGCGTGTGTATAACTGTACATATGTAATATCCCACACTGTTCTGTCATCTCTGTAATGGTAGATGTATTTGAGGCGTCCGACCCTGTTATTATAATAATCTATCATTATTTTCACCATCTGTCACTCTCCACACACATATGTGTATATGTCTTCGTACATGGGACTGGCTACACATGTATAATGTAGGATTCTTCATAGGTTCAGGTCTTGCACAATCATGTTAGGACGTGAGCTCTTTACCCAGCCAGTCTTTTCAATGACAGCCATCAGATGCCGTTTGTAGCAGATCCCTTTAAAACAAGTGTCATAATGTCAAGGAAGTTGTCTGAAACGTTCATAATTATATTGCACAGATAATTGTGACTTATTTCTAGCTTTGTTTATAAATTAATGTAATTTTTTTATTTGAAGGATGTTCGTACTTTCATGATATTGATTTAAAGACTGTATATGTGTGTGCATATAATTTCCCTGGGCTTTATAAGATATGCTGTCCTATTTAGTAGAACTCCCATTCATTGCTGTTTTGTATTCTTATGCAGATACATATATCCGGATACTGTCCAAGGCGTTGGGACATCCCTTTGATATTTCAGTGTTTGTTTAACCTTTTGAGTGCCAGATGGGGGTGTGATGCATTGCTCTACAATGTTCTTCACATCCCTTTTTGACATGCTAGGGGTTAATCTACATTTGTGCAAAGCAGGGTATAACAGCAATTATTAGTGACCTTAATAGAGACGGAAAATCCCCCTTTGAATTTTACCCTCGTGCCTTACACCAACTTCAGTCAGTCTTAGATGTGTTGTCCATGGGGTCAGGCTTCACAGTTTGTAGCTAGACTACAGGACAAACTCTGCATGTTGTATCTTAACCCTTTTTAAGGATCAGAGGGTTGCAGGTTAAAGACATTTACTGCAACTGTCATGTCCACCACCATGGAAATGACATGCACGACTGATTGAAAATGTTATCTGTTGTGAATGAAGGCACAACAGCAAAATTGGTAGTGACCATTAGGCTTTACTGGCCATAGTTAGGTGTTGTGCAGCAAAGTTACTCAACAGTCTCTGTTTCTGCCTGTGGAGACTGGGCTTCTTACTCATCATTCGTTTTACAGTTCATGTCCATCATGGGATTACTCAGCTTTCTGACACCTGAGTGAGACCATTAGATAGAGTCACCCCAAAGACAGCATATGTAGCATTCAAGTCCACCAAACTGGTGCATATTTTGTTTACAAAGTCTAAATAGATGTTAAAAAATAGATCAACCCCTTGGATTCTAAAGATGTCTCCAACTCATTGCAGTGCATTGGAAACCTCTGTAGCACGCACCCAGTTGGTTAATGTGGTAAAGTGTAACTGTAAAGGGAGCCATACTTTGAGTGAAAAGAAAGGGGATTTATTCTTTTTGTAGTGAAAATAAGTTGTGTGTGATGTGGTAAGAAGGAGAATTGGCTAGTCTTTCCACTGTAGCAGATATTAGGCTAGGGGCTACAGTAGAAGTGAGCCACATGAGGCCTTTTGTTACCCACCACTGGTCTAACTGATCAACCAGATGCACAATGCAGCCCTTGCTAGACCATCAGGTCTGCAACATTCCACAAAACCAGACCTTTCGAGAGGAAACTGTCCAGATGATAGTTTTTATTCACCCAAAGGAGATGCATTAAAGTGAGATAAGATTCTCAGTAAAATACATTTTCCTCAATCCATATATTGTGGTATGGATCAGCTATTTCAAGGTGAAGAGAATTCAGGTACTTTGAGGAATTCATCAAGGTGCGGCAAAAGCAGCATATTATATTTGCAGGTCCGTAATTTTGCTGTGGTCATTTATGGATGCCTTTGACTATTTATCTAGGATCCATAATTTTTCCCTGCCTTGGGACTGCAATGCATGGAAGAACAATTAAAACATGTCCCTTCTGGAAATACACAAACATACTTATTTGCCTGTGTTGTCTCTTTGATATATTGGAATCCACCAGATAGAAGCTGGCATATGGAATTTAACATTCTATCTGGTAATTACTTGTTGGTGAAAGTGATGGCCCGATATAGTCTGGCCATTGCTGAACTAGGCAAATGGCTAATGCACTAGAAGATCCTCCTGCTTTTCTTGCACCATGATTCATTTTAACCTTTAACACACAGTCTCCATGGAATATTACTGGAATTGGAGAGGTTATTCACACACAGTGAAGTTTGTCACTTTAGTGCATAGGTCCCAAGGATAGCCAGTGATACAAACATAACAGCTTAAAGGGACAGTCAAGTCTTATTATGTATTGTAAGTCTCTTCTTCTGACCGTTACTTGGAGATGATTTATTCAAGAGTTAGTACAGCACAAACATTCATTACTTTAGAGGCCAAGTTTAACATTTTGTGATCTTGTGGTGCTGTTGTTATAGCTGTCTATGGGCCTTATGTATAAAGTGAAGCAGTGCAATTCTGGGGTAAACCAAATCCATCATGGAGACAAATGGAAATTTTAATTGATTTAAATGGAGCTATTTTTTAATTTACTTTTTATTAAGCATAACATTTTTTACAAAAATAGCACCTAAGTGGCACATTATACAAAACAGACATTGTACATGAAGAACCGAAGAGAGAGAACACCTGCATAGTGGAGGTGGCCTAGGTACCACCGCACCTGGTACCAGAAAATGATACCACTCCCCAGTAACGTAGCCTTAATATCATACACAGACCTTATTGAAATATAATATGAGAAACCAGGAGGAGGAGCAGAAAGAGTGTTACCAATAATGTGACAAAACTGCCAATCCGATGCCCAGGCGGACGCCCGACAAACTGCTGCACACACAGGTCTAACCCAAATGTTCCGCCACACGTGAGAAAAACATAACAAATATACTCAGAAACATACGTGCATTCCCCAGGGGAAACCTGTCGCCCCCCCAAACGCCTCCAGTATGAAAGGAATGAAAGAATCATCAAAAATGCATTAGCCATCGTCCGGCCACCTTCAAGAGACACGGAAGTGAGGAAGCAGCCACTCCATGGTCTGTTTCCAAAAGAGCCTCCAGTGTAGTATCCATCAGTAGTATCCATCAGTAATCTCTCTGCCAGCCACGAAGTGTAACTAAAGCAGCTTGTCTAGGAGAGGGTGGGGTGAGAATGAAAGGTTCCCACAAAGCTATGAAACGTCCGCCCAACACCTCCTTATCCGAAAGGGCCAGAGTCCAGTGTAGTCTAGTGAAAATGAAAGAGATTAAGTGTCCACTGTCGGAGAAGAGGAGGGCGAGGAGACAGTTCTAACATAATTGCAAAGTCTGTCAGATGAATCTGGCAGGCTTGTAAGTGGGATGAGGAATCATAAATTCCTAAAAGGAAAGCAGGGGTGATGATGTCTATCGGTATTTCAATTTTAGTCGTAATGTAAGAATGGACCTTAGACCAAAAAGAAGACATGGGGACAAGAGTATAATATATGGTTAAATGGAGCTTTTAACCCCTTGAATACTAGAGGTCTCAAGACCTCTCTAGCATTCAAGGTATTAAATGTCCCTCTTAGAGCAATGGAGTTCTGGGAAATTATTTCTTCCCTTCTTTTGTGAATAAGTCAGTATGTGTGTCTACTTGTGCATAATTACACAGCAAATGGAAATGCAGCTCTGTTGCAAGTTTGGAGAAAGGTCTATGTCCCTTCTTCCATTTGTACCAGGGTGCAGCTGGAGTTGGCACTAAACATGCTCATGCATGGTTCGAATAATCAAAATGGTAAACTGGGGACCTTTTGTGTAAAGGCAAAGTAGAGCAGTTCTTTCAACTGCATCATAAGGGACAAATAATATTGTTGGTTTAAATGATTTTTTTAACAGCTTGAATGCTAGGAAGATTGCCAGTGGATTGTGAAGTAATGATCCAAGACCTTGCTAGCATTCAAGTGGGTAAATGCTCCATGTGACTCAGGGAATTTGGGTAACTTTTACTTGTCCCCTGCTGCTGCGGTTGGGTTGCCTAAAATTATTGCAGATTACCTTATTACATAAGGTCCATTGTGAGGATGCTTGAAGCAAAAATGCATTAGTGTGCACAGCACTTGTTCACGCAGTTGAACAGATGGAAGAGGAGTAGAGACACATACTCTTGCTCTTAACGCAGCATACATAGTTGGTGTTCTAAATATTTGGGAAGGAGGTTATGGGAGAGATGCACTAAAGTGTGATAGGAAGGTGATAAACGGAAGTGACTTCTCCAGAGATATCACTTCTCCAATTCTTATGTTATTCTATTGAGTCACTGCACTAAGATTTCTCCAGCTTTGGAGATCTTACTGCATAGGCTCCATAGAATAACAAATCCGATTCCGGACTCCCCGAACGGTGTGAAACCGTGCAGGGTGCCCGGAATTCCATGATGATCCAGGACCATTATGGGTCCTTAACAGAAATCAAGCCATGACAGTCCTGGACCCTTAAGGGGTTAAAGAGATAGTAATAGATGATTTTTATAAATTTTTATTTCGTAGCTATTAAAAAGTTAAACTAAATGCCCCCAGTCCCATCTCTCAAACTGTTATGGTTTGAGAGATAATCATAGTTAAAGATCCCCCCTCCCTTCCCTTTCCCTGACATCAGCTCTCTAGCTGACTGCAGGGGAATCCGGTCCGGGACTGGCGGATGCTCTTCAGCAGAGCCGAGATGGCGTTATTGAAAGAGAAAGCCTTCACTGGAACAGTCTACAAAGTGTACTTGGACAGATTGGATGATAGAGAGCCCATACCGGATCTTATTGGGGAAACCCGGGGGATTGATCTAAAAAAAAAAAAAAACAGAGTATCCTGAATGGTGAATGGAGGCAAAAGTGATGCTCTCCATCTTACAGGCAGAGTAAAAGCCTCTTTAATATGTGAGTACTGTGAAACAGAGAGCACTGAAGGTGAAGGTGGTGGTCAAAAGTGAAAAAAGAATATATTGCACTTAGAGAAATCTTCTGCACCGTCTATTTTCTTTGTTGTTCAGCAATTAAACCTGTACAGATAAAGGCTGGTATTTGCTCAAGGGTAAACTGGCCCTTTACTCAAATATTTTTTTCGCTCCTTCCTCATTTTGTACTACTTAGTAAAATTGTACAGCCTAAGATGTTTAAACAGATTTCATTTTGCATCTGCACTATACATGAAAACAATTCTAGCCTACTAGTGTAAAAGCCCATGTACACGGGTCAAGGTCCGGGTGATGTTAACCCTTTAAAGGGATAGTATTACTTCAAAATTACTATCCCTCATATTGTAGCCCTTAATAAACTGAGTTAAATGACACCAGCGGCATCTCTCAAACCTTTATGGTTTAAGAGATAGCCGCTTTCAAAGTTTCCTCTCCCCTGCTGTCAGCGTTCTGCTGCCAGCAGGAGAATCCGATCTCTGAATCAAGTGGAGGCTCTTCAGCAGAGCCGATATCTCGTTATGGAAGGAAAAATTATTAATTGAAACAGTCTTCTACGTGTGCTTGGTTACCAAGCACACGTACAAGACTGTTTCAATTAATCATTTTTCCTTCCATAACGAGATATCGGCTCTGTTTAAGAGCCTCCGCCTGTCCCGGGACCGGATTCCCCTGCTGGCAGCAGAACGCTGACAACAAGGGAGAGGAAACTTTGAAAGTGGCTATCTCTTATACCATAAAGGTTTGAGAAATGCCGCTGGTGTCATTTAACTCAGTTTATTAAGGGCTACAATATGAGGGATAGTAATTTTGAAGTAATACTATCCTTTTAAGTAACAGAGGGGTATGCAATGCATTGCTTTGCAGTTCATTGTGTACTCCTCTGGCACTCAAAGGGTTAAGAGGCCGGTCCTGCCACCGATGCCTGTAGAGACTGCCTGAAAGCACAGAATGCTCCCAGTATTCCTACACCTCCCAGCATTCCGTGCTCCCAGCATTCCTACACCTCCCAGCATTCTGTGCGTTCGGGCAGTCTCTACTGCACATGATGGCTTCTGACAAACATTCTAGCTAATTATTATATAAGATAGGGGATGTTGTAATAGCAGACCCCTCATTATTACTTAAGGAACAGTGGGGTATTGGAGTCATAGTGCATCAGTTCTTAAGCAGTTAAAACTGGGCTTTTAAAGGGGAACTACCACCCCGCAATAACTTAAGCTTGCAGAACCGGGTAATATTTCTGGCGACTAGCGCTACTAAGCAGCTAGTCGCCAGATGAACAATCAATCAAGCTTAAGTTATTGCGGGGTGGTAGTTCCCCTTTAAAAGCCCAGTTTTAACCGCTTAAGAACTGATGCACTATGACTCCAATACCCTTTAAGTACTAGAGAAGTCTCCAAAGTATCACTTAGGATTGCATTGGTGACCCCTATTAGCATTGTAAGGGTTAAAATGCCAATTTAAATCAGTTAGAGTTTAGGGAAATTTTGTTTGTTCCTTATGGTGTCGTTGGTATGCTCCAAATCTTGTGGTTCCTGCATTGTGTGTAATTTTGTACTTTCCAGGGTTCCCCATTTGTGCATGTGTGTATGTGTGTATATGTATAGAATATGTGTATATATAAACACACACTTTTCTTTTATAAAAGCCGGTTTAGAATTTAATTTAGCTCTTTGAGTGCCAGAGGTGTATTCAACACATTGCTTTGCAGTGTGTTATGTACCCCTTTGGCACTCAAAGGGTTCAATATCTTAGAGTCCCGAGTTCAAAAGAGAGTGGAATCATTCTTGAGCAAACCAACTGCACCAAAGAGGATAAATATAGTTTCCCTTTGTTCTAAATGGGGTGCTTACCTCTTTCAATGCTCGAGGTGTTCATTGCATTTCTTCACAATGTGTTGATGATATCTCTAGTATTCAGAGGGTTAAAAGCCACTTTTGAGTCTGGGAATTTTGAGAGCTTATATTTGTTCACTATGTGGCAATTGGTTTGCCTCAGAATTACTCAGGTTTTTCACATCATAAGGCTCTTAGTAAATATTCATGGCTAGATCCACAGAATCTTGTGGGAATCTCTTTATAATGCTTAGTAAATCACGGCAACAGTGAGGTTTATGTACTAATAAAGTGGTGCAATTCTGGGGAAAGCAAATTGTATCACAGGAAGCAAACCTCCAAATGAATTAAATTGGGAGTTTAACTCCTTGTGGGTTATGCACTGATGCGTGATAAAGGCCGAGATGATTTCTCCAGTTCCTATGTTATTCTCAGTGCACTAAAATGTCTCCAAATTTGGATATCTTAGTGTTTTGGCACCGTAGAATAACATAGGAACTGGAGAAGTGATACCACTGGAGGAGTCCTCTCCACTTTATCACCTCATAATCACTCCTTAGTGCACCCCCCCCCCGAATGCTAGAGAGGACCACAATGTTTTCAAGGGGTTAATTGACCCATTTAAATTAGTGGAGAGCTGGGGAATTTTTACTTGTCCCCTATGTTGTAGTTTGTATGCTCCAAAATGACACCAATTTTTTGGTACATCAGTCTCAGTGCTGCTGACAAAATAAGACGGTGGTGCTACAGTTAAAGGGATAGTAAACCCCCCAGAAAACTGTAAGCCAAATGATAGGAATAATAAAAACATAAACTTAACGCCCTCATTCCCTTCTCTCAAACCGTTATGGTTTGAGTGATATAAGAAAATAAAGACCTCCACTCCCTCCCCCTTCTCATGTGTCCGCTGTATAGCGGAGGTCATGAGATCCTGCTTCAGGGACCAGACGGCGGCTCTTCAGGAGCACTGTCCTTGGGATATCTAACTACAATTACTTCATTGGAATGGTCTACAACGTGTGCTTGCAAGCCAGGCACATGTTGTACACCATACCAATGAAGTAAGTATAGTTAGATATCTAGATGACAGGGCTCCTGAAGAGCCGCCTACAGTCGGGTGACCGGATTCTGCCTCTGACACCTTTACAGCTCATCAGGCAGAAAGGGGAGGGAGCGGAGGTCTTTATTTTCTTATATCTCTCAAACCATAACGGTTTGAGAGATGGGAATGAGGGCGTTAAGTATGTTTTTTATTATTCCTATCATTTGGCTTACAGTTTTTTTGAGGGATTTACTATCCCTTTAATTCTTTACATTCCAGAGTTATCTGACGCATTGCAGTGCAATGAGTTGGATACTTCCCTGGCATGCAAAGGGTTGAGAGACAAGTAGAATACAGATGGGTGACTGAATTATTAAGAAGAAGTGGAGCAATGCCAACTTTATCATGGGGGACAAACGAAAAATCTTTGAATTGGCATTGATTTAAATGGGGCTTTTAACCCTTTGCGTGATAGGGAGGTCTCCAAAGCGCTGCTTTGAAGTGTGTTGGAGACTTCTCTAGAATTCAGGGGTTTAAATCCCCATTTAACCTTCCGAGTCCCAGGTGAGTATGCAACACATTGCACTCAAAGGGTTAAGTCAGTGTGAATTTAGTGAATTTGTAAATTAAATCCTTTAGACTTTTGGGAAACTTTTGTCTGTTATGGTGCAGTTGTTTGCCCCAGAAATGTAATGGATGATACACTACATGGTTTATCTGTAATTCTATCTAAACTACTTGATCAATTTTAATGTCCAAATTATCTTTGGAAAAGTGAATTGAATACATATTAGTTTATATGCATGACAATATAATATATAGGCAATTTTTGATGTTATTTTTACCTGAGCATTTCACATGGGCATTCATATGATTCATTAGTAGCCTGATTTAAAGCGGAACTACCACGCTAGGTAAAGTCGCCCTGCAATAATTAGGCAAGTGACAAATAGTTTAATAATAGTTATACTACCTCTCAAAAGTAGCCGATTGTAAAGTAATCCTTAATCTTCCAAGACTGATGGCCAGGTTAGTGCAGTCTGCTCTGTCAGTCTCTTCCAGTTCTTTTTGGGCCGGTGCAAGCCCAGTGCAAAAAACACATTTAACATCAAAGACAGCAGATACAATCATAGTACAAATCAGTGAACAGCAAAACATAGTTTAGCGTCACCTGACCAAAAAAAAAAATTTTAGGGAGAGAAGAAGGGAAATACACAACGGGTGGTAGGAAAAGGAAAAAGCGCAAAACAGGGGAACCCTCGCTAAAGTCAGAGTAATAGTAGGTCTCGGTGGAAATCAGGTGGAACAATTGAATCAATCCACAGGGCCCAGATTTTAAGGAAGGAAGAAGAGGAGTTGCAGATACAAGCCATATGCAGCAGCTTCCGTATATGATTGTCCAAAAGATGGTGGCCCGGTGGTAAAGATTTCCAATGGAAGGCAATATGACATTGGGCCATGGCACAAATTCGGAAAGTGAGTTTATTAGCAGAACGGAGTAAAGGAGGATGACGGAAGGACCTATTCAGCAGAGCAGTCCAAGGATCTGGTGTCACCACCACCCCCAAGGCTGAGCTCAAGAGACTAAAGACATACAGCCATATGGAAGTCGCATTAGGGCAGGACCACCACATATGGAGATAAGTACCCTCCTGCCCACAGCCACAGTAGCATAGCCAACCAGCTGAAGGGAACATACGATGAAGTCTGGCAGGGCAGTAGTACCATCTCGTTAATACCTTATAAGCATTCTCCTTCACCAGAGTGCAGGGGGTCAAACACCCAATATTGTTTATAATTTCATTCCACTCCTCGGGATCCAAAGAATCGCCCAACTCTGCTTCCCGCGATAGAAGGGAGACTGTGGGAACAGCACAGACAAAAGATGAGAGTAAATCATGGAAATAGCGCCCCTACAACCTAGAGCAGTGGAGCAAAGACGTTCAAACAGCGTGGAACCCCTCTGTGAATCCTCCTTACGATGGGATTGGAGGAAATGGTGGACTTGAAGAAAGCGAAAATATTCACACTGGGGGGCCTAATATTTGTCATGAAACTGGTCCCAAATTAAGGGAGTAGTCACCAAAAACATATCAGAAACCTTCATGACCCCTGTCTGACGCCACCAACGAAAATATCCAGGAGACAAGACCGGAGGAAATGCAGGATTACCAAAAAGAGGACAGAGAGTAGAATGAGGGGAAGTAAGCTTATCTTTATATCTGTGCTTACGCCACAGCGCCAAGGTAAAGGAGAGAGAGGAGCAACTGGCTACTGTTGCCGGAGACAGAGAGGAAATCCACAATAGGTCCCCTGACGGACTGGATCCGTACGTAACCACTTCCAAAGACACCCAACTAGGAACATTATATTTAAGATGGAGTTGAGTTGCTTTGGCAAATTGAGCTGCCTTAAAATAGGACCATAAGTGTGGAACTGAGAGGCCTCCAGCCGAACGGTCTCGATGAAGGATCTCCGCACGCAATCTAGGTCTCCGAGGGGCCTAAATAAACTGGAAAATATGCCGTTGGAGCAAGAGCACATCACTTCGCTTGGGCATGACAGCCAGTGCCCGTAAAAGATACAGAAGTTTGGGTAAAAGTAACATCTTAACCACAGCTATCCACCCAAAACCACGAGATATGATATATCCAACTCCGCATGGAGAGACCTAAACAAGGGACCGTAGTTCGCATTGTAAAGAGCAGAACGGGAAGCAGTGAGTTTGACACCCAAGGAAGACAAAAAAGACACAGGCCATTTGAAGTTAAAATTCAGGGATATTAATTTCTGCATTGCTGACTGGAGAGCATCGCATTTAGAATGATTAATCTTAAAGCCAGAGAAGGAGGAAAAATCCGTCAATATCGAATATAGATTAGGAAGAGAGGTAAGCGGGGAGGATAAAGTAAACAATATGTCATCCGCAAACAAGCTTAGCTTATACTCCTCTGACCCCACCGACAGTCCCCTAATATCAAGATTTTTAAAAATGGCACATGCCAGTGGCTCAGTACAGAGCTCGAATAGCAGTGGAAACAACGGTCAACCCTGGCAGGTTACACTGCATATAGAAAAAGTCATGGAAACCCCTGTGGAATGGTGAACATAAAGTGCTCTAATGCCTTGCATAATCGGACCCGCAAATCCAAAGAACTCAAGGATCGCCCACATATAGTTCCAATCGTTGCGGTCAAAGGCTTTTTCTGCATCCAACGATAAAAGCATCAAAGGAATGGAACGATCCTGAGCCAGTTGGACCAGGTCAAGCACCCGTCTAATGTTGTCCGGTTCCTCCCGGCCCGTGATGAAACCAGTTTGATTCGGATGAATCAAGCGTACCAAAAAGCGAGCTATTCTCATGGCCTGTATCTTTGAGAAGTTTGATATCTTGATTGATAAGGGATATTGGCCGGTAACTGTCACAAGAGGTTGGATCTTTACCCTCTTTAGGTATGACCATGATCCTAGCCAACAACATCTCAGAGGGGGGGTCTGAACCATGCAAGGAAGTGGTAAAGAGAGACGCCAACTGTGGAAGAAGAGATGACTGAAAGGCCCTGTAATAAGTGATAGAGTATCCATCCTGACCAGGAGCTTTAGAAGATTTAAAGGATTTCAGCTCAAATGCTAATTCATCAGTAGAGACATCCTCATTCAGGGCCAGGAGAGATTCTTGTGACAGGCACGGAAGCTGAGCAGAACGCAAGAAACTTTGTAAACTGGACTGCACCGCAGAGGAATGAGTGACCTTATGACCATCATATAGAGATTCATAAAAGTCCGCAGAAGTAATTTGTGAAGGTTTATGAGTCAGGGAGCCCGAGCAAAGAACAAGAGACCGAACGGACCGAGTTTTAATTTGTTGGCGAAGTTTAGCCGCTAACATGGTGTCCGGTTTATAGCATTTTTCGAAAAAAATTTGTTGAGTCCATTGAAGAGCGTGAAGTACATCCTTAGAAAGCAAAACATTGAGTTCCCCACGTAAGTTGATCAACCGCAACAAGTTAGTAGCTGTGTGATCTCGCTTATGGGAGAATTCAGCGATATGCAAGAAGGAGGACAGTCTCTCTATCTCCTCTTGTCTTGCACATCGCAGTCGGGACGCCGTGGCAATGAGTTTGCCCCCTCATAAAGGCCTTATGAGCACACCAAAGGGTGCCCAAGGGGATGTCAGGTGTAGCATTAAGAGTGAAGTACTCCTCCAAAGAGGAACATAAGTCTGCACGAATTGTCGTATCCAGAAGCAAGTAGTCATTAAACCACCAGGAAGAAGAGCCCGCACTGGAAGTAATTCCCAAGAAAGCGCATTCGACAATGGCACGGTCCGATCATGTCAAATCGTGAATTTTGGCAGAGCACAAACTATCCACCAAGATCTGATTTGCGAAAAGATAATCAATACGAGAGTAGTGCCTGTGAGGGTGTGAGTAGAAAGTGTAGTCTCTCATTCTTGGGTAAAGAAGGCGCCAACAAGCATTACATTTTGTGGTAGCTAATTAAATCGGTGAGAAGTTTAGATTTAGGAGGAAGCCCATAACCCTGTGGGGCCGTTGAGTGATCTAAAGCTGGATCTAAGAAGGTGTTAAAATCGCCAACTAGGAGAATAACATACGTAGGCACCTGGTCTAGGAGCACAGAAATGGCAGAATAAAATCTAAAGTTTGGCTTAGTAGGAGCGTAAACATTCAAGAGGGTTAGCGGGGATCCCTATACCTCCCCCGGTATCTGCCTTACTCTCAACACTTGCAAGGCCTGGAACCCTACCGAGGAGTGGAAGTGCATCTGATAACGTCTGTCCCAATATTTGGGAACAGCAGCAGACCGAAAATGAGTTTCCTGCAAAAAGATAACATCAGTCTGAACCGAGACATAGTTTCTCATAGCCATCCTACGTTTATGCGGTGCGTTGAGGCCCTTGACATTATGAGAGATCACTTTCAAAGCTGATGTCTAGGATGATGTAGCTCCTACAGTCTCTTCCTGTGAGTTACGGGGAGAAGCCTGATCTGAACCATCCATATCTAGAGAGGGTCAAGGGAGGGCGAGGGAAAGGCAGGAAAGGAAGACAAAATGGGGGGGGAAGAGATTAGAGGGAGGGAGAAGGAGGGAGAGAAAGAAAAGAGCCCCCCCCCCCCCGAAGAGGGAAGAAACCAAGAGAAAAGACAAGAAGGAAGAAAAAAGGACAAAACAGGTCGGGAAGGAAAATCCCAGAGAAAGGGACACCGAAAGGTGTCTAAGAAATGCCCACAAGAACAAATAAAACAAAGAATATGGAGGAGGTGACCTGCAGCCAGGAGAATACCCCCAAATGAAATGTCAGGTGAGGCTAAATACATCACAGTACATGGCAACAGTAAAATGACCTGAGAACATAGAGTAGGAACAGGCTTACAAAAATCACCTAACTAGAATACGAAAATACTATAGAAACCCAAGACAAGCATTGGACCGGAAACTCCACCCCCGTAGGTTAGACCCAACAGGGGACCCCAAGGGCATATTGGCATGGTGGAAATCGTTGGGAGTGCCAAGGATGAAGGACCAGATCACAATCAGCCAATAGATGCATAAGGTTGAGCACTGATTAAAAGACAGCCATGGCACCCCACAATGAGATAGAGGGGAGAGTCTACAAAAGTCCCACACCTGGAGCCCCCCGAGTGTAATAATCAACCCCACTGATTCCCACTTCAACCCGAGTAATGAGAAACTACCCCCAAAATACCAACTCCCCTAAGGTGCGCAGCAGTGCTCCCATGTAAGCTAAATAGGTAACCAACCCCACATGAAAGCCTCAAGCCCCCCCCCCCAAGAACAGTGCATGTGGTTAAAAAGATATGATCGGGAGTATAAAAGGGCAGGTGTGATCCAGGAGGAAAAAATGACACAAAATGAGGCTCAAACCCCTCCCCCATTATGGGCTGTGCGCCACAAGAGGGACCCGGGCAGAGAGAGAGGTTATATTGCCATATATAACACCATTCCTTGACTCCGGCAGTTGAAATGGGAAACCCCATCTATAAGAAATCTCCTTGTCGCATAGCAGAGTTGTTAAGGGGCGCCACGTACGCCTTTTTTGGAGAGTAGTGGGTGCCAAATCTGAGAAAAAGTGGGTGGTCACATCATCAACGGTCAGGGGTCCCTTCCGCGCCATCTGAATGACTGCTTCTTTAGTAGAGTAGTTTGTGAAACAAACCACGATATCTCTGGGTGGATCAGACAAGGTGGGTTTCGTCCGCAATGCCCGATGATCACGATCCAGTGCAAGCATCGGCACGGGAACCTCCGGAAGGAGACGTTGAAAATAGTTGGAGAGGAAAGATTGAATATCTTTTATCGACTCCGGAATGCCACGAATCTGGAGATTGGAGCACCGTGATCTATTTTCCAGATCCTCAACTGCATTGTGCAGTCTCCGGTTCTCGGCCTTGAGGTAATCCACATCGTCTGAAAGACCAGAGTGAGACTGCAACATCATGGTAAGCCTCGATTCCAGATTGTCTGTCCGGGTCACAAGGCCCTGCAGTTCCATCCTGAGCAGAGTAATGCTGTTCTGGATCTCCCCCGACAGGTCCTGTTTGAACGATAGGAGCAAGTATTTAAGAGAATCTATGTCCTGTTTCGTGCAGTGGGGTGGGGACTCCGAGTTGGCTCTCGACTCATTAGGCGCTGACGGGCCAGAATCTCTTTTATGGAAAAAGTCTGAAGAACCTTCTGATTTTTGTGTCCTTTTAGTCATCACGAAGGCGATCAGGGCAATCCGGGCAGGAAAATATAAGCAGAGAATGGGGTAAACGCCAGTGTCAACAAAGGTGGACGACTCTGGAGCGGGAGCCTCAGTACAACACCTCCATACCCACCAAGTGCCAAGCCAATCCCCCAGAAGTACAGCTTCTTAAGCAGTTTATTATCTTGAAGTGACATTGCATTTTCTTATTTATTTGGTATAATACAGAATGTTTGAGACATTAGTTTTTCATTATGTTCTCCATCTTCATAGAAGACTGTCAATTTAATGTCAGCTTTAGAAAGTACTGATTTTGTTTTAGCTTCAGTTTGATTCACAATAGGAGTTTTTAGATGATGATGATGATTTCTCCGCTGAGCTAGCTTCATCCATTTGTGGTAGAACTCAGAAAGTATAGCAGTCTGGATGATATTCTTATTCTGCATACTCGGCCAACTTGTGACTGATAACAGTTCTCTGCTTTTATGAGAGACTGATAACTATCTTTTTGGCAAATAATCCATCCATCCAAGATAATTACTGGTCTGCTGGGGATGGCTTCCATCACTAGTACATAGTTGATGATGCTGAAAAAAAGACATGCTAACATCAAGTTCATCCTATGCCATATCACTTTTTTTGATCCAGAGGAAAACAACAAACTCCTATGGAAGGCATTTCCAATTAAGCCCAAGTGGGTAAGGATAATCCTTCCTGACTCTAAAGGCAGCTAGATATCGCCAACATCCTACCTGCACGAAGCCAACTGATGCAATTCTCAATATTGTTCTGAACTAGCTGGAAGCATCTACAGTATTTTAAAATATACCCTCTCAAAGAAAACATTTCCACAACCATACTCCCTTACTTTGAAAAAGCCCAGCCTTTGTTTTAATCAAAACCACATTTCCTCGAGTCGTAAAGGAATTCCCTTTTGATTTTGCTTACAGAAAGTTCTTTGAATTGCCTTGAATATAACTGCAAATCTTAATCATCTCCCCCCTTGGGTATCACTTCTCTAATCTAATCACGTGGTTTGGCTGATCCCTTTAAAGCTAAAATCTTCTAATCATGTTATCAATTTTGTTCCATGTCTTTTGTGCTTTTTCCAGTTCAATAATACTTGTTTTAAGAACTGGTGCCCAAAGCTGTACTCCACTCTGTATTCTAGAGAAGGCCTTACATTTTGTTTCTATTGTTTACCCATAACAACTTCTTTTTAAAAATTCTGCAAAACACATAATAAAAATAACATTATATTAAAGGGATAGTAGTACTTGAAAATAATTGTATTTTATATTGTAGCCCTTAAAAAAACATGAAAAATGATATAAGTCTTATCTCCCAAACCTTTATGGTTTGGGAGATATTCACATGTAAAATATAGTAAAATTCTCTTTTCCTGGCTGTTTCAGCCAAGTCTGCCATCTAGTGGACAGATTTGGAATTCGGTCCACAGAGCAACCGGCAGCTCTTTAGCAGTGCCGAGATCACGATCTTTGAAAAGAACTACTTAATTGGAACTATCTACAAAGTGTGCCTGGCTTGAAAGCACACTTTGTAGACCATTCCAATTAAGAAATTCTTTTTAAAGATGGTGATCTCAGCACTTCTGGAGAGGCACAGCCGGTCCCGGGACCAGATTCCAAATCTGAAGGGTGGAGCAATGACGTCACTCCAGGGGAAACTTTACTTTTGAATAACTCCCAAACCATAAAGGTTTGAGAGATAAGACTTATATAATTTTTCATGTTTTTTTAAGGGCTACAATATAAAATAAACTTATTTTCAAGTATTGCTATCCCTTTAAGTGGAGACAGGCTCAAATGAACACATTTGGCAGTGAAGCTCCACCGGAGTTTGCTTCTAACACCAGTGACTGCACTTCCTGGTATGTATGTATATCTTTATTTATATAATGCCACACATTGTACTCAGGGCCTTACAACAGTAGTATGTTACAATAAAAAAATGGGGATAATATTAGTGTCACAGTCAGGAAAAAAAATAGGAGAGAGAGCCCAAGGAGCTTACTTTCTTAATGGTATGTTATGCAGTACAGCATATGAGCACTGTAATGCATACTGGTGGGCAATCTCCACCGCTGTTAGGACATTAATGCAGCACCATAGCATCCTATATAGTAATTCGCTAAGGTTTGTCAGAAGTCTTCATGCGCAGTAGAGACCGTTGCGTGAGCTTTAGTCATGCGCAGTACAGACTGCCTGCGCTGTGGGTGTTACGGAGCGGGGCTCTCCGAATTCAAACCTGAGTAGCACAGAGAGAACTCCGGTCTGAATTCGGAGTGCTTCGGTCCGTATTAGCCGCGGCGCGGCCACTCGCTACTGCTCATGCCTACAGAGGTGGAACCGTGTCCCGTGTAAACAGGTCTTTCAACTTGTGTGTAATAAAATGGCATGCACTCACGCCATTTCCTCTACACCTTGTTTAGTGCATAGCTATAAACAAGACTTAGAGGAAAAGAACACCCTGAAACATATATATAATTATAGTTCACGCTGGTAGCTACAAATAGCATTCTAAAAATCGCATCAGGCTACAAATGGGCCATAGGAATACTCATGCAAAATGATCACAAAAATAACATTCACTATATTTTTGGTTGTCATGCAAATACACTAAGTAGTATTCAATTACCTTTCCCAACGATAATTTGAACATTAAAATTGATTAAGTAGCTCTTGAGATATTTACAGATAAAGCATGTTGCCTAGCAGCCATTTTGATGACATTATCACAACTAGATGTAATCAATACATGTTATTATCTGCAATTTGGAGCTAGTAGTTCAAAGTGAAGTGTTTTACACTAACAGGGTGCTCTACAGTTCTTAGTACATCTTCTTCAGTGAGATTGTAGATGAGAACACAGATAAACCACAAAGTGCTTCTTCTGTTCTTTGAAGAGAGTTTCATTCCTCAGGTTTGTTCTAATGAGTTGCAGTACACGGTCCCTGTATAAAAACAAATCCATAACACGGGTTGGAATGGTGCAAGTCTTATGGAGAAAGGGTTAAAAGGCCCTTTTAAATGATTGGGAATTTTAATTTGTCACCCGTGGAGCAAACAATGGGCTTCCAGCTTAACCATAGGTTTGAATTGAAATTTCATCAGATTCACACTGATTTAAATTGGCGTTTAACTCATTAAATATTGTTGAAGTCTCCACTGCTTAACATTGTATTGAAGACCCCTCAAGCATTCAAGTGGTTTAAAAAAAAACACATTTACATCAATTGAAAATATCATCTCCCCCTATGGTGCAGTTCCAGTAGTGTTCCTCTTTATCGTAAAGAATAAGGCTCAATGTAACCTAATGAGTTTATCTGGGACTTTGTGACATGTTAAGCTTGGTGCCATGATAAGCCTATTGGGAATCGCTGGCATATACAGTGATAATGATGCACACAGTAACAAATAATGTTATTAAGTGTTTACACTCTGATAATCACCCAGCAAACTCTGTGTAATGACACTAAGGGGATTGTGACCACCTCAAGCTGAGCTGCATATTTCTTACTGAAACTTTACATATGTGATCATTAATAAACACTTAAGGATATTCCCAAGTTATTGAGCAAATATTTCTCTGCCTAGCGTACACTACTGAAGAAAATACTGGGGAAATCTGAAAGTTGTGCTTTTCATGAGCAAAAACATATGAAGCTTTTCCCTTCATGGTCTGTCTTTGACAAGAGCGTCCAACATGCCGTCCGTGGGCCAAATTCAGCCCACCTGAGATTTAAAAAAAAAAAAAAAAACATTTTTATGCCTAATTAAGTAACATACATGAACTAGTAACAGGGTTGTGGAATTTATATCTCCCGATGCCTGGGACATGTAGTGCCGGGCAGGTAATTTTTTGTTAAATTTAGCCCTGTTTTGGGCAAGCACGCAGGGGTCGACCGGGCCCATCACTCCAGGGGGCCCAGTCGACCCCTGCTGAGACCACCCATGATACGGCTTCCCTTTCCCTCTGCCTTCCCCACAACCCTCCCTTGGCTCTGCTCTGTCAGGCCCCTCCTCATGAATATCATTGACAGCGCCACTTACTATTGGTTAATAGAAACATAGAAGATTGACGGCAGAAAAAGACCACCTGGTCCATCTAGTCTGCCCTTTAGTATTCCTTTATTGTTATCTTAGGATAGATACATGTTTATCCCAGGCATGTTTAAACTGTGTTACTGTGGATTTATCAACCACCTCTGCTGGAAGTTTGTTCCAAGTTTCTACTACTCTTTCAGTGAAATAATATTTTCTAATGTTTTTCTTGATTTTTCCTCCAACTAGCCTCAGATTGTGCCCCCTTGTTCTTGTATTCAGATTCTTATTAATCACACTTCCCTCCTGAACCTTGTTCAGTCCTTTAACATATTTAAAGGTTTCAATCATGTCCCCCCTTTCTCTTCTTTCCTCCAGACTATACATATTTAGATCTCTGAGTCGTTCTTGATAAGTTCTATGCTTTAGACCTTCCACCATTTTTGTAGCTCTTCTTTGAACCCGCTCAATTTTAGTTATATCCTTTTGCAGATGAGGCCTCCAGAACTGTACACAGTATTCCAGATGTGGTCTCACTAGAGCTCTATATAGAGGGATCACAATCTCCCTCTTCCTGCTTGTTATACCTCTAGCTATGCAGCCAAGCATACGATTTGCTTTCCCCACCGCCTGGTTGCATTGGTTACTCATCTTGAGGCTGTCAGAGATGACCACCCCCAAATCCTTCTCTTCTGAAGTCTTTGCTACCACAGAACTGCCAATACGATAGTCAGATTGAGGGTTTCTTTTCCCCAAGTGCATTATCTTACATTTGGAAACATTGAACTGAAGTTTCCATTGTTTTGACCACTTATCTAATAGTGCCAAATCATTCTCCATATTACAGACACCTCCTGGAACATCAACCCTATTACACACTTTTGTGTCATCAGCAAACAAGCAAACCTTCCCTGCCAAGCCTTCCCTTATGTCACTTACAAACATGTTGAACAGAACAGGGCCCAGAACAGATCCTTGTGGCACTCCACTTGTAACCAGTCTCTGCTCAGAATACACTCCATTAACAACAACCCTCTGGTTTCTGTCCTTCAGCCAACTGCAGATCCACTGAACTATCCAGGGGTTAAGTCCAATTCTTGATAATTTATCTATCAGCTCTTTATGGGGAACTGTATCGAAAGCTTTACTGAAATCCAGGTAGGCGATATCCACAGCACCACCTTCATCCAGCACTTTAGTTACATAGTCAAAGAAATCAATGAGATTAGTCTGACAGGATCGGCCCTCAGTGAAGCCATGCTGGTTTGGGTCCATCAGGTTGTTTTTTGTTAGATGGTCAATTATCTTCTTCTTTAGAAGAGTCTCCATCATTTTTACCACTACAGATGTCAGGCTGACTGGCCTGTAGTTACTAGCTTCTTCTTTACTACCCTTCTTGTGAATGGGTACAACATTGGCCATTCTCCAATCATCAGGAACTTCTCCCGTAAGAAGGGACTGGTTATACAGATTAGTCAGGGGGCCAACTATGACAGATCGGAGTTCTTTAAGAACTCTAGGGTGGATTCCATCCGGACCCATCGCTTTATTTGACTTTAGCCGGACAAGTTCCTCTAGAACATCGGCCTCTGAAAACACTGGGGCTAAAATTATACAACTAGAGGCAATGCTGTGTTCAGCCATTTTCTGATTATGAGGGCCGCCGTCTGAAAAAACTGAGCAGAAGTAGTTATTCAGATGGTCAGCGACCGCCTTTTCCTCTTCTATATACTGATTTTTTCCGTTGTTAATTTTTGTAATCCCGCAGTTTTTCTTCTTCCTGTCACTGATATATCTGAAGAAGGTTTTATTCCCCTTCTTAACAGATTTGGCCATTTCTTCCTCTTTTGAGGCTTTAGCAGCATTTATCATCTGTTTAGTCTTCTTCTGTATAGTTTTATACCCTTCTCTGTCCGCTTCACTTCCAGTCTCTTTATATCTCTTATAGGCAGACTTTTTATCTTTCACTATAGCTCTTACCTCTCTAGTAAACCATAGTGGATTTCTCTTTCTTTTCCTCTTGCTAATTTGTCTAACATGTAATCTTGTTGCCTTTAAGAGGACTTCTTTGAGTGTCTTCCACTGAGTACTCACTCTCTGTGTTTTATCCCACCCTTTTAATTCTTTCTTTACATATTCTCCCATATCCTCAAACTTCGTCTTCCTAAAGTCCAATACTTTGGTTGCAGAATGGGATTTCTCGTAGTCAGTCTGGATTCCGAACCACAAACATTGGTGGTCACTGGAACCTAGATTTTCTCCCACCTTCACCTCAGATACCAGGTCTCCATTTGTGAATACTAAGTCTAGGATATTGTCCCCTCTAGTTGGCGCCTTCACCAGCTGTTTTAGGGACATCCCCGTCAGGGCTTCTACGATGCTCCTACTTCTACATGTGGACGCACAAGGGATATTCCAATCAACATCAGGCATGTTGAAGTCTCCCATAATGAAGCTGTCAGTCTCTCACCTACAGTGCTAACCACTCTGGGAGCGAGCGATTGGAGGAGCTAGACTGAGAGATGCCCTGACTAACACCTCATGCACTTGTCCCGCGCTGGTTATCCCATGTGTGTGTGCTGCCTCCATCCTCTCCAGTCAGAGCCTGCTCCATGGTTGATCCTCTCCTGCCTCTCCCTTGTCATTAGTAGCCGAGGCAGTGCTGAGATCCAAGGCAATGGATATAAGGAGGAGCTGCGGCCACCTCTTGGCTGTGGGCTTGGTGCTGCTAACTTTCTGGGTTCAGGTAAATAATCAGTCCCCTCAGGAACCTCACATAATCCACGTTATCCCACCATTAACCCCTTAAGCACCAGGAAATGTGCAGCGCAATGTGTTGCACACCCCTCTAGTGCTTAATGGGTTAATGTTTGTATATATCCTTGAATGCAATATAGGTATTTGAATACCTCTAGTATCCATGGGACTATAATCTACATTTATATCCCTCTACAATTTTAAATAATATTTTTACACCTCAGCTGCCTATCCCACCCCTAATAACTGCATATAACTCTCGCCTATCCCACCCCTAATAACTGCATATAATTCTCACCTATCCCACCCCTAATAACTGCATATAATTCTCACACCTCCCACCCCTAATAACTGCATATAATTCTCACCTATCCCACCCCTAATAACTGCATATAATTCTCACCCCTTCCACCCTTAATAACTGCATATAATTCTCACTTATCCCACCCCTAATAACTGCATATAATTCTCACCCCTCCCACCCCTAATAACTGCATATAATTCTCACCCCTCCCACCCCTAATAACTGCATATAATTCTCACCTATCCCACCCCTAATAACTGCATATAATCCTCACCTATCCCACTCCTAATAACTGCATATAATCCTCACCTATCCCACCCCTAATAACTACATATAATTCTCACCTATCCCACCCCTAATAACTGCATATAATTCTCACCCCTCCCACCACTAACTGCATATAATTCTCACCTATCCCACCCCTAATAACTGCATATAATTCTCACCTATCCCACCCCTAATAACTGCATATAATCCTCACCTATCCCACCCCTAATAACTGCATATAATTCTCACCTATCCCACCCCTAATAACTTCATATAATTCTCACCTATCCCACCCCTAATAACTGCATATAATTCTCACCCCTCCCACCCCTAATAACTGCATATAATTCTCACCCCTCCCACCCCTAATAACTGCATATAATTCTCACCTATCCCAGCCCTAATAACTGCATATAATTCTCACCCCTCCCACCCCTAATAACTGCATATAATCCTCACCTATCCCACTCCTAATAACTGCATATAATTCTCACCTATCCCACCCCTAATAACTGCATATAATTCTCACCCCTCCCACCCCTAATAACTGCATATAATCCTCACCTATCCCACTCCTAATAACTGCATATAATTCTCACCTATCCCACCCCTAATAACTGCATATAATTCTCACCTATCCCACCCCTAATAACTGCATATAATTCTCACCTATCCCACCCCTAATAACTGCATATAATCCTCACCTATCCCACTCCTAATAACTGCATATAATTCTCAAACCTCCCACCCCTAATTGCATATAATTCTCACCCTCCCACCCCTAATAACTGCACATAATTCTCGCCTATCCCACCCCTAATAACTGCATGTAATTCTCACCTATCCCACCCCTAATAACTGCATATAATTCTCATCCCTCCCACCACTAACTGCATATAATTCTCACACCTCCCACCCCTAATAACTGCACATAATTCTCGCCTATCCCACCCCTAATAACTGCATATAATTCTCACCTATCCCACCCCTAATAACTGCATATAATTCTCATCCCTCCCACCACTAACTGCATATAATTCTCACCTATCCCACCCCTAATAACTGCATATAATTCTCACCTATCCCACCCCTAATAACTGCATATAATTCTCACCCCTTCCACCCTTAATAACTGCATATAATTCTCACTTATCCCACCCCTAATAACTGCATATAATTCTCACCCCTCCCACCCCTAATAACTGCATATAATTCTCACCCCTCCCACCCTTAATAACTGCATATAATTCTCACCTATCCCACCCCTAATAACTGCATATAATCCTCACCTATCCCACCCCTAATAACTGCATATAATTCTCATCTATCCCACCCCTAATAACTGCATATAATTCTCACCTATCCCACCCCTAATAACTACATATAATTCTCACCTATCCCACCCCTAATAACTGCATATAATTCTTACCTATCCCAGCCCTAATAACTGCATATAATTCTCACCCTCCCACCCCTAATAACTGCATATAATTCTCACCTATCCCACCCCTAATAACTGCATATAATTCTCACCTATCCCACCCCTAATAACTGCATATAATCCTCACCTATCCCACTCCTAATAACTGCATATAATTCTCAAACCTCCCACCCCTAATTGCATATAATTCTCACCCTCCCACCCCTAATAACTGCACATAATTCTCGTCTATCCCACCCCTAATAACTGCATGTAATTCTCACCTATCCCACCCCTAATAACTGCATATAATTCTCATCCCTCCCACCACTAACTGCATATAATTCTCACACCTCCCACCCCTAATAACTGCACATAATTCTCGCCTATCCCACCCCTAATAACTGCATATAATTCTCACCTATCCCACCCCTAATAACTGCATATAATTCTCACCCCTCCCACCCCTAATAACTGCATATAATTCTCACCCCTATTAACTGCATACAATTCTCACCCCTCCCACCCCTATTAACTGCACATAATTCTCACCTATCCCACCCCTAATAACTGCATATAATTCTCACCTATCCCACCCCTAATAACTGCATATATCCCGTGTAAATGCTAGACATGGCTTCAACACATTTGCATTGGAGACCGTGTGGTGCAAAAGGGACTGACAGCGCAGGTGCACGGACGTCACTGTGATGAGACGTCCGTGCTTCCTGCTCCTGTAAAACGCCGATATCTGAAGAACCGGGTAATATTGCTGGCGACTAGCGCTACTAAGCAGCTAGTCGCCAGGTGTGCAATAAGTTAGCCTTAAGTTATTGCGGGGTGAAAGTTCCCCTTTAATTTTCAAAGTTGAATTTTTTAGGTGCAATATCACAGTGGCCTGAACTTGTATAGTGGCGCTGTTGCTACACCATCCTATGGAGATTTATGGTCAACTGACCAGAACTATCCATAGGATCGTGTAGCAACAGCGCCACTGTACAATTTCAGGCCACTGTGATATTGCACCTAAAAAATTCAACATTGAAAATATATTATATATAATATATAATATATTCAGTATATTAGTGTAGGTACTCGCCATATATTGAGGTACTGTGATGGGGTTGGTGAGCTTATATCTTTTGGCCAAAACATAACTAAATCCTCAATTTTATTTCTATAGAGTTATTATAGATTCTTAGCACAGGGCACATCATAGCACTATTGTGTGGAGGAGCGCAGGGCTCCCTTTGTTTGTTTGCACTTGTACTTTAAGCCTCAGCTTAAATTCTTGGGGGGCTGGAGAACCCCCCTAGTCCTTGCAGCCTTCTATACACTAGTTATTAATTATTTGCACTATATTAATCACATGGATATATTAAGGTCAGTTAGCGCTTGGAGCTTTTTTTTTTTTTTTTTGTTTTATTCACATTTTATCTCTCAATAATTCAAATTATTTTTTATTCCACTGTAATTCACTTGTACTCCGCAGGGTGGAAAAATGTAAATATTGGGCTACTTAAATGGGAGACTTAACCCCATGAGTGCCAGGGAGGTATCCAGCGCATTATGTTGGATATCTCTCTGGCACTCCAAGGGTGTGCACAGTATGGAGGGGTGGGGTAAGTTAAAGTGATAGTAATGTTTCATAATAAAAGCAGCTCTAATTAATTGTCATAGTATTTGGACTTTGGAGAGTGTTATTTCAGTTCTGTCTGAGTTGTAGTTCAAGAGTAATTCAATGACAAAGTATCCCCCTCCTGCCCCTTTTACTGATGTAACACTGCTCAGCCAGATCAGAAGGGAGGTGCCCAGGTAGATTGCAGAGAGGGACAATCTTCATTTAAGATAAGGAAAAAACCTGAAAAGCTTATCAAGGGGGGCAGGGTTTTCATTGTTCTCATAGCAAGAAGATTGTCCCCTTCTGTTATCTGTCTAGTCTTACAACCAGATTCCACATCTGAGAAGAGATGGCTTACACTAGGTAAAAGGGGCGGGAGGGGGAAACTTTGCTTGTGAATATCTTTCAAACCATAAACGTTTGAAAGATAAGACATATCGTTCTTCATGTTTTTTTAATGCCTACAAAATAAAGATAAAACAAAGTATTACTATCCCTTTAAGGGTTAATAGGAAGGGTGGAGATGTAAGGTGATTAGAGCAGTAGTGGGCAACCTGAGGGCCTCCAGCTGTTCAAGAATACAATTCCCATAATCCCCAGCGAACCAAAGGCTGACAATTAGGGGGTTTTAACCTTGAACAGTTGGAGAAGGCCCCGGGTGGTCCAGCCCTGAGACAGTGACTGTACACAATGGGGGAGAGGTGAGGTTAAAACATTGAGTGCCAGAGGGGAATGCAACGCATTGTATCCCCCTCTGGCACTCAAAGGGTTAATAGATGTCTAATAGGAATAATGAGATAAAAGGAGGGGGGCTCAAAATATGAGGAGAGGGGAGGTGAATAAAAATTTAGTGGTGTGGGGGGAGATGTAAAGTAAAAAGAGGGGTGTGGAGTATTAGGATTGGGAAAGATCTAGGTGGAGCTGTGGTGATGACAAAAGTTCTCCACCTTATGCCACACAAGCAATAGCAGGCATTGATTGGCTGAGAAAGTCAGCTGTGGCTCTCAGTTTATCACTGCCCGCTACCCCTGGTGTATAATAAGGTGGAGTGTAACTCTTGTTATCGCCACACAGTCATGAGGGTGTTACTGCGGGTGCCCTGGAACCCTGAATAAACCATACAACAACAGGGAATCCTAGTACCATATCAACTAATGGAACACTATAGCTTTAGCAATATAAATGCGTATTCCTTACGCTGTAGTTACCTGGGGACCAGCCCCCAACTGCAGGGAGAAATTTAAAAAAAAAAAAAAAGGTTTATTTAACGTTTCTCACTCACCCATTATTTTGTGTATCAGGACAAGTAGATTGGTCTCCCGTTTTAGTCCCTTGGACAAGTAGTTTTTTTTTTTTTTTTGTTTGTTTGTTTTTTTATTTTAATTTCCACACCCCTTTAGTAAGGTCAGCAAGACATAATCCAGAGCTTGCCAGTACAGTACAGTTCAAAACCAGAGGTCTGTTAACTATCAGAATTGTCTTTTGACTTGATTGATGCATAAATATGTTTGAATAGCTGACAGGCTATAATTCAGCATCGTTAGCAATAAAAGAATAATGCGGCCTTCAAACTTATGGTTTTCTGATCATGTGGCCAATGACAGAAAAAAAAACCTTGAATTACTATATTTTAACCCTTTGATTGCCAGATGGGTACCCACGCATTGCGTTGCAATACGTTGCATACCCCTCTGGCGCTTAAAGGGATATACTATCCAAAACCCAATAAGTGGAAATGAGCTGCCCCTGCTCCCATCCTGCCTCACGACTGCTGTATGCAGGATTAGGCAGCTGGAGCTTCTGTAACATGGTAATTGTAGCTTGGCTTCCCCCACTGCTCTTACTGCTGATGTTTGCTTTACTTGTGCTTTTGGCTATTCCAGCTGTGTTCAGCCCTGCTCTGCTACAGCTGAAGAGTCCAAAGATGTGTTTAGAGCTGAGAGAATGCAGTATGCTATATTCCAGTAATATAAGCAGGAGGGAGGAAGCTACAGCTAAATCATTTGAGTGCCAGAGGTGTGTGCAATGCATTGCCTTGCACAGCCCTCTGGCACTCAGAAGGTTAAAGGAAGAATTAGACTTCTCTATCATACACATCTGCTTGCTTACCTTTAAACTAGGCAAAAATCATAGTGTCCGCTATTAATCAGTTCTAAGTAAACTGATTATCCAAAACTCATCTTAATGCCTAAAGGACCCATACCGTACATGTACGTCATAGGTAGAAGTGCCTAAAGGACCCATACCGTACATGTATGTCATAGGTAGAAGTGCCTAAAGGACCCATACCGTAAATGTACGTCATAGGTAGAAGTGCCTAAAGGACCCATACCGTATATGTAAGTCATAGGTAGAAGTGCCTAAAGGACCCATACCGTACATGTAAGTCATAGGTAGAAGTGCCTAAAGGACCCATACCGTACATGTACGTCATAGGTAGAAGTGCCTAAAGGACCCATACCGTACATGTATGTCATAGGTAGAAGTGCCTAAAGGACCCATACTGTACATGTACGTCATAGGTAGAAGTGCCTAAAGGACCCATACCGTACATGTACGTCATAGGTAGAAGTGCCTAAAGGACCCATACCGTACATGTATGTCATAGGTAGAAGTGCCTAAAGGACCCATACCGTAAATGTACGTCATAGGTAGAAGTGCCTAAAGGACCCATACCGTATATGTAAGTCATAGGTAGAAGTGCCTAAAGGACCCATACCGTACATGTAAGTCATAGGTAGAAGTGCCTAAAGGACCCATACCGTACATGTACGTCATAGGTAGAAGTGCCTAAAGGACCCATACCGTACATGTATGTCATAGGTAGAAGTGCCTAAAGGACCCATACTGTACATGTACGTCATAGGTAGAAGTGCCTAAAGGACCCATACCGTACATGTAAGTCATAGGTAGAAGTGCCTAAAGGACCCATACCGTACATGTAAGTCATAGGTAGAAGTGCCTAAAGGACCCATACTGTACATGTACGTCATGGATTTCAGGGCTCCCCACCTGACTGCACGCCATTCGGGGAGCCCTGAATTGGATACTAAAAAAAAAAAAAAAAAAAAAAAAAAGGCTCCGTGGTCCTTAAGTGCTGTCAGTGCCCATGTGCTCCGGTCCTTAAAGCGGAACTACCACCCAACACAGTCTTTAGCTTCACTAACTCCCCATCTGGCAACTAGCTGCTTAGTACCGCTAGTCGCCAGAATAATTACCTTATTTAATAGATTTCTGCTCTTTTCCCCAGCTAACAGGCAGGACGGAGCGCGGACATCTTGCCATTGTGACGTCATCGCGTCTGCGCTGTCAGTCCCAGCCAGAGCCAAATGGCTCCTAGCAATGCCTACTAGACCCGGCTGGGACTGACAGTGCAGGCGCACAGACGTCACAATGGCAAGATGTATATATAGCATGTCTGATGTTTTCTGTGGTGCAGGGAATACTGTAATCAGGAGATACATGGCATCCATATTTTTTTATTTTGTGTACTTCGCTTGTGTGTGTGTGTGTATTATGCTGTATATTGTGATTGTAGTGTAATTTTCTGAAATATTTCTGAAAACCCCAATTTTTATATTTTTATTGATGTGAGGTAATTTATACAATTACAGAGTTGTAAATTCCATTAAAATATGAAAAAAACTACAAAATCTGTTTATCTGATAGGTTTATATAGACTTTATCCAGTACTTGCATACACAAAATATTTTATATGGCTATTGAGATGTTACATGCATGTTGTAATCTGTTAAAGGCGTACAGTATTTTGCATTGAGCATAATGAAATAATTGTTTGTGCTCCTGTCAGGGATATGTGCAGGTCATGCATAGATATGAATATACATACTATTCTAATATAATTGACTATGTAAAACTTACTTTAGATTTAACCCCAGAGTACCATCGTAGCTAGCTGTTCCCGTTGTGCCAATCCCATACTTTGCCAGTATTACTGGCTTGTGGTGACCACAATAAAAATAAATAAGAATTCTCAGACCTCATGGGGGGACACCAGGACCCCTTATGAGTCATCTCAGCTATTGATTTCCCAACCGATCAAGCTGGGAGATCAATATTTGCAACACAGGAGCGCAACATGTTCTCTTACTTCATTCCTACCCATATCGCCAGTGATCCTCATACCATTCATTCCTACCGGTACAGGTACAAGCGAAGCAGGAGAGCATGTTTCTCTCCTGCATCTCCAATATTGATCTCTCAGCACAATTAACTGGGAGATCAATATCTGGGTAGGGGGCATCACGAGAGGTCATAAAATCCCCCCCAACAAGGTATGAAGAAGAAGAGAGGGGAAAAAAAAAAGATTGAACTGTGTATGCGTGTGCCACAGGGAGGTCCAGTAGACACAGACTACCAGTGTGCACTGGAATCAGTGTGAAAAGGTAGTCACTTATTCCCCTTATGCACTATTTGACCATCCCAGCCTTGTTCCACTGGTAGACATACCCACATACACTGTCTGACAGCCCCCCTTCCACTGGCAGTTACTTGTCTGAACATACACTAACTGATCCCCTAGTGTATTTCAGACGGTAGTCATAGACTCTCTCGCACCCTATTTGCTTCCTCATCCTGGTAGCTACGCTCCTGGCACCCAATATGGTATACCAGCCTATACCAGTGGGGTACCACTTTTCTGCCAGAAGGCACTGAATACACTAGCAAATCCCATGGTGTTGAACCATTTTAGTATCTTTGAAGTGACTGGTGTGTAAAAAAGCATTTTTTCCCCTATAGCGCCACATTCTGGAAACACCTGCATAGAAATTAAATGGCGTGACCCCTTGTTTGAAGTGGCACCATTTTTCTCCGCTAGTAGCAGATACTGAATATAGTAGGAAATGTTATGGTTTTCAAAGATTTTAGTATCTTTGAAGTGGTAGAAATGTGAAAAAAACCCACAAAAACATGTATTTGTTCCTATAGCTTCACCTTATGGAAATATTTGTGCACGTTAGCCTATGAAGGCACATGACCCTTCATTTGATGTGGGTGAATATCTACTATCCAAAATGGTATACATTGCCTACCTTTCCTGCATATCTGTAATGGTTATGACAGTTTTAGTGCAGGCAGGTAATTTCAAAAAGAAAACTGGCAGGTGTAGCTTTCTGTTCCTGGCTTCCCCATACAGTATGTTAACCCACAGAATGGGGTACCATTTTTCTCAGGCTCATAGCAGTTGCTAAATACATTAGGAAATGTAATGTTTTTCAAAGATTTTAGTATCTTTGAATTGGTGGAACTGTGAAAAACATGTATTTGTTCCTATAGCTCCACCTTATGAAAATATTTGTGCACTTCATTCTAGGGGTAGAAAGGCAAATGATGAGTCATTTGACGTGGGTGGATGGCTACTTTCCAAAATGGTAAACCATGCTTACCTTTCCTTCATAATTCTAATAGTAATGACCATTTTAGTAGAGGCAGCCATTTTCAAAAAAGAAAACAGGTAGGTGTAGTTTTATGCTTTTGGCACCCTTTCGGAATGTCCTTTCACAACATTTGTGTTTGGAAATTCCTTAGTTTTCACAGATTTAATTACATATGAAGGGATAGATATGTAAAAAAAAAAAAGAAGTAAAAAAAAAAGAAAAAAAAAAAAAGCCAATTTTTTTCCTTTAGCTCCACCTTCTGGAAACATTTGTACACACTAGGCAAGGGGGTAGAAAGGCAATCAGTAATGTGAGGACTGTAAAATTATCTTAAAGTTCCTTAATCTACAGGAACTATACACAAGTGCAATGGTTAATTAATGACCAGATTGTTAACTCAATAATAAAAAAGGACACATATCCATGAGGTTCCTTTATCTACATGAACTTCAATAACTAGTCAAACTTGATAATTAGATATATTGATAATAATCCTTTTTTATTATTTTATTGCATTTTAATATTTGAAGTACGTTACATTTTAGATGCCAGTCTAGTATCAAATGAGGTGCCTCTTAACAGGTCTTTATTATTTTGTCTCTTATTTGAATAATAATTTCAGTGTAACTTTCTTGGTCCACCTGAAGTGTAGCAGACATATTTTATAATCGTACTTTGTATAAAATAATGACAGATTCTTGAGAATCATGCAGATAGCATCGTGGTGTTCGTCATTTTGCTATGAGTACTTTTTTTATTTTTCTCTTTAGACACTTGAAAATATGCAAATTGATGCCTCTACTACTTTATGCAGCTTTTTAAATTGGTAGATTTGTAAGCCTTTAAGGGCCCAATTGTGTAAGTGCAAATCCTGTATTGCACACAGCTCAGGTGTGATTTTATATGTACGTTTTTCCTTTCTTTAATCCTTACAAGAAACTGATGGTAAATTTAGCTTGATAAAATAGAACATGTAGAAAAACTACTTCACTTTACTTGAAAGGATTTTCTTCAAGGTGGATAAAAATCGATGATTTAAAACAAACAAACAAAAAAAAATATTATTTTTTTTTAATTTAAATCAGATTTTTTTTATTTAATTCAATTTTATTTTAATGAAATGTTTTTGGAGGAAAAATCTATCTAAAGATAGTTTTCTATTTAAGATACATAAAATAGAACTTAGTTATGCACCTGATGCTGTATAGTCATGCAATTATATTTTATTTTATATTTTATTATATGTTTCAAATATGAGTGATTAATCTATTAAACTAAAATCCGTTCTGATATTGCTGTTTAACTAATCTGGCAAGTTATAGTCTAAATATGACTTCTTCACCTGGTTGCAAATATTGATGGTTTTAACTACCATCAAGAATGAGTTTTTACATTTAAAAATCATGATTTAAATCGAGTCTTACTGACTAGTGATTTAAATCGACTTGATTTAAATCATACCCACCCTGATTTTCTTTAATTATATTGTTTTTTTTATCATGAATTTCACAGCACTAAGTAAGGTATTCCAAATGTTTTTGTCAAATTGATATCTTGCTTTCTTACCTTTTAGCAGGTGTTAATTTCTTTTTCTCATTGTAAATATATACAGTATTACACATTTTGAAGTTACACTTGCAAGGGCAATCAAACTTATGCTACCTGCTATTTAAAGGGATAGTAATACTTAAAATGTAAAAACTATGTTGTAGGGTTTATCCCCATGAGTAAAACAAGGGTAGTTCCACTGCTGAAAGGTGTTTTATTCAAAAGTTATTACAGCTCAAAGTTGAATTTTTAGGTGCATTATCACAGTGGCCTGAAATTGTACAGTGGCGCTGTTGCAACACCATCCTATGGACAGCTCCGTTGTTTGTTTGAACCAGAGCACAGGCTTTGTCTATTAGATGATGGCTTGCATTATCAGCTTGTCTGAGTAGTTACTTACATGGTAAGGAGCCTGAAGATTAATTTTTTTTTAAATTCAGAGTACACAGATACTGTGAGTATGTCCCTGTCTGGCAGCCACATTTCTTTGATCTGTGGTGTTTTAGCCTGACTGGTATAACCAAAACTGTTCCCATTTTTCTCTGTCCCTCTTTTTCACAGAGAGGGATCTTTCTTTTACATATAACCCTTTCAAAGCCTTTCTTGTAAGTCATTATTTGCTATCTTAGTGCTACTGTATTTATAATTTACTTATATCCTCCTTGTCAATCCTAATATTTTATTTATAATTCTTTTGTTTTAGTTACTTTTCTAACTTTTTCATGTTTGAAAAACAGCTTTTAGTTCAGGTCCATGCCCAGGAAAGCTTCATAAACTTTTACAACAATCTTTTTTGAGGTTCCCAAAAAAAGGACCACTCCTAGGGGTAGATTTAAAGGCAGCCGTTAACCAAAAAAATCACTAACGGGTGCGTTAAGTGACATGTTGCAATTCAAAGATCCGTCTAAAGACCAACTAACGGCAGTTGTAGAATCCTTACGGCCGATACACTTACGTGCATTCAGACGCATGGAAAAACATACCCCAGAGCTATTCAAAGGCTTGCGGTACTGATAACGGCTGAAAAAAAGACACACCTAACGGCTAAAAGTTAAGACCCACTTTTTTTAGCCGTTAGACACTTAACGGCCAAAACAAAACACCCGTTACATAGGAAAAGACACAAAAGGCTTACCGCACAACCATGTAAATGGGAAAATTAACCCGTGCAATGCCAAAACAACACAAAAACATGCACACACAACACAAATCACTATACACACAACAACAACCAACACCACAGGGACAACGACACACTAAAAAACAACAACACAACATGGCACGGAACAATGGGGGTCATCACACAAAGCGGACACCTGCAAATACAAGCTCACCTGGGCAACATCAACACGCCACCTGCACCCCACAACTGCATGTCCGCAAATGGCACACACAGAACAAGCACAACACACCACATCTTATAACACACACACACCTGCAAACACTTACCTGGACAAAAACAACTCACCATTGGTCAGCACTCACCTCATCACCACACCCACACAACGCCCTAGCAAGTACTTAAAGGGACAACTCAACACACTCACTTGTGGCTTGTTTTCCACTCTGGGAGGGAGAGAGAGAGAGAGAGAGAGAGAGAGAGAGAGAGAGAGAGACAGACAGATAGAGAGAGAGACAGATAGATAGAGCAAACAGTATGTTGGGTTACATATTGTTGCGAAGACTGAAGAGAAGGCGTGCAAGGGAGAGAGCTAGGGAACATCAGCAACCTCCAAGCATGCCTGATCAACAGCCTTCACCTGTTGCAAGTGAGGAGGCTCTGGCTCAGCAGCCACACAGGAGCCCATCCCCACCTGGAGGGCACAGGATGTATAGACGACCACCAAGGCCCAGGGTATACCGCCCAAGGGTCACCCTCTTTGGAATGACCGATGATGAGGTAATTGATCGCTACAGGTTGAGGCCTGACAGCATCATTGCCTTGTATGAGGTCATCAAGGAGCAGGTGGATCCCATCTACATCTACAACCATGCCCTAACTGGCCTGCAGAAACTACTCTGTGCCATGCACTTCATGGCAAGCGGGGCCTTCCAGTCCACAGAGGGTTACGCATCTGGCATGTCACAGGCCACATTCTCCAGGGTGCTGGCCCAGGTCCTGCCAGCCCTCAAAAGCAAGGCCAGTACCTATATACATTTCCCCACCACCGACATGGACTGGATACAAGTCAAGCAGGCCTTTTACGCCAGGGGAGGCATGCCCAGGGTCATGGGTGCTATAGATTGCACCCATGTCCGAATTAAGGCCCCAGCACGTGACGCACAGATATTCATCAACAGGAAGAACTTTCACTCCATCAACGTGCAGATGGTGTGTGACAGCCAGATGAGGATAATGAATGTCTGTGCAAAGTATCCTGGCAGCTCACATGATTCATACATTCTCCAAAACTCCTCAGTCCACAGAGATTTCGAGAATGGAACTTTTACAGGGGGATGGCTTTTGGGTGAGTTCACAATACAAAATCACATCACATACACAGGCGTACACACAACGCTGCTTAGCATGCTCCTGACCCACAGCTACTACGTCTACCACACAAAACATCATTCACACAACATGTGCTCCCTGTCTCACCATGTCACTCACATTACACAGGTGATGCTGGCTATGGATGCAAGTCCTGGCTACTGACCCCACTGGCCAATCCTCGAACACATGCCCAGGAAAGCTACAACCAGGCTCATGGCAGAACGAGGAATGCCATTGAGCGGACCTTTGGCCTCCTCAAGTCAAGATTCCGATGTCTGGACCACTCGGGGGGAGCACTGCAGTATGCACCTGGAAAGGTGTGCGACATCA
Organism: Rhinophrynus dorsalis; assembly: GCA_037306005.1. Taxonomy (NCBI): domain Eukaryota; kingdom Metazoa; phylum Chordata; class Amphibia; order Anura; family Rhinophrynidae; genus Rhinophrynus; species Rhinophrynus dorsalis. The sequence continues at coordinate 217,849,971 of CM074718.1, read as the reverse complement.
TTGTGGCGTGCGCAATACTGCACAACATCGCAGTGGACACCAGGCTGCTGGAGCACATCCAGGCCCCCCCCATACAGGAAGTGCCCATGGACATCGGACACGTTGAGGAGACCCTGAGAGGGACACAGATCAGAGACAGGCTCATCACGGAACACTTTACATGTGAGTATAACACAGGCATGCAAACAATCCATGCAAGTCCCCCATCAGTCCTGTGACACTAACCACACTGCACATTTTGTTCTGTCTCACCCCACAGGAACAGTGACACAGCACTGCACTTGCAGCGGACGTGGCAAATTGTGTGTGTGGACTCAAAAACCATCCTCCATTCCACTCTCCACGTTGACATACAGACCCCAAGGATATCACGCACACCCTCAGGAGAAACAAGGTACAACACATAACCCATGTTCATCGCCTTACAGGGCTTGATTGACAGCAGCTAACTTGATTTGCCATGAGCATAGCCAGAGCAACCATGCTAGCCTTGTAGCGAAAGAGTGTTATCCAATGCTATGCATTGGATAATACTCCGTCACATCAGGGGTTAAAGGGCCATTGGACTCAATATGGAACCTGTACTGTGCTACAGCTGAGAAGAGCAGCACAGGGGTGGATGTACAGTGGTATGGGCACACAATGTAGAGGTCATGAGACGTAGATCAGATTACCAGGGACACCATGCTGACCTGTGAGTGTGCAGACATATGTGCCCCCGACATGAATACACACATCAACAAATGTGTCCTAACAGTTCCATGGAACAAATGACATTGGGCTGCCACTGTCACATTAACAGTGGCAGCCCAAATTCATTACTTCCATGGAGCTCTCAGAACACTTGTTGATGTGTGTATCCATGTCAGGGGCACATATCCATAGGGCTGGGGCACATGTCCTTAGTTCTCCACATAATTGGTTACAGATGAGTACACAACACATTGTCAAGCAATGGTTTGTGTACTCACCTGTAACTGTGAAAATTGAGGGGATCAAAAAGACTAAATTGTTGTTGCTTGATGATCAGTTCAAGTCAACTACTCCAAATCCTGTCCTCTTCTTCCACAGGCATCCGTAACATGATCCATCCTTGAACTGAAGTTCTTCTATGTGACTGGATTGATGTCTTGACATCACCTTCATGGAGATCACCCCTTGCTGTTTATGTTGATGTTGTTGGTGATGCAAAGTTTGACCTGAGGTTCACACAAACCTCTACTGGATCATTTTCATATAGACACAGAAAACACTAATTCCTGAGTTTTATAACCTGTACAGTTAGGATGCTCAGCTACAGAGTTGTCAAACCTTGTGGACAACACATGAGCTGGGCAGCAGTGTAACTAAAGTACTATTTTTTTGTTTCAAAGTACATTTAGTGTTCTCATACAGGTGTTCAATGCATATAGGCAATACACAGAAAACACATGTACATCCTAATGTACTTTGAGACACAATAAAGATGAACCATCACCATTCTATCTGTGTCTGTAGGAGGATATATTTGAGAACACAGTTGTCAATGCGTTACCACACCCAGGGTAGAGTATCCCCATACATGGAAAGGCATCACCCATATCACAGGACTCCACCACTTGTTTGCAAGTGAGTGGACTCAGTGATGTATTCACGCTAACAGATGGTGGCAGTGATACACTAATGTGTTGTGGGAGTGATAAAGAGGTGATAAAGGGGACATACTTCCACAGTGAATTCCTGTCCACAGTTAATGTGTTGCTCAATGTTCAGTGATATTGCTCCACTGGGACATATCACAGTACATGACCAAGTGGACAAGTGTTTTCACTGGGGAAGTCTGTTACACCCTTAGAAAAAACAAGTCAACTTACTGGAGGCCCCAATGCTCACCCCAGGATATCAATGTGTGTGCTACACATTGAAATCCTAGGTTGAAAACATTGGCTTCCCCAGTCAGTCTGTTGCACAATGAGTGTGTGAATCCAAGACAATATGGATACATGTCCCATTTATCTGTCCTGCTTCTTATCTCACCGCTAAGCCGTTTGTTTGGTTATCCCCTTAACCCTCTGAGTGCCAGAGTGGTACCCAACGCATTTCTTTGCAATGCGTTGCCTACCACTCTGGATATCAAAGGGTTAAACACTACATATGATGTAGATGAATGTTCAATGTTGTACCAAATGTTGGGCTAAGGGGAATGTTTTGTTATGCAAAATCAACACACAACATTGCCATATAACACAGTTGTGTAATATGGCAACAGGGATGTTTTTACAGTTGATTTTGTACAACGATGTGTATGTATGTGAACCCATGTTGTAACATCCCACAAACATCTTACCTAGGCAGGAGTTGTATTCACTGAATTGTTTGGCAATGCATTGGAGACAACTCTGCCACCCAAATCTATGACCAAATTCAAAGCAGATCAGACAGGATTCAAAAGCACAATGTTCCTTTATTCAGGGGAAATTTAACATGTTGGGCATTTTATTTTTTTTTCTTGGGGGGGGGGGGCTTAGACTGTGTGGCAGAAGTGGATAACCTGGATGATCTCCTGGTCCCCCTCCGCCCTGCGTATCTCCCTCTCCCACCCCTGCTCTGCTGAGGGATCCCCTCCTGACCTTCCTCCTCCTCCTCCTCCACTAGTCTCCCCATCCCTCTCTCCTGTCCTCCTCTCCTGGCCATCATTCACCCACTCACACCCAGGCACTCTCACACGCCCTCACAGACACACTCGATCCCACTCACTCTCTGTCACACACTTTCACTCACGGATTCACACTGTAAAAATAAAGTTTAAAATGTGTAAGGTGTGATGAAAAAAAAAAGACTATGTGTATGTATGTGTATGTGTTTGTATGGATGTATGTGCTATGTGCAAAAGTGTGCTATGTGTCTATTTAAATGTAACTCTCTCCTCTCCAAAATCCTTCTACCTTACTCCTCTGTATGCTTCTCTCTCTCTCTCTCTCTCTCTCTCTAAATGCTATCCTCCACTCCTGGGTCCTGTGCTCTAGCTTGCTGAAACTCGAAACACAGACAGGGTGTAACCGTTATTTTGAGGTATATATAGGTGTATTTGGACATTTTTGATACTTTGGGGCCTTGGGATTGGCTGTAGGTTTGAATTTTGTTTGTGCATCTATCAGGGTTGCTAGACAACGGCAGCCGTAATGTAACATTTTGACTTAAGTTGTGTTTTAACGGGTGTTTGGGACGCACGGTGATGCAAAATCAGGTGCGACGCTGGTTTTTGTTTAACGTGTTTTTGTAGTGCCTACGCCCGATAGCTATTCTTGAACGCTTACCTTTGAATCTGCCGTAAAACATGTGTTCTTTGCGGCCGACGTGCCTTTTTTACTTAGCGGATGGTTTAACGGCTGCCTTTAAATCTACCCCCTACTGTCCTATTCTGCATTTTAAATTTATTAAACTTGTGGAAACTAAAAGTTTCAAGATGGAATCCCTATTATATGTTATCTCATTAATGTGTCCAGCTTGTAATACCTTCAGAATGCTTGCCTACATTAGTTTGGTCATCCAGACCACCAGAACGTCCTTTGTTTCACCTTGGAGTGCAGTCAATACCACTTCCCTCCCTCCTGGATATTCTGTCTTCTCAAAAGCAATAATGTGTCCTTATTCTGTTACTTCACTGGTTCCTTCTCAGACCCTATACATCTTGGACACCCTCCAAGGGAGAGTGTTTTTGCCAGAAATCCAGATTCTGTTTCAGGATATGTCCCAAGCTCTGGCCTCAATTTACACAACAATAAGACATTAATTGGATGACTGGATGTGGTCTCCTGTGCTCAGCACTCCCATCTAACTCACACTATGTCTTTCTCACTCTTATTTTTTTTTTTTTTTTTTTGGGGGGGGGGGACATTGCTGTCCCTTTAAATAATGGCCTGTGAAGGGGTATACGATTTGTACAGGGACATTGAGATTGCTGTGACCCCACTCACTATTCAGTGTGTGGGTGTAGCCATCACAGCTGAGGTGACTATCAACATTTGGAGCTCTAGGCAGTTACCTTCTTTCCCTATATGTTAATCCATCCCTAATGTTTTTCCTCCTGCAAAATACAGACAGGTCTTATCATATGGTGTCCACTCTTAAACAATACACATTGTTGCTCTAAATAATTAGATGTCTATGGATATTACATCCCTGCAGATCGTTTGTTTTATCCCTGTGGCTTCCAAGTATGAAGTTGGCATAACAACCGGGAACTAAGCAGCACTGATTTGGGCAAGCATTATCTATCCGTGGTTAGATACATTATTCCTTGTACTTTAGCTTCAGAGCAGTGTGCAAGGTTTTCTCTTTTTTTTTTTCATTTTACGAATAGTAAAATATTTTGAATTCGAGTGAAAATTGTTGCAAGAATATAGGACTCCTGAAAAAACATCTCAGACATATATATATATAGAAAAATAAATGTAAAGGTGTTTGTCAAGTATGATAATAAGATATAAAAAGGAAAGCTTGCTTAAAAACAGATTTGTCAAATGTTTACGTATACTACTCTTACTTTATTAACCCCTTGAGTGCTAGAGGGGTATGCAACACATTGCACTCGCTGCCTCTCTGGCCCTCAAAGGGTTAACCCTTTAAGGACCAGAGGGGGTGGGCAATTAATTGCTAAACAGTGCATTTCTTCAGTGGTGAATGTGCAACTGCTTTGGGAATCATGCAGCAGGGGGCACCCTTCACAGGAACAGTGGTATTTGATAGATCAAAGTAGTCTTTAGGTTTTTGACTTATATGTATTCTAAATACACACCTGTCTTATACTCTGTTGTATGTAATACACTGGAAAATATGGTACTTTCTGTTTTTGCTAATTTCACTTTAAGAAAAAAAAATTGCATTTCTGCACAGCAAAATTTATGGAGACGTTAACCTTTTGAGTGCCAGAGGGGTATGGAACACATTGCAATGCGTTCCATACCCCTCTGACACTCAAAGAGTTAAAGGCTACACCTGGGATGCACAATCTTTGACTCTTCAGCTGTGGTAACTATATCTCTTTCTTGCTCTCCCCTTCTTTCTCTTTCTCTCTCTCTCTCTTTCTGTCTCTTTCTCTCTTTTCTCTCCTTACTTTGGCCAGACAATAATGATGGGTCCTATAAATGTTGGCCACATGCTTTTGAGCAAGCGGTAACATCTTCAGTCACTCCTGAATGTTATGTTGATGCAGTCAGAAATGACAGTTGACCCTTTGAGTGCCAGAGGGGTACGGAATGCATTGCTCAGAGTGCTTGAGCATAGTTAAAGGGATAGTAATGTTTCAAAATAAAAGCAGCTCCAATTAATCTTCATAGTATGTGGCCCATGAAGAGTGTTGTTTCAGTACTGTCAGAGTTGTAGTTCAAGAGTAATTGAATGATAAAATATCCCCCTCCCGCCCCTTTTTACCTAATGTAAGCCACCTCCCCTCAGATGTGGTATCTAGCCTTAAAACCAGACAGCTCACAGCAAGGGACAATCTTCTCACTGTAAGCATAAGAAAAACCCTGCCCCCCTTGACAGGTTTTTCCCTTATGCTAATTGAAGATTGTCCCTCTCTGCAAGCCATCTGGACACCACCCTGCTGCTCTGAGCTGAGCAGTGTTACATCAGTAAAAGGGGGGGAGGGGGGTACTTCATCATTCAATTACTCTTGAACTACAACACTGACAGTATTGAAATAACACTCTCCATGGGCCATATACTATGAAGATTAAGCTTTTATTTTGAAACATTGCTATTCCATTAAGATCACCGTATCAGCAGAGTTTGAGGTCCTGTGCTCCTGCTAGCAGCTATCATGTCTGTCCCCATGCATAGGATATCCATGACTAATTGAAGGTGTTATCTCTTGAACAAAGGCATGAGGGAAAAATTAATAAGTGCCGTTGGGATATTCTCACCATAGTAAGGTTAGTGGGGTTATTATTAGGAGGTGTTTGTTCTCCTTTAAGACTTGTTTTTTAGACAAATGTATGAATGAGCACCACATTCTAATTTTTTTTTCTTTTTCAGATAATTTAAATGATGCCTTGGAGAAATTGAAGCTCACTGGAACTGACTGCACATCTGACAAGCTAGATGGGTGTTTGGATTGTCTGCTTCAGGCACTTGGTCAGAACAGTAAGTTTCCAAAATATTTTTCCTACTAATGGCATGCTGGTCTTGAAATTGATTTCATCATGACATCTTACCTAAATTTCTAGATACAGACATGACCGCTTCAGGAACGGAAGTGTGAAATGTATAGTTCACATTGGCTAGATAACAATTTAGAATTTTGCCTTTTTTCTTTTTTCGTTTGAGAGATAACCAGTTCAGTCCTGGATGTCTTTTCCAGATATGACTTTTGCAGGTAGTTTTTTTCAGACTTCAACAAGGATGGTCTAGGAGCCTATGAAACCCTTCAAAGACCTCACGGGTGTGAAACATGTTGTGAAGCAATGCATTGCACAACACAATATACAAAATTTTCAGTGTGCCTTAAAGTCTATATACATTGGAAGTCTGCAGTAGTCAAGAGCTGCAAACTTCCCCTTAAAGGGGTAGTAATGTTTCATAATAAAAGCAGCTCTAATTAATCATCATAATATTTGGGCCTTAGAGAGTGTTATTTCAATTGTCAGAGTAGTAGTTCAAGAGCAATTGAATGATAAAGTATCCCCTTCCCTCCCCTTTTAATGATATAACACTGCTCAACTCAGAGAAGCAGGGAGGTTCCCAGGTAGATTGCAAAGAGGGACAATCTTCAATTAAGATAAGGCAAAAAGCTGAAAAAACTGTCAAGGAGGCAGTGTTTTAATTGTTCTCACAGTAAGAAGATGGTCTATTGCTGTTATCTGTCTGGAAAAGCAACCAGATTGCACATCTGAGGTGAGCAGTATTACACTAGGTAAAAGGGGTGGGAGGAGGATGCTTTATCATTCATTTACTCTTGAACTACACCTCTGACAGTATTGAAATAAATCTCTATGGCTCAAAGGCTATGAAGATTAATTGGAGCTGCTGTTTTTGTGAAACATTACTATCCCTTTAAATTCTTGTCCACTCTTGACCCATGGTATAGAAGGTTTCCTCCAGAACTGCAACAGTTCTTTTTAGTACATCAGCCTCCACATCAGATTGTATGCATGCTTTATTTTATGCCAGTGGTTCTCAACCAGCGTGCCATGGATATCTACAGTCTCTTATTTATTTATTTTTTTTACACCTTGGATATTGGTCTGTATAATCCCCCATTAGGCAGGATACCATTACTGGGCTTCCCTGGACTGGACTGAGCAGTGTACAGGTGCTTTGTGGACCTTTCAAGCCCTGTGGAGGAAATCTTGCTGCTAAGTGTCCCCACTAACAGAGTCTCTTGAGGTGTTGCTTCTTCTCTCTGCAATAGTAACCTGAAGACAGAAGTCCGATAAGTAACCCTTTGAGAGCCTTGGTCAACTATGTCCCAGTCATGTTGCCTCTCCATACAGGGGCGTTATGAGCCTTGGTAGGCTGTTGCACCTTAGTTTTATTATGACTTAGTCTTATTCCCACTCAGATTTTCCATGGGGTTTTTGGGTCACCTTTTTATATTTGCCTGATTTCACTGTGGCGGCCCCTTTAAGAACAGGAGCCTGCCCTCCACCATCTTTTGCTCCGTTGACTTCTATGGTTTAATGCATCTATGGGACATATCTGCAACAGTTTAAGATACAAGGGTCATACCGTAATATCTGATTCACCTCCTCAGTGTCCAGGGGGCTATTGGCGATTCCATGAACAGAGTTGTAGGCATTGCTAGCCAACAGCAACAGAATGCTGGTTTCGCTGGCTTTCTTCTGATTGGCTGACAGTTTTACAGTGGCCATTATACGTCTTCTCTCTTGCATATCCTACTTAGAGGCAGACTCTCCTTGCTCTCCTTCTCCAGATTAGCCTTTCTCTTGCCAGATAAGTGAAATTTTCTGATTTTATTATTCTAGGCACAGTTCTAGTATCTTAAACTAGTGTTGGGACACTTTATTGGGAAGTAAGTCAGACTCTAAGGGACATGGGGGTAAATCCAAGGCAATGGACTCAAGTTTTGTCCCTTACCCCCCCACTTCCCACACACACACACATTGTTCCTCATGCCAAACAAGACTTCCCAGAGATATTCATGATCTCTCTGCCCCTCTTGCCCTGAGGCCCCCACCACCCCACGGGGGCCCTCCATCTCTGATCAAGAGCCAGCTGGGTCAAGACAATACTGTCTCCAGTGGCCCAAATCCCCTTCCTTCTTAAGGGGGTGCTTCAATCTTAGAAGCCTTCCACTACCTTTAAATATGTGGCGTCCATTCCCACGAGTGTTCCTCAGGTTTTTAATGTTTCCTCTGAGGAAGAATTGTCAGAAGGGGAGGAGGATGATGGGAAATAAAGATTTGGATTATTTCTGCTCCTATGGAGATTCCTACTAGTCTGATCTCCTCCCCTTGGCTGAGGTGCTGAATAGTGCAGTTTTGGAGACTCTTGAGGTCTCTGACACCTCTGATGAGGGGACGACCGCTATGTATGTTTTCCAGATGCATTAGAAATCTTCTCCTTTCTTTCTTCTTAATGACAGTCTTGACCAGATCCTCCTGGATGAGTGTAAGAACCTTGAAAAACGTCTGTTTCTCAATAAACGATTTTCTAAGCAGTACTTTTTTTCTGATACGGCTTTTGTGCAGTGGCCTCGGCACCAACCGTGAACGCTCCATTTTCACATTTGGCTAAGACTGCTGCTCTTCCTCTTGTGGATGCTGCAGGCCTGAAGGAACCAGCAGACCAGAAGCTGGATTCTATCCTCAAGGCTGCCTTTGCAGCCACTGGTGCAGCACTCACACCTATTTTTGCCTCTGCCTGGTTTAACAGGGCTGTTGATGTTTGGAATGAACAACTAGTTGAGGCTGCTCGTGCTGATGTCCCTAAGAAGGATTTGTTCTTATGTGCTGTGTAAGTTCAAGTGCCCGTTGACACTTTTTGTTGAGTTTTTCCAGATACTCTATAGTATTGGGGAACTCCAGTATCATGGGGACATGCTTAAGGTCCTTTATTCCCACAGCGATTGTATATCCCCATGGTACCTGTGTTCCATATTGCACGTTTTCAAGTATGTACTGGACTCATTTTATCTACCTCAGAAGGGTGAAAGGCTGAGATAATTTTGCCTGGACTACAATCTGCCACCTTGCGGCTTAAACAGATTCTACAGCAGGTGCATTAACCGACTGAGCCATCTCACTGGCTCAGTTAGCAGGGGTTGGGGGAGGAGGGAGACTCCACCCATAAGATTCTGTCCTTTGAGATGTGTCCTGCCCTCCATGAGGATAGACTCAACCCCATGGTACCTGTGTTCCATATGGACTAAAGAGAAAAGTGTTTAACAGGTAAGAACACTAAAATCCTATTTTTTTTATTCTGATTGTGAGAACTAACAATAACTGTATATTATTTATTTATACCTTTTATATAAGCCCCTGACAAATAAATGTATATGTCAGAATGTAAAGTCTCTGAATCACTGTTATTCACACCCTGGTGTGTCAAGAGGGTGGAGTTAGTGGGCAAGGATTTTGATCACAGCTGTCAGGTGGGAGAAATGCTTTACAATGCACATACTTTATCCCCTTTCACTGCTTTGTCTCTCCCTAACTCCCTCCCGTTTGACACTTAGCAGCCTGCTCCCCTTTTGCAATGTTCTTCCCCGTTCCTTTTTCTCATCTGCCTCCTTTTCTGCGCTTTCACTTCTCAACCCTCCCTGCTGCATTCCCTACCCTTTTCTCATCCACCACCCCTTCCCATTACTCCCTTTCTCCACTTTCCCTCCCCCTCTTTCCCTTTGCCATCCACCTCCCTTTCACACCACACATAGTAGATGTAAACAAAAGAGCTGGGTGTGGAGAAATCGGAGGAGAGCCTCTTGTTTCGCCTACTGCTAAAAATTGTTGTTCACTGTGTTGTGTTCATTGTGTTATAATTTGGTGGATGTTTTATATTTTACTGTATTAGTTATTGCTGTACTGTATTTTGCTGTGCATTCTGTGTACATTAATGTGACCAGATGGAGTGATTTTGGGCACCAGTGAGGAAATCGGCACAGGGCAGTATGGTGACATTCACCTCCAGGATTATAACATATGAAGTGTTGCTCATTGTGTTGTATTGTAATAATGTGTGTGTTTGATATTATACTGTAAGTCATGGGATGCGCCAGTTGGGAACCACAGTGCAGAGAAAATAGGGAACCACAGTGCAAAGAAAATAAAGTTTAAGTCCAGCACCCTGCAGCTTGCTGCCATGTCCAGTATACTCCATGTCTGTGTAACTTTAGTTAAAGCTTGGTCTATTTTCTGAGATTCCCGGTATGCTCAGCTCACAGCTTTGTTGAAACAACAATGTAGTTATTGGAATGTTGATTGATTCATTCTGTGCTTCCTCCTCTGCTTGGTCAACTGGGACACCAGTGTTCCAAGTCCTAATTTGGATGCTTATTTTGATAAGTGTCTGGAAATGTAGGCCATTGCCTGATTGGTCAAGTGTACCAACACTGTTCCAAGCCATAGTTTGCATTCTAATCTTAATTGGAACTGTACATAACCAGTGTTGTTTCACCAGTAAAGGCTGTTATGTTTTACCTTCCACAATACAAGTTTCAGCTGTATTTCTGGAGAAGATTCTTTGAAGGGAGTTGGCTGGGGATCCTCATCTCAGCACTGCTAGAGCTAAATTCACTTGCTTCTCTGGTCTACTGGCGACTGATGGCCATCTGTTCCTGATCCAGAGTATCCAGAACAAGAACCCATGGAGGGTTGCAGCTGACTGGGCAAGCTTGCATGCTGCATGTGCTGCAACCTTCACCCTGAGAGAGAGGGAGGTGTCCTTATTGCTCTCTTTTACTTTTGTTTATGTCTTGAGCTCCTTTTACTAGTGTATATTTTTATTTAAGACACTATGTATATTATGTCTTGTTTCTTTAACATTCCTTTTGGATGCCTTCTTCGGATGTATGGTATGCATTTGGGCAGTTTACGCCTTTTGTCTGTTTTATATTTTATTCTTTGTTTGTATTATTATTATTATTATAATGTTTAGCCTTACTATTTTATGCTTTATATGTTATGATATTTTTCTCTAGCATTTTGGGCCAATCGAGATCCAAATCTGCACAGTGTGATCATATGACCAGTGTGTCAGTATGATGCAATCACATCGTTACTTGCTCTATTTGTCTATTGGACTATTGAGAGAAGCCAGTGTCTGACATCTAGGAGGCTCGTCTATTATCATTTACCCATTGGTCCACTATGTGCATGACATTGATCTCGACTCCCCAATAGCAAACCTACACTGGGTATTTTAATTTTCTTTCTTTGCCAGCTCCCTTCTTTTATGACCCGAAGTCTTCATTGCCACATTGAAAAAGCTGCATCCTTAGCTGTGAAATGCATTGTAGAGTACTAAAGGGTTCTATTTTTGTTTTTATTGTATTTTGCAATATATTTTTTAATTAAACTTAAATACTTTTGTCAAGTGGAGCCGTTTGGAATATCCTGTTTGTGTGTTACCCTAGCAGAGATGGGCCTAATCTCTCCGAATGTGCAAGAGTCAGCTGATACTCTAGCTGACCACTACAATTGTACCCATTATTATCTTTTATACATCTCTATATTGTAAAATATTGCGCTATTTTTTTTTTTTTTTCTGCATGGTTGGTCATTATGGGGAGAGGGATTTTTGAAGGTGTGGCCCTCTGAGACCGTGTACTACAGACTGGCTGGTTTGGGGCAGCTTTAAAATTCCCCATAAGGGCTTTTAGAAATAAAACCAAAAACAGAAAAAGCCCACAGTGCTAGTGCACCATAATATATACAAGTAGTGAATAAGACTGCATCGCGTGGAGTAGTGAGGTAGAGGCCTCTTAACCCTATGAGTGTCAGAGGGGTACGGAACGCATTGCAAAGCAGTGCGTTGTGTACCCCTCTGGCACTAAAAGGGTTAACATTACCCAGACCTTGGCCCGTGTACACAGGCTTTTATACTAGTAGATAATATTGACCAAGATGCAAAGGTCAAGGAAAAAAGGCGGGAGGCTTTCCTAGGGTAGCAAGCGTACACGTTTTTTTTCCCGATCCCTTTACCAAACACAGCACATAGGTGTCTACTCACTAGAAAGTTAGCCGGATCAAACCCTTATGTGCCATCCAGCATATCAAGCAGGGATTTGTATCAACTGCCTCAACAACAGCATGCACCTTCTTATTGCAGATGACAAGCTGCTTCTCTGTTCACATCCAAAGGCATAATACATGTATTGAAGAAAAGAAACAAACAGGGAGGTTGCCTTATCACTCAAATATATAATACTTAGGATAACAAATATGCACTCACTTGGTATAATGGTTAGAAGCAGCATACACTGTCCTCCAACTAGACCAGCATACAGAGATATTTTACCTGTCTCTGTTCAGTTACGTCGGTAGAAATATCACCATGGTACAATGCACAAAAGATAAATTCACAGGGGTCATTTTCTGGCCAATATAAGCGGGAATTATTAATAGGAGGTGTTCTCCTTCAAAATATCATTGTTTGTAGTAGAAATAGTTCATGGTTTCTGCATTCTGTCCTTTGCCTTTCAGTCTGATTTTTAATAAACAGAATAAGGATTTGACATTCTGTAAACATTCAGATATTTTTACTTTAGTATTGTGAACTAGTGTTTCTAGACACTGGGCATGTGATCAAGTCCTGCAAATGACTGATGACACTTTAGTAATTTATATACAGCCTCACACCTTCATTTGTGTACATTTATTTAATAATCTGTCTCGGCTTTCATACAAATTCATGTGTGTGTTCTGTTTAACTTTACAGTGTGTCCTTGTTTGACCTTGCTAAAATTAATGTGCATATTGAGCTAAATTAGTAAGCAGCTTAGTGTGTATTCATCTCCTGCACAGCTAACTGATCCAATCAAGTTGAAAGAAATGCATTAATTAATTCTGCGCCATTTAGTGTTTGTCAGCAGTAGTATATATTTGAGAAACTAAAAAGGTGCAATCGTGGAGCAACCGAATTGCGCCATACGGTACAAATGAAATCCCGTTGAATTAAATGGAATGTTTAACTCTTTGTATGCCAGAATTTTCCAGCACATTCCAAAGCAATGTGTTGGAGACCTCTGTAGAATTCAAAGAGTTAAGTACCATGATAGAGCTTGGGTAGGCTGTAGTCAGGAAGAGAGTGCATGACTGTCCCAGTTAAAATTAAGCTCTAGCCCAGACTTTCCTCCCCTCCAGGGGGTTCACTATCAAGATGTTGCACAGTATTGTGTGCTCAACTAAAAGGCGCATTAACAATGTCGCCAGGGTGAAAAGGGTGTCATGAGAATCTCAACCTCCTCAAAATGGTCAAATTCTCATGTCGCGGGCTTAAGCGTCTCTCAGTTGAGCGCCCGCATCATTTTCATAAATGGAAGTATTATGTGTGGTAAGATTGCAGTTTGTATGTTGAGGTGGTTCTGTGCAAACAGTTCTATTGCGCTGTCTTGCTTGGTGGAAGGGAAAACAAGTAGACCCATGCTGCCCTTCTCGGTCATCCCTAACAATGTAGTCTTGGAGAAAGAACTGTCCCCATTGAATAACCTAAAGGGAGTAGAGATTGTTAGGAAATATCCTCCTACAGTTCAATGGATAAGTTAGGTACTTTTGCTAACAGGGACTGGATGAATTCTGCTTATTAGTATTGTAGTGATTTGTTGAGTACAGTCCTTTTTTTTTAACATCTGCTTGTGGTGTGATGGTCACATTACACAGAGATCATGTTGACTGCTTGTACACTTTCATTCTTTAGTAGGAATGTATGTGAGGAGAGGAAGAGCAGACGTTATGAGGACATTTTAAGAAAAAATAATACAACCACTGCGGGTAGATTTTTCATTCCAAAGTTATTTCAGCTTGACTTTTTAAAGAGAGAGTAATACTTACTTTTAAGTTTATTTAGTTTGGTAGGCATAAAAAATATGAACAATGATGTAAGGCTTATCTCTCAAACTTTTATGGTTTGAGAGAAATACCTCCCTAAAGTTGCCTTATGAGTGGAGTCAGCGCTGTAGCTGACAGCTGCAGAATCCGGTCATTTGCCCGGATGGAGGATCTTCAGCAGAACAGAAAACGTGTGATTTAAATATTAATACTTCATTGGGACAGTCTACAAAGTGTGCTTGTAAACACTCCCCCAGTCTTGTGCTTTTCTCATTTGGACTATCTGGCCACTCACTCACTGGCCATTCTACTCTTAAACGAGCAGTAAACTTTTTATGAAAAAAATATATTTTGTAGGGATTTTCCTATTGAGTAAAATAAGGGTACTCCCACTGCAGAAAGATTTATATTTCCAGAGTTATTACAGTTTAAACCCATGTTTTTTTACATTAGCAGTGCCCTCTAGTGGTCAAATTCTAATTAGATTAGATAGATTCTAATGGAAAGAAAAGTCAGAGACATAACAGTCCTCCATAGAATGTGACAGAAACTGCATGTCACTTCCTGTCAGGTATAATTAGAAAGTAAACACAGTAAATTCACTTCCTGATTATTTAAACTGCTATAATGTTTGAATAAAACATCTGACAGCAGTGCAAGTGACCTTGTTTTATTCAACAGGAAAAGCTCTATAAAATGTGTTTTCATAAAAAAAAGTTTACTGCTCCTTTAAAATGTAATCCTGATACATTATCATGCTCCTAAAATTCTCTTTTCTCTCACACACAGACTTTACAAGCACTGCACTCTAAGCCCACTGAGCACATTTCCCCTTATCTAACTCTGATGTACATTTCTTACATTCTTACTTTATTAACCTCTTGAGTACCAGAGGGGTGAGCAATGCAAAACAATGCTTTTCATACCCCTCTAGTCCTGACAAGGCCATATACTCTAATTAAAGCACATTCATGTTGACTTGTAAGTCCTCATTCAGACATGAAAAGTATGAATCTTATAAAATATGTCCTTCACAGTAGTGCTGAAAAGCAAGCAAGTATAATGAAAACATGCTAACACTGTATTTAGGATAGTTACCTGAGTCTAGTGAATAGTTTAGCCAGAAGGTAAATATAAAAGGAAGGACTGAATGCAGAGACAAGAGGGGTAGTCTTGTTTTACCAGAGCTCTCTCTGAATGACAGACACCTCCTAATAAGAAATCTACACTTAACCCTTAGAGTTTCAAAGGGGTGAGCAGTGCTTTGCAAAGCAATGCATTTCTTACCCTGCCCGCTAGCACTCAGAGGAGGAACCTGCACAGATAATTCAAATGGCCACCGTAAATTAGTTCTGCACAATGAATCTAGTAGTTGATAACAAACCAATGAAGATGGACATGATTCTTTGTTGCCTAGCTCCAAGGCCACTCCTTTTAAGTAACATTTTTTATGCCTCTGAATTTTCATTTTTTTTTATCAAGTTTACCAACATCTTAATCAATTAAAACATTTGCAGTTTTGATTAAATAAATTATTTGATTAAGTGATATGGAGTTGGATTATTGTCTGCTTTGCCCTTGCCTGTGTGTAAACACAGTTCCCTTAGTTGGAAGGCTTTCAGCTACAAACATCTCCAGCTGTGTTCCTAACCTCCATTGACCCTGGTTGTTGGGTCCAGAGAGACTGCATAGCAAAGGTCAAGAGACTGAACTGCAGTAATTTTACAGTGGCACTGTTCCTATAACATCTTATGGGAGATTCTGGTCAATTGACCAGAAGTTTCCATAGGATGATGTAGCAACAGCGCCACTGTAATATTTCTGGACATTGAGATTCTGAACCTAAAGAATTCAAGTTTGAGTTGAAGTAACTTTTTGAATAAAACACATCTCAGCTATGGGAGTACCTTTGTTGTATTCGAGAGGATAAACCTTACAAAATAATTTTTACTAAATATTAAGTGTTATTATCCTTTTAAGAAAAAAAAAGTGTGATTACAACCAGGGCAACATAACTGATATGAAGTATAGTTGACATTGTTAGAGCTTTTAACAAAGGGTTAAACAAACATTATGGAAACCATGCTAAAGAAAGTGGTTTATAAAAAGATCCACAGTATGTTGTATATACAGATGAATAGCCCTGGATCTACATAAAGTAAATCTCATCAGACAAAAGATGCAGAGCTAATCATTCTGCTTTTGTGCTGCTGGGTGATAAAACTGGATAAGCTTGTTCTCACAGTTCACCTTTAGACATATAACGCAAACCGTTCCTGCACAGTGCATTCAAGTGAATGTGTCCACTAGTTATAATGCCTTAGATTTCATGTTTGCTAAAGGAGTATCTAGAAGGATGAATACATTGGCAGAGACTGCCCTGCCTATGAAATAGCAGATACATCACCAGACTGACTACAGACAGTGATTCCTTTATTTCATTAGCATTTTCTCTGAAAGAACCAAAGGCAATTTTTTACTTTGTCCAAAGTTCTCATTCTTGGCTTTGATAGCGTTTTATGCCTCTGATGAAATGGCAAAAATACCTTGCAAACGGACTTTTCTTAGAAGACTTTACTCTTGCTTTTGCTCTTGTGATAATGACAGTGCTCATGTGACACTGGCACCAATAAAGTTTATAGTGCAGTTCCTTGCTCTATAAATGCTCTGGACATTGGCTGCTCCAAACAGTTCCAGCTCTGAAATCACATGTAAAACTCATTAAAAATACATAGATTCGTTTTTACAGTTGAAGCAGATCTATCACCTTAAAAACAATTTTGCTTGTTACTTCACTTCCTAACAAAAGAAAGGAGAGCTCATAGTGTAGCACATATCTCTTTCTCTAGTACCGGACACCAGGGTACTCACAATATGTTCGCCTGCTAGCAGCGGCTCTATCTGTCTCTACTCTGTTATCTCAGGTGTATGCTCTGCTCCGAATCAAGAGAGAATCCTCTAAGATAAAACATAAAGAGCATATGGGGGCGCTAGAAGACGCCAAACTGTCAATCAATAACAAAATGGAATTATTCACAGTCTCAACACTAGCAGCTTTGAATTCAAAACCAAGATTATAACCCATCCTACTTGAGAATTGCTTATCTTTGGATAACTCTTTTGGGTTTGGAAAAAAATTGTAAAATGTGGCTGATACAGGAATAAAAATAAATATTTATTTAAAAATAAATTCAATTATAAAATGCTCAAGCATTTCAAAGCTCTTTCTTCAGGAGCTTACATTTTTAGTTCAGACGTCCAGCAGGGCAGGTTATAGTCCCTGCAAGTGATTTGTACCAGCTTTGAATTCAAACCTGGTAGTGTGGAGAACATGAGTCATTCCATTTTATTATTGAATGGCTGTTTTGATTTTTGATTTATTTTTATTTATTTTTTTTTTCTTCATTTTGCATTACTCCCATCGCCTCTTTGTATTGACTCCATTTCCTGTCTGGGACCGACGACCAGTGCTGTGGGACTGAAGTATCAACCCTCATAGAGCGAGTGCACGTGCCCAGAGCCAAAATCTCAACAACAGATCAAATCTAAATAAACATAATGAGGCTGATGGATTAAAACTGGCCTTTCAGAATGCTAGAAGGAACTCCAGCACTATGTGAAGCAATACATAGGAGAATTTTCTAATTTAACACTTTGAGTGCCACTCGTTGGATAACTCTCTGGCACTCAAAGAGTTAATGGTTTAAAAGTTCAAATTAAATCAATGGGAATTCATCCCCTATGGTTTAGCTGGTTTTCTCTAGAATCCAGCTCTTCTTATTAATTCCGTTTCTGTAAGTCTTTCTGTTTAACAAATTTGCACTTAATTCTTATAGGTAAACCACTGCATTTGACAAAATCAGTCCTTTTCTGCAGGGGAGCAATTCAGCAAAGATGATCTTCTGTGCCAGGGTTTTTTTATTCTGTGTATCGTTATTTTGGGATAAAATGAGGATCGCAGTATCATCTTGCCCATTAAAGGGATAGTAATGCCACCAGATGAATTAATATTAGAATGTCCATTATACTTTTTTTCTCTTTCGTCCAATACAGGTTACTGGTAACTTTGGGTAGGCGCTCCGCCCCTTTAAGTAGGCAGGAACAATTCTGAGAAGTGAGTGCAGGGGTGGGCCCTACCCGCTAACCTTAGCTGCAGCTTCCTGTTTCAGCTTCAGTAAGTTGTGTTCCTTGTTGCAAGCAACAAGACAAGAGAACAGTTCTGTTTAGTTTTAGATTTTTATTATTTTCTGCTAGATATGGAATACCACCATTAGGCGGATTACCATCACTGGCAATTTCCATCACCCAAATGTGGATAGCTCAGTTTACCAGGTGCTTTTTGTGGGCCTTAAGCCCTGGGGGGACAATCTTGGCTGCAAGTTCTTTCCTCAGGGTTTGCCCACCTAGGCTTCTTCTTGATAATATGGTAATCTGAAGAAAGAAGTCCTGCAAAAAAGGTGAGCAACTCTTTGAGTGCTGAGGTCCACATGTCCCATGGAACCCCTCTGCACAGGGGTCTTTATTACTGAGTTCTTATTGCATACTCTAGCACTCATTGGGTCTATCTGTATGTCTGTCTGGGTATCTGGAGCAAGTTTCTGTGGTAAACTAACCTTTTCGCTGCTGGTTTGGCATGTTGTGGGGGTTGAGGACACTTTCCCTATTGTTTTGGGTGTTTACATTGTTTAACTACATGCTGTAGTCTGTTTTTAACTTGAATTTTATTTTCATTCAGTTTTTGGTGAAGTTATGTGCGCACTTTTTACCACACAGTCGCATTGCTCCATTCACTTCAATGGGACTGTACAGTTTGGGACATATCTCTGCAACCGCTTATCGCAGTGAGGTCAGAGATGGCTCATTTTACTTGTCTGCCCTTGCTCAGTCATCCGGTCAATGTACTGAAAATTCTGGGGGGCTTGGGGGGCTTCGGGCACTGTTGGGGTACTTTTTACAGGAAAACTACACTTCCCATGAGCGCTTGCTTCGCGCACTCGTTTCTGATTGGCACCCATCGCGGCAGCCATTTTGTCCCTTTCTGTGAATGAGTTTCCTATGCAGGGCCTGGACTCTCCTTCTCTCCTCAACTCCTTAACCCTTTCATTGCCAGATAAGTTTATAATAACCTTTTCTGTTCTAATCACTTTTAAACACTGTTTTTGGGTGATTAGTGTACTTTTGACCAGTTGATTTCTGTGAGAATGTCTATTCCACTAGAGACTGGGGTTAGACCTAAGACTAAGTAATCTGGTGTGCCTGTGTCTCCCATTGATCATTGCTCCCTATATCATGAAGGGTTACCTAGAGAGTTCTCAGGTCATGTTTGCCCAACATGTGCTGCTGTCCCTGAATCTCCTACAGGGACCTCAAGCCATGCATTAGAGCAAGTATGGATGCAAGAGTTTAAGGCTAATACAGGGACCTCCGGTATACCTTACAACTCCTTCTATCCACCTTACAGGGGGTCTTTCACTCATGTCAAGCCCCCGCTTACATCAGGTCTTCCCTGCCTAAACCGCCGGGTGTCCCTGATTTATCTAATTCCTCTGATGAGGAACTGTTGGTGGATTATGATGATGAAAGCTGTTCTGCAGTACTTTCCTCTCAGTTTTTTCTTGGAGATCCCTTTGAAGCTGATCCTGTCCCCTCTGCTGAGGGCCTAGTCAGGGCTGCATTGACCACCCTCTGGAAGAATCTCTCCTTCCCATCGACGTCTTGGAACTTCGGGTGATGTTTCATGCCATGGGACACTCCAGTTTGAGGACTGTCCAGTCAGAGTCCAGTCACACAATGCCACGGCGGTGTCTTACATTAACAACCAAGATGGCACAAGAAGTCTCACAGCTTGGTTTGAGGTCAAGTCTATTTTGTCCTGGGCGGAGGACCATGTCCTTCCATATCCGCAGTTTATATTCCAGGCATTGTCAATGTCTTGGCAGACTTCCTCAGTCGACATACAGTGGCCAGTAGTTCAGAAGATGGGTATCCCATGCATCAATCTGATGGCAGCAGGACACAACAGGAAGGTTCCAACATCCTGCTCTCACTGGGAGGATCCCATGGCTCTGGCAGTGGATGCCTTGTTGATCTCGTGGATGTTTCCTCTGGCTTACATCTTCCCTCCTGTTCCCCTGCTGAACAGAGTTCTTCGGAAGCTGAGACTGGAGCGCTGCCCAGTCATTCTGATTGCTCCATACTGGCCCCGACAGGCTTGGTTTCCGGAGATTCTGGACCTCTCAGCGGCTGAACCTCTTCCACTTCCCTCCCATCCAGACCTCCTTCTACAGGGTTACCTCTGGAAAGAAGACATTCATCTTATGGCTTTGACGGCATGGAGATAGAATACTCAATTTTGAAGAAGAGAGGATTTTCTTCTGGTGTTGTGGCTACTATGCTTAGTGCCCGCAAGCCTGTTTCCTCTAAGGCCTACCATCGAGTTTGATCTGCCTTCATGGCTTGGTGTGCTGACAAATACCTATCTCAGGATTTTGACCTTCCTACAGTTCTTTCGTTCCTCCAGGATGGTGTGGATAAGGGTCTCAGTCTTATTTCTCTCAAGGTTCAGACTTCTGCGCTTTCTGTCTTTTTTCCAGAGGCGTCTTGCTATCATTCCTGATGTCAAGGTTTTCTTCCAGGGTGTTGCTTATACGTGTCCGGTGTTTAAGTCCCCTGCTCCTCAGTGGGATCTTAACCTGGTCTTGGGAGTGCTCATGCGTCCTCCCTTTGAGTCTTTGGCTACCTTTCCTCTATATATGCTGACGTGGAAGATGGACTTTCTCCTGGCGATTGTTTCCGTTCGCTGAGTTGCAGAGCTGCATGCCCTGTCCTGTAAACCACCCTTTTTGGTCTTTCACAAGGATAAGGTGGTGCTTCGCACCTCACAAGAGTTTCTCCCGAAGGTTGTGTCTGAATTCCACATCAGTCAGGAGATTGTGGTTCCTTCCTTCTGTCCTAACCCTACTTCTGATAGAAAGAGAGGGATCTTTATCTGTTGGATGTTGTGCATTGTCTCAAGTTCTGTGTGCATCACACTGAGTCCTTGAGGCAGTCTGACACTCTGTTTGTCATTCCTGAGGGTCCTAGGGTAGAGAAGCCTGCTTCCAAGGTTACCATTGCTTCTTGGATCAAGTCCACGATTCCTAAGGCTTACGAACTTCGGAAGAAGCCTGTTCCCTTCAGGGTTATGGCTCTTTCTATGAGGTCTATTGGGGCTTCTTGAACCTACAAGAACCAGGCCTCAGCTGATCAGTTGTGCAAGGCGGCTACTTTGTCATCTGTGCACGATTTTTCTAAACACTATCTTGTGGATGTGCTGGCATCGGCTGATGCCAGTTTTGGGAGGAAGATCCTTTGGGAGCCCTGTTGGCCCTGTGCTGTGTACAGTTCCTGGGATTTGTTTTACACCTGTTCAGTGTCCGTTGACACTTTGCGGTTAGTGTTGAGCTATTTATGATCTGTAGGTTCATTGGTGCTCTGGTGACTTTGGGGGCCTGCGCCTGGTCCTTACCTTTCTTTCCTGGCCTGGGGAACTTAATGGTTGGACATCCCAAAGTTACCAGTAACCTGTATTGGAAGTCAGAGAAAATAGAATTTTAGTCTTACCTGTTAAATCCTTTTCTCTTAGTCCATACAGGTTACTGGTCTCCCACCCTGTCAAGGGATAATGCTTGGCGCTCCTGCGACAGATCGTGGGGGACCACTTTTGTGTTCATTCTCACAGGAGTCTTCTGTTTCCTTGCTGACTACTTGTAGTAGTTGGTTCCAAAACTTACTGAAGCTGAAACAGGAAGCTGCAACTAAGGTTAGAGGGTAGGCTCCAACCCTGCACTCACTTCCCAGAATTGTTCCTGCCTACTTAAAGGGGCGGAGCACCTACCCAAAGTTACCAGTAACCTGTACGGACTAAGAGAAAAGGATTTAACAGGTAAGACTAAAATCCTATTATATAATGCGCCATACCGTTTTTTTCCAAATACTTATCGTATTCTCCTTGTAATTTGAGTTGAAATTTTCCCCTCCCTCCCCTTTTCACTATGTCACTCAGAGTTCCCTCAGATCTGAAAGCTGGACCGGACAGATCACAGTGAGGGACAATATTGTGTCAGTATAAGAACAACCGTGCTCCCGTTCATCAAGGGGGGGGCAGCGTTTTCTTTATACAGACATAGACCGTATTGTCCCTCTTTGCGATCCCCCTCCGGTCAAGAGAGAGGCTTTCAGATCTGAGAGAACTATGAATGACGTAGGGAATAGAGGAAAACTTTCATCTCAAATTACAAGGAGACTACAACAATAAGGACATGGAAAACAGTACAGTGCATTATATAAAATTCTAATGAACAGTTGAATATTACTTCATCTGGTGACATTACTAGACCTTTAAAACTTAGTTCGTCCTTTACTTGGGTTCATGCTTTAAATTGTATGGGAGGAACTTCAAATTTTAACTGGAAAGTTGGAAATCAGCATGTCTCTTCCTTTCAAGATTTTTGCAAGGGGTCATGGAATAGTGAATGAATAAACTAGCACTATCTTTCAGTCTACTGCCTATTGACCATTTAACTACAAAGTGGTTGTGCAACACATTGTACACCCTTTTTTCCTTCAAGGGTTACAATTTAAAGTAATTTTGAAGCTTACAAGTGTATACCTATTTTTGTATGAAGTCACCTGAATGTTCTTTCTTTCTTGCAGATACAGAGAGCAGTGACAAAATTCAGCAGAGTGGGATTCTTCAAGTATTTGCAAGTTTTTTAAATACACAATATTCCTGCGCTTCAAAAGTAGCTCACATCATAGCAGAAATAGCAAAAAATGGTGAGGTTTTTCACATGAAGTTTAGCTACTAAAACATCTTTTGGATTTGCACCTCATTTGTCAGTCTTTTGTTTTGTTTCTATCCACATTTCGTAGAATATAACTTGTTAGTCTGTCACTCCATTATAGTTCATCTTTGCCTACTTATATTTTACTATTAAAGTATATTCTTTTGTTTAAACTCAAGCAAATATTGACTGTTTTATATGCTACTGTTATGTTCTAATCAGGGACCTGCTTTTTGTATTGCTAGTAGGTTGTCCTTTGTCTCCTATAAGTAAGCATTATTGGGATTTGTTCTGCTGATATATAGTAAACAGACTCTTATTTCAGTTGATGTATAAAAATGTTTGGGATCCTCCTTCTGAAGCACAGTGATCACCCTGTCAACCGTTAAGCCAGATCATCATGACATAGTATAGACGTGTTTTCTCTACCATCCAATATGACATGCAGGTACCATGGGGAGGCGGCAGCTCCTCCCTATAGATTGGAACATTTCTAGAAAGAAGATGTGGGTGGACCTGACAAGGGCCAGTCTTCTTCTGCCTTGTTTCCAAGGCGTAAGAAATCATGCAGTGTTTCCTCTCAATCCACTCGGGACCAAGTTATTCTGGATGAGTGGAAGATGCCTGATAGGCGCCTATCTCTTTCCAAGAGCTTTTCATAGCTTTACCCCTTTTCTGATGCGTCTTTGTCTCAGTGGGCGTCACCTCCTCAAGTTGACCCCAGTCTCCAGACTTTCCAAGTCTACTGCTCTACCCTTGGCTGAAGCTATGGCGCTTAAGGATATGACTGATAGGAAGCTGGAGGCTATCCTAAAGTCTAATTTTGCTGCCATTGGTGCTGCCCTCTGGCCAATATCTGTGAGGCTCAGTCATATGTCACTGATGCTCTCTTTGATGCTGTCAAACTTGCAGCTAAGGCTTCTGCCTTCTCTGTTTCTGCTGGACCAATATTTGGACTGTGGACCTTTCTTCTAAGAAGTCACTGATTTCTCTCCCTTTTCAGGGCAAGTCTCTTTTCGAGACTGAACTGACAGATTATCAGTGAGGTCACTGGAGGCAAGAGCACTCTGTTGCCTCAGTTCTCCAGATGCCCTAACATGGCGAGGAAACAGCGACTTTTTCATCCTCGCCAAAACGAAACGCAAAGACAGAATCCAAGCATGTCTCAGGCCAGCACCCCGCACTCGCCACCAAGCCTAGACAGCAGTGACACTCCAAACATGCCACCACCAAGCCCAAGTCTGGCACGTCTTCCTCCTCATGACTCGCAGAATCCTCGTCTGCAGCTGCTTTTTGGTGGGCACCGCCATTTGCGGATCAGTGGGTTTTGCAGGTAGTCACGGAAGGGTACAGGATTCCCTTCTACTCCCGGTACAGGATTCCCTTCTACTCCCTTCCTCCTTACAGATTCCTCCAATCCAGAACCCCTCTGGGCAAGGAAAAGCTGCATCTTTTCAACGAGGCGGTTCATGCTTTCTTGAACAAGGGAGTCCTATTCCTCCTCAAAAGAGAGGTGTAGGTTTTTATTCAAACCTATTTGTGATGGCCAAGAGGGACGGTGGCAGTTGTCCTATCTTGGACCTCAAGGATCTCAGTTCTTTTGTGGAGACTGCATGCTTCAAGATGGAGTCCTTGTGCTCTGTCATCGCAGTTATGTGTCCAGGAGAATTTTTGGCTTCTCTGGATCTTCAGGAGGCTTATTTGCATATCCCGATTCATTGGGAAAGTCAGAAGTACCTCCATGTCACCTGCGACTTGTGGCACTTCCGGTTCACTGCTCTGCCCTTTGGGCTTACATCTGCTCCTCGGGTGTTTGCCAAGGTCGTCTTAGGATCATTAATTACCTTCCTGCACACCCAGAGGATTCAAGTGACTCCCTATATGGATGACCTTCTGCTGAAGGCTCCATCCAGGGACCTCCTGGATCAGCACATCCAGGACTGTGCTCAGATTCTCCTCTATCATGGGTGGATCCTAAATATGGAGAAATCTGCTCCAGTCCCCTTCTCAGGTCCTGGTCTTTCCTGGACTCAGGTTCGATACCTGCAAGGGAAAATCTGATGGAGAATTCCATCCAACAAACCATACATGTGGTATCCTGAGCTCTGGAGTGGCCTTCAGCTCCAGTCTGCAAGTTCTTGACTTTTAAAGGCCACGTGGTGTCCACCATGGAGTTGGTTTCATACTCCATGGCACACAGCAGCGAGCCCCAGAGATTCACTATCCGTGCTTGGCATGGGAATCCGGATCTCAGAGTGTCTCTCACTACGGAGGTCAGACAGGACCTGCTCTGGTGGCTGGAAAGGTCCAACCTGGAGAAGGGGAACCCTCTGTGATTCAGGACTGGACCTTTGTGATGATGGACGCCGGCCTGAAGGGCTGGGGAGCCATCCTGGGTCACCTGGGGGTTCAGGGCAGATGGGCTGTGGAGGAGACCCTACAGTCCATCAGTGTTCTGGAATTCCGGGCGATTCATCATGCTCTGGTGTACTGGTCCTCTCCACTGAGGGGATGTCCAGTCCGTGTCAAGTTGGACAATGCCTTGGTGGTGGCGTACATCAACAAGCAAGGAGGCAAAAGAAGCGCTTCCACTTGGTCCAAGGTAAAGTCTATTTTGACTTTGGCAGAAGATCAAGTTCTGGCCATTTCCACAGTGCACATTCCAGGGGTAGACAACCTCCTGGCGGACTTCCACAGCTGCCAACAGGTGGACCCAGGAGAGTGGGTGCTCCACCCAGACGTTTATGACCTGTTGCTGCAGCTGTGACCTGATGGCCACCAGAGACAACAGGAAGGTTCAGCTTTTTTGCTCCCGTTGGAGGGATCCTCTGGTATTTGCGGTGGACACTTTTGCGATTCCATTGCATTTTGATTTAGCTTACATCTTCCCTCCAATCCCTCTCACCCCCAAGGTGCTGAGGAAGATTCAGATGGATGGCTCGGAGGTCATCATGATTGCCCCTTACTGGACCAGGAGACCTTGGCTCCCAGAACTAGTGGCTCTCTCCATTCGGGATCCGTTTCCACTGCCTCTCAGACCAGATCTCCTTCAGGGTTACCTGTGGAAGGAGGACGTGGAGTGCATGGCTTGTTGAAGTCTCCATCTTGAGAAGGAAAGGCTTTTCTGCTGAGGTGGTCTCCACCATGATCCAGGCTAGGAAATTGGTCTCTTCAAAGGCTTACCACAGAGTCTGGTGTATTTTCCAGTCTTGGTGTGTGAACAGGAACCTGTCCTCACAGGCGTTTGGTCTTTTTTACAGGATGGTGTGAACAAAGGACTCAGTCTTAGCTCCTAGAAGGTTCAGACTTCAGCTCTCTCTGTCTTTTTTCAGAGATGCGTTGCCATCTTGTCAGATGTCAAGGTCTTTTTTCAGGGTGTCGCTCATGCCTACCCTGCCTATAAGAGTCCTACTGCCCAGTGGGACCTTAATCTGGTTTTCGGAGTTTTGCAGCGGCCTTCCTTTGAATCCTTGGCTACCATTCCTCTACGCCTATTGACATGGAAGATGGCCTTTCTGCTGGCTGTGGTCTCTGTCCTCAGAGTTGCTGAATGGCAGACCTTGTCCTGCAAGCCACCTTTCTTGGTGTTTCACAAGGATAAGGCTGTTCATTGCACCTCACAGGAATTCCTTCCTGAGGTTGTTCCTGAGTTCCACATCAATCAGGAGATTGTTGTGCCTTCCTTTTGTCTGGACCCCAATTCAGACAAGGAGAGGGATCACCACTTGTTAGATGTGGTAAGCTGCCTTAAGTTCTGTGTGCACCGTACTGAGTCTGCATAAGATTGATACCTTATTTGTCATCCTTGTGGGTCCTAGGGCAGGTATGTCTGCGTCCAAGGTAATTATTGCCTCTTGGATTAAGTCTGCCATTTGTAACGCTTACAGTCTCTGGAAGAAACCTGTTTCTTTCCGCATTACAGCGCACTCCATCAGGTCTGTTGGGGCCTCCTGGGCCTACAAGAATCAGGCCTCTGCTGAACAGCTGTGCAAGGCGGCCACTTGGTCTTCTGTGCACACCTTTGCCTAACATTGTCGAGTTGATGTTCTGTCTTCGGCTGAAGACACCTTTGGCAGGAGGGTCCTGGAGGCAGTTCTACCTGTTTAGGATCTTTTCGTTCCTGTACCTTACCATTTATTAACTGTTTGAGCCCAGTTGGCTTTTGTTCTAGTGTGCTGTGATATTGGGTTTCAGTGTCCGTTGACACTTTGGGCTGTTCCTTGTCCTGGATAGTACTTGGGAAATCTGGTATCATGGAGACTGGCCCTTGGTCCTTTCCTTCTCTTCCCACCCTGTGAACTTAATGTTGGTACATCCCCATGGTACTTGTCATATTGGACAACAGAGAAAAGAGGATTTTAGTCTTACCTGTTAAATCCAAGACTCTGAGCTAAACTTTAATAGAGGCATTATTATCCCTTTAAGATCAAGCATTGTATAATCCTATAACATAAAGTGGTAGAATGCATCGCTCACTGTGAGCCGTAACCGCACATGCACAGTAGAGTGTCTCTACTGTGCACGTGTGGTTTCACACATAGGGAGCTTCGATGTGAGCCGTCTGGAGCTCCCTGCTAAGGATCAGCGCGTTCTGCGAGTCTCTACTGCGCATGACTGCAGTCATGGGCAGTAGAGACTCACCGAACGCGCTGCCCCACTCTGGACAGCCCACATCATGTCTCTGCTCCCGGCTCTTATACACTTTAGCCCGTGTATATGGGCTTTCATACTAGTCAATCTATAAGCAATTAATTCACTTTTAATATGTACTTGCTTGCAGAATTAATGCGTATCCCATGTGTTGAAGCTGGTCTGATTCCACCTTTGGTGCAGCTTCTGAACTCTAAAGATCACGAGGTCTTGCTGCAAACAGGACGTGCTCTTGGAAATATATGCTATGATAGCCGTAAGTATGTTTCAGTTCGGTAGTAATTTCTGTAAATAGAGCTTTTATTTAAATTTAAGATTTCAATTTGGCATGTAAAAATAATCTGCCATAGATGTTAAAGACTTCATTCATATTATTCATTATCTGAGTATATTAAAGAGAGAGTAACTTTTTGGAGTTACTTAAGTATATAATATGTAAAGTCAAGTTGCCCATACTTAGTCGTCTTTTCCATCTTCACGCTTTTTGTTTTTTACACTTACTATCACTGATTTCACAGTAGCTGACCAGAAAGCTCTTTGGAACCAGTCATAAAATTATAAATAAACATAGCTGAAGAGGAATATAGTCAATTTGACTTTACATCTTCTCCCCTTGCAGAATAAAGGGGAACTATCACCACTATACAAGTTTGGCTAAAAAGTAAATAAATAGAGCAACTAGCTTGAATACTTGTGTATTTTTTTTTTTTAATTTGTGGTTTGGCTAAAATTAAAGGTTTAAAGATGATCCTGTGTCTTCTAGACAGAGTGTGGATACGGCTCTGCACCACAGTCTGTCAAACTTCCTCTGATCCCCTCCCACGTAGCGTCTCGAAAAAGCCTTCTCCGATGGTGGAGGGTTTCTCCTTGAAAGCTGGTCATTGGCCATAGAGCGCTCCAGGTTACAAGGAGAAATCCTCCATCATCGGAGGAGACTGGATTGAGATGCTACGTGGGAGGGGATCAGAGGAAGATTGACAGGCTGTGGTGCAGAGCTGTACCCTCACTCTGTACAGAAGTAAGGCACAGCATCATCTTTAAATCTTTAATTTTAGCCAAACCACAAATTAAAAAAAAAATTACACAAGTATTCAAGCTAGTTGCTCTATTTAGTTACTTTTTAGCCAGATTTGTATAGGGGTGATAGTTCCACTTAAGGTTGCTATCACTTTAAAACATAATATGATGTTGATATTGTTTTGATGCAGTGGTTGAATTGTAAAATAAATGTGCATCTTCATAATCATGAATGGTTACATTATTTATACCATCTATGTAAAATAATGAATTGGTGTATATTTCGCAGAGATTGTAAAAAACAATGTACTGTTTATGAAGATTAATCCTTTAACCCTTTGAGTTCCAGAGTGCATTGGATAACTCTCTGGAACTCAACGGGTTGAGTGCCAGTGCGGTGCACAATACATTGTAAAGCAATGCTTTGCACACCACGTGTTTGTTAAAGGGTTAAACAAGGCCATTTTATGAACCCTTGAGGCGAAAAGTGAAATTATGGCCCCAAAATACTAGTTACCATTTGGAATCCTGTTAAATTCAGTGGTAGCCTTGCTTTTCTTTGATTCATGTTTGTGAATAAAACAACCACATGGATGTGTTGTGCACCCAGAGTAGAATCACACCTCCCTGAACTTCTTATAGGATTAGGCTGGTTTCTTTCTGTAAAAAAGGGACTGTTGTAAAGACAAGGTAATACCCCCCTGAAACAGAAGGTCCTGGTTAACGTCAGGTACACACATGCATTAAAATGCTCCTGGAGTTAAACAGATGGTAGGCTAACAATATAATGTTGATAATCTTTTATATTTTCCTTTTCAGTAATGACTTTTAACATGTTTTATCTTTGTTGCATGGAGTTAATCTGGTGTTATTCTTTTGAAACTCTCATCACTTTTTGCTATAGGATCTTTGTGTTGCAGCTCACAGATCTCACCGATGTGCATGGATTCCAACTCAATTACTTCTAACCTCTCTCTCTGTTTTCCTCTTATGACTGGTTGTACATAAACTGCATGGCAGATAGCCAGCTATGTATCAGTCTCCACTACAAAACTGGAACAAAAATGATTGCATTGTATTTATTAAACTGGGTTAAATTCAGTTGTGTCCAATTGAACCTACATTTTTATTTTATTATGTCTATAGGTTTTTTCTGCAGTTTTGAACTAGTTTTGTAGCAAAGTAACGTGCACAACCTGTGATGACTTGCAAACTAACCAACACAAATTAAACTCATTTTTGAACCTTACAGAATTACAGTACATGGTTATTCTTTTGACCATGTCAATTCTTCTATGTTAAAGGGAATTTATCACTAAATGACGTTCACCAGTCAGAAAAAATGACTAGTTTACAGATAAAGTTACTCGTCCATCCAATGTTAAAACTGAGAACAGTGCAATTTTTATTCATCTGCATGTATCCTATATAACAATACGCTAGGATGTTTGTCAGAAGCAGTCATGCACGGTAGAGACTGCCTGAACGCACAGAATGTTGGGAGTTCTGTGCTGGGAGCATTCTGTGCTTTCAGGCAGTCTCTACAGTGCATGACTACGTTTGCGGCAGGAAGCAAAGCAGGACCGGCCTCTTAACCCTTTGAGTGCCAGAGGGGTACACAACGCATTGCAAAGCAATGCGTTGCATACCCCTCTGGCACTCAAAAATTTTACATTACCCGGACCTTGGCCCGTGTACACGGGCTTTTACACTAGTTTGTGTATAATTATATTAAGTATTGTTATTGCAGGGAGATGCACAGTGTACCCACTCTAGTGCAGGCTATGAACGAGTTGAGATATGAAGTTACTGGATGTGGGGCTTTCAATTAAATAGTTCACAGCCTTTCCTTGACATTGAGTTACCCGGCACTTTAATTATCCTAATTTCCATGTGCTTTTCAGCCCTGTATATAAATTTTTGGGGGGGTTGTTTGTTTTGTGATGCATTCCCTTTAAAGTCAACCTTCCAACTACTTCTTTTCACTAGAATTACCAGTTAGATTCTAAACACCTCAAAGCACTTTACACTAATTTGTTTGTCCCCCCGAACTGTAGTGTAACTGGGATCATTGTTCCCTACGCGCTAGAATATTTAAATCGTATTACAGAGTTTAAGCCAGTTTTTTAAATATACTCATCTTGTGTTTCAGTCTGTTTTATTTTGTTCTTGCTCTCCATACAGTGAAAAAAAAAGAAAAAAGTAGCTAATTAGTCAACACAAAGTTGCACATTTATTAATTATAACTAGAGTTTATCTGTCACATTAAACAGAAAGCTAAAGCTGTAAAGAAAATACTGAATAAAATGTGATATTTTTCCAGAAGCTATTTTATATTGAGAAAAAGAATGAATAAGACAAAATGCATGTTCCAAGACTTGGCGTCTACCTTTCCTCCTGTTAAACTGTGACCATCTATGAAGTTTTGCCATATTGCGTTCTCCTTAGAAGGTCCTGATGTACAAATTATAATGGTGTCAGAGGAGTGGGATAGGTAAATGTGGAACAATCTAAATTGATACCTGCACTAGCTGAGGCTGAAACCATTATTGACTGTTCTGTATCCCATAGTCTTAAAACTTTATTGAAGAGCAAGTACTATAAAATCTATATAGATAATAGATACAGAAAAATGGTCAAATGGTAATAACCATAACTGTTGAGATCCTCCTTAGACCAATATGCTGAGAATGTGACGATCGACTATAACAGATTGTGACATGTTACATGCTTGCTCTAAGACCTTAACCAAAGTTCAAGCAATATAATATTGGCATCTATAATACATGCTAAAAACTATAAAACAAATTACATTTTACTAGGATTCCCCATATTGTTTTGCTTTAGACAACTATACCTGTAGCTCTATGCCCAGGTGAGTGTAGGGTAGATGTAGACAATATGTGCCCCCCCAACTGTTGCTGGACTAAAATTCCTGTTGTTCTCAACCTGCACAAAACTGGCTAAAGATGCTGGGAAATGTAGTTCAGCAACAGCTGGAAGGTTGTAGGCTTCCCACCAAGGAATAGCCTACGGCTAAAGATCCTGATATGGCAGCAAATACAAAGAGTGACATTTGAGTAAAATTGGGGCAAATCATATGTTCCATAGGGACTAATTAAGCTTGCATATAAAGTAAAATTGGGCTTTTAACTACTTGGTTGCTATAATGCTTTAGTGACCTATCTTGCAACCAAGGGGTTAAAAGTCTCATTCTAATCAGTTTGACTTTTTATTTGTTTCTTATCATGCACTTGATATAGCCCATAGTTGTCCTACTTTTTATCTTTATGCATATGCCTTAACCCTTTAAAGTGGATCTACCACCATTAAAAAATGTTGTATCAAATAATCCCCCATCTGGCGACTAGCTGCTCAGAAGCGCTAGTCGCCAGGATTCTTACCCGTTCATGAGAATGAGCCTCTACTTCAGGACTGACAGGCGGGACGGAGCGCAGACATCTTTCCATAGTGACGTCCGCGTGCCTGCGCTGTCAGTCCCAGCCGGCTCTAGGAGGCATTGCTAGGAGCCGTTTGGCTCCAAAAGGGACTGAAAGAGCAGGTGCGTGGACGTCACTATGGGAAGATGTCCGCGCTCTGTCCTACCTGTCAGTCCCAGAGTAGAGGTTCATTCTCATGAACGGGTAAGAATTCTGGCTACTAGGGCTAATGAGCAGCTAGTCACCAGGTGGGGGACTATTTGATACAACATTTTTTAATGGTGCTAGTTCCACTTTAAGGACAAGTGGGTTGTGCCCCTCTGGTCCTTAACTTTTTTGAGTGCTTAAGGAGTGTGCAGCGATTTGCTTCACATTGCGATGGCGTATTCCTCTGGCACTAACAGGGTTAAAACATTAATAATTCATGATTAATCATGTTTTCACTGTCGTCCAATACAGATCACTGGTACTCTGGGAGGCGTAAGTCCCCTTTAATAGGCAGGAACAACTATGCAAATGATTTGCAAGGGGCGGAGCCTCCCCTCTCACTTAAGCCACCTTCTGGCCAGAGCCACTTAGATTGATTTGTTCCTGGGTGCTATGCACACCAGGTAGAGAACATCTATGCTTTCAACTTAGTCATTTGTTATTTTTTTTATTCAATATGGAATACCACCATTAGGAGGGTGACCATGGCTGTGAATGCCCTCACCCGAAGTGGCTAGTGCAGCTCCCAGGGATTTCTGTGGACCTTATGCCCTGAAGAGGGGACAGCTTGAGTTAAGCAGCTTCCCTGCTGGGGAATTTGCCTCTGGGTTATTCCTCCTCTATCATGGTCACCTGAAGACAGAAGTCCTGCAAGAGAGGTGAGTCACCCATTGAGTGCTGAAGGTCCACTTGTCCCCACAGTGTCCCTTTGCTGGGCTTGTATTTGGGAGTTTGCAATGCACTCCAGCACTCATAGGGTGTTTTTATTTGCATTTCAATGTTTAATGCAATTTCTGTGGTATTCTCTGGGTTTTGGAGCTTTGGGTATTAGTTTACTTATGTTTCTTATGTGTTTTATACTTGTTTGGGCTATTTTTAATGTTTTATTAAATTTCCCGCTCAAACGCTATGGCTCCTTTACTCTCTATGGGAATTCACAGTGTGGGACATATCTCTGGAACCGCTTGTCTCAGCAACTTCAGAGATGGCTCATTTTAATGCTAGGCTCCTGCTCTATCATCCGGAATGTGTTTTATTTATGTGGGGTGTTCAGGGGGGCTTCGGGCACTGTTTGGGGTACTTGTAAAGGGAAAACTACATTTCCCATGAGCGCCTGGTTCGCGCTCGTTTCTGTTTGGCTGTCATATCGGCCGCCATTTTGTGGAACTTTTCCTAAGCGAGTACACTACGCAGGGACCGAGCCTTCTCTCTCCTCAACAGATTAACCCTTCGCTGGCCAGATAAGTCCGAATTTAGACATTTCTGGGGTGAAACTTTAATCCTTTGCACTTTTTCTGGGTGATAGTGTCATTAGTGGGGTATATTGACGCTGTGAGCATGTCTACCTCACTGGAGCTAGGGGCTAGACCCAAGTCTAAGGAGGATGGGGGGTCTGCTACCCCCATGGCGTTTTGCTCCTCTTGCCACATTGGGCTGTCTAGCGATAATGTGGGGGATCTATGCCCTAATTGTACTGGTCAAGATAGCAACCCTGGGCCTCCCAGCTACGCTATTGAGCCATCTTGGGTGAGGGAGTTTAAAGCTGCCACTAGGGATCTCAGATCCGCTCTTCAACTCTTTCCCTCTCAGGTACAGGGGGCTCTCCAGGTCTGGCAGACCCCCTCTACCATCAGGACCTCCCTGCCTAAGCCACAGGGGGCTCCTGATGTGACTGATTCTTCTGAGGAAGAACTCTTGCAGGATTCTGATGCTGAGGAACGGACTGTTATTGAATCTACCAGGTCCATTGGGGACCCCTATGAATGTGACCCTGAAGTTTCGGCTGAGGGTCTGATTAGAGCTGTTCTGAATACGCTCAACCTTCCTCTGACTCAGGAATCCACTTATGATCCTACTGATGTTTTTCAGAAGAAGCCATCTAAGCCTGTTGTTTGTTTTCCAACTAATCCTACTCTTGCCCGTCTAGTCTCTGAGGCATGGAAGAATCCTGATAGATCATCCTCTGTCTCTAAAAAGTTTGCTAAGCTGTACCCTTTTCCTGAGACTGAGCTGGCTAAATGGGTGCATCCTCCCAAGGTGGATGCCCCTGTTTCCAGGCTATCCAAGTCTACCGCTTTGGCTGTATCTGATGCCTCTGCCCTGCAGGATTGGACGGATAAGAAACTGGAACTTTCTCTTAAGTCCATTTTTGCCTCTATTGGCACTGCCATGCGTCCAACCTTTGCAGTGGCGTGGGTTAACAGGGCTATCGCGGCCTGGACTGAACGACTGACTGAAGCAGTTCGCCAGGATGCACCAGTGTCTGAACAGTTGCAGCTTCTTGCTAATATTACTGAAGCTCAGAATTATGTTGCTGACGCTGCTTTTGATGCTGTGCGCATGATGGCGAGGGCCTCCACTTCTTCTGTGGTGGCCAAACGCGCCCTTTGGCTGAAACTTTGGTCTGCTGATACAGCCTCTAAGAAAGCCTTGCTTTCCCTGCCCTTCCAGGGGAGTTTGCTTTTTGGGTCTGAACTCAAAGAAATGATCAGTGAGGCTACTGGGGGTAAAAGTACTCTTCTACCATCAGTCTTTAAGAAAACGTTTCCAGCCAAACGCAATCGGTCCTTTCGTTCCTTTCAGACTGAGACACGCTACTCGACCCCGGCGGGTCCTCCCGCTACACGCTCCTCCTCCAAGCCCAAACAGTCCTGGAAGCCCAAAGTTGCCCCCAAGGCCAAGACCTCCAAGACTGCTTCGGCATGACTCGCCGAACCCGGGTCCGCATCCGGCTGTAGGTGGTCGTCTCTGCCTCTTTCGCCGGACTTGGGAGGAGTCAGTGGCGGACCCATGGGTTCTTCAGGTGGTGTCAGAGGGATACAGGATCCCTTTCTCCTCCCTTCCTCCTTTTCGGTTCCATTTTACTCGTCCTTCTCAGGAACCCACAAAAGGGCGTCTGTTCGACGGCGCTATTCAGGATCTCTTGGACAAAGAGGTCCTGGAGGCGGTTCCTCAGGGGGACACAGGTTCAGGATTCTTTTCCAACCTGTTTGTGGTAGCCAAAAAGGACGGAGGGGCTCGTCCCATTTTGGATCTCAAAGATCTCAATGCCTATGTGGTGACTTCCCACTTCCGCCAGGAGTCCCTGCACTCTGTGATTGCAGCAATGTCTCCAGGGGAGTTCCTTGCCTCCCTGGACCTTCAGGATGCTTATCTTCATGTCCCTATTCATCCAGGGAGCAGGCGGTATCTCAGGATTGCCTGCCACAGGGGACACTTACAGTTTACAGCGCTCCCCTTTGGGCTGACCTCAACCCCTCAGGTCTTCCAGAGGGTGTTAGGCTCCTTGATAGCGGTGCTTCATCAGGATGGGATCAGAGTGACCCCCTACATGGACGATCTCCTACTGAAAGTCTCCTCCAGCGGAGCTTCTCCATCAGCAATTACAGAAGTGTATGCACTCTCTGAACCGTCATGGCTGGATCCTGAATCTGGATAAGTCGGACTTGGTTCCATCTCAGCGGCTTCTGTTCCTGGGTCTCCTGTTCGACACTCGCCAATGCATGGTGTTTCTTCCAGAGGATGTGGCTCACCAGATAGCCGTCCGAGTAGCTGGGATTCTGGACATGGACGAGATTCCGGTACCAAAGTTGTCGTCCTTAGTGGGGAAGTTCATTTCCACAATCGAAGCAGTACCATTTGCCATGGCCCACTCCAGGGAACTTCAGAGATTTGTGATCCGGACGTGCAGGAATCATCCAGATCATCTACATCTGGCCGTCTCTCTACCTCCTTATGTCGAGTCGAGTCTGCCCTGGTGGTTGGATCTTTCTCATCTCCTGAAAGGGAGATCATTTCTAGTTCCTCATTGGACCACAGTCACAACGAATGCCAGCCTTCGGGGTTGGGGTGCAGTCTGGGGTCGCTTCAGTGCTCAGGGGAAATGGGGTCTGGAGGAATCCCTTCTCTCCATCAATGTTCTGAAACTTCGAGCTGTCCGGCTTGCCCTGAGGCACTGGGAGTCTCAACTGACCGGTCTTCCGATCAGAGTGGAGTCCGACAACGCCACGGCAGTGGCTTACATCAACAGGCAAGGCGGCACAAGAAGCGGTTCCGCCTGGTGGGAAATCAAGGATATTTTGTCTTGGGCAGAAGATCACGTGCCTGTCATATCTGCAGTTCATATTCTAGGCGTAGACAACGTCTTGGCAGACTTCCTCAGTCGTCACACCGTCGACAGCGGAGAATGGGCTCTTCATCCAGAGGTGTTTCACATGCTCGCCCAGCGGTGGGGAATGCCTGTGTTGGACCTGATGGCTACCAGACACAACAGGGAGGTTCCAGTGTTTTGCTCCCGGTGGAGGGACTCCCTTGCTCTAGCAGTGGATGCCTTGTCAATCCCTTGGGATTTCTCCCTGGCTTACATCTTCCCTCCTCTTCCTCTATTGATCAGAGTTATTCAGAAGTTGAAGCAGGAGCGTTGTCCTGTCGTCTTGATCGCTCCAAACTGGCCCCGCCAGTCCTGGTTTCCGGAGTTGATGGCCTTGTCAGTATCGGATCCGATTTCGCTCCCTGCCCGTCCGGATCTTCTTCTCCAGGGTTATCTGTGGAAGGAGGATGTTCACTCTCTCCATTTGATGGCATGGCGGTTGAATCCTCGATTTTAGCTAAGAAAGGATTTTCTCCTTCTGTGGTGTCGACTATGCTTAGTGCTCGTAAGCCTGTGTCCTCCAAGATCTATCATCGCATATGGTCAACCTTTGTTGCATGGTGCACTGATAAGCAATTGTCACTTGAATTTCATCTTCCCACTGTCCTGGCCTTCTTGCAGGACGGTGTTGATAAGGGGCTCAGTCTGAGTTCCCTCAAAGTTCAGACCTCTGCCTTGTCTGTGTTTTTCCAGGACCGGATTGCTATCCTTCCTGATGTGAAAGTTTTCTTCCAAGGTGTGACTCATGTTCCACCTGCCTTTAAGAGTCCTGCTCCCCAGTGGGATCTCAATTTGGTGCTGGGAGTTCTCCAGCGACCCCCGTTTGAATCCTTGGCTTCCATTCCATTACGTCTCTTGACTTGGAAGATGGCCTTCCTTTTGGCTATTGTCTCAGTTCGCCGGGTAGCAGAGTTACAAGCTCTGTCTTGTAAACCTCCTTACCTGGTGTTCCACAAGGATAAGGCTGTGCTTCGCACTTCCAAGGAATTCTTACCCAAGGTTGTGTCCGAGTTTCACATCAATCAGGAGATTGTGGTTCCCTCTTTCTGCCCTAATCCTTCATCTGACAAGGAACGGGATCTCCATTTGTTGGATGTGGTGCGTTGCCTCAAGTTTTATGTTCATCGCACCAAGTCTATCAGGAAGTCTGACGCTCTATTCGTCATTCCTGAGGGACCTAGGGCAGGGAGACCGGCTGCCAAGGTTACTATTGCATCTTGGATTAAAGCTACCATCCGTGAAGCTTATAAGTTGTGGAATAAGCATGTTCCCTTCAGGGTGACTGCCCATTCCACCAGCTCTATTGGGGCCTCTTGGGCATACAAGAATCAGGCATCTGCTGATCACCTGTGCAGAGCGGCCACTTGGTCCTCTGTGCACACATTTTCTAGGCACTATCGAGTTGATGTACTGGCTTCGGCTGATGCCAGTTTTGGAAGGAAGGTCCTGGAGGCAGTTTTGCCTGTCTAGGTCTTCCGCTCTGTGATCCTTAGTGCTTCCTTGCCTTTGAGCCCGGTTGGCTCTGGTTCCGTGTGCTGTGTTAGTTCAGGGATTGTTTCCCTTGGTTGGTGTCCGTTGACACTTACAGTTTGGGCTATGTAATTAACTGATTTATTGCAGTTCTAGCGACTTGGGCCTTGCGCCTGGTCCTTGCCTTACTTCCCGCCTCTGGATCAGCTCAATGTTTGTACATCCCAGAGTACCAGTGACCTGTATTGGACGACAGTGAAAATAGGATTTTAGTCTTACCTGTTAAATCCTTTTCACTTAGTCCATACAGGTCACTGGTCTCCCACCCTGTCAAGGGACCAGTCTTGGCTCTCCTGTGGCATTCAGTGGGAGACCGTCAGGGCATGCTCACAGGAGTCTTTCTTTTTGCTTACCTGTGGTCAGTTTTTAGGGTCTCAAATCAATCTAAGTGGCTCTGGCCAGAAGGTGGCTTAAGTGAGAGGGGAGGCTCCGCCCCTTGCAAATCATTTGCATAGTTGTTCCTGCCTATTAAAGGGGACTTACGCCTCCCAGAGTACCAGTGACCTGTATGGACTAAGTGAAAAGGATTTAACAGGTAAGACTAAAATCCTATTTTACATGCCATTACATGAAAAGCCCTGTTTGTTATTCTCTACGTATTTTTAACTACTCCCAGGCATATCCTTAATCTAGAGGTTACTTTACTCACTTACAAATACAGGATGAATTGTAGTTCTTGTTCATATAATACATATTTTTCCTTTCTTCACAGTATAGATGGTTGTTATACAGACAGCTGCGCCAAAAGTCTGGTAACATAATGCTACCGCAAAGGTGGCTTATTGATACGGAATGTTATTCTGGTCTGTTTATATGGAAGGCATACATGTGGCAAAATACATGCTGTGGTACTTAATGTTTCTAACCATATGTTCTTTATGTGGCGTTATGTACTGCATGCACACTTCTGTCTGCCACTTTTAAGTCAACAAGGGTCAAGCACATACACAGGTTTTTATTCTGTGTATATTTCCCATTATAAAACAAAAGAAGTGCCAGAGGGTATCCAGTACAATGCACTGTACACTCTATCACCCAGTGGGTTAGTTATAAATAAATGCAAGGTGATATTTGTTACCTTAGTGTTCCTGTTATGTAATGTAAGAGCAGCGCACTACCATCATCCATTGCTTGCCAGCTGGACAGGCTTTATTTACCTTACTCTTGAGAGCCTGTGTTTGTGTGCCTGTATTACATCCACTTGAATAAGAATTCAGTGGAAGATATGCATTTGTACTTAAAATAATTGTGATGCCTGTAGATTAATGAAACCTGCATCACCTCATTCAATTAAACAGAGAACATGCAAGGCACTCCATTTGCCTTGTGAAATGCCTTACAGGTCTTCTGTTTACATGAATCAGCTGATCAGTGGATAGTTCAGCTTGGGACTAGAAACCGCTAATGAGCTGTTTAATGTTAGGACAGAACAGGCAGAGAAACTATTAAAGCAGAACTTTCAGTTCATACTTAGTCACCATGCACTCATTAAACGCATGGCGTCTAGCTTTGAAATAGATGTTTTACCTTTAAAACATAGCCCAGTGTAAAGGAATCCTTCCCATTTGGGGACTAACGGGCAGGTTAGTGAGGTCCTCGCGCTTTCACCCTCAGTCCCTTACGGTAACCACATGGTGCACTGCAGTGCTACTCAATGGAGGCATGGACTGACAGCGTAGGCGCGCAGACAAGATGCCTGCACTGTAGCCTGGGTTCCGGTCTCCAAACAGGAAGGATTCCTTTACACTGGGCTATTTTTTAAAGGTAAGACTTCTATTTCAAAGCTAGTCGCCATGCGTTTAATGAATGCATGGCGACTAAGTATGAACTGAAAGTTCTGCTTTAGATGTAACAGCTTCTAGATCAGCTGCACTTCTGGGTATTGGTGAGAATATATGAAGCTTGTCAATGGATTATTAATTTTATTACCCTTTTAGTGTCACTGGGGTGTGCAGTACATATCCCTGTGGCACTAAAAGGGTTAATGGGATAGTTTTATCTTTATTTTATTTTGTAGTCCATTAAAAAAAAAAACATGAAGAACGATATAAGTCTCATCTCTCAAACCTTTATGGTTTGAGAGATATTCAGAAGCAAAGTTCACCCCTACAAAAGTTAGGCTTATTATGTAGAGTTAATATAGATAATGCTGAAAATGTTATTGATTTAAAAAAAAACACGATATTTGGGTTAAAACGATAGCTTATAGAGTTCACTGCACCCTACTTCCGCATACACGTCTGTTGCTGCACTTCTTCTGCTCCCTCCAACTACCCAGGCTCCTCTGATGATGGAGGCTGTCTGTCTATAAGCTGGAGCGATCTCATTGGCTAAATATCGATCTCTGCCAGTGAGATCGCTCCAGCTTACAGACAGTAGCCTCCTTCAGCAGAGGAGACTGGGTAGTGGGAAGGGAGCAGGGGCAGTGCGGCAATCTGCGGCAACAGAAGTGTATGCTAGAAGTAGGGTGCAGGGCACTCTATAAGCTATCGTTTTAACCCAAAAAGCGGTTTAAAAAAAAAAATCAATAATGTTTTCAGCATTATCTACATATACTCTACATAATAAGCCTAACATATAGAGGTGATAGATCCTCTTTAAAAAGTGTAAGGTAGTCTTTAAATTACTATAGATACCAGTTTGCATGAGACTTTGTTTTTGATGGCTATATTCTAGTTAAAGGAACACTATTTAAGTGTATGAAACCCAACTTCACTTTTAGATGCTAGTCTGCTTTCCAAGACCTCATGTGTAAAAAAGCTCTGTTATTTGAGGCCTACAGTCTAGTCTTAAATATGCCCTGTTTAGGTACCATTCATACTCTGAGACAGTAGTAGCTCATTATAACCTAAGGTTCGATCGTTCCTTATAGTGTGTACTAACGCTGTCCACCATTGGCAATGTTCACATCGCTCTTGTTTCTCTGAAATTATATCATAATGTTTCCCCCTCCCACCCCTTTTACATCTGTCAATCTTATATCTTCAGAGCTGAAAGCCGGTCTGGACAGATTGCAACCAGGGACAATCTTCTGTCATAAGGAAAAGCTTGCCCTCCTTCATCAGGCAGAGCAGAATTTCCCTTATACTGATGGACAGAAGATTGCCCCTCATTGAGAACTGTCCGGTCGAGTGACCAGATTTCAGATCTGAGGGCAGTCTGCTTAAAAGGGCAGAAACAGGAACCTTTAGAATATCATTTTATAGAAACTTGATTGATATAAACATTGCTAACAGTGGAGGGAGTTAGTAAACACTATAAGGAAAGATCGAACCTTAGGTTAGAATGAGCCATTGCTATCTCTAACCTTTTTAGCATAACAGCCTTGATACAGTTTTCAGAAGTGTGTGCAGTATTTGCAAACTGTAAGAGATAATCAATCTATCTGAATAAAACAGTGAGTACTACTAATGTTAGCACATTAGCTGTCTTTTTTAGGACCCTTTCACTCTGGCCATATCAGAGCAGCATGATGTCGCCTGTGCAGAAATTAAACCCTGTGTCCTAAGCTGCTCATGTGTTTTACTATCAAATTTTGTAAATGCACTATGATGCAATATGTTGCCCTGTAACTTATTGAAATGGGACTTTTAATCCCTTGCATGCATGAGTCGCACCTTACGTGACATTTTCAGCATTTGCCTGGCTTAATTTGTTTCTGGAGGATATGAGTTATTTTATTGATGAGGTCATTTACTTTGCAGTTAGTGATGTCATTGTCAGTGATATCATTGATGTCATCAGTAATGCTATTGATGCAACTGATATGTCAAGTATGATGGCATTGGCAAAAAACACCAACCATCATTGACCTCTCTTAATAATAATCCTCCACTTACATTACTCTGGAAATGGAAATACAAATAATTTAAAGTAGTAGTCTGTTTTTGCAGTGTGGGGTTAAACTAAGCTTTCTCTTTAAAGTTATGTTTACCTAATGATGTGGGCACAATATATAATTCATGAACTCGTTACATGTTTCAACAGAGCCTGTTATCAACAACTATTACTGATAGTGTACGTGTGTGCGTTTTGTGTTTATGAATATTATTCAAGATTTAATTTCCTGAATCATATTTCCTGAATAGAAAAACTGAACTCTGACATTTCCTTTTCTTAGAGAGCACTGTGACTCAGATAAATAAAACATCTGTTTGAGGCTGAGGTACTAAGTACAAGTGGTGCAATTTCTGACATAAACCACTTACACAATGAAATGCCCCAAATTGACTTAGATTTTATAAGGAGCTCTTAAACTCTGTGATACACTGGAAACTTCTCAATCATTTAAAGGGATAGTAATACTTTGTTTTATCTTTATTTTATTTTGTAGGCATTAAAAAACACATGAAGAACAATATGTCTTATCTCTCAAACCTTTATGGTTTAAGAGATATTCACAAGAAAAGTATCCCCCCCCCCCCCCCGTTCAGCCAGATCAGAAGGGAGGTGCCCAGGTAGACTGCAGAGAGGGACAATCTTCAATTAAGATAAGGGAAAAAGCTTAAAAAAGTGTCAAGGGGGGCAGGGCTTTCATTGTTTTAATACAAAGAAGATTGTCCCCTGCTGTTATCTGTCTGGTCTTACAACCAGATTCTCATCTGAGAAGAGATGGCTTACACTAGGAAAAAGGGACGGGAGGGGGAAACTTTGCTTGTGAATATCTCTTAAACCATAAAGGTTTGAGAGATAAGACTTATATCATTCTTCATGTTTTTTTAATGCCTACAAAATAAAATAAAGTTAAAAAAAGTATTTTTATTTGTCCCTGTGGTACACTTGGTTACTACAGTGTTCCTTCAGTCTACACTGATGTTTTATCTGCCAAGAGATTAGAACACCC
The DNA here is from genome assembly GCA_037306005.1 of Rhinophrynus dorsalis. Taxonomy (NCBI): domain Eukaryota; kingdom Metazoa; phylum Chordata; class Amphibia; order Anura; family Rhinophrynidae; genus Rhinophrynus; species Rhinophrynus dorsalis. The sequence continues at coordinate 217,807,321 of CM074718.1, read as the reverse complement.
TTTTCTCTGTCGTTCAATACAGGTTACTGGTAACTTTGGGTAGGCGATCCACCCCTTTAATTGTAGGCAGGAACAATTCTAGACTTACATGCAGGGTGTAGAACCTACCTTCCCTCCTTGGCTGCAGCTAGTCAACCAGCTCCAGAAAGATTTGTTCCTTGGTGAAGATAACACAGGCAAGAGAACAGTTCTGCTATAGCTTTAGAAGTTTTTTATTTTTCTGTTAGAAATGGAATACCACCATTAGGCAGATTACCATAACTGACAATGCCCTTAGATGTGGCTAGCTCAGTGACCAGGTGCTTTTTGTGGACTTTAAGCCCTGGGGAGAAAACCTTGGCTACAAGTTCTTTCGTCAGGAATTGCCCACAGAGGCTTCTTCTTGATACATGGTAATCTGAAGACAGAAGATCTGCAGGAAAGGTGAGCAACCCTTTGAGTGCTGCAGGTCCACATGTCCCACAGTGCCCCTCCACACAGGGTTTTACCTTTGGAGTTCCTATTGCACACTCCTGCACTCATTGGGTCCATCTGTATGTATGTTGGGTGTTTTGGAGCAGGTTTATGTTGTACTTTAACCCTTTAGCTGCTAGTTTTGCATTCATTTGTGGGTTTTTCTAACACTTCCTACTGGTTCTGTGTTTTTTGGGTATACTAACATGTTCTATTGATGTTTCATGTCTTTTAGTTTTACACTTTCAATTTTGTAAAATTTGAGTTCCAAGACGTGCTTAACCGCATACGCGCCATTGCTCCATTTGCTCCTATGGGACTGTACAGTTTGGGACATATCTCTGCAACCGTTTCACCTAGCAACTCCAGAGATGGCTCATTTTACTTGTCTGCCCTTGCTCTATCATCCTGTTCATGTTTCTAGTGTGTTGGGTGGGCTCAGGGGGCTTTGGGCACTGTTTGGGATACTTTTCTGGAAAACTACATTTCCCACGAGCACTTGCTTCGCTTACTCGTTTCTGATTGGCTCCCGCTTCGGGAGCCATTTTGTGCTCTTTCCAGAATGAGTATCCTACGTAGGGCTTGGACTCTCCTTCTGTTCTCTGCTTATTAACCCTTCGCCTGCCAGATAAGTCTATATTAGCGATTTCTGGGGTGAAACTTTAATCATACACCCTGTAATTGTGTGATTTCTTATACTGTAAGGTTATTGACACTGTGAGAATGTCTATACCGTTGGAGCTTGGGGCCAGACCTAAGACTAAGGATGCTGGGTTCTCTGTATCCCCTATTGCTCATTGCTCTTCCTTTATGTCCAGCATGTTGTGATGTCCCTGAGAGTCTCTCAGGGACCTCCAGCCATGCATTAGAGCCAGTTTGGGTGCAAGAGTTCAAGCTGCTACTAGGGACCTTAGGTCCACTTTGCAACTCTTTCCATCCCAGTTACAGGGGGTCTTTCATTCTTGGCAGACACCCTCCTTCGTCAGGTCTTCCCTGCCAAAGCCTCAGGGTGTACCTGACATGTCAGATTCCTCTGAAAACGAACTGCTGGTGGATTCAGATGTTGAGGAATGTTCTGTGGTGGGCTCCTCTCAGTTTTTTGGGGATCCTTTTGAGGCTGACCCTGAACCCTCGGCTGAGGGCCTGATCAGGGCTGTTTTAAATACCCTAAACATTCCCTTAGTGCAGGAGGTTCCTGCTGATCCTTATGATGTCTTTCAGGAGCCTTACTTGCTTTCCACCTAACCCCACTCTTCACCGCCTTGTGTCCGAAGAGTGGACGTCTGCAGACAGGAAACATTCTGTTTCCAAGAAATTTGCCAAGCTTTATCCCTTTTCTGAGGCAGCGCTTGCTCAGTGGGTTCATCCTCCTAAAGTGGATGCTCCTATCTCCAGGCTATCCAAGTCTGGAGGCTATCCAAGCCTGGTGGCTCAACCTCTCCAATCTGCTGAAGGGCAAGTCCTTCCTAGTTTCCTTCTGGACAACGGTGATGATGGATGCCAGCCTCTCCGGATGGGGAGTGTTCCTGGGTCACCTGAGTGCACAAGGTCGGTGGTCTCCAGAAGAATATTTCCTTCCCATCAACGTGTTGGAGCTTCGGGCGATATTCCATGACCTTCGTCATTGGACTCCCCAGCTGAAAGAATGCCCAGTCCGGGTAGAGTCTGATAACGCCACAGTCGGGGCTTATATCAACAAGCAGGGTGGAGCAAGAAGTCTCGCCTCTTGGTTAGAGGTCAAGGCTATTTTGTCCTGGGCAGAAGAACACGTTCCTTCCATATCTGCAGTACACATTCCTGGTGTAGACAACGTCATGGCGGACTTCCTCAGTCGTCGCACAGTGGGCAGCGGAGAGTGGGAGCTGCACCCAGAGATGTTCACCCGAAATGGGGTCTTCTTTACATCGATCTGATGATGACAAGGCACAACAGGAAGGTTCAGAGGTTCTGCTCTCGATGGAGGGACTCTCTAGCTCTGACGGTGGATGCAATGTCCATTCCTTGGTTATTCCCTCTGGCCTACATCTTTCCTCCCCTCCCAATGTTGTACAGGGTGTTACAGAAATTACAACTGGAGCATTGTCCAGTCATTCTGATTGCTCCGTACTGGCTTCATCAAGCTTGGTTTCCGGAGCTTCTGGATCTGTCAGTGGCTGAGCCATTCCAGCTCCCTTGCCATCCGGATCTTCTTCTACAGGGTTACCTGTGGAAGCAGGATGTTCATCGGCTAGCGCCTGGTCCTTGCATTACTTCCCGCCTCTGGGAAACTCAATGGTTGAACATCCCAAAGTTACCAGTAACTGGTATTGGACGACAGAGAAAAGAGGATTTTAGTCTTACCTGTTAAATCCTTTTCTCTTAGTCCATACAGCTTACTGGTCTCCCACCTTGTCAAGGGACCATGCTTGGCTCTCCTGTGGCAGACCGTGGGGGTTCTTCGGGGTCATGCTCACAGGTGTCCCCTTTCGCTTCCACTATCTAGTCAAAAGTTAGTGTCTCAAATCTTTCTGGAGCTGGTTGGCTAGCTACAGCCAAGGTAGGCTCCACCCCCTGCATACAATTCTAAAATTGTTCCTGCCTACAATTAAAGGGGCAGATCACCTTCCCAAAGTTACCAGTAACCTGTATGGACTAAAAGAAGAGGATTTACTAAAATCCTCTTTTTTTCATTGAATACATTTGTGTGTGTGTATATATATAATGAGAGAGAGATATGTATAATAAGTATCTCCAGCCTTCTCATTAAAGAGTTGGCTGGGGGCAGGTTATTTGGGAAGGAGGGAGAAGCCCCCTTCCCAGATCACTGCAGGGCCATGCCCATCCATTTCTCCGCACTGTGTCTTCTTCCCTACACCCCCTCTACACACACAAACAGCTCCCTGTGTCCTCAGTCTCCCACTCTCACATCTCCTTACCTGCTCCCCAGTCTCCAAACACCTACTGCAAAAGTGTCCCTCACTCATTCCCCTGCCTCGTCACTCCAGCAAATGCTCATTAGTATGTTTCTCTGTAGACTTAGACAAAGCACAGTGGAAAACAGTTACCCTATCTGCTGATTTCAGGTCTCCACACAAGAGGTTTCTGATTTCTGCTCTCCACACAGGGTGTTGCTGTGTGTGTGTGTGAGCTGGGCGGAGAGTTTTGCTTCTGCCAGTAATCTCTGTCACTTCAGATGAAGAAGCTGGAAGTAACTATTTTTATTGGCAGACACTGTAACAAAAACACACTTTGTGTACAGCTCAAGGCAGCAGGAGGAAAGTATGCTGGTGGGCATGGGTTTACCAGTGGAAGGATGCCAGCTTGTTCATGCTGAAAATAGAGGACTCCAGGGTATCGTACTACTGGGCTGAGGGCTGTAAGTAAGGCTTTACCCGTGGTTCTCCATCAGCCCTCTTCTCATTGCTCAGTGCCCCCAAGCTTCTCACTCACTCCCCTTCTGGCTCACCTCAGTACCTCTCACTAGTCCACCTTCTCATGACTCACCAATCCCCCCTTTTTTTTGGCTGACCATTCATGCTTCTTTACTCCTTTCTTTTGGTTCACTCCCAAGCCTTCCTCTCATCCCCCATCTCATGGCTTATCCACTCTTCTCATGGCTCACTAACTCTTCTAGGACTTGCACCCCCTTCTCACATTGCCTCCCTTTCTCATGGCTCACCCTCGCCCCCTTCTTTCTCATGGTTCCAACCTTCCTTTCTCATGACTCTTCCCCCCACCTACTCTGTCCCAGTTCTCATAGCTCAAGAACACCCCACCCCCTTTTCTTATGGCTCACCATCTCATTGTCTCTTTTTCTCGTGGCTTAACCTCAGGGCACCCCATTTCTCATGACTTCCCTCACACACACACACACACACACACACATTCCTCACTCCACCTTTCACATGGCTCATTGTATGTGTGTATCTGTGTCTCCTTTCTCATGGCTCATTGTTTGTGTGTATCTTTTGTCTCCTTTCTCATGGCTCACCTCCCTATGACTCATTGTGTGCACTTGTGTGTGTGTGTGCTTGTTTCTGTGTGTTTGTATGTGTGCGCGTCTGTGTCTGGATGTGTGTCTGTGCATGTCTATGTGTGTGGCTAAATATATAAATCAGAGCATATGGAGAGAGATGGGAGGATAGGATGGACAGAGAGAGGGGAAAGAGGAGTAGAGCTAATTGGTAGAAAGATGGAGAGGGATAGACTGAGAGCAAAAAGAGAGTGAAGAAATCGTAATCTCCTCACCTCCTCCATGGAGTGGTTGCTTCCTTGAGGTACTCTTGCTCCTCAAAATGCCTTAACCCCTTATATGCTAGCCAGCAATGTATTACAAAGCAGTGTGTTCAAGACATCTCTAGCAGGCAAGGGGATAATGTAGAATCCCTTTGAAAATGTAACCTCAAATTCTCTGTCTGACTCTCTGTCTCCGACTGAGAGCATGCCCTGTGCTGGAGTGTTTATCTCCTTTGTATTCCACTGCTATCTGAGCTGATTTCCTGCATGTTCATTTGAGGGGAGGTATCATTCTTATTAAGGGATTCTGTATGAACAGCCTCTCCATGCTTTTCCATCTATCCCACTCGGTCAGCGAAGCTGCTCTGACTGGCTGACCTGGGGATGGACTTTGTCATCTGCTGCCTTCAAGGAAGGATTTTCCTGAGACCTCTCTAGCACTCTCAGCCTACAGTTCACAAGTAGCCCCAATAAAATAGTTCTTTAGTAAGGACTATGTTTTGTTCATTGCATTGTTTTTGTTTTTTTTGGGGGGTGCTTTTTAAGTATCAGGGCCAGAGTGGCCTTTCCCTGTATTAGGGTGTTCTGGGGAGAGAGAGGTCTGTTTGAAGGGTGATTTCTGTCTTATCACACAGTGCAAGGTGATTGTGATGTGGTCTGTCTGACAGTGTACATTCCATTAGCTAATTCTGTTTGATCAGTCAGAATCAACTGTTGAAATATAGCACAGCATATCACATTTACTTTTTGCTGTGTGCATTTCAGTTTAATGCATTTGGTGACTTCAGTAGGAATCCGTTTACTACTCTAGGGTACTCATTCCCATTCCTTTGTGACCTGTTCAGCTCAGTAAGGGTAATATTTTTAATTTTAACTCACTGCCTGTGATAATGCTGCTGTAGGGTCGGTTTCAAAACTCCTTTAGTATCATCTTGCTGACACTGTCCTGCTTTCTTCACTGCCGCTCTCACTCAGACAGCCATACCATGTGTTTGATTAAGCATTCAACATTAAACTTAAAAACTGTAAACTATTACCTTACGTTAGCTGCAGTAAACACACCTGTTAAAGCAGATCTGTGCCATCGTGAGTAAGATCCCTCAAAAGCCCACTTTACCCATGAAAAACGTAATTAAAGTGGAAATACGGACTATGTGCCTAGCGCTTTGCTGCTAGTCCAATGAGCTATCAAGGAACCAGAAATGAGTCTGCTTACTTGGAAATTCACTAACTTGTCACTGAGCAGAAACTCATGTCCCAGCCTTCTCGTCGGTCCACATCCCAGGTGTGGAAACGTGGTCTTGGTCTTTTTAAATCTACAACATCTAGATCCCAGAAATTGGGAACTCATAGTGTGTTCAACCAGACTGTCCACTTCTGAGGTCTTTCATCAGTAGATTTCATGGCATTCTGCGAGAAACAGAAAGTTCCTCCATCCTGCATCAAGAAGGATCATATAGGGTTTGCAGCTGAAGTGATGTCCATTCTATGGGATGCCTATCTTGCAAATGTGATTCCACAGTTTCCCCTAAATCACATTTGCTGAGGAATATCAAGATAGAGAAGGCTCAAGTCTGTTTGATCACCCCCTTCTGGCCCTGTTGGATTTAGTTCTCGGATCTTCTCAGTCTGTTCATTTGCAAAGCCATTTTGCCTCTCTAAGGTTGGATCTACTGACCCAGGGTCCACTTTGTTACCTTCAGGGAGATGACTGTCTTTGACAGCATGGCTGTTGAAGCCAACATCTTGAAGTAGAGTTTCTCTGATGCTGTCATCTCTACTATGGTTCAGACTAGAAGTCTATTTCCTCCAAAGCCTATCATAGAGCTGGTCTCTTTTTTACCAGTGATGTGTTGATCGAGACTTGTCCCCACAGTTCTGTTAAAGTTCAAATCTGAACCCTCTCTGTTATTTGTCGGAAGCTAATTGCTTTTCTTCCTGACACCAAGACCTTTGTTTAGGGGGTGGCTCAAGCCTACCCTACCTTCAGGGATCTTGAACCTAATGTTAGGAGTTCTCCAGTAGCCTTCATTTGAGACACTTTAATCTGTTTCTTTGCTTCTCCTGGTGCTTAAGATGGCCTTTCTGTTGGCCATTGTTTGCAGAGTGGCCGAACTGCAAGCTCTGTCTTACAAAGCCCCTTTCCTGGTTTTGCACAGGTTTTTTGCCTAAGGTTGTTTAAAATCTTCACACCAACCAGTATATTGTCCTTCCTTCGTTTTGCCCTGGTCCTTCTAACAAGCAGGAGATCCATCTGCTGGAAGTGGTACATTGTAGTAAGTATTGTATCCATAGCATCCATCATACTACATCCATAGCCTTTCAAGAAATCGGACTCTCTTTTTGTCATACCTGAAGGACCCCGAGTGATCCAGGCTTGCTTCCAAATTAACCATTGCTTCTTGGATCAAGGCCACTATCCAACAGGCATATGTGATAAGAAAGAAACCTGTTCCTTCTCGAGTCACGACACTCTCCACCAGATCCGGGGGCGCCTCCCGGACCTAGAAGGACCAGGCCTCTGCCGAACAACTGTATAAGGTGGCAACGTGGTCAAGCACACCATCACCAAACACTACCGTGTCAATGTCTTGGCCTTAGCTGATGCTTGCTTTTGCTGGGACGTCCTTGAGGTGGTTGTGCCTGTGTAAAGACTATTCTCTTCTCTTTCTTTATGTAGAGTTCTGAATAATAATAATCTTTATTTATATAGCGCCAACTTATTCTGCAGTGCTTTACAATAGGGATAGACATACAGAGATATTAAATAGTACAAATCATATGTGGAGAACAGAAGGATCAGAGGGCCCTGCTCGTGAGAGCATACAGTCTAGAGGAAGGTGGGTAGGATACAGAAGGTGTAAGTGCTGTTGTAACACCTTGTCCGTTGTGTACGACACAACTCCAGAATTGACGGGCAAAGAGACAGGGCAAGGGCGTGGTGAAATATTCTCCAGTGTCGTAAAGAGGAAAAGAAAATTTGTCTTTCAAAAAAATGTCTTTCAAAAGACAAAATTTGTACGTTAAGAAAGAAGTGGAGGGAATGGGAAGTTCTGAATGTGAGAATTTTTGTCTTTAGTGAAGACATTTTTGTCATGAGTTAAGACCTTTTTTAAGGCATTTTTGTCATGAGTTAAGACATTTTTTGTTGTTGTTACATACGACAGTTTCAGTCAGGACAAATGACATATTTCCAATCACAACCGACACTCTGAAAATATTAATGATCCCAACAACACTGTACTTTGAAAAGTCGTTACAAATGACAAAAGCTATTTCGCTACTTCTTTGAACATATGGCCCTAAATGTACCACTACATGAAACCCCATCCTTTGTAGGAGTATCATGGTCTTTCCTCCAGCTCACAAGCATCAAGTGTGTACATATCCCAGGGAAACATACTTTAAGAAATATCTATTATAATGTTCCCCCTTGTAAACATCCCACAATTCTCATCCATCATAAAAAAGCATGGTACCATCAAAAACATACCAAAGGGGAGTGTAAATATAGAAAAGCTTAGTCCCTGGAAGGAAAATTGCCAAGTTTATATATCAAAATCCTAAGCAGAGGACAGAAATAATATTTATTATGAAGGTGCAAATTAACAACAATCATATGTATGCAAGATGAGGTAGATTTAATAAGCAGTGAATAAAGGATAGCAGCAGTTGCAAAGTAAATGTGGATAAAACAAATTTCAAATATTTGCAATGAGAATCATTTTGGGAGTGTTAGTCCATTGAGGGCTAATTGATATGACTTGTGCAACTTCCCAAACTTGTCAGAATCATCCTCGTCCTATATCGTTGTATCTCCTTGATGTTATTGATGTCACTCCACATCCGACAAACTAGCTTACTCTCCATTCCAATACCCAGCGCTGCTGCAACTATACTTCTTACACCATGCAGTCCCTATGTCCTCATAGGATCTCATTTACATGAGCAGTCCTTTTAATATCACAGAGTTGAGAAATAAGTGTTTGTTATAGTTGTGAAATAACATTATAATTCATGTTTGAGGGATAGTAATCAAAACTGTTTTTGTTTTGTTTTATAATAAATTTCTCTTTTAGCAAAAAAAAAAAAAAAAAAAAAATATATATATATATATATATATATATATATATATATATATATATATATATATATATATATTAAAGATTTGCTTTAATTAAGATCTTATACTTTAATGGTATCTCATCATGGAATAAAGATTAGAAATTCTTATTCTATAGCCAGCGATATAATGTTTAGAAAAACTTAGTAAATGAGCTGCAATTTTTCATTGACTAGGGACTCAGTCCGGTGGAACTTCTATATAGGTGATTTAGTTTAATCTTGCTATCTAGTCAATGGGACTGAGTGCTCTGCTTGGACTAAACCATCAGAAATTCTTAGCTTTACCTTTCTCAATCTGTGGATTGGTGTCTCAAGAGATCTAAAAAAAATATACAAATAAATAATAACTAATGGAACTCAGGGCTTCTTCTGAACCACTAAAAGACCAGAATTGTATGCTTTCCCCATTTGAACACAGGTGAGTGAATCAAAGGCTCAGTCGATTTGTGCTCAAGCAGGGAAAACCTAAGGACCTGCCCTATTGAAAAAGTTGTTTTAGTTGAATAAAGCAATTTAAATGCCTTGGGCCATGTTCTAATATAACACTGTAAGAAAATGCTGTAAAATATTTATGATTAACCTGCTGAACTGAAGGTAACTTACTTCCCAATTATTCCATTTACCTTTGGTAAATCAAATAAATGAATTACTAAACAATCATTAATTTTACTGATATATTTGTAATGCTAATTTAAAAAGACATCAACATTTAAAAATGTATAGTGTGTGCTTTCTGAAAATGAAACCTACAGTAATCAGTTATAAAAAAATGAACTTTTGTAGAAAAATCCGATCAAATTGAATATCTTTGAATAGTAATTTAAACTGCCTTCCTGACTAGGGATTTAAATAATGATTGTAATCAGTTTGATTTAAATCAAATCCACCCTGTAGTGAGCATTTATCGTTCTAACATTTAAGTCTGTTTGCAAAAAGATTGGTGTGACCTTGCTTTGATGAGGAGTAGAACAGTAAACTTGTTTTGAGCAGAATTGTACCTTATACTTTAATAAGTTGATAATTCTCTCTTTTAACCACAGTGATGTTCAGAACACTCTTGTATCTATCCATTTTTCCGCCCAGGCTATTGATATAGCATACTGTATACAATTAAGTAGAGGGTGGTAATGGAATGTTTCATTTAATTTAATGTGCCTTTTTGTTTGTTTCCAGATGAGGGCAGGAGTGCAGTTGATCAAGCGGGTGGTGCACAAATTGTAGTTGACCATTTACGGTCAATATGCAGTTTAACAGATCCAGAAAATACGAAGCTCATGACTGTCTTTTGTGGCATGCTGATGAACTATAGCAATGAGAATGGTAAACTAACTGCTTTATGTTTGCCCAGAAAAGCACGTACTCTAGAAGCAGCTCAGTCAATGAAATGTGTGAAATAATCATCATTAGTCTCTTTATTACAAATTATATCTTGTTTATTGGGAAATAAAATAACCGACATGGAAAAATGATATATTATATTATGAGTTTCCTATCGGTCTCACTTTGACATATAACATAAAATAGATAATTAGATGTTTTTTCATTTTGGGTTTATAATAACTAGCAAAATGTGTAGATGGAAGTGTTAAATTTAAAAAAACAAAAATCCTCTGTGTTGACATTTTTTAAATAATTATCTTCCTATGCTTTTAAATTCAAGTGCCAAAATTTCTCTGGCAGATGGATGTGCACTGAGTCTTGGAAACAGTCTTTTGTAGGCCCCTGCTGTTATGTAGGGGATTTCATTTAGTTATGCAAATCTTGTTCATGTTATGTAGTTGAATCACCAACTACATTTCGTGTTTATGTTTAAAGTTGAAGAGCTACATTACACAGAATCATATACTTATATGGTAGACGGTCACTAGACTTTTACTTTCGAAAAATGTGAGATAGCATTGTGATTTAGAATTAAAAGGGGATTACAATATTATGAGATCACAGTGAAACATTCGTTATTCATTTTTGAGAAGCACTTTACTGTCCAAAAGGGGAGTTAATATGGCAGCCTCGCTGTCTTCTGCTTCTTTGTATAAGGGTTTGTTAGATTCATTTGCTGACTCATTTGCCATGAACATTTTTATGGCATTAATTTGCTTAATTTAATTAATTCTGTGTAGCAATTTGTTTGTGTTAATTAATTAATACAGACATGAGACAAAATACTTGAAGTGGAACTATCAACATCATAACATTGCCCCTCAATCCATTACTTATATAACGATAGGCAAAGCCATACTTCTATTATGCTGAAAAAGTCAGAGTTACTGAAGAAAAATAACTTCTTCAACAGGCATCTGTTGCACAGAGCTTACAATAGAAGCTCTGGTCACCTGCGCCTTCAGTAACTTAAGGTACCAAGGATGTCACTTACAATCCGGGCAGTGAACGTGACAGAAGCGCAGAATCAAGGGTACCTTTCCTCCAAGATGTCTGTGCTCCTGTCCAATGGTGGCTGCAGAAGAATTTGTTTTTCTTCAATAACACAGACTTATTCAGCATAATAGAAGTATGCCTTTGCCTATCGCTATTGTATATTGTATCGCTCTGGCACTCAAAGGGTTAAGCAGCCGCTACCTCAATGCTCCATGCGGTGCAGTCTTGCGTCGCCTCACTCACTCAATGCGGTCATGTGCAGTAGAGACTGCCTGAACGCGTGCAGTCTCTACTGTGCATGACGGCTTCTGACAAACATCCTAGCGAATTATTATATAGGACTGATAGGGAGGCAGTGTTATGATGACAGTCTGCTACAAGACAGAATTTCAACAACTTGGTACCTCATCACATTTTTCATCTTTTTTATTCAGTTAGTTGATGTAATTGTTAGTTGTCCATTAAGGCAAAAGTCTAAATAAAATCCGTTAAAACCTAGAATGGTGCATACTTACACATATAAGGAATCTCATAATTAAAAAGTTATAATTACTATTAATAATCATTTACCATATTTAAATGGTCAATGACAGTGTGTATTGGTTCTGTCTTTATGAATTGTTTTGGTTGTTTTAATTGTCAGAGTTTTTTTTGTGAATCAGATGGCAAACAGCCATTTTAATATCCACTGGAGAGCTCCCTCACTGGACTCTCACGAAGACCCTGAACTGAAAGTCTGAAGTTTTGCAGTTAGTCTTGTTGTGCAGTACATGCAGTCCTCATACAACCTTTGTGTCTGGCTTGAAATTCTGACATAGAGGGTCTGTGGAGGCTGTATGCACAACATCCAACGTTTGTGAGAGCCACATACTTCCAAGTTGTGTCCCAGACCCTGTGGAAGAGGGGACATAAAAAAAATAACTTGGCTGATGGGAGCCATTTTGGGGCTGCACATTGTAGCCTGGGGTTTTTATGAAGCTCAAATTAGGAAATTGAATTTTATAGTAAATTAGTGAAAGAGGTTTCTCTTACCCCTTTTCCTTCTGTAGAGGCAGTTTGTCGCTTTGCAGTTTGCTCTCTCCTGTATATGACTCAGCTGTGGTATGTTTAATTTGTGATGGTAACAAGCTTCTTTCTTTCTTGTTGAGCATGGCCACATAGAGTCTGCTCTAGAGATTTATAGGGCAGCTGTCATGTAGATAGTGCGACTTCAGTAGATTTACTTCCCTGCAAGCAGACCTGCAGGTGAATCCAGGAATGTCTTGTGAATCCTGGAGAAGAAACAGGAGAACAAAAGTTGTCCTACGTGAGACCCCCAGTGCACCCCCATTGCTCTTGCAGGAAGAGGCTAAACTAAAGTATCCTGTTCTGTGCACTGCAGACACTTCGCATTAGGCTTGAAGACTGGACTCCGCTATGGAAACTGTCCACCCAACCCAGGAGTTTGTTGCTGAGAGCCACTTACATCTTGGTTGCATTCCAGCAGAGGCGGTACGTTTTGTAACCCTCTGAATGGCTGTTTGGAGTCCTTTTGGGTTTGCACAGTGCCGCTTTCGGTTTTTCATGTAGTCTTCTCCAAAAAGAGCAGCCTTAGTAAAATGTGATAACTGCCCTTTAAAGGGAAAATATATATAAAAATATGATGCCTAGCATGCACTGCCATGTGCCTTAGTATATAAACAAATCAGACAGAATTGTATAATGACAATAAGTACTTTATTTCAGTGAGCAGCTATCTATGCAGTGTAACGTTTCAGTTAAACAGCTTAAACATCCAGATCTCTGAGGACAACCTGTGTGTTCAAGCTTAGAAGACAAATAACTTTCTCTGTCGTCCAATACAGATTACTGGTAACTTTGGGTAGGTGATCCACCCCTTTAGTAGTCAAGAACAATTATAGAAGTGAATGCATGGGGTGGAGCCTACCTTCCCTTCTTGGCTGCAGCTAGCCAATCAGCTGCAGTAAGATGTGTGGTGAAAACACAGGCAAGAGAACAGTTCTGCTATAGTTGTAGCTAATTTTTTTATTTTTCTGTTAGATATGGAATACCACCATTAGACGGATTACCATGAATGACAAATGCTAGCTCAGTATCCAGGTACTTTTTGTGGACCTTAACCCCTGGTGGGGAAATCTTGGATTCAAGTCCTCAGGAGTTGCCCACTGAGGCTTCTTCTTAAAACATGGTAATCTAAAGACAGAAGATCTGCGGGAAAGGTGAGCAACCCTTTGAGCGCTGCAGGTCCACATATCCCACAGTGCCCCTCTGCACAGGGGTTTTCCTTTGGAGTTCCTTTTACACACTCCTTCACTCACTGGGTTTATCTGTATGTCTGTTGTTTGTTTTGGAGCGAGTTTCTGTGGTAACTTAACCCTTTAGCTGCTGGTTTTGCACTTTCCCTACTGGGTTCAGTGTTTTTTTGGGTCTGCTAACATGTTCTAGTGATGTTTCATGTAATTTTAATTCACAGTTTCAACTTTGCAAAATTTGTGTTGCCCGCTTTTACTGCATAGACGCCATTGGTCCATTCACTTCTATGGGACTGTACAGTTTGGGACATATCTCTGCAACAGCTCAACGTAGCGACTTCAGAGATGGCTCTTTTTAATTGTCTGCCCGTGCTCTGTCATCCGGTTAACGTTTTATGCATGTTGGGGGCTTTAGGCACTGTTAGGGTACTTTTTCTGGGAAAACTACATTTCCCATGAGTGCTTGCTTAGCGGACTCATTTCTGATTGGCTCCTGCCGCGGCAGCTATTTTGTGCCTTTTCCTGAACGAGTATCCTACTCAGGGCTTGGACTCTCCTCCTCTCCCCTGCAGATTAACCCTTTGCCTGTCAGATAAGTGAATTTTAGCGATTTCTGGGGTGAAATTTTAATCTTACACACTGTATTTGGGTGATTCCTTATACTTTAAACATTTTGACACTGTGAGAATGTCTAATCTGTTGGAGCTTGGGGCCAGACCTAAGACTTAGGACGCTGGTGTCTCTGTGTCCCCTATTGCGCATTGCTTCTCATGTCATTCAAGGTTACTTAGAGAATTCTCAGGTCATTTATGCTCAGCATGTTTTGTTGTCCCTGACTCTCCCTCAGGGACCACCAGCCATGCAATAGAGGCAGTTTGGGTTCAAGAGTTAAAGGCTGCTACCAGAGACCTCTGGTCTACATTCCAACTGTTTCCATCCCAGTTACAGGGGGTCTTCCACTCCTGGCAGACCCCCACTTCTGTCAGAGCTTCCCTGCCAAAACCGCAAGGAGTACCTGATGTCTCAGATTCCTCTGAGGAAGAACTGTTGGTGGATTCCGACATTGAGGAATGTTCTGCTGTGGGCTCCTCTCAGTTTTTTGGGGACCCCTTTGAGGCTGACCCTGATCAGGGCTGTCTTAACCACCCTAAACATTCCCTTAGTTCAAGAGGTTTCTTCGGATTCCTCTGATGTATTTCAGCAGCCTAAGAGGCCCCATACTTGTTTTCCACCTAACCCCACTCTTGACCGCCTTGTGTCTGATAAATGGAAGTTTCCGGAGAGGAAACCTTCTGTTTCCAAGAAATTTGCCAAGCTTTACCCCTTCTCTGAGGCGGCGCTTACTCAGTGGGTTCATCCCCCCAAAATGGATGCTCCTGTCTCCAGGCTAAGTCCACTGCCTTGCCAGTTGCTGATGTGTCCGCTCTGAAAGACTGGGCTGACAAGAAACTTGAGGTCTCCCTCAAGTCCATTTTTGCCGCTGCTGGTACTTCCATGGGTCCAGCGTTCGCTGCGGCATGGATGAAGTGGGCCATTGCAGTCTGGACTGAACAGCTCACCCTGGATGTCCGTCAGGGTGCTCCTACTTCGTATATGTTGGGGGTCCTTGCCAACATTTCTGATGCCCAACACTATGTTTCTACTGCCTTATTTGATGCCATTGGGTTGGTGGCAAGGGTTTCCACCATGTCTGTGGTTGCCAGATGAGATCTTTGGCTCAAGATCTGGTCTGCTGACACTGCTTCCAAGAAAGCTTTGCTCTCATTGGCTTTTCAAGGCACCTCTTTGTTTGGGCCAGATCTTAAGGATCTGATTAGTGAGGCCACAGGGGGCAAGAGTATCCTTCTGCCTATGGTCCCCAGGAAGAAGACGCCTCTCAAGCGTAATCGGCTTTTTATATCCTTCCAGACTGAGACACGTCCGGCGAACCAAGCGGTTCCCTCAGCTCCTCGTTCCTCCTCCAAGCCCAAACATCAATGGAAGCCCAAGGTCTCCTCCAAGGCTAAGGCTTCCAAGCCGTCTTCGGCATGACTCGCCGAACCCAGGTCCCCACTCGGCTGTGAGTGGCCGTCTGCGTTACTACCACAGTGTCTGGGAGGATTCAGTGGTGGACCCGTGGATTTTACAGGTGGTGGCGGAAGGGTACAGGATCCGTTTCGCCTCTCTTACTCCATTTTGGTTTTTCCCCTCTCATACGCCCCACTGCGTAGAGAAATGCTGTCTGTTCAATGGCGCTATCCAGGCGTTCTGGAAAAGGATGTTCTGGGACCTGTTCCAATTCGGGACAGAGATATGGGTTTTTACTCAAACCTCTTTGTGGTCTCCAAGAAGGACGGCAGTTGTCGTCCCATTTTGGATTTGAAGGATCTCAATTCCTTTGTGATCAAGACTCATTTATCACCAGGAGTCCCTAAGGATGGTGATTGCTGCTATGTCCCCAGGGGAATTCCTTGCCTCTCTGGATCTTCAGGACGCGTATCTACACATCGCCATTTATTCAGAGAGTCGGCAGTATCTCAGATTTGCCTGCGACCAAGGGCACTTTCAGTTTTCAGCTCTTCTCTTTTGGTCTGACTACAACTCCTCAAGTCTTCAGCCGTGTCCTGGGAGCTTTAGTATCAGTCCTCCATCGGGACGGCATCAGAGTTGCTGCATACATGGTCGACCTGCTACTGAAAGCCCCTTCTGAGTAACTTCTTCATCAGCAGGTTCAGGACTGCATTCATGCTCTCACCCATCACGGGTGGATCTTCAACATGGAAAAGTCAGATCTTGTCCCATCCCAGTGTCTGGTCTTCCTGGGCCTTCTCTTCGACACTCAGCAGAGCATGGTGTTTCTCACGGATGAGGTGGCTCACCAGATCATCCACAGGGTTTCTGCTGTTCTGGCTCACGATCCAGTTCCAGCCAAGAAGCTGTCCTCTCTAGTGGGGAAGTTCATTTCCACCATAGAAGAATTCCCGTTTGCCATGGCTCACACCAGGGAACTCCAGAGGTTTGTGATTCAGGTGTGCAGGGGTCAGCCGGACCTTCTGAAGATGTTAGTGTCCCTCCCTCTTCATGTGGAACTGAGTTTGTTGTGGTGGTTCGACCTCTCCAGTCTGCTGAAGGGCAAGTCCTTCTGGACCACAGTGACGACGGATGTCAGCCTCTCCAGCTGTGGAGTGGTCCTGGGTCTCCTGAGTGCTCAAGGTCAGTAGTCTCCGGAGGAGTCTCTCCTTCCATTCAACGTGCTGGAGCTTTGGGCGATATTTCATGCCCTTCACCATTGGACACCCCAACTGGAAGAATGCCCAGTCCGGGTCCAGTCCAACAACGCCACGGCCGTGGCTTACATCAACAAGCAGGGCGGAAGGAGAAGTCTTGCCGCTTGGTTAGAGTTCAAGGCTATTTTGTCCTGGTCAGAAGAACACGTTCCTGCCATATCCGCAGTGCACATTACTTGAGTAGACAAGGTCATGGCGGATTTCCTCATTCGACACACAGTGGACAGCGGTGAGTGGGAGCTGCATCCAGAGGTTTTCAACCTCATCATTCAGAAGTGGGGTCTTCCTTGCATCAACCTAATGGCGACAAGACACAACCAGTTATTTCCTCTGGCTTACATCTTTCCTCCCCTCCCCATGTTGCACAGGGTGTTACGGAAATTGAGACTGGAGCGTTGTCCAGTCATTCTGATTGCTCCGTACTGGCCTCGACAGGCTTGGTTTCCGGAGCTTCTAGATCTGTCATTCCCGCTCCCTTGCCATCCAGATCTTCTACAGGGTTACCTGTGGAAGGAGGATGTTCATCGTCTAGCTTTGACGGCTTGGAAATTGAATCCTCAATACTGAAGAAGAAAGGGTTTTTCTTCTGGCGTGATGGCTACTATGCTTAATGCCCGCAAACCTGTTTCTTCTAAGGCCTACCATCATGTCTGGTCGAACTTTCTCTCTTGGTGTGCTGATAGGGACCTTTCTCAAGAATTTGATCTGCCTGCAGTTCTAGCCTTCTTGCAGGACAGTGTGGATAAGGGCCTCCGTTTGAGTTCCGTTTGAGTTCCCTTAAGGTTCAGACATCTGCTCTCTGTTTTCTTTCAGAGACGCATTGCTATTCTTCCTGATGTCAAGGTTTTCTTCCAGGGCGTTGCTCATACTCGTCCTGATTTCAAGACTCCCGCTCCTCCGTGGAATCTTAACTTGGTTTTGGGTGTTCTTCAGTGCCCTCCCTTTGAGTCCTTGGCTACTATTCCTCTACACCCACTGACGTGGAAAATGGCCTTTCTCCTGGCGATCATGTCTGTCCGCCGTGTCATGGAGTTACATGCTCTGTCTTGTAGACCACCCTTTTTGGTTTTTCACAAAGACAAGGCAGTGCTTTGCACTTCTCAGGAGTTTCTCCCGAAGGTGGTCTCTGAGTTCCACATTAATCAGGAGATTGTGATACCTTCTTTCTGCCCTGACCCTACATCTGACAAGGAGAGGGATCTCCACTTGTTAGATGTGGTGTGTTGTCTCAAGTTTTATGTACATCGCACTGAGCCCATTAGTCAGTCTTATTCACTCTTCGTCATTCCTGAGGGCCCCAGGGCAGGGAGACCTGCATCCAAAGTGACTATTGTTTCTTGAATCAAGTCCACTATTCGTTAGGCTTACGAGCTACGGAAGAAGCCTGTTCCTTTTTGGATCACAGCTCATTCTACTAGATCTGTTGGGGCTTCTTGGTCTTACAAGAACCAGGCCTCCGCTGATCAGTTATGCAAGGTGGCCACTTGGTCATCTGTTTTGGGAGGAAGATCATGGTGCAGTCTTGCCTGTCTAGGATCTTCTTCGGTTCTTTGGTGCTTCCTTCACTTTTGAGCCCTGTTGGCTCTTGTTCAGTGTGCTGTGTAACAGTTCCTGGGTGTTGTTACCCCTGTTCAGTGTCCGTTGATACTTCATTTGTTTTGTTGGGCTATCTCTGATCTGTTGGTTCACATCTGCTCTGGTGACTTTGGGGGCCTTGCGTCTGGTCCTTGCCTTTCTTACCGCCTCTGGGAGACTCAATGGTTGTACATCCCAAAGTTACCAGTAGCCTGTATTGGACGACAGAGAAAAGAGGATTTTAGTCTTACCTGTTAAATTCTTTTATCATAGTCCATACAGTTTACTGGTCTCCCACCCTGTCAAGGGACCATGCTTGGCTATCCTGTGGCAGACCATGGGAGTCCTTCGGGGTCATGCTCACAGGAGTCTTCTTTCCCTTCTACTATCTAGTCAATAGTTAATGTCTCATATCTTACTGGAGCTGATTGGCTAGATGCAGCCAAGGAAGTAAGGTAGGCTCCACCCCCTGCATTGACTTCTAGAATTGGTCCTGCATACTTAAAGGGGTGGATCACCTACCCAAGTTACCAGTAACCTGTATGGACTAAGAAAAGGATTTAACAGGTAAGACTAAAATCCTCTTTTATTAGTAGAATATACAAAATTATAAATTAATTTGCTATTTAAACTGAGAGTGTATGTTAAGGACAGTCATTGTAACAATCAATGTAAAGACAACTACTTAAAATATGTTCAAAATACACAAATGTAAAATAATTGGCATTTTTTGTCCCCTAGAAGTAGTATACAGTTTACACGTCTGAAAGTGCATGTTGTTTTATGAAACTCTGTAAAGCTATGTTTGGTTTTAACCCCTGGCTACAAAAAAAGTAAAGCATGCAGATCTTTAGGGCCTTATGTGTCAAAGGAACGTGGAGCAGTTTTGTGGCAATCCAACTGTACAGATATAAATATAATTTGTACATTTCCCATTTATTTAAATAGGTTTATATTCTTTTGATTGTGAAAGAGGTCTCCAGTGCATTGTGACCTCATGCAAAGTGATATTTTTATTTTTTTCTCATAATTGCTCCACTTTTTGTTTGAACATAAAATCTTTAGGGCCGGATGTTCAAAAGAAAAGTGGAGGGTTTCTGGGGTAAACCTATCGCACTATAGGGAAGATCTAAAAATTCCAAAAACTTCCATTAAAGGGATAGTAATGTTTCAAAATAAAAGCAGTTCCAATTAATCTTCATATAATTTGGGCCATGGCGAGTGTTATTTCAATACTGTCAGAGTTGTAGTTCAAGGGTAATTGAATGATAAAGTATCCCCCTCCCGCCCCTTTTACCTAGTGTAATCCACCTCCCCTCAGATGTGGAATCAGACAGCTCATGGCAAGGGACAATCTTCTTATTGTGAGCATAAGGAAAACCCTGCCCCCCTTGAGGTTTTTCCCTTATACTAATTGAAGATTGTTCCTCTCTGTGATCCATCCGAACAGTCTTGTTGCTCTGAGGTGAGCAGTCTTGAACTACAGCTCTGACAGTATTGAAATAACACTCTCCGTGGTCCAAATACTATGAAGATTAATTGGAGCTGCTTTTATTTTGAAACATTGCCATACCTTTAATTTAATAGGAATTTTAACGCCTTGAATTCTAGAGAGGTCTCGCGCTGGAGACCTGTCTAGAGTTCAGGGGTTTAAAATCTACATATAAATCAGTGGGAATGTTTAGTTCTTCCCTGTATCGCAAATGGTTTGTCTCAGAACCCCTCCACTTTTCATTTGAACAACTGGCCCGTAATGTCTGTTTTTGGATGTTTTCTTGCAGAGAATGAACATGTTCCTTTTTCAGCTATAACTTGTATTTTTCTCTTTCCTATCTTTAACATGCTTCATTTTGCATCTTTTTACTAACAACTTTGCTTCCAGTCTTGAAAGAACAGCATTCTTCTCCGTATTTGCAATAATGCGATTTTTTGTTTACCTTTACTAATATTATCTTAATCTGTTTGCTATATGTGATCTTTAAATTCCAAAGTCTCTCATGACAATAATTTTTTATTTAGCACTTCATGGATCAAATTCTGGAAGCTTAAATGGACGCCAACATCTACGAACAGTGATTCCCAAACTGGGAGCCCCCTCCACCGTGAGGGGAGTGAAAGCACTGTTTCAGTACCAGATTTCCTCAGTGTTATGCAGCATAGCAGTATCCGTACTGACAAATGTGATTGTGTGTGTGTGAAAAGCTGGTTCATAGTTGTTAACAGCACAGTCTGCCTTGTTAGTACTCATGATAAATGCAGAATTGGCAGGAGTCATATAAACAGTTCTTTGTAGAAATGACAGCAAAAAAAGGATACGTAACAAATTGATTTCTTTTGAATATATTACAAATAACAAAATGCAAATTAATAATATTGTAAATCCATGCAAAGGGTTACATTTATTTCAGTAATAAAAGGAATCATTCAAAATTTGGTGTAAACCAAGAAGGTGGAAAAATATGGGAGACACTGCCTAATAACAACAGTGTATTACCCATCTCCCTAAGGAATGAAACGGTTAAGTGTCAAGCATTGGGAAGATAATGTAGGGCTAAAACAGGAAGTGTCTGCATGTGGACCTTTATTAGCATAATCTATAAATCTAAATTACTCCGAAACTAAACAAAATATGGCTAATGCAAAATATATGTGATTTTGAAAGCTTTTGTTGTTATTTGATAGTGTCCCTTTAACCCCTTAAGGACCGTCTGAGGCATGCACATGGCAGTCATTTAAGGACCAAGGAGCATTTTTTATTTGTTTTTTAATTGAATCCGATTCCGGCCTCCGAGAACGGTGTGCAGCCGCGCAGGGAATTCCATGACGGTCCTAGTACGTCATCGGTCCTTAAAGCAAATCCAGCCATGACGTACCAGGACCATCAAGGGTCCTTAAGGGGTTAAAGAAGTGCAATTCTGGAGCATGCACCATGGTTAGTGTGTGGGGGGGTACAGTTACCCAAGGAAGTAAATATGGCTTTGCAATTTGTTGGAGACCTAAAATTCAAGAGGTTAAAAGCCAATTTAAATAATTGGAAATGTTAGTGTGTTCTTAGTGGTGCAGTTGGTTTGCTCCAGAACAGCAATAGTACCTCTTTAGCTTTCCAAAGATGTTTATTGAATAAGAAATACTGTTTTTAAATTTAAAACTGCTTATTATAATAAACCATATGTTGTTAGACTAGTGTATGCGTTGCGTACCCCTCTGGCAATCGAAGGGTTAAGCGGCCACTACCTCGCTGCTCCACGCAATGCAGTCTTGAGTCACCTCACGCGATGCAATCATACACGGGCAGTCTCTACTGTGCATGACTGCATCATGACAAACATCCTAGAGAATTATATAGGGTGTGAGCACTATTTCCAAATATCATTTACCTTGGCCATGTGCTGGGGAAACAATGTTAGTGTAGAATACATTCGTTCAAAATATACAAGACTATAGATGTGTTTATTCTATAACCCTTTACTTGCCAGAGGGGTATGCAATGCATTGCAAAGCAATGCATTGCGTACCCCTTTGGCAAGCAAAAGGTTAAGCCCTTTGTTGTTAACAATGGCTCCAGCCTGTGACATAGCAGTGAGTTGAGACACCTCTAATGTTTCAGGCACCCCAATGAGCAAGAGAAAATATATTAACTCTTTTAGGACCAGAAGCAAGTGTTGCAGACCCTTGTGGTCCTCGAGGGATTAAATCCTTGAGGAGGTTAAAACTGCTACAAATTATCATTATTATTTGTTTTATCTTTTTTCTTTCCTGTTTATGAAATGTTTTTATATATAACATACTGGGAGTTATGCACCAAGGACTAATAAAGAGGTGATAAAGCGGAAATGACTTCCAGTTGGATAAATCTTAGTACATTGATTCAATAGAATAACTTAGGAACTGGAGGAGTGATATCATTTGAGAAGCCATCTCCACTTTATCACCCCTTAATGCATAAGCCCCACTGAATTTATACTGACAACAGTTGAAATAAGCAGCGTATGTGGCTTTTTTTTTTAACTCTGGTCATAGTTGCTAAATGTAATAATGTCTGAAAAATCACACGTCTAGAAGCATAACATCTATATCAAAGTCCACTCAATGACTACCTGTCTGCCAGTCTACTGATCAGAGAGATTTAAATTCATGTACTGTCTCTTCTCCTTTCCAGGAGTTAAAGGGGAACTCTCACCCCACATAAAGTCTCCCCCCAAAAATTAGCCATCTAGCGATAAGCTTAACCCCTTAAGGATCAGATGACGTGCTATGACTGTCACTGTCCTTATACCCTTAAGGACCGGTGACGGTCATAGCACGTCACATATTTTTTACTTACATCGCTCTACCGGGTGCGCTGTAAGTAAAAACGGGGCCTAAATTTGACCTTTCCAAGACTGGAGCGATCCCTCTTAGGCCCCAAAGCGGCGCACCAGTACGCATAACAGGTCATGTGTACCTGCGCGTCGGGAAGGATCAAAGCAGTCCTTAAGGGAAGGTAACTTCCCTGGACTGGTGGTCCTTAAGGGGTTAACAATAGTAGTATTAGCCAGCATAATTACTGTGTTACTAAGAAATTCTTCGTCTGCCGAGACTGACGGACAGGCAAGATCGCAGACATCTTTGCTTACAGACATCTGCGCACCTGCACTGTCAGTCCTCCCACTCTCCTCTAGGAGGCATTGTATGACACCTTTAGGTCCCAGTAGGGATTGACAGCGCCACCGAGCAGATGCCTCTAAAGCGCTGTTGCCTGGCAGTCAGTCTTGGCAGACGTAGGATTTTTCAGTAACACAGTAATTATGCTGACTAAGACTACTATTGTTAAGCTTATTGTTAGATGGCTAATTGTTGGGAGTAGACTTTATTTGGGGGTGATAGTTCCCCCTTAAAGAGCAGAAATGTTTTAATGAAAAAAACAACAACATATACAATATATGTTCTAGGCCTTTTTCTGTTGAGTAAAGGGTATTCCCACTACTGACAGGTAAATTTTTCCAGAGCTGTTACATTTTAAACTTTATTTATATTAACAGTGCCCTAGAGTGGTCAGATGGCAGTTATTCTTTTGCATTCATTTGGAGAAGTGAGTTGCTAGTAAACACTTTTCCACAGAACATGATGGAAACAGCTGACAGATTTTTCATCAAGTGATGACGCTGTCACTCTCTTCCTGATAATCTGAATTGTTTTAACTTTCGGATAAAAGAACTGCTAGTGGTGGGAGTATCTTTTTAACTCCGCAGGAAAAGCACTTTGACATATAAATTTTACTTAAAAAAAAAAAAAATGTACTGGACATTAAGAATATTAGATACATCATAACACTGTGGACTGAGGGTAGTGGGTATGAATTGTTATAATTCAAAGCGATAATAAAATGTTTAATTCTGGTGTTTGTTTTTCTTTTCTCAGTCTTGTTTTTCAGTTTCCTCATTTATTTTGCAACCGTAAACCTCAGATTAGATACAGATTTACTAATTTACAAAATATAAGTCCATACATGATGATTCGCATCTGCACTATATCTCCATTGAGCCTCATGTTGAATAAATCATTAGATCCATATTCCTAACGAGAAGCACAGAACTGCTTAGGAAATTGTGCACGTTTGATACGTAGACTCAGTTCATAGATTTAATAACAAGATACATTTTGTAACTCTGAATATTTCTTTTTGTATTCTATGCCTAGATTCTCTGCAGGCCCAGCTTATAGAAATGGGAGTAATTCCAACATTAGTGAAGCTGTTAGGAGTGCATTCTCAGAACACAGCCTTGACAGAGATGTGCCTTGTTGCATTTGGTAATTTGGCTGAACTTGGTAAGTATGTTGAATATAGTTAATATGTTACAAAAATTGTATTATTGAATTTCCATATTGAATGTGTATGCTCTGCATAATGAAATACACAATGATATTATACTTAAAGGGGGAATATACTTATAGAAATAGGTGACTTTAAATATGTTTACCAGAAGGACTTGGGGTATGTAAGGTGAACATATATTGGTGATTTATGTAAGCCACTGCTGTGGCAATGTCGGACTGAATCCAAATGGGAAGGTTCTTCAGAATTCTTGTCCATGTTGACAGTGCACGTAACTCCAGAATGTTTATGGGTAGACGTGTTTCTGATAGTCCATTGACCCTGAATGGAGTGATGTTCATACACAGACTAGCATCTGTTGACACTATTTTGTATTTTATGGAGAAATGTTTTCCTGTGAACAGATTTGGACTTGTAAGCCATCACTGTAGTGACTGACTGGTGTTTTGTGATATAGTCATCATGTTGTGAAGATGGTTTGGATTTTTTGAGCAATTTCGGAGTAGTTCCAATTGTAATGGTCTCATTTAGAATTCGGCAAATGGAACTGCTTCTGTTGTGACTACCATTTTTCGCTCAATCTTCATGTAATGCCTGACTGAGATTTCTGGTTGGGTATAAAACATCTGGATTTTCTCCTGAAGATCCCAAATTTTCTTGTAATATAATATCACCTTTTGCTTTTCGGTATTGAATATCAGTCCCATAATAGTCTGTTGAAACACTACCAGTTGAATTTGTTTAGATTGATAATCCAACCGTGATTCTTCATTATTTACAAGTTTAGATGAAGATGCTGTTGAATTAGCTCCTGGGATGGAGCTTTTAGTATCAGATCGTCCAGGTATGGAGTCAAGTTTACTCCTTTTCATTGGAAGTGAGTCATTACTTTGGTGAACACTCTAGGTGTTGCGGCTAGTCTGAAGGGAAGTGCCACAAATTGAACGTGTCGATTTTGGCAGGCAAACCTGAGCTGTTGACAGTGTTTGGGCCATATTGGGATGTGTAGATATGCATCTTTGATGTCTAATGATGTCATGAACTCCTCTGCTTCCATGGATGCAGTCCATCTTGAATTTGAGTACTGTGAGAACTGGTTCAGTGCTTTTAAATCCAGGATTTAAAAGCACCTTATGGGCACCATAACAAGGTTGGAATAAAAGCCTTTGAACTTCTTTTCTTTGGGGACTGGAATTATTACTCCATTCTCTAGGAATTGTCAAATCGCTTGGTGAAACGCTTCCTGGAGTGTATTTTCTTTGGGTACCATGGACATGAAGAACCAAAGTGGTGGTAGTGTCGTGAATGACATTCTGTTACCCTACTTGTATCAACTGAAGTATCCATTTGTCTGAAATTGACATCCTCCGTTGTTTAATGTAGAGCTGTAGTCTTCCCCCTAGTGGAGGATCTCTGGCAGACTCTGGACCCCCCCCCAGTTCATGCTGTGGTGGGTTTGGACTCCTGATGTGTTAGGTAATGTTTGTCTGGATGAATGTTTATTCGATATGCAAAGGATTTATTCTTGAAATAAAATATTTTTGCTTTATTTTGAGGTAAAAATTTGATTTTTCTTATGCTGGCTTATTCCATTTCTGAGCCAAGTAGCAACGAACCTTTAAATGATAAAGCTATGAAAACTTTCTTGGATCTTTTGCCACAGGCTGTAACTGTACTAGCTGAACATTTGACAGCTATTTTGGCTGTCTCCAAGCCGCTTCACCTGTATAGATGGTGGCTGCTTTTAGGTAACCCATTAGAGAAAGAATATCCTCATATGTTGCATTATCTTGTATGGCTTGTTTAATTTGTGTTGGCCGAGCCTCTGCTGCTCTGTATGCCCATGTTGATGCACATGAAACTTTAATGATTGCTTCTTGTCCTTAAAACCTGAACCTATTCAATTTATCAATCTTTGTGCTAGCTGAGTCTTTAACCCCTTAAGTACTGGAAGAATCTGAGGTGGATTTCACTTAAGGACAGGAGCAATTCGGACCTTTTTGACTATGTCTTTGTTCAACAGTGTTTTCCCTCTAAGTACTTTATTTTACTGTTTTTTTTACTCTCTACTCTACTAAATAATCCATTCTTCCTGTTAATCTATTTTGCTCTAATTATTCATTTATCCAATACTTTATCTTGTCTCCTACCTTTGCATCAACTCCCAAACAGTGCAGCTTATCATTAGATTGTTATGCAGGGCATTGACAAACAATCTACTAATATCCAGATAAGATCTCTCCACTGTCCCATCCCAATGTATGATTTTAGTTATGTAGTCGTTAATACTAACGTATGTTTGACAAGACCTTCGTTAAGTAAATTCATGCTGATGGAGCACTCCTTCATCGCTGCCATGTGTCTAAGGGAGTCTTTGGTCTCTACAGGCAAACATGAGGATTATTTGCGTATTCCCATTGATGCAGATCATCAGCGTTTCATGTGGTTTGCTTTTCCAAACATCCTTTTCCATTCGTTGGCCTTCTTTTGAGTTGGCCCCATCTCTGTGGGACTTTACAAAGGTCATGACAGCACTGGCAACTCACTTCCATTCTCTAGGGATCTCCTTGACTCCCTATCTAGATGACCTTTAGAGGAGACTCAGGTTCCTTCAGATTTAGGCTTGAATGTCTCTTCTGGAAGAGCATGGTTGTTTTTTTTCAATAAATTTTTATGGTTTTGTCCTAGGTACTTCTTAGTATGAGAGTCAACACCTTTTTGCTGGGAAGGGTCTTCTTCCTTGAAGACAAGATTCTGTTGTTGCCTCTCTAGGTGTTTTAGGCCCTGCTCCTTCCATCTTCGACCCTTGTGTATGAAGGTGCTGGGTTTTCTGGTCACTGCCTTGCAGGCAGTCCTATTTGCGAAGCTCCAAATGCAGGAGCTGCAACTGGAGGTTCTCAGGAACGGGTCCAGGCATCGGTGTCCTCTCTCCTGTGTCATGTACCTATCCAATCAGATGAAGGCAGGCCTCCTTTGGTGGCTGCAGAGGTCCCATCTATTGCTGGGACATCCATTGTTCATACTAAATTGGGTGATAGCCAAGACGGATGCTAGGCTAACAGGCTTGGGTACCACCTTGGGTCCTCAGACAGCTAAGTGTCTTTGGACCGGAGTGGAGAGTCTTCTCTCCATCAGTGTTCTGGAGCCTCTGGTTATTCACACCAGAAAAAGTTGAAAAAAAATATATTAGAAAAAGGGCACATACAGATTCTAAATGTAAAACAGTACAGTAAGGTAAGAAGATGGGGGGAGAGTATTAAAATTTAACATTTATTGAAAAACGATTAAAGTAATATCTAGTAAGTTTACAGATCATGTTCTAGACTCAGAGTTCCACAAGATTACGAAAGTGCCAACTGACCTATACCACACTCTGACGGTGGAAGGCTGCTAAGCTGCTATAAGTACCAAGTAAAAAGTATAAGAGTAACTATCTTTAACCCTTGATTTACTACTAACAGAGCAAAAGTCATGGTAAATTTTAGGTACCACGTAACCAAAATGTTTAATGGGTATTTTCCCCACACGAGGATATTAAAGTAAAAAGCCTCCACATTCCAATAAACACAAACTCTGAAACAGGAACACTTTTAGAAGTAAGACTTTATATAGTCTGGTTATGTGGTGGCAAAGTTTATTATGACTCCCACTCTGTTAGTGGTAAATAAAGGGTTACAGATAGTTGCTCTTATACTTTGATCTTAGGTGTATTTAAGTCCAGAGTTCAGCTCCATACTTTTTTAGAGTCATGTCGTCTTTTCACCAGATATGCAGACTTTAGTGCAAGGTGTGGCTCATTCCTATCCAATGTAATCCTTTGTGGAAGTGCTTGCGAATGCTACTTTTGAGCCTTGTCTTAAGTTATTCTTCTTTTCTTGACACTCAAGACATCCTTTCTGCTGGCTATTGGGTCTATTCCGTGGGTGGCTGAAATTCAGGCATTATGTTGTAAGCCTCCTCTAACATAGTGGTTTTGCAGACTCTTATAGTGTTTCTCCTTAAGGCTGTCTCCAAATTTCTCATTAACCAGGAAGTTATTCTTCCTTCTGTCTGTGCTACACCATCTTACAGACAGGAGCTTCATCTTTTGGATGATGTTAGGTGCTTGAAGTACTATGTTCATCGCACGCAACCTTTTAGAAAATCTGATTCACCTTTTGCCATTCCCAAGAGCACTCATGCAGGCCAGGCTACATCTAATGTTCTCAAGAAGATACCGGTGCCCTTTTGGATCATGGCTCATCCCACAGGCTAGTGGATGCATTTTGGTTATACAAGATTCAGGCCTTTGCGTAACAGCTGTGTAAGGCAGTGATGTATATTTGCTTTTTTGAATCACAAAGACCCACTTGGCCTTCTACACATTGGTCCGTTAACAGGGAGCAGTTACACCATATGTTTGCAGTATGCTATAGAGACCGGCAAATGGAACGCGTGAGCCGGTCATATTAAAAGATATAAGTACTGTAATATTAATATTTAATATATACATTCAATATGCCGTACATTATAACATGTCCATCTGAGTGCTCTCCTCCTGGCTGCTGTTGGTGTTCTTTTTCTTTTCATGCTGAGCTAATCTTAAGAATCAGCTGAGAAGAGGGATAAAGCTATGTGTATCAGGATATCTGTGTGGGGGCAGTTACAGTATCCCCCACAAGCTCGTTCACTACCAGTCGGTTTTGGTAGTCATTACCAAGTGTGAGTAAACATTTGTCATGAGATATACATTCTGTGTGTATATGTATTTAATGTTTACATACTACACTATGAGACACGCCCCCTGTTTTGTTGTTTTTGATATAATTTTGGCCAGTAACCTGTTAGTTTCGGTTATTCGGTTTGCAGTGTTGATGCTTTTCCAGTTCATCTCTGTTAGAACTGGTCTGTGTTTTGAAGAGTTTTTCTCTTGCTCTACCTGGAATTGCTTTGGTTTAGCCTCATGGTCTCTGTGTTCCACGTAGGATGGATGAGAAAAGGAGATTTTTGTGTACTTAAAGATGAATCCTTTTCTGTTAGCTCATGTGGAGCACTTGACTTCCCTCTCGGAGGAAACCAACTCTTTGAGTCCCAGGCATGGGGGTCCTCTTGGTTTTTCTAGTTTGAGATTACTTTTCTTACGTCGCTTCTGTTTTCTTGAGACCTTTGCTATATGTTAAAACTGGATTAGACTGGTGGGGGTAAAGTGAAGCTGAGAGGGAGTCTCCTTCACTGAAAGCCTTTTAAGGCAAATGCCTTGATTTCCTCTAGGAGGATACTTTATGTCATGGTTTCTGTCCACAAGGACTAAGATAAAAGGGTTTATCTGTAAGTACACAAAAATCCCCTTATCTGAACCCAATACATCTGTTATTATATGAAAAGTAAGCTTCCTCCCTTTGATATGCAAGCCCACAAATATTACATTGTCCAAGTAAGAAAAAAAGTCCATGATCTTGTACTTTTCATCAAGTGGTGTCAGGGGCCGTTTGAACTATTTTAGGTATAATTAGCAGTAATTTTATGTAACTCCAGCTGTAGTATTGGTTAATGACTATTACAGAGCAATCTGAATCATTTTAACCCGGCACTTGGGTTTTTTGTTTTTTTTCCTGCTCCGGACTCCCCGAACAGCGTGCCTCCGTGCACGCTGCTATCATTAATTCCAGGCTGAGACAGAGCGCTCTGAGACCAGGGCATTCAGTCTCAGCCCTTCTTTCTTGTGCCGGTTCATGCGATCGCTGTATCAGCGATCACATGTACCGGCATTCTGAGACAGAGGTAAGCACACAAAGCATGCTTACCTCTGTGTGTCTCCTCTTTTCCTGTCTCCCTTGCTATCAAAGTAAGGGAGACAGAAATAGAGGGGAGACACCTAGTGGTAAAAAAAAAAAACAGCAGCTGGGGGTATTAACCCCTTCACTGCTGGTACACTTTTTTTTTTTATTTAAAAAAAAAAAACACAACACACTTTTACAAAAAAAAAAAATATATTTAAAAAAATATATATATATATAACTAAACAATTGCAAGTGTGATTGTTGTGGACCCATGTAATACACTTATATACACCACCAAATGCCAGGTATAAAAAAGTGTCAAAATAAGGTGGGAAAAAGGGACATGGGGATTTTCACCCAGGGGGGACAGTGGCCACTTTAAACTGCGCATTTTGTAGGTATGACTGACCGGTCATACTTTTCATGCAGTCTCCATAAAAATGTAACCCTTTGTGGCCAATTGATCCCAAGAGAAAAATCAAAAATGGTGTTTTTTTTTTACTTTTTTTTTTTTTTTTTTAATTTTCATAAATTAAATTGTGGGTTATCTATATAAGTGGGGTATCAAAAGAAAGCCCTATTTGTGCATAGAAAAACAGTATATAATTTATGGGGGTGGAATAAAAGCCTAAGAGGGAAAACACTGTTGAACAAAGACATAGTCAAAAAGGTCAGAATTGCTCCGGTCCTTAAGGGAAAACGACCTCAGATTTCCCGGTCCTTAAGGGGTTAAGCCAGTTGAATCATTTGCATGAATTCTGCTTTTTAGGTGTAAATTGTGACATCTAGGGAGCAATATATGAAGTAAACTTATTAAGATCATAGTTATAGTGGGCTTGCCACCTTAAGACAAGTTTAGTTTCTTTTACAGAGAATTAAAATCTGTGTGTTTGTTGTACTAGCCATGTTTCTGTACAATAAATGTTCTTGAGAAATTATTTTTTGTATTTTGATGGCACATGTTAATTCCCTGTATAGTATGCTAATTAGTGCCTAGATTAATTCACAATACAGTGTGCGTGTGTGTTATTAATAGCCCAGCACAGAAACTAAAAGAACTACAATGCCACCAAAAGAAAAGGACAATATATAAAAACCTATTTATATTACAGGCAAATGGGTAGTACAAGATACAGGATGTTTTTAATTATTTTTCTAATTAACTAAAGTTATCTAAAGGGGACAGGTCAATTAAAGTACAAATCCAAATGAAGGATGTTAATCAGTGTGTTTCTATAGGAAACATCAGACTGGTTTGTCCAGATTAATGTAAAGATGATGCTACTATCATGTTCTCATCTAAATGTATGTCTTGATCTTTTGTTGAAATGTCATTAGTGTTGTAAAGTGCTTCCAAAAGTGATTGTAGTATTTTTGCCAGGTATACTGATATTGACAGTCTATGCCTCATAAAGCTTGGAGCTTTGTGGTCTTGCATGTTTTATAGAGTTTAGGAATTATGTTGAAAGCTGGTTCTTTAGTATGTATGCTCATCCTGCACAGATATTTTTTTCATTAAAAGAGTTTATCCACTTCTGTAGCAAACTGATTAATAATGCAGCTCTCTGGTAAATTATTAATATCCAGCAACCCAAGACCTTTTTTGTGTGCTTCTTAATTTTCATATTTGTAATATATATAATATATGTGTGTATATATATATATATATATATATATATATGAGAAAGCCACACACCCAGGGGTGGCAGTAAGGAGGAGTTACTGCTCCAATTGGGTGATTCAATGGTGGTGTGATTTTCACAGGACTATCCAGCCTGCCCACCACTATCCTACTGAGGAACAAAACAAAATGGCTGCCACTTGCTCCTACACCACAGAAACACACGCATGCCGCACTCACAAAGCACCAAACAAACACACACACACACACAGTACCAAATACACACAAAAAAACAGAAAGAAATATGGCTGACACACACACAGTCACTCACTCTGATTCCCAGTGGCCTCAGCAGGACCTGTAGTACACCCACTGAAGGGAAGCTGCAGCACCAGGGGAACAGAATGGCACTCAAAGGGTTAAGGTAGGCCCTGATTGCTGAATTATTTCTTGACTGTCATCATATGCCATGCAAGACAGAGGACAGGCAGCCATCAGGTACACACTTAACCCACTGACTGCCACAGGGTTGTGTATCAAGATTTACCCCTCAGGGAGTGTGTTCAAACACCTCACACTGTAAACTTGCATTTCCCTCCCACTTCTCCTCCTTCCCCAGCCTATTACTAACACTTTTCCACATTTCTCTTAAGCCCTGCCTCTACTCATGATTAAGCCCCACCCACTTGTAAACCAGATTGACCCATTGCCCTCTCCACATCAGCACCACATCAATCCCCTCCAGGGACTCCACAAGTCAGAGTTCCCGGGTATGAATACACTTCCCTCTGCTATTTAACTCTGACGTGCCTCTCTATAACTTAACCCTTTGAGTGCCATAGGGGTGCACAACTCATGCGCGCATACACAGTCACTCACTCTGACTCCCAGTGGCCTCAGCAGGACCTGTCACTGAAGGGAAGCTGCAGCACCAGGGGAAAATGCCACTCAATGAGTTAAGGTAGGCCCTGATTGCTGATTTATTTCTTGACTGTCATCATATGCCATGCAACACAGAGGACAGGCAGCCATGAGGTACACACTTAACCCACTGACTGCCACAGGGTTGTTTATCAAGTTTTACCCCTCAGGGAGTGTGTTCAAACCCCTCATACTGTAAACTTGCATTTCCCTCCCACTTTTCCTCCTTCCCCAGCCTATTACGAACACTTCTACACATTTCTCTTCAGCCCCGCCCCTACTCACGATTAAGACCCGCCCACTTTTAAACCAAGTTGCCCCACTGGCCTCTGCACATCAGCACCACATCAGTCCCCTCCAGGGACTCCACAAGTCAAATTTCCCAGGTATGAATACACTTCCCACTGCTATTTAACTCTGACGTGCCTCCTATACCTTAAACCTCAGAGTGCCAGAGGGGTGCACAACTCATGCGCGCATGTGTTTCTGCGCATATATGTTGCGTGTGTGTACATCTCTGTTACACATGTGTGTCCATGTGTGCATCTCCGGTGTACATGTGTGTGTGCATGTCTTTTGCATGTTTCTGCCGCTCACTGTGTGTATGTGTCTGCCTGCATATGTCTGTGTTCATTAGTGTGTCTACATATCACACACGTACGCCCAACGGTCATAACATGACGTGCAAAGCCTATATATATATATATATATATATCTTAAAATTTGAAGTCTCGCCACTGCAAGCCATAGCATACCCACCAGGGCTGAATTTTTACTAGCCAGGGCTAAATTTTCACTCGCCATTGAGCCCTGATATATATATATATATATATATATATATATATATATATATATATATATATATATATATATATATATATATATAATATATAATATTGGAGGGTTGACTGATGATGGGAGACAATTATTATGGATGGGTGGAGGGAGAAAATAATAATTTAATGTCGTCAATGAGCTGTCCGATTTTTAAATGGGCATTTTGAAGATACAAAATTGTTGATTTCCAGTGTCAACTTGCAGAGTGTTTTATTTATTTATTTAGCTTTACACCTCTTAATACATTCTGTTGCTCTTGCAGAATCAAGCAAAGACAAATTTGCTTCTACAAATGTTGCAGATGAGCTCGTAAAACTTTTTAAGAAGCAAACAGAGCATGAAAAGAAAGAAATGATATTTGAAGTTCTGGCTCCCCTCGCTGAAAATGGTAAGAGAGATGTATTGCTTCATCCATTTCTTTGTTGTGAACATAGTAACTTGCATTAAATTTAAATGACAAATCTAAAACTATTTTGGAGTTCCTTTAAATTTTGTTCTGATATTGAAGTGCCTTGATATGGCAGCATTATCTTATTCACAAAGTCTGTTTAAAAACAAAGCTGAATTCCAGTTAGAGATAACAATGATGATATAGCAAACACAATAAAATACTGTAACTGTTCCAGCAAAACAAGAAATCATGGACACAAAACAAGGTACATCTAACCAATATACAGCTTGTGAACTCTGATAAGAAAAAAATGCCATGACATCAACCTGGTAACAAAACGTACTTACCAAGCTAATACTGCTATCCACAAACAATTGACAGTGCAATAAGGGGCTTTAAAGGGATAGTAATGTTTCATAACAAAAGCGGCTCTAATTAATCATCGTAGTATTTGGACTATGGAGAGTGTTATTTCAGTTCTGTCAGAGTTGTAGTTCAAGAGTAATTCAATGACAAAGTATCCCCCTCCCGCCCCTTTTACTGATGTAACACTGTTCAGCCAGACCAGAAGGGAGGTGCCCAGGTAGACTGCAGAGAGGGACAATCTTCAATTAAGATAAGGGAAAAACCTGAAAAACTTGTCAAGGGGGGCAGGGCTTTCATTATTCTCATAGGAGGAAGATTGTCCCCTGCTGTTATCTGTCTGGTCTATGGACCAGATTCCATATCTGAGAATAGATGGTTTACACTATGTAAAAGGGGCGGGAGTGGAAACTTTTCTTGTGATATATCGTTCTTCATGTTTTTTTAATGCCTACAAAATAAAATAAAGATAAAACTAAGTATTATTATCCCTTTAAGTCTTTTTGATATATAAATTGTTAAAACGTGAACTACCTGTTCTCTGAAAGGTACTTCTGCCTCACCTTCAAGCTAAAATCAAATCCTTGATCTGGAAGAATTCTTCAGAAAATCTCAATTGAAAAGACCACTTCTCTGACGACTGAATGCAACATTAAGACGAGCAACATCCATTTTACACTTACAGCCAGACATATTGCCAAACTCCACAACTCATCTTGCTAATGTCAGAGAAAAAAATGCAGCCTTTGGAAAGGTCTGCATAACAAGCATGGCTCAACAACCAAAGATAATTCTAACTTTCAGGGCTAAAGGCTAAATTTAGTAAAATTGAAGTTTAACTTGCAGCTCAAAAAAAAAGAAAAAAAGAAAACAAGCAGGAGGTGCCCAGTAGTGCAATATTGCTAATAGCTCACATAAATAAAAGTATATAATACTAACAAAAGATGTGGTCAGGTAAAAGGAATATACCAATCCTGACTATCACACCGACGGAGAAATTAGCCTGCCTCTGTTCAGGAATTCCAAGTATCCAGATATATGAAGAACACTGAAGGGAAGGTTGTTCTGTATATATAAAATCCCTTAAATGAGTTTATTTAACAAATAGAATTAAAATACATATGTCTCAGTGATAAATGGGTTTTGTGGCTATACACAGCTACTTTATCAAAGACAAGTCTTGCAAGATGTCGCTTTTTTTTGAGAGAGTGATAGGAAGAGCAGGCCAGCAATGTCCAGTTTCCATTATTAACCCTTTAAGTGCCAGAGGGGTAAGGAATGCATTGCTTTGAAATGCATTCCGTACACCTCTGGCACTCAAAGGGTTAAGGAATCAGCTGATTTGGGGCAGCACATATATCCCCAGAAGCTTGTAAAGTTGTGATCTATACATATAGAATCTCAGCCTATTCTTGTGTGAGTACCCATGTGTTGGATGTTCATAGTGGTAGTATAATTGTTTACTCTGAACCTACACGGGCACCACCTTCTGTTCTCCCGTATTTCCTATTTGTACATATCAGACATACATGTATTTTGGAAATTCTTAGTGTTACAGTCAACCCTGTTCATGGATGGACATGCATCTAGCATAGAAAGTATTAAGGTTAGGTACGTCACATGACCTACACACAGATTTTGGGAACCCCAATAGTGCAGTTAACTTTTTGAGTGACAGGTAAGAATTGGATACCCACTGACACTTCAAGTTTTAACCCCTTGAGTGCCAGAGAGGTGCACAAAACATTTCAGAGCAATGTGTTGCTACCTCTCTGGCAATCAAATTATTAAGATTATGAATCTTTCAAAACAAACACACCCCAAATGTAATATTTCTCTAGGGAACAAATATTATTTAATACTCCTTAACAGTTGATATTCTGGAACACAGCCTTTTTGCCCATGATTACCATCTTACACACTCACACTCACATACATGTTACATACTCCCTACACTCACATAATCACAATCTTATGGGATTCTATACTGATTCTTTGCACCAGCTTCCCCAGTTTGTCCATGGTGTGGCTGTCATCTGATCCTTGAAACAAAATAGCCAAACACCCTAGCTAATAACAACCTGAGGCCATGCTCTTTGAACGTTTGGTATTTGGTGTTGGAGGGTGGGACATCACCTCTTAAGGGCCAATGCTTTGGAGAGAAGCAACAACTGCTTCTCTCATCCTCACAGGCATTCTGTCTATTCCTGAAATCAATGGCCAGCATGAGGCTAATTGCTTCTGATATTTTAATTAAAAGCAGGCCTAGACCAACCCACTAAAAAGCTAAATTACACTTGTGGTCTGTGCCAGTAGAAGCCACCCAGTCCTTGCACCATTAACCCGACAGGCCAGCCCATGCCTGATTGTACCCAGTCATACCTGGTCTCTCTTTAATTTTTATGTGAGGTTTATTTCTTGATGTTCTATTGTGTTTATTTGGTGGGTGGTCTTTGTCTTTTAAGCTTCCGTTTCTGGTTTTCCACTCTGATGTGGACTCCTATAGGGTTTCTCCATAAGGTTTTCTGAGTTTCTCAATAACCAGGAAATTGTTCTTCCATCTCTCTGTCCAGCACCATCTGATAGACAGGTGCAGGCACTTCATCTGTTGTAAGTAATTAGATGATTGAAGTACTATGGTCATCACACACACAGATTATCACTTTTTTATCATTCCTGGGAGCCTCCGTGTGTGCCAGGCTGCATCTGAGGTAATAATGGCTTCTTGGATCAAGGTGACCGTTGGACAATCATATGTTAGGTTGTTGTCAGGTATGTTGTCATGGTACATTTCACTATTTCAGTGGGTGCCTGTGGAGCCCACAAGAACCAGGCCTCTTCTGAACAGTTGTGTAAGGTAGAAAGTGGTTGTGCCTTCAGACATTACATTGTCAATGTGCTGGCTTTGTCTGGAGACAGTTGGTCTGGCAGTTCCTACAGACCATTGTGCCTGTGTAGTTGTATTTCCTAGCTTTATTTTTGCCAGTAACTTGTTAGTTTCTTGTTTTTTTATTTGAATTGTTGGTGTTCTTTGACACCTGGGGGCCATATTGTACCAGTTTATGTAGGTTGTAATCGGTCTGTATTTTGTCAGGTTTTTCTCTTTACCTCTCTGAATTCTTGGCCAGTGCTTTGGTATATCCCCATGGTCCTTGTGTTCCATAATGGAATCAATATAAAACTGAATTCAAGGGATTCCCTTTCTTGCTTTATTTCTGTTTATTTTCTTACATCTTTGACATATGTTAAAACAGAGCCTTACTGGTTGGGGTAAATTGAAGCAGGAGGAATACTACTCCTATGAGAGCATTATAAGATAAGTGCCCTTCCCTCCTGCAGGAGGATATCTTACCCCATGGTTCCAGTATTCTACATGGACCAAGAGAAAGGGATTTACAATTGGTATACCAAAATCTCCTTTCAAAGAGTGGAAGTGTACCTACAACACTCTTGAGCCTATTAACTCTTTGCATGCAGATATATGAGGCCTGAAGATTTTGTTAAAATGCTATAGTGCTGATATATTCAGCAGAACATTACAGCAGAATAAAAAGTGATATATGAAAATACTATAGAGGCTGTTCTCACAGTCTGGAGCTAATGGTGTAGATGAGACAAATAGTAGAAATGTATTTTCAATTATTGTAACATATGTTGTAATTCGAAAGTTTCTTTGGGGCCTCCTAGGACTTGCAAAAATAAAAAGCAAAAGTACTGGTCACAGATGCACAAGAAGGAACGAGCCTGCAATGGACAGAATTTAACAAGCTCTATAGAAATTGCATGGTGCCTTATGTGCCTATAGAGTCTTCTAATTCCAATAGCAGGCTCGTTCCTAGTTGAGTGTTTCTGACCAATACTTTGCATAAACAGTTGTCCTTGGGATTGGTCACCCCAATAGATAGTAATGATATAATCGGACGTGGTTTACTGTGAACCTTACCAGTGTTTGATTTATTTTTTTATTTTGAAAAGTTGTCATTCCCTTATTGTTCCTTACCTACTGAGTGTATTGTTTCATTATTTATGACAGAGTACACAAACTATTACCAACCACTGTTTATAACTTCTCTGAAAAGCAAATCTGACCTTTCTTCTGGAAGCAGAATATAGTGGTCCTGCTGAGATCTGCACTCCGACTGTGACTTTCTGATAGAGGCTATTAACACAATAATAGCAATTCAGTTTGTGGAAAAAATACTGTGCATAATTGAAGGTTGCTTGCAAAAGTAGAAAATTGAATGCCTTGAATTTGCTTAACATTTAACTCGCCTCTCTTGCACTCTTTCTTCCTTATCTATGTCTGTAGAATTTGTCTTAGCAAATTCTTCCTCAGGTTTGTTCATGTGCAAATAAGTACATCTGGAGGGAGATGTAATAACATGATATAGAGATGACGTCTCCAGTGTAATAAATGCTCCAATTTAGGTAGGTCCTAGCTAATTAATTTTACGATATCATATGGCTCACATACTGATTTATACTAAAAGCTCTAATACCTTTATGGCTTTCACTGACCTGCAGTGGTGGGATAGGACCTCAAACCTAGGTTGTATTCATCTTCTTGAAACACAGCCCATCCTGAGTTTTGAGGTCTCTGCCCATTTGCTGTTGGTGTTCCCCTCTAAAAGCAGGTCAGTATAAGCCATAAAGGTATTAGGGCTTTTACTATAAAGCTGGTTGTGAGCCATATAATATGGTGAAATTAATTAGATGGAACTTGCTTAAAATGGGCAGTCTTAAAAATATTTTGGCCAAACTCAGCTTGAAACAAATGAGTTAATATATGATTGCTATGGGCAATAATGTATGCTATAAACACAGGAACACATTTAACCCCTTAAGGACCAGCGGTCCTGG
Source organism: Rhinophrynus dorsalis (assembly GCA_037306005.1). Taxonomy (NCBI): domain Eukaryota; kingdom Metazoa; phylum Chordata; class Amphibia; order Anura; family Rhinophrynidae; genus Rhinophrynus; species Rhinophrynus dorsalis. Next base: position 217,768,492 of record CM074718.1, on the reverse strand, counting down.
GACGTTTCCGTCCCATAAGGACAGCTTTGATCCTTGCTGATGTGCAGGTACACGTGACCTGTTGCGTGTATCGGCACTCCGCTTTGGGGCCTGAAAGAGATCGCTTCAGTCTTGGAGCGGTCAATTTTAGGCCCCATTTTTACTTACAGCGCTCCCGGTGGAGCACTGTAAGTAAAAAGTACATGGCGTACTATGACTGTCATCAGTCCTTAAGTTTTTAAGGACCATGACGGTCATAGTACGTCACCTAGTCCTTAAGGGGTTAACGGCTGGTGGTCCAGAGGTTGGACCACCCTTAAGGGACTGCATAGGCATCAGTAATCAAGCCGGCACATGTGACTGATTACTCGTACTGGCTCACCGAACAAGAGTCTGAAACTGACCTCTCTGATCTTGGAGCTCTGTGAACACAAAACCCATGACCAGTTACATAGTCAGAACAGTCTCCAGTCCTTAAGTGGTTAAGCTATTTATATGATTTTGATTCCTTGCTGCACTTCATACATTGTGCACCTGTTCTCTTTTTTTGTTTGTATATTGTGGTGTTTAGTTCTGTGAGTTATTTCTTTCCCCTGACAAAGTACTTTCAAATGTGTAGGATTGTGATCAGTTTACCAAGCCCATTGGTGTTGTCACCTGAGAATGGGGGCAGTTTTGTGACATGCAGAGAGGTAACAAATGGTGTCTAAGCTTTCAAATAGAATTGATAAATAGGAAAAATCTCGAGTTCAGTTAAAGGAATCGTAATGTTCCAGATTACACATAGCTCAGAACATTGAGCATGTGTAATAGTAGTACTCTGTGATGTTCATATGCTGCAAAACCTGCTAGATAACTGTGTAATATAATGTTAAACATGATCTGTCATGAACCTTCTGCTACTTATGACCAAAACCTCAATATAATTTGTATATAAAATAAAATTATACTGGTGTTCTGTGCATCCACTGCTGTATTTGTTCTATATCTCTGTATACCATGGCTACAAAGCCAGCTTAGATCGCATTTAAGAGGACATACAGTGTCTTGAGTGGAGTGTTCTCTTGTATGTAATTCTAAATTAAAAAGGTTTATTTTATCCTCTCCGTATCACCTCAAGTTTTTACATATTTTTACAATATTAATGTTCTTTTTGGGTATTGCTTTCTATTTAAAGTAGAGCTCTCATCGTAAGACAAATTTAGTTTGTTTTATTACTAGACATTTTTCACTGTCGTCCAATACAGGTCACTGGTACTCTGGGAGGCGATCCGCCCCTTTAATAGGCAGGAACAATTATTCAAATGTGTGCAGGGGGCGGAGCCTCCCCTCCTACTTAAGCTGCCTTCAGGCCAGAGCCACTAGATTGATTTGTTCCTGTGTGCTGTGCACACCAGGTGGAGAACATCTATACATTCAACTTAGTATTTTATTATTTTTATTCAAATATGGAATACCACCATTAGGAGGGTGACCATGGCTGTGAATTGCCCTCTTTAAAGTGGCTAGTGCAGCTTCCAGGGATTTTCTGTGGACCTTATGCCTGAAGAGGGAACCGCTTGAGTCAAGCAGCTTCCCTGCTGGGGAATTTACCTCTGGTCTATTCCTACTTCATCATGGTCACCTGAAGACAGAAGTCCTGCAGAAAGGTGAGCCACCCCTTGAGTGCTGAAGGTTCACTTGTCCCCACAGTGTCCCTTTGATGGGCTTGTATTTGGGAGTTTGCATTGCACTCCAGCACTCATAGGGTGTTTTTATTTGCATTTCTCATGTTTATGCAATTTCTGTGGTATTCTCTGGGTTTTGGAGCTTTGGGTATAGTTTTACTTATGTTTCTTATGTATTTGGTAACTGTTTGGCACTTTTTAAAGTTCAGTGGGACTTTATTAAAATTTAGTGTTCTGCACCTTTAAGCGCGCCTTTTCCCGCTTAGACGCCATTGCTCCTTTACTCTCTATGGGATTTCACAGTGTGGGACATATCTCTGGAACCGCTTGTCACAGCAACTTCAGAGATGGCTCATTTTATTTCTATGCTCCTGCTCTATCATCCGGTTTCTGTTTTCAGGGTGTGGGGAGTTCAGGGGGGCTTCGGGCACTGTTTGGGGTACTTCTGAGAGAAAACTACATTTCCCATGAGCGCCCGGTTCGCGCTCGTTTCTGATTGGCTGACCTGACGGCCGCCATTTTGTGGTGTTATTTCTCAGCGAGTATACTACGCAGGGACCGAGCCTTCTCTCCTCTCAGCAGATTAACCCTTCGCTGGCCAGATAAGTCCGATTTTAGGCATTTCTGGGGTGAAACTTTAATCTTTCACACTTTTACTGGGTGATATTTGTTAAGTGGTATATATTGACGCTGTGAGCATGTCTACTCCACTGGAGCCAGGGGCTAGACCTAAGACTAAGGAGGCTGGGGTGTCTGTCCCCCCCATTGCGCTTTGCTCCTCTTGTCACTCTGGGCTGCCTAGAGATTGTTCTGGTAATTTATGCCCTAAATGCACTGATTGTCATGATAGCAACCCTGGGCTTCCCAACCATGCTATTGAGCCAACTTGGGTGAAAGAGTTTAAAGCTGCCACTAGGGATCTCAGATCCACTCTCCAACTCTTTCCCTCTCAGGTACAGGGGGCTCTCCAGGTTTGGCAGACCCCCTCTACAATCAGGACTTCCATGCCTAAGCCACAGGGGCTCCTGATGTGTCTGATTCTTCTGAAGAAGAATTATTACAGGATTCTGAGGCTGAGGAAGGCACTATTATTGAGTCTCACAGGTCCATTGGGGACCCTTATGAATGTGACCCTGAAGTTTCTGCTGAGGGTTTGATTAGAGCTGTGTTAACTACGCTCAACCTTCCTCTGACTCAGGAATCTACTCATGATCCAACTGACGTTTTCCAAAAACCATCTAAGGCGATTGTATGTTTTCCAGCTAACCCTACCCTTGCCCGTCTAGTCTCTGAGGCGTGGAGGAATCCTGACAAGTCCTCCTCAGTGTCCAAAAAGTTTGCTAAACTTTACCCTTTTCCTGAGACTGAACTGGCAAAATGGGTTCATCCTCCCAAAGTGGATGCTCCTGTTTGCAGGCTATCCAAATCTACTGCTTTAGCTGTCTCTGATGCCTCTGCCCTGCAGGATTGGACGGACAAAAAGCTAGAACTTTCTCTTAAATCTATTTTTGCCTCCATTGGCACTGCCATGCGTCCAACCTTTGCAGTGGCGTGGGTTAATAGAGCTATTACGGCTTGGACTGAACGACTGACTGAGGCAGTCCGCCAGGATGCCCCGGTATCTGAGCAGTTGCAGCTCCTTGCTAATATTACTGAAGCACAAAACTATGTTGCTGATGCTGCCTTTGATGCTGTGCGCATGATGGCGAGGGCCTCCACTTCATCTGTGGTGGCTAGACATGCCCTTTGGCTGAAAATTTGGTCTGCTGATACAGCCTCTAAGAAAGCCTTGCTTTCCTTGCCCTTTCAGGGGAACTTGCTATTTGGTTCTGAACTCAAAGAAATGATCAGCGAGGCTACTGGCGGTAAAAGTACTCTTCTACCCTCAGTCTTCAAGAAAAAGTTTCCAGCCAAACGCAATCAGTCCTTTCGTTCCTTTCAGACTGAGACACGCTCCACGTCCCAGACGGGGTCGTCCTCTACGCGTCCCTCCTCCAAGCCCAAGCAGTCCTGGAAGCCCAAAGTTGCCCCCAAGGCCAAGACCTCCAAGACTGCTTCGGCATGACTCACCGAACCCGGGTCCGCATCCGGCAGTAGGTGGACGTCTCAGCATCTTTCGCCGGACTTGGGAGGAATCAGTGACGGACCCATGGGTTATTCAGGTAGTGTCAGAGGGATACAGGATCCCTTTCTCTTCCCTTCCTCCTTTTCGGTTCCATTTTACTCGTCCTTCTCAGGAACCTACAAAAAGGCGTCTGTTCGACGCCGCTATTCAGGATCTTTTGGACAAAGAGGTCCTGGAATTGGTTCCTCCAGAGGACACAGGTTCAGGATTTTATTCCAGCCTGTTCGTAGTGGCCAAAAAGGATGGAGGTGCTCGTCCCATTTTGGATCTCAAAGATCTCAATTCCTATGTTGTGAGTTCCCACTTCCGCCAGGAATCCCTGCGCTCTGTGATTGCCGCAATGTCCCCAGGAGAGTTTCTTGCCTCCCTGGACCTTCAGGATGCATATCTTCACATCCCTATTCGTCCAGAGAGCAGGCGGTATCTCAGGATTGCCTGCCACAGGGGACACTTTCAGTTTTCAGCTCTTCCCTTTGGACTGACTTCGGCCCCTCTGGTCTTTCAGAGGGTGTTGGGTTCTTTGATAGCTGTACTTCATCAGGAAGGTGTCAGAGTGACCCCCTACATGGACGATCTCCTCCTGAAAGCCTCCTCAGCGGAGCTTCTCCACCAGCAACTACAGCTGTGTATACACACTCTAAACCGTCACGGCTGGATCCTGAATCTGGACAAGTCAGACTTGGTCCCATCTCAGCGGCTCCTTTTCCTGGGTCTCCTGTTCGACACTCGGCAATGCATGGTGTTTCTGCCAGAGGAAGTGGCTCATCAAATAGCCATCCGAGTAGCCGGGATCCTGGAGCTGGACAGAGTTCCAGTACCGAAGTTGACGTCTCTGGTGGGAAAGTTCATTTCCACGATCGAAGCGGTACCATTTGCCATGGCCCACTCCAGGGAACTTCAGAGGTTTGTGATCCAGACGTGCAAGAATCATCCAGATCATCAGCATCTGTCAGTCTCTCTACCTCCTCATGTCGAATCGAGTCTGCACTGGTGGTTGGATCTCTCTCATCTCCTGAAAGGGAGATCCTTTCGAATTCCCTATTGGACCACGCTCACAACGGATGCCAGCCTCCTGGGATGGGGTGCTGTGTTGGGTCGTTTCAGTGCTCAGGGGAAATGGGGACTGGAGGAATCTCTTCTCTCCATCAATGTTCTGGAACTGCGTGCCATCCGGCTTGCCCTGAGGCACTGGGAATCTCAGCTGGAAGGTTGCCCAGTCAGAGTGGAGTCCGACAACGCCACCGCAGTGGCCTACATCAACAGGCAAGGCGGCACAAGAAGTTGCACTGCCTGGTTGGAGGTCAAGGATATTTTATCTTGGGCAGAAGATCACGTGCCTGTCATTTCAGCAGTTCACATTCCAGGCGTAGACAACGTCGTGGCAGACTTTCTCAGTCGTCACACAGTCGACAGCGGAGAATGGGCTCTTCATCCAGAGGTGTTTCACCTAATCACCCAGAGGTGGGGGGTACCTACAGTGGACCTGATGGCTACCAGACACAACAGGAAGGTGCCGGCGTTTTGCTCCCGGTGGAGGGACTCTCTTGCTCTAGCAGTGGATGCCTTGTCAATCCCTTGGGATTTTCCTCTGGCCTACATCTTTCCTCCTCTTCCTCTATTGATCAGAGTCATCCAGAAGTTGAAGCTGGAGCGCTGTCCTGTCATCCTGATCGCTCCAAACTGGCCTCGCCAGTCCTGGTATCCGGAGTTGATGGCCATGTCCGTGGCGGAACCGTTTCCACTTCCTGCCCGTCCGGATCTGCTCCTCCAGGGTTATCTGTGGAAGGAGGATGTTCAGAATCTCCATTTGATGGCATGGCGGTTGAATCCTCGATTCTAGAGAAGAAAGGATTTTCTCCTTCAGTGGTGTCGACGATGCTTAGTGCTTGTAAGCCTGTGTCCTCCAAGATCTATCATCGTGTCTGGGCCACCTTTGTAGCTTGGTGTACTGATCGGAAGATGTCCCTAGATTTTCATCTTCCCACTGTCCTGGCCTTTTTACAGGACGGTGTTGAGAAAGGGCTCAGTTTGAGTTCCCTCAAAGTCCAGACTTCTGCTTTGTCTGTGTTTTTCCAGGAAAGGATTGCTATCCTTCCTGATGTCAAAGTTTTCTTCCAAGGCGTGACTCATGTTTGGCCTGCCTTCAAGAGTCCTTCTCCCCAGTGGGACCTCAATTTGGTGCTGGGAGTTCTCCAGCGTCCTCCGTTCGAATCCTTGGCTTCCATTTCCCTTACGTCTCTTGACTTGGAAAATGGCCTTTCTTTTGGCTATTGTTTCAGTTCGCCGGGTAGCAGAGTTACAAGCTCTGTCTTGTAAACGTCCTTACCTGGTGTTCCACAAGGATAAGGCTGTGCTTCGCACTACCAAGGAATTCTTACCCAAGGTTGTGTCCGAGTTTCACATCAATCAGGAGATTGTGGTTCCCTCTTTCTGCCCTAATCCTTCATCTGACATGGAACGAGATCTCCATTTGTTGGATGTGGTGCGTTGCCTCAAGTTTTATGTTCATTGCACCGAGTCTATCAGGAAGTCTGACGCTCTATTCGTCATTCCTGAGGGGCCTAGGGCAGGGAGACCGGCTTCCAAAGTTACTATTGCCTCTTGGATTAAGGCTACCATTTGTGAAGCCTATAAGTTGTGGAATAAGCATGTTCCCTTCCGGGTGACTGCCCATTCCACCAGATCTATTGGGGCCTCTTGGGCCTACAAGAATCAGGCATCTGCTGATCAACTGTGCAGAGCGGCCACTTGGTCCTCTGTGCACACATTTTCAAAGCACTATCGAGTTGATGTACTGGCCTCAGCTGATGCCAGTTTTGGGAGGAAGGTCCTGGAGGCAGTTTTGCCTGTTTAGGACTTCTACTCTGTGGTTCTTAGTGCTTCTTTACTGTTGAACCCGGTTGGCTCTGGTTCAGTGTGCTGTGTTTGTTCAGGGGTTGTTTCCCCATGGTTGGTGTCCGTTGACACTTACATTTTGGGCTATGTGATTAACTGGTTCATAGCAGTTCTAGTGACTTGGGCCTTGCGCCTGGTCCTTGCCTTACTTCCCACCTCTGGGTCAGCTCAATGTTTGTACATCCCAGAGTACCAGTGACCTGTATTGGACAACAGTGAAAATTGGATTTTAGTCTTACCTGTTAAATCCTTTTCACTTAGTCCATACAGGTCACTGGTCTCCCACCCTGTCAAGGGACCATGCTTGGCTGTCCTGTGGCATTCAGTGGGAGACCTTCGGGGCATGCTCACAGGAGTCTTCCTTCTTGCTTACCTATGGTCAGTTTTAGTGTCTCAAATCAATCTAGTGGCTCTGGCCTGAAGGCAGCTTAAGTAGGAGGGGAGGCTCCGCCCCCTGCACACATTTGAATAATTGTTCCTGCCTATTAAAGGGGCGGATCGCCTCCCAGAGTACCAGTGACCTGTATGGACTAAGTGAAAAGGATTTAACAGGTAAGACTAAAATCCTATTTTTTGTAAAATAAATAGAATATTTGCTCCAATATAAAGCAAGGATTTTTTCAGTAAATTGAATCTAAAAAAAATGGATTCGCCCTACATTTGATTTGGACTTAAAATCATAGTAGTGTTTCACAAAAAAAAAAGCAGATCCTATTAATCTTCATAGTATTTGGGCCATGGAGAGTGTTATATCAATACTGTGAGAGTTGTAGTTCAAGAGTAATTGAATGATAAAGTATCACCCTCCTGCCCTTTTTACCTAATGTAAGCCACCTCCCCTCAGATGTGAAAACTGGTCCCTTGACCAAACAAATCACAGTGGGGGAGATTTATAAAAAGTGTTCTTGTTTGTTGATGTGAACGGATCTTTAAAATGTCTATAAATACCAATACTCATAATAAGGAATACAAAGTATTCTAGGTACATTTATAAATGTGGAGACAGTTAAGAATAAGAACAGGTCAGACATGGCCTTAAATATTTGGAGTAAATTCTGTCGCTAAATTGTCACAAATAGCAACATTTCTCTATAAATACTCTGCACCTCTTTTTACAAACTTCCTTACTCCATCTTTTTTTAAAATGTACTATACGGCGTTATGTCCCCCTCTACTGTCCTTAATACATTTATAACTGCCAAGGATAATCTTATAGCCATTTCAACTCTTCTTTAAGATTAACTCCAGTTTTATTAGTCTCCCCCTATTCTTCTTACTGTGAGCATAAGGAAATCCCTGCCCCCCTTGACAGGTTTTTCAGGTTTTTTCTTGTGCTCACTGAAGATTGTCCCTCTCTGCGATCCATCCGTACAGTCTTTCCGCTCTGAGGTGAGCAGTGTTACATCAGTAAAAGGGACGTGAGGGGGATATTTTATCATTCAATTAGTCTTGAACTACAACTCTGACAGTATTGAAATAGCACTTTCCATGGCGCAAATACTATGAAGATTAATTGGAGCTGCTTTTATTGTGAAGCATTACTATCCCTTTAAGAAAATACAGTAGTTTTTATTTTTTAGAAAATAATGTGTTGGTGGCCCAGTGGGCATGTTATGCTAATTCCCTCCAGAGTATGCTAATTAGTCATGTTCAAAGCCAAACTTGTCACCCCCTGATTTTCTAAATGCTCCCAGTGTGGAATATATCCACTTCATATAAAATAAGTTGCATAAATACCATATTGTGCCACCATGAAATAAAGGTTAATTTAACAAAAATGATTTATATTGCTTACAAATAGCTAGAACAATATAGCTATATATCTTAATTTTAGTTTGAAAAAGTTAAGCGAGTGTAAAAATAATCAGCCTTTTTTAAAATTGGTGAAATATGATATTTATTATCGTTTACTTGCCTGCATTGCAACAGAGGAGTCCAAGCTCTCCAGATTTATTTTAAAATCCGAATTTCTCTGTCATCCAATACAGGTTACTGGTAACTTTGGGTAGGCGATCCGCCCCTTTAATTGTAGGTAGGAACAATTCTAGAATTGTATGCAGGGTGTAGAACCTACCTTCCCTCCTTGGCTGAAGCTAGCCAACAAGCTCCAGAAAGATTTGTTCCTTGGTGAAGATAACAGGCAAGAGAACAGTTCTGCTATAGCTTTAGAAGTTTTTTATTTTTCTGTTAGAAATGGAATACCACCATTAGGCGGATTACCATAACTGACAATGCCCTTAGATGTGGCTAACTCAGTGACCAGGTGCTTTTTGTGGACCTTAAGCCCTGGTGGGGGTAAATCTTAAACATGGTAAGAAGAAGATCTGCAGGAAAGGTGAGCGACCCTTTGAGTGCTGCAGGTCCACATGTCCCACAGTGCCGCTCCGCACAGGGAATTTTCCTTGGAGTTCCTATTGCACATTTGTGCACTCATTGGGTCTATCTGTATGTCTTTTGGGTGTTTTGGAGCAGATTTATGTGGTACTTAACCCTTTAGCTACTGGTTTGGCATTCATTTGGGGGGGTTTCTGACATTTCTCCTACTGGTTCAGTGTATTTTTGGGTATCCTAACATGTTCTAGTGATGTTTCATGTCTTTTAGTATTACGCCTTCAATTTTGTAAAATTTGAGTATAGCTCCTTTAAGGCGCGCTTTACCTCATAGGCACCATTGCTCCATTCACTCCTATGGGACTGTACAGTTTGGGACATATCTCAGCAACTGTTTAACCTGACAACTTCAGTGATGGCTTGTTCTTCTTGTCTGCCCTTGCTCTATCATCCAGTTCATGTTTCCACTGTGTTGGGGGGCTCAGGGGGCTTCGGACTCTGTTGGGGTACTTTTTCTGGAAAAACTACATTTACCATGAGCGCTTGCTTCGCACGCTCATTTCTGATTGTCTCCCGCTGCGGCAGTCATTTTATGCTATTTCCAGAAACAGTATCCTACGCAGGGCTTGGACTCCTTCTCTCCTCTGCTGATTAACCCTTCGCCTGTCAGATAAGTCTAAATTAGTGATTTCTGAGGTGAAACTTTAATCCTACACACTGTAATCTGGTGATTTATTATACTGTAAGGTTATTGACACTGTGAGAATGTCTATACCGTTGGAGCTTGGGGCCAGACCTAAGACTAAGGATGCTGGGGTCTCTGTATCCCCTACTGTGCATTGAGCTTCCTGTCATTCAGGGTTATCAAGAGAATTCTCAGGTCATTTATGCCCAGCATGTTCTGATGTCCCTGAGAGTCTTCCAGGGATCTCCAGCCATGCATTAGAGCCAGTCTGAGTGCACGAGTTCAAGGCTGCTACTAGGGACCTTAGGTCCACATTGCAACTCTTTCCATCCCAGTTACGGGGGTCTTCCATTCTTGGCAGACCCCCTCCTCCATCAAGTCTTCCCTGCCAAAACCTCAGGGTGTACCTGACAAGCCAGATTCCTCCGAGAAGGAACTGCTGGTGGATTCAGATGTTGAGGAATGTTCTGCGGTGGGCTCCTCTCAGTTTTTTGGAGATACTTTTGAGACTGATCCTGAGCCCTCAGCTGAGGGCCTGATCAGAGCTGTTTATAAAAACACAGAATCTGATGACAGATAAGAACCATTTCGTCCCATCTAGTCTGCGCATTTTCCTGCTGTAAAAACCTCAAACCTTTTTTGGTCCTTGGTTTTTTCTTAAGTTAAGGACAGCCTTATGCCTATCTCATGCATGCTTTAAATTATGTCACTGTATTAACTTCTACCACTTCTGCTGGTAGGCTATTCCACTTATCTAATACCCTCTCAGTGAAGTAAAACTTTCTTACATTATATCTAAACCTGTGTCCCTCTAATTTTAGACTATGGCCTCTTGTCCTAACATTTTTACTATTTTGAAATATACATCCATCCTGCACTTTGTTGAATCCCTTCATGTATTTCAATGTTTCAATCATATCCCCTCTCTCTCTTCTCTCCTCTAAGCTATACATGTTCAGATCCTTTAGTCTATCCTGATATTTCTTTTCCTGTAAACCAGTCACCATTTTAGTAGCCCTTCTTTGAATTTTCTCTAGAGTATCTATAGCCTTCTGGAGATGGGGTCTCCAGTACCGTACACAGTATTCTAGGTGAGGTCTAACTAGAGATCTGTAGAGTGGCATGACCACTTCCCTTTTTTTGCTACTAATGCCCATAGCTATACAAGCCAGTACCCTGCTTGCATTCCCCACCGCTTTATTACATAGACTCAGTGCGATGTACATAAAACTTGAGACAATCAGGCATTCTGACGTGTTGTTAGTCATTCCTGCGGGTCCTAGGGCAGGAAGACCTGCATCTAAAGTGACTGTTGCTTCTTGGATCAAGTCCACTATTCAAAAGGCTTATGAGCTGTGGAAGAAGCCTGTCCCTTTCAGGGTCACGGCTCATTCCACACAATCTATTGGGGCCTCTTGGGCTTACAAGAATCAGGCCTCTGCTGATCAGTTGTGCAAGGCTGACACCTGGTCATCTGTGTACACCTTTTCGAAGCACTACCGTGTTGATGTGTTGGCATGTGCTGATGCCAACTTTGGGATGAAAATCCTGGAGGCAGTTTTGCCTGTCTAGGATTTTATTTGGTTCTTGGTGCTTCCTTCACAGTTCAGTGTGCTGTGTAATGGTTGGGGTGTTCTTACCCCTGTTCAGTGTCCGTTGATACTTCTTTGATTGTTGGGCTATCTCTAATCTCCTGGTTTATATCTGCACTGGTGACTTTGGGGGCCTTGCACCTGGTCCTTGCCTTACTTCCCGCCTCTGGGAAACTCAGTGGTTGGATATCCCAAGTTACCAGTAAACCTGTATTGGATGACAGAGAAAAGAGGAATTTAGTCTTACCTGTTAAATCCTTTTCTCATAGTCCATACAGGTTGCTGGTCTCCCATCCTGTCAAAGGACCATGCTTGGCTTTCCTGTGGCAGACCGTTTGGGTCCTCTGGGGTTATGCTCATGGGAGTCTTCTTTCCTTTCCACTATCTAGTCAATAGATAGTGTCTCAAATCTTTCTCGAGCTGGTTGGCTAGCTGCAGCCAAGGAGGGAAAATAGGCTCCATCCCCTGCATACAATTCTAGAATTGCTCCTGCCTACAATTAAAGGGGCGGATCCCCTGCCCAAAGTTACCAGTAACCTGTATGGACTAAGAGAAAAGGATTTAACAGGTAAGACTAAAATCCTTTTTTCATCTAATGCTGTATGCAACAATACTTTTCCCAATTTCATGTGCAATTCACTTACCCAATCTAAACCACTTTGTAGATAAAGGATTCAAGGATCTAAATAAATTAACTTCTACTTTTCCACCAGAATTCATGGTTAGCTACAGCTGTACCTTGTTGAGGATTTTTATTCAAAAATAGGTCATCCTGTTTAGGTTGATCTATCTCTCACAGTTACCATGACTACTGAAAGTTGAATACTTTGTTGCAGTGAATGATTACTGCAACATTTATGAGCATTTATCTTTTATAACGTATGAAGAATTTTTGTTAAGGTGAGGCATGTTTTCAGTGTTTTGTAAAATGTATACAATAGGGTGAAAATAATAGCTTGTTTAAAGACTGCAACAATGCAAACAGTTATGGGTACTAATGAGGTACTGTATAATAAAGTTTGAACGTGATCATGTGCACAAAAAATAATTAATTGATGATCATGGAAATAGGGCATGTATTTTTCAGGATGTTTTGCAAGTGAAATTTTATATAAAAGCTTCTAAAAAGCTATATATGTCTTAGAAATAAGTACTATCAAATTTATTTGTACATTTAATAATTGCATTTGATTTGATTGATCAGTAGTGCTTTGCTTGCTTCATCAAAGATGAATTGAAACACCACTGTATGTGGTTGTTCTCACCCTGCTCGAGGGGCAATAGTTATTTTCTTATCAGTTTTTCTGCATGCTCGTGAATGCTCTTTGTAAATATGTACTTTGCATGTGCAGCACTGTAACTTTAAAACACGAATATCTCTTGGATAGAGCTTTGTTGTCAGGTCTGCTCCCTTAGGAGTAGACCTACTGATCAAGCCATGAGGGCTGTTTTGGAAGCCCTGGCAGACCATTGGGAGAGCACAACTGGGACGTAAGAGACTCCCACTGATCCTAATGTAAGAAACTGAACTGAAGGTTTCATTGTTCAGTCTTTCTAGTCCATCAGTTTTGTTCAAGCCAAGCAGATCAGTTTTCAGACCCCTAAGTTAAGTTCCATAAAGGGGGGCAGTTTTTGAACCCCATAACTACTGATAGGTGCTGTTTTGGGGCTGCACTGTGTTTTTAATAAATCTGTTTCTCTTAGTCCATACAGGTTACTGGTCTCCCACCCTGTCAAGGGACCATGCTTGGCTCTCTTACGGCAGATTGTGGGGATCCTTTTGGGTTCACGCTCACAGGAGTCATCCTTTACCTTCTTACTTCCTAATCAATAGTTAGTCTACAAATCTTACTGGTTGGGGACTGGCTAGCTGCAGGCTAAGGAGAGGAGGTAGGCTCCACCCAGCAGTCACTTCTCAGAATTGTTCCTGCCTATTAAAGTGGCTGTTCGGCTACCCAAAGTTACCAGTAACCTGTATGGACTAAGAGAAAAGGATTTAACAGGTAAGATTAAAATCCTATTTTTGTGAAATTACCTGCCTGCACCAAAATGTTCATAACCATTACAGATGTGAAGAAAAGGTCAGTAAGGCATACCATTTTAGAAAGTAGACATTCATCTGGATCAAATGAGGGGTAACTCATCTTTGTACGTCTAGGCTAGTGTGAGCAGCTCTTTCCAGAAAGTGGTGCTGTAGGAAAAATGTATATTGTTTTTACACTTCAGTGATAATAAAATATTCCGACACTATGTAATTTCCTGGAATTTTCAGTACCTAATTCCAGCACAATAAAAGTGGTACCCCATTGGTATAGTTTGACATACCATGGGGGTGCCAGGAGCATGACTACAGGATGAGCAGGTAGAATATGTTCTGTTCCATGACTACTGATGTAACAAGGCAGGTGGGATCAGAGAGTGTATGCAGGAGGTCTGTGACTAATAGTGGGCAGTGGAACCAGGCTGGAGTGGGCAGACAGTTTTATGTGGGGATCTGTGAGCTCCAGTGGGCAGTAGATCCAGGCTTGGAGTTCTGTCATTGTATGTGGGGATCTATAATGGAACCAGGCAGTGGGGTCAGATAGTATATGTGAGGAGCTGTTACTACCAGTGGACAGTGGATCAGAAGGATGGGGGGCTGTATGTGTGTGTTCAAATTGGGTAACCAGCACCTTGCTTTGCACACTCTTATTTTTCCAATGCACTGGATTCAGGTGGGATGGAAGCAGGGCAGCCATGTTGCTCCCCTGCATCGCCTTTATTGAACTCGCAGCCGAATCAAGGTTAATACAGTATCCATATCCATTCATGAGGATGTAACCACTGATGCTCTGTCTGATTCTCTGTTTGATACCAGGAGCATGCCCCGGGCTTAAGTATTTCTCTTCTATGTATTGCACCACTAACTGAGCTGGTTCCGGTGAGCATTCAGGAATCAGATGAAATACACAGGAGAGAACATAGCAGCCTAGGGCAGGCTCCCACTAGCCCACACAGAGTCAGACAGAGCATTGGAGGTTACATTCTCACAAAGCTTTCTGCATGGTAGAGATGTCACTAACACATCACTTTGCAGTGCACTACTGATTAGAATATAAGGGGATAAACTGAAGACATTATGAGGAGCAAGAACACACACCTATGTATTGTAGGTAGGACTTGTTTCGCCCAGAGCTTAGGACCTTATCAAGCCTGTGCAAAAATGCTGCCATAAGCTTGCTTCTGCTTTACTGCAACTTGAAACTCCTTTGAGCGTACCCATACCCCCTGTAAATATTATGTGTTCTCTTTGGACTGCTTTAATGCATTTGACTACACACACATACACATATTTATTAGAGGTTGGGTGGCCCAACATTTTTCTTACACCTGGGCCTCCTCTTAACTAGTTACTCCACTGGAACTCTGGGGTTTGCCCAGAGTTCTTGTGCCCTACTTGGGGGCTCTGGGTTTTTCTGTTTTGATCAGCTGGGGTGCTCTGGGGTTTACTAGAGAGTACTAACCCTTGCTCTTGTATAAATAAATAATTTCTTATCACTATGTTTATGCACAGTTAAAATCAGAAGGATGATTTGTGTTAATTTCTTCCGCTCCATGTTGGAGGAGCGTTGCTGTTTAATATGCACTTAAAGCAACATCTGTTACACAAAGTAATCATCCTAACAAATGAATGCTGCTGGAAGCTTTAGGTTTATTTAAGGCGTTGTGTGGGTGTCTCATTGAATTGCATATCCATAATCTGCATATAATTACGAAGTGCTACATTATTGTATTTACAAATTACGGACATTTCAAATTATTTTATGTTTTTCGTGTTTAATTGTATTACTTTTCTGTCTCTATGGTATCTGCACATTAGTAATTTAAAATCGTCTACTATATGTAGCAGTTGAAACCCAATTTGAAATGAACTCAAATAATTAGAATATGTAAAAAATGGAACTTGAAAGTATTTTTTTCATGTTTATTGTATTATCTGTAAATATCCTATTCAGGTCTATAAATATGAGACCTGGGGCCTGAGCCCTTTCAGCTAGTAACTGGCAATGCCCTTGTGCCACAGTCATGGGGAAAGGGGTATTTCACTGTCGTCCAATACAGGTCACTGGTACCATGGGATGTGTAGTCCCCTTTAATAGGCAGGAACAATTATGCAAATAATTTGCAAGGGGCGGAGCCTCCCCTCTTACTTAAGCCACCTTCTGGCCAGAGCCACCCATATTGATTTGTTCCTGGTGTGCTTGCACACCAGGCAGAGAACAGCTATGCTTCTTAGAGTTTTATTATTTTTTATTCAAATATGGAATACCACCATTAGGAGGGTGACCATGGCTGTGAATTGCCCTCTTCAAAGTGGCTGGTGCAGCTTCCAGGGATTTCTGTGGACCTATACCTGAAGAGGGGACAGCTTGTGTTAAGCAGCTCCCCTGTTGGGGAAATTACCTCTGGTTCTTTCCCTCCCTATCATGGTCACCTGAAGACAGAAGTCTGCGAGAAAGGTGAGTCACCCATTGAGTGCTGAAGGTCCACTTGTCCCCACAGTGTCCCTTTGATGGGCTTGTATTTGGGAGTTTTAATACACTCCAGCACTCATAGGGTGTTTTTATTGCATTATCATTATTTATGCAATTTCTGTGTTATTCTCTGAGTTTTGGAGCATTGGGTATTCATTTATTTATGTTTCTCATGTATTTCATGCTTGTTTGGGCACTTTTTAATGTTTTACTAAACTTTATTAAAAATGGTGTTCCGCGCCTTTAAGCGCGGCTTTTTCCCGCTCAGCAGCAGAGCTCCTTTACTCTCTATGGGAATTCACAGTTTGGGACATATCTCTGAAACCGCTTGTCACAGCAACTTCAGAGTAGGCTCATTTTAATGCTAGGCTCCTGCTCTATCATCCGGTTGGTGTTTTATTCCTGTAGGGGGCTCAGGGGGGCTTCGGGCACTGTTTGGGGTACTTGCATAGGGAAAACTACATTTCCCATGAGCGCTTAGCTCGCGCTTGTTTCTGATTGGCTGTCATGACGGCCGCCATTTTGTGGTACTTTTCCAAGGCGAGTACACTACGCAGGGACCGAGCCTTCTCTCTCCTCACCAGATTAACCCTTCGCTGGCCAGATAAGTCCGTTTTTAGACCTTTTCTGGGGTGAAACTTTAACCTTTAACACTTTTCTGGGTGATAGTGTTTTTTGTGGGGTATATTGACGCTGTGAGCATGTCTACTTCACTGGAGCTAGGGGCTAGACCCAAGACTAAGGAGGCTGGGGGGTCTTCTACCCCCATGGCGTTTTGCTCCTCTTGCCACATTGGGCTGGATTGCGATAATGTGGGGGATCTATGCCCTAATTGTACTGATAAAGATAGCAACCCTGGGCTTCCCAGCCACGCTATTGAGCCATCTTGGGTGAGGGAGTTTAAAGCTGCCACTAGGGATCTCAGATCCACGCTTCAACTCTTTCCCTCTCAGGTACAGGGGGCTCTCCAGGTCTGGCAGGCCCCCTCTACTATCAGGACCTCCCTGCCTAAGCCACAGGGAGCTCCTGATATCACTGATTCTTCTGAAGAAGAACTTTTACAGGATTCTGATGCTGAGGAACGTACTGTTATTGAATCTAACAGGTCCATTGGGGACCCCTATGAGTGTGACCCTGAAGTTTCGGCTGAGGGTCTGATCAGAGCGGTTCTGAATACGCTCAACCTTCCTCTGACTCAGGAATCCACTTATGATCCTACTGATGTTTTTCAGAAAAAGCCATCTAAACCTGTTGTTTGTTTTCCAACTAACCCTACTCTTGCCCGTCTGGTTTCTGAGGCATGGAAGTATCCTGATAGATCTTCCTCTGTCTCCAAAAAGTTTGCCAAACTTTACCCTTTTCCCGACGCGGAGCTGGCAAAATGGGTTCATCCTCCCAAGGTGGATGCTCCTGTGTCTAGACTATCCAAATCTACTGCTTTGGCTGTCTCAGATGCCTCTGCCTTGCAGGACTGGACGGATAAGAAATTAGAGCTCTCTCTTAAATCTATTTTTGCCTCTATTGGCACTGCCATGCGCCCCACCTTTGCTGTGGCATGGGTTAATAGGGCTATTGCAGCCTGGACTGAACGACTGACTGAAGCGGTTCGCCAGGATGCGCCTGTATCTGAACAGTTGCAGCTTCTTGCTAATATCACTGAAGCTCAGAACTATATTGCTGATGCTGCTTTTGATGCTGTGCGCATGATGGCGAGGGCCTCCACTTCTTCTGTGGTGGCTAGACGCGCTCTTTGGCTGAAAATTTGGTCTGCTGATACAGCCTCTAAGAAAGCCTTGCTTTCCTTGCCCTTTCAGGGGAATTTGCTCTTTGGCTCTGAGCTCAAAGAAATGATCAGTGAGGCTACTGGCGGTAAAAGTACTCTTCTACCCTCAGTCTTTAAGAAAAAGTTTCCAGCCAAACGCAATCGGTCCTTTCGTTCCTTTCAGACTGAGACACGCTCCTCGGCCCAAACGGGTCCTCCCACTACGCGCTCCTCCTCCAAGCCCAAACAGTCCTGGAGGCCCAAAGTTGCCTCCAAGGCCAAGACCTCCAAGACTGCTTCGGCATGACTCGCCGAACCCGGGTCCGCATCCGGCTGTAGGCGGTCGTCTCCGCATCTTTCGCCGGACTTGGGAGGAGTCAGTGGCGGACCCATGGGTTCCTCAGGTGGTGTCAGAGGGATACAGGATCCCTTTCTCTTCCCTTCCTCCTTTTCGGTTCCATTTTACTCGTCCTTCTCAGGAACCCTCAAAAAGGCGTCTGTTCGACGACGCTATTCAGGATCTCTTGGACAAAGAGGTCCTGGAGGCGGTTCTGCAGGGGGACACAGGTTCAGGATTTTATTCCAACCTGTTTGTGGTAGCCAAAAAGGACGGAGGAGCCCGTCCCATCTTGGATCTCAAAGATCTCAATGCCTATGTGGTGACTTCCCACTTCCGCCAGGAGTCCCTGCGCTCTGTGATTGCAGCAATGTCTCCAGGGGAGTTTCTTGCCTCCCTGGACCTTCAGGATGCTTATCTTCACATCCCTATTCATCCAGAGAGCAGGAAGTATCTCAGGATTGCCTGCCACAGGGGACACTTTCAATTTACAGCGCTCCCCTTTGGACTGACTACAGCTCCTCAAGTCTTCCAGCGGGTGCTGGGCTCCTTGATAGCGGTGCTCCATCAGGATGGGATCAGAGTGACACCCTACATGGACGATCTCCTACTGAAGGCCTCCTCAGCGGAGCTTCTCCACCAGCAGTTGCAGAGGTGCATGCACACCCTGAACCGTCACGGATGGATCCTGAATCTGGACAAGTCGGACTTGATTCCTTCTCAGAGGCTTCTGTTCCTGGGTCTCCTGTTCGACACTCGCCAATGCATGGTGTTTCTTCCAGAGGACGTGGCTCACCAGATAGCCGTCAGAGTGGCTGGGATTCTGGACATGGACGAAATTCCAGTTCCGAAGTTGTCGTCCTTAGTGGGGAAGTTCATTTCCACGATCGAAGCAGTACCATTTGCCATGGCCCACTCCAGGGATCTTCAGAGATTTGTGATCCAGACGTGCAGGAATCATCCAGATCATCAACATCTGTCTGTTTCTCTTCCTCCTCATGTCGAGTCGAGTCTGCACTGGTGGTTAGATCTCTCTCATCTCTTGAAAGGGAAATCCTTTCTAGTTCCTCATTGGACCACAGTCACAACGGATGCCAGCCTTCGGGGCTGGGGTGCAGTCTGGGGTCGCTTCAGTGCTCAGGGGAAATGGGGTCTGGAGGAATCCATGCTCTCCATCAATGTTCTGGAACTTCGAGCTGTCCGGCTGGCCCTGAGGCACTGGGAGTCTCAATTGACCGGTCTTCCAGTCAGAGTAGAGTCCGACAACGCCACGGCGGTGGCTTACATCAACAGACAAGGCGGCACAAGAAGCGGTTCCGCCTGGTGGGAAGTCAAGGATATTTTGTCTTGGGCAGAAGATCACGTGCCTGTCATCTCTGCAGTTCACATTCCAGGCGTGGACAACGTCATGGCAGACTTCCTCAGTCGTCACACCGTCGACAGCGGAGAATGGGCTCTTCACCCAGAGGTGTTTCACATGCTCACTCAACGGTGGGGGATGCCAGTGGTGGATCTGATGGCTACCAGACACAACAGGAAGGTTCCGGTGTTTTGCTCCCGTCTGAGGGACTCCCTTGCTCTAGCGGTGGATGCCTTGTCGATCCCTTGGGACTTCTCCCTGGCTTACATCTTCCCCCCTCTTCCTCTATTGATCAGAGTTATTCAGAAGTTGAAGAGAGAACGTTGTCCTGTCATCCTGATTGCTCCGAACTGGCCTCGCCAGTCCTGGTTTCCGGAATTGATGGCCATGTCAGTGAAGGATCCAATCCCACTTCCAGCCCGTCCGGACCTGCTTCTTCAGGGGTATCTGTGGAAAGAGGATGTTCACTCTCTCCGTTTGATGGCATGGCGGTTGAATCCTCGATTCTAGCTCAGAAAGGCTTTTCTCCTTCTGTGGTGTCGACGATGCTCAGTGCTCGTAAGCCTGTGTCTTCCAAGATCTATCATCGCATTTGGTCAACTTTCGTGACATGGTGCTCTGTCAAGCAGTTGTCTCTTGACTTCCATCTTCCCACTGTCCTGGCCTTCTTGCAGGACGGTGTGGACAAGGGGCTCAGTCTGAGTTCCCTCAAAGTTCAGACCTCTGCCTTGTCTGTGTTTTTCCAGGAACGGATTGCCATCCTTCCTGATGTGAAAGTCTTCTTCCAAGGTGTGACTCATGTTCGACCTGCCTTCAAGAGTCCTGCTCCCCAGTGGGATCTCAATTTGGTGCTGGGTGTTCTTCAGCGACCACCGTTTGAATCCTTGGCTTCCATTCCATTACGTCTTGTGACTTGGAAGATGGCCTTCCTTTTGGCTATTGTGTCAGTACGCCGGGTGGCAGAGTTACAGGCATTGTCTTGTAAACCTCCTTACCTGGTGTTCCACAAGGATAAGGCTGTGCTTCGCACTACCAAGGAATTCTTACCCAAGGTTGTGTCTGAGTTTCACATCAATCAGGAGATTGTGGTTCCCTCTTTCTGCCCTAATCCTTCATCTGACAAGGAAAGAGATCTCCATTTGTTGGATGTGGTGCGTTGCCTCAAGTTTTATGTTCACCGCACCGAATCTATCAGGAAGTCTGACGCTCTATTCGTCATTCCTGAGGGGCCTAGGGCAGGAAGACCGGCTTCCAAAGTTACCATTGCCTCTTGGATTAAGGCTACCATCCGTGAAGCCTATAAGTTGAGGAATAAGCATGTTCCCTTCAGGGTGACTGCCCATTCCACCAGATCTATTGGGGCCTCCTGGGCCTACAAGAATCAAGCTTCTGCTGATCAACTGTGCAGAGCGGCCACTTGGTCCTCTGTGCACACTTTTTCTAAGCACTACCGAGTTGATGTACTGGCATCGGCTGATGCCAGCTTTGGAAGGAAGGTCCTGGAGGCAGTCTTGCCTGTGTAGGTCTTCCGCTCTGTGATCCTTAGTGCTTCCTTACTGTTGAGCCTGGTTGGCTCGTGTTCCGTGTGCTGTGTTAAGTTCAGGGATTGTTCCCTTGGTTGGTGTCCGTTGACACTTACAGTTTGGGCTATGTTATCAACTGGTTAACAGTTCTAGTGACTTGGGCCTTGCGCCTGGTCCTTGCCTTACTTCCCGCCTCTGGATCAGCTCAATGTTTGTACATCCCATGGTACCAGTGACCTGTATTGGACGACAGTGAAAATAGGATTTTAGTCTTACCTGTTAAATCCTTTTCACTTAGTCCATACAGGTCACTGGTCTCCCACCCTGTCAAGGGACCAGTCTTGGCTCTCCTGTGGCATTCAGTGGGAGACCGTTCGGGCATGCTCACAGGAGTCTTTCTTTTTGCTTACCTGGGGTCAGTTTAGGGTCTCAAATCAATATGGGTGGCTCTGGCCAGAAGGTGGCTTAAGTAAGAGGGGAGGCTCCGCCCCTTGCAAATTATTTGCATAATTGTTCCTGCCTATTAAAGGGGACTACACATCCCATGGTACCAGTGACCTGTATGGACTAAGTGAAAAGGATTTAACAGGTAAGACTAAAATCCTATTTTCTTGCAGAGCCTCTATCTTTGGCATCAAGTTTTGGACGATGATAAATAGTTTAACCCTTTGTAATGAGTTGCATACCCCTCTGGCACTCAAAGGGCTAAACCAATTTAGGAGGCCGTCTTCACAAAAGAAAAGAGGATCAATTTCCAGAGGAAATTAAACATTTTCTCTCCACATTCATTTATATAAAAGGACTGTTCATTTGTTAGGGGGCGACACATCCATTACTACTTTGCAGTCACCCCTATCTGGCTTGGGAGTGACCCCTACCATTGCATATCAGGAATGCATTAGGTTATGGTCCCAATAAAGCATCTCTGCTGGGATAAATCATGGCTTGGAGACCCCTTCCGCATATAAGGGGTTAAAAGACCCATTTGAAGCTTTAGGAAATTGTATTTTCATCTTGGGAGAACAAATAGCATTAAGTGTTAAAAAATCCATTATTGTCACCCCAAAAACTCCCTAGGGCAAAGCCTTTGTATAATAATCAGTGGTATGTTTACATGTTTTCTGTGTTTTATTTTTATAACTATTCAGCCAGTATATATGTTTGTCATTTTATAATATGTTAATTGGATTAAATCAGTAAAGTAACTTTGGGTGTCAGCGAGGGATCCAGGGCATTGTAACTCAATGCATTGGATACCTCGCTCACACTCAGAGGGTTAACTAATTGAGTGGCAGAGGGGTATGGAACGCATTGCAAACCCTCTGGAACTAAAAGGGTTAATTAGTCTGTCTGTGCTCCCTGCAAACCTATTGCCTAGTGATTTGAGTGATACCTACTATGATAATACTTTGTTTTTATTACATGCTGGGGTTTAGTCTTAATTAGTGTTGAGCGAGCATGCTCGGCCGATGCTCGGATCGGCTCGAGCATCGCTCTGCTCGGCACATGGCGGTACTCGTACGAGTACCGCATGTGCTCGCCCGCCATGTTCGGGTCTCCTCCCCGCACGTTTTGCGGCTGCTGCGCAGCCAATAAACGTGCAGGGAGGCTCTGACATCGGTGTAATGCCAGCAGCCATGTTGAGCACATTCTGTTTAGTGTGCAAAGTTGCAGATTAGAGCACATTCTGTTAAGTCTTCAAACTAAAATATCAAAGTCACATATTCCATTCAGTGTGCGTCGCCGCAGTTTAGCAGCACATTCTGTGTACTCTGCAGAGTTGAAGAATAGTAAGAAATACTGTTAAGTTTTCAAACTCAAATATCAAAGTCACATATTCCATTCAGTGTGTTTCACCGCCGTTTAGCAGCCTATTCTGTGTACTCTGCACAGTTGCAGAATAGGAAGAAATACTGTTAAGTTTTCAAACTCAAATATTAAAGTCACATATTCTGTGTAAGATGAAGAAGGCGGGTAAAAAGGGACGGGGAAGTGGACGTGATCCTGAAAGTTCAGGGCGCGGGTCAGGACGCGGAGAAACTGTGCCTGGTGCCAGAGCACAAGAAAGAAAGACATCCACCATACCTAGCTTCATGTGTAATTTTACAGGGCGTCGCAGGACATCACTCTCGAGGTCCGACCACTGCGAACAGGTGGTCGGTTGGATGACAGCTGATACTGCTTCCAGTCGGTTAAGCACCACCCTGTCTTCCACCAAGTCCACTCTCAGTAGCCAAGAGTCTGGTCAAAATAATCCTCACTCTGATCATCCTTCCTCCCACCATACACGGTCTGGTCAAAGAAGTGATCCCACACTGGGATATAGTGAGGAGCTCGTCTCATCACCAATCCTTCATTTGACCCTCTCTCCAAGCACGCTTGCAGAGGAACATGACATCTTGTGCCCTGATTCACAACCTCTAGAGGCTACCCAATCACAAGAAGATGACAGATGTGAACGGCATTTAAGGTCAAAGGAAGTAGTGGATGATGATGATGATGATGAGACACAGTTGCCATTAAATCAACCACTATTTCCGTCTCAAGACCTTGTTGAGGAGAATGTTATACAGTTGTCAATGACTGAGTATGTGGTGGGATCAAGACTTGAGGAGGATGATCAGAGTGAGGAAGTGGAGGAGGACTTGGTGGACGATGAGGTGACTGACCCCACCTGGGAAGGTGTAGAGCCGAGCGATGTCAGCAGTCCTGAGGGTGAGCCATCTGCAGCACCGCAACAGGCTGGAAGAGGCAGTGGTGTGGCTACAGAAAGAAGGCGGACCGCACCAAACCGGCCCGCAAATGTTCCACGGAGCACCCCCTTGCGTAAATCTACCTTGCCAAGGGGTAGGTGTTCCGCGGTATGGCGTTTTTTTAAGGAAAGTGCGGACGACAAAAGAATTGTAGTTTGCAACCTGTGCCACACCAGAATGAGCCGAGGCATGAACACTAGAAACCTCACCACCACCAGCATGATCCGACACATGGCATCCAAGCACCGTAGTAAGTGGGAGGAACGCCTGGATCGCCCATCTGTGTCTGCAGGCCACACCACTGCCTCCTCTTCCCCTGTTTTCGGTGCCGGCCAATCGCCTGTCGAAGGCGCAGGCCCGCATACCTCCCGCCCTGCACCTGTACCATCTGAAGCACCATCAGCGACCACATCCACTTCCCTGTCCCAGCACAGCGTCCAAATGTCGTTACCCCAGGCATTTGAGCGCAAGAGAAAGTACCCAGCCACCCACCCACAGGCCATAGCACTAACCTCACACCTTTCAAAATTACTGGCCATCGAAATGCTGCCATTTAGGCTTGTGGACACTGAGTCCTTCCGCAGCCTGATGGCAGCAGCTGTCCCTCGGTACGCGGTCCCCAGCCGCCACTACTTTTCTCGGTGTGCCATCCCCGCATTACACCACCATGTGTCCCGTAACATCACCCGTGCCCTGACCAATGCAGTTACTGGGAAGGTCCACTTAACGACTGACACATGGACAAGTGCTTGTGGCCAGGGACGCTACATTTCCCTGACGGCACACTGGGTGAATGTCGTGGAGGCTGGGAGCGACTCGGACCCTGGGATGGCACGGGTGCTACCCACGCCGAGGATTGCGGGCCCTACCTCCATCAGGGTTTCCACCAGCACCTACGTTATTGGCTCCTCCTCCTCCGTTTCCACCTCTGAATTCTCTACACACAGCGCCACTCCCCCATCAGCCAGTAGCTGGAAGCAGTGTAGCACTGCAGTGGGGAAGCGTCAACAGGCCGTGCTGAAGCTGATCTGCCTTGGGGACAAACAGCACACGGCCTCAGAGCTGTTGCAGGGGATTAGTCACCAGACCGAGCAGTGGCTCTCGCCACTCAACCTGCAACCAGGCATGGTTGTGTGTGATAATGGGCGTAACTTGGTGGCGGCTTTGGAGCTCGGCAAGCTCACACACGTACCATGCCTAGCGCATGTATTTAATTTAGTGGTGCAGCGATTTCTAAAAACCTACCCCAATGTGCATGATCTCTTGACCAAGGTGCGCCGCGTGTGTGCACATTTCCGTAAGTCATCAACAGCTTCAGCCGGCCTGTTGAAGCTGCAGCAGCGCTTACAATTGCCAGCTCACCGGCTGCTGTGTGACGTGAGCACGCGCTGGAACTCCACCTTCCACATGTTGGCCCGGCTTTGTGAGCAGCAGAGGGCAGTAGTGGAGTACCAGCTGTTACACGGTCGTCGCCTCTCCGTTCAACTTCCTGTAATCAGAAGTGAGGAGTGGGAATGGATGTCAGACCTCTGCGAGGTTTTACGCAATTTTGAGGAATCGACACAGATGGTGAGCGGCGATAACGCTATTATCAGTGTAACCATCCCACTTCTGTGTCTACTGAAACGCTCGCTGCTCACAATTAAAACCGACGCTTTGCATGTGGAAGAGGTGGAAATGGGGGAGGAAGAGCTTACACAAGGTGATAGCCAGAGCACCCTCACTTCGTCTTCTCAGCGACAATTGGAGGAGGAGGAGGAGGAGGAAGACACGGTTGCCTCCGCTACAGAGGGTAGCCATGGAACTTTAGTTCCATCTCTTCAGCGTGGGTGGGCAGAAGAGGAGGAAGAGGATGAGGATATTGAGAGTCATCCTCCTGGTGAGGACAGCGAAATCTTGACTGTTGGTACTCTGGCACACATGGCTGACTTTATGTTAGGCTGCCTTTCCCGTGACCCACGCGTTGTACGCATTTTAGACAACACGGATTACTGGGTGTTCACCCTTCTGGACCCCCGCTACAAAGAGAATTTCTCATCTCTCATTCCTCCGGTGGAGAGGACAAGCAAAATGTTGCAATACCAGAAGGTTCTTGTCGAAAAATTGCTCCAAAATTTTCCATCTGACAACGCTGGCGGCAGAGTACGTGCTACCTTGGCCAACCGAGAAGGGGAGAAAAGGGGAGCACACAGCAGTTCCGACAAAGGCAGGGCAACACTCTCCAAGGCGTGGGACACCTTCATGACACCCCGCCAGCACCCTCACCCTGATGCGCAGCCTAGTGTCACAAGGAGGGAAAAGTTTTGGAAGATGGTGAAGGAGTACGTAGCAGACCGTGTCAGCGTCCTCAATGATCCCTCTGTGCCTTACAACTACTGGGTGTCCAAGCTGGACACGTGGTATGAACTGGCACTCTACGCCTTGGAGGTGCTGGCCTGCCCTGCCGTCAGCGTTCTGTCTGAGCGGGTATTTAGTGCTGCTGGTGGCATCATAACAGATAAGCGTATCCGCCTTTCCACCGACAATGCTGATAGGTTGACACTTATAAAAATGAACAAGGCCTGGATTTCCCCTGACTTCTCCACTCCACTGGAGGAAAGCCCCGGGGGAACATAAACTCACTTTATATATGTTATTTACAATGATGGGAATACTCTGTATTCCCATTCACCCCTTCCACCCAAAAAACGGGTATATGGTTGACTCTTAATCTTCTCATCCTCCTCCTCCTCTTCCATATGCCCTGGGATATAATTTTTATATAGGGCCAGCTCACCAGCGGGCCCTGTGATATAATTTTTATATAGGGCCAGCTCACCAGCGGGCCCTGTGATATAATTTTTATATAGGGTCAGCTCACCAGCGGGCCCTGTTTGACAATTTTTATATAGGTCAGCTCACCAGCGGGCCTTCTCATATAATGTTTTATTGGGTCAGCTCTCTAGCGGGCCCTCTCATATAATGTTTTATAGCGTCAGCTCACTAGCGGGCCTTCGCATATAATGTTTAGGATGGTCAGCTCTGCAGCAGACCCTCACCCATAATGTTTTAGATGGTCAGCTCAGCGCACGTTTCCCTCTTAATCATGGCCTCAGTTCAATAAAATCAAGGAAATTTTTGGGAGAATTTGCCTCTGCGCACGTTTCCCTCTTAATCATGGCCTCACTTCAGAAAATCAAGGAAATTTTTGGGAGAATTTGCCTCTGCGCACGTTTCCCTCTTAATCATGGCCTCAGTTCAGAAAATCAAGGAAATTTTTGGGAGAATTTGCCTCTGTGCACGTTTCCCTCTTAATCATGGCCTCAGTTCAGAAAAATCGAGGAAATTTTTGGGAGAATTTGCAGATGATATACAAGTAAATATACAGCAAATACTGTTTGGTAACAATTTTTCGCCTAAAGTCGTTTTTATCTGCCTTTTTGTGTGTTTTACGGTCAGTCTGTAAAAATGGCGTACTACGGGCGAAAGATCGTTCCCAGCAGCGATGTTGGAGTCCAAGATGCATCCAGACATCCTCCCTATGCTGTCCCTGAACCATTTCTGTGGTGTTTCCATCCTTTTCTGCCCTTTTCCTATGGACCAGGCACCCTCCCCTCATCAGAGCAGGGGGTGCCTGGTGTAATGCTCGAGTCCTCCCATTGACTTCAATGGGGCTCGGGTGCTCGGCCGAGCACTCGAGCCTCAGGGGGTGCTCGGTCAGAGCACCCGAACACCCGAGCATTGGGGTGCTCGCTCATCACTAGTCTTAATCTTAGTACAGACAGGGGTGCTCTAAGCCTCTATAGGTTACTAGTAAGTCTAGAAAAATAAATAACTAAAAAAAAGTATAAATATGCAATGTTGCAGAGGCTGTGGCATACAGAAATATGGCAACAAATATATTACAGTAAAGGGTGCTAATACCGTGTAGAATACATAAATATACTCAGCCTGGAAGCACTCCAAGGTTTAATGTAACAAAAATAGACAATTTTTATTTAGCGATTTCCATCATGAGCCAAGCATTTTCTGTCTAAGCCTGGACCTTCCACAGGGCTTCGCAAGAAGGGCCAATGCCTGATGTTAAATAGGGTAGCCCAACCAATCACAAACAAATAAACAACATGAAAGCTCCAAAAGTAACTCTGTAATGGGGATCCCCATGACATCATAGAATAAAATACAAAAAAATCTAAATCAAATTATATATCAAAATAATTGTATTAAACGAAAAAAGAAAGAAAGGGAATGAAAAAGTTAAAGAAACTAAATTAAATTGCACTTCTTGTAATATGCAATATTTTGTCAGTGGTGGCTGAGTGACAACTGCCAGACACGTGCAGAAATCTTTTAATAGATCAAGATAAATATATAAATTCAAATAAATATATGTGAGAATAATAAATACATATTGTTAGGCAGTGCTTCTCTTCTGGATTTACTGCTGCTAACACAGCAGCAATCAACCCAGGAGAAAATGTGACACAGAGGAAGGATAGAAATTAACCCTTGGCGTTCCAAAGAGGTGTCCAATATATGGACACCCCTCTGGCACTTGAACAGAAAGCTGATGTAAAAAAAAACAAAACACCATGTTAGTCCAAGGTAAAAAAAAAAAAAATCGTCCTTCATATTATAGTGTATAAACTATAGTAGCAAGGTTAAAAATTTCCACTCGCCACTAGCCAATGGCGAGTGAAAATTTAGCCCTGGTGGGTATGTTTTGGCTTGCAGGGGCAAGTAACTTTTCAGGTCTGGCTAGTAGCAAAGGACTTAACCCCTTAATGACCCTTGATGGTCATAGTACATCATGGCTCGATCTGAGTTAACGACCCATGATGTACTATGACCGTCATGGAATTCCGGGCTCCCCCCATTCAGGGAGTCCGGAATCGGGGAAAAAAAAAAAAGCTCCGTGGTCCTTTAGTGACTGCCACGTGCAGCCCTGATAGTAGTATTGTTATGTTGGGACTCTGCCCTGTCGCTTATGAGACACTGCCCCTATAGTATCACTAATTATCAGTAAGCATTCCTCTTAATATCTAGGCTAAATTTGAAGAAAAAATGTCTGGTTTTCTATTTCTTTTAAAGGGATAGTAGTGTTTCACAATAAAAGCAGCTCCATTTAATCTTCATAGTATTTGCGCCATGGTGGATGTTATTTCAGTACTGTCAAAGTTGTAGTTCAAGAGTAATTGAATGATAAAGTATCCCTCCTTCCGCTTTTTATAAATCTCCCCCATTGTCCCTTGCTGTGATTTGTCTGGTCAAGGGACCAGATTCCACATCTGAGGGAAGGTGGCTTACACTAGGTAAAAGGGGCGGGAGGGAGATACTTTATCATTCAATTACTCATGAACTACAACTCTGACAGTACTGAAATAATACTCTCATGGCCCAAATACTATGAAGATTACTTGGAGCTGCTTTTATTGTGAAATATTACTGTCCCTTTAATGTAAACAAATGTGATGGTACAGTAATGCTGCATGTCCTACTTAATTTGTTTTCAACTGATTTACTGGCTAAGTGTGAACCACCGAGCTACCAAAAAATTGTTATTAAAGGGATAGTAAAGTCCCCAAAAAAAGTCTAGGCGAAATAAAAAAATACGTAATGCCCTTATTCCTATCTCTCAAACCTTTATGGTTTGAGAGATATAAGAAAATAAAGTTATCCGCTCCCTTCTCTTTCTTCTTGATGAGCTGTAAAGCTGTCAGAAGCAGATTCTGGTTTGGTGACCAGACGTGGCTCTTCAGGAGCGCTGTCATCAAGATATCGAACTATAAAAACTTCATCGGAATGGTCTACAGAGTGTGCTTGCAAACCAGGCACACATTGTAGACCATTCCTATGAAGTATTTATAGTTGGATATCTCAATGTCCGCGCTCCTGAAGAGCAGCTGTCTGATCCCGGAAACAGGATCTCATGCCGTCAGCTATACAGCTGACGCATGAGAAGGGGGAGGGAGCGGAAAACGTTATTTTCTTTTTCAAACCTTTACAGTTTGAGAGATAGGAATAAGGGCATTATGTATTTTTTTATTGTACCTATCATTTCACCTAGACTTTACTATCCCTTTAAGGGATATGTGGCCACTCTTTCTGGTAAATTAAGATTTAGGGATTACTATTCCTTTAAAGTGGACCTGTCACCCTGATTCAAGACCAGCAAATGTACAAGAGATATTCATTCTTGGTACCGTTTGCTGCTGTATGTTAAGTGCGGTACCAGTGACATTTTATATGATAATCAAGCATTTCAGTGACATTTCAGATGCTAATGAAGCCCTTTCAGCAACGGTTCACATTCTGATGAAGGCTTTCATTGATGTGTCATATGCTGATCAAGCTTTTCATGGATGTTCCATATGCTAATAAAGACCTTTCAGTGATATTCCATATGCTAATGAAGCTCTGAGCTGCATCTGGAAACTTTCATTTTTCCCAGAAATAAGTGTGGCTGTCTCCTAAACTATACTGCTGCTGAAATTATGATTAACATGACACACAGGCAGTTTTACATAAAGTTTTCAAATACGTAAAAAATTATTCCAGGTGACAGATCTAATTTAAATTGAAACACACACTGGACTGAACAAGGGTCAGTGACCGTTAACCCCGCACACAGTGAACAACATAGAGGGGGGGGGTTAAAGCACCCAAAAAACCTTACCAGACATAAAAAACACAAATATTTATAACTGAGGTTGCTTTAATGAGAATAACTGGCGCAAATCTGGAGTAAACCAAGTTTTTAACCCTTTGATTTCCAGATTGGTACGCAACAGATTGTTTTACAATGTGTTGCGTAGCCCTCTGACACTCAAAGGGTTAAAGACCAGAGGGATATGCAACACATTGTTTGGTATTGCATTGCACACCCCTCTCTGGTCTTTCTATTTCATTCTACAGAATAACAAATGTATAAAAAATCTGACTGATCCTTGCTCTTTAATTATCTTTAAAGGAATTGGACTATATAAACAATTTTTTTCTGATTGTGCCTTGTGAATCTGCATGTGTGTCTTCAGAAGCTTGTAAGGATTATCACTGCTGAAATAATGATTTCGTGTTGACTGCATTTCGCAGATGCTATCAAGATGCAGTTGGTAGAAGCAGGCCTGGTAGAGTGCTTACTTGATATAGTCCACCACACTGTAAACAGTGAAAAAGATGAAGATATTGCAGAACTGAAAACTGCTTCAGATCTAATGGTGTTACTACTTCTGGGAGGTAAGTACAGTATCTTTCATTATTATTTTATACATGTGTGTACTTCAACACAAGGGTAGAACTGTTGTGTGCTCCTACCTTGCCTAGTGATGCCTGCCAGTCAGTTGAGCAGCATGATTACCGGGCCATAACATCAGAGCTTAGAGCATCAGGCCTTCTGTAGAAAGCAAATCTAGAGCAGCAAACCTTCTACAACATAAGGAGAAAATAAAAATTCCCAGTGATTTAAATGGGGCTTTTAACCCCCTTGGATGCTAGATGTAGTTTGTCTCTTATGGTGTCATGGGTTTGATTTAGAACTGCTTGTTATCCCTTCTGCAAAAGGTCCATGATTTCCTCATAATTAACCCTTTGAGTGCCAGAGGCGTATGCAACGCATTGCGGAGCAATGCGTTGCTTACCCCTCTGGCACTCAAAGGGTTAATGAATCATGGGGTAAAATGTAATCTTTAGTGTATGCAGTTCAGTTTTGGGCTTCATTCCAAAAAGAGTTCATAATGGGCAAAAATTATTAGCCCTTTGAGTGCCAGAGAGCTGTGTTGGATACCTCTCTGGCAAGCAAAGGGTTAAAGGAAGGAAAAAAATGTATTTATGAGGAAAAGCTTTCTACATTATGTTTGTTTACTCTGGAAAAGAGATGGTTAAAAAGTCAATATGATTACTATTTACAAATATATGCAGACACAAAAGTTTACATTTTGCAGAGGGAAGGGTTCTTTACCATAAGAGCAGTAAAAATATGGCATTTAATACCACGAGCGTTGGTGTTGACAGATATAATAGAAATATCCAGGCCTGGTTTGGACACTTAACTTTTGTAAATCAAGATATATGGGGTTATAAGATTAAGTTGGTTATTCCAGATTGACTTCTGTCTTCTTTCAACGATCCAAAAATGGATTTGGGAAATGTTCTTTTAGTTAAAGTATTTGCTCGGTCAGTCTAAAACGTCTAGTTTTATTTATATTGTTCTAAACATAAAATGTGCTAGTATGTGCACCAAGGGCCACACTGAATAAGCTAAAGAGAAGTATTTATCAGACCAACCAAGTGCAACGTACTGGACATATAAGTATTCCACAAGTTTCCACTGACTTAAATGGGGCATTTAGCCTCTTGAATACTGAAGAGTTCTCCATTGCATTGCTTTACAATGTGTTGCAGACCTCTCTGGCATTCAAGGGGTTAAATGTATTGTCTTTTGCCCCCTGTAGTGCAGTAGCCCTTCTTCAGAATTGCTCATCTTGAGCTTATGGAATTATGACATTATTACTGCAAAATACCACTTCAGTAACACCCAGTTGTTTTCCAATATTTGTTTTGTGAGAGAGAGCATTTTTTTGTTTCTATGTAGTACAATAATTATATATATTCCTTTCTTTTACCTACAATAGATGAGTCCATGCAAAAGCTCTTTGAAGGTGGAAAAGGCAGCGTTTTCCAAAGGGTTCTGTCATGGCTTCCTTCTAACAACCACCAGCTCCAACTTGCTGGGGCCCTTGCCATTGCAAACTTTGCAAGAAATGGTAATGTTGACTTTTACAATCTTGTTGTACTTAAGAATGAATGCATCACTTGAGAGCAATACCTCTACACCATTACTCAGAATTGGTTTTGGATTAGTTTATTTTCTCATAGTAAGTTTGCAATGCATTGCATTGTGAAGGATTTGGGGTGGTCATATTTTTTTCTTGCTGCTTACTCCCTTGGTGTGTTAGAGGAAATAGGAAAAATTTTTCTTTGGGGTCTTCTAAACTGCATGGTGGAATGAAATATCATATTGGTGGATGAGTGGCTGAAATACTTTTTGGGGTCACCCTTGAATGGAATTAAATTGACCCCATCAATATTTCCTCAAAGGGAGGTCTAAACAAAGTTAGAGGTTTTTCAACTCATAGGGCACCTACTCTGCAAAATTAGGGAGGAGATTGTTAGTGGTGAAGGATCACCCCTATGACCTTCTGGCCCTGCCCAGGCAGATTGCTCCCTACCTAAATACATCCCAATGGCCTGGGTGATAGGTTTAAAAACCATTTACGGTACAGAGGAGTGGACAACACATTGCTTGTAGGTGAAACCCCTACTACAGATTGTAGATGTTATTGCATTGTTGGAGGAAATAGCAGTCTACTGCATCACCCTACAACATGCATTACAGTCATCTCCCATGACAAAACCCCATAAGACATATAGATGCATTTTTGTATGTTATTATCACTGCAACAACTCTCCACTGTGAACTAAGGCTAATACAAATAAAAAAATAAAATAAAGGACACTTGTCATATTTTTACAAGTCTGCTCACAAATACTCCATTGTCCTTCCCTATTGGTCTGCTGGTGATCACAGTGCTGCCACAGTTTTATCAGCTGTCTGCTTTCAGAGATCTGCAAATAGGGAGCTACCTTAGTGGTAGGTGACCTTTCAACTGTTTTCTGCGTAACCATTTTACAATAAAGGAATAGTAAGACCAGCTAATGGTTTTGAAGGAAGTTTATACACAGAACTGCTGTCTGTGGCTTGATCCCTATTTTATAGTTTGATGAATAGGAAGTCTAATGCTCTTGGTCAGTCATACACAAAGGGGCATGAGGACCTGGGGGGACCCTTTAGAGGAAGCTGACTCAAATTCAGTCTGGTTTAGTGTTGCCAAAATCTCTATAAATGTTTACTCATTAGAATATCATATAGTGACCTTTTTAAGTTGGTATCTGGTCCCCTCTAGGCTCCATAGAATGCATCGAGCTGTAGATCCTCTTTGCTTTCAGGGGTTGACCTGTGTTAGGGTCAAGAGGTTTTGGAGTAGAGTATATGCTGTGGTAGCTTTGATCATGGGTTTTAATTTGATTATGGACCCTGGTGAAGCACTGCACTTCTTGTAGATGTTTTCTCCACTCCCCCCCTTTCAAGTCAATGTGGTCTTTGTATTTGTACCTTGTAAATTTCATTGATGAATTTTCAGTTATGTGAAAGTTAAAACCTGGTAAAAATGTCTTGATATAAAAGTATTTCTCTGTCGTCCAATACAGGTTACTGGTAACTTTGGGTAAGCAATCCACCCCTTTAATTGTAGGCAGGAACAATTCTAGAATTGTATGCGGGGGGTGGAGCCTACCTTCCCACCTTGGCTGCAGCGAGCCAACCATCTCCAGAAAGATTTGTTCCTTGGTGAAGATAACACAGGCAAGAGAACAGTTCTGCTATAGCTTTAGAAGTTTTTTTAATTCTTCTGTTAAAAATGGAATACCACCATTAGGCGGATTATCATAACTTACAATGCCCTTAGATGTGGCTAGCTCGGTGACCAGGTGCTTTTTGTGGACCTTAAGCCCTGGGGGGAAAATCTTGGCTACAAGTTCTTTCCTCACGAGTTGTCCATCGAGGCTTCTTCTTTCAACATGGTAATCTGAAGACAGAAGATCTGCAGGAAAGGTGAGCAACCCTTTGAGTGCTGCAGGTCCACGTGTCCCACAGTGCCCTTCCGCACAGGGGTTTTTCATTGGAGTTCCTATTGCACACTCCTGCACTCATTGGGTCTATCTGTATGTCTGTTGGGTGTTGTGGAGCAGGTTTATGTGGTACTTAACCCTTTAGCTGCTGGTTTGGCATTCATTGGGGGGGGGTTCTGACACTTTTCCTACTGGTTCTGTGTTTTTATTTTTTTTTTGGATATCCTAACATGTTCTAGTGATGTTTCATGTTTTTTAATATTACACCTTCAATTTTGTAAAATTTGAGTTAAAGGTGCACTTTACCGCATAGGCGCCATTGCTCCATTCACTATGGGACTGTACAGTTTGGGACATATCTCTGCAGCTGTTTAACCACTTAAGGACCCATGACGGTCCTGGACAGTCATGGGTTGTTATACCCTTAATGAGCCATGAAGCTCCTGCACCGTCATGGGATTCTGGGCTCCCCACGCGGCTGCACGCTGTTCAGGGAGGCCGGAATCGAATCGCAAGCAAAAAAAAAATGCTCTGTGGTCCTTAAGGGACCGCAAAGTACGTGCGCGGCTGGTCCTTAAGGGGTTAACCTAGCAACCTCAGAGATGGCTCCTTCTTGTCTGCCCTTGCTTTATCATCCGGTTCATGTTTCCAGTGTGTTGGGGGGCTCAAGGGGCTTCGGGCACTGTTGGGGTACTTTTTCTGGGAAAACGACATTTCCTATGAGCACTAGCTTTGTGTGCTCGTTTCTGATTGGCTCCTGCCGCGGCAGACATTTTGTGCTATTTCCAGAACAAGTATCCTACACAGAGTTTGGACCCTCCTTCTCTCCTCCACTGATTAACCCTTCTCCTGACAGATAAGTCTAAATTAGTGATTTCTGAGGTGAAACTTTAATCCTACACACTGTAATTGGGTGATTTATTATACTATAAGGTTATTGACACTTTAAAAATGTCTATACCGTTGGAGCTTGGGGCCAGACCTAAGACTAAGGATGCTGGGGTCTCTGTATCCCCTATTGCGCATTGCTCTTCCTATCATTCAGGGTTACCTAGACAATTCTCAGGTCGTTTATGCCCAGCATGTTCTGATGTCCCTGAGCGTCTTCTAGGGACCTCCAGCCATACATTAGAGGACTGGACTGACAAGAAACTTGAGGTCTCCCTCAAGACCATCTTTGCCACTGCTGGTACTGCCATGCTGCCTCCATTATTGCACCGGTTGGGCGTTACCATTGTCCAGTACGCGGTACTGGTTTACTCCATCACACCGGTTGCTAGCATGTACATTACAGCCCGGTAGGGCGTTCCTAGTATTGTCCAGTACGCAGTACTGGTTTACTACAGATTCACCGGTTGCTAGCTGCCTCCGTTATTGCACTGGTTGGGCTTCCCTGGTTGTTCTATATGTTATACTGGTTTGCTCCACTGTACCATCCTATGCTGATGTTTCCAACTATACAGCACTAGTGGAGCTGTCCTTCAGTCATTTAGGCTGCCTTGCCCAGTATATTTGATGCCATCCGTTTGGTGGCTAGGGTTTCCACATGTTTGTGGTTGCCAGACTGGGTCTTTGGCTCAAGATCTGGTTGGGCGTTCCTGTTGGTCAGTGTGCGGTACTGGTTTACTCCAATACACCGGTTGCTGCTGCCTCCATTATTGCACCAGTTGGGCGATACTGTTGTCTAGTACGGGGTACTGGTTTACTCCATCACACCGGTTGCTAGCATCTACATTACTGCACCGGTAGGGCGTAGTGTTGTCCAGTACGCGGTACTGGTTTACTCCAATTTCACCGGTTGCTGCTGCCTCCATTATTGCACCGGTTGGGTGTTACCGTTGTCCAGTACGCGGTACTGGTTTACTCCATCACATCGGTTGCTAGCATCTACGTTACACCACCGGTAGGGCGTTCCTGGTGTTGTCCAGTATGCAGTACTGGTTTACTCCGATATACCGGTTGCTGCTGCCTCCATTATTGCACCGGTTGGGCGTTACCATTGTCCAGTACGCGGTACTGGTTTACTCCATCACACCGGTTGCTAGCATCTACATTACAGCACCGGTAGGGCGTTCCTAGTATTGTCCAGTACGCGGTACTGGTTTACTAGAGATTCACCGGTTGCTAGCTGCCTCCGTTATTGCACTGGTTGGGCTTCCCTGGTTGTCCTATATGTTATACTGGTTTGCTCCACTGTACCATCCTATGCTGATATTTCCAACTATACAGCACTAGTGGAGCTGTCCTTCAGTCATTTAGGCTGCCTTGCCCAGTATATTGGCAAGGCCGGTAGAGCCTCAGGCAGATTGTCGAACCATCCTCCAGGCTGCCTTGCCCGGTACATTGGCAAGGCCGGTAGAGCCTTATTCCTGCACTTGTGTCATCTTTCAGGCTGCCTTGCCCGGTATATTGGCAGGGCCGGTAGAGCCTTAGTCACATTGTTGTACCATACCATAGGCTGCCTTGCCCGGTACATTGGCAAGGCCGGTAGAGCCTACCATACTGTATCTTGCATAAGCTACTATTTGAACCTATTTTGTGCATGTTATGTATGTATGTATGTTCAGGACCCGTGAGGGCTCCTATTAAACTTTTCAATAAAGTTTGATTTTTATCTTACTCTGTGTCTGAGAGTCAAAACAAACCGTGACAGGAAGTTCATTCCCACCATAGAAGCGGTACCGTTTGCCATGGCGCACACCAGGGAACTCCATCGGTTTGTGATCCAGGTGTGCAGGGGTCAGCCGTACCTTCTGAAGATGTCTGTGTCCCTTTCTCTTCATGTGGAACTGAGTTTGTCGTGGTGGCTAGACCTCTCCAATCTGTTGAAGGGCAAGTCCTTCCTGGTATCCTTCTGAACCACTGTGACGACAGATGCCAGCCCCTCCGGCTGGGGAACGGTCCTGGGTCACCTGAGCGCTCAGGGTTGATGGTCTCCAGAGGAATCTCTCCTTACCATCAACATATTGGAGCTTCGGGCGATATTCCATGCCCTTCGTCAATGGACATCTCAGCTGGAAGACTGTCCAGTCCGGGTTGAGTCCGACACCACATCAGTGGCTTACATCAGCAAGCAAGACGGAACAAGAAGTCTCGCAGCTTGGTTAGAGGTCAAGACTATTTTGTCCTGGGCAGAGGAATATGTTCCTGCCATAGCTGCAGTTCACATTCTCAGTGTACTCAACGTCCTGGCAGACTTCCTCAGTTGACACACAGTGGACAGCGGAGAGTGGAAACTGCATCCTGAGGTGTTCTACCTGATTGTTCAGAGGTGGGGTCTTCCATGCATAGACCTGATGGTTACAATACACAACCGGAAGACTCTGACGTTCTTCTCTCGCTGGAGGGATCCTCTAGCTCTAGCAGTGGATGCCATGTCCATTCCTTGGTTATTTCCTCTGGCTTCCATTTTTCCTCCCATTCCCATGTTGCACTGGGTGATAGGGAACTGAGACTAGAGCGCTATCCAGTCATTCTGATTGCTTTATTCTGGCCTCGCCAGACTTGGTTTCCGGTGGCAGAGCCTTTCCGGCTCCCTTGCCGTCCGGATCTTCTTCTACAGGATTACCTGTGGAAGGAGGATGTCCATCGTCTAGCTTTGACGGCACCACTGTGGTAGAAAGGTTTTTCTTCTGGTGTGGTGGCGACTATGCTTGGTGCACGCAAGCCTGTTTCCTCTAAGGAGATTGTGGCTGCTTCTTTCTGCCCTGACCCTTCCTCTGACAAGGAGAAGGATCTCCACTTGTTCGATGTGGTGAGTTGCATCAAGTTTTATGTTCATCGGCTGACGCCAGCTTTGGGAGGAAGATCCTGGAGGCTGTCTTGCCTGTCTAGGATCTTTCTTTGGTTCTTGGGTGCTTCCTTCACTTTTGATCCCTGTTGGCTCTAGTTCAGTGTGCTGTGTGACAGTTCCTGGGGTGTTGTTACTGCTGTTTAGTGTCCGTTAATACTTAATTGTTGTTGAGCTATCTCTGATCTGATGGTTCATATCTGCTCTGGTGAATTTGGGTGCCTGGTCCTTGCCTTACTTCCCGCCTCTGGGAAACTCAATGGTTGGACATCCAAAAGTTACCAGTAACCTGTACTGGACGACAGAGAGAAGAGGATTTAGTCTTACCTGTTAAATCCTTTTCTCTTAGTCCATACAGGTTACTGGTCTCCCACCCTGTCAAGGGACCATGCTCGGGTCTCCTGTGGCAGAACGTGGGGGACCTTTTCACAGGAGTCTTCTTTTCCTTCTCACTACCTAGTCAATAGTTAGTATCTCAAATCTTATTGGAGCTGATTGGTTAGCAGCAGCCAAGAAGGGAAAGTAGGCTCCACCCCCTGCATTCACTTCTCAGAATTGTCCCTGCCTACTTAAAGGGGCTGATCGCCTACCCAAAGTTACCAGTAACCTGTATGGACTAAGAGAAGAGGGTTTAACAGGTAAGACTAAAATCCTCTTGTCAACCAATTTAATTTTAGGTGCCAGTGCTCCTTAAAAATTATTATTATTTAATCATATTTTTTCAGCTTTTAGGGGGCTTTGCAAAGAAGTGCCTATGTACAATAGATTTTCTCTTCCATCTTACATGGAACACAGGAACCATGGAGAGCCAGTTTCCAGGAGTTTCTGTGGACCATTTTCCTGTGAAGTTGACTTGATGATCAGTCTGTTTCTCATAGCTGAATCTCTCTGAGATTGTACTCTATTCATATGGGAGCCTGAAGACAGAATAAGATCGTGGCACTCAAAGGGTTAATCACCAATCTTCTATGTCCCACTATGCTCACTTCCACACTCCATGTGGTGTTTAGGCGCTTATCTTTCTTTTACCTCTTTTTCCCACATATGTCTGAATAGCACAGATGGTTATATTAGTCTTTCCTTCCCATATTAACCCTTTCAGTACCCTTCAACACAGTCTCAGAGAGATTCAGCTGTGAGGAACATACTTATCATATCATATAACATTAACCTCCACAGGGAAATTGTCCATGGAAACTCTTGTGAACTGGCCCTCCAAGGTTACTGTGTTTCATATGGACTAAATAGAAAGTGGTTGACCGGTAAGTTCACTGAAATCCTTTTTACTTACAAAGCTTAATAGTTTTAGACTGTTACTTTATTTTCTTCTATATATTTTGTTTTCCAAGCTTTGATAGAGGTCTGTTTAATTTAGATGGCAACTGCATCCATATGGTTGACAACGGCATAGTACAGCAGCTTGTGAATCTTCTAGACAGACACGTGGAAGATGGAAATGTAACAGTACAACACGCAGCTCTCAGTGCTCTCCGAAACCTGGCCATTCCTGGTAAGATTTCAGCTGTGCAATGCACCCCTCGGGTCTGTAAGGGATTAAGGAGTCCAGCAATTATTCACGGTTTTATAAGAGTTGTAGAGCCATACACAGTTGCATAAGAATGCAGCTAAGCATTGCACCATTTATTATGTAAGCAGTAAAGGAAGGATAAATGGGCAAAGTATGAACACACACTCGCACACACACTCACTCTCTGAAATGCAAAGTCCTATATTTACTCTGGTCATTACTCTGAGAATATTTGTTGGTGTGCGATAAGGATGAAATTGCAAAAGTACAGTATTTTGTATTAACAACTTGATGACATTCTACTGATAAAAAGCATGAAACAGTGGTCAATGAGCCATCAACAATAATTCGAATTAATTTTCTAATCTTAAAAGGATAGTAATGTTTCATAATAAAAGCAGCTCTAATTAATCATCATAGTATTTGGACTTTGGAGAGTGCTATTTCAATTCTGTCAGAGTTGTAGTTCAAGAGTAATTCAATGACAAAGTGTCCCCCTCCCGCCCCTTTTACTGATGTAACACTGTTCACCTCAGAGCAGAAGGGAGGTGCCCAGGTAGACTGCAGAGAGGGACAATCTTCACTTAAGATAAGGGAAAAACCTGAAAAACTTGTCAAGGGGAGCAGGGATTTCATTGTTCTCATAGGAAGAAGATTGTCCCCTTCTGTTATCTGTCTGGTCTATGGACTGCATTCCACATCTGAGAAAAGATGGCTTACACTAGGTAAAAGGGGCGGGAGGGGAAACTTAAACCATAAAGGTTTGAGAGATAAGACTTACATCGTTCTTCATGTTTTTTTAATGCCTACAAAATAAAACAAAGATAAAACAAAGTATTACTATCCCGTTAACCCTTTGAGTGCTAGAGGGGTATTTAACACAGTGCAAAGGATTAAAAACACTGTTTGTTGCTTCTGAAAGTAATTACGTATATTAATTTAATTGTAACTATTCTCCATGATATCATTGTTTGTGTGTAGAAAGCAACATGTGAAATTCCACTTTTCGCCAAGATTGTATTATATATATATTTTATGTTACGGTCTCTTTCTTCTTTTTGTAGTTGTGAATAAAGCAAAGATGCTCTCTGCAGGAGTAGCAGAAGAAGTTCTAAAATTCCTGATATCAGAAATGCCTCCAGTACAGTTTAAGTTACTGGGAACACTGAGAATGTTAATAGATGCACAAGGTAATGGTATATTAGTCAGAGAGCACGTGTATAAAAGAGAAGTGGAGCAGTTATGGTGCAAAACAACTGCTTTTTAGGGTATCGGTAGAAAATCCTTTTGATTTAGATTAGGTTTTTAGCCCCTGGAATGTGAGACAGGTCTCCAACCCATTGCTTTACAATGCATTGGAGACCTCTTTACAGTTCAAGGGTTTAACCCTTTGAGTGTCAGAGGGGCACGCAATGTATTGTGTACCCCTCTGGCTCTCAAAGGGTTAATTTTTCAATATTTTGCACTTGATTTGGCATAGAAATGTTCCCCATTTGCATTTTGTACATATGTCACAGAATGTCCTTCGTTTATGAAATACCACAAGATCTGTTGATCGTTTTTAAGTTATGCATGTATCCGAAGAATTGAATTTAGGATTCTTATTCAATATTCGGCAAGCTTAAGAGTGGCCATTTTGAAGTACATCAGCTGCACCATAATGAACAAATGAGACTTCCCAAATATTTAAATGGGTGTTTTATCACTTTAAATGCTGGTGATGTCTCCAACACATTACTTCACAATTCATTGGCGACTTCTCTAGCACCCAAGATGTTAAAATCCCCATATAAATCAGTGGGAATTTTTGTCTTGTATAATACACTTTGTTTACCTCAGAATTGCACCTCTTCAGCTTCCTGAAGCATGTGGTAGATATAATGAGTGAGGGCCCTGGTGCAGAATAATTGCAAAGTACTGAAAAATCATAAGCAATGTATATGTTTAACAACCACCGAGCCTGAAAAGTTGGGTGGGCCCAGTTCTGTGCACCCCCTGCTCCAGTGTTGGTTCATCCTCTATTGTGAATATGCCCCTTGTTTTACATTTATCTAATAATTATAAGATTATAAGATTGTTGCATAGAACTGTTTCTGTTTCCAGTGATTTGCATGCATGCAGTGATTTGCATGCTTTTATTTACAGTATTTGCAAGAAAAAGTATAACAGTTACAACCTTTGTTATTGTGCTCAGGGTGACACCAATACCTGCATTTGGACACTGTAGTAATCTAGTACGCATCATCTTTGGGTCAGACCCAGGGGTTTGAGAGGGGTTTCCAAAATTTTTAAGTAAAGATACCTAAACCCCTTAAGGACCGGCCATGCCTGCACTTGCACGTCATGGGTCCTTATGGTTCACCAACCCATGATGTGCAAGGATCCTTAAGGGGTTAAATTGGTTTCTGCAATCCTTTACCCAGAGCTCATAGCAGCTGCTTTTGCTTAGGCCACAAATGAGCATCCTGCATCCCTCCAGCTGTTGTTGGACTACAACTTCAGTCATCCTCAGCTGGACCCCAAATTAGTCATATGCCCAGACTAAGCAAACATTTCTCATTATTGGGGTGTCAAAGTGTGTTATTTCTGATCCGAGAGTAACAAAAGAACACAAGAGTTTCTGGGCAACTAGAAACCACCTCTTGGTCTTTTCTGTTGTACTATGCTGATACATGTTATGCTGGCAAGAAGGATCTTCTCAGTAATTTCCCTTGTTCAGGAGATCTTTAGCTGA
The DNA here is from genome assembly GCA_037306005.1 of Rhinophrynus dorsalis. Classification (NCBI taxonomy): domain Eukaryota; kingdom Metazoa; phylum Chordata; class Amphibia; order Anura; family Rhinophrynidae; genus Rhinophrynus; species Rhinophrynus dorsalis. The sequence continues at coordinate 217,726,252 of CM074718.1, read as the reverse complement.
AGCAGATTGCGTGAGTTTGCTTGAAGTGCATTTGTCTTTTCATATGAATGAGCTGTCTAGACTATGAGAGACACAATCACAACACATTCTGAAAATTAAAAAATAACTTTTATAATTTTTCTCACTATAGCGGAGGCTGCTGAACAGTTGGGGAAGAATAGCAAACTGGTGGAGCGCTTAGTGGAATGGTGTGAAGCCAAGGACCACGCTGGTGTTATGGGGGAATCTAACAGACTGCTTTCAGCTCTAATACGGCACAGTAAATCCAAGGTCAGGTCAAAAGTATAGGTCACATATACTAAGAAGTGTGGATCAATTCTGGGACAAACTAACTGCATCATGAAGAACAAATGCTGGAGAAGTCTCTATAGCATTGCAGAGCACTGGAGACCCATTTAAATCCTTGGGATTTTTATTGTTACCTGTGGTGGTTTGTTCCAAAATTCATCCTATTTGGGTGTGCATACAGCTCCAACTTTTCTGTAGTTTCTGCCCTGTATGTTATTGGGTTCATTGTTTGAAATGATAACCCCCTTTAAGACCAGCAGGCTGCACAATGCATTATACAGCACTCTGATCATGAAGGGGTTAAATCCTGTTTCTTGAAGCAGCAAGGGCATTGTTGGCAGTTTTTCTCTGTGTTAACAGGAGAAGTATTTTTTATTTTTACACATTTTGTAATGGAAAAATATATACACTATAGGCCTTTTTCTGCTGAGTAAAACAATGATACATCCCTTGCTGTGAGATTTTTTATTTTTGTTTTTTAAAAGTTATTAATTATCAAACTTCAGTAACTGTAGAATGAAATACCTCTCAGTAATTGAATTGTTTTTGCTTTAGCAGAACTTCAGCAGAAGAAGTTCTATGACATTTCTGAATAAAATGATAGGAGTGTTTTGGAATAGCTAGCTAGTGTGGCACACACACCGGCATGGGCTTTCTGACACAAAGTTCCATCCAGTCAGAAGACTGTAACTCGGTTACCAGTGAGACAAATGTGAGAGGCTCTTGGGCTGGCTGACAGCTTGGGGAAAAACAAACAGCAGAGCAGCACATGTATTTGTACACTTTGAGTGCCAGTGCGGTGTCCACCCTTCTGGTGCTCAGAGTGTTAACCCCTTGCATGCCACAGCGTTCAGTGAGTTAATTTGTAGTAACTGCATTAGCCTGATTTTTTAGTAATAGAAAGATGTGAGTACTTTGGTATTTGGTGCTACCTTTTTTATTTGGGCTAACAGCTTATATTTTAAGAAAAGTTTTCTAGAGATCCATTCTCTTCCTCAAGTCAAGCAATAAAGACTCACAAAGTGTCTTCAGTCACACAGTCTGTTCAAAACAGTGCAGAGTTCCCAAGTTAGATAACAATCTAGGATACTTACGGAGAGGGTGAATAAGGCGCTATCTATATAAATGGATTGAGCCATAAATAAAGGGTGTCTGAGCAGTGGTTTGGATGCAGGGAACAGTGAAGGTGGATGACAAAACTACAGAGGGAGGCACTGGTTATAGAAATACTGGTGATGAGATAAGAATCCTAGATCTTTATTGAGTCCTGTTTCATGTGTTTTAAAGAGAACTCTCATCCTAGTTGTCTGTCTTTATTGGATGCTTTTAAAATAACATTTAAGGATACAGATTGTAAGATTGTTCATTGAGTGATTGAGAGAAATGGTGTCCAACTGTAGTACAGTAATTTTTTTTAGTTGTGATTTGTTATTGTGTATCGGAGTTTATTCATAGGGGTTTGTAATTTTTGGCATTTTCCCCCAAAGGTGACATCTATTGCATTTGATTATATGTAATACATTCTTGGATATGTGGCAACATGGTCCTATGATGTTGAAAGTCTGTGTGCTATGCATGGCTATGTTGGATTCATTTATCTGCTTTCAAAGTTGGTAGAGAATTCCATTGCATGGATTTGTCCCGATGAATATATGATCAATGTCATTTGAGCGTTTCCTGCTTTTTACTTTTTTATTTGAGGTTTCTAAGTTACCGGAATGTGAATATTGACGGTTTGGGGAATATGGAATGATTTTATGATTGAATTCAGTAAGTGTCACTAAGGATTCTACATTAGGGAAACATGCCAAAAATTACAAACTATATAAACATGCACACACGCACAATGACAAATAACAGTAAAGAAAATTACAGTACTTTCAAACTCTACAAATTGCTTAATGTCCCGCATTTGCCTCAACTTAAGTCCTGGTATTTTTCCGAAGGGTAACACGAGTTACACTTCAGGTGGACTCCCCATGAGTGGCTCCGGATGTATATGCGACTTCTCTGTTCTTCTCTTGATGTTCTGAGTCAGGAGATGAATTTCAAGCTGATAACCAGATGGTACTATACCCCAGAATTACTTTCCTGTGTCCATCCTTCCACCATGCCCCTCTGCTGGCGATGCCAGAGGGAGATTGGGTCTATGGCCCACCTCTGGTGGCCTTGCAGTGCGATCCAACAATATTGGTTTGATATTCGCTCGGATATCAACAAAGTATTACACACCTCTCTCTCATGCAGGAAACTACCCTCTTTCTGTCTTTGGAAACCGCCTCCTGTCTCTTAGCGAGGAAGCAATCTCTGCTGTCTTTCATACTAAATTCTGCTAAATCCCTGATTCTAGCTCATTGGAAAGACCCCCTCCTTCCTTTGAGGTCGGAATGGTACTCAAGGTTGGAACAGCTGACTGCTCTGGAACGGAATCATGCCTTAGTGACGAGCTTTGCAGACCTACAAGGAGACTTGGGACCCCTGGCTAAAACGACAGCTCTTCATACACATTCTCTCTGGAGGAACTGGCAATGGCTCAGACTGTTCTCGCTAACCTCCTAACCGATTCAGACCCTCATAATCTGGCCACTTCTTTTGAAATTAGAATATTTATGTTCCTATGTGTAGTCCTGCTCCATCCCTGTTCCCCTCCTTCCCAGTCCCTCACTCCCTTTTCTTTCTTCTCTCTTTCTGTCTTTCCGTCTTCACTTTCCTTTATGTCTGTTCCGCTGCCACTGAGCTCTTTTCCTTTTTCTTTACCTTTGAGTCTCTTGCTCTTCATGTTGGCAGACTGTCTATTCTTCTGTTCTAGGTGTCCCTGGGGGACTTTGCTCCCCCTGGATAACACATGCTGTCTACATTACCTGGTATACATTGTTCAATTGTACCACATGGTTAATGGTTTTTCTGTGCATTGCAATGCCTACCTTCTTTGTTATGTATGTTGTACTGTCAACTATTTCAATAAACCATTAAACAAAAAAATTACCGTACTACAGCTGGACACCATTTTTCTCAAACAGATCACTCAATGAACAATCTTAAAATCAGGATCGTTACAGGTACTTTTACATGCATCCAAAAAAGAAAAACAGTTAAACCCTTAAGGTCTGGCGATCCTGGGGTAGGATTACTCTTAAGGACCTCATAGATTTTATTCAGAGAGCCGACACACGTGACTGATCATGCCAGCTCTCCAAAAGAGAGGCCGATAGTGACCACTCCAGTCTTAGAGTAGTCCGTTTCAGACTCTCCTAGTGACCACATCGCTCCGGCAAGAGCTGTTATCACAAAACCCATGACGTGCGAGGGCCATCACTGATCCTTATGGCATGAACACCTGTGGCATGCCAAGATTTCACCTGTCCTTAAGGAGTTAACTAAAGATGAGAGTTCTGTTTGAAACACATGAAATAGGACTCAGTAGAGATCTAGGAGTCTTATCTCACTACCACAAATTTCTATAGCCAGTGCCTCTGATGTAGTTTTATCATCCACCTCATTGTCTCTGCATCCAAACCACTGCTAAGACACCCTTTATTTATTGCCCACTCCAGTTACACAGATATCACCTTTTCACCCTCTCCAACCTTTCTCTGTAAGCATCCTAGATTGTTATCTTACTTGGAAACTGTGCATTGTTTTGAACAGACTTTGTGATTCAGTATTGCTTGACCAGAGATTGAGTTGATCTCTTCAAAGCTTGTCTTAAAATATAAACTGTTTGTCCAAATAAAAATGGTAGCACCAAATGCCAAAGTACTCATATCTTTGTATTACAGCCATCAGTGAAATCAATTTCTTCTTGAATTGGCAGCGCTGAGCTTCATTTGCTATTTTCTACATTAAACGGTTTACGGTTCCCTATGACATTTTATTTCATGTTTGCTAGGGGCCTTCTCTTTTTCACCTCAAAGGTCACAGATATTCAGCAAGAAACAGACAGGGGAGGGGCTGTCCTGGGTAAACATTTCTCCAATGTGGATGCTTTTACAACCACTAAACATAAAGGTATCTTAAGGGAAAGTAATAGTTTATTTTAAAGGGATAGTAATACTTTGTTTTATCTTTATTTTATTTTGTAGGCATTAAAAAACATGAAGAACGATATAAGTTATCTCTCAAACCTTTATGGTTTAAGAGATATTCACAAGCAAAGTTTCCCCCTCCCGCCCCTTTTTCCTAGTGTAAGCCATCTGTTCTCAGATGTGAATCTGGTTGTAAGACCAGACAGATAACAGCAGGGGACACTCTTCTTTGTATGAAAACAATGAAAGCCCTTCCCCCCTTGACAAGTTTTTCAGCTTTTTCCCTTATCTTAATTGAAGATTGTCCCTCTCTGCAGTCTACCTGGGCACCTCCCTTCTGAACTGGCTGAACAGGGGGGTGGGATACTTTGCTTGTGAATATCTCTTAAACCATAAAGGTTTGAGAGATAAGACTTATATCGTTCTTCATGTTTTTTTAATGCCTACAAAATAAAATAAAGATAAAACGAAGTATTACTATCCCTTTAAGTAGATTAAGTTCTAATGAAGAGTTTCTTTGTATACAATGCTATTTTGGCTCTGCTGAAGAGCCGTCCAGTCCCGGGACCAGGAACTCAGTCTGTCAGCTAGAGTGCTGATGTGTGTAAAAGAGGTGGGAGGGGGAACTTTAGAAGATTATTACTCAAACAGTAGACAAGTTACAGAAACGGGACTTAGATCATTGCCTTTATTTTTTTAATATGTGCAATATTAAAGCTGATTAAAATAAAGTATTACTGTCCCTTTAAGTGGACTCCTAGTCTTAAAACTCCCATGACTGCTTTTTTAATTCAGATGCCTGTGTAAGAAAAACGAAAGTTCTGCTTCTCATACAGTGCTTTTTTTTACTCGATGATGATGATTGAGAGCTATGGGACATTTTACAATGTATATTGAGGGCACAGCAACTTCATGTTCACATGGTTTCTTTCTTTGCTTGATTTTTCATTACCATAGGACGTAATTAGAACTATTGTTGAAAGTGGTGGCATCAAGCACTTAGTCACTATGGCAACCAGCGAGCATGTAATAATGCAAAATGAAGCCCTCGTTGCTTTGGGATTAATAGCGGCATTAGAATTACGTGAGTATTCGGAATGATACGTCTGTTTTAATTTCAAGTTTTTTGTTTTTCCTGTTACATCTTTCGTTTGTTTGCAAAATAATTATAATTCCCTTACAAGGTCAAGTGGGTGAGTCAGAAACTAAATGCATCATTGTCTTTATGAGAGGCTCATGTTATTAGTAGCTCAGTCACCCTCAGATATGTTCAGTTAGTTTTAACCCATTGGGAGGTGGAGTGGTGCACAATGCATTGTGTTGGGGCAGATCTATAAAGAATAACATACTGCAAATTGGGAGGGGAAACAAATGCACAGTATTTGTAAAATTAGCCATTTGGATGCTAAAGAAGTCCTCCATCATTGGACTACATGCACAAAACAAAAGTGGACCAATACGTGGGCAAACCAGCTGCACCACAGGGAACAGATAATAATGCCTTTGGATATTATAACCCTTTGAGTGCCAGAGGGGGTACGCAACGCATTGCAGAGCAAGACCTCTCTACCAATCAAGGTGATTAGCACTTCATTTAAACCAATGGGATATGGAGATTTTTTATTTTCCCACTATGGTGCAATTGGTTTACTCCAGAATTCCTCCTTTCTTGTTTTATGCATATAGCCCATATCAACATCAAACTAAAGATTTGCAGTTCTGCACCATAATGAACTTCCCATTGGCGCTTTGCAAAGTGTTAGAGACCTCTCATTCAGAAGGATAAAAGCTTGTAGAATGTTAATTTCAACCTGTTGGTGTAACTGGCTGGCTTCCGAATTGCACCTTTCTAACTTGATGAATTAAGCCCATTCCTACATTCAAGTGATTAGAAGGCCCGTTGCCCCTTTGAGTGCCAGAGAATTATCCAGCACATTGCTTTGCAATGCATTGCATACCCCTCTGGCACTCAATGGGTTAAGAGGTTTTTCATGTTACTGTTTAGCGTACGGCATTTCTCCAATTGTACCAAGTGCTGCCATATTCTTGTGAGGTTGGTACTGGTTGCCTACCCTGCATAAATTGGTTAGTTGGCAGACACCAGCTGGCAGAAATGCATATCTAATTTACACACACTGAATTCACCTACAGTGCTGATCACTGGGGCCTATTTTTGGGGGCGTGGCCTAGCTGTTGAAATTGTGTCTGATGTTCCCTTTAAGTTCCTCAATTGTACCTGTAATGAAGGCACAATGGGCATTGTTTGTCAAGCTAAAGAGCTGCAGTTACTCAGCAAGCAAAGTGCGCCTTGGATTTTATGGGAAAATTCTTCAAATTTCCATTGTTAAACAGGGCCTTTAACACCATGAATTCTAGAGAGAGTGTTGCTTTGTAACTTGTTGAAGACCCCTATCATTCACATCCTTAACAACAAAATTTAAATCAATGGCAATTCTCATGCCCCTTGCCCTTTGGTGCAGTTGTACCTCTTTAGCTGAATGAATGTATCCATATGTTATCCATATGAGCCTTATTCAGTAAGTTAAAGAGGTGCAGCTCTGAGGAAAACCAGCTGCACCACAGGGGACAAAATTCTCACAATTTCCATTGATTTAAAGGGATAGTAATGTTTCACAAAAACAGCAGCTCCAATTAATCTTCATGGTACTTGATCCATAGAGAATGTTATTTCAATACTGTCAGAGTTGTAGTTCAAGAGTAATTGAATGATAATAAAGTATCCCCCTTCTGCCCCTTTCACCTAGTGTAAGCCACCTCCCTTCAGATGTGGAATCTGGTCCTGGGATCAGACCACTCACAGCAAGGGACAATCTTCTTACTGTGAGCATAAGGAAATCCCTGCCCTCTTGACAGGTTTATCAGGTTTTTACCTTATGCTTACTGAAGATTGTCCCTCTCTGTGATCCATCCGGACAGTCTTTCTGCTCTGATGTGAGCAGTGTTACATCAGTAAAAAAGGGGTGGGAGGGGGATGCTTTATCATTCAATTACTCGTGAACTACAACTCTGACAGTACTGAAATAACACTCTGCATGGCCCAAATAATATGAAGATTAATTGGAGCTGCTTTTATTGTGATACATTATGATCCCTTTAAATGGGGCTTTTTAGTCCTTGAATGCTAGAGAGGTATCCACCACATTGCATTTGATGGTTTAGAAGCCCCACTGAGAATGTAATTTTCCCTTATGGTGCATCTGGCTTACTCAGTAACTGCTTCTCTTTAACTCCCTGAATAACGCCCCAAGTTTTTAACTGCTAAATTGTGACAATATCCATTCATTGGTTTGGTATTGTATTTTTTCCAGAAATGGCAGAACATGATCTAGGAAGCGCGAAGTTAGTTGAAATCCTGCACAGACTCTTGTCAGATGAGATAAGTGCTCCAGAGATAAAGTACAACTCTATGGTCCTGATCTGTGCGGTTTTGGGCTCTGGTATGTTATGTTGTTTCTTATTGTGTGCAGTTACTATGGGAGCAGTCATAGTGAAAGCCTGGGCTGCACTGCGCAGCTCCCATCTGGGTCCTGTCAGCTGATTGGGGAAGAAGGAACTACTGCCCCGCTAAAATGACTTGTTCCTATAGTCCTAGTTTGTGTGTGGAAAAACTCAGAAGCAGACATACAAAAGAACTGGAGCAAGTGTGGAAAAAAATGCATCACAGGGGACAAATACAAATTATCTAAAGCCCCTTAGACTTGTGAGTTTTAACCCTTTGAATGCTAGAGAGGTCTCTTTGGATACCTCTAGCATTCAAGGGGTTAAATTCCCCATTGAAATGTATTTTTATTTGTCCCTTTTGTATCGAAGTCCAGTTAATTTTGATCCAGATTTGCTCCATGTCATATTAGTACATCAGTCCTATTGTTTGGTACTACATGATATATAATAACATATGGCCCAATTTGTGTTTTAGATCCGTGTCTGTCAAGGTTTATTTTATGGGTGTCCAACGCGTGGCCTGTGGGTCAAATGTGGTCTGTCTGACCCCAGGGTGTGGCCTGCTGGAGATTTTTTTAACAAAAACCTAATTAACCTCTTAACACTTTGAGTGCCATAGGGGTACGCAACAGATTGCTTAGCAGTGCACTGCCTGGCACTCAAAGGGTTAAAGGACCCATGACGGTTCTGTATGTCATGGAAGTGAGGGGTCCCTGCATGGCTGCAAGCCGTTCTTGGACCCTTGAATCCATTGGAGAGAAAAAAGTAATTGCTTTGTGGTCCTTAACTGCCGACTGTGCAGCCAGTCATTAAGGGGTTAACTAGCACACATGAACTAGTACACCAGTAAGACCCATCTGACTGCCAGTACCCTAGAGTTCAAGAAACGTCTGTTAACCCTTTCAGTGTCAGAGGGGTATATATTGCAGAGCAATGCGTTGCATACCCATCTTTCACTGAAACAATTAAATAGCAGTATATTGTCATTGACTTGATAAACAAGTCCCTATTTTTGAATAGCCCTATATTCACCATTGTAATCAGTAAAAAATGTAATGTGACCCTCACACAAATGACTGTCTCATTATGTGGCCCACAAAAAACTTGGACACCCCTGTTTTATTTGCTCAGGGCATCCTAGAACACTTATTGTAAAGCAATGAGTTGGAGATATCTGTTGCATTCGTGGGGTTAAAACTCATTTTAAAGCAATTGATAATCTTTATTTGTCCCCTATGACAGTTTGCCCCAGAATGCCTCCAATTCTTAGTACAGTGGCCTCAGTAGGTCAGTTTTTAACCCTTTGAGTGCCAGAGGGGTATGCAATGCGTTACTTTGGAACTCAAAGGGTTAAAAACAAACATTTTGGAGAACAGTCTGTTGAAAGGGTATTGTATCCCTAAAAATTGACTTTTCAAAGCCTTTATAACATGAAAGTGTAATATAAAGTAATTAAGCCTTTGAGCGCCCAGGGGTTTTAAAGGGACATGAACAATCTACATTATTATATTTTGAAAAATAATTCTTAAAAATAACATTTTGTCTTTTTCTGCCTTTTACAGAACCTCTTAACAAAGAAATTCAAGGCCTTGCATTTCTTGAAGTTGTGTCCAAATTATGCAGCCATGAAAACAAAACAGTAGCTCAGCAGGCCTCAGTAACAGAGCAGAGACTTACTGTACAGAGCTGAGACTTGTTTGCACAAAATGTCTATACTGCTGAATCCATTCTTGTCTCCTGTGCCCTGCTCTGGCCATGTCCCCATCAGTTGTGTCACTTGTGCATGTGTGTTATATTGCCACCAAAACCAATGAACTGCTGTAATTAACTGTATAGTCATAGCCACAGAAATGTGGGGAAAAAAGCCAGTCTTTTCTCATTACTGTCCCCTTGTATCCTTGTTGCTTGAACCCAAGGGTAAAATATGCATGTTCTAGTCCCATGACGTAAAAGTGATACTCACTGCCCCCTTATTACAATCCTGAACTGTGTAGTAGAGTATTGCTAGAGTGTGGACAATGCAGGATACAGCCATTTCTTTTTGGAATTGGATTATTGTATGTAGTTAACAACTGCTCCGTTTTTGGTGCTCTGTCTGCAGGCTAGAAGGGAGTATACTGCTGCTCATTCACTAGTCTCGCCTGTTGCTGTCAAACTTGTGGTACAATACCTAGAGTTAACTAATAAAATTATCAGTGCCCTCTTATTATTTCCCTTTGTTTCATTTCTTTAGCAATGGCCTCCAGTTTGTCTTCTTTATAAAACTATTGGTCTGTCATTGCCTGGGAGATGTGATACACACAGAGACAAACAAACACCCACAGACAGTCTGACATATATACATACACACATTCAGACTTATATATACATACACACACACATTCAGACATATACACAGTGGGGCAAAAAAGTATTTAGTCAGCCACCAATTTTTCAAGTTCTCCCACTTAAAAAGATGAGAGAGACCTGTAATTTTCATCATAGGTACACTTCAACTATGAGAGACAGAATGGGGGGAAAGAATACAGGAAATCACATTGTAGGATTTCTAATGAATTCATTGGTAATTTCCTCGGTAAAATAAGTATTTGGTCACCTACAAACATGCAAGATTTCTGGCTCTCACAGACCAGTAACTTCTTCTTTAAGAGTCTCCTCTGTCCTCCACTCGTTACCTGTATTAATGGCACCTGTTTGAACTTGTTATCAGTATAAAAGACACCTGTCCACAACCTCAAACAGTCACACTCCAAACTCCACTATGGCCAAGACCAAAGAGCTGTCAAAGGACACCAGAAACAAAATTGTAGACCTGCACCAGGCTGGGAAGACTGAATCTGCAATAGGCAAGCAGCTTTGTGTGAAGAAATCAACTGTGGGAGCAATTATTCGAAAATGGAAGACATACAAGACCACTGATAATCTCCCTTGATCTGGGGCTCCACACAAGATCTCACCCCGTGGTGTCAAAATTATCACAAGAACGGTGAGCAAAAATCCCAGAACCACACGGGGGGACCTAGTGAATGACCTGCAGAGAGCTGGGACTAAAGTAACAAAGGCTACCATCAGTAACACACTACGCCGCCAGGGACTCAAATCATGCAGTGCCAGACATGTCCCCCTGCTTAAGCCAGTACATGTCCGGGCCCGTCTGAAGTTTGCTAGAGAGCATTTGGATGATCCAGAAGAGGATTGGGCGAATGTCATATGGTCAGATGAAACCAAAGTAGAACTTTTTGGTAAAAACTCAACTCGTCGTGTTTGGAGGAGAAAGAATGCTGAGTTGCATCCAAAGAACACCATACCTGCAGTTAAGCATGGGGGTGGAAACACCATGCTTTGGGGCTGTTTTTCTGCAAAGGGGCCAGGATGACTGATCCGTGTAAAGGAAAGAATGAATGGGGCCAAGTATCGTGAGATTTTGAGTGAAAATCTCCTTCCGTCAACAAGGGCATTGAAGATGAAACGTGGCTGGGTCTTTCAGCATGACAATGATCCCAAACACACCGCCCGGACAACGAAGGAGTGGCTTCGTAAGAAGCATTTCAAGGTCCTGGAGTGGCCTAGCCAGTCTCCAGATCTCAACCCCATAGAAAACCTTTGGAGAGAGTTGATAGTCCGTGTTGCCCAGCGACAGCCCCAAAACATCACTGCTCTAGAGGAGATCTGCATGGAGGAATGGTCCAAAATACCAGCAACAGTGTGTGAAAACCTTGTGAAGACTTAAAGAAAACGTTTGACCTCTGTCATTGCCAACAAAGGGTATATAACACAGTATTGATATGAACTTTTGTTATTGACCAAATACTTATTTTCCACCATAATTTGCAAATAAATTCTTTAAAAATCAGACAATGTGATTTTAGTTGAAGTGTACCTATGATGAAAATTACAGGCCTCTCTCATCTTTTTAAGTGGGAGAACTTGCACAATTGGTGGCTGACTAAATACTTTTTTGCCCCACTGTACATACATACACACACATATATATATATACACACATACAAACAGGCATGTATATGTATGTATGTATATATACACACATACATACATATTTACATGTGTGTGTAATATATATATATATATATATATATATATATATATATATATATATATATGTGTGTGTGTGTTTGTGTATATATATATATATATATATATATATATGTGTGTGTGTGTATATATATATATATATATATATATATATATATATATATATATATATATATATATATATATATATATATATATGCAAATGTCTAGAGATGGCAGCTCTCTCTACAACTAGCATGGTGCCTGGCTGCAAGCTTATATCCAAAGTATGCATAAGACTACACACTGCAGGACTTTTTAGAAAGCTCAAAAAACACTAATTTATTGTATTAGATAGACATTTCAGCACAACGCATTGTCTTTCCCAAAACAATATAGAAAAGAAAGTCGGACCCCTAAATTCCCACAAACCAGTCCCCCATTTGGGTGGGACAATCTAATTGGAATCATTAATTAGTGCTCAATTAACACCTTAAGGATGGCTGATCGCACATGCGGCCATCACTTAAGGACCACAGACGTTTTTTTTTATTTCGCCGATTCAGGGCTCCCCGAACGGTGTGCAGCCACGCGGGGAGCCCTGAAATCGATCACGTACATGTACGTCATGGGTCCTTTAGGGACATCCACCCGTGACGTACATGTACGTCCTGCGTCGTTAAGGGGTTAAAAGCAGACAATGCTTCTGTAATTGGCACCATTACAGAGGAGAATTCCTCATCCAGTAGGGACAGACATACGATGTATAGATACACAGAATCATGCATCAAAATTAGAAACAGGCATATAGCGAAGTGTGGATTACCAAAACAGAACAGCGTTTGATCACCAAATATATATACATACATGCAGAGAAATATTGTGAAACGTTGATACAATAAATTAGTGTTTTATGCGCTTTCTAAAAAGTCCTGCAGTGTGCTGCTTTTTTTGTAGTTGTATATAATAGCAATGTGGGATGGCGTTGCCCATCATGTTATGATCATTGGGACAACGTGTGAAATGTACACACACTGATAGATGCAGAGATATGCAACACACAGCCAGACATATACACACATAGTGAGAGACGCACATTTGCAACAGACATGCACACACACGTGCAACAGAAATGCATACAAAGAGGGGGACACAAGTGATAGGCAACCCCCACCTTCTCTATAGGTTGTGGCTCTTGCTGGTTCCCCGGATCTTGAGAATGTGACTGTAGAGGGAAGGCATGTGTATGTGTGTACCCAAAAGTGTCATTTTTTGAGGTGCAGATAAAGCAAGCAGATCTTGACTGTCCTCCTGCAAGTGTAGAATATGAATAATAACACAGCCCTCTATGTTCTGCTCTTTTAAAAATGTATCCAGGCCCTTTTTAAAGCAATGCTTTGCATACCCCAGGCACTCAAAGAGTTAAGTTCTGTTGGATTGAAAAAAAGATGTTTTCCAAAAAAAGTGTAGCTTATTGGAGAGGTAGTAAATGGGGCATGATCCACCATTATGCAGCCGCAGGGGTTAGATGTGTGTGCTGGTTCTATCACTAGTTATGCAATTATTCATACTTTTTTTTTGTAATGCTTTCAGGGCCTGATACTTTTATTTTTTTTTTAATCTATACATTTTTTTCAATTTTTTACAAAAGCGATAACTTGGGCAGGACCCTGTGTGTGCGATCATTTAAGTGACTTTGAAGCCAATAAAATTAATCTAGATAGAAATTGTATAAAAAGGCTTAAAAATATTTCCATGGATTAAAATGAGAGGAGGTAGGTTTTTGAAAAGCAGTTTATAAAACGAAATACATTTCCTGACAATTTCCCTAAATTGCCCTATAGTTATCAGGAGTACAATTCATGTAAGTTTTATTCCTTGCCATGATCATTTTTTTTTCAAGGCTTTGAAATGGTTTGACTATTTCATGCAGCAACTCAGAATCTGTGACTAACATAGGAGTAAAAGATATTGGCAAGGATTTAAATGGCTGGGAATAAAATGTATGTAACTCCTTGAGTGCAAGTGTACACAACGCATTGCTCAGCAATGTGTTGTGTATGCCTCTGGCATTGAATGGGTTAAGGGTGTACCTGATGTGGGCTGCTGTTATGAAGGGGGAAGGTAAGGGGGGGCATAGCAGCCCTATCTGATTTGTGGGGAGTATATATTTCTGTGGCCTTCTTCCACTGATGGCTAACTTCAGGGCTGGTGGTGCTCATGCTAATTAGGTGCAGAGTTGCAGCACACGTGGCTGACAGGAACATAGTGTGTTTTTTCAGCTGGATGTTGAGGGAGCGCAAAGTCCTTGCAGACTTCAACCCTCTGCTCACTCCTGTAAAAATCCCCCCCCCCATATCTCCTTACTGCCGCCCCTGGGTGTGACTTAAATTATGTAATGAGGCTTTCTCTTTTATATACAGTAATGTGCAAAAGTTTTAGGCAGGTGTGAAGTAAGAATGCTTTAAAAAAATAGACATTAATAGTTGATATTTATCAATTGACAAAATACCTAGTGAACTGAAGTAAAATCAAATCAATATTTGTTGTGACCACCCTTTGCCTTCAAAACAGCATTAATTCTTCTGTTGATGACAATGTTGAGACCCAACTGCTATTGGAAATGAGGAAAGCTGACCAGCTTGGACATACTATAATTATGGGAGATTTTAACTATCCAGGTATCAACTGGAAGAATGAGACCTGTCAGACTGCTAAGGGAATCAGGTTTGTGAGCATACTTAGGGAAAGAACATGTCACAAATTGTGGAAGTGCTGACAAGAAATATCAATGTATTGGACCTAGTGATAACGAATAACACAGAAATGGTATGCAGTATTAAGGTAAGTGAACATTTGGGAAACAGTGTTCACAATATGGTTACATTTGAGATTAGTCTGGCAAAGCAAAACTGTATAGGTTCGACCAAAACTCTTCATTTTAAAAAAGCTAACTTTAAATTGTTAAGGGCTTCAATGCAACACACAGACTGGGATACATTATTTAAGGGCAAAAATACTGAGTAAAAATGGTCAGAATTCAAATTTAGGTTGCAGAAATGTACCCAACAGTATGTACCAATGGGAGGGAACAAATGCAAAAGAAGTAAGTCACAGCCAATGTGGTTAACTGCACATGTAAATAAGGAAATGGCAAGGAAAAAAAAACATTCAAACTATTTGTCTGAAGGAACTGAACATTTTTTCTTAAAATACAGGGAGTGCAACAAAGACTGCAAAAATGCCATTAGGGTAGCAAAAATAGATAATGAAACCCGAATTGCAAGGGAAAGCAAGACTAATCCAAAAAAGGTTTTCAAATATATAAATAGCAAAAAAAGGGAGTGTATTGGACCTTTCAAAAATGAGATGGGTGAGTTGATTAGTGAGGATAAGGAAAAGGCCGATGTTTTAAACAATTTCTTTGCATCAGTATATACAAGGGAGCAAGGAATGGTAGAAGCACCTCAACAAGTAACTAATAAAACAATACAATTTTCAGATATTGGGTTAACTCAAGAAGATGTCATGGGAAGACTGAACAAAATTAAGACTGACAAAGCACCGGGTCCTGATGGTATACATCCAAAGGTTCTTCAGGAACTCAATGCAGTGTTAGCAAAACCTCTATATTTACTCTTTAAAAGATTCTCTCACCACAGGCTCAGTGCCACAAGATTGGCAAAGAGACAATGTAGCGCCTCTATTTAAGAAAGGAACTAAAACAGAACCTGGAAATTATAGACCTGTGAGTTTGACCTCTGTAGTGGGAAAACTGCTAGAAGGGATAATAAGGGACTATATTCAGGATTACAACACAAAAAATAAGATTATTAGCAGGAATCAACTTGGTTTTATGAAGGACAGATCATGGCAAACTAACCTTTTCAGCTTCTATGAGGAGTAAGCAATAACCTTGATAATGGCAAGGCAGTTGATGTAATATATCTAGATTTTGCAAAGGCATTTGATACAGTGCCACACAGAAGGCTGGGATATAAAATAAGGAAATCGGGGCTAGGAGATAACCTTTGCAATTGGATACAAAACTGGTTGAAGGATAGGGAACAGTGTGTAGTTGTAAATGGACAATTCTCCAATACAGTTAGTGGAAAGTGGAGTACCTCAGGGTTCAGTATTAGGTCCATTGCCTTTTAACATGTTTATAAATGACCTGGAAATAGATATAGAAAGCAAAATATCAGTATTTGCAAATGACACTAAATTATGCAGGGTAATTAATTCAGAACTGGATATTTGCTCTCTACAGAGGGATTTACATAAAGTGGCAGATTGGGCAAACAAATGGAATATGAAGTTTAATGTGGGGAAGTGTAAAGTCATGCATTTGGGAGGAAATAATCCCAAGACTACTTATAAATTTAAAGTGATAGTAATGTTTCACAAAACAACAGCTCCAATTAATCTTAATAGTATTTGAGCCATAAAGAGTTATTTCATTACTGTGAGTGTTGTAGTTCAAGAGTAATTGAATGATAAAGTTTCCCCCTCCCGCCCCTTTTACCAAGTGTAAGCCCCCACTCCTCAGATGTGGAATCCATAGACCAGACAGCTCACATCAAGGGTCAATATTCTTACTGTGGGAACAAAGAAAACCCTGCCCCACTGACAGGTTTTTCAGCTTTTCCCTTATCTTAATTGAAGATTGCCCCTCTCTGCAATCTACCTGGACACTCCCTGCTGCTCTAAGCTGAGCAGTGTTACATCAGTAGAAAGGTGGGAGGTGGATACTTTATCATTCAATTACTCTTGAACTACAACTCTGATAATTGAAATAACACTCTCCAAGGCCCAAATACTATGATGATTAATTAGAGCTGCTTTTATTACAAAACATTACTATCCCTTTAATGGAATCATTTTAGGGGACTCATTGCTAGAGAAAGACCTGGGTATCCTTGTCAACTACAAACTTGGAAATCTTGACCAATGTCAAACAGCAGTAGCAACGGCAAACAAAATCCTGTATTGCATAAAAAGAGGTATTGAAGTAAGAGTAGATAACATTATCTTGCCATTGTATAAATCATTGGTAAGACATCACCTAGAGTATGCAGTGCAGTTTTGGGCACCAGTTCTGAAAAAAGATATGCTATAACTAGAGAGGGTACAGCAAAGAGCAACAAAATTAATTATGGGAATGGAGTACTTGACATATGAGGAACAACTAGACAAACTTGGTTTATTTACTCTAGAGAAAAGATGACTAAGAGGAGACCTTATCACATTGTACAAGTATATGAGAGGTCAATACAAGGATCAATGCAGTGAGCTATTTATTTCAAGGCCTGATCAGGGGACACCCCTTGAGATTAGAGCAAAGGAGGTTTAGACTTCAGCAGAGGAAGAGTTTTTTTTTACAGTAAGGTCTGTTAAATTTAACCACCTCCTTGCCCAAGGAGGTGGTTATGGTGGATACATTTAAGAGAAGATTAGATACATTTCTTTCAAAAGGGAACATACAGAGTTATACTGTTTATTAGTAGGCAGATCAGGGTGGTCTGATAAAAACGAACTAATTTGATAGCAGGAAAGCTATACAATTCTCAGTCACTGGGGTATGAGGCAAAAGTTGAACTTGATGGACTTGTGTCTTTATTCAACCTAATTTACTATGTAGGTACACTTCCACACAGTTGTTTTAAGGAACTTGGCATCTTGGAGAACTAATCACAGTTATTCTGTGGATTTAGGCAGCCCCAGCTGCTTCTTTCACTTCATGAAATCTAAGACAGACTTGATGTTGAGATCAGGGCTCTGTGGGGACCATACGATCATTTCCAAGACTCCTTGTTCTTCTTTACACTGAAGATAGTTCTTAATGACTTTGGCTGTATGTTTGGGGTCATTGTCATGCTGCAGAATAAATTTGGGGCCAATTAGATGCCTCTCTGATTGATTGTATTGCATGATGGATAAGTATCTTCCTGTACTTCTCAACTTTGAGGAGACCATTAATTCTGACCAAATCCCCAATTCCATTTGCAGAAATGCAACCCCAAACTTGCAAGGAACCTCCACCATGTTTCACTGTTGCCTTCAGACACTCATTCTTGTACCCTTCTCCAGTCCTTCGGGAACAAACTGCCTTCTGCTACAGCCAGTTTCTAATTTTGACACATCAGTCCAGAGCAACTGCTGCTGTTTTTCTGCACCCCAGTTCCTGTGTTTTCATGCATAGTTGAGTTACTTGGCCTTGTTTCCACATTGGGGGTAGAGCTTTTTGGCTACAAGTCTTCCTTGAAGGCCATTTCTGACAGTAGATGGGTGCACCAGGGTCCCGCTGTTTTCTGCCAATTCTGAGTTGATTGCACTGCTGGATATCTTCTGATTGCAAAGGAAAGTAGGCATGATGTGTATTTCATCTGCAGACCACTGCGTCTATGGTCCTCATTGTTGCATGTTTCTTCATGCTTCTTCAAAAGAGCTTGGACAGCACATCTGGAAACCCATGTCTGCTTTAAAATTTCTCTCTGGGAGACACCTTGCTGATGCAGTATAACTACTTTGTGTCTTGTTGCTGTGCTCAGTCTTGCCATGGTTTGTGATTTTTGACCTTAAACTGTCTTCAGCAACCTCACCTTGCTAGCTGAGTTTGGCTGTCCTCACCTAGTTTTATTCCTCCTATGCAGCTGTTTCTCTTTCCGTTAGATTGTGTTTCAACCTACATATTAAATTGAGATTACCAGCACCTGTTTGATGTAATTGTTTAATCATACACCTGATTAAATGCCTACAAAATCCCTGACTTTGTGCAAGTGTACCAAGAAGAAATTATGCTGTTTTGAAGGCAAAGGGAGGTTGCAACAAATATTGATTTGATTTTGATTTTGATTTTTCTTCTCACTCACTATGCATTTTGTTGATTGATAAACTATTAACATGTCTATTTTTGAAAGCATTCTTTACAGCATTTTTTTTTGTTTCCATGATGCATGCACACTTCTTGCTGTCTGTTGTATTTATTTCTATCTGTCTTGTATTCTGTCTTGGTGCATTCTTTCTCTTGATTTCTTACATGCACTCCTTTGCATGCACTCTCTGTTGAATGCCACCAGTTGCCAACTCCTGGTTTAGTTGGTCAGTTAGAGCTACAAGTGTTCCAGTACTAGTTGGTGACATTTAAACAATTTTTTCTGGGCATCAGCCAAGTTTAAGAAAGCATCTGTCATTTATTCTTGATTTATGTAGTCTGTAGGCGAAAATCTTACTAGCCAGGACTACAAAACCCAGAATGCATTAACTCAGCTCCGCACTACTCTAACTCGTGGATGTGTTCTGCTTGGACACAGAAACCCATCAAGTGATTTACATTTTATTTATATGTTAATATATATAAAATCATAATCTTCAGCCATTATCGGTCCACTACAGGATGAAGGCCTCTTCAGCAAGCCTCCAATAACTTTGGTCCTGTGCTTTCTGTGCCACTGTACACCAATAAACTTGTTAATTTCATCAACCCATCTTGTCTGTGTTCCCTGTAGTAGACAGCCCACCAATTTAAACGGCAGATCAAAGAGCTTGCAGTTGATGAAGGGGAAAATCAGAATGCTGTTTCATCAGATGTGTAGATAAAGGATGTGAGTTATCCAGAAGGTGGCATTGCCTTCTTTGAGCTCACAGTTTTAACACACCACATTTATACAACATATTTCAACAGTGCAATATGAAAATACTTATCAGTTGTTACAAAGGGTCTTTGGATTCCAATGTAAATAAACAGAGAGACTATAGATATAATCAAAGATATTATTAGCAATTAGCATGTAATGCTCAATATCATGTCCTACTTATCAGCCACTAATCATAGAAAAAATCATGGAATATGTATCAGCCAACGTTGTTCAGTGCAAATAGGAGAGCTCCTGGTTAGATCTGCTAACCGCCTATACGACTTTACACATCAGGACTGCCTGGTCACACAACAAGGACACATTTCCCCTTCCTTCACAGGGACAACAGTCGCACTCCAGGACTGCCTGATCACACAACAGGGGCACATTTCCCCTTCCTGCACAGACACAACTCAGGGACAACGGTTGCACAGCCAGGACACGTCACACACGTTCTCCGGTGAAGCTCTGACCCAGCCCCTCACATCACACAGAATTATATCCTTCTCATCCACTGCTCTGAAGGCCTATAATATTACACGGTTAGTATTATGCCACTACATGCCTAACTCGTGCTCTACGGCTGTGAGGATTAATGCAGTTGTCAAAACTCAGTAGTGCGCAACAGTGTTGCATAATCACAACACAGTTGTGAAACATATTAAAAGAAAGTATTAACCCCTTCTTGCTTGGGATGAGACCATATTTTTCACATACCCATGCATCAGTCAACCGAAATACTAACAGCTTGGTTTTTTTTTTTAGAAATAGTTATGGCCAGTAGTTTGTCAGTTCAAATCTTGATGAAAGACTATCAGTACCTGAATATGAGAGTGTCTATAGACTCTACAGGAGAATACTGCACTGCAGGTATGGTCTTGCTCAGCAGGAAGATTTTAAACAAGCTGTCTTCTTGGGCAGGAGAAAGGTTTGTGAAAAACTAATTAGTTGTTTGGAATCTGATCTAGTTTTGCAAGGAACAAAAGAAAACTGTAACGTTCATCCCTGGGGAGGCATTTATTCCCCATCAACGCCACAAGACTTAAGTGAACTAGCAGAGATTATAAGGACAATTAATAGGACGTTGTATCTCTCCATATTTTGCAAGCTAAACACAGGCAGTATTAACCTGAACACTGCTGGGCATTCTGCAGATAAACCTTGAACAATTGCATGTGCTAATTAAATGGCTCATTGGTGGATCTCAGTATATATTTGTTGTACACAGGAACCATTTGGGTGAAGTCCCCTCTGCTGGAGGGCAGTGCACTTGTATAAAGAGCTCTCTGAGGTGGAGACCCCCATCCAGCACCACTTCACCACACCCAGGGCAAAGCTCTCTTAAAGGGATAGTAATGTTTCACAATAAAAGCAGCTCCAATTAATCTTCATAGTATTTGGGCCATGGAGAGTGTTATTTCAATATTGTCAGAGTTGTAGTTCAAGAGTAATTGAATGAAAGGTACCCTTTGACCCCCATTCAGGAGAGGTATGTTCCAGTGATCCAGCCTGCTTCATCCATCTACAGGACCAGCTACCCATTTGTAGCCACTTCAAGGAGAGAGGACCCTAGAACGTCTGCTAAGGACAACCCGCCGACCTTAGCTTCCATTACAAGCGGGTTTCCAGTGCAGCAGGTTATATTGTAAATGCCAATAGGACAGGGCTATCAAGCAGCAATGTTGGTAGACTAACATTCTTAAAAGTTAACCAACATTGTGGAGAGGTGGAGACAAATGACCTTCTTTTTCTCCACAATTACCTTCACTGGCTGAGGTAGATGATGCTGCTGCCTCAACATCATCACTGGAGCTAAGACCAGGATTATTAGTGTCAAGTGGGGCAGGCCCTGTACCCATATCACTGCTTAAAGAAGCCAATCCCATGTTGACCATGGTGCCCAGACTGTGGCACACTATCCCTCTCATCAACATCCTGCTTCTTAGATGAAACAAGTCTGCCGCCCTTCGATCACAAGGGTGGAATGATGTTGGGGAACTTTGCCTCATTGGTTTGGGAAATGTGTACTCCCAGTGCATTTGCCACTGATAGTCTTCTTCGGCCTTCTCTGTCTCCACACCATAGTTTGTCTGCTTTTTTCCATTTTGCCTTTCTTTTCAGATTTTCACTCATCTATGAGTGTGTTGCCCTTCAGTATAATCACTACTCTCTTTCTAAAACACTTAATCCTTCTTGGATCATGTCAGAACCCAATTCTCCTTTGAACTTTGGAGAGGCTTCTCTCAGTATAATCCCCAAGCCTCTACCTCAGTAAGTTCTTCTTCAAAGTGTCTGTATGTGGACTGTGCCAAAACTGATCAAATAATTAAGGTAGAGTGGTACTGCTTATCCTGTCATTGCCATTTTATCATTTTTCCTATCCATGCATTACTAATTTAATTCACTGTTTCATCCTCTAGACTGTAAGCTCTCACGAGCAGGGCCCTCTGATCCTTCTGTTCTCCACATCTGATTGTACTATTTAATACCTCTGTATGTCTATTCCCAATTGTACAGCGCTGCGGAATTAGTTGGCGCTATATAAATAAAGAATAATAATAATAATCTCTTTCCTGATTGATCCAACATCTACAGTTTTCTCTCGAACATTGCTGCTTCTTTTTCTAGCATTCAGAACTTTCTACTTTTGGATTCTGCTACTGTCTTTTCACTCCTCCTCTATGACAAGGCACTACATTATCTCAATAT
Organism: Rhinophrynus dorsalis; assembly: GCA_037306005.1. NCBI lineage: Eukaryota > Metazoa > Chordata > Amphibia > Anura > Rhinophrynidae > Rhinophrynus > Rhinophrynus dorsalis. The sequence continues at coordinate 217,704,099 of CM074718.1, read as the reverse complement.
CTGATTGTTTATTTTCCCCATGTAATCACACACTCTGATTATATTCCCAGTCACCTTCATAGGGATATCATCAAAGGCAAGGACCTTAACCAAATCTCTCTTCTCATAGCCTCCCACAACCTCATAGAGAATAAGATCTTTTCTCATGGGGAAGGATCCAATACCTTTAAGTCTAATGATACCCGGCTTTCCAAGAAACTGTCTATACCAGAATTTATTATATGCTCAGCATATCCCGTCAGAGACAAGAACTGGATCAATACCTTTTCACAATCATTAATCTTGGCTATAAGTGTTGAGGACAAAGCTTTTTTTATTATTTCTCCTTATCTACCAAAGCTTCCACTGTTCTTTCTCATTTCACCTTCACACTCTGACTGAAGCATTCTTGATAAGCCCCCCCATATCAATTGCCAATTTCATTTAAACCTTTGAGTGCAAAAATGATGTGAAATGCATTGTTATGCACTGCACGCATACATAATGCAAAGGGTTAATGTTGCACTTGGGTTGGAGATAGGAGGGACAAAACTGCACAGGAGGTGGAGTGAGCTAGATGACATCACTTGTGCCAGATATGCCAGAGCACGGGACTGCAAGAGAGGACAGAAAGACAAACCTGTGTGCACTTTGGGTTTTGGCCTAATGTTTGGGGGACTGGAGAACCCTCTCATTCCTTGCTGCCTTCTATATGTTTATTTTTATGTTCACATTAAAATTGTATTTATTATATGGATATGTTATGGTGAGTTGGCACTGTGAGCTTTCCTGCTCTCTGTTTCGTGCACTTCACCCTTGCTTATCCTAGCAGCCTTTTTCATCTGTCCTATTTAATCACTCATGTAATGCACAGAGATTATTGCACTATTACCATACCTGGGAACTTTACAACATGTTCTCCCCGGAGGGTAGCTACAGGGTGAACTATATGACGCAATTTGCATCATAAAAAGGGATGGGGCTTAATCACGACGGGGGGAATACACAAAAAGAAAAAATAGGCAGAATAGCCCTGGGAAAGTAGAAGAATAGGACGAGGAGTAGGAGGAAAGGGGCGGGATGGAGCACAAGTGGGCAGAGTTTCAACAGAAACTCCCCACATCCAGCAAATTATACTCTGCCCCGGAGACCCGGTAATGTAGTGTTAAATCCTGAGTCTCCGGGGCAAAACCGGAGAGTTCCCAGCTATGACTATTACCTATTTTCTTCTCTCACTCTTGGCCTTTAAGGACTAGGCCTCATGCCTGTCCTATCTTACATGCACCCTGTCTGTTTGTAATCAATTATTCCTTACACGACCTGTGGGGGTTGATAAAAAGGTTTCATTTATAAGCTGCAGTAGAGACCTGTCCACAGTTCTCTTATATCCAGATATTGCAGGCCCATTGGGGTTTGTCGCGTCAGGTAAGTCCTCTGTTTACATCTCTTTTACAATGTATGTCTTCTGTTTTTAATTGCACCACACTGGGACCCACAAACACTACAAAGAGCTTATTTAACCCCTTAACGACCCTTGAAGGTCATGGTACGTCATGGGTAAAAAGTGCCTGAACGACCCATGACGTACTATGACCGTCATAGATTTCAGGGCTCCCCGCGCGGTTGCACGCCGTTCAGGGAGCCCTGAGTCCGATCGTAAAAAAAAAAAAATTGCTCCGTGGTCCATTAGTGACCACCGCGTGCCTGCGTGGCCGGTCGTTAAGGGGATAAAGGGTCCTCCGCTCTCCTACACGTTTATTATAACATCTCATCAGGGGTTTTTGATTTTAATTTTATTTAGATAGGGCTTTATAAGTAGACCTTGCCATAAAGTGAGATACCTTGATGGGGTGGCAAGCTTATACACGATTTGGCCACTTTGTGATACAAAAATCTCACTTATTTATTAAGAATTATTACATATGCCGTATACAGGGCAAACACTTGTTCTTTGTATAGAATAGCACACTTTGTCTGTCTGTGTTTGCACTTTGGGTTTTGACCTAATGTTTGGGGGACTGGAGAACCCTCTCATTCCTTGCCGCCTTCTATATATCTATTTTTGTATTCACATTAAATTTTGTATTTATTATATGGATATGTTATGGTGAGTTGGCGCTGTGAGCTTTCCTTCTCTCTGTGATGATCATACCTGGGAACTTTTTCTTCTAGTGCGCCCATACAGAACTCATGCGATGCCGGTGTGAGGATATAAATGACATTATTCACGTCACAAAGGGTAGGGTTTATTTGTGGCTGGGGGCAGGGCTTGATAGGCTGACTAATAAAGTGGGTGGAAATTAGGAAGAACAGGGTGGGGAAGGAGGGGATGTGGGGGAACAGGCTGCGAAGGAGCAGAAGTGGGCAGAGTTTCATGTGAAACTCCCCACCACCACAGGAGAGTCAGCCTCTTTACCCATAGAACTGATAATTTGCTACAAAAACAGTCTTTGTGACAAATAATGATTTGTGCTCAATTACTGCATTTTTAACAGGGATTGGATAAAAGGTATAAATGTTTGTTTATGCCTCCCAAATGTCCCTTTTTTAGGGGGTCCTGTCCTTCTGAGACAAAAATCCCTATCTCATTCCTGGTGTCCCTCTTATAGGAGATCAGACTGTGTGGTGTTTATATAAGTGTATCACATTGCTCCACAGCAATAAAACTCACATAAATGTTTGTTTAAACTTCAGTATATATATTTAGAAATTAATGTGTAAATAAAATACTTTGGTATTGCCGTAAATTATTTATTCAGTTACACAAACAGAGGTCAATGTTATAGACTCATTTTTTATGCCCTCCCCACCAGTCCTGCTCTCAAGACAAAAGGTGCTCCATATCTGGACAATTGACCTGTTGGAAGCTCTGTTCTCTGCTTCTCTCTTCCTCACAATTACAGTGAGGAGGAGAGAGGCAAAAAACTATGGCAAAGACAAGGGGAAGATTCACTAAGCGGTGATAAAGTGGTGATGACTTCTCCAGTTTATCACTTCACCAGTTCCTATGTTATTCCATAGAGCCTATTCACTAATATCTAAAAAGCTGAAGAAATCTTAGTGCATAGGCTCCATAGAATAACAGAGAATCTGGAGAAGTCATCTCCACTTTATCACCGCTTAGAAAATCTACCCCAATGTTTACATACATTGCCTTACATAAAAGGTACTGTTTCCATTGACCCACCATGATCTCTGTAGCCGCGATCACATGTGCTGAGCTATGGAGGAATAGCTGGAACTGACTGCTCAGGTCCTGGAGTAGTCAGTTACATCTAAAAATCACTACACCAAGAAGTTGCCATATTTACTGCTTTATTGCAAATCCAGTCATTTGCCTGAAGTGCGATCCATAGACATCACCAGGCACTGGGTATCTTTTCTGGTGTTGGTATCCTTTTACAACGCACACAAATTAGTGTGAGACATAAAGGCACTTTAACCAGGTCACCATGATGAAAAGGGCAACATGAGAATCTCGCCTTGCATCAAAGCACGAGATTCTCATGGCACCTCCATAAACGTCTCTTCAACCCAATCCGCAGCAAACGTTTTAGTGCCCACATACCTTAACATTCTTACAGTTACAGTCCCTCAGCCCAAATCCTATCATCCATACATGACCATTCTGTGGCTTTCCAGCCATTGATGGACTACAAATAGAGGTTGCTCTGACCCCTAGCCCACAGTGACTGAATGTCTCTACACAGGGGTCTGTGATTCTTATCTGAGCACCATGTGCAGCTCTGACTCTTGCACTGAGATCCAGCAATACTGTAATGATGCCAAGTCATGTCTGCACTAAAACGTGTGCTGCGGGTTGAAGCAACATTTACAGAAGCGACTTGAGAATCTTGCACTTTGATGCAGGGCAAGATTCTCATGTCGCCCTTTCCATCATGGCGACCTGTTTAAAGCACCTTTATGTCGCATGCTAATTTGTGGGCAACATTTTAAAAGTGAACCCCTGGTGATGCTCTGACAGGTCTCTACTGCAGCCATCTTCAGTTCCTGTTTGTTCTTGGGCATTTCTCCCTTTAGTCTTGTCTTCAACAAGTGAAATGCATGCACAGTTGATTCAGGTAGGATTACTGACTTGACCAGTCAAGAACATTCTGTTTTTATGGCCCTGTAAAAAGCCTTTAAAGGGATAGTAACACTTCGTTTTAACTTTATTTTATTTTGTAGGCATTAAAAAAACATGAAGAATGATATAAGTCTTATCGCTCAAACCTTTATGGTTTATGAGATATTCACAAGCAAAGTTCCCCTCCCGCCCCTTTTTCCTAGTGTAAACAATCTCTTCTCAGATGTGAGTCTGGTTGTATGACAGTACAGATAACAGAAGGGGACAATTTTCTTTGTATGAAAACAATGAAAGCCCTTCCCCCCTTGACAAGTTTTTCAGCTTTTTCCATTATCTTAATTGAAGATTGTCCCTCTCTGCAGTCTACCTGGGCATCTCCCTTCTGATTTGGTTGAACAGGGGGGGGATACTTTGTTTGTGAATATCTCTTAAACCATAAAGGTTTCAGAGATAAGACTTATATCATTCTTCATGTTTTTTTAATGCCTACAAAATAAAATAGAGTTAAAATGAAGTATTACTATCCCTTTAAAAATAAAACAAAAGCACAAAGAGGACCATCTAAAAGCAGAGTTTATTTTGAATATTCTCATGTATGAAATAGAATCTCACAAGATTGTATAAAAGGTAGTGCTTGTCTCCCTTCAAAATCCAAATTCCTCAGTAGCTCCTCCTCCTTCTTCTCCTCTCCCTTTGAATGTCACTCTATTTTAATATAGAGCAGAGGTTCTCAACCCGTGCCCTCAGTGGCCACTAACCGGCCAGGACTTAGGAATTTCCCTGATAGAACACAAGTGTGTTGCTCAGAGGCTCTGTCATATTGATTAACTCACCTGTGCTCTTACAAGGAAATTCTCAAATCCTGGCCTGTTCGTAGCCACTGAGGGCACGGGTTGAGAACCACTGGTATAGAGCAGATCTTCTATAGGCTTCTATAATATAATATAGAGCCGATATGCCACCTCCAACAAGCCTGGAAATATATAAAGATAGAATTACTTACAGACCATTCTCGTAGGCAGGCTGTTAAAACAAACTTCAATCCTAGACACCGTTCACTGGTTTCCATATCTCTCGAGTGGCACGTTCAGGACTTCAGCTTTCTGTAGTGGAGACGTGGTTAGGAGGAAACTTGCCACAGAATCTTTCTGTCTTGGTTAGAGTTTGTTTTATCAGTCTACCTATGAGAATGGTCTGTGAGTAATTATATCTTTATATATTTCCAGGTCAGTGCTATACTATAGTAGAATGGTATTCAAAGGAAGAGTAGGTGGAGGAGCAGCTGCTGAGGTGTTTGGATTTTGGAGGGAGACCAGCACTGTCCATAAGACAGAATTCTAATTTTTTTTATGTAGTTTTTAGCTAACGTTCTGTTCTTGAGGCTGCCCAGTGGATTTCTCATTGTGGTAAACCCACTTTTGTTATGCTGGTATAGTCTTCTTTTATGGTACTCTGACATTTCCATGCCTAAACCCTGGAGAGTGTTCTCGATCTGTTTGACAGTTGAAAAGGGTTTTTTCTTCACAAATGATTCTTTGGTCATCCATTACCGTGGTCTTTATTGGTGCACAAGGTTGTTTTGTTACTGCTGAGCTTTCCTATATATTCTTGCTTGTTAACAATGCACTACACAGTTCATTTTGACACACCTAATATTTTGGCTGTGCTTCTGATTTAGTTTACTTTACTGACATTGACGTATCTTTGCTCCTCATGTTGAGAGACAACAGCAATGGACTCCAAGTGCAAATGTCACACCTAGAATCCCATCTAGACCTTTTCTTAGTTCTTGTGCATGTAATGATAATAACACACACCTGGGTAAGAAACAGCTGAACAGCCAATTGTCCAGTTACTTTTGGTCACCTAAAATGGATGTTCTATGTATAAAAAGGGATGTAATTCCTACACAGTTCATGGCTCACATATGTAACTACAAATTAAATTAAAGATGACAGTTTGCACCTAGTCATTGCGTCAATTCCAATTCAATGTGCTTAAGTCAACAAAACGTGTCAATATCCAGATCCTTAACCCCTTAACGACTGGCTGCGCAGGCGCGTTGCGGTCACTTAAGGACCACAGAGCATTTTTTTTTTTATTCACATTCTGGACTCCCCGAACGGCGTGCAGCCGCGGAGGAGCCCAGAATTCCATGATGGTCATAGTACGTCATGGGTCGTTATGTCAGATCTACCCATAACGTACTATGACCGTCAAGGGTCGGTAAGGGGTTAAGGACTGCACTGTATGTTATAGTGCTTATCCTTTTGTGTAAAACAAGGATACTACCACTACTAAGACATTTTTCTTTCAAATGTAAGAAGAGCTATGCTTTGAATACCTTTTGGCACTAAAAGGGTTAAGTCACACTTGAGCAACAATACCAACTGTTGTCCAACAGGCATTTTTTTAAACTAAAACCAGCAATATCTCAACGCTACCACAAATCTTTACACAATACCAAGAGATAGAATGCATTTATTATCCCAAATATTGGCAACCTAATACACCGAAAACTAAAATAAATAAAAAGTAATAAATACTATCATATAAAACTATCCCTGTAAGCACCTATTTTATGTATACCACATGAACAATATTTTCATACTTGCACAGTTATAAGGATCCTAACTATTATAAACTGTTTTTAGAACTGAATCAACTATATGCATTTTGCATTGTTGGAATTATATTGTGTTTATGGACTCAGAAATGTGGGTATTTGCAATGTATACATATTACAGGTGGCAGTAGGATTTATGTATTATGATCATATATATAGATGCTTATGCTTCATCAGTTATTATTTGTTTTAGTTTCTTTTAGTTTTGGATGTATTAGGTTGTATCATGCCTTTTGTAATCAGGATAATACATGTGTTTAATCCACTGGTATTGTGTAAAGATTTTTAGCTGTGCTGAGATATTGTTGGTATCAATTTTGTGTGGCACAAATGGTGAATAAGTGTTGATCCTAGTAGCTAAGCAACTCTCACAGCTTTTAATAATATTGTTTTTTTAAATAACGCACTCTAGGAGTCAGACTACGAAGTTCCATAGTACGTTATAGAAAAGCCCTGTAAATTATTTTTACTGGGTGTGAGGATATCAATATTCTCCCTAGGAAAATCCCTATAACATACATTTTTGCTAATATGTTTATATTTTACTTGACCACAACCATTCTTTTTTGACATATGGATAAAAAGCTCATTAACCCTTTGAGTATAATAGAGTTATCCAACACATTGCTTTGCAATTCGTTGGATACCTCATTGGCACTCGAAGGGTTAATGGTTGCTAATAAAAAAAACCCAAAAACTGTCATATGTATATATTAACAATATTTTATTTATAAAATGTTCTAACAAATGTTATATAAAACAATGTAAATCCATAATACGGGACTACTACTTGAATTCTGAACATAAATGAACTGAAAAAGATGTGCGGTAAGAAAGCAGGGACCAAAGAGAGATGTCAACCCTCTAAGGACCAAGGGTGTGCAATACATTGCTTCGCATGTTCTGCACACATCTGGTCCTTAAAGGGATAATTTTTTCCTTTCATTTTACCACGTGTAATAAAATTATTATTACTTCATAAATTGTGCAATATAGTTAACCCTTTGAGTGCCAGAGGGGTATGCAACTCAATGCTTCACAATGCATTGTACCTCTGTGGCATTCAAAGGTTATTTCTTAGAAAGGCAAAAAAGGTGTCCAAGGCATTACAAAACAACGCGTTGGACAGTCTTCTGGCACTCAAAGAGTTTAATGTTTGATTTTAAACTAAATCAATGTTATGTGTAAACCAGACTTATCTCAGAGCATAAAATGTGAACACAGCAGTTACAGGCCGCATTTCACTATATACAGATACACACAGAGACATTTCTACAACATACTAAAATTACAGTAAGTGCAATAAATTGCTTCTCTTCTGGCATTAATCCAAAAGGGATGTACAAGTCATCATTTTCTGCTTATACATGCATATGTACACTGTATACACTGGTTCTAGTGGTATCATTTTACCGGTCACTTCTGCCGCTTCTGTAGTATAGCAACTTTTTATTTTGACTTTACATATGTAAAGTCAAATTGCCAATACTGTATTTTTTTTATCTTCACCTATTTTTCTTTAACATGTTTATGGCCATGAATTGAGCTACCCACATCTTAATTTCCAGAGAACTTTCTGTCAGAGACTGTGAAAGCTTAATAGAGATACCATGCAGAAAAGACTGCTTCCAGTCTATTAAATACAGCATACAAATTATTACATTGTCTCACTACTGTTTTCATAGTCCGTGACAAAAAGCTAATCTGGAAAAAAAAACTCCAGGAAAATCAGTCAGGGTCATTCAAGTGCAAAAAAAAAAAAAAAAATCAATAGGTAAATTTTATGTTAAATTAAAATAAAAGGATGCTATCACTTTAAATGCTCATTAACTTATCCATGCTCATAAACTGAATAGAAACTAATTTTTAGATTGGGTCATATAGTTTTACATATTACATAGTCCCAGTCATTATCTGCACAAGTTCTTTTATTTCTGTTCATCGTTCTTAGAACCTTATTCAGGAATCTGAATAAGGGCAAGTTTAGGAGAGGAAGGGTTATTTTACAGTAAGAGTTATTAAATTATGGAATTCCTTGCCCAAGGACGTTGAAATGGCAGATACATTGGATACATTTAAAAGAAGATTAGCTGCATTTCTAGCAGAAGAGTTTTACTGTGTAGTTGTAACTAAAAAGGGAAGTTCTGGTAAACAGATTCATACTCATTTTGGATTCAGGAAGGCTTAAATAATTCTAATTAATCTGTTTTTCTGGTGATTATGCAGCACCTTTCTCATGTAATAATTTACTTAGGCCAATATACTAAGAAGACCTTGGAGGATATGCAGTAAGGTGCGATAAAGAGGTGATAAAGCAGAGATGATTTCTCCAGTGATATCACTTCTCCTGTTCTCCTATGGAGCCAATTCTCTGAGATTTCCCCAACTTTCGAGATCAGAGAGTGCACAGTCTCCATGGAATAACATAGGAACTGGAGAAGTGATATCACTGGAGAAGTCATCTCCGCTTTAGCACTTCTTTATCAAGCCTTAGGGCATCTCTCCCTTGAGAAGTCCTGGAGCAAACCAAATGTACCACAATGGACAGATACAATCAAGCTACTGACTGCTCATTACTTATTGGCATTGCCTATAATTATTCAACTCATCATTTGGTTAACTGAATATACAACTGCTACAAGTTAGAATTTTATTTGAATATCTATAATATTAACCTGTTGACTGGCAGAGAGGTAAGACAATGCATTGGATATCTCTCTGGCACTGCAAGGGTTAAAGGAACACTAATCTGGACAGAAGATCAGCATGGGCAATAAGAATGCACTCTGGGTAGACTGTGCTTTAATTAGTACTGGATATCATGGCCATGTGGCGGACATGATTCTTTTTGCAGGGCTCAAAGATCCCAGACTCCCTCTGTGCGCTTGTTAGGAAGACTACAGTGGGAGAAGTCTGAGTCCTTGGGGAGATGCAGGTGTGATAAAGCAGAGATGATTTCTCCAGTGATATCACTTATCTCTTTGGAGATCTTAGTGTATAGGCTCCATGGAATAACATAGTAATTGGGAAAGTGATGTCACTAAAGAAGTTATCTTCACTTTATCACCTCTTTATCATGTCTTATTGAATCCCCCCCCGCAACCTTGTGTAAAGCATCAAGTCTACAGTGGATATAAAAAGCCTACACACCCCTGTTAAAATGCCAGGTTCTTGCGATGTTAAAGAATGAGACAAAGATAAATCATGTCAGAACTTTTTCCACCTTTAATGTGACCTATAACGTGTACTCATAAAGTAAATTATCCCTTAATGAGTGCCAGAGAGGTACGCAACACACTGCTCTGCAATGCGTTGCGTACACCTCTGGAAGTCAAAGCGTTAAGCAATTCTGCAGCATACCAATTGCACTATTGGGGCAGATAAAAAAAATCCCAAAATTCGCATATATTTAAAGGAGGCTGTTAACCTCTTGAATGCTAGAGCCATCTTCAAAGCAGAGCTTCACATTGTGTTAATGTCCCCTCTAGAATTTAAAGTGATAAAATGCCCATTTAAAACAATATGAATTTTTATTTGTCTCCTGCATTGCAGTTGGTTTGCTCTAGAATTGCTCTAGTTAATCCTAGTGCATTAGCCTCTCTGTATGATATTGCAAGTGATTTTTTTTTACCCAGCAGTTCCTTCATATTCCTCAATTTGTCTTATATTATACAACCTCCTAGCCAGGAAGTGAGGAGCGCACAGAGAAATGTCTTCCACAAGCCTGCTGAAAAAGGGCACGTGCACATATGTGGGAACTCTCAGAGGTTTGACCCTCAATTTACTGTTTAGACAAATCCCAGGTTGCTGGGCATTATTCTCAGGGTGAGAGTCCACTTTTACCTACTGCGTCAAGGCTGCGCAACCTGAGACCTTTCAACTGTTCAGAACTACAAATCTGTTAGCTGGCTGGGGATGATAGAGTTTGTAGTCCTGAACCACTGGAGGTCCTCATTTTGCCCCACACTGTACTATATGAGCTGCACTAATTAACAGCATATGTAGTCTCTAATTTGGTGCTATTTCTATGAGAAAGTGAGAGGAAAAAGTATTGCTTGTTTTGTGTGTTCAAGTAGTGACGACTCTAATGATAACAAGTTAAAGGTTCATAAAGGACTGATTGAATAATCCTTGGTTATAGATTCTCCACAATCCATATTATGGGGAGAAGTAGGGATTAATATTTTAAAGATATCAGAGTCATCTCTTTTTGAAAATTCCCAGGTATGCACATGCAAAATCATATATTTTAAGCTTTATCGAGATATGGAAATTGTTTTTTTATACACATATATCAAATTTACCATACCAAGCAAAATCACAGAAGATGGTCTAGAACTAGACGAAGTGGACAAGTATGTTTACTTTGGACAGGAAATGTCAACAGATAGAAACACCATGATGGAAATTGAGTGAATGAATAAAATTGGGATGGCAAGCATTTGGAAAATGTAGTAGTACTGTCTTTAAGATAAATTTACCACTCTGCCTCAAGCAAAAGGTTTTTGACCATTGTGTCTTCCCAGTCCTTACGTATGGCTGTGAAACATAGACACTGAATGCCAAAGCCATACAAAAACTGAAGGTTACACAGAGAAGTATGGAGTGTCAAATTCTAAACATAACAAAAAGATACTGAAAAACGTGTGCGTGGATTCGTCAGCAAACAAAGGTCTATGATGTAAATTGAAAGAGTGAAGCATCTGAAATGGAAATGGGCAGGTCACATAGCAAGAAGACTTGATGGTAGATAAACCAAACAAATTTTGGAATGGATTCCACTCAATACTAAACACGCAAGAAGACCAAAGACGAGATGGGTAGATAAAATTGCCACATTTGTCGGTACACAGTGGCAACAAAAGGCACAGGACCAAAGTTGTTGGACGCTTGCAGCAGAGGCCTTCATCCTGCAGTGGATTGACATTGGCTGAAGATGATGATCTATATTATATATATATATATACAGTTCATATGATGACAGACAGCACTCACAGAATCTTTTTGTGGATGAAGCATAACCATGTTTATTATATCGATGTTTTGGCCAACACTTATGGCCTTTAGTCAATATAATAAACACGGTTATGATTCATCTACAAAAAGATCCTGTGAGTGCCGTCTGTCATCTTATGAACTGTATGTATTTATCACAGTGCCCGTGCTCCCTTGTTGTTTTCTGTCAGTCTAATCCTATGTTTGCTGCTATTGGCTACCGTGTGTTTGTCCCGCCCAGTATGACCTGTATATACTGGGCTTTGGCAACCCTCCGGTGCCCTTTCGTGATGTTCCTGTGCCAGTTCTTGTTTCTGCTCAGTGATTCCCAGTGTACCGACTTGGCATGCCTGACTACTCTGCATCTTGTCTCCTGCTCCTGTGTACCGACCCGGATTGCCTGACTATTCTTCTGCGCCTGCTCCTGTGTACCGACCCGGCCTGGCTGACATTCCTGCTTCTGTGTACCGACCCGGCTTGGCTGACGTTCCTGCTCCGTGATCCGGCCCGGCTTGGCTGACGTTCCTGCGCTGTGTCGCCTTGGCGACATTCTGATTGTCAGGCAATTGAGTCACCATTTCCTCCCGCAGAGTACCAGTGGCCAGTCCTGTTACTGCTCTGGCAGTGAGCCACCAGTTTGCCTCCGTACTGCTTCTGCAGAGTGCAAGTGTCTGCCTTCGTTACTGCTATGGCAGTTTGCCTTGGGCCTCTTCTCCGTTACTGCCTCTGCAGAGTGCAAGTGTCTGCCTCCGTTACTGCTCCGGCAGTGAGCCACCGGTTTGCCTCTGCACTGCAGAGTGCAAGAGTCTGCCTCCGTTACTGCTACGGCAGTTTGCCATGGGCCTAGTCTCCATTACTGCCTCTGCAGAGTGCAAATGTCTGCCTCCGTTACTGCTCAGGCAGTGAGCCACTGGTTTGCCTCCGTTACTGCTTCTGCAGAGTGCAAGTGTCTGCCTCTGTTACTGCTATGGCAGTTTGCCTTGGGCCTAGTCTCCGTTACTCCTCTGCATAGTGCAGGTGTCTGCCTCCGTTACTGCTCAGGCAGTGAGCCACTGGTTTGCCTCCGTTACTGCTTCTGCAGAGTGCAAGTTTCTGCCTCCGTTACTGCTATGGCAGTTTGCCTTGGGCCTAATCTCCGTTACTTCTCTGCAGAGTGCAGGTGTCTGCCTCCGTTACTGCTTCGGCAGTGAGCCACCGGTTTGTCTCCATTATTGCTTCTGCAGAGTGCAAGTGTCTGCCTCCATTACTGCTCCGGCAGAGTGCAAGTGTTCTGGTCTCCGTTACTGCTACGGCAGTACCTTATGTGTCTCTGTTCCCATTATTACCTTGGCAGTTCACGTTAGTTCTGCTAATCTGTTTCTGGGCGTTACGAATCCTCAGCTGTCTATATGCAGAGTGTCCCATCACAGAACTCTCTGCACATGGGACTGTTTACACTCAAAGAAGACCATTAACCCATGCAGTACCTTGCTCCTGGGAACCCATTATATGCTGTCTGACCTGTGTCAGTATAGACTGTTATGGACTTTACGTTTATGCTGGACCTGTGTAGGCATATGTATATGTAACCTGTCGTGTATTATTCAGCTTATATACTACACCTGTATACATGTATGTATACACCTGTGAGGGTTATTTTATTAATGTGATTTCAGTAAAACTGTCTTTTATCCTAAACCACTGTGTCTGTGTGTCAAACAAACCGTTACAGTATTACTTATTATTTCTGATGTGCACTAAAGTCGGATAAACTGTTTGCAGGGTGTGGTGTCCTTTGAGACGTGTATATAATACTCTTTGGGCAATTGCATTTTAGCAATTTGTATAAATTTGCCAAACAATTCTGTCTGTCAACAGCCAGAATTACATAATTCCCCTTTAATACACAATGAAAAATGAGCACTGCAATAAAAACTAATGCATTTTTATTATACCATTATATTTATATAAAGTGTAAATAAAGTTGCCCTATCAACAGGGCTCAGAGCATGCAAATTGTTTCCTCTAAAATTAAAATTATTCTTGAACCAGTGTAGTTATGACTGGCATTTTCTGTCTTGAACAGGTAAAGAAAATTAAAAAAATGTATGTCCATCCTAGGGCTGGATTCTATTGCAGTTGCTAATTTTATCTCTGCTTTTACCTTCAGTTTTCCCCATAGACTTCAATAGGAAAATGTTTGATAAAACAGTGTTAACATTTATACCTGCAATAGAATCTAGCCACTAGATGGCAGAAAAATTTAAACTATAAACTGCAATTTTAATCTTGAAACACTAGATGTCAGAGGAGTATAGGAATTTAATCTGTTGTGAGCAGTTACACATTATACAATTTACTTTACTTAAATCCGAGATGTTTTGAGATTGCTGCTTTCAGCTTTGATATGTCAGGTTACATTGCTGAGCACATAGGTTATGGTAAAAAACAGTAACCTGCAGATCTGAAAAAAAAAATGTGACAGAAATATATAAACCTACCATTAAAATTTGTAACGGTTTTTCAGACACACAGACAGAGGATTTAAATAAAACACAGTTTTATTAAAAAAAAAAAAGAAACAATAACAAGATTGCCCTCTACAGGCAGTACTGTGAATAGCAGAATATAGGCTCCATAGGCCTTCTCAGGACCAGGATACAGAAACAGGGATAATATATATATATACAGTCACAGAATAGGCAAAACAGCGACTGGCAATGAATGGTTAAGTGCAAAGGATCATCAGTCTCAAATGTGGTGTTAGGCACGCCCTAGGTGATAAGTGGCAGCAATAGGTGCTAGATCACACAACACCTTAAGTCCATAAATGTATAGAGCTGCTGAACAGAGCTGCATCAGAGACTGAAGCTGCAGGGTAGTTGTTTGATAGCCCCCACGGGCGTATAACGGAGACTAACAGTATTGGGATCGCTTGAGCCAATAGCCCCCACGGGCATAACGGAGACCAACAGTATCGGGATTGCTTGAGCCAATAGCCCCCACGGGTGTAACGGAGACCAACAGTATCAGGATTGCTTGAGCCAATAGCCCCCACAGGCGTATAACGGAGGATGCTGTACTGCCAGAGCGTGAGCCAAATAGCCCCTTGGGCTTGTAACGGAGACCAACAGTATCGTGATAGCTTGAGTCAATAGCCCCCACGGGCGTATAACGGAGCCCACATGTTGCTGCACTGCTTGAGCCAATAGCGCCTCCCACGGGCGCGTTAACGGAGAACTACTGCTCTGCAGATGACAACTGAGCCGCCGACAACCGAGGCCCACAACGCGGCCGACTCAGCAAAAGCAGTGTATAAGGTAACGGCTCAGCAAGAGTTAACAGTAGCAGCGAGGTAGAAGGAAGCACACAAGTGATCGGAGGCTCAAAGAGTAGCGAACTAGCACAGCAAGTGCCAATGAGACTCCGCTATACTAAATACAATGCACAGAGAAACGGAAGGCTCAGCTCAGGAGACGCGGCTCAACAGGAGTTAATGCAGCAATCTCGAAAGGCTCAGACCCACACGCTGCGGCGATCAGAATGTTGCCGAGGCGACAACAGGAGCTGTAGACTGGAACAGTAGTAAGCCGGAACAGGTCCAGGAGCAGGAAGTCAGCCAGGCCGGGTCAGATCATGGAGGAGATTCGCAGACAAGCCAGATCAGCAACGAGCAGGAACGTCATCCAGACCTGGTCAGATCACGGAGGAGATTCGCAGACAAGCCAGATCAGCAACGGGCAGGAACATCAGCCAGGCCGGGTCGGATCACGGGACAGGAACACAGGAGCGTAGTCAGTACAGGCCAAATCGGTACACAGGAGATCAGGAACACTGGAACACAGCAACAGCAACACTGGCTCTGGAACACCACGAAAGGGCACCTAACAGGTGCCAATGGCCAGAATAAAAAGGTCACCAGGGGCGGGCCAAACAAGTTCAACTAATAAGGGAGCAGCACAAGTGAGAGTGACAGAGAGATCACGGGAACCCTGATAAAATTATAGACTGATCATTTCTTTGTCAGTGGGCAAACGTACAAAATCAGCAGGGGATCAAATAATTTTTTCCCTCACTGTAACTACTAGTCTGGGTCACAACTGTCATTCACTGGCTCCTCTCTCTGCCTCTTTGCTTGTTGATTTGGGAGGTGGGGGCTCCATCTCACTGAGGAAGGGAGCATCACCCAATCTCCACTCTGCGGCCTCACTGCCTGTTAACTGACGCTATGGGAAATGGACCCAATCTCAAACTGTATATGGCTACTAGTGCAGTTGGAACAAGGCTGGGGATTAGTATGTGTGGTTCTATGGTATCAATAGAATAGTACCATTTAAATTGTGAACTCTATGGTATCACTAGCGTAGCTCCATTTCAATTGTAAGCTCGGTGGTATAACTATTGTAGCTCCATTTCAAATTTACACTCTGTGGTATCACTAATGTAGCTCTATTTCTATTGTAAACTCTGTGGTATCACTCATGCAGCTCCATGTCAAGTTTAAGCTCTGTGGTAGCACTAGTGTAGCTCTATTTCAAGTGTAAGCTCTGTGGTACCACAAGACTAGATCCATTTCAGTTTTAGGCTCTGTGGTATCCCTAGTGTAGATCAAATTCAATGTAATTTTTAATTGATTTTTTTTGCTGCCCCCGCACCCCCCAAAAATAAATAGATCTGCCAAATAATTTCACACCTGGCCCCGTAAACCCTAAAACAAGCCTTCTCCATCACAACTGTACCCTCTGTACCTTGTAGTTATGCACCTGCTTTGCATTTATTGTTTTCCAAGTTTTATTTGAAAAGTTATTTAATTTGTTTTAAAAAATTGTAGTCACGGCTTACAGCTGAGATATGCTGAGGTGATGGATGGTGTAATGGGTTGCTGGCCCCTGGGCCTATCGGAGCCCCCCAGGGGTGAGTTGATGTGGTTAACCTGTAAGAGGGCCAACCTGAAGGTAAACCCTTGAGAGAAGGGGGGGGGGCTCCAGGTGAATTGAGCTCCAGTGGGAAGGGCTGCTGTCTGTATTTAAGGGCTTGCAGCCCCTCCCACAAATACAGGTGTAACACCTTAAACTTAATATTACATAATAGACATTATTTTAGGTCTTCATAGGACTGGATTCCATTTGAACTGGAAACCACATCTAGGAAAATTCTCAAAAGGTCATTGAGAGTATGGGCTAGATTTAAAGCCAGCCGTTAACATAGCTGGTAGGGCCAAAGTGAATACCTGCTGTTAAACTAACATGTTTAACGTGGTATTTAAAGGCCCTACCAGCTAGAACTCCAAAGGACGTTAATCCAGTCTTGTGGCTGAACGTCTGTTTTGTGCGTTTAGTTCCCGAAACACCACTAAAAGCAGCGATATTGGGAACTGAACAGTTAAAAACAATTAACTATTGTTGCTTGACATACTGCCAAGCACCGATCGTTAACTGATCCCTGTTACACTTACCTGTCATCCACTGTCCGTCTGTCTTCTCTTCTGCCTCCTCTTTAGTCTTGTCTTCTCTCTGTAAAATAAAATAAAAGTTTAAAAATCAAGCATGAACGAATACATTCGAGAACCCTTTGACTGGAAGAGGGGTACGCAACACATTGCAAAGCAATGCGTTGCGTACCTCACTGTCACTCAAAGGGTTAAATATTAGTGATCCATAAATATACCCATATATGCCTCCATGTAATGGAGGATGTTCTTCACATCCCAGCCAATCATTTTCAAGAACAGCTGCTCAAATCTGATTGGCTGGGATGTGAAGAACATCCCAGCCAATGGCAGTGAGGGCAATTGAAGTGAGCCCATTTATAAAGGCAGGTTCACCTGAAGTGCCCTCAGTGTGTTACGGGCATCGGCCCGTATACAGCTGAAGAGGAGCGTCGTGGGACATTTGTGTAAACTTAGCTTTAACTGTCTCCGCCGCTTGGAGCGGCCGCGAGGGCGGCGGAGACAGTTAAAGCTAAGTTAATTTTGGGCATTCATGAATTGCATTGATTTATGTATATGTGGAGCTTTTTAATTCATTGGCATTTATCCTTCGGGCCATTACATGGAGGAATATATGGGTATATTTATGGAGCACCAATATTTAACCCTTTGAGTGACAGTGAGGTACGCAACGCATTGCTTCGCAATGCTTTGCGTACCCCTCTACCACTCAAAGGGTTCTGGAATGTATTCGTTCATGCCTGATTTTTAGACTTTTATTTTATTTTACAGGGAGAAGGCGGAAGATAGAAGAAAGAAGACAGAATAGAAGGAGAGAAGGACCAGGAAGCTGAGGACATCAGGATTAATGGTAAGTGTTAATGCAATGTTGCTTTACTTAGTCGGGTTAACCCTATGAATGCCAGTGAGGTAATTATACCCCCCCGGCACTCATAGGATTAATCCTACTAACTTTGGACAGGTTTTAGGCACTTTGGATGTACTGATGTGGAGCTTAGGGCCCCATATCAATACATCCACTGTGGACATTGGGTCCTTTTGCCAGTGAACAGATGCGTTAGCTTGCAAAAGATCCGATAAGGGACTTTACGGCCAACAAAACTGGGTCTTAAGTTTTGTGCAGTGAGTCCTTTATCGGATTTTTTTTTTAACATGGGCCAAAACACACGTTAGTGTAGCGGCCGTAATACTTGATGAACTGCCGTTAGCAGTTCATTACATGGCCCTTTGTATGGCTTCCTACACAGTAAAACACCCGTTGGTGTTTTTTTAGCTTAACAGCTACCTTTAAATCTACCCCTATTTGTCCAGTTCTAGCCATTAAACATTTGAAGCACAGTTTGAGGATGATCTGTTCCTGATAAAACAACCATAGAGCATCATTAGAAAAGACCAGTTTAGCTATTGCAATTAAACCCATCTGAATTGCTGATGTTGCTTCAGATTCTGAATGGACAAATGTTACTTCAACAACTTGAGGCTATCTCTTGATTTAAAGGGATAGTAATAGATTCAAATACATGTAGCACCAATTAATGCTCCTATATTATGGATCATGTGCCCCCCTAGATGGTCCAGAAAGTGGGCAGCGAGGGACAATCTTTTGTGAGTGTAACAAAATCTGTTTTTTATTATGCTAACAGACAGAAGATTGTACCTGTGAGCTGTCTGGTCAAGAGACCAGATTCCACATCTGCATGGAGGTGCATCGAAGAGGTAAAAGGGGAGGGAGGGGGGTGCTTTAAAATTGATTTCCTTTTGAACTACAAGTCACACACTACAGCGCTACATAACCCATAATTTAGGAGCATTAATCGGAAATACATGTATTTTAGTCAATTACTATCCCTTTAATTGAGAGATACATGTGTACCCCTACTGGCTTGTGCAATAAATGTATATATGTGGCAGTCTTTATTACAGTGATAACCAATGCCTAAGATTTTGATTTTTAATACCTTCCTTGTCTATTTAACAAAGAGTTACAGCACATTACTGATCCACCTTATTAGGTTTGAAGCTTCCATAGCAACTACTTTGCAGGTTGAAGTAATTCCAGAAATATGTCTCAAGGGCATTCAAGATAGTTTTTCTTTTTTTCTTGATGCTAATCCAGAAGTTACAACTTCAACGTTTCAGAGGAAAATAAAACTTATTTGGGAGTCCATATTCCAGTTTTGTAATAGTCTGATGTTTAATTTGGGAATATTTCCTAAATAGAAAGCAAAACTCAGAGGTAAAGTAATCCAGACCATTATTAGGAATATTATCAGAAGACAAATTGTTTCTTCATATCACTCTGTAATCTAACAGAAGTTTAAAACCACAATTGCTTTAACACTATAATTACTAGCTAGGGTGTTCTTCAACAGTGTCTTATAATGTGTTGGAGTCCTCTAGAGCATTCAAGGGGTTAAAACATACACACTGAATTAGAAAGAGAATATGTATCTGTTTAAATCTGAGATAACAGACTTCCATTTTATTTTCATTGCTGAAACAATAATACTAAAAATGCAGTATACTGTATACTACTTAGTTCTCGTGTAGATATGTAAAACTTTCCATATTCATATAGAAGTTATGGTATATGATATTGCATATATTTCTCTCCAGAAGGCTGAGGGAAGCCATTTTTCATTATACTCCTCACTTCCTTGTCAGGAAGTGGTCATCTTCTGTGTTAGTCACAGCAGGAAGTGAGGAATGCATCGAATATGGCCTCACCCAGCCTGCTGATACAGCACATACAATATCACACATATTAAGTTTTGTCAAAGTATTAAAACATTTACTTCTATATCTGTGGATGCCACTACATGCTCTTTCATATCTTACCACTCTATATTTTAGCATTAATAGTCCTGCAATGTTCCTCACAGTTAAATTGATGTACAAATTTTTTTTTATAATTCTGGGGAAAACCAACTGTATGTATAATAGGGAACAAAAACATTTCCATTGGGGCTTTAACCACTTGAAAGCTAGAGGTCACAAATGCCACCTTTCTATCATTCAGGGGGGTTAAAAGCACCATTTAAATTGATGGAAATGTGATTACTTTTATTAGTTTCTGAAAGTGCAATTGGTTTACTCCAGAATTTGTCCAGGTCTCCTTACTACAGTAAATCACCCTTAACAGTGCTTCCAGAGAAAGCATGTTCCTGTCCTGATGTGACCTCTACAGTTAGACTACTTGGAAGAATTCTGAAGATAAATATATAAAGTTAGCATATCTCCCTTGATTTGTATCTAATAAGCTGAAGTCAAAGGACTGGTCTCTTTTTATAAATCTGATCTCCTCAACATGTGCTATCAAGTATTTCTTTCTTAGTGCCCAGTAATGTCTCAGCTGTTCTACCAATGAGAACATTGCATGAAAACAGTTGTAAAGATGCACAAAATGCCAATGCAGAGCAAGTCAACATGATATTTGAAGCATCATGCAGTGTTCGTAGCGGCAGTCACTTAACAGGATAGTAATGTTACATAATAAAAGCAGCTCTAATTAATCATCATAGTATTTGGACTTTGGAGAGTGTTATTTCAATTCTGTCAGAGTTGTAGTTCAAGAGTAATTCAATGACAAAGTATCCCCCTTCCGCCCCTTTTACTGATGTAACACTGTTCAGCCAGATCAGAAGGGAGGTGCCCAGGTAGACTGCAGAAAGGGACAATCTTCAATTAAGATAATGGAAAAACCTGAAAAACTTGTCAAGGGGGGCAGGGTTTTCATTGTTCTCCTAGGAAGAAGATTGTCCCCTGCTGTTATCTGCCTGGTCTATGGACTGGATTCCACATCTGAGAAGAGATGGCTTACACTAGGTAAAAGGGGCAGGAGGGGAAACTTTGCTTGTGTATACCTCTCAAACCATAAAGGTTTGAGAGATAAGACACATCGTTATTCATGTTTTTTTAATGCCTACAAAATAAAATAAAGATAAAACGAAGTATTACTATCCCTTTAAGCACTGGTTATCCACTAGAAAGCACCCAGTTAAGTGCCACTTCTTCCTTTTTGTCGAGTTTCAAATATGTATATGTAAAGGAGAACTTACATCTCACTAGCATTCTATAGGTTTAAAGATCAAGTTAAATGAGCAGTCATTTGGAGAATTTGTATTCAGCTGATTTGCTCCAGAATTGTCCCAGTTCTTCTTAAATCAGCGCCATAAAGAGGGTATTGCCTTGTTTTCTGGGGGCTCTAGAAATATAGTCAGAGTTCTACTGAGCCTGTCATTGGGAGGATCTGCTTTGGGTCCCAAGATGGGCAATGCACATTAAGATAGAGTTCGGCTTCCTGATATCAGTTATTACCTTGCTTGTAAAATGTTATAGCATTTGTATTGTATTAATGGTCTATACTGTAGCATATGATTTAGGTGGTATAAATAGGAACATACGTAATTAATCTTTTTATAGGTTTCAGATCATTCTGTCAACATTCCATTTTGAGATTTAAAAAGGTTACATACCTCTCTAGTATGCAATGTGTTAACTACTGTAAGTTATTTGGGAGTAATTTAAAGCCATTTAAACTTGTGCAGTTCAGCTGTAAAATGGGACTGTATCCAGCTGTCAAAGATAGCAGTCTGCTGGCAGGAATGAATTCTGAAATGTAATTACTGTTTGAAATTACTTATATCTAGGCTGCCCAACATTGTCAAAAAACTAAGTGCCAATGTTTTGATACAGCAAAATCTTTTAACACTTTAAGGATCAGAGGGGTTCACAATGCATTAGGAAGCAATGCATTACATGTACTTCTGGTCAAAATTGTGACCCTTTACTTTAACCTTACATGTTCTATATGTGGGGGTTTTGTTTTTTTTTGTTTTTTACACTTTGATGACCTTGACAATGGGCTGCCTGCTTTTTGTCAGGGAACATGAAAGCAGGTCTAAAGACACAATGTAAAAAAGATACAATGTAAACAAGATAGCACACCGAGCACTGAGTGGTGCAGAGGGAGTGTAACATTGTATTACATCCTGCTTTTATGGTCTATAGAACAGGAAACTCTGGAACCTGAGATCCAAGTGCCTCATTGTCAGGGACATATATGTAAAATAAAAAGAATAATAAAACGTATGGGAAATTTGACTGCACATATCCATTTAAAGAATGGGTAAAGTCAAAATAAAGGGTTATTATTCCTTTAACCCTTTGGGTGCCAGAGGGGCATCCAACAAATTGCTTTGAAATTAATTGGACTCCCCTCTGGCTCCCAAAGAGTTAAAGTGTTAACCCTTTGAGTGCCAGTGGGGGAAGCAACACATTGGCACTCTGGCACTCAGAGTGTTAAACTAGACCAAATCCAGTTATTGACAGCACAATATAAAACATATAGAAATTCTTCTCTGTATTTACGTGAAGCTGCACTGAAATCTGCCCATAAGTCTCCTACATTGTAAGGGTGAATTTCTCACCAATGTGCCAGTAACAAAGCAATTTCACACATCCCAAACTAAACATTGGAAGGACAGATATGCCAAGCAGTATGTAAAACTCATATGGCCACATGTTCAAAAGAACAGTGGAAAAAATATGGCGCAAACCATATGGCGCATTGCAGGGAAAAAATGCCATTGATTTAAATGGGGTTTTTAACTCCTTGCATGCGAGAGAGGTCCTCAATACAATAGGAATTTGTATTTGTCCCCTGTGGTGCAGTTGGTTTGCTCCAAGTTACTCTTCTTTGTACATACGGCCTATAATTCCAAAGTGCTGTCCAAATAATAAAGAACACTCAACACCTCCTAACTCCACCATGTCTTTCTAGGAAGCCTTTAGTAGGAGGAGTTTAGGGTCCTGGAGTCCAGCATAATGTCTCCCTCTATAAACATGATATCCTGTACTAATTAAAATTCATTTTGGTGAGCCAATCCACATATAATTGATTTGCAGAGGCCAACTGTATTGGACACAGATTAAGGTAAGTGTGGATATATTAGGATGTTACTGCTCCTTTAAGATGGAGTCACATCCTGCTCTCTGCTGTGACAACTGATAAGAAACACATTTTGGTATTTATCAATGGTTGTGCTTATTTGCTTGTGTGCAGTGTAAACTTGCATGTATACTATCTAGACTAGAGAAAAATAGCATGACTCTGAGGAAACTCCTCCTATATGCCCTTAATTAAAGCCTACCAATAAGGAGTTTATATATTGTATGCATATGTTTGTTTCCTTTGACTAATATGACCAGGCAGTACTAGCGTACAGAGACAGATTTAAAGGGGAACTTTCACCTCCTATAAAGTAATTATCATTTTATTCTGTGTCCCCAATGCAACTTGAACCCCATTTTTTTCCTAAATCGGTAATAAGCTTAAGAAGTGTTATCACATGACGTCACTGCTGGCCTCACTGAGGTACATCTCTGTACAGCACTGCTGACAATCTCTTCCTCCATTGTTTTGCCTCATTCCCGCCTCCTTCTCTGACACTCAAATTTCCATGTGCCCTGGTGCGCATTGACCTCAATTGGCAAAAGAGCACTCCAGGTCACAAGGAGATTCGAGCGTCAGGCAAAAAGGAGGGAACAAGGCACAACAGGGGTGGAGACTGACAGTTGTGTGGTACAGAGCTGTACCATGGCGAGGCCAGCAGTGATGTCATGTGGTAACACTTTCTAAGCTTATATTTCACTGAAATTACCGAATTAAGAAAGAAAAAAAAAGGGATTTGAGCTGTATTGGGGACACAGAATAAAATAATGATTACTTTATAGGACGTAAAAGTTCCCCTTTAAATTTCAGGCATGGCTTGGAAAAAAAACAAAGAAACACTGACCACACTCCCACTCTTCCTATGACCTCACCCACAACCCCATCAACTGTTTGATGGCATAAAAACCACACTTACCTAATAGCAAAGGAACAAAGAAAATGAAATGAACTGGCTAGTACAGGAAACTGACCAAATTAGTACACAGCGCAGATATTACAGCAATATATAAACTGGTAAATAAATCAGCAACCATAACCCATAAGTGGATCTCTGGTGCTGGGGCACTGAAAAAAGTGTTGTCCGTTCCCTCAACTCCACATAGTGGGTGTGGACAACAAGACTGAGGTGCCCAATTTGAATTTAGCACTCTAGGCAGTTGCCTTCTCTGCCTAATGTGAAATCCAGCCCTGCCAGCAATACAAATTAACACCACTACACTGCTAAATAGGCAAATGACAAACACACAAGAAAAATATAATATCTGTTTTTGTGTTTCACATTTGCCAATTATTTCTGCTTGAAAACTGTTCTATGTAGAAGAGGATAGGAAAATGAAAGCTTTTTCTTTGTGCTTGTTAAATTTTGGTCTTTGTGTTAGAATGTTTTTGTGAAAAAAATATACTGCATGCCACAGGGCTATTTGCTCTGAGCAGAACAAGGGTTGGAAAATGCTTTGTTCAAAAACTAACACAGCTCATTTGTTTTTAATTAACTTTTGAGTACCAGAAGGATATGAAATGCATTACACTGCGATGTGTTGCTCATCTCTCTGCCGCTGAAAGGGTAAAACTGCAATATTTTATTATACCATCAGTTGACGTTGTTACAATCGGTTACTATGGAGAGCTGTAGTCAATGAATTTACGTTCTCCCTCAGAGCACACATTAAAAAATGCCTTTTGGACACTAGATGGTGCTGTTGCTAACAGTCTGATTAATTTGAGCACTAGTAACATTTAAATTAAAAATATCCTGGCCATGGGAGTACCCTTGTTTTGCTCAGGAGAAAAATTGTTTTGTATGTTTTTTATTAAAAAAGAAAAAAAACAAAAGGGTTCTGCACCTTTAAACAATATGAGGCTGATGTAATAACAAAGACTGGAACAATTCTGTTTCAATCCAACAGCATCACATGGAACAAATAAAAATTGCCACTGATCGAAATGGGGCTTTTAAATCCTTAACCCTTTGAGTGGCAGAGGGGTATGTGTTGCATACCCCTATTGTACCCAAAGGGTTAAATGACACAAAGGTATCCAATGAATTGTGAAGCAATGTGTTGTTGATCTCTTAAGTGCTCAAAGGACTAAAATTCCCATTTAAATAAATGGGCATTTGGGGAAGCTTTATTTCTTCACTATGATGCAAATAGTTTGCTCCCAAACTGCACCAGTTCTTGGTACCTCAGCCTCACTTTGAATATCATTCAGTAGAACAACACAGAATTCCCAAATATAAGCCACAGTTCTTGACACATGCAGCTGATATTACAATATTCATATTCACATTTACTATTCGGCGGCAGAAGGAACCAACAGTGGTTGCTCAGTTTGCAGTAATCCTTCTGACAAGTAAACGGTTACTTTATGCCATGAGTCTGAGTTCACAAGCCATCATTCTATGCTGCTGTAATAAAAAGATGTTCATGACATTCTTGGCTCAGGCCCACAGAACCAGTCGGTAATTTCGGGCTGCGAGACATTTTCCAGTGCTTTGTATGTAGCTTTATTTTCAGATGAATACGTCTACCAACTGGCTCGAACAGCTTCAATGTCACTCACCAAATTCTGTGCTAAACATATTCCAAATATCTGAAAAGAAAAAGAATAGAGAATAACTTGTGGAATTGTGTGAATGACAATGTAAACTATGAGGCATATCCTATATAATAATTCGCTAAGTTGTGTGTAACGCCGGACATGCGCAGTAGACACTGCTGCGCGTCCAGCTCTGTATCAGCAGTGGCGCGGGCAGTTTCTGCTGCGCGTGACTGTCCCGCGACCGGCTGCCAGAGGCACTGTGGCCCGTGTGACGGGCTGTTCAACTAGTGTAAAATAATTCACATTAATTGTAATGGGGCTTAAGGGATCTGACTTCTCTAAAACACAGCCAGGAAGGGGTAACTTTAGCAAGTTATATCTCTCAACCCATAAACAAAATTATGATTTTTCCTGTTTTTTTTTACATTAAACTGCGATTTTCCATTGTGGTTTTCAGGTGGTGCTGTTTTAAACACTTACTATGAGCCATAGTCAGTGATTTAGTCTCTCCCAGAGAGTGAATTATACATAACGATTCGCCTTTTAGATACCAGATGGCACTGCTATTAAGCTGCATTTTGAGCTGTGAAAATGTTTGAATGAAAATCATCCCAACAGTGGAAGTACCCCTATTTTACTCAGCAGAAAAAGCCCTATATATTTTTCATAAACTTAAACACCTTCATACACAGGTGTCCTTATGAATAAATACAAAAATGAAGCAATTCTGGGGCAAACAACTGCAGATTTTAGCATTCTTACCCATTATATAATTTTCTCTTTAGTCCATATGGAACACAGGTAACATGGTCTTGGAGTTGGAGACTCCCTCCTCCAGCTCAATCCCCTGCCTACAAACTCCCAGAATTTATGTGACAAAATAGCCACAGAAAAGGAAAATAAGCAGGTAAGAAGAAAAGAAAATCTTCCAGGACTAAGACCCTAAGAGAACTCCTCTGCCCGGGAAAGCAACAGAAGTAAGGTTTTTCTTTCCGGGTGGTAGACCTGTGTTCCATATGGACAAAAGAGAAAAGGATTTAACAGGTAAGAACATTAAAATCCTATTTGCTCTTACATCCAAAATTGAACACAGATACGATTTCCAGGGAGGGAAAGGAGAAAAAGGGCTCCCACATGTCCCCATGATACCAGAGTTACTTAGGACTATTCAGGATTTGAATAGCCCAAAAACAAGTGTCAGTGGACACTGAACTAGCACAGTACACCAAGCCAGTGAGGCTCAAAAACTACTTAACAACAACTGGCAGTAAAGAAAAAGAGATCCCCCTAAAAGGCCTGAAGGACCTTCTGGCCAAAGCCAAGACATTCAAACGGTAGTGTTTGGTGAAAGTATGTAAGGAGGACCAAGTTGGAGCCTTGCACAGCTGATTAGCCGATGCCTGGTTCTTGTAGGCCCAAGATGCATCCACAGATTTGGTGGAATGAGCTGTGAGCTTACAGGGAACCGGTTTCTTCCTAATCTCTTATGCTTGGAGTATAGCAGCCTTAATGCAAGAGGCAATGGTTACCTTGAATGCAGCCTGACCTGCCCTAGGACCATCAGGGATAACAAAAAAGAGAGTCAGCCTTACCAGCAGGCTTACTGCAGTGCACATAAAAGTTAAGACAGCGCACCACGTCAAAAAGATGGCGATCTCTCTCCTGAGCAGAAAGAGGGTCAGGACAAAAAGAAGTGGAACTCTAAGACATCCTTTGGAACAAACTCCTGAGAAGGGCCGCCTTATCCTGGTGAAAAACCAGGAATGGAAATTTGCAAGACAGAGCTTGCAACTCATCTATCCTCCTAACAGAGACAACTGCCAAGAGAAAAGTAATCTTTAGTGTCAGCTGACGCAAACAGATGGAAGATAGAGCCTCAAAAAGGGGCCTCTGAAGAATGTCTATGGCAGAATTGGATCCCAGGGGACTGATGGGGAGTGATGAGAGAATTGGTTTGGGCACACAGAAGGTTTAGACCTGGTGAAATAAGAAATTTAAGGCTGTTCATTACAGATAGCTATTGTTATAAAAAAGGCAGATAATGTTTTGAGATAAGGGCAGTATTGTGGTGAAGTGTGGTTGAGTGTGGTTGCAGATTTAATGGCAGTGTCTTTAGGAATGCAAAACTTATGAGAAGGGAAAGAGGTGTATTTTTCCAGAAGACATCTCATTTCATATTATAAAATATAATCTAGGTAATTTGCACATGCTTTCATTGTTCAACACAGGAGGGGAGGGCTTCAACAGGTCCGCTAATCCCAAACAGTCAAACGTCCCAAGGAAGATTCAGTAAAAATCAATTTTATTGTATAAAGTTTAAAAACAGAATAATGTCAAATATGTAGAAACTTAGGAGCAAATATACAAAACACGTGAGCCGCCTAACGCGTTTCGTGATTATCTCACTTATAAATGAGGCTTTGAGGTGAGTTACAAAAAGTGGATGTCTATACCTGTTACATGGTTACAGTAGTGATCTTGACTGCTATTTTCTGATTTCTACGTGCGTTCACTGTTGTACCTTTCTTTGTTTCATGCATTTTATACATCCCTCTAAAGAAATTCCACAACTCACCCAAGACGACATTGAGATCCCATGGAGAGGAAGTGGAAAACATAAAAACAAAGTAGTGGGGGAGCATAAATAAGCCCCCCAAAGCACCTAACACTCTCCTGTAGTAGCAAAAGCAGTGAAAGGGTTAACTAACAGAAAAGGACAGCAGCCACCTGTACTTCCAAAGAGGTAGCTCTGAATGGGACATATATAGTGGAACAAGGCACTCAGAGGGTTACCTACCAATCATCTTTCTTCAGGCTATCATCATAGGAGAGGGCAGAATCTCACATTGACTCAGCCACAAGGAACAGACTTGTCATAAAGTTATGTCATAAAGTTAACCTCCACAGGGCAGAAAGGGTCCACAAAGCACCTGTGAACTGAGCAATCCAACTCCAGGGAAGCCCAATGATGGTAGCCCGTCTAATGGGGAACTATACAACCCCATTTCTAAAGAAATTTGGATAAAAATGTAATAAAAACTAACAGGATGGCCACTGCACCTCCAACTGCTTCACTGGACACATGAATTCTGGGAGTGTGAGGGTGTGTGTGTATGGTGGTGGTGGTAGGGGGGTTTGATCTGGAGGGGAAAGTCTCCATCCCAAAGACCATGGTATCTGTGTTCCATATTAGACATAAGAGAAAATTTTGAGTTTCCACTGATTCAAGTGGGTCTTTAAACCCTTCAAATGCTAGATCAGTCTCCAATGCACTGAAAATCAATGTGTTGGAACACCCAATGGGTTAAAAATCCATTGAAATCAATAAGGATTTTTATTTGTCCCCTATGATGCAGGTGGTTTGTTCCAGAATTGCAATAAAAAAAATACATATGTACATTCAAATCTTTATGCTTCAAAGTATGCAAAGGGTGCATTTGTGCAGAGGCACAGCATCCAAATTGGCCCCATCTG
This sequence comes from Rhinophrynus dorsalis, assembly GCA_037306005.1. Taxonomy (NCBI): domain Eukaryota; kingdom Metazoa; phylum Chordata; class Amphibia; order Anura; family Rhinophrynidae; genus Rhinophrynus; species Rhinophrynus dorsalis. The sequence continues at coordinate 217,675,016 of CM074718.1, read as the reverse complement.
TCCCAGAATACAATAGGTTCTAGATTTTAGTTTTTACTAATCAGGAGTAGCCAATCCTGGTCCTCAATAGCTACAAACAGTGCATGTTTTCAGGATATATCTGAACAGGCACAGGTAGACCAATTAAACTGAACTACTAATTAGTTCACCTGTACTCCAGCTGGAAAAACCTGAAAACATGCCCTGTCGCTGTAAGTCTTGAGGACCAGAGTTGGCTGTCCCTGACTTTACTTGGTCTGGCTGTGGGTCCTCTGGATAAAGGCAAACTGCATAACCATTTTCTTCTTTACATTGTTATGGAGTGTAGCTCTTTAACTTTGAAAGGAATGCCCCAATATTTCACCACTGTCTTTAAACATAAGGTTCAGTTATCCCTATCTAGAAAGGCAAAAGTCAAGCAATTCTAGAGGACTATACAGGACAAATAAAAATTCTTCAAGTGTCCATAACACATTCAATGCTAGAGAGGTTGGCATGCATGGAGACTTCTCTACCATTGTAAGTGTTAGAATTCCCATTTACAGTAACTGGATTATTTATTTGTCCTTGATGGTTTACATGATATGCCATTTACTTGCTCCAGTTTTCTTTGTACATACGTACCAGTGACCTCAGAGTAGTCTGACTACTACATAGTTTATCAGTATGTGTATAAATTAGTGGCTGTCATGTACCTGTAATAATGCAATCCCGATGAAAATCCCAGCCACAATGGTAAGGTTGTCTTGCAACCACTTCTCAAACTGCGGAACACAGCCCTTCGTGTGGATAGTCAATTGCTGTTCAAGTTCCTTTGAAAGCACAAAACAGAATCATGAGCTCATTCCATAAAAGCTATATTTCCTATAACTCTTCATCCAACAGCAACATTCATAAGTCAGTTTCCAGTGACACAATGAGACTTTAAACAAGCTGTAATTTTTTTTTAAATGAAAAATGAATATTTGGGCTTTTCCTGCTCAGTAAAAAGAGGGTACTCCCACTAATGGGGAGCTTTTTCATTAAAAGTTGTTACACCACATACATATTTTTTAAACAGACTTAGCAGCACCAATTATTGTCCTAAAGGAACATTTTTATAATGAGTTGCAGCGAGATGCTCACCCCTCTGGTCCTTATCCCCTGTGCCAAGGACTTAAGGAATTTAATGCTTCCTGATGGACAGACACAATTCCAGCATTTTTCCTATCCATCTGTTTGTTTAGCTATGATTCCCATTGGTAAATTTCTAGTTATATATGGAAAATTGTATTTTCAACTTTATGAATTAAAATGCATATTCCATTGGTTACATGATGTAACTGCTCTAAAACAGCTCAATAACAATAAAAACATATTTCCTAAAATACATATCACGCTGCATTAAATGAGGGGTCACTCGCCTTTCTACCCTTAGCCTGGTGTTTCTACAATGTGACTCTGAAGGAAAAAAATAGACTTTTTTTTTTTTTTTATATTTCCACCACTTAAAATGGAATTTCCCACTGTATTCAGCTACTGCTCTGATGAGAAAAATGGCATCCAATTGGTACAAGTTGACATAGTTCGGGGTGCCAGAAGAACTACACAAACTACAAGCTCTTGCCTTTTTTTTTTTTTCTTTACATATTTTTCAAACATGACTTGCCTGTAATAAAATGGTTGTATCAACTACAAAAATGAAGAAAAGTTACACAAAGCACACCATTTTGGAAAGAAGATAACCAACTGCAGGAGAACTAGGCTTTTTTTTACATTACCACATCTTCAAATTACTAAAATCTCTGAAACCTATGAAATGTATTACTGTTTAGTTTCTACTCATCCAAGAAAAATGGCATCCCATTGGTATAAGTTGACATACAGTTGGTGGTGCCAGAAGCACAAAACTACACCAACTACAAGCTCTCGCCTTTTTTTTTTTTTTTTTTACTTTGCAATTTTTCAAACATGACATGCCTGTACTATTTTGGAAAGAAGATAACCAACTGCATCAAATGAGAGATCACTTGCCTTTCTACCCATACCCTGGGGTGCAAAAATGTTTTCAGAAAGTGGAGATAAAGGAGAATTAGGCTTTTTTTTTTATTTACATTACCACACCTTTCGAATTACTAACATCTCTGAAACCTATGAAATTTCTTACTGTATTCATTAGTTTCTACTCATCCAAGAAAAATGGCACCCCATTGGTATGGTTTGACATACACTAGTTGGTGCCAGAAGCACAAAATGGAACTTTCACCTTAATTCAAGTTTGCATATTTGAAAACTTCACTAAAAACTGCCTATGTGACATGTTAGTCAAAAAAAACAGCAAATACAGTTAAAGGGATAGTAATGTTTAGAATATCAAAAAGCTCAGATCATTTCTTATACTATATTGTCCTGATGTCTGACCCTCTCAAAGATTATAACTAGATAGTTATGCAGTAATCGTACAATGAATATTACCCCTCCTGCTTTCTGTCATGGACTGTGAAATCAGGGATCATTATACAACATAACACTATCCCTGCAGCTCTGAGTGATCTGTGTGCTGCATTTAGTAGACAGAAGCAAGATTTTCTGCTTTAACTTTTGAATGAAAAAGCTTGGAATGGTGGGATAATAGGATTTTAGTCTGTTAAATCCTTCCCTCTTAGTCCATATGGAACACAGGTACCATGGGGGTCGAGCTTCAAATCTGGAGGGCAGAACAAGTTAAAAAAAGACAAGCCCCATGGTACCTTTGTTCCATATTGGACGATGGAGAAAATGTTTGTTTAACTCAGCAGCAAAAAAGATAACGACCAGTGGGCTGTGAAAATCATTGCTTCATAATGCATTGCAAAAATATCTGGTCCTTGAAGGGTTAAGGCCTATGTACATACAGAACAGAAAGGGTGAAGCGTTTGTAGTCCAAGGGTTCTATTTATAGATTAGTGATGTGCCACCACTGAGCAAACTGATTTTGTACTTAAAGAACTGATTAGCTCCATTGCTTATAGGCTTTGAGATGTTTCATGTGCTTCTCTTACCTACAGACATAAGTAGTAGCCAAACACTGAGCCAAACACTGAGTTCTCACATTCAGTAACAATGTGATGTTTGGCTGCCGGAACAAGACGCAGCCACTACTTAGGTCTGAAGATAAGAGACACATCTCCCTGAAAAGGCTATACGTTATTAAGTTCTTAAAAAAGTGCAAAAACAGTTTGTGCAGCTCTGGCATAGCCGTAATCTATTAAACAGACACAGAAGATAGTTGCTGGAGCGCGCTGACATACTTCTGCTACATCTTGCTTCTGTCTACAGAGCTCTGGAGATAGTCCAGCTTAACCTGTTGAGTGCCTCTTGCGCTCAAAAGGTTAATCATATCTGGTGCAAGACTGAACACTGTATTCCTAGTCATGCACTTTATACTTACTGGCTTTTGTCGGACGTCATAGCCACATTGTGTATTAATAACATCTTCCTACAGAGGGGGGAAAAAGAGCAACGGAAAAGGTATAATTGGTTATTTACAAAAGGACGTCATAGCCACATTGTGTATTAATAACATCTTCCTACAGAGGGGGGAAAAAGGGCAAAGTAAAAGGTATAATTGGTTATTTACAAAAACTACTGCTTTCAAAGTTTCCCCTCCCCTGCTGTCAGCGTTCTGCTGCCGGCAGGGGAATCCGGTCCCGGGTTACCAAGCATACGTAGAAGACTGTTTCAATTAATCATTTTTCCTTCCATAACGAGATATCGGCTCTGCTGAAGAGCCTCCTCTTGATTCAGAGACCGGATTCTCCTGCTGGAAGTCGAACGCTGACAGCAGGGGAGAGGAAACTTTGAAAGCGGCTATCTCTTAAACCATAAAGGTTTGGGAGATGCCGCTGGTGTCATTTAACTCAGTTTATTAAGGGCTACAATATGAGGGATAGTAATTTTGAAGTAATACTATCCCTTTAAAGGGGAGCATTCACGTGTTGGCTTTTTTAAATTTACATACTTTTAAAGATATTTAATCTTCAAGCTGTGCACTTCCTCATAATACGGCACACTGAACCTTCTGAGGTTGCAAGCTCAGTATAATGATGACCGAATCTTGCTGTAATGATAGAAGTGATTCACACCACACCGAACAGAAGAGTGAACTAGCTCCCTGGGACAGCTGGAACGGAGGTGGGAGGAGAATTAAGCAACACTGGGAAGTCATGAAGACCTGTGCCGAAGATTCAGTGTGCCTCATTATGCGGAAGTGCACAGCTTGAAGATTATATATTTTTAAAAGTACGTAAATTAAAAAAAAAAATAAAACACTTTTCCTAATACTACTTTAACCCTTTGAGTACCAGAGGGGTACACTTCACATTTTTTGCCATTCGTTTTGTAACCATGTGGTAAAAGCTTTTTAAGAGGTGAGCGTTCCCCTTTAATGGTATTGTTTTAAATTGACCATAAAGGTACCCAGAAAAGGCATTTTTATAATGCATTCTATGGAAGGGCATGAGTCATTGATTATTACCCTCCACAGTAAGTGACAGGAGCAACACCTAGTGGCCACAGTAGAAAGTGCATTTTAATGGCATGAAAGACATTTGCGCTGTAATAATATCTGAATGAAAATTCTCCCAGCTGAAAAAGTCCTGTAAGGTATATTTTTCATTAATAAAGGTTACTGCAATGTGTTGTGTACCGCTCTGGGATTCAAGGGTTAAGAAAATGAATGTGATGAAAAAAGGCTTTAAAAAAGAAAACAAAAACTCAGATTTCTCAGCAAAACTGATTGTCTCATATATCTTACTGATCTCCACCCACTTAACCGACCCTAAAGGGGAGAAAAGTTTCTTATAGGTAATAATTACACTCCATTAGCAGCAATTACCCAGAGTACTTTGGTCTTCAGAACTTGGCTGTAACTTATTTAACACATAATAAAAGAGGCCAAATATTGTTACACACTGTTTTTATTATTATCATTTACTTTAATAAACACACTGATTGTATCCCATGTATCCGTTTTTATTTTATGTTGTCTGCTCATGCCCATACCTGAGAGCTCTTAAAGGGATAGTAATACTTCGTTTAACTTTATTTTATTTTGTAGGCATTAAAAAAACATGAAGAATGATATAAGTCTTATCTCTCAAACCTTTATGGTTTAAGAGATATTCACAAACAAAGTATCCCCCCCCTGTTCAACCAGATCAGAAGGAAGGTGCCCAGGTAGATTGCAGAGTGGGACAATCTTCAATTAAGATAATGGAAAAAGCTGAAAAACTTGTCAAGGGGGGAAGGGCTTTCATTGTTTTCATACAAAGAAAATTGTCCCCTTCTGTTATCTGTCCTGTCATACAACCTGATCCACATCTGAGAAGAGATGTCTTACACTAGGTAAAAGGGGCGGGGAGGGGAACTTTGCTTGTGAATATCTCATAAACCATAAAGGATTGAGATATAAGACTTATATCATTCTTCATGTTTTTTTAATGCCTACAAAATAAAATAAAGTTAAAACGAAGTATTACTATCCCTTTAAGATCTGACCCAGAGGCTTAAAAGGGTAGATTCAGTAAGTAGTGATAAAGCGGAGATTACCTCGCCAGTTTATCACTTCTCCAGTTAAAAGTTTTTTTTTTTTTATCAAAATACTACTCTCTACTGTGATCACCAGGTGGCACTGTAACTTTATGTGTAAAGCATTAAAACAAGGCTCAAGCAGCCTTCTGCAAAAAAGAAAAGTGTAATGATTCTGGTGCAAACCATCTGTATCGGGGAGGAAGGGGGTGTTGGGGATCCAAGTTCGGTCTTCAAGACTACAACAGTCCAGGATGTAAGGATTTCCCTTTTTGAGCACAGGTTGGCCAATTAAAATGAATGAGCCAGTCGCCTGTGCTTAAAGATAGTAATGTCAAAAATAAATAAATCTATATAGGTTGGTCAATATTTTTTTTTATAATGAATAGAATCCTTTAAAATCTCTTTACCTTCATATTCTTCTTGAGAATTGAGTTAAAAGTTTCCTCCTCTCTCACATTTCCAACACGTTATGCAGGGTTCCCAGAGATCTGAAAGCCAGTAGCTTTTCCAGACTGATAGCAATGAGAGACAGTATTGCGTGTGTCAGTAACAGGAAAACTCTGCTCCCATTGAAGAGAAGCATGGTTTTCCTAATACTGACACAATATTGTCCCTCATTGCCATATGTCTGGACCAGGTTTTGGATCTCAGGGAACTCTGCATGATTGTAATGGAAAGGGGAGGGAGGGGGACATTTTTAACTTGATTTTCAAGAAGAATATGAAGGTAAAAATATTTTAAAGCATACTATGCATTATAAAAATGTAATTGAACAATCCTATATAGATTTATTTTTGACATTACAATCTCTTCAGGGAAATCCTTAACTCTTGGCCTCTTGGTGGACCTTGAAGATAGTACTTGGACACCCCCTGATCTACATCGTAGGTGACAACCAAACATTCATATTGTGTTAAATGGGGCTTTTAAACTCTTAAATACTAGAGAAGTCTCCAAAATACTTTGAATCAATGTGTTGGCGACATTTCTTGCGTGAAAGGGTTTAACAGTCCCATTACATCAATGGGAATTTGGGGAATATTAATTTGTCTAGTATGGTGCAGTTGGTTTGCCCCAGAATAGAAAGATAAAGTCTGCCCCTGAGACACCAGTTGGAACTGCTACTAATGATGATTCAAAAATAAAAAATATATGAACTCTAATAGGTTTTAAATGATGCATCTCCCAGTCCTGGGTGTAAATTTGTTTAGCTGGAAAACCATAAATATATATTTTTCATAATAAAACATTACGTCTCCTTCTTTTAACCCCTTAAGGACTAGGAATCTGGGAACATCCACTGAGAACCACTTTGAAGTTAGTCGGATCGCCGACACACGTGACTGATGACGTGTACCGGGGGCACCGAATGGGGGTCTGAGAGAGATTGGTCAATGTCAGGCCCCGCTAGTGCTTACTGAGCTCCCACAGAAGAGCTGTAAGTGCAAAAACTTGATGTGCCAGGATTGTTACTGGTCCTTTAGGCAAGCTTACAGTGATAGTCCTGACACGTGTTTGACAGGGAATATCTCTCAAACCACAGCGGTTTGAGAGATAGGGTTTTTTGCATTCAGCTCAAGCTTTTAAGCACTACAAAATGACAACTATTTATTCTGGGACATTACTAACACTTTAACCCTTTGAGTGCCAGAAAGGTGTGCAATGCATTGGTGACCTCTCTCTCTTCCAAGGTGTTAATGAGTGAGAGGTGTAACATTTCACTCCATCTACTTATGCAACATATTCACCATTTGAGTGACAGAGGGATACGCAACACATTGCTGCACAATGAGTTGTGTGACTATGTGGCACTTAGAGGGTTAAGTATAGTGAATATAGGAAGTTTTCTTCTAGGTTTAGCTTACTGCGGGATCTTTAGTGCAACAGGAAAACGGTACTCCACATCTCTCTCGACTAGCGTTGGCATCTGTGCAGTTGAAATAAATGTTTAGGTTCCAGTCATCAGCTCCAAATGCCCCACAGCACTGCCACTAGTGAGAAAAATACATCAATGAAAGGACAAGCTTACGACATGAATCTTATTGAAAAAGTTACAACTGTCACCCCAAATTCATGGTATGTATCACTGTAAGGGTCATTGAGCTTCAGCATTTCTTAATACTTCTAGAAAGGCCAGTGAATTACTAGAAATGGATTAGAAGTTTTTATCTGGCATACTAATACCATCCAGAGTTTATAACTATATATCTATATATCTCTCTCTATATACAGACATATATATATATATATATATCCTATATAATAATTCGCTAAGTTGTGCGTAACGCCCGACATGCACAGTAGACACTGCTGCGCGTGTGGCAGTCATGCGCAGTAGGGACTGCCCGAGCCGCGGCTGATACAGAGCTGGGCGCTCAGGAGTGTCCAGCTCTGTATCAGCCGAGGCGCGGGCAGTCTCCACTGCGTGTGACTGCCCCGCGACCGGCTGCCAGAGGCACTGTGGCCCATGTAACGGGCTGTTCAACTAGTATATATATATATATATATATATATATATATATATATATATATATATATATATAATATATATATAAGGATTTTAGTCTTACCTGTTAAATGGTAACTTTGGGTAGGCGAGCCGCCCCTTTAATTGTAGACAAGAACAATTCTAGAATTGTATGCAGGGGGTGGAGCCTACCTTCCCTCCTTGGCTACAGCTAGCCAACCAGCTCCAGAAAGATTTGACACTAACTATTAACTAGATAGTGGAAGGGAAAGAAGACTCCTGTGAGCATGACCGCCGAAGGGCCCCCACGGTCTGCTACAGGATAGCCAAGCATGGTCCCTTGACAGGTTAGGAGACCAGTAACCTGTATGGACTAAGACAAAAGGATTTAACAGATAAGACTAAAATCCTCTTTTCTCTGTAGTCCAATACAGGTTACTGGTAACTTTGGGATGTCCAACCACTGAGTTTCCCAGATGCGGGAAGTAAGGCAAGGACCAGGCGCAAGGCCCCCAAAGTCAACAGAGCAGATATGAACCATCAGATCAGTGATAGCCCAACAAAACAATCAAGTGTCAACGGACACTGAACAGGGATAACAACACCCCAAACTGTTACACAACACACTGATCTAGAGCCAACAGGGCTCAAAAGTGAAGGAAGCACCAAGAACCGAAGAAGATCCTAGACAGGCAAGACTGCCTCCGGGATTTTTCTCCCAAAGCTGGTGTCAGCCAATGCCAGCACATCAACACGGAAGTGCTTCGAAAAGATGTGCACAGACAACCAATTGGCAGCCTTGTACAACTGATCAGCAGAGGCCTGATTCTTGTGAGCCCAAGAAGCCTCAATAGATCTTGTAGAATGAGCTGTGACCCGAAAGGGGACAGGCTTCTTCCTCAGCTCGTAAGCCTTACGAATGGTGGACTTGATCCAAGAAGCAATAGTCACTTTAGATGCAGGTCTTCCTACCCTGGGACCCTCAGGAATGACTAACAGCGCGTCAGATTGCCTGACAGACTCAGTGCGATGTACATAAAATTTGAGACAACACACCACATCTATCAAGTGGAGATCCCTCTCCTTGTCAGAGGTGGGGTCAGGGCAGAAAGAAGGCACCACAATCTCCTGATTGATGTGGAACTCCGAAACCACCTTCAGGAGAAACTACTGAGAAATGCAAAGCACCGCCTTGTCATTGTGGAACACCACCAAGGGTGGCTTACAAGACAAAACACGGCGAACGGACAATTTCCATGTCAACAGGAGTAGAGGAATAGTAGCAAAGGACTCAAAAGGAGGGCGCAGGAGAATGCCCAAAACCAAGTTAAGATCCCACAGAGGAGCAGGATTCTTGAAGGCAGGACGAGTATGAGCAATGCCCTGGAAGAAAACCTTGACATCAGGAATGATGGCAATGCACCTCTGAAAGAAAACAGAGACGGAAGACGTCTGGACCTTAAGGGATCTCAAACTGAGGCTACACTATCCTGCAAAAAGACAAGGACCGTAGGCAGATCAAATTCCTGAGACAGCTCATTGTCAGCACACCAAGATAGAAAGGTCGACCAGGCACGACAGTAGATCTTGGAAGAAACAGGTTTGCGGGCACCACCACCCCAGAAGAAAAACCTTTCTTCTTCAATATTGAGGATTCAATTTCCAAGACATCAAAGTTAGCCGAAGAACATCCTCCTTCCACAGGTAACCCTGTAGAAGAAGATCCGGATGGCAAGGGAGCCAGAAAGGCTCTGCCACTGACAGATCCAGCAGTTCTGGAAACCAAGTTGAGATACTGCTGACTCTCTGGATGAATGGCAATGTGTAAATACGTGTCTTGAAGATCCAGAAGTGCAAACAATTCCCCCGTGGACATAGCAGCAATCACCGTCCGTAGAGACTCCTGGTGATAATGACTCTGAATCATAAAGGAATTGAGATCCTTCAAATCCAAAATGGGGCGACAACTGCCGTCCTTTTTGGAGACCACAAAGTGGTTTGAGTAAAAACCCATACCTCTGTCCTGAACTGGAAACGGCTCTAGAACATCCTTGTCCAGAAGAGCCTGAATAGCGCTGCTGAACAGCCGGCGTTTCTCTGCGCCCTGAGGCGTATGAGAAAGAAAGAAGCAAAAAGGAGGAAGAGAGACAAAAAGGATCATGAAACCTTTCGTCACCACCTGTAAAACCAATGGGGCTGCCACTGAATCCTTCCAGATGCTGTGGTAGTGACTCAAAAGACCACCCACAGCAGAGTGGGGACCTGGGTTCGGAGAGTCATGCCGAAGAAGGCTTGGAAGCCTTGGGCTTGGAGGAGACCTTGGACTTCCATTGCTGTTTGGGTTTGGAGGAGGCACGCAGAGCTGAGGGAACCGTCTGGTTCGCTGGACGTGTCTCAGTCTCAAAGGAACGAAAATACCGATTACGCTTAAGCGGCATTTTCTTCCTGGGGACCAAAGGTAGAAGTGTACTTTTACCTCTGTGGCCTCACTGATCAGATCTTTAAGATCTGTCCCAGGCAAACAAGTACCTTTAAAAGGTAAGGAGAGCAATGCCTTCTTGGAAGCAGTGTCAGCAGACCAGATCTTGTGCCAAAGAGCTCGTCTGGCAACCACAGACATGGTGGAAACCCTAGCCACCAAACGGATAGCATCAAATAAGGCAGCAGAAATTTAGTGCTGTGCCTCAGAAATGTTGGCAAGAAGGTGCAACATATCCGAAGTAGAAGCACGCTGACGGACAGCCAGGGTGAGCTGTTCAGTCCAGACCGCAATGGCCCAGTCCACCCATGCTGCAGCAAATGCTGGGCATGGCAGTACCAGCAGTGGCAAAAATGCACTTGAGGGAGACCTCGAGTTTCTTGTCAGTCCATTCCTTCAGAGCGGACGCATCAGAAACTGGCAAGGCAGTAGACTTAGACAGCCTGGAGATAGGAGCATCCACTTTGGGAGAATGAACCCACTGAGCAAGCGCTGCCTCAGAGAAAGGATAAAGCTTGGCAAATTTCTTGGACACAGAAGGTTTCCTCTCCAGACATTTCCACTCTTTAGACACAAGCAGTCAAGAGTAGGGTTAGGTAGAAAGCAAGTAAGAGGCTTTTTAGGCTCCTGAAAAACATCAGAGGGATCAGAAGGAACCTCCAGAACTAATGGAATGTTAAGGGTATTCAAAACAGCCCTGATCAGGCCCTCAGCCGAGGGCTCAGGATCAGCCTCAAAAGGATCCCCAAAAAACTGAGAGGAGCCCACAGCAGAACATTCCTTAACATCTGAATCCACCAGCAGTTCCTCCTCAGAGGAATCTGATACGTCAGGTACTCCCTGTGGTTTTGGCAGGGAAGACTTGACGGAGGAGGGGTTCTGCAAAGAATGGAAGACCCCCTGTAACTGGGATGGAAAGAGTTGCAATGTAGACCTAAGGTCCCAAGTAGCAGCCTTGAACTCTTGCACCTAAACTGGCTCTAATGAATGGCTGGAGGTCCCTGGGAGAGACTCAGGGACATCAGAACATGATGGGCATAAATGACCTGAGAATTCTCTAGGTAACCCTGAATGACATGAGGAGCAATGCACAATAGGGGATACAGAGACCCCAGCATCCTTAGTCTTAGGTCTGGCCCCAAGCTCCAATGGTATAGACATTCTCACAGTGTCAAATAAACTTGCAATAAAAGAAATCACCCAAGTACAGTGAGTAGCATTAAAGTTTCACCCCAGAAATCACTAAACTAGACTTATCTGGCAGACAAAGGGTTAATCAGCAGAGGAGAGATGAAGAGCCCAAGCCCTGTGTAGGATACTCGTTCTGGAAATGGCACAAAATGGCTGCCGCGGCAGGAGCCAATCAGAAATGAGCGCACGAAGCAAGTGCTCATGGGAAATGTAGTTTTCCCAGAAAAAGTACCCAAAACAGTGCCCGAAGCCCCCTGAGTCACCCAACACACTAGAAATATGAACTGGATGATAGAGCAAGGGCAGATAAGAAAAATGAGCCATGTCTGAAGTCGCTAGGTTAAGTGGTTTCAGAGATATGTCCCAAATTGTACAGTCCTATAGGAGTGAATGAAGCAATGGCACCTATGCAGTAAAGAGCAGCGGAACTCAAATGTTACAAAATTTAAACAGTAAAATAAAAATTCATGAAACATCACTAGAACATGTTAGGATACTACCATGTTGTAAGAAGAAGCCTTGGTGGGTAACTCCTAAGGAAAGAACTTGTAACTAAGATTTTCCCCCCAGTGCTTAAGGTCCACAAAAAGCACCTGGTTACTGAGCTAGCCACATCTAAGGGCATTGTCAGTTATGGTAATCCGCCTAATGGTGGTATTCCACTTCTAACAGAAAAATAAAAAATGTCTAAAACTATAGCAGTACTGTTCTCTTGCCTGTGTTATCTTCACCAAGGAACAAATCTTTCTGGAGCTGGGTGGCTAGCTGCAGCCAAGGAGGGAAGGTAGGCTCCACCCCCTGCATACAATTCTAGAATTGCTCCTGCCAACAATTAAAGGAGCGGATTGGCTACCCAAAGTTACCAGTAATCTGTATTGGATGACAGAGCATAAAACGTAACTACCACCGCTAAACAACTTGATGTCTAATAATTCCCCATCTGGCGACTAGCTACTTAGTAGCGCTAGTCACCAGAATAATTACCTTATTTAATAGAATTCTCCATTCTTCTCGGGCTGACAGGCAGGACAAAGCGCAGACATCTTTCAGTAGTGACGTCTGCCCGTCTGTGCTGTCAGTCCCTTTTGGAACCAGACGGCTCCTAGCAATGCCTCCTAGAGCCGGCTGGGACTGACAGCGCAAGCGTGCAGACGTCACTGTTTAATGATGTCTGTGATCTGTCCTGCCTGTTAGCCCGGGAAGAATGGAGAATTCTATTGAATAAGATAATAATTCTGGCAACTAGCGCTACTAAGCAGCTAGTCGCCAGATGGGGAATTATTAGACATCAAGTTGTTTAGCGGTGGTAGTTACGCTTTAAAACATCAGTCATTGACTTTTTTTTACTTTTACAATACAGATTGGAAAACATAAAAGAAAAAAGAAAGAAGATTACAGAAGAATGAAGGAAGAGAGATATTAAAGAAGATGGACAGTAGCTGACCAGGGTGCCGAAGACCCCGATGGACATCAGGATTACAGGTAAGTGTTTATTTTCCACCAGTCACCAGTTTGGATTTTTCACCATGGGGAACAGTATCGAGTCCCAGGTGGCTAAAGTTCACAGAAGCTACATGTTGTTATCCACAAGTGCAATAAATAAAGTGGTGCTGTTACTTTGTAACAAATCAGTGATTCTGAAAGAGCTTTCAAAAGTACCTATATTTATGCTATTCATTTTTTAAATGTAAAATATTAATTAATGATATATTTAACTTTATTTGTCAGTTAGTGCAAATATGTCAGGCACTGCCACACTGATCCGCAACCCATCTGTCACTTCTTCCCAGGAACTACTAGCTCAATTGCATAAACTGACAAATACTAACAAAATATACATACTTTTGAGAGCTACTCCAAAATCATGTTTGTTATGACATGACTGTTCCACTTTTAACACTTTGAGTGCCAGAAGGGGTATGCAATGTCACTAAAGGATATAAAAGGGAACAGTCACCTCCTAAAAAAATTTTACCATAGGTTTAGTTAATAAAGTAGTATTAGGAAAGGTTTTTTTTTTCTAAATGTACTTACTTTTAAAGATATTTCATCTTCAAGCTGTGCTGGTCAACATAATGCAGCACGCTGAATCTTCGGCACAGCCCTTCTCTTCCCACCTCCCTCCCCACTGCCCCAGGGCGCACATTCACGCTTCCCTTCGGTGTAGTGTGAATGGCGTCTATCCTTATATCAAGCTCCGGTTTGCATTATACTGAGGTTGCAACCTCAGTATAATGCTAACTGGAGCTTGATGTAATGATAGCAGCCATTCACACCACACCAAAAGGAAGCGTGAACGTGCTACCTGGGACAGTGGGGAGGGAGGTAGGAGCAGAATTCGGAAGTGAGGAAGAGCTGTGCCAAAGATTCAGCGTGCTGCATTATGTTGACCAGCACAGATTGAAGATGAAATATCTTTAAAAGTACGTACGTTTAGAAAAAAAAACAAACACCTTTCCTAATACTATTTTATTAACTAAACCTATGGTCTTAGACTGTTTGAGAATGTTTTCTAACTGAAGAGATTAATTAGCAATGATAACCTAGGCCCAGGGCGGGGCTAATCAACTGCCAGACCTGCTGTTGGGGACTTCAGCCCCATCATTCTCCACTAGCGAGTTGTAGTCCCCAACAGCTGGAGGTCCTACAGTTGATGATCCCAGACTTGGGCCTTATGGAGTCTGTTGCTCAGATAAAGTACTGACGTTCATCTGTTTCCTCTAAATGAAGATAATGATTGTGCAAATTCGCAGAAATTTATCTTTTCCTGTTATACAGATGGCTTTCCCAAGACTTCTGAAAGAATGATAATAACTATTTGTGATAAGCTTCTATATATGATCTTCCTTATTCATGATGCTTTCTACATCAAAGCCAAAGCACACAGCGGGAGACATGTACTAATTAGGGCCCAAAGCACAAAAGAAAAACTAGTATTATCCAGAATAAGTCCAGAGTTATTAACCCGTTGAGTGCCAGAGTGGTACACAATGCATTGCTTTGGAATGCATAGCATACCACTCTGGCACTCAAAGAGTTAAGAAATCCTACTTGATCTGAGACGAACAAAGAAGGCATCAGCGCAGGCCTCTTGCCTTAGATACATAAGCGATAATTTGATGGTGGTGCTATTGCCACAGCAGTCTGAGAACAGGTACTGTCAGTGATGTTGTTGTTGTACTAGTAGTGCCACTGTTACATCTGCACCCAAAAAATGCACGTCTGATCTGCAATAACTTTTGAATAAAATATCTCTACAACATCATATTTTTGTGTAAGTTTCCATCTAAATTTGTTTACTTTAAAGAGTGTATGGATATTTGAAAGTGTGAATGTGAATATCTTTAACCCTATGCATTCTAGAGATATCTCCAAAGCTTTGAACTGAATTTAAACTGCATTTAAATAAGAATTATTAAACCCGTTGAGTGCCAGAGGGTTGGGCAACACATTTCTCCACAATGCATTTCGCAGCCCTCAAAGGGATAAAGGACCATCAATTACTTTCTAGTACAAGTCTAAAAAATGTACTAGTTGGGCTAATGAGGCCTAACCTGCAAAGATATGGAGTGAATATAGTGAGAAGTACCAAAAAAATCATAACTAATGTCAACAACTGTAGATTACTGTTACAATAAAGAACAATCTGAGAGCCATTTAAGATTTGTCCTTACATATTCCTGTGTGAAATCAATGAGGTTCTGCAAATCGATGTCATCTCTATATGCTCTAATGTTGTTATTAATAAAGAAATACAGCTGGTCTTTAATCCAGTCTTTGAACACAAATGCAAGAACGCCAGCTGTGAGCTCCAGAAAGAAAATGATTCCCAGGAACACCGAGAACTGAAATAAAAACGCAGAAATGTTACATACAGGTCATTTGTTACATATCATCAGGGCTTATAATTTTAAGTCCTTTGCTACTAGACAGACCTGAAAAGTTACTCGCCACTGCAAGCCATAACATACCCACCAGGGCTGAATTTCTACTCGCCAGGGCTAAATTTTCATTCGCCATTGGCTAGTGGCGAGTGGAAATTTTGAGCCCTGATATCATGTTACATATAGGTCTTAACGTAGCACAATATATATACATTACACTTTACAGTGACAACATACATAGCAAAATAAGGGCAAGCATTTGGGACATATGTACACAAGAAAAGCAAAGATTAGTAAAGTAGAGCCTACCCCTAACAAATCACAATTTAGTAAACTATTAGATGCTTCACAGTAAGGGTGATGTACAATGAATTAGTTCATCTTAATGCATACGCTTCGGTAAGCTGAGTTTCTTAGGATATAAGTTTCAATGAGTTGAAGACCTTTCGAACATCCTGGAAGTTAAGCGGAACTACCACCTGACACAATCTTTAGCTTCACTAAGTCCCCATCTGGCAACTAGCTGCTTAGTAGCGCTAGTCGCCAGAATAATTACCTTATTTAATAGATTTCTGCTCTCTTCCATGGGTCACGGGCAGGACTGAGCGTGGATATCTTGCCATTGTGACGTGCACGCACCTGCGCTGTCAGTCCCAGCCAGAGCCAAATGGCTCCTAGTGACTCCTCCTAGACCTGGCTGGAACTGACAGCGCAGGCTCGCGGACGTCACAATGGCAAGATGTCCGCGCTCCGTCCTGCCTGTGACCCATGGTAGAGAGCAGAAATCTATTAAATAAGGTAATTATTCTGGCGACTAGCGCTACTAAGCAGCTAGTCGCCAGATGGGGACTTAGTGAAGCTAAAGATTGTGTTGGGCGGTAGTTCAGTTTTAGGGTAATCAGAATAGCTGGGAATGCCATAATTCTGCCTGAGAGATTTTGGCTTTCAGATGGAATTACTGTGTCTCTGGGAACAGAGGCAGATTGTCCAGCTTGGTAAATTCTGTGACAACCATACCCACATTCTTCTGCCAATTTCTGGAAAAAACCATCCCAGTCTGATTAAGCCTTGCCCACATTATGAGATAAATCATGTTATCTTGACACTTATACCCAGCCTTATATTTTTTTGTGTAGGCTTGGAACAAGAGGGTTCGCATGTATAGTATCTGACGGCTGTTTTAGTGATAAAACCTCAAAAATGACTACTGTAGTGCTACATATATTTGTTGTAACAGAACACAAGACAATGGTGATGTTTTGTGTGCATTTCATTGAACATCAGCAACAAAACCCTCATTTGAATGCATTATGACAAGGGGGTATGCAAATTACTAACCTCTTTTACTCAATATATGATGCCCTAGAGTCAGGGGCATAAATAGAGCCTACTGGGCACTGAAACAAAATCAGAGGCTGCCCCCATCCAAATACACACACAGTAACACAAACTGACACAATCCTTTTCAGTGTATTATCTTACTGGCTATGTGAGAAGATGTCAGTGACCCCCAATCAATACAGGAAACTGGTCTAATTGTAAGGGACTGCAGAACAGTTCATAGCCAAAGACCCCCCCACCTTAAATGCTGAGCCCTGCACAACTGTATCTACACCTCCCGTAGTTATGCTTCTATCCCGGGCACATAGGTGGTTGTTCATTCTGTCTAATGAGACATCCAGGACTCTGCACACCTTTAGTTTAAAGCTTTATGTCATTTTCACTGCAGCCTAATGCCTTATATATCTCTGCGTAATGAACACTGTATACATTTCTCTGCCTACTGAGCCCCACCTATGTAAACCCGGACATATAATGTTAAATCTATAAAGGGTGCACATTTCAACTGAAATGACTTTGTTTGTAAAAGCATGATCAATGGTTTTCAACAACCAACCCATATACAGCCCACGTTTTAAGAATATCCAGTCTTTAGCACAGTTGGGCATAGTCAAACTGACTGAGATACTGATTAACTTACCTATGCTTAACCATAGATATCCTTAATTCATTCTATTTAAACAACCCTTATGGACAGCTCAGGACACCCCTACTCAAGAATAGTTTTAACTGCACACATATTGTCTTCAAGCTACTTTTTTATCATTAGGAACACTTCATTAGGAAACTAATGTACAATATAAGTTATCAACCTAGTCAGGTTATTTCAACTTATTTTATCATGTGATTAGCATTTCACTGAATGCCCTTTCTCAACAGATGTACATTGATTTTGTATGTTGTTAGACTATAACAGCACCACAAATGGCCTTTCACACTGCACCAAATGATCCAGTTATTCAGCTAGAGTATATTGAAAAACTGAAAGGAGCACGTGTAGGCTATATAAACACCAGAGGCACAAACAAAAATATCTGGTCAATAGAACTGTGCTGTATATGACTACCCTGGAAAGACATAAGCAGAAATGGCTTAGAGAACTGCAACTAAACTGTGCAATGTAAAAAAAGGCAGGAAGGCTAGCAGTGAAACAGAACCTTCTTTGAAACTGGAATTTTGTGTACTTTCCAGACATACTGTATGCCTGGATTCCACTGCAACCAGAAATGTTTGCTGAATGGCTATTTTATCTTTGGCAGATACATGCTGAATTCTGCAATCACATTCTGACTAAGGGTTATAATATGTTTGCCAAATTGTTTTTTGTTTTTAAAAAAAAAAAAAAACATTTCGAATCACATTGAAGGGGTAAAAATCATTCAAAATTACTCCACATTGAAGTTCAAAAGACCCAAGAGATGTCACTGAACATCAGCCGCTTCCTTTGGTGTGTAACAGGAAAGAGAAATGGGGGTAGTAACAGCCCACCCTGTTCCCTGTCTGATCCGCCATGCTCCCATCCCCACATCTCTACCAGCCATGGATAACCCCTGGCTACCGCACTGTGGTGGCATCGGCATTAGAGGGGGTCAACTTCCATTTAAAAAAAGCTCCCCTGCCAAGGCACCCTACCTCATTCCCAGAAATTATTAACTCCTCCTATGCGGGATTGCAGAGATGGTTAGCTATTATAGAATGGTTAGCTATTATATTTTAGAAAAAAAAACACCAGCCATCAACTCCACTGGCAACAGAGGGTGTAATCACTGAAAAAAAGAAAAGAAAATAATAGCAATAAAAACTGTCAAATAACCCTTATAAAAGTATTGGGGGGGACAACTCTGAAAACATTTTTATGGGGTCCATTGCAAGAGCAAGAAAATCAAAAATGAATATGGGTCCATAGCCTCCATATTCATTTAAAAAAACACAAGCATGAAAACAACCCCCTCCCCAAGGTACAGTGTACGTGTGTTTAAGTTAAACACCCCCCCCCTGGATGTCAGACGCCCAGGGGTGTTTGTGAAGCCCTGGTCCTCCAGTCCACATACCTTAAAAAAAATTAAAAAAATAAATAAAATATAAGCCATAAAACCCAATGCCACTTTCACCTTCCGATAAAAAGGAAAAAAGATCAAACACCCCCACAATCCTGCCTGGGCAACTGTGATAAAAAAATAAACAGCGATTGGCCTTTGAGTGCAAAGCAATGCGTTGCGTAAACCTCTGGCACTCAAAGGGTTAAATATTTTACCATACTCCCAAAGGCTGAATGATGAATTAAGCACGGTACTAAATGCTTCCTGGAATAAAGTTACCTCCCAGCCAATCACTGACAGGAAGTCAACTAGCTCAAAACCTGACCACTTCCACTAGCCAATCAGATACCAGATGAAGGGTCATGTATTGCATATGTGTGACCCCTTCCTCTTGTCAGTGATTTGCTAGAAGGTGATGTTACTACAGGGCACATTCAAAGTCCTGCATAATGCCATCTCCCAGCCAATGGGAGCGTGGAAAAATATTTAAAATAGTATTGGATGAATATAAGCCAATACCTATTTATTCTTTTTTTCCACAGCGGCCTGGGCAGTGGCCCAGGAAGTATTAGGGAGTGTATTTTAATTTTTTTTTTTTTTTTAATTCTTAGTGGAGGTGAAATTGGCAGAAGGTTTTTGCTACGTTTATTTTACTTCTTTTATTTAAGTAGGTATCTGCACTGGAGAACCAGGGTGTTGTGGACACCTCAGTTCCTCTGCCATACAAACACTAGGGTGGGTAAAAGGGGTGATAGACCCCTTCCTATGGGCTTCTATAAAATAAAACGGGGACACAAAAACCCATATTAATCTGTTTTTTTTAAGGACTCATGGCACCCCTCCTTGGCCATTAAATGAATCAATAACTTTATTTGTTGAGTTCTGCTGTTGTTATTAGGATTTTTTAATATTGGAAATATATGACCCATATTAATGTATTTGATGTATTTTTAATTTAGAAAAATATTAAGTGAATGTACCCCAGTTTTTTTAGTTATTTAAATCATTAAACGAGGGATTGATAGTGCCATATGATATTAGGACACCCTTTAATTTGTGGACACTCTCCATCCTGATCAGCTAAGAATGGAGAGATGGGGGATAATGTTGGGCTAGTGGGAGGTGGAGGTGTAGTTTAACTTCATTTTTTGGACAATTAACTCCTCCATTGCCAGGGAGGGAAGGTGGTTAGGTGCAGTTAAGGTACATGGTAAGTCTGTGGTAGTTGCAAACTTTTTTACCCGAATAGGCCTTTTTCCAGGCTTCACAGCAGAATGACAATTTCCAATGCTTTTTTTTTGGATGTCTTTTTGTTTATCACAAATTCACAATTTCAGAATACATACTTGCCATAATAGAATGGCACCAATCAGAACAAGGCTACAACAATCATTTTCCCTACTCTTTTGCTGGCCAAGTTTCAATCCACTAGCTATGGAATCCAGCCCATATATGGCACTGTTTGATCACATTTTATTTCTATCAGTTTTGTGCATGGAATTAGAGAGTGAAAAAACATAGAATTTTGCCATTTCAATAAAGACCAAAGCAATGTTATATTTTAAAAGTGTACACGGTGGAGTAACAATAGGAGTCGCAGCGGTAGCAACTACGACCGGGCCTGTCACTCCAGGGGTCCGTCCTCCCCCTGTGACTCCCAGCCCCGCACCCACAACAAGCTGAGGTCTGTGCCTTCTCAGGCACAGACCTCTATTAGCAGCTGACATCAACTCCCTGCGCTCTGCATTACTAGGGAGAGGACCACGAAGAAGCTCCAAGTTGCTAATAGAGGTCTGTGCAGGATGCACAGAAATCTCTTGCCATGCCGCTGGACTACCAAGAAGGTAGGAGACAGACACTGTGGGTCATTGGGGGCAATGTGGAGGTAGAGAACGGACATTGTGGGGCAATGTGGAGAAAGGACATGGGGGGGCAATGTGGTTGGGTGTGCCACACACACACACACACACAATATAGGAAATGCACATTGTTCAAAGGAAAGATAATTGGACTGTTTTGGCTGTAAACTGCATCGAAGCTATCAAAACATGTTTAATCCTGGGGTGAGAAAAGTGTTTGAAGCAACACAGTTGAATGAGAAACAAAATCAAATTAATTTACAAATGAACAGAGCTAGACACATCTAGGCTTATTTGAGGTTTGTCGGAATGTTTTGCACTTAAATTTAATATGGTACCGGAGACAGAATTCTAAAAAAAAAAAGAAAGGATTTGGCCCAAATACCTAATGGAATCTGGAATTTGTTGAATCTCTAACATTAAATAATTATTTGAAAATTTTCAAATCACCTTATCAAATTTCTTACACTATTTTGCTGAGAATGATAGACTTGTCCTTCCCATTAGGCAGAGTAGGCAACTGTCTGGTGTGCCTATCATTTTAGGGGTACATTAATTGTGCTGGCCACACACACTCCTAGTTTAATAACCTTCTGAGTACCAAAGGGGTGAGCAGTGCTTTGTTCTGAAATGCTTTGCTCACCCATCTGGCAAAGGGTTATAATGGCTGATCTATTTATCAGTTTGCTTGCCTCATTCCTGGATAATTTTTAACCTCCTGGATGCTAGTGAGGTCTCCATCGAATTGCCAAGCAATGCACTGGAGACTATTAGAGCAGCTAAGGGGTTAAGAGCTTTATTGTTCTTGAATGTCATAGGTTGAGTATTTTTAGTGACGGACAAAAGGGCATGGGGTTTGTAGGTGGGTTAATATGAGTAGTGTGGGTGTGGCCATGGCAAAATAGTAACACAATGCAAACTGTTCTTTCCATAGCATCCATATCAGTTTTCCACCAATGGCACTAGGGTCAAAGCTGGAGACAATCCAGCTGTGAACGTTCCAGAAGCAAGTGTCCAATCTACCATAATGATTCCATTAGCTTGGTTTTATTATAGGAACGCAATATTATATTCCCAAAAGGAAAAAAATAACACGCCAGAGAAGGAAGAATGAGTTATCAGACTACAGCATGGTAGTTAATAATGTTGTTTTTGCTGAGGTAAATTAGAACAGATCTATTCTGCTCTGCACTAATGGAAGAAAATACTGGATGTAACCAAATGCCCAGAGATCTGTGAATAAGAAGAGATAAATGGGCCCTCTGAATAGGACAAGTAGAAATACTTATTGATTTACTTGGGACTTAACTCCTTGAATACTAGAGGTCTTCCCAAACGCATGGAAATCTCTATAGCATTCAAAAGGCAAAAAGCCTCATTTAAATTCATGGGGATTGTCATTTATTCCCTATGGCGCAGCTGGTTTGCCCCTAAATGACTTAACCCTTTGAGTGCCAGAAAGGCATCAATGCATTGCACTGCGATGCACTAGATACCTCTCTGGCACTCAAAGGGTTAACATTTTGCATAGGCTAGCATTGACCCAAAGGGCAATAATGAATGAAGTGCTCTGGGAACATTCTGGTTAATTACCCTATAATTCCAGTCAAAGCTCTAGTCATTCTATCAAAGCCACTGGCTAGCAGAGGATGATAGGAATTGTAGTTCAGCAGCAGCAGGACGGGCTCACATTGCCCAACCTTGATCTATATACTGAAAAAAAATAAAATAAATAAATAAAAATATATAAATAAATATATATATATATATATATATATATATATATATATATATATATATATATATATGTGTGTGTGTGTGTGTGATTTAGTGCTTATATGTGTATGTATGTGTGTGTGTGTTTTAGTGTGTATATGTGTATGTATGGGTATGATTGTTTGTTTGTGTGTCTATAGATGGGTGTTATAGGTGCGTTTTCAAAAAACTGAAGCATATTCTAGTTTTTCATGCCCAAAATATTTTCAAGCATATATTTAGGTTTATCATTGATGAACAATCTACTTAGAAGTGAACTTATTGCTGTGACCCTGTATATACCCCCTTTTAGTTAAAGGACCAGTAAACTTTTTTTTATGAAATATTTTACAGAGCATTACCTGCTGAAGAAAACAAGCTCACTCCCATCACTGTCAGATATTGTATTCAAATGTATAGCAGTTTAAATAATCATTAAGTGAATTTACTGTGTTTGCTTCCTGGAAGTTCTAACTGACAGGAAGTGACAGGCAGTTTCTATCACATTCTATGGAGAACTGTATGTCTCTGACTTTTCTGACTTTCCTCTCCATTAGAATGTAACAGGAAATCTAATTAGAATTTGACCACTAGAGGGCACTGCTAATGTTAAAAAAACATGGTTTTAAACTGTAAAAACTCTGGAAATATAAATCTCTCGGCAGTAGGAGTACAATTATTTTACTCAGTAGGAAAATCCCCTACAATATATATTTTTTTCATAAAAAAGTTTATTGCTCCTTTAAACCTTTGGTTGCTAGAAATGTCTTTGGTGTCTTAAAAGCAATATGCTAGAAATGTCGTTACCATCAAAAGGTTAAGTTCACATGGGAGACTTAGCTGCACTCCATTTTAGCACATGCTAAGGGGCCCATGATACCTTAACCTCCAATGTCCTGATTGGCCAATGCTCACTTGACATGGACAGTCACTGGAGGATGGGAACAGCATCACACCCTCCAGATTCTCCCATTTCAACAATCTGCATAGCAGCCCATAGGCTGCCATGGAGATCAGCATGCTGAAAGCTGGATGCGCCCAACATCTGAGTACATCCTAACTGTAGCATGCTGTGTTATGGTGCATTCTGCAAGGAGGAAATCTACCATGTGAACAGCACCTATGTAGGCAAGCTTGTTCACATAAATGCGTTTAGCACAGCATTAATAACATTGTGCTAGACACTTTTGTTAACATTGCCAAAAAGATTACAAAAACCCATGCAACACTTTCTCTAAGGTATATGTTTTAGAAGTTAACAAAACAATCCTTAAATTGGCCTGAATAATACCCCTCAGTTAAAAAATAGTTTTTCAACAATTGCTGTAACTTAGATGTGTATATTACTTAATACCTGCATGCTGTGCACAAACAGCTGTTCATTTTTCTTTGTGCTGCACAGTACAATGTGTACAATTTACATACAATGTCTTTGGTTATCTACCATGGATGGGTAACCTGAGGCCTTCCAGCAGTTCAAAACTACCATTCCTATTGTCTGCTGAGGTTGATGGGACCTGTAGTCCTGAACAGCTGGAGGACTTCAGGTCACCAACCACTGACCTATACCATAAAGCACAAGTGGCCTCCTTTAATTCCTTTCATCCACAACTAAACTGCAATATAGGAATAGTAAGAGGTATTTCTCAACAATTACATTGTTGAGAAATAGTCAGCATTACTATTTGGTTTACTGGCATACACTAGAATAGGTTTTGTGAACAGAAGGCACAACTACAAATACTCACAAGGGCAACAAGGCACAGGATTGTTTGTTACATACAGTCAAGATACAGGAAGGCCACTGGGGCATACGTTTCAGGGTACTCCATCCCTTTTATCAATGCCATCCCCCACTGTACAGCTTTTCCTCTCTGAGAAACTCTGCCTCTGCTTCTCTGTGTCTCTAAGAAGCGTCATTCAAGTTGTCCTATGCTTCAGTGCTGAAGCTGATTATTGTCTCTGTCTCCACTGTTGGGTGTCAGTCTGGCCTATCAAAGTCACTGAAGGGATCATAGTGTACAGTAATTCTAGTGTGTCTTGCTTTTATGTTTATTGTCACTAGAGTATTATTGA
The DNA here is from genome assembly GCA_037306005.1 of Rhinophrynus dorsalis. Lineage (NCBI taxonomy): Eukaryota > Metazoa > Chordata > Amphibia > Anura > Rhinophrynidae > Rhinophrynus > Rhinophrynus dorsalis. The sequence continues at coordinate 217,650,396 of CM074718.1, read as the reverse complement.
TGTAAAGGTATAGTAACGCTTTAAATGGAAAAACAAATATTGCAGGGTTTATCCTACTGAATAAAACATGGGTACGCCTATTGCTGAGGGATGTTTTATTCAAAAGTTATTGTAGAGCAAACTTAAAAGTCTTTGATGTAGTGCTTCCGATGCCTGAAATTCTATGATGGTGTTGTTGCTACAATAGTCTATGAACAGCTGACTATTTATTGTCACTTGACCATATATTCATATATTGCCATTGCATATTTTAGCAACAAAGCCACTATAAAATTTCAGGCTTTGGAGGTACTTCTCCAAAAATATGCAGTTATGATCTGCAATAACTTCTGAATAAAGCACATCTCAGCAGTGGGAGTATCCTTGTTTTACTCAGGAAGATAAACCCTACAATATGTGTGTGCGTGTGTGTTATATATCTAAAACTATGACTCAGGTGTCCTAGCCACTATCATTCTTCAGACTGTGTAATAGGATTATTTTCCCTGTCCTTTGGTACTTTCAGTTCTAAGGGCCTTGTTAAAAAAAAGTATAGGAATTCTAAGGAAAACCAATGGCAACACAGGTGATAAATAAAATATTCCATTTATTTAAATAGTTATTTTACCCCCATGATTGCTAGTATTCAAGGGGTAAAAAGCCCTATTTAAGTTAATGTGAACCTTGTGATTTTTTTCTCCCCTATGGGACAGTTGGTTTGCCCTGGAATTCCTCCACTTTTGGCCTGACCTCTGCAATAAAACTGGAGCTCACCAACAAAGTTGAGGGTTATAGGTAGAAGAGCTTACATTCAGAAAAGATTGCGTATAACATTGGCAGCTCTGCCTTGCTGATAAGACCTTGACTGCTTGACTGTTTCAAAATATACTTTTTTATAGTACGGTTATATTTTATATCATAATGCCAGTGGTACAAATGTATACAAATAATAATGCTAATATTAAAATAAATACATAAATCACCATATAGTATTAATAGTTAATGCATGCATAGTGACAATGCTAGCTAAATATACATTCACATGTGCGATCATTTGGGCACTAACCCAACTGTCTACTAACATGTAATATTCATAATATAGGAGGGAAGGTAAAATATACTAAAACAGACAGAATTTTTACGAGTCAAAAATAAACCCTCCAAGTTTAGGGGCCAGAAGGCATACTGCTATGAGTGCAAAGAGGTACAGGACATCACTGTTATTACAGATTACTTACAAATTTTAGAAGGAAGGTATTTTCTCTGAGAGCGCCAATGCATCCAGCAAAGCCTAGGATGAACATGACCCCTCCCACGACCAGGAACAGCCATACTGGGTCAAAGCCCCCGAGATCTGTGATAGAGGAGATGTTGGACAGGACTCCCTGTGGAGAAAGCAAATATACAATATACAATCATATTATCTTCTTGCATTACTAGCAATAAACATCAACTGGATTTTTTTACTACGATAAACATTTTTAACTGTTTCAAAACATGTTCTGGTCATTTCACAGCTCTTTTTAAAAATAAAATTACCCAACAAGTTTCTGAATTACACATTGGGATTAAGTTATAAGGACAAAATTGGGGATTTCACCCACTTGAATGTTAGGGATGTCTCCAACACATTAACCCTTTGAGTGCCATAGGGGGTAAGGAATGCATTCTCTGTATGGTTCTCTAGTTCTGTCAGTTCTCCACATAGTTCTCCAGTTTATTCAGTTCTCTGCATGGTTCTCCAATTAAATTTTTGCTTTGTCCTCCAGTTCTGTCAATGTTTGCACAGATCTTCAGTTCTGTCAGTTCTCTGCATGGTTCCCCAGTTCAATGATTTGCATGGTTCTTCAGGTCTGTCAGATAACTGCATGGTTCTCCAGTTCTGTCAATTCTCTGCATGGTTTTCCAGCTCCATCAATTCTTTGCCTAGTCCAATCCATGACAATTTGTTCCCTAAGGTGTAGCTAGTTTTTCCCACAATTACTTTACTTTTTCAATATGTATATCAGTTTGTACAAAAGAAGTGGACTGAGACAGCAACTTTAGCTTAGACTACATTGTGTGCTGGTAAGGATCTTATGTAGTTGTCCTTAATGCATTATCAAATTAGGAGTCTGTTCAGACCCTATGATTGTATTATATAATTTGGGCTGTTTCAATTGCTATGAAAAAAACTCTTGACAGCCTGAAATCATAACACAATGCAGGTTTAGCCACAAGATCATCGAATGCATCTGACATAGCTTCAGGTATAATCCAATGCATCTTTAACAAAGGCTTCACACAGGTACTATATACAGAGCCAGATTAAGACTCCATGGGGGCCTAGGTGGGTGCCAGTTCAGGCCTTGCCATATCAGCAGACCACACAACGATAGACACACAAACATTTGACATAAACAATATCCCCCCACTCCTTTTACCATTACAGACTATCAGTCTGATTGGAGCCCTCATCCCCACTTTCAGTACCCTTAACTCCTCTCACTCTAACCCAAGTGCCATTACTACAATCCCTTACCACTATACCCTCAGCTTTCACTCTTCATCAGAGCCTTAAGGCCATCAACCATGAGAGCACTCACCCTCCATCAGAGCCCACAGCCCCTCCACTGTCATATTCTTCACCCTTCATCAAAGCACCTTCCACCACCAGCAATATAAAAGCACTCTCCACCCCCACAACCACCACCAGAGATATTGTAACATTGTAATACTATCCCTGCTTTCAGAGTCCCTGATTGAAAATTCAATAACCTCCCTAACAGGGACATAAAAGTAAAAAGAAAGAAAATGGTGAAGCTGAAAATAATGAATAAATAAACAGTACAGGCAATCTGACTGTAGATATACATTTATAAAATATGTAAAGTCACAATGGAGGTTGACTGCCACTTTAGTCTGTTTACTAGAAGGACTTGTTTCATATGAGTCAGGTATATCTAAAGTATTTAATGTTTTTGCATTTGCATCTGTGATATAAGAGTCATGTATATCCACAGTATTTAATGCTTTTTCTTCTGCATCTGTGACAGTTGGTGATAGTCTACAACTGAACAGGGACATATTACTAAGCTGAAAAGGTTATCATTACCATTTTGAACCACAGTGGTCTCTATCTGACTAATTTAATTCAGACTAATAAAGAGTAATGTTCATGCTAAATGTGTGAGATCTAAATACAAACCTAAAATGGTAATCAGCAGTAAGAGGAAACTGCATAAGGTGAAATCCTGGGTATAATAGGAACCTGTGTATAATGTGCAGGTGTAAAATATACTCATGGTTTTAAAGAAAAATTCATGTGCATGTGTATAATATGCACCTCCTTTTATTCCCTCTAAACATAAAAAAATAAAATAAAATGCTGGCTCCCCCCAATACCTGCCCCATGCCTCTCTCCCCCACCTCAATTACATATTCTTGTACCCTCCTTCACCCCACCCCCCACCTCCATGACTTTGAACCCTTGAGGAGGCAGCTGGGAGCCCCTCCCGAGGACAGCATGCATGCTTTTGCTGTATGTTTCCTTGGCTGCTTTTATCTCCTCTGAGGTCATTTGCATAATGGAAAATGCTTTCATGCCCTGTGAGGACCTACCTTAGAGATCGATGCATTGAAACTTCGATAATGCTTTGTCAGGACCTGAAGGACCTCAAAGGGTGCAAAAACATGTTCCAATGTGCAGAGGTCCTCACAGGAGAAAACAGCAGCTGAGAAAGCTGGCAGCAAATGAAAGCATGTTGCCTGTTGGACGGAGCACCCAGCTGCCTCCTCAGGGTCTCATAGTAATGGAGGTGGATATAGGGAGGAAATGGGGGGGTACAAGATATGGTATTGGGGTGGTGGAGGAAGGGAAGGGGAGAGGGATTGAGGGGAGACCAGCCTTTTATTTATTTTTATTTGGTTTTGTTTTTAATTGTGTATAATACAAACACAAATTTGTTCCCTATGGTGCATTTGGTTTGCCCCAGATCTTCTTAGTCCATTAGCCTCAGTGTCTTGACTTCAGCATTAATCAACTGAATTGCTCACTCTTTCTTATTCCCTTTAAGTACTGTTATGACTGTTATGTTTGTATGTATGACACTAGATAATATAAACACATATATAAACATTGCTCTTGAACTGCAGATGAACCATTTCCCTGTTCTCAATGAAAGACCTTTCACTCAGTCACACTTAATTACAGTATTTATACTTCACTGCAAATGAATCCCAGTGCAATCTGCCAAACTTCACTGCGCACAGCATTTCAGGCCTATTATAAGAGAAGCATTTCTGGAGCAAACCTATATTACCATGGAGGGAAATTAAAAAGGACATATTCGTTCTCAGTGTGAGATGGTCACGCCTCTCTTGTTTTGTACTCTCCCTAAGTGAGATGATATCCCAGGCATGGGGCCATGCTCTCTTTGTGCCAAAAAGAGAATCAGCAGCACCTCTCTGAAAAAGCCCACTAAAGGTCAAAACCTATTTCTGAGGTTTTCTGTGTTTTTTCCTCATGCAAGGAAGATTTGCATGATATTTTGGGTTGACCCTGTCTGTGGGTGGGACCTGACATATGAATATGGATATTCTTATTTGCAGTGGAATATAGGTACATAAAAGTAACTGATCAGCACCATCCCAAGAACAAACTAGGCTAATGTAGTAATAAAAAAGTGGTGCAATTCTGTAACATGGAAGAACATGGAGGAATGAAATATGAAAAACATTGGAGGATGGAGGGAGGAAGAAGGAGGAGGGAAAAAGATAGAAGAATGGAGAGTGGAAGGACTAAGTTGAATGGAAGAAGAAGCTAGTGGGAAGATGAAAGGAAGAAGATAGAAGGATGGAGGAAGGGAGAAAAGATGGATTATGGAGGAATAATGAAGAGGGAAGCAGGGAGGAAGTAAAAAAGATGGAAGGATGGAAGAAGGGAGAGAGGGTTGAAGAAATTAGAGGAAGGGTATATATTAATAGAAATAAAACCAATTAAAATATGATTAATAAGATATACATGAACACAGACACACAGAAAATGGACAGCTTATTCCTTTGATGCCAGTTCCAGCATATAAAGCTCATTTCATATGCACAAGGTGATTTCATAATCAATATATTCATTCCTGATACTCTCTTTTCCTGTCATATATATTAATTTATAGATAGGCTTTATAGTCTTTTTATTTCCACTTTTACCAAATAGTGACATGGACAGGATTTTGTTGTGCACGTTTTAGTATTTCTCTGTTTCTTTCACAGCACCAGGGACATTCAACTGACTGTATTAATGGGACTGCTTTTGCACTCAGAGGGAGAGAAAAATATGGGAGTTAAATTAATGCTCCAGGTTAATACTTTAAATAAAGGGAATTTCTGTCACATTATCATATTGCGGATTAAGGCTGTACAACAGACAGCCTGAGTCCCACTGTAAGTGTAAATACCTTTGACACCTCCAGAGGATGACTGCAATTTACATCCCATTACTTTACCATTGACTGATCAAAGAATCTGGGTCTGGACTGAGCTGATCTTATCTGCTTTCCATTCTAAATAATGCAATGTGTACTGGTATTTAAGAGAGATGTTTTCATGTTTGTATAACTTGCCTGAAGAAGCCTTAAGAGATCTTGAAAGCTTGCATCCTAAATCTGCTTAGTTAGCCAATAAAGGTATCAGCTTGACTATACTTTCATCCTCTATTTCAACGGCTAACATGGTACCAACTTTCATTAACTATCTATCAACAGGGAAACGCAAAACACTCTAAGTGGTAATATCACTTAGAAACCATAAAGAAAAGTGTATCCATTATCAGTCACTATAATCTGCAACCCCATATGGCTACTTTCTTTATTATATTTCTATAATATACACTATATTTTTTTTTGCTACTCAAATATTTTTATAATTTTTGGGAGGTGTGATACTGGATCATACTCAGAGAACATAATTTATAGATTTTTGAACATTCCACTGGATATAATGAGATGTACTGTACAATCTGATGGCTGTCTAAGAATTACATACCCATGGGATTTTATTCTAATTTAATACAGCGCTGTGGAATAAATTGGCACTATATAAATAAAGAATAATAATAATAATTAGTTTTGATATCTGTTGATCTTCAACATAAGTGGAATTTCATGCCTCTGGTTGTTGTTTTAAAATTGCATTCAGATAAATGTCATTTTGTGTACTCTTATGGGTATTGTGTTCTTTCTTTTAGTGGCTGAGGTGCACATAATCCTATATAATATTTCGCTAAATGTATGTTTGTCAGAAGCTGTCATGCGCAGTACAGTGTGCTGCACGTGCTTCAGTCATTCGCAGTACAGACTGTCCGAGCTGCGGCTGATAACAGAGCGGGGCACTCAGAATTCAGACCGTAGTCCTCTCTGCGCACAATGACTATGGTCTGAATTCGGAGCACCCCGCTCCGTATCAGCCACAGCATGGGCAGTCTCTACTGTGCATGACTGCACCGCGGCCATTGCTGGATGGCATTGTGGCCCATGTACTCGGGCTCTTCAACTAGTTATATATATTAAGCATATGTGTGTTTTGAGGTTTGTTCATTATTATTTTTTCTTTTGGTTGTTATATCTATGTGGATGGCTAGGATTTTTTTCATTGCCATGCACCTTCATTTTTACCACAATGTATTTTAATTTTTTTCATTTTATTATTTATTTATTTATTTATTTATTTTTCCTTTTTGGAGGGTTGGTATTGGCTTTTGTATGTTTGGCGGTTAGTTGGACATGCAGGGTACCTTCATGTGTGTATGTGTGGTGTCAGTGTTTCATATATGGACTAGGTATTCCTGGCAGGACCTACTGTTGGCACATTGGGTTTCAGATAATAGTGACTGATAGTGGATACACCTACCTTTACAGTTTGTAAGTGATATTATCACTTACAGTGTTTGGTTTTATCTGCACATTTGACTACCACTTGGAATACACATATCCTATATTATAATTCGCTATGGATGTTTGTCAGAAGCCGTCATGCGCAGCAGAGATGGCTGCATGCACTGCAGTCATGCACAGTACAGACTGCCTGCTCTGCGGCTGATACGCTCGGGCTCTCCGAATTCAGAGCGGAGTCTTCTCTGCGCACCTTCCTGGGACTGCTTGGTCCCAGGAAGGTGCACAGAGAGGACTACAGTCTGAATTCGGAGCTTCCCGCTCCATATATATGTATGTTGTATCTGTTTTCAAGACATAAGATATATCTTAATTGCCAAATTGGATTTAATTAAATAAAATATTCTCTTTTTATGTCCTTTTGGTTTGGTATATTGTACTGATTTTTTAGTCCCAGGATTTCACCTCTTGATGTGTTATATAAGCTTTCACATGTCTGTACATCAATTCATGTTCACATAATCTTTTTACAAGGTTTTCATTCACACATAATTTATTTTCCAGCACACAACAGTTTATCCACATCAGCAGTTCACAATTTGATTTATTTATTAACTGGCTACAGTTTTCTAACCTATTAATAATATATTTATATGATAGGAAAATGGGTAAGATATAAGGGAAATAGGTATACAAACATTTCATTCTTTGTGAACATTATGTTTTTTATGTTTTGTATTTAATTTTTTTTTATTTGTTTGTCTTACTGTGAAGATTTTCATTTGCATTACAAAGGTCATGCACTGTTATTTAATGGATATTTAAATTCATTTTTTTATATATAAAGACAACACAGTGGGGCAACTCACCCTATAACCCTGAGGAAATGAGCAATGGGACCACAAACATGAATCGGGTTATTGTTCTCTCTGTTGTGTATCTCCTGCCCCCCCCCCCCCGTGGGTTTCCTCCCCTTAGCACTGTGCATTTCACGTTTCCTCTGTGCTGAGCTCTGGGTCTCGCACCTGTTGAGACTCCAAGTCAGCCCCGCCAGAAATATCTGTATCAGGCTTGATGGACTTTACATCCTTTATAACACATAAGTCGAGCAGACCTGTTCTGGATCCTAAGATTAGAGTTCTCCTGGTATGAATGGACTGAGGTTTGTCAGGACACAGTTTTGTGGATACCAGTGGGGCTGGGACCAAGATATGCTATGTTTTGAAGAATAGAATATGTAAATGCAATGCAGTGAAGACCTCACTCGCATTGTAAGATTTTTGAACCCCATTTAAATCAGTGAGTTTTGGGGAAGTTATATTTATTCCCTACAGTGTCATTGGTTTGCTCCAGAATTGCTCATCTTTTACTTTCTGTATAAGGCCCTATGAGCATTATTTATCAAGCTAAATAGGAGCAGATCCAACAACCTCATGAGGCTGAAATGAAAATCCCACAATTGCAGACCTCCCTAGCATTCAAGGTGTTAAAAGCCCCATTTTAGATCAATGAGAATTTTTACTTCCCCTCTATGGCACAGTTGGTTTTCCCCAGATTTGTTCCCAATTATATTGATGAATAAAGCCCTTAGTTATTCTTGACAGCTTTATAAATAGTTTGTGAACATCGGAAACAGATTGTGATGAAACGGAAATATTTTTAGCTTTGTAGCTTGTTACTGTAAAGGAATACCTGCTGTGAAGTACTGTGATTTTTAAAATGCATTAGGACAAAGTGAAGGCTTCTCATGAGTAAAAACAAACACCTTGATTGAAAGATCAAAGATCGCTGTACATATCTGTACAATAACAACATTCATCTACAAAACCAGTTTGTTACTCTTAGCAAAACAAATGCCATGCCTCCTTGAGATATAATAACTAAAACACTTACATTGTAGACATTGCTAAACAAATAAGAAAAGCGTAAAATGAAAACAAAACAACCTTATTATATTAACCCTTAAAGAAAAAAATAACACCTCCTAATAATAACTCCCTCCCCCGACTTACAGTGCTGTGAAAAAGTATTAGACCCATTGACTGATGTTTTGCATTGTTGCCAAATTAGATTACAGGGGACCTGTGTGAAGATACAATACTTATTTCATCTATTTATTAAATATAATAATGCAACACCCAATGCCCCTGTAGTTATTGATCAGTTTCTCACAGTGCTGTGGTGGGATTTTGGCTCACTCCTCCATGAAGAACTGCTTTAACTCACTGACATTTATGGGTTTTCAAGAATGGGCTGCTCATTGCATGTCCTGTCACAACATCTCAATGGGGTTTAGATCATGACTTTGACTAAGCTATGCCAAAATGTTACATTTCTTGTTCTTAAACCATTCTGATGTAGATATGATTTTGTGTTCGGTCTGTCTTGCTGCATTACCTGGCTGTGCTCATGGAAAGATGGTCTGATAATCTCCTGTACAATTCTCCAATAGAAAGCAAAATTCATAGTTCCTTCAATGATGACAAGTGATCCAGGTCTTGATGCACCAAAGCATCCCCAAACTATGACACCTCCACCACCATGCTTGGCTGTTGGTGTGAGGTTCTTCACTTGGAATGTAGTGCTTGGTTTTCATCAGACATAACGGGGGCCCATATCACTCAAAGAGTTCCACTTTTGACTAATCTGTACATAGAACTTTGGGCGGAGTGCAATCACTATTTATAGTGTACTTTTGATGGCAAAATGATTAGCACCAAATTGTTACTGAATTGTGTATGTTTTTTTATGAATTAGCAAACATTTAGTTGTTTTTTGATAATGCATTTCAAAAAGTGGGCATGCCTAAAATGTCCACCATTTTGTGAGAGAATGAGCTATTGAGCAACGCAATTAGCACACATTTTCATACATCTGGCTAAATTTGTCATTAATTTAGGCGCATGTGCTAACTTTGCTGTTAATTCAGAAGCATGAGCAATCACAAATAGCGCATACATTATTGTCATTCAAAAAATATTGAATGCTCCACTTTCTTGTAGTCTGCCCTCTCTTCCAGATCTCTTACTTTCTGGCAAGCTGTAGACAAGCATTCATGGGGGGAGATTCACTAAGCGGTGATAAAGAGGTGATCAAGTTGAGATGACTTCTCCAGTTTATCACTTCTCCAATTCATATGTCATTCTATGGAGCCTATTCACTAAGATTTCCAGAGTTGAAGAAATCTTAGTGCATAGGATCCATAGAATAACATAGTAATTGGAGAAGTGATAAACTGGAGAAGTCATCTCCACTTTATCCCCTCGTCACCGCTTAGAGAATCTCCCCCATGTTCTTCTTAGTGAACAGTGGTTTCCGCCTTGCTACTGTGCCATGAATCCCATGTTTGCACAGTGACTTTCTGATGGAGTCATGCACACTGACCTTAGCTGACGAAAGAAAGCATGTTGTTCAAGGGTTCTTTATGACTTCCTGGATGATTTTATGCCTTGCTCTTGGAAAGCAGGACAGCCACTCCTAGGAAGATTCACTATTGTCCCAAACTTTCTACATTTGTTCAGTATGGCTCTGACTGTGGTTCTGTGGAGCCTCAGAGCCTTAGAAATTGCTTTGTAAACCTTTCGAGACTGATATGCATCAACAATCGTTTTCTAGAGGTGTTCAGGAATTTCTTTTGATTGTGTCATGATGTGGCTTTGGAACCTGGGTACTGAGAAATTCAATCTGATGGCAAGGGCCAGCAGCCTTCAGACTTATATTGTGCAAGGATGGTCCAAATCAGTTCTGATTGTTAACCAAGGTATTCAAACACATGACCCTAGTTATCCATTTCACTGGACAGAATTAACTGGGGAGGGAGGGGCAATAACATTTTCACATTTGACGCCTGCATATTTGTTTAATTAGCACAGGGATGTCCAAGTTCAGTCCCCAAGGGCCACCAACAGGCCAGGATGTAAGGATTTCCCTGATTAATCACACGTGAGTTAGTCTGTGACATTCATTTTTACTGACTCACCTGCTCTTAAGCAGGGAAAGCCTTACATCCTGGCTTGTAACTGGCCCTTGGGGACTGAGCTTGGACAGCCTTGCGCTAGCAAAACAAACATGAAACTAGCACAAAACTTTGGTGTCATTTTTTATCTCAAACTCCCTCTATATAATACTACAACTCACAAAATCATCTGACGAAAATCAATGTGAAAAATATGCAGCAATGCAGAAAATAAGACAGGGGGCAAATATTTATGGCAGTAAAATCCTAACGTCCCCTCTGAATAGTTTCCTTGCTCCTTGATCCAAGAAGAAACATTGTCAATTAATCCTGGACGTCAGATACAGGAGGAGGACATGACCGTTAGCAGCAGGACCACAGAACACAAACTGCACCTACTGTACATGGTAATCTTAACCCTTCAACCCTCTGAGTGCCAGACGGTACGCAATGCACCAATCTGGCACTCATAGTGTTAAGGACCAGAGGGCTTTATCATTTTTTTATCATTTTGACTATAAAAGCCCACAAATAACACAAATGAATACTAAAATGCAATGTAACCCCTTGGATGCCTCACACTTCTCCAACATATCACTTTACGATGCTGCAGAGATATCTCTAGAATCTGTCAATGACTGTAGAGAAGAGCAGCATACTTGATATACTGCTTTTACTACCACTCGATGAATCCTGGGGGAGATGCACTATGGTTTGATGTTGTGGTAATGATGTCTTGCAATGTGTGCTGAGCACATTGCCTTGACGATGGAGACACACATCGCCATATGCACTAATGATTAGGGATGTAAAGGAAGGAGGGGAGAATCTCCTCATTAGCATGGAAGGTTGTCAAACTGCTCATGATGTGGGTATCAGACCTTGAGGGTAGGTGGCTGCTGGAGCCCAAGTACAGGGAAGAACAAACATGAGTAAGTATAGATAGGTAGGTACGTATCTAGTTGCAGAGACGCGGCCAAGGGAGATAGAGAGAACCTACGGATAAAGTAGAGGGGGTCACGAAGGACAAGGGTCTGGAGTGGAGAGGTCAACATAGTCGAGGTCACGGGTACAATGGTCAGGATTGGAGAGGTCAGAAGGGTCAAGGTCACTTTAATGCTAGAGGCCAGTGTTAGAGAGATCAGAGTAGAAGCGGTCACATAAGCCAAGGTCCAGGAGCTGAGAAGTCAGATGGGTCAAGTACAGGCCAATAGCAATAATCAATGGCAAGTAGTAGTAGTAAATCAGGCCCTGACCGTTTCAGTGCCAATGGGATGTGGAGCTTCAGACGAGTAGTTCCCAGACTAAGTCCTTAGTGGGTTTTAAGCTCCAAACAGAGCATCACATTGAAAGTCTGATTCAGTGTAATGCTCACCTCCAAACTGGTTAATGCAGAGATCCTATACATAAACATATTGTATACCTAAGCTGGAACATATTAGGCAACCACTGCCAGAGGAGACCCTGCATCCACTGCCATTCGCTCACCTCGTCAGTCACTGGAGAGGTGATCACATGCAGTGGATGCGCCACCAAGTTGGGTGCCTTATATGTCCCCATTTAGTTATACAATACATTTATGTATATGATCTCTGCATTAGCTAGTTTGGAGAATTAGATTAGCCTTACAAGGAATCAGGCTTAGAATGTGGTGCACTGTTTAGTGTTCAACACCATGAAGGACTTAGACTAGAGACTGCTAATGTGAAGCTCCAAATTTGTGTTATAATTAAAATCTAACTTTCCTTATATGGACCTTTGACTACTAGGTCCACTGATTTCCATATTACTGCATTTGTATTCATTGCTTGGGAAACAATTATGAGCTCCTACACTCATAGTATACTTAATTACAGGTATTAGGAAATTCATTGAGACTCCATCTTTTTCTTAGGTAGAACACTACCAAAAACACTAATGGGAATTGCTGTTCATAGTGCAGCTTTTAACCCTTTCTGTGCCACAGCAGTATGCAAAGCACATCCCTATGGCACTAAAAGGGTTAAAGGAGGGTGGCTGCTGTCTCTGCTCTTTAGAAGAGACAGCAAACTGTCCTCAGGCTCCACAGATAGCTACAAGGAGATCCCAACATCGCCAGCCTCAGTTATGTGATATTGGGACTGTGAACGAAGACAGAAGACGCTGCTGTCAGAGCTTAGTGCATGTGGCAAAGTACCACGTTAGTATATAAACACACCCACATGGATGTGATAATGGCTCATTAATCTGCATTTCCATATGCAAATAAGCGATTGTTGACGTGTTAAGTGGAAAAGCGTAAACCTGTCAAAGGCATGGCGGATTGATAGAGATGGATTGATGGCTATATAATGTTGAAGACAATTTATTGCTACTTGACGATGTGCCTTTGGCATACCATCTCCATCCTGAGCACTCGAACTTAAAGGGGATCTCTCACCCCTATGAAAGTTAGGCTTATTAGATACAGTATATAGATATAATTATGAAAACGTTAATTAGTTTTAAAAAAAATATGTTATATGGACTATTGATTACATAGTGCCCTGCTCCCTCCTTCCACATACACTGGTCTTGCCGCAGACTGCCACACTGCCTCTGCTCTCCTCCCTCCTCTGATGACAGAGGCTGTCTGTAAGCTGGAGCAATCTCATTGGCAGAGATTGATATCTAGCCAATGAGATCGCTCCAGCTTACAGAGAGAAAGCCTCCGTCATCGGAGGAGGCTGGGTAGTGGGAAGGGAGCAGAGGCAGAGAGGCAAGACCAGTGTATGCGGAAGTAGGGCACAGGGCACTATGTAATCAATAGTTTTAGCCCACTTAGCGTATTTATTTAAAAACTAATTAACATTTTCAACATTATAGCTATATAGTGTATCTACTAAGCCTAACTTTTATAGGGGTGAGAGATCCCCTTTAAGTGTATCTCCAGTCTGGACCTTATGCAGAAAGAAAAATATGAGCAAATATGGAGTAAATCTGTACCATAGAGGGCAAACAAACATTTCCAAAATTCTTGAATACAAGAGTATTTGCTCCAAATCCCCATACAATTATATGTTTCCTAAGAGAAGAAATCCTAAAGAATCCAAAACTGACTGACAAGCTTTTCTTCACAGAATGAAAGCCACAATTTGCCTGCCAAAAATAACAGTTTTCATATAGTTCTGGATATTAAAGAAAAATAATGTTTTACATAAGGTTTACATAAATGCTTGCCTAACACAGACCTCAAATTGGTAAAATATAAACATTTGGATGTATTCAATCTATTACCTTATAATTCACAAAACATTCTGAGTATTTTTGAGGTTAGTAGAAATCTCATCAAGCTCAGTGGGAACCTTGTAGTTTCCAAATGATGTTACTATAAACATAACAGGGGCAAAGCTTTTGGGACACCCAGATGTTAATATGTTTTAGCAAGACATCTTTCCAGTAGTGATCTGTAAAGTATTTTGTGGTTAGTTTCCCACATTGTTCAGGCAGTGTGGCTGCTGGGTTCAATAGGGTATTAAAAAGGGTCAGCAAATGGAAGGAAAGCTCTTCAAAGAATCAGGACAAGGGGAAATAATTCATACTGCAGCATAGATTGTTCTGAGAATGTAAAGTTCTTTAAATTATTCCACAGGGCAATGGGCACATTTTTCATACCTGCTTTATTGGGCAAAATGCTTGGTAAATATGCTTATAACATTGCTTATTGTTTATAACATTACACACCTGTTGTTTAGCTGGTTTAGCACACCAGTAGTTTAGCCAGTAGGTATTTAACTCAAAGTAATCAAGTGAATAATTTGACATCGTTGGGCCCCAGTGCAACATTTTTGGGCCCCTATAACACTTATTTTCACAGAGATTTCACTACAACCTTTTGGACCCTGGGGAAGATAGGGTTCCCTCGGATACTGGGCCCCAAAGCTAACTGAAACCTCTGCATCCCCTGTATTTATACCCCTGGAACAAACCACATATATAACATATGCATCAATTTATTGTCAGAGAAGGAGGGAATTTCGTCTTTCTTCTTGCTTAGAAACAAGTATATATCTGATGCAAAGTAATTTCAAAACTACCCCTATTGATCCATCATGGACCAGCTTAGAGCAGGAGTAGGACACCTGTAGGACTGTTCCTGGACTACAACTCCCAATGGCCAACTGAGGATGATGGGATTTGTAGTTTAACAAAAGCAATAAACCACAGGTTGGGAAGCTCTGATTTACATTGAGCTGTGGCACCAGAGTGCATCAACAAGTTGACCTGACCATAGCCCTTCTAGCCCTTAAATTGCTTTATAGCAATATGGCTTTAAAATCCTGAGCACACAAATTCTTATTATAAAACGTGTTTATTGTATGCAGTGTATAACTGTTTTTGAAGTGAAGATTTGAGCACTCTGAATGTTTTTCCTTTCACTGCCTCTCTGGGTATGAGGCAGGTGTGGCTTAGGAAACAGAGCTCATACATTTTCCAAATGTCTCATTTAAGTCCTGCATAGTTTGATAACAATGTTTACTATCTAATCTCCTCTAGTTTCAACTCTCCAATTTTCCAGAATTCATAAATGAGAGACACACAATAGATTAAATGATTATACCAATTGCTTTTTTGACAAAATAAAATAAATCAACCTGTTTAATATGGGTTCTCAGCATAACAAATATATATTAATACAATATTTTCATGAACTAAGTCCAGTAAATCTCTTGATTGACGAGCTTCATATTGGTTTTACAAAAAGGTGTGTGTTTTAATATCTGTAGATTATTTTTGCACACCTCTCTGCCCTGAAAAGTGTGATATGTGTACCCCTGGTCCAGGTTCCGAAATATCTATTCCCCAAATGTTAGTCTACATCTCCCTTATAACTCTTTGCATGCCATAAGGATATCGAGTGGACTGCAATGCTATGGACAACCAAATACCCTCCAGCAGTTGTGGACTACCGTTCCAATCATCTTCGGACAGCCAATGGCCAGCCTGCAATGATGGGAGTGGTAGGCTACAACTGCTTGAAGGTTTCAGATTGTCCACGTCTGTTTCAGGCAAACCACATGCACCACTGAACACCTTAAATGTTATACTGGTTCCCAACACAATGTTTCAGTCTGCATTTCACACTGCAATCAAGGGGGTAAAAAAAAGCTCTGAGACTATAGTCATTTGTATTCGTCCCCATTGGCAGTGGTTTTCACCACCCCTAAGTAAAAGGCTGGGACATAAGGATATTCCAGCTTAAGAACAGGTGAGTTGATTAGAGGCTCATTGTGCTTGATATACCTGGGCTGGAAGATACTCAAGTAATGGCCTATTAGTGAGCCACACACAAGGGGTTAAAAGTACCCTCACATGAGTGAGAAGTCTCTCCTCTATCAGGTGAGGGTTCTTTGGGATTGGTATGAGAAAGGGGTGGATAGACGTTACTATACCCTCATCAACTCCATTTAGGTGGCCATATTTTGCGATCCCCCGGCAAGGATACTATCAAAAGGTACCGTTGCCTATCTTTCAGGCAAGCATACTCCTGTAGCCATAAGACCATATGTGTGTTGGGGATGATAGGCCCCTCATTTAGGGGATCCCGCATCGAAGTTTCTATACAGTTAGTCACTGTTTTAAACTTTCCAGCTGATTATTTGATCACTTGGCTGTCATGGATACTTAATAGCAGAACTGAAGATGTATGTAACTGTAGATTCATAGTATCAATGGCTTAGTTTTATCAAGATACATTTCACTATCAGTAACTTTTCAGACCATGTGAAATACTGTGGATTTTGCACAATTTATAAGATTCAATCTACTGTTTGGTTTGCATTCTGTAAAGGAGATGGAATTAATCAATATCAGCTAGATACCATCCAGTTTTACATTTAGCAGTTCTTTTAGAAACTGGACAACAGATTTAGATTAATCTAGAAAATATCCACCAATAATTACAGACCCCACCCCATAAAAACATATTGCTTTCTTTGAACTACTATAAAAACTTATAATGCTCATAAGTTTGCCCCATTTCACCTTATGTGAAGCTGGGGGTACTTATTATACACAAGAGAAAAAAAAATATATATATACATCCTCAAGTCTCCTCCCCTCCACCCCAATATGCTCAACCTTCCCCTACCTCTACTCTCCCCCTCTGGAGTCATCTGGGACATTTGTGCGGAGGGCTCAAAGGGCACTAGCAGTATCTTGAACTAACACAGGTCCTCACATGGATATCCAATATGCCTCTGGATGGGGTGAGTAGAAGGAGGGAACCCACCAAAAACATCAACATGTTTTTGGTGGGTAGAGGGAGGGAAAACAATGGTGCTCATTATACATAGGAACGTTTGTTTTCCCAAAAAATTTGGGGTTTAATTCACACCTGTGTATTATACACAGGTGCATATTATTCCTGAGATTTTACGGTATGTAAGAAAGATGTCCTTGTTATACCACCTTTATGTCATGAAGTCCCTACCTACTAAACTTGGAATCCTTCCTTACAGACATTTCAAGTATGAAAACTTGGAAAGCCTGTATCACACCACACACAGCACATCATATCAACTGGTGTTCTTGGAAGGTTATACACAATGCACCCTAACAATGCTATTACCAGAAACTACTTTTTCATCATATAAAAGGACCAACTTCATTTGCAGATTTAAGAACAGTCAGCAGTGTAAATTATGACACATAGCAATTAGCTTGCAAAGCTCTTTATTTATTGGAAGATGATACTCTTTGGACATTTAACACTTATTGAAGCTACTTTAATTCAAACAGTAATCAGACAATGTCAGCCCTTCACTACAATTCTATTGTATTTCATGTTTCAAATCTTCAACAATTTTGGCTTAAACCATCACACTGCTCTTTCAGATATACTCCATAAACTACAAAAACAACTTCTATCCCATGATATACATTATAATGATGAAATTTACAATGAAACATTTTTAATGAATCAACAAATCATACCTTGTGTCTACAAAACACTTAAAGACTTTAGCTTACCATCATAATAATAACAAACTTATTATAAACACATTACAATTTAGAGGATCTACAGGACTATATTTCAGTACAAGAACCTTTACTTAATGATCCAAATAAAGTTTACAATATTATTTTATATACTATTTCCCTTTATATATGTCCTGCCAAAATGTTCCAAATTGACAGATTCATATCATATTTCATTGCAGTATATTACATTTATACATGTCTGTCTGTCTGTCTATCTATCTATCTTTATTACATTCTTTCATTTGTATGTTATACTATAATATACACCAGCCAAGCAGGGGGATATTAGGTTTGTCCAAGGGAGCACAAGTCTTTGTTCCAGCACCAAACTGCTGTATTGTTGTGCATCATATTGTCAAAACCTGACTGCATTTGGAAGCTTGGGAAAGGCTGGTTGAAAGAACGGCAGTGAACAGCACAGTGTACTGTGTTTGTACTAGTGACCTGAACATTTCGTGAGGAGAATATGAGGGTTTGTGGACATGTTTTAGACAAAGGAAAGGATGTATAACATTTGTTTTTTTCAAACTATACAACATGAATAACATTATAAAATGTGCACAAAGGGTTACATTACTTTCAAAAATGGAGGTAGTATCACTGTTTGGTAAAATCAAAAGGGGGGATCATTTAAGAATTTGGGAACCACTGTTGTACATTATTGCATAAATAAGCAAACTCTGGCACCCTAGGCATTGAAGACTACAACTCCTGTCATTCTTAACCAGCCAACACATGGTTGGGATGATGGGAGTTGTAGTCTCCAATAGCTATAGTGCAAAAGGCTGCCTACCCCATATTAATAAAGCAGTGATCTTTTTTTCTTTCGAACCTACCTTTTCACTCCATGCCCACAGACCAACTCCAAGAAAAGCAATCCCCAAAAACTGTAATAGAAAAGAAAAAATTATTATTATTATTATGTCAAAAAAGTATTTTCATTGTAATTGTATACATCTATAAACACCATGCTAGCATATCAGCTCTTGCACTGCTGTTCATAAGTGGCCCCTTATGGAGTTGTAATGTAGAACCATTACATCACTCTCATGGGAATTACTGTGAGTACCGCTTAGACACCCTTCTCAGAAGAAAAGTTGTATATAAATACCAAAATGTCAGTCCTGTACATACAATAAAAAGTGTGTTCACATATTTAACTCCCTTGAGCATGAGCAATTTGTTCCAGGAAAAACCGACAAATAGAAATTTGTTTTCGGTAATACTAGTAATTTATGTTATAAGGATGCAAGGAGTGGCAGAGTGACTGTCCACTAGGGGGAGCTCAGAAAAAAACAACATTATTAAGTTTGAAGAAAACGAAATAATAGCAACTCCCCATCACAAATACAAGGAGACAGAGGGGAAGATGCACTAAGACATGATAAAAAGGTGATAATGCGGAGACAACTTCTCCACTTAAATAATTTCTCCAATTCCTCTGTTTTTCCATGGACCCTACGCACTAAGAATATTCAAGTGGGAGAGAATTTAGTGCAAATGCTCCACAGAATAACATAGAAACTGGAGAAGTGAAATCACTGGAGAAGTCATCTTTACATTCTCAACTCTTTATCACGCCTTACTGCATAACCCCCAGAAAGTATTAAACGAGGGTTATGCACTAAGGCATGATAAAGAGGTGATAAAGTGGAGATGCCTTCCCCAGTGATATCCTTTACCCAGTTCCTATGTTATTCTATGGAGCCAATGCACTAAGATTTCTTCAACTTTGGAGATATTATTGCATAGGCTCTATAGAATAACATAGGAACTGGAAAGGTGATATCACTGTAGAAGTCATCACCTCCAAGTAGGCAAAAGCACAGATGAAGACAAACTATTAAATATGAAGCCAAAAGACAATACCGACATTGAACTCTGTTAAAGGGGAAGTAATACTTCCTAATTATAACCCACCACTTTCCTGACTATGGCCAAAAAATGTAAATTTTTTTTTGCTTCAATTCAATCAATAACATCAAGTCAATCCTTGGACGTCAGATCCATGACGGTGGACATGACAGTTGCTATCAGAATCACAAAACACAAATTCTGACTGCTGCACTTGGTAATCTTAACACTTTAAGGACCAGAGGGGAGTGCATTGCTTTTTAATGATTTGCATACCCACCTGGCTCCTAATGGGTTAAGCAGGCTTGCGTCAATATGAGAAAACTGGCAACAACGGTCATATCTACCTCTGTGGAACAAAGGCATACAGGCATAATTCATGGCTGCCAATATGATTTTCTGGCCACATTAAGGTAAATGGGGTTATCAGGCATTGTTACTCCCACTTTAATGATGTCAGCCTCTCTGTGATCACCAGTATTCCCCATTTGATTTCACACTAAACAGTACTACAACAGTCTGCTGTTGTGTGCAGCAATAAGCAGTAATAGAGTTGTTCTGTACCAAGAGAAATATCATGGTGTCAATACAGACAGAATAATTGAAAGCATCACATAACATAATGACATATGGGATTATTGGTAGGCATTTAAATGAATAGGGGCCTTCAAAATCCATATGTTACCTGCCTCTTTTTCTATTATACCCTGCAAGTAAACATGCTCTAGATAAAGATAAGTGTGATCTAAACCAGCCCAAAACTGAGCCACCATAACATATGTATAAAAACGTCTCCCTTTAGCTGTTACTCACCCATGATTTCCACTGCATACCCCTCTGGTACTCAAAGGGTTAATACATCTATATACAAACATCCCTTCACTAGCCCCTACTAAATTTAAGGGGTTTTTAATATTACATTTATAGACATACATCCCTTCACTGACCCCTAAAATGTCTAGCTGGCTCCTAGAAATGAAACGTGATTGCTGAATTTTCAGTATTTTGGCTCACCCCTGAGATAAGATTCCCGGGATGATCATGGTATAGATAGGGATGCATTAGTGGAAAAAAGACAAAGGGCCATTTGTACAAAATCAAATTTGAACAATTATGGGGCAAACCAACAGAACCACTGAGTACATCTAAAATAGTCCCACTTGTTTAGATGGAGTTTGTAATCCCACAAATTGTAAGCAATGCACTAGAAAATTCTCCAGCATTTAAGGGAATAAAAGTCCATTTCAATCAATGGGTATACTTATTTTTATGGTGCAGAGCAAGATTTTCTCCATATTTGCTTTTGGAAGACAGTGATTTCCAGTGCATTGGGTTACAATGCATTAGAGACCTCTCTGGCATTGAAGTAATTAAACACTTTTACAAAATATCCTTTATCATGTTTCTGCTGTATTAAACAGTAAATATGTTACATTATAGAAACATCAGTTCTGATGACAGATAACCAACTGGCCTGTCCATTCTGCCCAATTTTCTATGTAATTACAATACACATATTCTTAGAACAGAAGTGTATCTATATCAGGCATTGTTAAATTCCCTTACAGTGTTATGATATAACTTTATATCATGGTTCCCTTTGTTATAGTATTCCTCTTTTTCTGAAAAATACTTCCTTCCTGAATTATATTACATTCCTTAATATATTTATATATTTCTATAACATCATCCCTCTCCTTCCTCTCTTCCAGGCTATAAATATTAAGTTCTTTGAGTCTATCCTGGTACCCTTTGTCATGAAGACCCTGTACCAGTTTATTAGCTCTTCTGTGAATTTCCTCTGATTTATTAATATCCATCTGAAGATATGATCTCCAGACATGTACACTGTTCACAACGAGGCCTTAACAATGAGCTACTGAGTGGTATTAGTGCCTCTCTCTTCCTACCACTACTGCCTCTTTCTATCCTGTGTTTTCCCCACTGCATACTGAATTGCTTGCCTGCCTTGATGTCATCTGAAATAATAACTATCAAGTCCCTCTGTAGCACTCTGTAATAAAGCTATAATCTTCTACCTATAAGCCCCACACTAATATCTGAGGTGCTATTTAGAAATCAATGAAAGATCTGAGACCAGACATCCAATTTCAGATGGGTCTTAATTTAGTGCTGGGCAGCAGACAACTTTGCCATCCAACAGCTGGAGGCAGCAAGCTTTGAGTGGTCCTTAAAGGGATAGTAATACTTCGTTTTATCTTTATTTTATTTTGTAGGCATTAAAAAAACATGAAGAACGATATAAGTCTTATCTCTCAAACCTTTATGGTTTAAGAGATATTCACAAGCAAAGTATCCCCCCCCTGTTCAGCCAGATCAGAAGGGAGGTGCCCAGGTAGACTGCAGAGAGGGACAATCTTCAATTAAGATAAGGGAAAAAGCTGAAAAACTTGTCAAGGGGGGCAGGGCTTTCATTGTTTTCATTGTAAGAAGAATGTCCCCTTCTGTTATCTGTCTGGTCATACAACCAGATTCACATCTGAGAAGAGATGGCTTACACTAGGTAAAAGGGGCGGGAGGGGGAAACTTTGCTTATGAATAGCTCTTAAACCATAGAGGTTTGAGAGATAAGACGTATATCGTTCTTCATGTTTTTTTAATGCCTACAAAATAAAATAAAGTTAAAACGAAGTATTACTATCCCTTTAAAGAAGGACTGCCACTTGTCAAAGTTCTAACTTTATTGGGAGAATCCATCTAGGTAGGATTTACATGATTATTTCCACTTTATTAATTTCTTTCAACATTTGGGTGGAAGCTGATATTTTCTAACATAGGTCTGTCCAAGTACAGTGCTCAAGGGCCACCAACAGGCCAAGATTTAAGGATTTCCTTGATAAAGCACAGGCGAGTTAGTGAAAAGGAATGATCCACCGATTAACTCATCTGTGCTTAATCAGGGAAATCCTTAAATCCTGGCCTGTTGGTGGCTCTTGAGGACTGAACTTGGACAGCCCTGATCTACAAGTTAAGAAGGAGGACTAAGGAGGTGCAAGAAAATTTCAGGACAGGTGAGTAATGAAATAAACAGGCTGTGCCATACAGACACAGCTCTGCTGAGGTTAAAGTGTGTCCCTAAAGACTAAATCAAATGTTTCCACAACCATTACAATGACTGAAAAACAAGAAACCCAAGGTATAGGCTATTTAAAGTGGAACTACCACCCAATAATAACATTGCACCACATAATTGTCCATCTGGCGACTAGCTGCTCAGGAGCGCTAGTAGCCAGAATTATTACCTGATTAAAGAAAAATCGCTATTCTTCCAAGACTGACAGCAGGATGGAGCACAGACATCTTGCCATAGTGACATTCTCGCACCTGAGCAGTCAGTTCCAGCCGGTTGTAAGAGGCGTTGCTAGGATCCGGCCGGCTCCAAAAGGGACTTATAGCGCAGGCATGGATGTCACTATGGCAAGATGTCTGTGCTCCATCCTGCTGTCAGTCTTGGAATAATAGCAATTTTTCTTGAATCAGGTAATAATTATGGCGACTAGTGCTCCAGAGCAGAATATGCTAACTAAGTATGTTCGCAATGTTCTGATAATGTAGTACCTAAAGACCATATGTAACCTGCCAAGTTAGATATCACTGCGATTTCTGAGTAATCTTTACTCTGTCTAACTCAAAACAGACACATAATACAGATTCCATTCCAGATAACAAGAATCTCTGTACATTTGGCGCTCTGTTCAGCCTCTATGTGTTAGGTTATATAAGGAATCTGCCAAAGCATATTTAATGTATGCACAATAACAAGGCATCCCTGACTGAACGCAGGTGTGTTAGAGCCTTTATTTAGACTAGCTAATTATTACTCAGGCAGTGATGCCCTTAACTCCATATAAGCTAGAGATGTCCAAATCATTTGGCATACCTAGGACATTAAGTTCAATAGAAAAGTGGAGTAGTTCTAGGGCAATTCAACTGCACCATAGGGAACAAATTGCCCAAATTTAAATGGTGTTTTAACACCTTGTACATTAGAGCAATGCGTTGGAGACCTCTATAACACTCAAGGGGCTAAAAGCCTGATTTAAATGAATGTGAAGTTTTATTTCCCCCAGAATTGCTTCACTTTCTTTTGAACATAGAGCTCTCCAGGGACTCAATACTATTCGCTCCGGTAAAACAATATGTAAAGGGGGGAAAAAACAGAACAAGAAACCCACTTGTTTACCGCAATTATCCTATAGCTGGACCAGTACATGGAAAAACATGGAATGCCAGCCTAAGTTTTTTTATGAGGAACGTCAGCATCTATTTATGATTTCAGATGGCTGCATCTTATTTCGACTTCATATGCCAGCATGCATTTAACCCTCTGAGTGCCCAAGTAGTATGTAACACATTGCAGAGCAATTGTCAAGGTATTTGAAGACTCTCAGACTTAAGGTTTGGTAAAAACGTAACTTTATTGAAAAGTTAAGGCAGTCCCCTTAGGGTATCATACATATAAAACAATACAACAATAAATGACAGACTATAGGTTCTACCGGCCTTACCAATACCGGGCAAGGCAGCCCAAGGAGTATAAATTAGAGGCTCTACCGGCCCTGCCAATACCGGGTAAGGCAACCTAGGTTGGCAGCAAGGATAGGTTCTACCGGCCTTACCAATACCGGGCAGGGCAGCCTGAGGAAATGCAGTTAACGGCTCTACCGGCCCTGCCTATACCGTGTAAGGCAACCTGAAGGATGGTAATGTACTTAGGTACTACCGGCCTTACCAATATCGGGCAGGGCAGCCCAAGAGAGGAGACCTTGCTGTCAGGTGACAATGACAGTAGTGTGGAAAGGTACAAGGATCTCCCTCAGCAGAAGTCTTTAAGCCTGAGAATACCAGACAACTGCGTAAGGAGTTGGACAGCGACCTGTCCTCAGGATCTGAGTAATCAAGGAGCAAACCAGCGTCCGCACGCTGGGACCAACAGTAACAACGCCACCAGGTGAAATGGAGCAACCAGCGTTCGCACGCTGGGACCAACAGAGTGAGAGCAACCAGATCAATGGAGTAAACCAGCGTCCGCACGCTAGGACCAACAGTGTAAGCGCAACCAGGTTAATGGAGTTAACCAGCGTCCGCACGCTGGGACCAACAGTGTGAGAGCAACCAGATTAATGGAGTAAACCAGTCTCCGCACGCTGGGACCAACAGTGTGAGCACAACCAGATTAATGGAGTAAACCAGCGTCCGCACGCTGGGACCAACAGTGTGAGAGCAACCAGATTAATGGAGTAAACCAGTCTCCGCACGCTGGGACCAACAGTGTGAGCACAACCAGATTAATGGAGTAAACCAGCGTCCGCATGCTTGGACCATCAGTGGGAGAGCAACCAGATTAATGGAGTAAACCAGCGTCCGCACGCTGGGACCAACAGTGTGAGAGCAACCAGATTAATGGAGTAAACCAGCGTCCGCACGCTGGGACCAACAGTGTGAGAGCACCCAGATTAATGGAGTAAACCAGCATCCGCACGCTGAGACCAACAGTGTGAGCGCAACCAGATTAATGGAGTAAACCAGCGTCCACACGCTGGAACCAACAGTGTGAGTGCAACCAGATTAATGGATTAAACCAGCGTCTGCACGCTGGAACCAACAGGGAGGATCGCCGGAGCGAAAGAGAACAATGTAGCCACAGCGACAGCAGGGAAAGTCAGATGCCAGAATCCAGGAGGGTACACCGGAGTGAGCACCGCCGTCCTGACAGATGACCGGAACCAGCTGGAGGCTAGCAGACAGGCACCACTGACAGTCAGGAACGATAATCTGGAACACAGGAGCACCGGAACAACGGAGTACTGGAACACAGGAACACCGGAGTACTGGAACACTGGAACATAGGAGCACCGGAACAATGGAGTACTGGAACACAGGTAACTCAGGCCCAACAGCCTGACAAGACAGATCAGGTAAAGTGATGTCAGAAACACCACGAAAGGGCAATCTGGGAGTGCCCAACCTGGGTTTAAATAGGCTGTGAGAAATAAGACAGCCAATGAGGAACTACAGCAATTGATAGACAGAGTCTAGCACGAATCACGGGCACCATGATAGCAATGCGTTGTGTACCTCTCCTACACTCAAAGGTTAAGACAAGCATATCTTTGAGCCATATTTTTTTAATGCATCTTTCATTGGACTTTTTTTTTCATTTTCAACTACAGATCTTGGAAGAAAAAGATTAGAACACAGAAGAGAAGAAGAAGGAAGAGGGACGAAACAAGAAGATGGAACAGAGAAGACTGAAGAAGAAGATGGGCAATAGCTGACCAGGGTGCTGAGGATCCCGCTGGACATCTGGATTACAGGTAAGTACATGATTACAGGTAAGTATTTCTTTCCAGGAGATTCGTTAACTTTAGGGAGATTAACCCTGTGAGTGCCAGTGGGGTATGCAATGAGCACTCACAGGGTTATATTCTTTTGTTTTTAATCACATTTTTAGCTCCTTGGATGTATTGATATGGGGTTTAGGGCTCCATATTAATAAATCCACATGTGACTAGTGTAGGGATCACAAGCCACTCATGCGTGTGTGTTGGAAACCACTGTTCTAATACATGTTTTCAATGCACGTTAGGGACTCAGCACCTACTTTTGATGTCAACATTTTTTTGTAAAAAAAAGTGAGACCCTTAACGTGTGTTGAAGCTACCACATGTATTAGAATGCCAAATTCAACTACTTTTTTATTGTGTCCAACGGGCACAAATTTTGCACCCACTGGGCATTTTAACCTGTCACTGTTTTGTGACAGCAGCATACCAAACTGTGTTTTCAAAATCACCATCGCCAGATTTTTTTTACCGTAGCTTAGAACTCACCCATTCTCTCACTCTCTCTTTCTGCTTGCTCTGGAAATCATGGAGATCTGCAGGACTTGGTAACAGAATCAGCCCTTCACTCAGGAGTCATAGGAAAGAAAGCAAGATTGCTATCCTCTACATAGAAGCCCCATTTTGGTGACTGTCATCAATAGGCTCCTATGGACAGAATAGAAATCTCTCATGAGCAATGAGTAAAGCACTGTTGTCTGCATGGTAGAGAGAGAATTGTCAGAGAGCCTGCCCTAGTTAAAATGATCTGTTGCAGCCATTTTTGTTTGCTGTTAGATTATTACAAGCCTGGATGTTTAAGGGTAAATGGTTTCATTTAACAAAATACAGCAGAGCTAGTTTAATGAAACTTCACAAGGTCATTTACAAGATAAGACTTTACCTCCCTTGCTTGAAACGTGGAGAATATTGTTTTCTTATAAATGTTATCTGTTGTGGGAGGGAACACCTGCATCTTTTCTTAAATAGTAAAATATGCAAGACATTCTTTTGAGAGGCCCTCTCTTGAACAAAGACCAATTATTATTAATTGGGCAGATGTTCCTTGTAATATATATTCATGTATTTTTAATTCTTTTTAGCACCATCTTCTGGTATAAAACATTGTTTCTAGAAAGTTTTGATGAATTTAAGTTATATTTTATTAACCAATCAAAAAGTTTTCAGGAAACGTAATACAACCTCATATTATAATTCCCTTCAGGTTAGTCTATCAAATAGGGATGGTGGAACCTTTTTGGGTGAGGATTTTGCTTGTAATATATGAACGTACAGAAAGGCCTTTTTTCTGACTTTTTTTCTTGTTTTATTATTAAATGTGAGATATATTACTAAGTCACCTTGTATTCACTAATACTCTAAATGCACTGATTACTATCATATATCGTGCCGAGATCTCTTTACTTACAAGGAATCCCTTCATTGGAATGGTCTAAAACGTGTGCCTGAAAACCAGGCACACGTTTTAGACTATTCCAATGAAGGGATTCCTTGTAAGTAAAGAGATCTCGGCACTTCTAAAGCGCTTCCGTGTGGACCGACACGAATCTCCTGCTGACAGCTTTACAGCTGTCAGTAGGAAACAGCGAACTTTAAAAGCCTGTATCTCTTAAACCATAGTGGTTTGAGAGATACTTTTTTTGCATTTAGCTCAGCTTTTTAAGCTCTTCTAAATGCAAAACAACTTTTTTTTGGACATTACTAACACTTTAAAGGGATAATAATACTTAACATATAACAATATGTTGCTGGGTTTATCTCCTTGAGTAAAATAAAGTATTCCCGCTGCTGAGAGGTGTTTTTATTCAAATGTTATTACAGCCCTAGCTTGAATTTTTTTTACGTGCAGTATCACAGTAGCCTAAAATTATACAGTGGAGCTGTTGCAACACCCATCCTATGGAAGTTTATGGTCAACTGGCTAGCTCTGTCCATAGGATGGAGTAGCAATAGCGCCACTGTACAATTTCAGGCTACTGTGATATCGCACCTAAAATATTCAAGTTCGGGCTGTAATAACTTTTGAATAAAACACCTCTCAGCAGCGGGAGTACATTTGTTTTACTCAGGGGGATAAATACTACAATATATATATATATATATATATATATATATATATATATATATATATATTTTTTTTTTTTTTTTTTTTTTTACATATTAAGTATTACTATCCCTTTAAGGACCAGAGGGTTGCACATTACAGTTAGAAGCAATGTGTTGCAAACCCCCTCTGGTCCTTAAAGGGTTAAGATCACCATGTGACATGGACAGAGTTAGAGGTCATGTGGTTCGGGTAGCAGCTGTCATGTCTGTTTCCATAGTCATGACATCCAGGATTAAGGGAGGATGTTACCTCTTGAATAAAAGCACAAGGGCAAAATTCACATGGGCTATTGATATCTTCTGGCAATAAGCAAGTGCAGGTTATTATTAGGAGGTGTTACTTATCCTTTAATATAATTCCTGTTTTTTTTATTATACTATCTATTTTAATTATTTATATTGTCCTTCTGTAAGGCATTATGTAAGTTGTGTGCCACCATATAAATCACATAGCTTTGTGACTCCATATAAGTGAAGTTTTATATATATTTTATATATACACACACACATATATCTCACAGAACAATTCATACTTTCCACTCCACTTCAGTGAAGGTTATGGTTTATAGCGGAGTAAATCTGCCCTAAGGCCACAGATAAATCTTCTATAATCAGCTAGAGCCTTTATCCCCTGAATCATGACTAACAGACTATAGACTCAAATGCATTATTTCATTGTGTTAAATCATGGATGGACAACATGAGACCCTCCAGCTGGTGCTAAGCTAAAATTACAATCATCCTTTGCCAGCCAGCTACAGGGCCTCACACTATGTTAAATACAATGGTAGCTAAACTATAAAACAGACAAGGTTATATTGTTATATTCCTTCCAGCTGGGAAGGGAAGAATGTCAGGGCTGCAAACAATGCAGCTTTTATAATGTAAATTTTCCAAAATAAATAATTCTCATCAGTGCAGTTGCTTTTCATTGATTACAAACTTGTTTTTGGCAGTGCGCAGTTAAAATTATTGATTGTTGTACTAGGCTTGGATAGGAGCAAGTTGGTTGTAGTTGATGATACACTTAAATAAATAAGTGTAATTAACCCCAGAGATTTCCTGTAAGTGTGCTGATGAAGAAAAGTGGTGGATGGTATGATTTGTTCTCCATGAAGAACAGGTCAATTTAAAGGTTTCACAATTTAAAATAAACTATCAAATTTAAAATAAACTATCAAATACTAACTAAAAAGTGATATTGTAGATAAATTAAAAAGAAATCGATCAGTGCAAGTCCTATCTCTAAAACCTTTATGGTTTGAGAGCTAGAACATTTTAAAGTTCCCCTCTCCCTGATGTCTGCTGTAAAGCTAACAGCAGGAGATTCGAGTTGGCCAACTCGAGGCGGCTCTTCAGCAGAGCCGAGATACCGAAATCGAAAAAAAGAAATACTTCACTGGAACTGTCTACAAAGTGTGCCTGGTTTACAAGCACACTTTGTAGACCATTCCAATTAGGTTTTTTTTTTTTTTTCTTCGAATTTGGTATCTCGGCTCTGCTAAAGAGCTGTCTGCTGGTCCCTGGACCAGGATCTCCTGATGTCAGCTTAAAGCTAATGTCAGGGAAAGGGGAGGGAGAGGAAAACTTTAAAACATTCTATCTCTCAAACCATTAAGGTTTGAGAGATGGGACTTGCACTGATCAATTTCTTTTTAATGTATTTACATTATTACTTTTAGTCATGTAGGACACTAGTATCCCTTTAAGAGGAATTATCACATATGAATAAGAGGCTTAATTTGTTTAAAACACTGAGTTGCCAGGTCCCTCAGAAGGTAAATATATCTATCTATGTATTTATTGCATTATATCTGCAGTTGTCTTTAGACCACACTTCCTCACAACAAACAATGAGCTTCAACAGACCTGAATGGCTTGTCAGGGCCACCTGTCATCATCAGATTGTAAACAATTAGCAGTATACTAAAACTGAGACAAAATTCAACTAAACCAGTAAATATAAAAAACTGTATGTTATGTGAAGAATACTAGCCCTTCTGATGAACATATAAACCCATTTATTCTTAGGGTATAGCATTTCACTATCTTTATGACTTGGTGAACGGACATGCATAATTATAAAGACAAAATGGTACATTCTGTGAAAAACTAACTGCACCAAAGGGGAGAAATAAAATTCCCAACATTTCAATTGATTTAACCAATTAAGGACCCATGACGTGCTATAACTGTCAAGGGTAAACTTGCATTAAGGGCCCATAAAGGTCATAGCATGTCATGGGATTCAGGGATCCTGCCCCCTGAATGCATTTAGCAAAGAAAAAAAAAAGCTCCATGGACCTTAACTGCCAGGCACGCAGCCAGTCGTTAAGGGGTTAAATGGGGCTTTCAACTACTTGAGTGTCAGAGAGGTCTTCACATCAATGCAAAGCAATACAATGGGAATGCCTCCAACATTAAAGGTTAAATCCCCATGTAGATCAATGGGCATATTCATGTTCTCCCTATGGTACCGCTGGATTGCCCCAGAAATTATCCCCTTTGTCTACATAAAGCCTAATTAATCCCAAAAAGGCAGACTTGTCTAGTCTCAGCATCAGTCAGCAAGTACCCCACATATCAAACATCCTATATAATAATTCGCTAGGATGTTTGTCAGAAGCCGTCATGAGCAGCAGAGACTGCGCATGTTCAGGCAGTCTCTGCTGCGCATGATTGCATCTCGTGGAGCAGTGAGGTAGCGTCCTCTTAACCCTTTGAGTGCCAGAGGGGTACGCAACGCATTGCACTGTGCAATGTGTTGCGTACCCCTCTGGCACTCAAAGGGTTAACATTACCCGTACCTTGGCCAATGTACACAGGCTTTTACACTAGTCTTGGTATAAATTAATGGCTGGATGAGGGGAAATGTAGTAAAAAAACTGCTGGAAGCTACAGTGACTTTTTGATATAAAATGCCACAAAACTAATTGTATTGTTACAGCACACCATTTATTTTTTTGGACCTCCCTCATGAATTGCTGGGTGAGCCCCTCTTTATCTCATATTTGTTAGTTTTCTTCAGTTATGCCATTCTTTGCACTTAAGCAGGAATCAAATTGTTATGCATATCTATCTACACATTTAATTCTGAGTGCCAGAGGGGTGCACAGCAATGAGTTGCCTACCCCTCTGGCACTCAGAGGGTAAAGGCCCCTTTCACACTTGTAACATCTACATAGTGATGATGCACTGGTTATGTCACCTGTGCTGTAATGTTTGCTGTTGGACTATGCTGCCTTTCAATTAGGTGACTATCAGCTCGCAAAGGTCCACCATAGACCATCAAGCTGCATCTTTATCATTTTCACTCAGAAAAGCAGTAAAGAGGCAGCAGGGCCACCAGCAGATCTTCCAAAAGAGTAACATGGACGTTGCAATGCTCTTTAAAAGCTCCAGTGAGTGGGTAACTCAAGTGGGCATCAGCCAATAATATTTGTCTGCTGCTGTCAAGTGGGTCTGTCATCAGCCACTCCATCTTGCTAAAGGTAACCAGGGAAACACTGGAGAAGGAGAGTAAAAGAACACGGGCAATGAAAATACAGCAGGCAACTGATACATTTAGGATGCCTGTGTGAAAGAAGAGCTGTATCCCATATTCTGAGGCTTACGTACCTAAGATATGCTGGCAAGGAGTACATTGCACTTAAATAAATATGATTCCTTTTTATTTTCAGGTGATAATGTCCCTTTAAACACAGACACTATATAAACACAGAAACATGAACAGTGAAAAACACAAGTCATGTACCAAACTAGTAGTTTAGTCCATAATTAGACCTTGATGGCTGTGACGCTTGGCAACACCACACCATGCCTGGCTCCTAGCTCTTTAACCCTTTGAGTGCCAAAGCAATGCATTCTGTACCCCTCTGGCACTCAAAATGTTAAGGGCCAGAAGACAACTCTGCAGACCTCAAAGCAATGACAGAATCACTGTTAGTGCTGCATATGTGGCCATCGGTTCCACCAAAGAACCATGCATTTAGTTCACATTGCTAAATGGGGACTGAAAAAAAATAGATCAACCTGCTGGATGCTTTGCAATGCACTGAAGTCCACTTTAACACCCAAAGGGTTAAGGTAGAGCTGTGTAAGTATAAAGGCTTTTTGGGATTATAAACTGGTGTTTGTGATATGGGAGATGGAATTCATCTCCTCTTCCCACTGTATTAAAGAACAGACCGGGGCCTCTGAATACCTTGATGATCCATGGATTCCTACTGAACCATTGCTTCATGATGCACTAAACACCCATTGGTACTTAAAGAGTTAAAGGGATAGTAATGTTTCAAAATATAAACAGCTTCAATTAATCTTCATAGTATTTGGGCCATGGAGACTGATATTTCAATACTGTCAGAGTTGTAGTTCTAGAGTAATTGAATGATAAAGTATTTCCCTTCCGCCCCTTTTACCTAGTGTAACACTGCTCCCCTCAGATGTGGAATCTGGTCTTAAGACTAGACAGCTCACAACAAGGGACAATCTTCTTACTGTGAGTATAAGGAAAACCCTGCCCCCCTTGACAGGTCTTCCTGGTTTTTCCCTTATGCTAACTGAAGATTGTCCCTCTCTGTAACCCATCTGGACACCACCTTTCTGTTCTGAGCTGAGCAGTATTACATCAGTAAAAGAGGCGGGAGGGGGACACTTTATCATTCAATTACTCTTGAACTACAACTCGGACAGTATTGCTATAATACTCTCCATGGCCCAAATACTATGAAGATTAATTGGAGCTGCTTTTATTTTGAAACATTACTATCCCTTTAAACCCCCACACCCAAACAGCTCTACAGAAATATATACTGTATCTGTTGGATAACGTATTTCAACAATGCTGAGATATGTTCTTGGCGTTCCTCCTTCGCACAGGGTTACAGATTGTATCATTGCTGTAAATGTCATTGTTGCATAATTTAGGACTTTACAGTTTTTTTTTTTTATAAGAATCTCAAAAGCAGCTTTTGTTTCCTTCAACTTCAGCCCAGATGTGCTGGCTTCTATGGCAAAAAGGTCCAATTAAATGAATACAGTTTGGATCAGATGAGGAATGTGAAATGCTCCCAAAATAAATAAATACATCTGGCTAAAGTTGTTAAACTTGTTTTGCTCACAGGTAAGTGGGAAAAGTTATCAAAGTTATGTTTGCATAATTCCAGTGAGAAAACATATGCCTGAACAATGTTCCACAGATGATTAGGCCGATTTGCTGAGAAGTACATATTTGGCAGATCGATTGGGTTCACTGCACCTCATTCCAGAGCAGCAGATCTGCAGACCACATTTTGTTAGATAACATATAGTTTTATTTCAATCTGATTATTATGGGGGAGATACACTAAGGCATGAGAAAGACGTGACAACATGTAGATAACTTCTCCGGTGATATCACTACTTCAGTTCCTATGTTATTCTATGGAGCCAATGCAATAGAAATTCTCCTATTTTGGAAATCATAGTGCACAGGCTCTATAGAATAACATAGGAGCTGGAGAAGAGATATCACTGGATAAGTCATCTCCGCTTTATCACGCCTTAGTGCAAGACCCCCCTCGAGGCTGTTGTGCTAAGAATAACTAGGGGTAAATGCACCAAAAGAGTAATAAAGAGGTGATAAAAAAAAGTTGACTTCCCCAGTGATATCACTTCTCCAAGTCCTATGTTATTCTATAGAGCCTATTAAAGGGATAGTAATACTTAAAATGTAAAAAAAAATATGTTGTAGGATTTATCTCCCTGAGTAAAACAAGAGTACTCCCACTGCTGAGAGGTGTTTTATTCAAAAGTTATTAATTTTCAAAGTTGAATTTTTTAGGTGCAATATCACAGTGGCCTGAAATTGTACAGTGGCGCTGTTGCTACACGATCCTATGGACAACTCTGGTCAGTTGACCATAAATCTCCATAGGATGGTGTAGCAACAGCACCACTGTACAATTTCAGGCCACTGTGATATTGCACCTAAAAAATTCAACTTTGAAAATTAATAACTTTTGAATGAAAGACCTCTCAGCAGTGGGAGTACTCTTGTTTTACTCAGGGGGATAAACCCTACAACATATTTTTTTTTACATTTTAAGTATTACTATCCCTTTAACTATGATTTCTCCATCTTTGGAGATCTCAGTGCAGAACAGTGCATTGTAGTAGAGAATAACATAGGAAGTGGGGAAGAGTTATCACTGGAGAAGTCATATCCACTTTATCACCTCTTTATCTTGCCTTAGTGCATAACTCCCTCTGAGGGGAAAAAATTCACAAATTATTTAACCCTTTAAGTTTAGTATTCATTTGTTTTTCTCATGCATTTTTAGTGTAATACATTTAGGGTGCAATTCAAAAGCAAATCAACGGCAATACAGAGAAGAAATGAAAATTCCTATTGATTTAATTGGTGTTGTTATCTGCTAGAATACTACAGAGCTCTCCAATGATTTGCCAAGCAACATGCTGGAGACCCCTGTAACATGCAATGGATTACTAGAGCCATTTCAATCAATGGGGATTTGGGAGGTGTTTATTTATATGATGCATTTGGTTTGCTCCAGAACTGTACCTCTGTGGCTGATTGAATTGCACTATTGTAGTGGTATATAATTATTAGACATGGGATCAGCATAACATTACCTTATTAAATAATAACTGAAGAATGTTCAAATACTCAAGGATTTAATTTTTATTAGAGTACTAGTTGAACAGCCCGTTACACGGGCCACCTTGCCTCTGGCAGCCGGTCGCGGGGCAGTCACGCGCAGTACAGACTGCCCGCGCCACTGCTGATACAGAGCTGGACGCTCCTTCAGAGCGCTCAGCTCTGTATCAGCCGCGGCATGGCCAGTCTGTACTGGGCATGACTGCCACACGCGTAGCAGTGTCTACTGTGCATGTCGGGCGTTACACACAACTTAGCAAATTATTATATAGGATGAGCCAAAATGACTGATAGACACTTCACTTACAAAACTCACCATAAGGGCTGTTTCACACAAATGACTGTGTAGAACAACTTCTTTGTTGCACAACTTTTTTGTAGCAACTAAAGAAGTTGCTGCGTTTTTAGTGCTACAGTGTAGCAAGGCTTGCCTTTCATTCTCTCAATATAAACAGAAGTAACAAAATTGGAGGGAAATGCAGCTACCTGTAATACTTGTACAGTTTCAGTGCAATTCCATTGAAACCAATACTATTAATTTGTAGCTGCATTATATTGCTATCTGAGGAAAAGTTGCAGTATGCTGCATTTTTCAGTCACAATTGCAGCATTAGTTTCCGGTGTGAAATCCCCAAAGGACACAGTGATTCAGACTCAATAATTTTTCTTCATGCTTTGCTGTCACTGCCTAAGGCTTCTTTTTCATGACCAAGACAACTGCTGCAGTCCCTTGGACTGTAACTTGACTCGCCTCTCTCCTGTGTTTGAGAATCCAGATGCAGGAGAGGAGTGTCTGATGGCTAGTCCATGTGAGTATCAGCCAGTATTACTGGCTGGCACACACTGAGTCTGTCATCAACTGGAGGTCGAGATGAATAATAAGCCACCCTGTAGACCTTCCTTTCTGTAACTTTACTGCATTCTAGAGAGAACACACTAAAATTGCAGCATGCAGGACTTTAGCGTAATCACATTAGTCAAAACTTACCCATGCAAAAGGCACCATGGTAAAGCATGTTACCTTTTGTTATAGACAACAGATCCAATACAGCATCACTGTGTTGGTGCCGCTCATGTAAAAGGGGCCTAAATGTAACAGACCTAAAAGAAACATTAACACTCCTTATAACCTCCTTACTATGACCA
Organism: Rhinophrynus dorsalis; assembly: GCA_037306005.1. Classification (NCBI taxonomy): domain Eukaryota; kingdom Metazoa; phylum Chordata; class Amphibia; order Anura; family Rhinophrynidae; genus Rhinophrynus; species Rhinophrynus dorsalis. The sequence continues at coordinate 217,614,465 of CM074718.1, read as the reverse complement.
CAATATCAATATAGACATGCTCCAATTTCGTCCACTCTATGGCCTTGGGCTGATTTCCTCTAGACCAGTGATTCTCAACCTTTTTTTGTTCAAGGTGCCCCTAACATGCAGTCTGGAAGATCCGGGGCACCCCTAACATTTTATAAGTCATTTGTCAAACACATAATGGAGGATGCAAATGCATAAATATATAGTTCTTTTAGGTCTCACAATCAGGATAACAGAAACAAACATATTGTGCAGAAACATTTTCAGAAATATACTTGTGAAACTCAGCATTCACACTTTAACAGTCTTTATATAAAAGATGGGGCACCCTCGATATATGCCAGTGGCACTCCAAAGTACCACGGCACCCTGGCTGAGAAATGCTGCTCTAGAAAATGTCCCTGATCGGATTTCCTAAGATAAATTATAACAAAGATGAATAAAAACTTACTTAATGAGACAAACCTGCTAAGATTTATGGATTTTAGTTATTTTTTTGCCACTACTGCTATTTAGTGTATTAATTAAATTATGCATTGGAATAAACATGCAGACAAATTACACCAAAATGCTATCAATCAAACTTATACAGCATATCCACTACTCGATATTAAAGGGATAGTAATATTTCAGAAAAACAGTAGCTCCAATTAATCATCATAGCATTTGGGCCATAGAGAGTGTTATTTCAGTACTGTCAGAGTTGTAGTTCAAGAGTAATTGAATGATAAAGTATCCCCCTCCCGCTTCTTTTACCTAGTGTAAGCCACCTCCCCTCAGATGTGGAATCTGGTCTTGGGACCAGAAAGCTCACAGCAAGGAACAATCTTCTTACTGTGAGCATAATGAAAACCCTTCCCCTTGACATATTTTTCAGGTTTTTCCTTATGATCACTGAAGATTATCCCTTTCTGCGATCGATCCAGACAGTCCTGCTGCTCTGAGGTGAGGAGTGTTACATCAGTAAAAGGGATGGGAGGGGGATACTTTATAATTCAATTACGCTTGAACTACAACTTTGACGGTATTAAAATAACACTATACAGAGAAGAAGTCAGAGATGCTCAACTAGGCTCATAAGCCTGTAAGGGTATGCAAAAGCTCACTGGGATTGTGTCCTCACGCCCAGGGTGCAATCTCTTTTAGCTCACAAATGACGTACACAGAGAAGAAATATTCTGAAGCATATCATACTGGTCCTGGAAAAATGACAGTCCAGCCACAAAATGCCAGACAATTCATCTCTGTTACGCTTGAGAAGAGGAGGAGGTTTCTTCCTGGGGACCAAGGGCAGATGAGTACTCTTACCCCCAGTGGCCTCACTGATCAGATCCTTAAGATCTGGCCCAAATAAGGATGTACCCTGAAAAGGCAAGGACAGCAAGGCTTTCTTAGAAGCGGTGTCAGCAGCCCAGATCTTGAGCCAAAGAGCTCGTCTGGCAATCACAAACATGGTGGAAACCCTTGCCACCAGATGGATAGCATCAAATAAGGCAGCAGAAACATAGTGCTGAGTCTCAGATATGTTGGCAAGAAGTCGCAACATATCCGAGGATGAATCACCCCAACGTACAGGTGGGTGAGTTGTTCAGTCCAGACTGCAATGGCTCGGTTAACCAAGCAAATGCTGGATGCATGGCAGTACCAGCAGTGGCAAAAATGGACTTGAGGGAAACCTCAATCTTCTTGTCAGTCCAGTCCTTCAGGGAGGACGCATCAGAAACAGGTAAGGCGGTAGACTTAGATAGCCTTGAGACAGGAGCGTCCACCTTAGGGGATGAACCCATTGAGCAAGCGCCGCCTCAGAATAGGGGTGAAGCTTAGCAAACTTCTTGGAGACAGAAGGCTTTCTGTCCAGAGATTTCCACTAATCAGCCACTAGGTGGTCCAGAGTGGGGTTAGGTGGAAAACAAGTATGGGGCTTTATAGGCTCCTGGAATACATCAGAGGGATCTGAGGAAACCTCCTGAACTGGAGGAATGTTTAGCGTGTTTAAGATGGCCCTGATCAGGCCCTCAGCTGAGGGTTCTGAATCAACCTCAAAGGGATCCCCAAAAATTGAGAGGAACCCACAGCAGAACATTCCTCAACATCTGAATCCACCAACAGTTCCTCTTCAGAGGAATCTGAAATGTCAGGTACTCCTTGCGGTTTGGGCAGGGAAGATCTGACTGAGGAAGGGGTCTGCCAGGAATGGAAGACCCCATGTAACTGGGATGGAAAGAGTTGCAACGTAGACCTGAGGTCCCTGGTAGCAGCCTTGAACTTTTGCACCCAAACTGGCTCTAATGCATGGCTGGAGGTCCCTGGGATAGACTCAGGGACATCAGAACATACTGGGCATAAATGACCTGAGAGTTCTCTAGGCAACCCTGTATGACATGCGGAGAAATGCGCAAGGGGGATACAGAGAACCCAGCGTCTTTAGTCTTAGGCCTGGCCCCAAGCTCCAATGAAGTAGACATTCTCACAGTGTCAACAACATTCAGAATAATTAATCACCCAATTTACAGTGTATAAGATTAAAATTTCACCCCGGAAATCGCTAAAATACACTTATCTGGCAGGCAAAGGGTTAATCTGCAAAGGAAAGAAGGACAGTCCAAGCCCTGCGTAGGATACCCGTTCTGTAAAGCTCACAAGATGGCTGCCGCAGCGGAAGCCAATCAGAAACGAGCACTCGAAGCAGGCGTTCATAGTTTTCCCAGAAAAAGTACCCCAATAGTCCCTGAAGCCCCTGAGCCCCCCCAACACACTTGCAATGTGAACCAGATGATAGAGCAAGGTCAGACAATTAAAATGAGCCATCTCTGAAGTCGCTATGTTGAGTGGTTGCAGAGATATGTCCCAAACTGTACAGTCCCACAGAAGTGAATGGAGCAATGGAGTCCATGCGGCAAAGCGCGCGCTTAATTTTGTCAGAGTTAGAAATGAGAAATAAAAATACATGAAACATCATTAGAACATGTAATCAGACCCAGAAAACACTGAACCCATTAGGGAAAGTGCCAATAACCACCCCCAAAAGATGCCAACCAACAGTTAAAGAATTAATTTACCACATAAAGTTGCTCCAAACACTGACAGACATAACAGAAAGACCCAGTGAGTGTAGGAGTGTGCAATAAGAACTCCCAGGAATAACTCCTGTGCGGGGGGGCACTGTGGGACAAGTGGACCTGCAGCACTCAAAGGGTTGCTCACCTTTCCTGCAGATCTTCTGTCTTCAGATTACCATGTAGTAAGAAGTAACCTCAGTGGTAACTCCTGGGGAAGCACTTGGAATCAAGATTTTCCCCCTCAGGGTTTAAGGCCCACAGAAAGCACCTGGATACTGAGCTAGCAACATCTAAGGGCATTGTCAGTTATGGTAATGCACCTAATGGTGGTATTCCATATCTAACAGAAAAATAAAAAAGTTTCTAAAACTATAGCAGAACTGTTCTCTTGCCTGTGTTGTCTTCACCAAGGAACAAATCTTTCTGGAGCTGGTTGGCTAGCTGCAGCCAAGGAGGGAAGGTAGACTCCACCCCCTGCAGTCATTTCTAGAATTGTTCCTGCCTACTTAAAAGGGGCAGATCACCTACCCAAAGTTACCAGTAACCTGTACCGGACGACAGAGAAAGTTCCATTTTAAGGGGTAAACCAATTACACCATAAGGGACAAATAAACATTACACATTTAAATCAGTGGGTATTTTGGTATTTTTTTTTTATCTTCCTATGAAAAAGTTGTCTTACACCAGAACTGGTAAACTTTGCCTTTATACATAAGGCCTTGTGCTCTTACATCCAAATCTAATTAATTAGTTTTCATTTTCATAGATCAAGTAGTCCAATGTAAGTGGGCCAAAAAATAAAATCTAAAAATGTGGTTCGGATTCTAGATGCAAAAAAAAAAACCAAAAAAAACAATTACAATCAAAATCTGAAAAAATCTGAGACATGGACATAGTCTGCAACTATGGAAGTATGCATAAAATGTATGGTAGCATTTTCCTACAGGATATGTGCATGAATTATGCTGACCTCCCATTATACAGTTGTTGAAAAATCACTGTAATTAATCATCTTGAGTTTGTGGACTGTATGAGTACTAAACCTATGTGGTTGCAGACACCCTTTTACATGCACTATCCTGTGTCTTGTGCTATGATCTACCATCCATCATTTAACCCTTTTCCAGTATGTGTTCCAGGAGGAGAAACATGTTGAACAAAAAAAAAAATTTGTAAAGTAAAAGACCAGTGATCTATCAGAAATGATAAAGAAATCAGCAATGGATTCCCTGTCAGTACATAATATCTGCCCAAAACTTCACATTAATCATCCATGGCTCCACAATGAAACTGCAACAGCAGAAAGTTGATATGGGATTTGCATGTAATCACATATATGTACTAGGGACATGCTGAGAAACAATGATTAATGTTTGAGACAAATATGCACACTTCAGAAGGCAATACAAACATAGTCCATGTAGAACTGACTTTCTCATATTACTCCTGAAGGATAGATGCAGAAGGGGATTTGCAAAATGACCTGGTCCTGATATCTTTGAAATAGTAACCTATACAGTTATCCAGAATGTAGATTCTAACCTATCTAACATTCTAGTTACAAGTCACCAGAGTAACACTGTAGAGCTGAGAATTAGGAGTCTACAAACGACACGATTTGCTTCATATTGAGGATGAGACAACTGAATGGGAATAAATGGTTAGTTCAAAGAAGGTCTTTGCCATGAAATCAGTGGGAAAGTGTGTGTGTGTGGGGGGGGGGGATGAGTGGGTTGAATGGACTTAAAAGTAGGTGGGGTTATAGCTGAATTCACTACACTGGAGAATCAACCTCAGTTCCTTCAGACACAGTAATGCAATCTGAAAACCAGAGTCTCTAGAGCAGAACCGCATAGTTCCCAAAATCCCCGGTGTGATTCTTAGTCATATGTCCTTTCATACTTTAACCCAGAGGTGCTTCAGTCAGTCCTCAATGAACCTTTAACATGCTACAATGTAAAGATATCACTGCTTGTACACACACAAGACAAGCAGGACTTCTCTCTCTGCCTTTCTCTTAGAAACAATACTAATTTATAGGTGAAATAAGCAATTCATTAATGTTTATTATGTATAAGTCTCAGAGTCAGACGCCAAGAATTCCTAGGTATGGAGGTGAACTCTAATGTCCCATACCTCCTCAATATGGGCCAGAGCAATGCACCGGAGACTTTGCTACTATTCAAGGGATGCAAATCCAAATTTAAATCAGTGGGAATTTTTATTTGTTGCATATAGAGGTTTGCTTCAGAATTGCTCCATTTTTTGTCATTAAAGAAGCTTCATACTGTACATAACTAACATGTACAAGAAAAGGTACAAGTATTTCGATAGTTTGGCACCATAAGCAATAAGAGGGAGAACCAGAGTAATCAGAAAAAAATGCATTCTAATCTCCCTTCCATTCGTATCATCCACATTCTTACTTGGTATGTTGTTCATTTTAAGGATTACTCACCTAGCGAAGACACAAATAAAAATAAACAAACCCATCTTCTACTTGGCATGTAATAATGGAAATATACAGAGATACAAGAAATGAGCAAATATCTTTTCACTCACGTCCTACTTCATCTGTCTGGTTAATTCATCTCCTTGCCCCTCTCTGCGTGATTTTGAACACATTTTGTGGTCCCCAACACAACTGCACTCCCCTGGTCTATTCTAATTAACCTTAACCCTTTGAGTGCCAGAACGATTACGAAAAATTGTCAAAACATCAGAGAAAGGGTTAACCCAACAGAAAAAAAGCAGCTATCCTTACTCCAGAGCCCCTTAGAGATAACACAGCAATTAAACATACCCAAGGTGCAAGAGCCTACAAAAGCTCATAACGCCCATGTATGGAGAGGCAACATGACTGGGACCTAGTAGACCAAGGCACTCAAAGGGTTACTTATCGGACTTCTGTCTTCAGGTTACTATTGCAGAGAGAAGTAACAGAGCCCCAAGAGACTCTGTTAGGGGGGAAAACTTGGCAGCAAGATTTCCTCCACAGGGTTTGAAAGGTCCACAAAGCAAGATACACTGGTCAATCCACTCCAGGGAAGCCCAGTAATGGTAACCCGCCTAATGGGGCATTATACAGCCCCATATCCAAGGTGTAAAAAAACCTGGCACTCAAAGGGTTAAATATTTAGTGTTAACTGTGAATATAATGTTAACCTTGCATGTTTAACTGATAAAAAGACAGAGCTCAGCATACATCTACTATTGTAATTGAAAGTGGGTTATCATAAAAATAAATCAACACTCCAATGGAGAGAGGCACGTTTTCTTGTCTACAAAGTGGTACTACATCTTTATCTGAACAGAAGAGTCAATGTTGGAGGAGAGCCAGAAGCATGACATTTTGCCCAGCCACATTACAGCATCAAAGAGCAACTATCACCAGAGGATTTGTAAAGAGGCGTTCAAAGACTGCGAAAACCTCATAAATAACGGATAAAGAGGGTGAAGCATGAAGCGCAATGAATGTGTCTATTGATGAGATTATCATACACAATACGTAGTAGCATGGAAATATTTTGAAGTGATAAGGTGAAATAATGAGATATATTACTCAAGGTTCTTACTAGATTTATAGTTTAGATGAAACTTTAGATGAAACCCGTTGTTTCCATATATAAGTAGATACATTATATGTGTGAAGTAAAATGCAATGCTTTGTGTTTCTGGATGGGTGATACTTTAAACGGATAGTAATGTTTCAAAATAAAAGCAGCTTAATTACTCTTCATAGTATTTGGGCCATGAAGAGTGTTATTTTCATATTGTCAGAGTTATAGTTCAAGAATAATTGAACAATAACCTTTCCCCCTCCCACCCCTTTTACCTAGTGTAAGCCTCCTCCCCACAGATGTGGAAACTGACCTGGCGCCAGACAGCTCACAGCATGGGACAATCTTCTTACTGTGAGAACAATTAAAAACCCTGTCCCCCTTGACAGGTTATTCCCTTATGCTAAATGAAGATTGTTCACTATTAAGATGTTCACTATTAAGATCTTACACTGACACTAACAAGTATAAAAATTATTAAAAATTAAGGCAAAGTTTGCACGTACAAATCTGTTTTAATTGCATTTATTTCTTCAACCAAATGTCCCAGCTGTGTATACATGCTGCTGAGAAGCCAAAGGAAGCAGAAGCTTGTATATTTCAGTGGATTATGGAATGCAACATTTAGAGAGACAAACAAAAAAGTAAACAGTCAAACACAGAGTGTAAACAAGCTGGTTAAATAGCACGTTCAGTTTTAATCTGCAATCTGGTAGGCTGCACAGCCAGAAACGTTATAAGAAGTGATTATCTTAGAGTCATATAAAGGGCCTTATCCAGAAAACAAAAGAGGAGCCATTCTGGAGCAAACCAGCGGCATCATGGGGACAAATAAACACTGCCAAAATTATAATTGAGTTAAATTGGGGCCTCTTTAGCTTTCAAGGGCTTACAAGTCCCATTTAAATCAATGGAAATTCTAGCTTCATAATTTTCAGTGCAGTTAGATTGCTCATCTTCTGCTTTCTGCCTAAGGCCCAACAATAATGACACACTTGTAGAAAATGTAAACCAGGCTGACTGAAATCACAGTCTCAGATTTGGTTCCAATCTGCAATCAGATAGATTACATAGGAAGGACTATAAAACTGTATTACCATTGATTCAATCAAAAGAGGACCAATTATGAGGAAAACATCTGCATCATACAGGTCAAATAAACCTCTCCAAGAGTCCTGCTGATTTTACCCTTTGAGGACTAGAAGGATTTAATAAGCATTGCTTTGCCATGTGTTGGCTACCCCTCTAGCACTCAAAGGGTTAATGCTAAAGAGATCAACACATTATTAAGCAATGTGTAGCGTCCTCTCCAGCATTCACAGGGTTAAACTGCCTGTTTAAAGCATAACTATCATCCTATATAAAGCCCCCCACAATAATTAGGCATATGGCAATTAGCTTCTTAAAGGGATATTAATACTTAAAGGGATAGTAATACTTAAGTATTAGTAATACCTATAGGAAAGTACTACAAAAAAAAAACGTATTGCTCCCAGTGTCATCTCTCAAACCTTTATGGTTTGAGAGATGATCGCTTTTAAAGTTGCCCTCTTCCTCCCCTGCTAGCTGACTGAAGGGAAATCCGGTCATAGATAATCAGGCGGCTCTGCAGTAGAGCCGCGATTGCGTTAATTAAAAAAAAAACTTTCACTAAAATGGTCTTCTACGTGTGCTTGCAAACCAAGCACACGTAGAACACCATTTCAATGAAAGTTTTCTTTTTTAGTAACGCAATCAGGCTGTGCTGGTGAGCCGCCTGAAAGTTGTACGACTCTCTTCCCTGCAGTCAGCTAGAATGCTGACTACGGGGAAGGGGGAGGGAGAGGGCAACTTTAGAAGCGTTAATCTCTCAAACCATAAAGGTTTGAGAGATGACACTGGGGGCAATATGTTTTTTTTAGTAGTACTTTGCTATAGGGATTAGTAATACTTAAGTATTACTATCCCTTTAAAATGTAACAAAAATATATGTTGTAGGGTTTATCCCCCTGAGTAAAACAAGGGTATTCACACTGCTGAGAGAGATTTTATTAAAAAATTATAACAGCTCAAACTTGCACTTTTTAGGTGCAATATCACAGTGGCCAGAAAATTTACAGTGGCGCTGTTGCTACACCATCCTATGGACTGCTCTGGTCTATAGACCATAAATCTCCACAGGATGGTGTAGCAACAGCGCCACTGTATATTTTCAGGCCACTGTGATATTGAATCTAAAAAATTCAAGTTTGAGCTGATATCATTTTTTAATAAAATATCTCTCAGCAGTGGAAGATACCTAGTTTTACTCGGGGGCGATAAACCCTAAAACATATATTTTTTTACATTTTAAGTATTACTATCCCTTTAACAGTGCTATTATCGGGCACAAGTACCATGTTCTGAAGTAATCTTTCTTCATCTGAGACCGGCGGCCAGACTTGCACGCAGACATCTTGTCTTAGAGACATCTGCACACCTGTGCTGTCTGTCCTGGTCTCCTCTAGGAGGCAGTGCATGGTACTGGAAGGGATTGACAGCGCAGATGGCTCTAAAGTAAGAAGCCTGACCATCAGTCTCAGAGAAAGAAGGATTACTTCAGATCGTGGTACTTGCACCCGATAATATCACTGTTAAGAAGCTAATCGCCATATGCATTATTATTGTGGGGGAACTTTATACAGGGTGATAGTTCCGCATTATATCAATGGGATTTTTTATTTTCTTGCTGGTGCTTTTGGTAGAATCGCTACTCCTGCTTTCTGTGTCCCTAAGGGCCGTATTCAGCAAGTTAAGGACGTACAATAAAGGGGTAAAGATAAACACATGTAATAAAGCAACTGTGCTACAGGGGACAAATTAAAATTCCCATGGACTTAGTTGGGGATTTAACCCCTATAATGCACAGAGGTTCTCACCTCATTGTGAAGTAATGGCTTGAATCACTCTTGCATTCATCAGTTTAACCCCTAGAGTGCCAGGTGGGTACAATGTACGAGTGAGCACAGCTGTACCTGCTGTGCCATGCTCGTACATTTGACAGCTAAAATGCGGTCACTGCTTAAGCCGGTATAACCGGCTCGCAGTGGCCGCATTTCAGCTGAAATGCAGCCTGGCACTCTTGGGAGGACATGAGGATTACTCCTCATGTCCTCCCAGGTATTGATCTCCCAGCCGATCGCGCTGGGAGATCAATATAGCCAAGGGAGAAGCTCTGAGAAACAGAGCTTCTCCCTCCACCGCCCTCCTACCCCGAACTTCCGGGTAGGAGTGGGCGGGACCGGGGGAAACCTCCTAACGTCATCGGTGACATGATCACCGATGACGTTAGGGAAGTTTCCCTTAGCCGATTCACTCCTACCGGTGGTAGGAGTGAAAGGCAGGAGAGCTTCTGCTCTCCTGCAGTCGCCAAATTGGTCTCCCAGCCTATCGGCTGGGAGATCAATTACTTGGGGGACACCAGGAGGGGTCCTGATGTCCCCCACGAGGTCTGAATACATTAAAAAAAATAAATAAATAAAAAAAAAACAATAGTAACCCTATGAGTGCCGCAGTGGTCCCCAGCACATTGCTTTGCAATGTGCTGGAGACCCTTGTAGCACTCACAGGGTAATTTCTTTGGGGTTTTTTTGTTTTTTTTTGAAAGACCTCATTGGGGGGGATCAGGGGGGATCCTGATGCCCCTCAATGAGGTCGTCTATTAAAAAAAAAAAAAAAAAAATTTTTTAACCCTGTGTGTGCCGCAGGGGGGGGGTCCAATGCACCCCCCCTCCTGTGGCACACACAGGGCTTCTATCATTACTTTGTTACTAGAGATTGTTGGGGGGCCATCAGGATTGGTCCTGATGGCCCCCCAACAAGCTCTGATTACCAAGTAATGATAAAAAAAAAAATTAACCCTCTGAGTGCCAGAAGGGTCCAATGCATTGCTTTGCAATGCGCTGGAAACCCCTTTGGCACTCACAGGGACATTTATTTTGATTCCTTTTTTTTTTTTTTTAAGACCTCATTGGGGGGAATCAAAGGGGTCCTGATACCCACCAATGAGGTCCATAATAAAAAAAAGTAAAGAAAAAAAAAATAACCCTGTGTGTGCCACAAGGGGGGCCAATGCAGCCCCCCTTCTGCGGCGCACACACAGGGCATTTATCATTACTTCGTTATCAGAGATTGTTGGGGGGCCATCATGATTGGTCCTGATGGCCCCCCAACAAGCTCTGATTACCAAGTAATGATACAAAAAAAAAATTAACCCTCTGAGTGCCACAAGGATCCAATGCATTGCTTTGCAATGCGCTGGAGACCCCTGTGGCACTCTCAGGGTCCCCTGTTTGTGGACATATATATATATATTTTTACTAAGACCTCATTGGGGAGGGATCAGGGGGTCCTTATGCCCCTCAATGAGGTATATAATAAAAAAAAAAAAATTAAAACACAAATTAACCCTGTGTGTGCCACTAGGAGGGGAGTTCAATGCCGACCCCCTTCCTGTGGCACACACAGGACTTTTTATCAACACTGGTAGTCACAGATCTCCCATACACACTATCAAACACTGCCCCACCATCCTTGCTCCTCTGCTCATACCCACACACACTGCCTAATCCCTCACCCTCCCACATACTTTGTTACACTTGTAGTCACAGGTCCGCACGTACACCGGCTGACGCCCTAGCTTCTTTCATCTGTTAGCCATAAAATCACACATACACTGTTTGCTTTACCATTTCTGTTTCACTGGTAGCTACGCTCCTGTAGCGTAAATTGGTATGTCAACCCACAGCAGTGGGGTACCATTTTTCTTAGGCTGGCAAGAAGTCCTCCTAGGAAATCCCACGCCATTGAACCATTTTAGTATCTTTGAAGTGACTGATGTGTAAAACAAATTTTTTTTTTTCCTGTAGCACCACATTCTGGAAATAGTTGTGCCAACTAACTTAGGGGTAAAAAGGCAATTAGATGCGGCAGGTTGTCTTCTTTCCAAAATGGTATGGTTTATCTACCTTTTCTTCAATTCTGAAGGTGTTATAGTCATTTTCGTACAGGCAAGTCAGGTTTGAGAAAATGTTAGAAACATCAGAGGTTGTAGTAGGTGTAGTTTTCTACTTCTAGCACCCCCTAAGGTAGTTCAACTCATACCAATGGGGTGTCATTTGACTCCTAAGAGCACTAGCAAACAAATGCAGTTGAAAATCCCATGGTTTTCACAGCGCTCCATACATTTGAAGGGGCAGAAATGTAAAAAAATGCAATTTTTTTCCTATATCGCCTCCTTCTGGAAACATTTATGCACACCAGTATTGGGGTAAGAAGGCAAGTGACCCCTCATTAGATGCGGCAGGTTGTCTTCTTTCCAAACTGGTATGGTTTATCTACCTTTTCTTCAATTCTGAATGTGTTATAGCCATTTTTGTACAGGCAAGTCACATTTGAGAAAATGTTAGAAACATCAGAGGTTGTAGTAGGTGTAGTTTTCTACTTCTAGCACCCCCTAAGGTAGGTCAACTCATATCAATGGGGTGTCGTTTGACTCCTAAGAGCACTAGCTAATGAATGCAGTTGAAAATTCCATGGTTTTTACAAAGTTCCATACATTTGAATGGGCAGAAATGTAAGAAAATGCCTTTTTTTTCACTAGCGCCACCTCCTGGAAGCATTTGTGCATACCAGCCTTTGGGTAAGAAGGCACGTGACCCCTCATTAGATGCGGAAGGATGTTTTCTTTCCAAAATGGCATTGTTTCTCTACCTTTTCTGCATATCTATTATGGTTATAACCATTTTAGTGCAAGCAGATAATTTCAAAAACAAAAGTGTCAGGTTTACGTACGTGTTCCTAGCACCCACATATTGTATGTTAACCCACACAAATAGGCTACCATTTTTCTCATGTTGGTAGCAGGTACTGAATACAGCAGGAAATGTTATGGTTTTCAAAGATTTTAGTATCTTTGAAGTGGTGGAAATGTAAAAAAACATGTATTTATTCCCATAGCGCCACCTTTTGGAAATATTTGTGCACTTCAGCCCAGGGGGTAGAAAGGCAAGTGACCCCTCAATTGATGCGGGAGAATGTCTACTTTCCAAAATGGTATACCTTTTATACCTTTCCTTCATGTCTCTAACAGTTATGGACATTTTAGTACAAGCCGCCATTTTCGAAGAAGCAAACAGGTAGGTGTAGTGATGTGCTTCTGGCACCCCTAAGGTAGGTCGACTCATTCCAGTGGGGTGTCATTTTTCTCCTAAGAGCACTAGCTAATGAATACAGTTGGAAATGCCATGGTTTTCACAAATTTCAGTACATTTGAAGGGGCAGAAATGTAAGAAAATGCCTTTTTTTTTCATTAGCGCCACCTTCTGGAGGCATTTGTGCACTCCAGGCTTGGGGTAACAAGGCAAGTCACCCATCATTAGATGCGGCAGGGTGTCTTCTTTTCAAAATGGTATGGTTTGTGTACCCTTTCTTCACTTCTGTAGTTGTTATAACCATTTGTGTACAGACAAGTAATGTTTGAGAAAATGTTAGAAAAATTTGAGGTTGTAGTTGGTGTCGTTTTGCACTTCTAGCGCCCCCTGAGGTAGTTAAACTCATACCAATGGGGTGTCATTTTTCTCCTAAGAGCACTAGCTAATGAATACAGTTGGAAATGCCATGGTTTTCACAAATTTCAGTACATTTGAAGGGGCAGAAATGTAAGAAAATGCCTTTTTTTTCATTAGCGCCATCTTCTGGAGGCATTTGTGCACACCAGGCTTGGGGTAAGAAGGCAAGTTACCCCTCATTAGATGCGGCAGGTTGTCTACTTTTCAGAAATATATAGTTTTATATAGTTATTCCACTGTTTTAGGGTAGTTTTACCACAAAAACCCTAGAATGCGCATATTAGTTTATAAAGTTGAAAATGTCATTTTGCGCTGGTGGTGATTAGGGCTCTACGCTAGCCATGGATGTAGGTAAAACTATACAAATTTGGTATTTTTTTACTCGGGGGACTTGGGGCTTTTTCAAATAATTGAAACTTTTTCAATCAAGGTAAATGTTTTTGATACATATTATGTGATTTTAGGAAAATTAGTAAATTTTCACTTTTTTTTGTCATTATGACATCATAGCTTTTTGCACGATGTAAAATTCTCTTCATGTAAGGTACCACGAGAAAGCTCAATTCGTTCTGAAAAAAACAATATATAGTTTTCCATATTTAACTAAAAATCCCCAGAGGAAATCAAGCATAAACAGAAGGATAGCAAAAATGCTGAAAAAGTGTCTGGCCTGCAGGGTACAGGAAATGGCACAAGCCTCTGGCACTGAAGGGGTTAAAAGCCCCATTTAAATTAATACAAATCTGCAGAATTTTTTGAAATTTTTTCCCCTACGGTGCCCATGGTTTGCTCCAGAATTGCACTTTATTCGATCGCTAAATACAGTTCCAATGTTTATGTAATACCATTAGGCCATGAACATACCTGGAAACTTTCGGGATATGCCCCAGCTACTCTGGTTTTCAGATTAAATTACCGTGTGGGGAAAGAGGGTGATGCACTAAGGTGTGATAAAGAGGGGATAATGTGGAGATGACTTCTCCACTGATATCACTTCTCCAAGTCCCGTGGCATTCTATGGAGCCAATGCATTAAGATCTCTCCAACTTTGGAAATCTTAGAATAACATAGGAATTGGAGAAGTGATATCACTTCTCCCCTTTATCACCTGTTTATCACATCTTAGTGAATACCCCCTGGTGTCCACGAAATACAATACCACTAACCACGCCACCACCATCGCTCTGTACCGCAGACTGTCCTGAAGTGACGTCACACAGTTACATTTTAAAGCCTAATTTCTCTGTGAAAAGAACATTTAAGAAAAACAAAACAAAAAACGTATATAACATCTACTGGGAAGCCAGAATCGAATAAGGAGGACTTTAAAGGAAGTGAGAGTTCCCTTTACGGGTGTATACCATTAGGTCCAGGTGCTTTATTCACCATAACATTATCCAGTGTCTTTTGGACTTTGTTCTCACTAAGCCATGTACATGATAGAGGAAATTCTGTGGTTTTGTCTGTTTTCCCATAGCCTGCCATTGTTGATTACTTTGTATACATAAGAAAAGAATGTGTTTAAAGGGATAGTAATGTTTCATAATAAAAGCAGCTCTAATTAATCATCATAGTATTTGGACCTTGGAGAGTGTTATTTCAATTCTGTCAGAGTTGTAGATCAAGAGTAATTCAATGACAAAGTATCCCCTCCACCCCTTTTACTGATGTAGGACTGTTCAGCCAGATCAGAAGGGAGGTGCCCAGGTAGACTGCAGAGAGGGACAATCTTCAATTAAGATAAGGGAAATACCTGAAAAACTTGTCAAGGGGGAAGGGCCTTCATTGTTCTCATAGGAAGAAGATTGTCCCCTTCTGTTATCTGTCTGGTCTTACAACTAGATTCCACATCTGAGAAGAGATGGCTTACACTAGGTAAAAGGGGTGGGAGGGGAAACTTTGCTTGTGAATATAATAAGATAAGACTTATATCGTTCTTCATGTCTTTTTAATGCCTACAAAATAAAATAAAGATAAAACAAAGTATTACTATCCCTTTAAAGGGATGGTAATACTTAAATTTTACTATCCGCCATCTTGTAGCCCTTAAAAACCTGAATTAAATGAACCCAGTGGTAACCCTCAAACCTTTATGGTTTGAGAGATATCCGCTTTCAAAGTTCCCTCTCCCCTGACATCACCGCTCTAGCTGACAGCAGGGGAATCCGGTCCCGGGACCGGCGGAGGCTCTTCAGCAGAGCTGAGATCGCGTTATGGAAGAAGAAATCCTTCACTGAAATGGTCTTCTACGTGTGCTTTGTTTGCAAACACATGTAGAAGATCATTTCAGTAAAGGATTTCTTCTTCCATAACGAGATCTCAGCACTGCTGAAGAGCCTACGCCGGTCCCGGGACCGGATTCCCCTGCTGTCAGCTAGAACGCTGACGTCAGGGGAGAGGGAACTTTGAAAGCGGATATCTCTCAAACCATATAGGTTTGAGAGATGCCGCTGGTTTCTAGAGGGGTAGGCAACGCTAGCGCTCTGGCATTCAAAGGGTTAATCTTCATTGTATTTCTCTTCCACAACTATGAGAATTTTAAAAATAGAAAAAAAGGTATTTACAAGTGCTTTAGGCACTGAGCAACCATTGTAATCCTCTTTCAATGCAGCATGCCAGAGTTTGCAGGCTGAGATGCTGCACATGATCAAGAATACAGGACGCCCACATAATACCAGTCTCTGGATGTCTTATCCGTGGAGGCAGACATGACAGTTGCTGGCAATTTTTCAGACTGAACCAGACATAGTGCATGAGTTTACTTACCACTTTAAGACGTAGAGGAGTGTGCACCACATTGTGAAGTCACCTCTCTGATCCTTAAATGGTTAATACTTTGAGTGTCAGAGCAGTTTGATACCTCTCTGGCACTCAAAGGGTTAATATTGTCATCTGCAGAGTGCAGATTCTGAGGTCCTCTTGTCCTGCTAGCACCTGTCATGTCCACCCGAATGGACATGACATCCAGAACTGATTGAACATGTTACCTCTTGAATAAAAGGCTTAAAAACAAAAATCATAGGGTACAATAGGATTTTTTAAAAAATAATAAATGAGGTATTATAATTAGGAGATTTTCTCCTTTATAGGAACATGAAAACTTAAAACTTATCTGGGATTATACACTCTTAAGTACCTTGTACTTCATGCTAGCTTCTGTAAATATGTTCTGTTTGTTTTCTGAAGCTTAAAATCTAACCTTTCTTATGCTCATACCTGGGAAATTTTTGGTCTGAGCTCCCTGGAGGAGAGTCCTGTGTTGCCACTGAGGGAAGAGAAATGACGCAAGACTCAACATAAAAGGAGTGAGGCTTAATCTCTATTGGGGGTGGGACTTGTAAAACATAAAAAAATAGACTGACTAGACTGGGGAAGAAGGAAAAGAGGGCATTAGTGGGAGGAACAGGAACAGGGTGGGAAGGATCACAAGTGGGCAGAGTTTCATCAGAAACTCCCCATATCTGGAAAATGAGACTCTGCCCCGGAGACACAGTAATGCAGAGTCAAAACCGGAGTCTCAGGGGCAAAACCATAGAGTTCCCAGCAATGTTTATGGTCTCTGGGGGTTCCCACTCCTTTCTTTTTCAGGGCTCCCACTACAAAAGCAATCCTGATAGGTATATAAAAAGTGATAGCATTTTATTGTTAGTTAATGATCTGAGATGGGATATCAGTCTTTCTGAATTGAAGAGCAGTGGGTACAAATCTCAATCATTTGCAATATTAGCTGTGCACAAACAATCAGCCAAATTGTGTCTATAAAGCACTATAAATCATTAGAATGAGATTTTAGGGATCTAACATAAAATATAATTTACAGATACTAGCTGTAGAATGATATGTAGATATATAAGCCAATTTCAGTTTTTGGTGTTAGTATTCATTTAAATCCTTGGCCTAAAATAGGTGAATAGTGCCTGAATTAGCTATGTTCTCCATGCTTCTCCATCCCTAGTTGAGGGCTTTCATACTCTTGTACAATAAATTAGCTCTTTGAAATACTTATGGTGAATTAATTTATCCTTGTCTGTTATTTCATCAGAGCAATTTATTTAAACAATGCAATGCATTGTTAGCAGGCTGACTCCTATGGCACCATAAGCCTTGAAAAAACTGTCAGCAGGCTGCATTCTATGACAACACAAGCCTTGAAAAATTGTTAGAAGGCTGACCTATGCCAATAAGAGTTCTGAAAAATTGTTAGCAGGCTGGGGAGAAAGAAGGGGCCTAGTGACAGCAACAGAGTCTGATTTCTATCTTGGTGAATAGTTTCACATCAACAACCCAGCTATTTGCACGTGACACCTAACTACCTTCTTTTACAATTCTGTCACAGTATCTTTGAAAAACAACCATGGTTTGGGATATGCTGGCAACATACAACTCATTACTACAGTTCTTTACACCTGTTTTCAACAAAATAATAGGGCAGTATGTCAAACATCAACATTTTGTCAAACTAGTCTTTTCAAAGTATTAGTTCTTGCTTTTTTTTTTTTTTTTTTTGCTTCTTTCTCAAAACTGAGTGGGTTGATAGCACATAGAAAAATGGTGTAAATAAATTGTTTTAACCCCATGAATAGTAATGGTGTAGTTGATGGTGATGGCTGTGAGAACTCAATCATCCTCAACAGCAGTAAGAGACATGGGGGCATTGTTATGTCCCTCTCAGAGTTGTGCACGTTTAGGAGTGCTTGTACTATTGCTAGTTATGGCACCACTGACATGCTTCTGGTTTGTCTCACAATCAAATCAGTGGTTGTGCTTTGGGTGATATTTCAATGAGAATGTGTTGTTTTTCCATTTTTTTTACAGAGAGGACATATAGCTACATGTTTAGCTTTTGGATCATTACTGAAGAGTGTCATACTAGGGATTTCATAGACTTAGTGGTTCATGAGGAACTACTACTACTACTGCAGGAGCTAGATACTGTGATGATCAGTTTTACATAATTATGATAGTGTTGATTTTTACTGTATAGTACATGACAGAGTTTTAGTGTTTATAGTGCTGCTCTGTCTGTCTGAAAATAATGTATAATATGCCTCGGTCACTGTCACTATCAGTCTCTGCTCAGGTGTAGTAACAAGATCTCCTGACTGTCTCTGTGAAAAGTATTTTAAAACTTTCCCTGTTGCTGTCACTGTCTACAAATCATATCCACATGCCCTGCAACCATCCAGAGAATTGGCTAGCACCAAAACTGAAATCAAGTATCCAGATCCCCCTCTATGCCTGTCTGCCTCTACATGCTAGTAGTTCTGTAAATATTTTGGTGGCTTTCTCTGCCAATGAGTGCAGTTTTATTTTTTACAGTACAGTACACGATAGATCAGTTAGCTTCAGATTCAGAATTTTGCAATGAATTAAAAGGGCTGGTGAAGAATGGCCATACAACAGTATATGCTTGTCCTTCTTGTCCTTGCAGATGTTGGAGTGAGTGTATGTAAGAAACACAGTTGTACCTGTCTATATGTATTGAATGTATGATATTTATATGTCTGTCTGCATAGTATCTGCCATTGAGTCTCAGTAGCATCTCAGGCCCATCCATCTCAGGTATGAAGGATCATGTCACTTGCCTGTCTGACTATGTCATTAATCAGTCAAAAAGGTTTTGGGGCTTTTTTTGCTCTTTTTTTGTCAACACCCCTTTTTCCCTTAACACCCACACCCTGAAAGCAACTGGCTAAAACCAATACTCCTATCAAGCAACTCTAGCCCTCTCATTTTACCTGCCTGCCTATGGTATATCCCATACAAAATGCAGCTGCTTTATCTTGCTCTTCCAAGCACATACTGACAACATGCAGCAAACTTACACCCCATTTTATGCTTTAGCATGGCAGAAATACATGGAGAACTCCCCAAGTATATATATATATATATATATATATATATATATATATATATATATATATATATATATATATATATATGTGTGTGTGTGTGTGTGTGTGTGTGTGTGTGTGTGTGTGTGTGTGTGTGTGTGGTGGGGGGGGGTAATACAGTATTATCATTGATTTAAATACAGTGGAAAGTGGGAAAAAATAGAAAATGTAACTTTTTGCAGGAACTCCCACAGAAGACATGAATTGCTGTAATAAAAATGTTTTGAATTTTATCTATTTTGCTGTTCTTGCAAGTTTTCTGCTCAAAATAAAAGAGGTATAGAAATGCTACTATATATTATCCCAATTTTAGTCCTTCCATTGGTACCTTGGTGTCCTGCCTTTCTACACAAAAGAAATCAATGTGTTCTTCAACAGACTTGATCTCATTCATGTGTGATAAAGTAGTGGAGCTTGTTATAGAAAATATTGTCTGGGAGTGGAATACATTTACACATATGGGTTCTGCACCCTAAGAAACAATGTGTAACCAGCCAAACAAATTAAAATAACGGAGTACATTTATTGATGAAGAGAAAAAATATTTCAATATATTGGGATTATTTGCACCTTCAAGCTTCAAAGAGATATGCAAAATTCCTTTCAAAGGGTTGAACATACTAAGGAGGGAAAATAGGAAACAAGAAGAAGAAAGAAAAAGGCAAGTCAGAAAATAAAATAAAATAGAAGGATATTAAAAAAGAACAGATACATAACCTTGATGATATAGGGAACATAATTCACTTCCATCAATTACTATGTGAATAATAAGGTTAGAGGTACATTAAATAAAAGAAAGATCAGTTTTCCATGTACATTTTCTATTTATTAAGTCACTCGCCTAAAATGGTATTTGGATCAAAATTGGCTTGTAATAAAGGAGCACTCTTACAGCACATGCACACCTGATTAACCCTTTAATCACAGTCCATAACCATTGTGGTATTGTTTTATTTTTTTCAATACATTTACTATTTTATTTGAAATGACCTGGCTGTTTTGTATTGTTTCCAGGAGTGTGGAACCCTTATATATATTTATCCTATAACATAAAGTCCTAAAGTGCGTTGCTCACTGTGTGCGTAACCGCATATGTGCAGAAGGGACTCACAGAATGGGCTGTTCCGGAGCAGAGAGCTCCGGATGGCTCACAGTCTGTCTGTGCTACCGCTCCAGGGCAGCAGCGGAGGCGGCTTGGTGACAAACTGTCATTCAGTGCCTCCGCTGCTGCCCCAGAGCCGGGAGCACAGACAGACTGTGAGCCATCCGGAGCTCCCCGCTCCGGAACAGCCCATTCTGTGAGTCCCTTCTGCGCATATGCGGTTACGCACACAGTGAGCAACTAGTATATATATATATATATATATATATATATATATACATACACACACACACATACACAATTCTGTACTCAGGAGGAGATGCCATTTGGCATTGAAGAAGAACTATCACTCTATATAAAGTCCCCCCACAATAATTAGGCTTAAGGCGATTAGATTCTTAACAGTGCTATTATCGGGAAGAAGTACCATGTTCTGAAGTAATCCTTCTTCTTCTTCTGAGACCGGCGGCCAGGCTTGCACGCACACATCTTGTCTTAGAGACATCTGTGCGCATATGATCTGTCTGTCCCGGTCTCCTTTAGGAGGCAGTGCATGGCACCTTAAGGTACCAGAAAGGACTGATGGCGCAGGCGCACAGATGGCTCCAAAGCAAGAAGCCTGGTCGTCAGTCGCAGAAAAAGAAGGATTACTTCAGATTGCAGTACTTGTGCCCGATGTTAAGAAGCTAATTGCCATATGCCTAATTATTGTGGGAGGGACTTTATATAGAGTGATAGTTCTGCTTTAAACCAACTACATCACAGGTGACAAATGAAAAGCCCATTAATTTAAATGGTGGTTTTAAATACTTGAATGTTAGAAAGGTTTCCAACACAACAGAAAGTAATAACTCTGGCATTTAAGAGGTTAAAAGCCCCATTAAAAGTAATGGAAATGTTAGGAAATTGTAGTTGTCCCATAGGGTACAACTGGTTTGTCCCTGAATGACTCCACTTTTCTTTATTAAATTAGGGATCCATGTGTTCATGTATTTTGTGATACACTTTCAGAAACTAACCATTATCTGAATAAAACCCATATTTGTCAATTTCCATAAGAAAAGCAGAAGAGTGTTATTCCATTTAATTTAAAGTGGAAGCTACAAATCTCTTTAAAATTAATCTGTTTCGGTTTATATTCCCTTTAAATCTAAGGCACAAGTACCGTATTTCCACATGCATAATTTACTAGCCTTCAGTATGCATTACCCTACCCCAATGCACTAACTGTAATCAAATTAGACAGCTGTTAACAAAGGATAGCTGAGGTGTGATCGTCATAATGGAGTCAGGATGACCTCCTCTCTGTAAATTTGATGAAAGGTGTAAACCTTTGCCAATGGCATATCCAGTTAAAGGACTTGTAACATTTTGTTTTGACTTTACATAGCCAGCAAGTACATAATATGTACAATCAAATTGCCTATGCTATTTATTGTTTTAATCTTAATTTTTTTTTAACCCTTTCAGTGCCAGAGGGGTACACAAAGCATTGCACGGCAATGCATTGCGTACCTCTCTAGCACTCAAAGGGTTAATAGAAAAACCATTATGTCTTTGACAATTAGCTTCCCTGATTTGTTTGCAGAGAAATTTTCTGTCTGGGAACACGAACGCACATCTAGAAATACAATGTAAAAAAGAAATAATGTAAACAAGAAAGCATGCAAAGAATTCAGCACTGAAGGGAGAGCGTAACATTCTACCAGAAAACTCTATGGTAACAGAAATTCAGTGCGCTTACTGTTAGGGACATAAAAGCATAAATGGGTCAAACAAATAGGTGTGGATTAAAAAAAAAAAAAAAAAATTATATATATATATATATATATATATATATATATATATATATATATATATATGCGCAAAAAAAAGGCAGCCAGTACCCGTGGTACTTTTATGCAAAAACGTTTATTGAGGCAAAAATGGTCAAGAATAACTGGTCGACGTTTCAGTCTCAAGACCTTTATCCCTTGATAATTTCAGAGATTGTTGGTTGTGATTAGAAATATGCCGATTATCCTGACTGAAACTGTCGTATGTAACGACAAAAAAAGTCTTAACTTACGGCAAAAATGTCTTTAAAAATGTCTTTACTAACAACAAAAATGTCTTAACTAAAGACAAAAATTCTCACATTAAGAACTTCACATTCCCTCAATTTTTTCTTAACGTACAAATTTTTTGTTTTGCAAGACACTTTTTTGTCGTTAGTTGCGACAAATGTTCTTTTTCTCTATACGACACTGCAGAATAGTTTAGCCACGTCCTTGCCCCGCCCCTTTGCCCGTCAATTCTGGAGTTGTGTCGTACACAATGGACATTACTAGTTTTTTGTCGTATACTCTATAGAAAATATGTCTTTCATGCATTCAATGACTCATTTTTGTCTTTCATACGACATTTTTTTGTCATTATCCCTTTGAACATACAGCTCTCTTTCTCACATAAATGACACATTGTGCAGTTCAGAACATTCTCAAAATGATGTGTGTATACTTCCCAATATTAAAACTTCTCAAAGAGGCACATACATAATTAGTGTGCAGCACTCAGTGTTTTGCACAAGGACAGAAAAACAAATGAATAGCTTTTTAACCCTTCCAGTGCCAGGGAGATATCCAGTGCATTGCAATGCAATGAGTAGGAATCCTCTCTGGCACTCAAAGGCTTAAATCTGAAACACTACGGTTCATATGCATAAAAATAAAAGAGGAGCAATCGTGGCACCCCAGGGATGCCTGAAGAACTAGAAGGGGTTTCCTAAAGACAATGTTAGTAATGGTGGACATGGCTGGGGTGATAGGGTATGCTTTGTTCTGTGACTTTCAATGGATATGTAGAAGATAGAAATATTCCATACAATGCAACTGTGTTCTCTGTTGGATTTCTCCTGTGATATTTACTATAATAAAGAATTCAAAGAAAAAACATTACCAAGAAACTGATACTGATACATTTCAACATAATATTTTAATCATAAGTTATGGGTACCATTTTGAATTCAACAAAATGTATTATTGATACTCTCCTATCTAATTTAATATGAATACTCTTCTAACACTCTTATCCATGTTTAGCACTGATGGCTTTCACAGCACCAAAAAGCCTGAGAACCACTGTTATAGCTAAGGGTATTTTCTGTGTCAAGAAACATTTGTTGGTCTGGGATCAGGTTCTGTGTCGTGGGTTTTCAGAGGAGTGACCATGTGGGGGACTAAGGGCATATAACATGCCTTGCCTAGTGGTGCTTGAGATGAAAAGCTGGACCTGTAAAAACTTTCTCTTTTACATAGATCTGATCCATTTTTTAGAAACGCTTCAGATCAGCTACCTGTTTTCATAAAATATGAATTTGTGGTATTGTAGTGTTACAGCTCTGCATTAATAATGAATAAGACCATTGTTTTGTTAACTTTTATTACACGGTTGTACAGTTAAGAGATATTAACAGGAGAGCTACGCCCTGTTTAGGAGAGACAGGATTAATAGAAAAGGCGGAGATGTGTGCTTATATTTTAAACTAGAGCTAAATCCATTTTTAAGGGGTGATATTAAACTGTCCATAATGTGGAGTCCTTGTGTGTAGAAATTGAGACTGTGGCTTCAAAGGTTAAAAAAAAGGTGTTGGAGGGTATATGTTACAAACCACCAAATACTGATGATAATCTTGAGGCCCGAGTGTTACTGGAAGTGAGGAAAGCTGTGCATCTTGGGAACACTGTAATTATGGCAGATTTTAACCATCCAGATATCAACTGGAAACATGAAACCTGTCAGTGCTAAGAGAAGCAGGTTTGTGAGCATGCTTAGGGATAGCTATATGTCACAAAAGGTGGAAGTGCCAACAAGAAATAATATATTGGACCTATTGATAACAAATAACAGTGTCCAATATTATAGTAGGTAAACAGTTGGGAAACAGTGATCATAACATTGTTACATTTGAGATCAGTCTTGCAAAGCAAAACTGTATAGGTTCAACAAAAACTTAAAAATGTTAAAGGGATAGTAATACTTCGTTTTAACTTTATTTTATTTTGTAGGCATTAAAAAAACATGAAGAATGATATAAGTCTTATCTCTCAAACCTTTATGGTTTATGAGATATTCACAAGCAAAGTTTCCCCTCCGCCCCTTTTACCTAGTGTAAGCCATCTCTTCTCAGATGTGAATCTGGTTGTAAGACCAGACAGATAACAGAAGGGGACAATTTTCTTTGTATGAAAACAATGAAAGCCCTTCCCCCCTTGACAAGTTTTTCAGCTTTTTCCCTTATCTTAATTGAAGATTGTCCCTCTCTGCAGTCTACCTGGGCACCTCCCTTCTGATCTGGTTGAACAGGGGGGGGATACTTTGTTTGTGAATATCTCTTAAACCATAAAGGTTTCATGTTTTTTTAATGCCTACAAAATAAAATAAAGTTAAAACGTAGTATTACTATCCCTTTAAGCGCATCAGTGCAACAGAGACTGAAATAAATTGCATACGCCTCTGGCCCTCGAAGGGTTAAAAAGAAACAAAAAGGAAAATCCCTAGATATACTGTACAGTGCCAGGACAGCTCATATCGGTCATTTTAAGTTCATAAAACTATCAAAGGGCTGGGGCTACACAAGACAAGTCTGTGGTGCAAGCCAAGGTTTTACTAAATGCCTCTATATATTATTAGCATGGGTGTGTTTGTCCCTCAGCACAACCATAGCTCTCACTAATAATAATGTGGCTTAAATCTCAGCCACCATAAGAAGAAGGGGGCAGGCAATCACTATGCTGCTCTATGTGCATTGTCTGAGTCCCACGAGATATTCTCAGCCCTGTCACACCTCTTACCCACACTACTGCAGGAAAATATGATTCTATTATCTGCCCTCAATGAAACAGGGACCCTTTCTGCATAAAGAAAGCCAGGGGTGTGTGCCATGTAAAATAGTTGATGAGGCTGAAAAAACACGTGTCCATGCCAAAAACACCCCTGTTGATCCAGAGGAAGGAAAAAAAAGCCCTCTGGAACAATTTCTAATTTAGCCCCAAGTGGGTAAAAAAATTCCTTCCTGACTCCAAGTGTCAGTCAGACAGTTCCCTGGATCAACATCCTATCTGCTTTGAAGCAATCTGTCATAATTTTCAATATTGTTCTGTGCTAGATAGGTATCCATAGCTTTTTTGAAAGCAGTTGCATTATCTGCAAGTACAACATGCTGAGGCAAAGAATTCCATAGATTTACTGCCCTTACTGTAAAGAATCCCTGCCTTTGTTTTAGTTGAAAGAGCCTTTCCTCTAGTCTTAATGGATGACCTCTTGTTCTTAGCTCAGCTCAGGGCCGGTCCAAGGCATTGTGCTGCCTGGGTCCAAGGATGAAATGCTGTTCCCCCCCAAACCACTTCCCCCTGGACAGCCACATGTTATCCAACTCTATCCCTGTATGACGCTTAAACCCTTAATTACCAAATATGTGTGCAAAACCTCTGATATTATTACAAATACAGTGTAAAGGGTGCTTTGTCTATAGACCTCCACATATACAAGAGAAGGCAGCTATGAACCCACTGTGATCCTGGAGTGACTGATCACACAAAGAGAAAAAAAAAACAGAAAAAAGTATATGTGGGTAAGTGCTCTGATCTAAAAAAAAAAAAATATAATAAAATCTATATACAGAGTAAATGCTGGTGTAGAGATGCTGAGAGTACAAAACAATGTATTAAGCACAATAAAAAAAACAAAACAGGTATATCTGTATTGATCAGTATTAAAGAAGTACATGTTTTAATATTGATCAATACAGATATATCTCTTTTTTATTTTTGATTGTGCTTAATAAATTGTTTTGTACTCTCAGCATCTCTACACCAGCATCTTCTATCCATATAGATTTTAAAACCTCCGATACTCCTGTTTGAAGTTGCAGGGAGTTATAATGGAAGTGACACAGGGACAGAAGTGTATGTATTTACCTGCACCTCTGGCTTTATCCCACACTACTAGCTGCCACAGTTTGCTGGACGGTCTCTGCTTCAGGAGTTTAGCACACAAGATCCCTTTCAGCCCAGCACTCATGATGTACACCCTGCTTGCCATGTCTTTAACAAGACGCGGTGTCTGTGGTGATCAGCTGGCCTCTGCATGTGACATCCGCGGGACAAACACAGCTAACCCTGGGATACAGCAAGCAGGATCATCTAGGAGCGAGGTGCTGCCACAACATATTGCAAAAACAAAATCACCTCTCAGTCCCACCGTTGAGCTAATCCCCATGGTGAATCGAGTCATGCAATGCATGTGTACCTGGATTCTGCCAGTCTCTGATGGCTCTAGTAAGTTTCCGCTCTGACTCACATAACTTCTCTGGTCTCTGCACAGTGCAGCATGCTTGCTCACTACTGCTACCAATGAGGCCAAGGGTGGATTACAGGGTACTCTGTGTGCATTTGATGGTGCAGCGCACATGCGGCCAATCAACTAATTTCCTGCATTTTGCCACCTAGTGAGCCAAGTGGCTGAGGGCTCTATGGGGGAACTTGAATCGCTGAGAGTTGAGACATAAAAACAAGTGGCGAAGAAGCCTGGGACGCTATGGGGGAAGCAAATTGCAGCCCCTGTCAAACTGCCGCCTGGGTCCCATGGACCTATCGGGACCCATGTAAGGGCCAGCTCTAGACGTCTCTTCTCTAATGTAAACAAAACCAGTTTGGCTAGTCTCTCTTTATAACTCAGTTCCTCCAATCCCGTTATCAGGTTTGTTGCATGTCTCTGCACCTTTTCTGGTTCATCAATGTATTTTTTAAGAACTGGTGCCCATATTCTAGATGAAGCCTAACCAAGGATTTATACAGAGGTAGGATAAAATTAGCATACCTTGAATCTACACCTCTTTTTATGCAGGCTTGTACCCTATTTGCTCTTGCAGCAGCTGAGTGACTCTACACCCTGCTGTGAAGTCTATCATCTATCAATACTCCTAAATCTTTCTCTAATGAGGATCCCCAGTTGTTTCCCATTTAGAGTATATGTAGCACGTATGTTTCTACAGCCCAAATGCATAACCTTACATGTATCTACATTAAATACCATCTGCCACTTTTCTGCCCATACACTCAGTTTATCTAAAACCTTCTGCAGAAAAAAAACATCGCGCTCTGTATGTATTTCCTTACTCAGCATAGTGTCATCAGCAAAGATTGAAACGCTACTTTCAATTCCCACTTCTAGATCATTAATAAACAAATTAAAAGCACTGGGCCCAGGACTGAACCCTGCGGAACCCCACATAACTTTAGACCAATTTGAAAAGGTTCCATTTACAACAACTCTCTGCCATCTATCATTTAACCAGTTCTCAATACATGTACAGATAACACCGTCCAAACAGAAGCCTTTTAACTTATGCAATAACCTGTTGTGAGGCACTATATCAAAGGCTTTTGCAAAATCCAAGTATACTACATCTACAGCAATTCCCCTGTCCAAATGACTACTCACTCTTTCATAAAATGCAAGTAAATTAGTCTGACATGATCTATTCTTCATGAAACCATGCTGATTCCTACTAATAATATGGTTTGTCTTCACATAGTTCTGAATAGTATCAGTAACTCTTCTAGTATCTTTCCCACTATGGAAGTCAAGCTCACGGGTCTTTAATTTCCTGGTTTGGATCTTCCTCCCTTTTTAAACAATGGAACTACCTCAGCTTTCCTCCAAAAGCCCAAGGCCCCAGGGTGTACGCTGGGTACGCCCAGGTATTAAAACACCCCTGAGGAGCAGTAATATATATGATGAAAGCATCTTTGCCTCAGTCGAGCCAATCGCCAGGTAGAAGAATTAAACTACTCACAAGACTATAAATACACAGCTTCTGAAATCCATCATCAGACCTTCTCCTGATATCAGAGGAGTTTTAAGAACCTTTTAGGTCTTTGTCAAAATTATTAATGGATGCCCCAAATTTTAGGAATATGGTTGCCATTACTGTTAGTGAGACAAACACTGGTATGTTGTACATCCAGGACAGTCTCTAACCGTTCTGATAATAGTATTAAATTGGGTCTTTGCGGAAAATCTAGAACCTTCGGAAAATTAAAGTAAGGCCCCCACAAACTGGAAAGGTTCCCAATGCATTGCAAAGAAATGCGTTGAGGTCTTCCTAGCATCTGAGAGGTTAAAAGAAAAGTAACAACTTCTATTAATAATCCCCCATTTACCTTACTATGCCACAAACTCCTAATGAATTTTGCCTTTGTTCCAGAGATAACATATCCGATCAGTCCTGGATATGATGTGCATGAAGATGAACATCACAACTGATGGCAGTTTTTGTTTCAAACTGAACTAAGCAGAATGCATGAGCTTAACCATTTAACCCTTTGAGTGCCAGAAGGGTACGCAAAGCATTATAGAGCAATGACTTGGACTTATACTGCTAATTAAACGGTTACAATTACCACGGGCAATCATAGCAGAGTTCAACGTTCTGTGGTCCCCCATGAACATGACACTTAGGACCGATGTTATCTCTTGGAGAAAAAAAAAAAAAAAAAAAAAAGAACAAGGTCATAATGAATAAGGGCCATTAGGATTTTTGCTCACTATAAGATAAGTGGGGTGGGTATTGGAAATGTTATCCTTTAAGGGTTTAATCGTTAGGGTTCTGTAGAGATTTTGTGTGAAACCACATGGTTCCACCATTTCCATATCACTTTATCACTGCTTAGTCAGTCTTCCCCAATGTGTTGGATATCTCTCTGGCACTCAAAGGGTTATGAGATATTGATACTTTTATTTCCTTCTGGTGCATTCTGAGTGCTGCACCATATGCTAATTACCATCTAATTGCAGACTTATGCTAATATCAATTCAAGGTGACAGGTACATTTAAAGGCTGGCATTTATTTACAAAAACTGTGGTTCACACACAAAGATCCTTGAAACTTGACTATCATGAGAATACTTCATAGACTTCATATTACGATGAGAAGGAAAAAAAGAGGCTAATGTATGCTTAAGGTTCTTATCATCTAAGCTTTTTTATTTTTAGTCATGGACCAGTAATACCCTCTTGATAACCAAACGGAAGAGCTCTCTAAATCATCCAAGAGATTATTTCAATGCGCAGAACCAGTCAGTACATTTTTATGGTAATGTGGTTCTTTTTGCACAATTCTGCATTTATAAATGTGCATCAGCATGCGATGTTATACGGAATAAACAGCATAAAAATGTGTTTATTCAATACAGAAAGTACTTAAGACAAACAAAAGAAGACACAAACGTAGTCTAGCCTATACTTTGGATAACATTTAATTTGTGCATTTTACAATGCTCCCAATGTATTGAAGATGTCTTTAGTATCCAAGGGGTTACTCCTTGATATTCTACTTGTAGTTCAAGCTGGCTTCTCAGATATTTAAACGTGTTCCATCCCTAAAGAAGTTTGCAGTTTATCCAATGAAATGCAGCAGTTTGTACCAATCTACCAAACAAGGGTGACCTTGCACAGTATTTTAAGTGTGTCCCGAGCAGTCCCCTTTATGGACAAAACTAAGTCCTACCACAAGGCCTCGAACAAAAACAAAGTCCTACAACGAGGCATCTGGAAAACACAGTTCTAAGTGTTAACCCTTTGAGTGCTAGAGGGGTACGTAATGCATCTGCTGTGATCCTTAGAGATGCCTGGGTTAGACTATGAGATATTGGCAACAGAGGGACAATTCCCTAACATCAAACAGGAGCTGTGGTTCCATGTTTTTGTAACATATGGCCCAGCACAGGCATCACCTAATGTCAGAGCAGTCTACTGGCAATACAACTGCAGGCCAAATGCAGTCTACCTGACCAATGGGTGTGGCCCACATGAGAATTTTAGCAATTTTTTTTATCTCTTGCTTTCTTAACTACTGTCATACTTCCTGGTGGTCACTTCTTGCTTCTCTACTTCCCTTTCTTGCATCCCCCATGCCTTCTGATGTACCTGTACCAAATTCTTCCCCCTCTATTGACCTCCAGTGTCCCTCTATTGTTGCCCTGTACTCCTCTGTTAACCTTTTTTATTCCCTGTGTCCCTCTGTTGCAGGTTGCACACAGATATCCAGTCACGGCACATGACCCTGCCCACACAATCATTCTTGATCCGAGGAGATATACTTTGCTACCCTTGCCCTGCCTGGATGGCAGGAAGGATATGTAGTCAACCTTGTTCTCACATTCATATTCCTTTATTATAAACTAGTTGAACAGCCCGTTACACGGGCCACAGTGCCTCTGGCAGCCGGTCTCGGGGCAGTCACGTGCAGTAGAGACTGCCCGCGCCGCGGCTGATACAGAGCTGGGCACTCCGAAGGCAGTACTGCGCATGACTGCCGCACGCGCAGCAGTGTCTACTGCGCATGTCTGGCGTTACACACAACTTAGCGAATTATTATATAGGATTGGTAAGAAGAATACACATTAAAATATTAAAACATTGTATGGTTTTTCCTCCTGACTAAAACAAAGGTATAGCTGTGACTATTCAAAAATGATTACATCACAGACTTGGCTTTTTAATTAAATGGCTAATAAGAGTACCCCATGGTGTCCACACAACAAATTTGCTATATACAACATATCTATTTTATGGAAGAGTTGAATATTTGGCTATATCTCTCCAAAGAATGCAATAATAACAGTTCTGCATTGGTGAAACAGTTTAATCTGCTGTAACTTTTAAATGGAGCATCTTAAAGCATTGGTTTACTCAGTAAAAAAAACCATACAATATAGTTTCCTTATAGTAAAATATTGCAGTGCCGCTTATACAGTTTTGAAAATGACCACAAAATTAAAGTGGAACTACTACTAGGAAGGAGGGGTTTTGAGTGGAGCATTAAAAAAACATATCCAGTTTAACATATAAATTGAATACAATAAACTTGCATGGGGGTGAAAGTTCCACTTTAAGGGGTTTTCACATGGATGGGATGAATTTTGAAGCATGGCATGTTCTAACACTTCTTAAGTAACTAAAAATGTTGGTGCATTTTTAGTGCTGCAGTGTAGCAAGGTTTTCCCAGGATCTTATTCCCAAAAATGCAGGGAAAAAAAAGATATGTGCAACAGTTGTGCATACTGAATGTGATTACATGGAAAACCCTCCTACAAGCTGTATTTCCTCTCTCATAGGGAAGCTGTCACATCCTGAACCTCTCTGAAAAAGTGCAGAACATGTTGCCCATATGAGATGCCCCATAGAATACAATGGAGTGAATATATGAATCTATCAGTGCAACTCCACTGGCATTACAATCCAGCTTCTAAGTCCCCTGTGCACTGCCAGTGTATGATCAATTTAGTGCATACTGATGAACACATTGTGCCTTCATAAAGATTTTAATGCAAGCAAGCCTCATATGCCTGCCCCACAGCATCTGTAGGAAATGGATTAAAAGTTTTAACATTTTCTCTAGTGTAATAAATTTAAGCAAGGAGAAGAGGAAAGGTATACTGCAAAACACTAATAGAATGCCACATCGCCTTGCCCTTAGTGCAAGAGAAGTGTTGGGGAGAATTTTTCATGTAAGTAGCATAGTAAATTGGCATTAGGCAAACAGTTATATTTAAAATAGGTTCTAGCACCTGATTTTAGCTTGGAATTGTGTTTGTACATTCATTCCCAATGATTCAAAACTCATGAGCTCTTTTCATGCTTTCCTATCACAGCAACAACTGCACATCCCTGAATCGCTTGTTATTTTGAAAAATAGTTTCCTATTTCCTTGAATAACAATTTAAGATAGTACAATATGCACACAACTATTTCCTGTGCACACTCTCCAGTCCAGCCATGTTTCCTTATTATTCCGCTATAATACCTTGTCAGCTAAAAAGAATTAAAGCAGGAATCGTTTTTTTTTGTTTTGTTTTTGTGCACAATCTGAACCTTGTAATATTCAGTTCATGGAAACATTTGGGTCCCAAGATATCTAAAATGTTATTTTGTCAACTTCTTTACTTGGAAACTAATATAGTAAACAGATTAGCACTTTGTATTTTGAAGTCAATGAAAATCCTTACTCATCTCTGGTGAACATTATTAAAAGTGACAGTAAGTTTACTTTTTACTTCATGCATGTGTATAATATAAAGTGAAATTGCCTATAATTTTTTCCCGTCTTCATCTATTTCTTCACACATCTCAGATAATAAGTTCTGTTTCTAGAAAGCTTTCACTCAAGGGCCTAGATGCACTAAAGGTCAAAGAGGGCTACGAATGTCGATGTTCTGTCAGAGCAGTGTCGTTGGCACAGCCACAGTATTCACCAAACTGTCTACAACATTACATCACCAGCACTCCGAGAAAAAGATGCACACATCTACATCACTCCGACAGGTTTATGAATTTTCAGTCATCACATCGACAATGGCCTATTTCCATATGGTAATGAAGCATAATGAATCATTTCCATATGGAAATGCTGAATAATGAGACACATTCATATGCAAGGGGGTGTGTTGATATTATAATGTGATACCTCGACTCAATCAGTAAACTCCAATAGCAGCCTCTGCTGTCGGAGTTCACAGTCTCCACTTCACCTGACCCGGCATGTGACCTGGAGCACTCTCTTGCAAATGCGCGTCCAGGTCATTGTATAGACAGAGTATGTGCGCGGTCATGCACTCAGTCCTTTATAAAAAGTGCCAGTCCACTTGCCGAACTAAAAATAGCCACTGATTGTTCGTTGTGATCATTAGCCAGTTATTCCTTCCTTGCACAATTAAAAATAAAATTGGCAGGTATGTCAATAAATGATTATAGACATCGCCAAAATGTAAGCCTCTTAGTGCCAGAGATGTACTCTGCAAATGGGAACACATTTGGATACTCAAAAGGTTAAACATCTAAACTCTAAAACAGTGTATAAAATAAATAGATAGATGTATCAGCATGCTGCATGAAGGACTCTAAGAGTAAAGAGGAACAAGTCTGGAGCAAACCAAATGAACTACGTGGGCCAAATAAAATGTGCCTTTGATTTAGATGGAGCTTTTAACCCCTTGAATGCTAGAGAAGTATCCAACACATTGCAAAAGCAATGCGCTGGAGCCTTCTCTAGCATTCACAAGGCTAAAAGCCCCATTTAACCCTTCGAGTGCCAGAGGGTTATCTAATGCATTTCTATCTGGCACTCAAAGGGTTAAGTCAAAAGTAGATTTGATCTTTTTTATTTCTTCCCTATGTTACAGTTGGTTTGTTCCAGAATAGCTACTCCATTCTTCTGTGCAAGGTCCAATGCGTTAAACAGATTAACCCTTTGAGTGTCAGAGGGGTACGCAACGCATTGCTCTGCAATGTGTTGCGTACTCCTCTGGCACTCAAAGGGTTAAGGGATATTTATTCCTAGAGCTTCGTTCCCCTTTAACTTGGGAGAAAACACAAATCATCAGAAACAGCAACACAGCACTCTCCTTAATTAGCACTGCTGGATCATATAGTACTTGGGCCAGAGTCAATCATTCCTACTTCTTTTGGCTTAATTAGCAGTTTTACTCAGCGCAATTGTTATAATCTCAGTGCAGCTGCATTTATTACAAGGATAAAAACAACCTAATTAATAAAACTCCAATCATTTTAGTCTCTCCAGAAAATGGTACCACCTCTTGCAAACAGTATGCTCAACAGTAGCTTTTACCCATCCTATATAATAAAAGGCTAGGATGTTTGTCCGATGCAGTCATGCACAGCAGAGACTGCCCGAAAGATGCAGTCATGCACAGCAGAGACTGCCTGAACGCGCTGGTCTCCAGTCCCAATGTGAGGTAAGAAACAAGATGGCTACATGGCTGATCAGGAGCGGGAAGCTCCGAACGGCCCACCGCCTGTCTCCGCTCCCAGATCTGGGGCAACAGCCCAAGCCGCTGGGTGGCACTTTGGCCCGTGTACACGGGCTTTTATACTAGTAGCATATAATACATTTGCTAAATGTTATGTTACAGATATGTTGACAGAATAAATACAGTGGAAGTTGTAATTTTCATGTAAAGTAAAGTATCACAAAACATGATTGCATAATATTGTCATATGTAAAATAATTCATTATTTGAATGCCAAAACATAATTTCTCACATTATTGCTGAGCTCTTTGAGGGTTTCATTCTCTTTAGAATCAAAGAAATGTTGTAGCATTGTTCAACAACAGCCGCAGTGACAAAAGCACAGGTGACAGCTAACTGCAGTAACAAAAATGTATCTACACAATACAAAGCAAAATTCCTCAATTATGAGTCAGGATAACAGTTTAATCAACAGATGGCTGTCCAACTCATTGATTTAATACTAAACATATTCAAAGCCAATGTTAAAAACAAATGAATTTACCAATGAAATTAAACACATGTACAATTATAATTATTTAAATTAGGTTGAAAAAAAAATACATTCATCAAGTACAATCTTTGCCAGAGTATATTCCAGAGACCTACACAATCCTTCCCATTTCAACAGTGGTGTTTTGTATAATTACTAGAACTTCATACATAATCTACAGACACATACTATAACGTTGTATATCCCCTTCTGCTATGACAGGGCTGTGCTCAAGGGCCACCAACAGTCCAGATGTAAGGATTTCCCTGACTAAGCACAGGTGAGTTAATCAGTGACTGACTCACCTGTGCTTAATCAGGGAAATCTTTAATTTCTGGCCTGGTGGCGGCCCTTGAGGACAGAACCTGGACAGCTATATGATAGAAAATGTATCAACTGCTCTTTTAAATCTGCTATAGCCACAACCCAAGATACAGAATTCCATAAATTAACAGACTTTAGTAGTATAAAGAACGCCCTCCTGAAGTAGAAACCTTGTTTCCTCTAATCTTAAGGGCAGCCCCTGGTTATTTGATCAGTCCTTGGAATGAAAATTTCCCTTTTGAGATCTTGTACTGACCTTGAATATACTTGTCTATATATATAAAAGAAGACTTCTGTGTGCCTGGCAAACACACCCAGGGGCAGCAGTAAGGAGGAGTTACTGCTCCCACTGGGTGATTTAATGGAGGTGTGATTTACACAGGTGTTGTAGTGGCCTAAGGCCACTGCTGCGCCTGTGAAAATCATGCAGATAGTTGGCCCACCCACCGCTATACAACTCAAGAAAAAAACAAAATGGCTGCCACTCGCTCCTACTCCACAGACACACACAAGCCCCACACATCACACACACAAGCCCCACACACACCTTTCGTCTCACTTTATCTACCATGCTCAAAGATCTGCTATCTCTGCTGCAGCAGTAGTCCTGCCTGGCACCTTTCTCATAGAAGAACGTCTATATCTGTTCCGGACTCTTGCCTCTCCCCTTCTCTACATGATGTACCTCTATCTGCGGGGGGAAAAAGAGGCGGGGAGAAAAAGAGGCCGGCGCACGTATGGTTATGAGGCCTGGCTTTGCAAGATAAACAACTTTCCTCAGGGTTTCCTTCTGCCTTATATGTAGCACAAGCACTGCTCGCAGCCCACTGGCTCCATTACGCAGCAGGATCTCTCTGCTAAGTCTCCACACTGTTGTTGCAGAAGCCACAGATGGAGCGGCAATCAGGTCACAGGCACACAAAGGGTTACAACTAAGGTATGCGGGCGACGGGCGGCCAATAAATTTGATGCGGGCGATGTTTTAATAAAAAATATATATATCTTTATACAGTGCTTCCAGTTTAAAAAACACACAAATTTATTTAGTCCATGAAATAGTCCATCAAACTAACACTTTTCCAATCTATGCTCTGATCCAATCGACAAGCGTGCCAACTTGTAAATAGCTCTAAGGCTAATAATCACATCTGAAAAGAATGGAGAGCAAAAAAGAAGGAAAAGAAAAATCGATCTAAGTGTAGCATTTGACAATTTATTGCACAATATCCACAAAGCAGCAAAATCCCCTTCAGGGGATCTACTCACAAGAAGATATATAATTCCAGGCTCATCAGAGAGATCTCCAAAGCTTGTCCCAGGGTAATCACGGAAAAATCCCTTGTGCTCCTTTCCTCGGGCGTCTTTCACCTTCACTCTCCACAACCGTCTCACTGCGGTGACGTCACGCCAACAGCAAGCGGTATCCCACGTGATCGGATCTCAGCCCGATTCGATTCAAAGGTGCTCCGATCTCATCTACCTGGTGTATCTCTGCAGTCAATCCTCTCTGTCCTCTCCTCAACGCACGTTTCGTGTCTATCCACACTTTCTCAAGAACTCTGGCCTACCAGGCCTACCAGGTGATCACAGAGCACCTTATAAGCATGCTGTGATCAAGAAATTTCATGACGTTCCAGGATGTTCACTGGTTCTTAATGGCTGGACCGTCATGACATGTTACCCATTTTAACTGACCCTGAGCACTCAGGTGACCCAGGACCGCTCCCCAGCCTGAGAGGCTGGCATCCATCGTCACTGTGATTCAGAAGGATACCAGGAAGGACTTGCCCTTCAGCAGATTGGAGAGGTCGAGCCACCATGACAAACTCAGTTCCACATGAAAAGGAAGGGATACTGATGTCTTCAGAAGGTCTGGCTGACCCTTACACACTTGGATCACAAACCTCTGGAGTTCCCTGGTGTGAGCCATGGCTAATGGGACCGCTTCTCTGGTGGAGATGAATTTCCCTACTAGACAGGACAGCTTCTTGGTTGGAACTGGATCGTGAGCCAGAACAGCAGAAACCCTGTGGGCGATCTGGTGAGCTACCTAGTCTGTGAGAAACACCATGCTCTGCTGAGTGTTGAAGAGAAGGCCTAGGAAGACCATACGCTGGGATGGGACAAGATCTGACATGTCCATGTTGATGATCCACCCATAATGGGTGAGAGCATGAATGCAGTCCTGAACCTGCTGATGAAAAAGTTCCGCAGAAGGGACTTTCAGAAGCAGTTCATCCATGTATGGAGTAACTCTGATGCCATCCCGGTGGAGTAATGACACTAAAGCTCCCAGGACACGGTTGAAGACTTGAGGAGCTGTAGTAAGACCAAAGTGAAGAGCTGAAAACTGAAAATGCCCTTGGTCGCAGATAAATCTGAGATAGTACCGGCTCTCTGGATGAATGGCAATGTGTAAATATGTGTCCTGAAGATCCAGAGAGGCAAGGAATTCCCCCGGGGACATAGCAACAATCACCGTCCTTAGGGACTCCTGGTGATATTCTGATCACAAAGGAATTGAGATCCTTCAAATCCAAAATGGGATGACAACCACCGTCCTTCTTGGAGACCACAAAGAGGTTTGAGTAAAAACCCATACCTCTGTCTTGAACTGGAACAGGTTCTAGAACATCCTTGTCCAGAAGGGCCTGGATAGCGCCACTGAACAGATGGCGTTTCTCTGCGCCCTGGGGTGTATGAGAAGGAAAAAAGTGAAAAGGAGGAAGACAGACAAAAGGGATCCTGTACCCTTCCGCCACCACATGTAAAACCCACGGGTCCGCCACTGAATCCTCCCAGACGCTGTGGTAGTGACGCAGATGGCTACCCACAGCGGAGTAGGGACCTGGGTTCGGCAAGTCATGCCGAAGAAGGCTTGGAAGCTGTAGGCTTGGAGGAGACCTTGGGCTTCCATTGCTGTTTGGGTTTGGAGGAGGCACACGGAGCTGAGGGAACCGCCTGGTTCGCCGGACGTGTCTCAGTCTGGAAGGAACTAAAAAAATGATTACACTTGAGAGGCGTTTTCTTCCTGGGGACCAAGGGCAGAAGGGTACTTTTACCCCCTGTGGCCTCACTAATCAGATGCTTGAGATCTGGCCCAAACAATGAAGTGCCTTGAAAAGGCAAGAAGAGCAAGGCTTTCTTGGAAGCAGTGTCAGCAGACCAGATCTTGAGCCACAGAGCCCTTCTGGCAACCACAGACATGGTGGAAACCCTAGCCACCAAACGGATGGCATCAAATAAGGCAGCAGAAACATAGTGCTTGGCCTCAGAAATGTTGGCAAGAAGCCGCAACATATCCAAAGTAAGAGCACCCTGATGGACAGCAAGGGGGAGTTGTTCAGTCCAGACCGCAATGGCCCAGTTCACCCATGCTGCAGTGAATGCTGGACGCATGGCAGAACCAGCAGTGGCAAAAATGGACTTGAGGGAAACCTCAAGATTTGTGTCAGTCCAGTCTTTCAGAGCTGATGCATCAGAAACTGGCAAGGCAGTAGACTGGAAATAGGAGCATCCACTTTGGGGGAATGAACCCACTGAGTAAGCGCCGCCTCAGAGAAGGGGTAAAGCTTGGCAAATTTCTTGGAAACAGATGATTTCCTGTCTGTGGATTTCCACTCATCAGACACAAGGCAGTCAAGAGTGGGGTTAAGTGGAAAACAAGTAAGGGGCTTTTTAGGCTCCTGAAACACATCAGAGGGATCTGAATAAACCTCCTGAACTAAGGGAGTGTTTAGGGTAGTCAAGACAGCCCTGATCAGGCCCTCAGCCAAGGGCTCAGGATCAGTCTCACAGGGGTCACCAAAAAACTGAGAGGAGCCCACAGAAGAACATTCCTCAACATCTGAATCCACCAACAGTTCCTCCTCAGAGGAATCTGATACGTCAGGCACTCCCTGTGGTTTTGGCAGGGAAGATTTGACTGAAGAAGGGGTCTGCCAGGAATGGAAGACCCCCTGTAACTGGGATGGAAAGAGTTGCAATGTAGACCTAAGGTCCCTAGTAGCAGCCTTGAACTCTTGCACCCAAACTGGCTCTAATGCATGGCTGGAGGTCCCTGGGAGAGACTCAGGGACATCAGAACATGATGGGCATAAATGACCTGAGAATTCTCTAGGTAACCCTGAATGACATGAGGAGCAATGCACAATAGGGGACACAGAGACCCCAGCGTCCTTAGTCTTAGGCCTGGCCCCAAGCTCCAATGGATTAGACATTCTCACAGTGTCAAAACGTTTAGAGTATAAGGACTCACCCAAATACAGTGTGTTAGATTAAAATTTCACCCCAGAAATCGCTAAAATACACTTATCTGGCAGGTGAAGGGTTAATCTGCAGAGGAGAGAAGAAGAGTCCAAGCCCTGCGTAGGATACTCATTCTGGAAACGGCACAAAATGGCTTCCGCGGCGGAAGCCAATCAGAAATGAGCATGCAAAGCAAGCGCTCATGGGAAATGTAGTTTTCCCAGACAAAGTACTCCAACAGTGCCAGAAACCCCCTGAGCCCACCAACACACTTAAACTGATAGAGCCAGGGCAGACAATTAAAATGAGCCATCTCTGAAGTCGCTACATTGAGCGGTTGCAGAGATATGTCCCAAACTGTACAGTCCCATAGAAGTGAATGGAGCAATGGCATCTATGCGGTAAAGCATGCCTTTACTCAAATTTTGGCAAAGTTGAAACAGTAAAATAAAAGTACATGAAACATCACTAGAACATGTTAGAAGACCCAAAAAACACTGAACCCAGTAGGGAAACTGCCAAAAAAAAAAAAAAAAAAAGATGCAAAACCAGCAGCTAAAGGGTTACCATATAAAACTGCTCCAAAACACCCAACAGACATACAGATAAACCCAATGAGTGCAGGCGTGTGCAATAGGAACTCCAAAGGAAAAAAACTCTGTGTGGAGGGGCACTATGGGACATGTGGACCTGCAGCACCCAAAGGGTTGCTCATCTTTCCTGCAGGTCTTCTGTCTTCAGACTACCATGTATTAAGAAGAAGCCTTGGTGGGCAACTCCTGAGGAAGGAACTTGTGCCCAAGATTCCCCCCCCCAGGGCTTAAGGTCCACAAAAAGCACTTGGTTACTGAGCTAGCCACATTAAAGGGATAGTAATACTTCATTTTATCTTTATTTTGTAGGCATTAAAAAAAACATGAAGAACGATATAAGTCTTATCTCTCAAACCTTGGTTTAAGAGATATTCACAAGCAAAGTATCCAGCCCCCCCGTTCAGCCAGATCAGAAGGGAGGTGCCCAGGTAGACTGCAGAGAGGGACAATCTTCAATTAAGATAAGGGAAAAAGCTGAAAAACTTGTCAAGGGGAGAAGGGCTTTCATTGTTTTCATACGAAGAAGATTGTCCCCTGCTGTTATCTGTCTGGTCTTACAACCGGATTCACATCTGAGAAGAGATGACTTACACTAGGAAAAAGGGGCGGGAGGGGGAAACTTTGCTTGTGAATATCTCTTAAACCATAAAGGTTTGAGAGATAAGACTTATATCATTCTTCATGTTTTTTTAATGCCTACAAAATAAAATAAAGTTAAAACGAAGTATTACTATCCCTTTAAGGGTATTGTCAGTTATGGTAATCCGCCTAATGGTGGTATTCCATTTCTAACAGAAAAATAAAAAAATTTCTAAAACTATAGCAGAACTGTTCTCTTGCCTGTGTCTTCACCAAGGAACAAATCTTACTGGAGCTTGTTGACTAGCTGCAGCAAAGGAGGGAAGGTAGGTTCCACTTCCTGTATACAATTCTAGAATTGTTCCTGCCTAATTAAAGGGGCAGATCGCCTACAAAAAGTTACCAGTAACCTGTACTGGAAGACAGAGAAAGTAAGATACACCTTGGAGAATATTGTGGGCAATCTACTTTAAAAGATGTACACATTCTTTTACATGTTCTTAACACTGAAGCATTGAAACCTGGTAAAATGATACACATCACTAGGCAGTCAACCTAGAGGGTTATTTACATTTTAGAAGGGATAGGGTGTGGGTGTATGAGTATATGTAAAACATGCTTTATAGGGCAAGATATTAATGAAGGGTCAATACACTGCAGACATACATAATAAAGATATTTTAATGGGAATTTGCTACAAGCCACCTACCATTGGGGAGTTTTTAGAAGTCCAATTAATGCAAGTGGAAAAGGCTTCTTAATCGGTAAATGAAACTGTCTGGAGAAATATGACTTCCAGCACAGCAAAGGGAAATCATTTTCTAAGTATGGATAATGACAATTTCATGTCCCAACTACTAGAGAAGCGATCTTGAAAAAAAGGCCTTGCTGAACCTAGTGGTCACAAGTATTTCTGAAATGGTAAAAAATATACAGGTAAGGGAACATGAAGGCAGCAGTGACCACAACATGGTATTCTTTGAAATTTGTTATGAGAAGCCCATTAACAATGGTTTAACCAAAACATTCAGCTTTAAAATGGCTAAAAGAAGTAATAAAGGAGATCCAATTGGATAGAATGTTTAAAGATAAAAATACACATGAAAGATGGAATTTCTTTAGATACATATATATGTTAATATATATAACTGGGGGAATATATACAAGAGGGGCAAATTAAGACCAGTGTGGCTTAATAAACAGGTTTACAGGGAAACAATAAATAAGAAACAGGCTTTTAACACCTTAACGACGCAGGACTACGTGTACGCCATGGGTGGATGTCCTTAAAGGACCCATGACGTACATATACATCATCAATTTCAGGGCTCCCTGCGTGGCTCTACACCATTCGGGGAGCCCTGAACCGGAATTAAAAAAAAAATGTTCCATGGTCCTTAGGTGCCGGCCTCATGCGTGTGTGCGTGCTGGTCATTAAGGGGTTAAACTGTTTAGGTCACAAGGGTCATAAACATCATTTAAAAAATATAGAATGTAATAAAATCAGCAAATGATCGATTAGGCTAGCTAAAACTGAAAATTAGAAAAGTATTGCAAATGAGAGCAAGAAAACTCCTAAACAATTCTACAAGCATATAACGCAATGATATTAAGGTTGATGGTGGTTCTCTTGGAAATGAGACAGGTGTATTAAGTAGTGAGGATAAGGCTATGAATCACACCTTAAATACATTATTTTCTTCTGTATATACTAAGGAAGCAACAGAGGCAGGCTAAGGGCAAACACAGAGAATCAAAGAATTTCCTCCATTATGTACCTG
Organism: Rhinophrynus dorsalis; assembly: GCA_037306005.1. NCBI lineage: Eukaryota > Metazoa > Chordata > Amphibia > Anura > Rhinophrynidae > Rhinophrynus > Rhinophrynus dorsalis. The sequence goes on along the minus strand of CM074718.1, from coordinate 217,572,406 downwards.
GCTTACTGAGGACAAAGTCCAAAAGAGACTGGAAAAGGTTATGGTGAATAAAGCACCTGGACATGATGGAATACATACAAGGACACTTATGGAACTTAGTTCAGTAATAGAAAGACCATTAATACCTAATATTTAGTGATTCAGTATCATCAGGCATAGTGCCCTGTCACTGGAAGAAAGTTGATATAGTATCATTATTCAAAAAGGGTGCAACCAGGATATTATGAACCTGTGAGCTTGACTTCTATACTGGGTAAGATATTAGAAGGGTCACTGATATTATTCAGGATTATGTGACTACCAGCAACATTATTAGTATAAGCCAGCATGGTTTTATGAAGACTAGATGTCAGCATAATTTAATTAAAATTTTCAAAAGAGTATGTAGTAGTTTGGCCAAAGCTATTGCTGTTGAATTAGTATACTTGGATTTGCAACAAGTTGCTGTTTAAATTAAAAGGCTTCATTTTGGGAAGTGATTTCTGTGAATGGATGGAGAACTGGTTAAATAATATATGGCAAAAGTGAAATTTACTAACCGATATTTGTATTTCCTCTGTGTCCTTCCACGGCACTGTGGGCTTTGGCTCCACCTTCCAGCTGGGTAGGACCAATCTTTAAATTTTGCTAGCTACCTCTCCTCTGCAGTTATACCGTTTGACCAAGCTGAAAGATACAAGAGGTTAGAGATAGCCATTCCATAACATATATATATATATATATATATATATATAGTATATAGGAAATATATTAGAAATCTTGTCACAATAGGAACTGATACTTATACCATAATTACCCTGGGTGGGTTGCCGTGGAAGGACACAGAGGAAATACAAATATCGGTTAGTAAATTTCACTTTTCCTCTGTGTCCAATCCACGGCACTGTGGGACTTACCAGAGCAGTACCCCACATAGGGATGGGGCCGAATGGAATTTAGAGGGTTATAGCTGCTTCAAGCACCTTTCGCCCAAACTTGGCGTCAGCAGATGCTTGTAAGTCCAATTTATAATGTTTGATGAACGTAGAAATAGAAGCCCAGGTAGCTGCCTTGCAAATTTCTTCTGGGGAAGCAGCTGCTTTGAGGGCCCATGAGGTTGACATGGCCCTAGTTGAGTGGGCTTTTAGTCCTTTTGGAGGATCTTGATCTGCTGTTTCATAAGAGAGGGCAATGCAGTCACGTATCCACCTAGCGATCGAAGCCTTAGAGGCTGCCGATCCCTTATATTGACCCCCAAAGTGTACTAGAAGAGAGTCAGATTTTCGGAAGTCCTTAGTTCTGGACAGATAAATCTGTAGACACCTGACCAAATCTAGGTTATGTAGACGTTTTTCCAGATCATGCTCTGGATGAGGACAGAAGGATGGTAACACTATATCCTGATTCAGGTGAAACTGGGAGATGACTTTGGAACGGAAGGTCGGTTTAGGTCGCAACACAACTTTATCCTGATGGAATGTGATAAAGGGTGAGACCGCCATCAATGCTTGTAATTCGCTGACCCTTCTAGCTGAAGTAACTGCTATTAAGAATGCTGTTTTCAAGGAAAGGTGTTTAATGGATACCTCTTGAAGGGGCTCAAAATATGGATGAGAGGCCAATTGCTGTAATACCAAATTAAGATCCCAAGGGGGAATGGTTTCTCTTATGGTTGGTTTAATTTTAGAAATAGAAGTTAAATAGCGTCTAATAAGGTAGTTATCCGCCAGCGGAGATGCCAATATAGCTGACAATGCTGACAGTTGTACCTTTAATGATGAGGGTTTTAATCCTTTTTGGAATCCTTCCTGTAAAAAATCTAAGATCTTAGTAGGAGATATGGTAGATCTGTCCAAATGATGGCTCACGCACCATTTGTAAAATATGGACCATACTCTGTAATAAATTTTTGAGGATGATGTTTTCCTTCCTTTGAGCATGGTTTCAATCACTGCTTCGGAAGTGCCTTGTAACCTTAAGGACTGCCGCTCAGCCTCCAAGCCTGAAGCTGGAAGAAAGCTGGGTTGGGATGTTGTATCGGTCCCTGAAGAAGCAGGTCTGAGCTGACTGGGAGAGGTAGAGGAACTCTGCATGACATCCGGAGCAAGTCTGGAAACCATGGCTTTCTCGGCCAGTATGGAGCAATCAGAATTATTTCTGCTTTGTCCTTTCTGATTTTCCTGATAACCTCGTTTATCAGAGGTAGCGGAGGAAACAGGTATGCTAGTTTGAAGTTCCACGGGATCCTTAGGGCGTCTTGTCCTAATGCCCGAGGCTCCTGCCACCTGGACAGGTACTGATCGCATTTTTTGTTTTGATTTGTGGCCATGAGATCCACTTCTGGGAGACCCAGATTGGCCACTACTAGTTGAAATATTTTTGGGTTTAACTCCCATTCGCCTGGATCGATTTGATGTCTGCTGAGATAATCTGCTTGAGTATTCAGATGACCTGATAGGAAGGAGGCTGTGAGGGCATGCAGATTGTGTTCTGCCCAAAGTAGGATCCTGATTGCTAGACAGTTCAATTGGTGGCTGCGGGTTCCTCCTTGGTTTAGGATGTATTGTACTGCCGTGGAGTTGTCTGATCTGATCAGAACAGACTGTTGATGAAGGTGTATTCTGAAATGCTTCAGAGTGTTCCAGACTGCCTTGAGTTCCAGGACATTGATATGCATAGTTTTTTCCTTGGCAGACCATATGCCCTGAACTGTTTTGTTGTTCCAAATTCCTCCCCAGCCTAGCTTGCTGGCATCTGTGTGGAGAATCTGCCATTCTGGATCGGTCAAAGCTCTGCCCTTTGCTAGATTTGAGGGAAGAGTCCACCATTCCAATTCCAGTCTGATTGGCTTTGAGACTGGGATTAGTTGGTGGAAATTCTTGGGCTGTCTTTTGAAGTAGGTCAAGTAATGCATTTGGGTCCTTCGGGCATGCGTCCTGGCCCAGGGGATAACCTGATTGGTTGATGCAAGGTGTCCCAAGAGTCTTGAAAAGGCTTTTGCCGATCGTTGTCTCTGTTGAAGAAACTTGCGGACATGATTGAGTATTCTTATCTGCCGATCTGATGACAGGAATGCTAGGCCCCGTAGGGTGTTGAATCTTATTCCCAGGAATATCAGGTCCTGAGAGGGTATCATAGAGCTCTTGCTGAAATGTATTAGCCATCCTAATTGCTGCATCTGGTTTATGCATATTCTGGTGCTGGTCAGAGCATTCTGTAAGGAAGATTCTATTATCAAAATGTCGTCCAGGTAAGGAATGACTTTGAGAAGATATTGCTTTCTGAGAAATGCCATCACATTGGACATGATCTTTGTGAAGACCCGGGGTGCCGATGCTAGGCCGAATGGTAGGGCTCGGTATTGGAAATGCCTGCCGAAGATGTGAAACCTGAGAAATCTTCGATGTTGTTGCCGGATCAGCACATGGTAATAGGCGTCGCGAAGATCTATTCGTGTCAAGTATGCACCCTGTTGTATCAACTTCATTGTGGATGATATTGTTTCCATCTTGAAGTGATGTACATAAAGATGAGAGTTGAGATCCTTCAGATCCAAAATGATACGTAGTTCCCCTGTAGGCTTTATAGTATAAAAAAGAGTTGAATAGAAGCCCCTGAATTTCTGTTGAGCAGGGACTTCCTCTATTACTTTGTTCTTCAACAGGCACTGGAGAGCTTGTCTCATCTTTGGGATCATAGATGTTTTCCTTACTTTTGAACAACGAAATTGATGAGGAGGGGGGGCAGATTTGAATTCCAGAGAATACCCCTTCTGGATAATTTCCCATACCCATTTGTCTGGATGAATTTGAGACCAGGTCAAATGGAATTCCTCCAGTCTGCCCCCTACTGGAGGAGAAGGGGGGAGACTGGCTTCATTGATTGAACTGTCCATGCCGCTGGAAATCTCTACGATTTCCAGGTCTCTGGGAGATTTGTGAACCACATTTCTTCTGATCATAGCCTCTTCCTGGTTTGTAACTTCGGGCCTCACGAAAGGACTGTTTCTTGTACTGCCCAGAACGTATGGGAGATCTTCTTATTTTCTTGTCCTGTGGTAGGAACTGACTCTTACCTCCTGAAGATCGTTTTATTATCTCTTCCAGCTGATCTCCAAATAGTTTCGCACCTGAAAAGGGAAGCGAGACCAGTTTGTTTTTGGAAGAAGGATCTGCTTCCCAAGCCTTGATCCACATAGTGCGTCTGGCAGTAACCGAGAGTGATGAAGCTCTTGCTAGCAGACGTATGTTATCCAGGGAGGTATCACAGGAGTAGTTGATGGCATCTTTGATGGTGGCTAATTCTTTAATAAGGCGTGCTCTGGATACAGATGATTCAATCTTTTCTTCAAGTTCCGTAATCCAGATTCTTAGGGTTCTAAAGGTAGATGCCATGGCCGTAGCTGTTTTGAGGTTCTGGCCTATGGTGGCGAATTGCTTCTTCAATACGCTATCTGCTTTTTTCTCCATGGGATCCTTTAGAGTGGTGCCGTCTTCCAGGAGAATAGTGGTTCGCCTTGAAGTTTGGGCAATTGCAGCGTCTACTTTAGGAGGGTTGAACCAGTTGGAAGTTTCTTCTTCTGGAAAGGGATACATCCGATGAAATCTTTTTGAGATAGCTCCTCTTTTTTCGGTCATCTTCCATTCAGAAGTAATAATGTCCTGAATTGAGCTGTGCACAGGAAACTGGGGAACTGCCTTCTTATAACCCACAAATGCGGCATCCATTACATTTAAATCTTTTTGGGTTTCTGACAATCCCAGAGTTTTTCTCATAATTTTTATAAGATGATCCATTTTATCAATGCTAAAACTGCCGGCTTCTTCCACCACCTCGCCTTCTTCTGCTGATGAAGCCGCTGACTCTAAATCAATGTAAGTATCATCATAGTCGTCCTGAGTACCTGATGGACCCTCTTCTGGATCTGAAATCCTAGGACGCTTTTTTGCTGCCTCCTGCATTGAAGTAAAAGTGTCCTGCATAGAGGTCTTCATCCAGGACAAGAAGTCCTGGAATTGAACAGGCACATTCCCACCTGCCGCTAGTTGCAGGCATGTAGAACACAGCTTAGCCTGATCTGAAGCAGGTAAAGTTTTGTTGCATCCTGCACAGGGTTTTTTCCTTTGGACCTGCTTTGTCTTCTTTAGCAGGTTCAGCAAGTTTGCTTTTATCAGCCTTAGCCTCTTTGGCAGTAGACATGGCTTATGGCAATACAGGCAGCAAAGGGAAGGTACTTGTTACCACATACCCCCACACAGACAGAGGCAGAAACAAATATATATAAATATATTTAACGGTCACCTACCTGTAGTCCGTTCAGGATCCATCCTTTATGCCTGCAGTGCCGACCGGAAGTTCCTCGTCCGCGTGCGTTCCACCCTGGAACGCATCGTGATGCATTTCCTGTTTCCGGTCCTATGCTTCCAACATAGGCTGTGAGCGGGCGCGTGCGCGCGCTAACAAGCCCTGAGCTCCGAACGGAGATGCCACATGGGGGGAAGTGGAATGGCGCCCTGATAGAATCCAGTTTCCCAAAGTGGCCAAAGGATGCAACGCCACTTTCTGCGGTACAGTAATTTGTGTTTGGCCTGGTTTCGTTCCCATAGTAGGGGGAATCCTATATACATAGCGAGTTGAGAGCGGGAGGCATAGCCTCCGTCCTCCAGCTGGGTAGGACCAAAATAACTGCAGAGGAGAGGTAGCTAGCAAAATTTAAAGATTGGTCCTACCCAGCTGGAAGGCGGAGCCAAAGCCCACAGTGCCGTGGATTGGACACAGAGGAAATAACTGTTGTAAAGTTGTTGTAAGTGGGGTGCAACAGTGAGAAAGATTTAGGAGTAATGATAGACCATACACTTTACAGAAGTGTGCAGAGTCACTCAGCTGCTGCAATAGTCATTAGGCATTATCCTGTACAAAAACAAAGTGTATTGATGCAAGGGTTGGGAATATAATTCTACCTCTATATAAATCCTTGGTAAGGCATCATCTAGAATACAGAGTACAGATTTTTGTCATCATAAAAAAAAGATATTATTGAACTGGAAAAAGGTGCAGAGACATGCAACAAAACTGATAAAGGGACTGGAGGATCTGACGGGAGATATAACATTAACAAATATATTCTAGGGTAATGCAAAGAACTCTCTAAAGAACTAGAAGAAAGGTTCTTTCAATTAAAAAGGCAGGACTTTTTTATAGCAAGGGCAGTAAAGTTGCAGATATGGTAGTTGCTTTAAAAAGTAACAGATCTTGTTCTATCTCAGAACAATATTGAGAATTATGACAGTTGATTTTAAAGCAGATAAGCTATTGAACTATTTGGAGAAAGGATTTTTTACCCTCTAGGGGCTTAAATGGAAATGGCTTCAGTGTTGTTTATTTTTATTTCCTCTGGAACAGCAGGGGAGGTATGGCATGGGCTGAACTTGTTGGAAGCATCAACTATGGTACTGTGTATAGTATGCCATGGTTTTGTAAAACATTACTATTCCTTTAACCACAAATGAGCAATTAGTGGCTCTGTCATTATGATTGATCCACCTGTGCTTAACTTCTGGAAAATATGGCTTATTGGTGTGCTACAAGGAGCGGAGCCGAGAATTACTGTATGTTATGCACTTTAATACTTTGCCAGTAAAACAGGACTACATGTATTTCATAAATTTAGACGGCTTTTCAGAGCTTATAGGAAATGGAGACATTGCATTTAAAGTATTAAGAACAATTTACACAAACCAGCTATAAAATAGGGGACAAATCAAAATTCTCCAAATTCCCATTGATTTAAATGGGGCTTTAAAACGACTGAATGAAAGAGAGGTCTCCAACACTAGCATTCAAGTGATCATAAATGTATAACTGTCCCCCATAGTGCAGTCAGTTTCCCCAGAAATGCTGCAGATCTTCTTATACTACAACAGCCTATCAGATCATCAAACTTTCCTTCCAACAGCAGTGACAGTACACTGCATAGTTAATTATACTGGTGCTGGCTCTGAGCATCAGATTCTCCATCTGTTATTTCATGCCCAGCCAGAAGGCTCCAGTGCAGATTCAAAATATTTAATTAACCGTTTGCTTGCCAGAGAGGTATGGAATGCGCTGCAAAGCAATGCATTCCGTACCCCTATGGCACTCAAAGGATTAAATGAATAACAGATAGCAGGTGTAGTATTAAATTACAAAGGTGTAGCAGTTTAGGTGTACCTGTAATAATTTAGATTCAGGCATCACAAAAGGACTTCATGATATAAATTGAAAATATATAAAACAATCAATTAGAGCAAAGTGAAAAAGACTGAATAAAATGTACTAAGGCTGAGTAATGTCTAATAAAAAGGGAGAGCTAGAAGTTGTTTCATATACACAGGAGAACTCCTAAAATATTTTGCTCATAACTGTTTACAGTTTCATCTTTGACCTGAATTCCATTGCAGTTAATTGCTTAATCAAGTTTTATCTACAAATTGTATCTACAAAGGTCTCCACGGACTAAAGCTAGTGATAATACTGATCAAGTGTAGTGTAATCTAGGCCTTTATTCTGAACGCAAAAAAATAATGCAACCCTTCAGAATATTATTTTAAAAAATCACTCTCCATATATCCCTCGCTCTTACTTCATATATGTTTAGTACCTCCTGATCTCTTGGGGAACAGGCAACCATAAAATTAAAAAGGCCATCCAATGATCCAGTTAGAGCATCCATTCAGTTGGGATATCCAGTTTACCATTAAATCCAGGAAACAGAGTTAGTTAGCAAGGATAATTACTGAGGACCTAGGACTTACCTAGGTAGATGTCTTTCAAGCAGCAGTCAAGAATAGCTACTAGGTTTTGGCTGTTTCGATCCCTATTACAGTCTACTGAAAATTGATTGTTTAAAAAATAACAACACATCAGATGCACTGATGTGTGAGATGATCAAGTGGACATGACTTTTCCAGTGGCATCACTTCTCCAATTCCCATGTTATTCTATGGACCCTATGCACTAAGATTTTTCAAGTGGGAGATATCTTGGTGCATATGTAGAAATTGGAAAAATGATATCACTGGAGACATTATCTCCACATCACCTGTTTACCACAACTTAGTGAATAATTCCCTTTGAGTCTCTTACACTCTGTTCAGGTTTATGGAAGCCCAGTGTTTGCTGTGAGGAGTTGTAACCCACAGCTCCTCTGCTTCCATTCTACCAGGAGCACCCGGGTAAGAATGGACAGGATTGTGAAATCCTCTCACATCAATGAGGGAGGCTTTCCGTTGACTCCTACCAGGCTCTGGGTAGAATGGAAGCAGGAGAGCTCTCTTGTTCCCCTGTATCGCCTCAATTGATCTCCCAGCCAACATGCCTGGAAGATCAGTAGCTGAGGGGCATCAGGAGGGGTTCTGATGCCCCACCAAGAGATCTGATTTAAAAATACAATAATAATGAAAAAAAAACCCACAGAAAAAATGTATTTACTGAACGGGCGAAGCTGTGCCACACATGATTTTTTATATATATACACACTTATATATAGACAAAAACACAAACCTGTGCTCATCTATGTAAAATAATATGTGTGCCCTGTAATGTGCATATACAATATTTCTTAGTAAATATGGGCCCTATAATGTCCATATATAAATATTTCTGAGAAAAATTAGTGAGAATTTAGTATTCACGAATTGGCCAAGTCGTGGGAAAGCTTGCCACCATGCCACGGTATCTCGCTTTCTGGCAAGTTCTACTCTAATACAACTAAAACCCTATCTAAATTAAAAATCCCTGAAGAAATTTTTTGGGAAAAGCATTGGAGGGGGGACCCTTTAAATACTTCCTTTACAATGCTTGTGGGTCCCAGTGTGGTGCAATTAAAAACAGACCAATAACTGAAGATTGTCCCTCTCTCTATCCGGACAGTCTTGCTAATCTGAGGTGAGCAGTGTTACATCAGTAAAAGGGGCAGGAGGGGGATACTTTATCATTCAATTACTCTTGAACTACAACTCTGACAGCATTGAAATAACACTCTCCATGGCCAAATACTATGAAAATTAATTAGAGCTGCTGTTTTTGTGAAACATAACTATCCCTTGAACTCATTACAGCTCAACTCATTAATTGGAGCTGCTTTTATTGTGGAACATTACTATCCCTTTAAGTTGCTTTCCATATTCTGCTTATAAATATTATAGAAAGCTCATTCTTTGATCTCTTGACAGCTTTCAATATTTAGCAGATGTGCTGTGCCCCTGACTATATTTTTACAGTTGTGCCTCTTCCCAGGAGTCCGGATTCACAGGGAGAAGAGGGAACCAGGTCCCGGTTAAAAGGTACTAGTACAAAAGAAAAACAAATCTGCGCTCCTCCATACACACTATCCAAACGTGAACCCTGTGTAAAGCATATATTATACCACTTTGATAAATTTGGGGTCTAGTAAAATCACAGCACATCTAATAAATATCAGAGTCTTCTGACAGATCAAATAATGAGTTCTGACTATCGGCATCTAGCACTGGAGGTAATTTCACACGTACCAGCTCATATTTATCATATTCACCCGTACCAGCTCATACTTATCACTCACAGCTAATGTGCCAGATCTACAGAAGAGAGAATGGTGTGAGTTCTCCTTTAACCCTTTGTGTGTCAGAGTGGACTGCAGTGCATTGCAAACACAATACTGCAAAAGCAATCTTCACAATCACAATGATTAGGAACAAGTCTTTTTACTGCGTGCACTAAAGTGCATCTCCCTGGTTCTGTAGCAGTTAACCATTTGAGTGCCAATGCTTTGGATACCTCTTTGGCACTCAAAGGGTTAAATCAAACTATATTTAGCAAAGACAATGCAGCAAAATATCTGGGGCTTGATTCTATTGCTCACGTTAATTTAAAAAACTGGAGATGTTGGTTTTGACAGCACAGTCTGCTATTCTATTGACTGTGCTGTCCAAAACCAGTAATAGAAAACCAGGGGACTAGATTGTATTGCAGGTGCTAAATGTTAACACCTGTTTTATCAGACATTTTCCTACTGAAGTCTATGGGGAAAACTGGAGATAAAAGCAGAGATAAAATTAGCACCTGTAATAGAATCCAGCCCCAAGTATTCTGTTACACTTGGTGACTTCAACTCACATTAAGGAATATACTTTTTTATCACAAAAAAAATCTGCGCCATGAAATGAAGGCGCAGAGTCCCTAACGTGAGGTCCAGCAGGGTCCTTAGCACCCTGGTCAGCTACTGTCCATCTTCTTCTTGAATCTTCTGTAATCTTCCTTCTCTGTTGTTGTTGTTTTTTTTTTTTTGTTTTTTGTTTTTTTTTAATAAAAATATCCAATGAAAGTTGTATTAAAAAAAAAAAATACCCCCAAAATATGCCAGAGTTAACCCTTTCAGTGCAGGAAGTTAAATGCAGTGTGGCATAGGTCTTAAAAATAATATTCTGCCATTACATTTGAAAAACAAATGTAAGTGATTCCTTTTTACAGAAATAAAAGGGCCTCCAATGTTAAAAATATGTCCAATGTCGCCACCTCAGTTGATGGCAGCATGCATGCACCTCCCAGGCAATCAGATTCTTGGAGGGGATGATGAAACCCACTAGAAGCTGATTGGCTGGGAGGTGCGTAAGTACACATCCTAGCCAACTGGAGGCTAGCATCCATTTTGAACAGAGACTGGCATATAAAATGTCAGTCTCTGTTCAAAAGTCCCTCATTCAGATTCAGGCAACAGACTGGAAGGTATTTTTTATTTTTATTTTTCAAATGTAATGGCAGAATATTATTTTTAAGACATATGCCACAATGTATTTAAACTTTTGATCACCAGAGGGATACCCCCCGGGCACTCAAAGGGTTAACTCTGGAATATCTTGGGGTCATTTATTTTATCCTTTTAATACAACTTTCAATGGATTTTTTTTTAATTAAACAGATTCTAAAGAAGAAAGAAGAGAAGAAAGATTACAGAAGATGGACAGTGGACGACTGTTACATTTCTGGGTGTTAGGATTGTGTTAAGCATAGTATTGTTTTAGTGTCATGTTGGGATAGTGTAGGGTTAGTGTATGGAAGGTGGGGGGAGGGTGACTGTTTTGAGCTCACTCTCGTTGTTTGACACTGTGTTGGCTGTTTTCATTTGATGTTCCCACAAATCACGCTACTTAGCGTGAGTTTTGGGAGCAATATTCTATGAGGAGCCTTTGGCCACAACATGGGTTTTTGCCAGCAACGCTTGTTGGTCCATGTACCGGTCCTGCTATAGAATAGATGAGGTATACACTTTGGTTTCTCATTTGTAGGTTTTCTTTTTCCCCCCTTCCCGACTTTAATTTTGAGGGAAGGCTTTCCAAATTGGGATTGTTTACTCTGGAAAAGAGGTACTTACAATACAGTATTGTTATTGTTTACAAATATTTGCAGGAACAATACAAAACGGCTCTGGTTGTTAAACTAGCAATACATTGGGTTAATTAAAGAACTTTGAAAACCAGAAGTAGCAAATGATCTGCAGGAGCCTTCCACTCATTAGTTCTGCAGCTGGGCAGCACTGAGAACCCAATTAAGGTGTGAAAAGTGCAGCAAGAGTAGAAGAGTTGGTATTCCCAGTCAAATGACTGCACAAAGAGCTAAGCCTTCCAAAAGCCTGAGAATCAGTAACATACAATTCTATGGCAGATAAGAACATTGGCCTCCTTACCCTGCCCTTTCCCTGTCTAATTAGAGCATCTATATTTTATTCTTAGACTAGCCATATTTCTATCCAAAGAGTTCTGTAATTCATTTACTGTTTTACCTTCAACCGCTTATGCTGGGAAGCTACCAATTTATATATCACCCTTTCCGCACAGTAGTCTTTTTTTCTTCTTATGTTTCCTCTTATTTTTTCACCTTCCAGGTACAGGGCATATCCTTTTCTACTGGGAGTCCTTTTGTGAGTAAGTTTTTTATTAGTCAAAGAACATAGACTGGATGGTCTGCTTAGGGGCCAGAGAAGACAGAATGATGAAACAGTGCTGAAGATGAAGCAAACCAAATGTACCACAGGGTACAAATGGAAATTCGTATGTATTTAGCATGTTATTAACCAGACGCAATGTGTTTCATATCATACTGGCCCTTAAATGGTTAAATAGTACTTCTAAGCTTTAATGCTAGAAAGATCTTTAATGCATTGCTTGCGATCTCTCTAGAAAATCAAGGTGTTAAAACGATCACTTAAATAAATGCACATTTCTATTTGTCCTTCTGTTACAGCAGTCTCGGCATATCTTTCCACAAGTGAGCTGTCAAAATGCCAAACTGGCTGATGATTAATTACGTGGGGGTTGTCACATAAATAAGCAGTTTGGATTTAGGAATTCTTAACCTCTTAAGGACCGGCAGTCCAGGGATTGTCTGCACCGGGGGACCAGGGTGATTTCTTTTTTTGCGTTTGCAGAGCCGGTACATGAGAGTGATCATATATACCGGCTCGTTGTGGGAGAGGCTGAAACTGACTCATTCTGTCTTGAAGCAGTCAGTTTTAGACTCCCTGGTGATCACAGCAGCTTTGATAAAAAGAATTAACGACGTGCCAGGACCATCAGTGCGTTAAGGACAACCTGGCACATCAACGGTCATTAAGGGGTTAATGTTTCGTTAGTGCATCTTAATATTGATTATTTATGAGGTTCTGATCCTTGCAATGCGCTGTAGGTTATAATAGTTTACAGTTTATAACTAACAACCTGCATTCTGTATTCAGATTATTATATAGCATTATAGATAACAGCCATAGCTACAAACACAAGCATTATGTGTAACAACTGGTTACTATCAAGGCAAACATCACTGTTAATGGGTGGCCTTATCCATATTGGTCAGTTATGGCTTTGGTTGCAATAGAAATAGGAGATAATGAAGCTCATATACTAAGACAGGGCACACAGGTTTTTTAAGTCATAGGTCCCATGATCAGAAAGCCACATTTTTTGATTGATAACAATGCTGACTATAGCCTGTCTGCTCTTCAAAAATATGTATTTATTTATTGAACAAGTCAATAGCAATACTGCTATTTAGTATACTGGCAGTAAGTTAGGCCTTACCTATCTACTAGTTCATGTGTGTGCTAGATAATGAGGTTAGACACCCATGTACTAGGAACCAGAGAAACTCTGGAGCAAACCAACAGCACCACAGGGGATGAATAAAAATTCCCACTGATTTAAATGAGGCCATTAACCACTTTATCCTTTGTCTCTATCAGGCTGATATACTAAGCAGACCTGTAGCAGTTCTGAAGCACTACATTGGAAACTTCTGTAGCATTTCAGGGCTTAAAACCCCACTTAAATCAGTATGAATTCTTATTTGGCCCCTCTGATATATGTAGGTTAGACCAGAATATTTCCAGGGAGGATATGCACTAAGGTTCGATAAGCGGCCAGAATGGCAGTACATCTTGACATACATAAGATGTCTTTTCTATCAATATGCTGCAAATATCCCAACATCCCATGCCTTAAAGGGATAGTAATGTTTCATAATAAAAGCGGCTCTAATTAATCATCATAGTATTTGGACTTTGGAGAGTGTTTTTTCAATTCTGTCAGAGTTGTAGTTCAAGAGTAATTCAATGACAAAGTCTCCCCCTCCCGCCCTTTTACTGATGTAACACTGTTCAGCCAGATCAGAAGAGAGGTGCCCAGGTAGATTGCAGAGAGGGACAATCTTCAATTAAGATAAGGGAAAAACCTGAAAAACTTGTCAAGGGGGGCAGGGTTTTCATTATTTTCATAGAAAGAAGATTATCCCCTGCTGTTCTGGTCTTACAACCAGATTCCACATCTGACAAGAGATGGCTTACACTAGGTAAAAGGGGCGGGAGGGGAAACTTTGCTTGTGAACATCTCTCAAACCATAAAGGTTTGAAAAATAAGACTTATATCGTTCTTCATGGTTTTTTAATGCCTACAAAATAAAATAAAGATAAAACGAAGTATTACTATCCCTTTAAGTAGGTTTACAAATTTGCTGTGACTCCTTAGACAATGGCTTATCTGCATATTGAAATAAAGCTTCATGAGTCATTATGGCATTCCTGTGGGAGTGTTATATGTTAAGGTGGCACATCACAACACATGCGCTCAGATAGCTGCCCATGCTGTCAAATTTCACATGGCGAAGAGTAACATCGCTGGCCTTGAGAAGTGTGACTGAGTGTCTGTTTACAGAGATCAGCAGTGAGGCGACCGGCTTATGTTTGTGTACTGTAACAGCTGATAAGTACATAGGCCCACATTTATAAAAACTGGAGTTATTCTGGAGTAAACCAACTGCACCATAGGGGACAAACAAACATTTCTGTTAAATTATATTAGGCTTTTAGCCCCTGGAATGCTAGAGAGGTCTCCAGTGCATTGTGAAGCAATGCACAATGCACTGGAGACCTCTCTCACATTCAAGGGGTTAAAAAGCTCCATTCACGAGCATGGGAATTTAGGAATGTTTATTTGTCCCTTATGGTGCAGTTGGTTTACTCCAGAGAAACTCCAGTTTGTTTTAATAAATATGGGACATTGCGTGGAGACCCACTGTGTATGTTTTAACCCTTTGAATGCTTGAGAGGTGTGAAAGGCATTGCACGGCAATATGCTGCACATCCCTGGGGCACTCACAGGGTTAATAAAAGGACTCTATAGTGTTTGCGAGCAGTCACTTGGCTGCTCACGTCAAAGCAAGTAGGAATCACTTTAATCCTTTGAGTACCAGAAGGGCGAACAATGCACTGCTCTGCAATGTGTTGCTTCCCCCTATGACACTCGAAGGGTTGATTGATGGCTGCTGTTCTTGGTGCTGAAGTCTAATCTAACTCTCTGCTCTCACTCTGCCCTCCACAATACCTCAACACCTTTGTTCCAACATCATATGCAAATGTTCACAGTCTCTCCCCTTCCCCTTGCATAGCTAATTCTTGTTACAAGTGGTGAAGTGTGTCATATTCTCCATGACCTCCTCACTTCGTCAGACACGCTTCATCATCAAATTGAGCCCTAGTGCATCTCCTCCCCATATTTCTTAGTACATCAGTTTCAGAATAATATAATTTGTTAAAAGACAAATTGCACAGTAACTCAGTAATATCGGTAAGCAGAACTGCAATGTGAAAAACACAATAGTGTCTGCCAGTAAAGCTCTTGTATGTGCCTGGTGGGAATCACAAGATACAGTGACAAGATTCTGCTTCTTGCCCTCGAACAAAACTAGGCCCACATGAATTAATTAGTAGATTCCTCAGATTGTATTGGAGTGCTGACAGGAATAACTGATCTTAACAATAGTTTTCAAATGCTTCCTCAGAGACTCCGTTATAAATTTTTCGGCGACAGTTGTGCTGACAAACTCAATGTGGGGCTCGTACTTTATAAATAAGCAGACCTCCCAAGTGTCCTTCTTTAGGAGGGACAATCCCACTTTGACTCCCAAATCCCTCTGTCTCTTTCCTACACTGCTGTTCTTCTTTTCTGGAGATCAGAATGTGTATATAAGCATACCTGGGAACAGGGGTGGATTGTAAGGGAATACCAGCCCGGGCATTTTTTTTTTTAAAGCAGCCCACTAGCTGTTGTATATATATATATATATATATGCAGCCTCCAGCACCGACGTCCCTATCGATGCCCCCTTGAACGCGAAGGCTATCACAGAGAATGACAGTACATGATTTTTTTTACATATACACACACACACACACATATATATATATATATATATATATATATATATAACTACATACACACACACACCAATACATACAAACACATATACACTTTTTTTCATATATATATAAAACTACATACACACATTCATACACCCCCCAATACTTACACACACACATATACACTTTTTTTCATATATATATATATATAACTACATACACACATTCATACACACACACACACACACACACACACCCCAATACATACACACAAATACACTTTTATTTTTTCTTCTTCTTATGCATAAGAACAGTGGCTAGGAACCCCCAGGCTATCACCCACCTCCCACAACTCCAGCCAACATCAATGGATCCCCAACCCTGCAGGCCCTGGTTGGGCCTTGAATCCAGTCCTGCTGTCACCTGCTGGCAGAGGCTGCTCCTCCACAGACACAGACTCCCGCCCCGGCGCAGCCGTACTGGTCCGGAAGGCCACTCCCGCTTTGCACCCGTGGCGGGTCCTGTACCATGGAAGTGTTCGCAATCCATTTGGCTGCTGAGGCTCCCCCTTCTAACTTCACAGCCCAGGGACAGGGGAACATGCAAGCCCAGCATACCGGAGGATGGATGGAGAAAGGATACTCCACAGCAGCGCAGTCCAGGCACTGTCCTCAGGGCAGGCCTTTAAGTGCCATCCCCACACCAGTCCATGAACTAGCGGCCCACCTGGGGATGCCCCTTTTACCTAGTGTGAGTCACCTCCCCTCAGATGTGGAATCTGGTCCTGGGACCAGACAGCTCACAGCAAGGGACAATCTTTTTACTGTGAGTATAAGGAAAACCCTGCCCCTTGATGTTTGTCAGGTTTTTCTGTTATGCTCACTGCAGATTGTCCCTCTCTGCGATCCATCTGGACAGTCTTGCTGCTCTGAGGTGAGCAGTGTTACATCAGTAAAAGAGGCGGGAGGGGGATACTTTATCATTACATTTCTCATGAACCTCAACTCTCTCAGTATTGAAATAACACTCCCCATGGCACAAATACTATGAAAATTAATTAGAGCTACTTTTATTTGAAAAAATGACTATCCCTTTAAATAAAGAGCTGCCAATAGGTCATGAAGTAACCAAAAAATTCTCATTAATGCTTCAAACACCAGTCACACTCCCAGGAGGTATGTAAAAGGGTGACCCTGGATGCTTGTCAATGGCAAAGTGTTGGAGACCTCTCTAGCATTCAAAGAGTTAAAAGCTACATTTAAATCAATGTGAATTTGTTTAGTTTCCTATGGTGTAGTTGGTTTGTCCCTAAATTGCTCCAGTACATCAGCCTCAAATGTCAAGGCCTGATACTAGCATGTCTGTAGCATAAAAGACTTTCCACGCCCAATTCTGCATTCATTTTGAGGATATCTATATCTTGTGGCATCCAGTGGTAGGATAAAAGCTCTCATGTCACGGTTACACTTGTCCAGCTGTCTTTATAGAACTCCAAAGATCTTCACGAAAAGAAGCTCTTGGCAAGACAAAAAAAACACATTAATAATTCATGTAAATGTGTTCGTGTTTTCAGGGTTGTAGCACAGAATAAGCAAATTAGATACACACACAGAAAGACTGATTTACAGTGCGATATTCCAAAAGAGTCCAAGGATCGGGGTAGGCTATCAGTGGCCCTCAAGTTGTTGTGGTCTACAACCATACCTGGGAAATTTCAAAATGAACTGACACTGGGATTTTTTTAAATATTAACACTTAGTGGGCCCTATAAACTAGATTATAGGTCATATGTACCTGCTTGCTAAACCCAACAGGTTCTTCAAACAATCTCAATACCATAACTTAGAGATATCCATGTCTGAACATACACATGTCAAGCAGGTCTTCTCCTTTTGCCTTTCTGGTAGAAACCCCAAATGTAAAGATTAGTGAAGCAGTTAAAGGGATAGTAATGTTTCCCAATTAAAGCAGCTCCAATTAGTCTTCTTAGTATTTGGTCCGTGGACAGTGTTATTTCAATACTGTCAGAGTTGTAGTTCAAGAGTAATTGAATAATTAAGTATCCCCCCCCCCATTTTACTGATGCAACACTACTCATTTCAGATCAGGAAGACTGTCCAGATGAATCGCAGAGAGGGACAATCTTCAGTGAACATAAGGAAAAACCTGAAAAAACAGTCAAGGGGGGCAGGGTTTTCCTTATGCTCACAGTATGAAAATTCTCCCTTGTTGTGATCTGTCTGGTCCCAGGACCAAATTCCACATCTCGGGTGAGGTGGCTTACACTAGGTAAAAAGGGTGGGTGGGGGAGATTTTGTCATTCAATTACTTTTGAACTACAACTCTGATAGTATTAAAATAACACTCTCCATGACCCAAATACCATGAAGATTAATTGGAGCTGCTTTTATTGTGAAACATTACTATCCCTTTAACTGGTATAGATCATATAATGGGTAACAATGGGTTCTCTCACCCTGATAAACTAGCCCTTCACTCAGAGACCCTGAGATCTGGGTTGAAACCCTGAGAATACACAGACTTGACTACAACTCTCACCATCCCCAGAAAGAGTCCATAGATCAGGGGTGGCCAACTAGAGGCCCTCAAGTTGTTGTGAGCTACAAATGCCACCATCCCATGCCAGTAAACAGCTGTCTGGGGATGGTGGGAGTTGAAGTCAACGATGGCTGGAGGGCCTCAGGTTTCCCACCCTAGGTATTCTTCTACTGCTCACTCTTCACAAATGTAATGTTCCCTGACTATCTTATATATCAAATCAAACTGGAGAAATTATGCGGCAAAGCATCTGCACTATAGGGGACAAGTATATATAGTCCCAAATTTCTTTCATTTAGTTTTTAACTTATTATTAAAAAGCAGATGCTCTGTACACACCTCAAATCCACAATAAAAAAGATATTACAGTTGCGTACCAATATGTGCCAGTTCCAAACGAGGTCAGTTCTCAGGGAAGCATTTCAACACAATGCTAATGAATCAGTAGTCATTAATTCTAACCCTTGAGACATGCTGTCCCAGGTGATGGCTAGTAGGTTCTGAAGATGTTGGTAAGCAGATGCATTTATAAAAGATTCCAACAGGGTGTCACTTTGTTCAGTTAAAAGGATTGTAATGGCTGCTTTTAAGGAAGTGTAATATTGTAGATATAAAAAATAAATAATTTGATATGTCTGGTCTCTCAAATATTTACAGTTTGAGAGACATACACTTATAAAACTCCCCCTCCTTCCCCTTTCACAGACGTCAGCACTCTAGCTGACAGCATGAGATCCTGGTCCCTGGACCGGCCATCGGCTCTTCAGCAGAGCCGAAATAGAACTATCTAAAAAGAAACATAAGACTGGAACGGTCTACAAAGTGTGCCTGGTTTGAAAGCACACTTTGCAGACCGTTCTAATGAAGTATTTCTTTTTAGATACTGCTATTTCAGCTCTGATGAAGAGCCACCATCGGGTCACACGACCCGAATCTCATGCTATGAGCTACAGCACTGATGTCTGTGAAAGGGGAGGGAGGGGGAACTTTATAAGCGTATATCTCTCAAACTATAAATGTTTGAGAGACCGGACTGATTTCAATTAATTTATTTGTTTATTATCTACAATATTAAACTTCCTTAACAGCAGCCATTACTATCCTATTATAGAGCAGGAATGCCAAACTCGAATACAATTGAGAGCCACACTGTCAATGTTTTAAGCATCTCCACAATAATAGGGTATTACTTGTTGGAACTATATATATATATAAAAATATACATATATGTTATTATTCATGGTTTGCTTTAGATAATAAAAAATATGAACATATCTTAAGCTGTAAAAAATTGTTTAACCCTTTGAGTGCCAGAGAAGTAATCAACTAAAAACAATGTAATGTGTTGGGTACCTATCTGGCACTCAAAGGATTAACTATTAATTTATTTATTTTTTAATATATAAAAATATTTTATTACTAAAAAAATAACAAAAGATAAATTATAATAACCATATTGTTTTGGTCCTCGGAGAAAAAAAAAAGTTAAAGGAAAATATAACAAAATGGGGGCTACAGCTGCAGTGGACCCCCAGATAAATTAGCACAGCTTCCTCTCAGTTTTACACAGCCATAAGCAACATGTGGCTCACCAGCAGCTGTCAGCCTACAGCCCCCATCATTGTGAGCCAATCCTTGTCCAGCTGAAAATGAGGGAAGCTGTGGCACAGCAACCTGGAAGCCATTTGTTACTCTCCACTGACATATACTACATATACATTGGTAATAGAAAGTCCGTCTAAAACAGGAGTGAGCAATGTGTGGCTCTTCAGGTGTTGCTGAACTATAGCTCCCGTTATTTTCAGCCATGAAGTACCTAGTTCAGTGTGTAACACACTTTACCTAGTCCTCCCATGGGGGGAAACATACTATTTCAATAGCAGACTTCCTTGTCTCAATGTGGATCTAGTAGGCTTGGCCAATACTCAGGTATTGCTACTGTCAAAAGTGTTGTAGAGGTGATTTGCCTCAGTTCTATACCCCAATATCCAAGCAATAGTGACCCCTGCCATGATGGGAATGTCTATCAGTTGCCCCCTGGACCAACCTACTCATACATGCTATCTTGTGCTTCCTTGATGTGATTAGTGTACCCATACACCTGGAATCTCATTTGATTCAAAGACGCAATAATTTCACACCCACAGTATCAAACAATGAGGAGCTGCCATTGCTCTTGTCCATCTAGGGCGATATTCTATTACAGGTGCTAATTTTATCTCTGCTTTTATCTCCAGTTTTCTCCATAGACTTCAATGGGAAAATATTTGATAAAACAGGTGTTAACATTTAGCACCTGCCATAGAATCTAGCCCCTAGTCTGTCTCTTCCATTCTGTTTCCACCCACATACATCTCACTCCCACAGAAGCAGCCCGCCCCATTCCCAAGATAACTTTGCATCTGCTCTTGTGTGATCATCATGCTCTACATTCTGTTAGTTGCAGATCTCATACAGTGTGAGTTTAGTGCTAGCTTGTGTATAAAAACTGACAAATATCAGTCTACATTATATATATGCTATATATTAATGTAATATATAAACTGGTAAAGAAACAAGCACCAGAAGTAGATGCCATTATAGAAGTAGCCAGCATAGCTGAGGTGCCTCTAACAATTATATGTCTAAGCAAAAGTAGTCAGTTGTTGGAATGCCACCTGTTGAGGACTACAACTCCCGTCATCTCCATCCAGCCGAGTCCTAGTTCCCAACAGCTGGAAGTCCAGCAGCTAACAACCCCTGGTCTAATGTGACTTTTGGAAAACCCTAAATGCCCTTGGTTCTCCTGACCTGAATACATACATTACCAGTAACCAATATTTCTTGTTTGAGATAATAGGAACATGGAACACAACATTTCAAAGATGAGTCAGAACTCTCTGCCAGCCTAAAAGTTAATAACCAAAACCGCAAACCTATCCTATAATCATTGGTAACAAATATGCAGGGACAACTGTACTTTTTTGGATAATAAACACGGTATAGCACTACTTATTACGTACCAAGTCTGATGTAGTAAGAAAGGTCTAATCTAGTGCACCAAAGGCAACAAATAGAAATTCCCATTGATAGAAAAATTTCAAGTAAAACTCCTTGGATGCTAGCAGTCTCCAATGTACTGCAAAGCAATGAGCTGGAGAACTGTCTGGCACTCCAAGGGTTATAAACCACATTTAAATCAATGGCAATTTGTAGGATTTGTATTTATCTCTTATGGTGTTGTTTCTTTGCTCCAGAATTGTTCCAGAACATCAGATTCACTGTTCCCAGGTTAATTTAAAGCTTAACATAAAATATTAATTTATGAGCAGCCATTTATAAAAGCTTTGATTCAACGAGGTCTTTTAACAGAATCAGGGCTGGATTCTATTGCAGGTGCTAAATGTTACCTCCCGTTTTATCAAACATTTTCCTATTGAAGTCTACGTGGAAACCTGGAGATAAAAGTAGTGATACAATTAGCACCTGTAATAGAATCCAGCCCTTGGAGAGAAGAAGGCTCTGTCACAGTAAGTTCCGCATAGAGGTGTCAACACAATACTGATGTCTCTCCTCAGCACTGAAGAGAATCACTTGATTATTCAGAGGATCTGACAGACTTTACCAACATCTAATAATGCACTGGCTTAAAAACATACTGAAAAGCTCCAATGCTCTTCTAAGAGCATGGATTCAACATGAGAAAACAATTCAGGAGACATTTCAATTGCCATAGGTGGCGGCATTTTTCCTGCATAAAATGTGTTGTCTGAGCACACATGAAAGCAACAGGTAATATAAATACCACAAAAACATCAGGACTACAAACCTCTGTACCTTTTCAGTTTCTTCTAGGTTATCTTGTCTTATTTCTCTATCATTATCAGACATGATATACCACAATTTCAAAAGGGCACTGACAGATAATGGGACCAGATCTCCATTTTAATACAGGGTGCTTATGAAATAAACACATTTAAGGTTCTGAATTTTCAGGAGTCCTTTATTAAAGTAAAGATTTTATTCACTTACTGGCAGACATTAGATTTAGGAAAAACACATTCCTGTAGTAAAGACCAGACATACCAAACCTTGCAGAGCAGTAGAACATTTTCAAATATTGTCCCACATCAATCCACGTCCTGCATCTAATTCCACATTGGAGTGCCTGTGGATGGCTACAAGTGGAACAAGGCTCGGACACAGAAAGTGTATGTTTGGTTCTATTTCTATGAGTGGAACAAGGCTGGGAAAAGAGATAGTGTATGTCTGGTTCTATGGACTGCAATGAACAGGGAAAAAGATTTACGTGTCAGACAGTGCATGCATGTTTTTGTGACTAGAAGTTGATCAGGGATGAGGTGTTAGTGTATGTTTGGTTCTGTAACTGACAGTGGACAGTGGGATAAGGCTGGGGTGTCAGAAAGTGTATATGTTAAGTGGATATATGATTCTGTTGCTAGCAGTGGAACAAAGCTAGGGAAGCTGACACTGTATGTGTGTTTATGTGGCTACGGTGGAACAAGACTGGTGTGCCATACAGTGTATGTGTGGTTTTGTTGCTATCACTGTAGCAAGGCTGGGGAATCAGGCAATGTATGTATGGTTCCATGTCTTCTGGTTGCCAGTGGAACAAAACTAGGGAAGCCCTGTGTATGCCTGGTTCTTTGGTGGTCATTGGACAACAGGACAATGCTGGGGTGTTGGACAGAATGTGTGTATGGTTCTATAGCTATGACTGGAACAAGGCTGGGGAAACAGTGTTTGTGTGGTGATATGGCTATTACTGGACAGTGGAATACATTTGATGACTCTGAGAGTGTATGTGTGGTTCTGTGACTAACACTGGAACAAGGTTGGGGAAGCAGATAGTGAATGTGTGGTTCTGTGGCTACCAGTAGACAGTGGAACAAAGCTGGGGTGCCAAACGGTGTATGTGTGGTTCCACGGCTACCAGAGGAAAGTGGATCTGGGAAAGCAAATTGTGTATTTGTGGTCCTGTGACTACCAGTAGACAGAAGCAGACAAGGGAATGGTACTATGCCCAAACTTTAGTGACAGGGGATCTGCTTTTTTATGGTCATCTTAACATGATCTTTCCAGCATGAATCAACTGTCCCTCGCCATCACACTAAAAAATACAGAGCAACATATTTATGCGTATGTGGCATGTCTATATAGAATGAAACTAAACCAAAATAACACGCACATTGTTGTAAAAACAAGTAAATAGCTGTGGATAAAGCTGATGACTTTTAACCCTTGAATGCTGAGAGGTATCTTATGCAAACACTACTCAGCATGAATCTCTGTATTGTCTACCAGTAATCAGTGATCTACTGGAAGGTGTTATCTACCTTTAGGGCACACCTGCAATAGAGTCTATGGTTGCTTTAGTAAACCAGAGCACACACTGCTGACACAGAACGAGTAGTAAACTTTTTTAATGAAAACCTATATGAGCAAAACAAGGGTACTCCAAATGCTGCCAGTTGTTTTATTTAAATGTTATAATAGTTCAAATAGCCAAGAAGGGAGTGACAGCGTGATTACTGCCTGAAAGTTATGACAGCATGACTAAGCAGTTTCTATGACATTCTATGGAAAACTGTTTGCCGGTGACTCACGACTCCCACTGAAGGCAACAGAATAACTAATTGGAATCAGACTAATAGAGAGCACATTTAAAGCAAAAAAATAAAACCTGTAATAACTGTGGAAATCTGTATCTCAGCAGTGGGAGTCCCATTATTTTACTCAACAGGAAAAGCATTTCAGTACAGGTTGTTTTTTGTTTTGTTTTTTTAAATAAAAAACAATTATTGCTCCTTTCAGTCTTAAATGCCAGCAAGCCCAATATCATGCAATTCGGTGCTTTGTTTAATACATAGCTTTAAATAAGGTGCAGAGGAACTGAAAGTCCCAAAACGCCCATACACTTCCACACAAACCTAATTTTAACCGTTTATGTGCCAGAGGGGTATCTAACGCATTGCAATGGAATGCACTGGATACCACTCTGGCACTCAAATGGTTAAGAGGAGAAGTTATGGTGTAAGTAACTTAGTAAATTGGTGTTGGACAAGGGTTCGACTAAGAAATTGTTGGCAGAATATGTTATATCATGGAATACTACTAGTACATCCCACCTAGCATCTCCAAATAGTTCCTATAGCCAGACAGACTGATGAAGGATACACCGTATTCACTGCAGTTGGTGCATTTTATTTACTGGGATGACATAAATCCACACAGTTGTCATTACTTTCGAGAGGTTGCCAAGAGGCGTATTATTTAGGCCACGGGTAGTCATTCCTGGGACTCCAGCTGTTGGGGACTAACTTTCATCATCTCCAACCAGCCACAGTGGATGATGGGAGTTGCAGTTCCCAATAGCTGGAGGTCCAACAATTAAAAACACCTAATTTATATTTATTTGGGCCTTATGTATAAAAATGGAGCAGAGCAGCTCTGGGGCAAACCAACTTCCCTAAAGTGGACAAATAAAAATTCCAGTTGATTTAAATGGAACTGTTAACTCCATGGATGCTAGAGAGGTCTCTGACACATTGTTTTACAATGTGTTGCCGCCTCTCTATCATTCAGGTGGTTAAAAAGTGCCATTTAAATCAACTGCAATCAGAGGAACTATATGTGTCCCCATATGGTACAGTTGGTTTGCCCCAGAATTGCACTGATCCACTTTCATTCACAAGGCCCTATGAGCTCTTTGAAGATATGCCCTGTTGGTCAAATCAAAAGCACTAGTCTGAGGTACTAAAAAGACTTGGAGCAAAGTAACTGCACTGTAGGGGACAAATATAAAATTCACACTGATTTAAAAGAGGATTTTAGTCTTGCCTGTTAAATCCTTTTCTCTTAGTCCATATAGGTTACTGGTAACTTTGGGTAGGTGATCCATCCCTTTAAGTAAGCAAGAACAATTCTAGAACTGAATGCAGGAGTGGAGCCTACCTTCCCTCCTTGGCTGCAGCTAGCCAATCAGCTCCAGTAAGATTTGAGACACTAACTATTCACTAGATAGTAAGAAGGGAAAGAAGACTCCTGTGAGCATGAACCTGAAGGACCCCCACGTTCTGCCACAGGATAGCCAATCATGGTCCCTTGACAGGGTGAGAGACAAGTAACCTATATGGACTAAGAGAAAAGGATTTAACAGGTAAGACTAAAACCCTCTTTTCTCTGTCTTCCAATATAGGTTACTGGTAACTTTGGGATTTCCAACCATTGAGTTTCTCAGAGGTGGGAAGTAAGGCAAGGACCAGGCGTAGGGCCCCCAAAGTCACCAGAGCATATATGAACCATCAGATTAGAGAAAGTCTAACAATAACAAATGAAGTGTCAACGGACACTGAACAGGAGTAACACCACCCCAGGAACTGTTACACAGCACACTGAACTAAAGCCAACAGGGCTTAAAAGTGAGGGTGCACTGAAGAACTAAAGAAGATCCTAGACACGCAAGACTGCCTCCAGGATCTTCCTCCCAAAGCTGGCGTCAGCCGATGCCAGCACATCAACACGGTAGTGCTTCGAAAAGGTGTGCACAGACAACCAAGTGGCAGCCTTGCACAACTGATCAGCTGAGGCCTGATTCTTATAAGCCCAATAAGCCCCAGTAGATCTAGTAGAATGAGCCGTGACCCGAAAGGGAACAGACTTCTTCCTTAGTTCGTAAGCCTTACGAATAGCAGACTTAGTTCAAGACGCAATGGTCACTTTGGCTGCAGATTGGAAAGGTTGAGCCACCACGACAGACTCAGTTCCACATGAAGAGGGAGGGACATTGACATCTTCAGGAGGTCCGGCTGACCCCTGCACACCTGAATCACAAACCTCTGGAGTTTCCTGGTGTGAGCCATGGCAAACGGGACTGCTTCTATGGTGGACATGAACTTCCCCACTAGAGAGGACAACTTCTTGGCTGGAACTGGACTGTGAGCAAGAACAGCGGAAACCCTGTGGGCAATCTGGTGAGCCACCTCGTCCATGAGAAACACCATGCTCTGCAGAATGTTGAAGAGAAGGCCCAGGAAGACCAGTCGCTGGGATGGGACCAGGGCTGGTGCAAAGATTTTTGCAATCCAAGGCAAAACCTTATTTTGCCGCCCCCTTAACCCCACCCCTTGTGTCCCGCCCCTTTATGCCATGGTGCGTGCGGTTCTTAGGGTGACCACATTTCCTGTCTGCCATTCAGGGACACTGCCAGGGCAAGAGTGGCATGGCAGAGTACTTCTCATTGGCTCCTGTGCAGCAGTGAGGCCACGGTCACATGACATTATGTGAATCTGCTCTGGTGTCCCTGGAAGTTAGTGTGCAAAATATGCTTTCTCCAGAGCATGGCGGACTGGTTTATATACACGTATACATTGTTTTTCCAGAGATCCAGAGCTGGGCAATCACATTGTGATGACAGTGACTTTTTAGTTCTAGGTTTAAAGTTAGCCAGGAATGGGCAATCACAATATGACTGGTCAACCCAGGTCAGCTTTAAATATTAACCAAGTAGTCGATATCACCTTTTGTCACACTTTAACCTCCTTGAAAACCAAATGGGTGTACAGTGTGCATTGATTTGCAAGGCATTGTGCACCCCTATGATCCTCAAGAAGTTAATCAAAAAAGATATCGCAGCTCTTACAACTGAAATTGTGTAACACTAGTGATATCACAGAGCTTACAACAGAAATGGTGCCACACTAATGATACCACAGAGCTTACAATTGAAATGGGACTACATTATTAATACTTATATAGGTAGGGGTACATCATACAGCAATCAAGTATCTCTATATAATTACTTAGTGTGTAACAGTAGGACTTGCCTGGGTAGGTGTCCTTCATAAAGCAGTCAGGTGTATCTATTTAAGTCATACCAAGGTAAGTCCTTCTGTTATATACAGTAATTAAATAAATATACTTCAGTGCTGTATGATGGACTCCTACCTAGGTAAGTGCTTCTGTTACACACACTAATTGTATGATGAACTCCTACCGAGGTAAGTCATTCTGTTACACGTAGGTATATCTACAAAATTACTGTTTATCATATTTGTCCTCTCTTATTCCAAGTTAGCAAATGCTACTAGAATTGCTCAATATACTTGCTAGGCAATTGGAGATTACTTAAAGGGATAGTATCTTATGGGTGGAAGAAGAAGAAAGAAATTATCACTTTTTTTAATAACACAAAGGTGATTCCATTAGTTTAACCCTTTAAATGTCAGTAGGGTGAACAAAGCATATAATTCCACAGCAACTCAAACATACCCCTACAACAAGAAATGATGCTATAGCAACACAGACTCCTGGTAAGATATAGGGGTGGTGGTGCATGGATCAGACACTAGGGGAGGTAAAACACAGGTCAGATATGGATTTGGGGGAAGGGTCAGAAATTGGGGGTGGTGGGCTAGAGAGAGCAAAAGTATGGGGGAGCCTCAGAGCACAGAAGAGTTCTATATACTAAACGGAGAATTGTTTATTGACAGATGTTACAAAAATTGATGCCCAGTGCTGACTAAGAAAATAATTACCAAGCCCCCAAAAAAATCATGTCCATTTTATGTGTAGATAAAGATATACAGCCCCTTAACGGTCCCACATACAGACTGGTTTATATACATTTACCACAGGCTGTCTGACATACACAGAGTATTGTGTGCAACTGTATTTATATACAGCAGAGGTTAGAGAAACTCCCATCATCCTCTTCCAGCCTTTGTGGGACCTGTTGTTTAACAGCAGCTGTGAGGCCTCACAATTCTGACCCCCTTCCACCACCACCTGCAAAACCCATGGGTCCACAACGGAGTCCTCCCATAAGCCGTGGTAGTGGCACAGATGGCCACCTACAGCAGAGTGGGGACCTGGGTTTGGCAAGTCATGCTGAAGAAGGCTTGGAAGCCTTGGGCCTGGTGGAGGCCTCAGGCTTCCATTGTCGTTTGGGCTTGGAGGAGGAACGCGGAGCTGAGGGAACCCCCTGGTTCGCCAGGGCATGTCTCAGTCTGGGAAGAAAAAAAGCAGATTACGCTTGATAGGAGTCTTCTTCCTAGAAACCATAGGCAGGAGGGTACTCTTGCCCCCTGTGGCCTCACTAATCAGATCCTTTAAGGGGAACTACCCCCCCGCAATAACTTAACATGCATTCATTCTTCATCTGGCGACTAGCTACTTAGTAGCGCTCCAAAAGGGACTGACAGCGCAGGTGCACGGACGTCACTGTGACGAGATGTCCATGCTTTCTGCTCCTGTGAGCATCAGTAAAACGACAAAATCTTTGGAACCAGGTAATATTTCTGGCGACTAGCGCTACTAAGCAGCTAGTCGCCAGATGAAGAATGAATGCATGTTAAGTTATTGCGGGGTGGTAGTTTCCCTTTAAGTTCTGGCCCAAACAGAGAAGTGCCCTGAAAGTGTAAGGAGAGCAATGCTTTCTTAGAAGCAGTGTCAGCAGACCAGATCTTGACCCAAAGAGCTCGTCTGACAACCAAAGACATAGTGGAACCCTTGCCACCAAACGAATGGCATCAAATAAAGCAGCAGATACATAGTGCTGGTTTTCAGAAATGTTGGCCAGTAGCCGCAACATATCAGGAGTAGGAGCTCCCTGACAAACAGCATGAGTGAGCTGTTCAGTCCAAACCGCAATGGCCCTATTTACCCAGGCCGCAGCAAAAGCTGGGCGTAGGGAGGTACCAGCGGTGACAAAAATGGACTTGAGGGAATCCTCAAGTTTCTTGTCAGTCCAGTCTTTAAGAGCAGAAGCATCAGCAACTGGCAAAGAAGTGGACTTAGTCTAGAAACAGGGGCATCCACCTTGGGGGGTGAACCCACTGAGCTAGCACCGCATCAGAAAAGGGGTAAAGCTTGGCAAATTTCTTGGCGACAGAAGGTTTTCTGTCCGGAGACTTCCACTCATCAGACAGTAAACGGTCAAGATTGGGGTTAGGTGGAAAACACATATAGGGCTTCTTAGGCTCCTGAAACACATCAGAGGGGTCCAAAGAAACCTCTTGAAACAAGGGAATGTTTAGGGTGTTTAAAACAGCCCTGATCAGAACCACAGCCAAGGGATCAGGATCAGCCTCAAAGGGGTCCCCAAAGAACTGAGGGGAGACCATGGCAGAACATTCCTCATCGTCAGAATCCACCAACAGTTCCTCTTCAGAGGAATCTGATACGTCAGGTACTCCCTGTGGTTTCGGTAGGGAAGATCTGACAGAAGTAGGGGTCTGCCAGGAGTGAAAGACCCCCTGTAACTAGGATGGAAAGAGTTGTAATGTAGACCAGAGGTCTCTAGTAGCAGCCTTAAACTCTTGCACCCAAACTGGCTCTAATGCATGGCTGGAGGTCCCTGGGGGAGACTCAGGGACAGCAGAACATGCTGGACATAAATGACCTGAGAATTCTCTAGGTAACCCTGATTGACATGAGGAGCAATGCGCAATGGGGGACACAGAGCCCCCAGAGTCCTTAGTCTTAGGCCTAGCCCTAAGCTCCAACGGAACAGACATTCTCACAGTGTCAAAACGTTCAAAGTATAAGGAATCACCCAAATACAGTGTATGATTAAAATTTCACCCCAGAAATCGCTAAAATATACTTACCTGGCAGGAGAAGGGTTAATCTGCTGAGGAGAGAAGGAGAGTCCAAGCCCTGCGTAGCATACTCCTTCAGGGAAAGCACAAATATCTGCCGTGACAGGAGCCAATTAAGAACGAGTGTGTGATGCAAGCGCTCATGGGGAATGTAGTTTTCTCAGAAATAGTATCCCAACAGTGCCCGAAGCCCCCTGAGCCCCCAAACACACACCAAACATTGACCTGATAAGTGAGCAAGGGCAGACAAACAAAATGAGCTGTCTCTGAAGTCACTACGATGAGCGGTTGCAGAGAAATGTCCCAATTGTAATGTCCCATAGAAGTGAATGGAGCAATGGTGTCTAAGTGGTAAAAGCGCGCCTTGGAACAACATTTTTCAAAGGTGTAACTAAGAAGTAATTTTGCACCAAACATCACTAAAACATGTCATTAGACCCAATAAACACTGAACCCAGTTGGGAAAGTGCCGACAACCCCACAAAAGAAGCTAAACCAGCAAACAAAGGGTTGTTACCACAGAAACTTGCTCCAAAACACCCGACACACAGATAAACCCAATAAGTGCAGGAGAATGCAATAAGAACTTCAAAGGAAAACCCTTGTGCAGAGGGGCAATGTGGGACATGTGGACCTCAGCACTCAAAGGGTTGCTCACCTTTTTAGCAGATCATCTGTCTTCAGATAACCATGTATCAAGAAGAAGCCTCAATGGGCATCTCCTGAGGAAAGAACTTGTAACCAAGATTTTCCCTCCATGGCTTAAGGTCCACCAAAGTACCTGGATACTGAGCTAGCCACATCTAAGGGCATTGTCAGTTATGGTAATCCGCCTAATGGTGGTATTCCATATATAACAGAAAAATGTGTTTTTTAACCCTTAGAGTACATGAGGGGTGCGCAATGCATCACTTTGCAACCACTACGGCATTCAAAGGGTTAAATAACTGTCCCATTTATATGAAAGAGGATTTTCATTTGTCCCCTTTAGCACAGTTGGTATGCCCCTGAATTGCTGCTGTTTTTCGTAGTTCAGCGATTCTAAAAATGTTAACAATGGTGGAACCCTTTGGTTTCACAAAAAATTGTTGTAGAACCTCAACAACTAATCCCCTTAACCCTGTGTATGATAGAGAGGTCTTCAATTCATTAAAACAGCCTAAATTATTAGGCTAAGATCTTAGATAACCGTTGCAAGGACATTATTATAATCTTCAAAGAGCAATTATTATATTTTACTACGTTTATGCCAATGGGAACATAATTAGTTAAAAAAAAAAAAAAAAACAGCTCAGGAAACAGCTGGAACATAACCTGTTAGCCTGCATGTGCAGTCTCCTTAGACCCACTGGGTCAGGCTTTCACCCCTGATACAGAGGATCTATGAGGACATGCAATAACAATGAGCAAAACAGGAAACTATCCAGTGAGATGCAGCATTGATACACCGGAGGTGTCTCATTCTTCTCTTTTCTATGGCTCGCAACGCAACCCTGGCTTAATCGGCAGTTCTGCTCCCAGAGGAACAGACCTGCCGAAGGTATCCATGCATTGCAATGCAATGTATTGGATACATTTCTGGCACTCAAAGATTTAAATGTCCACTAGTAGTCAAAGAACCACCCAGACACTCTCTTATACCCCATCCTTGTTCCATTGTCTGCTATTACTGAAACTTTCTCTTGTATCTCTTTAGTGGACCCTGGGGCTCCACAGAACACAGTTGGAGAACCAGCGTCTTAGGCCGGGATTCATCAAATTGTGGGAAAAGCAGAGTATTTGATACACTGCTCTTCGCCAGCATTTCGCTGCAATCACTGATGGATACCTTCTGCCATATTTCCCTGCTTTGCTTATGTGTAGCAAGGAAATTGCGTAAACAGGCCAGTCAGGTGATAAATCCATGCATAAGCAAAAATGAGTATGCGTGTGTTCACCCCATCAAATCTATCAGGCCATCGCTTATTGATGAATAAGCAGTGGCCAGATACAATATGGCAGTTGATGAATGGACGAATGGTTAACGTTCAAAGAAATTCTCAGATTTTCTTGCGCATTAAGCCATTCGCCCCTTGATGAATCCTGGCTTTAGTGTAATGCATACCTTCCAAGCGTTTCTCTTTCTCTCTGAGACCGAAATCCCTCTTTCCTACCCTGTGGTCCCTCTTTATAGCAGATCAGACTGTGAGGTGTGTATATAAGTGTATCACATTGCTCCACAGCAATAAAACTCATACTAATGCTTGATTAAACCTCAGTATGTGTTTATAAACTAGTCTGTGTAAATAAAATACATTGGTCTTGTTTTAGATCGTTTATTGGAATGCATAAAAAAAAAAAAAAAAAAAAAATCAAATCAATAGACATGAATTAATCATAAAATGTCTCAGTATTGCCCAGTATTGCCACCACTCATGCATCATACTTTGGACATTTGAAATGTTAGGAGGTATCTCTAAGTATTAAAGGAGCAGTAAACTTTTTATG
Source organism: Rhinophrynus dorsalis (assembly GCA_037306005.1). Lineage (NCBI taxonomy): Eukaryota > Metazoa > Chordata > Amphibia > Anura > Rhinophrynidae > Rhinophrynus > Rhinophrynus dorsalis. Next base: position 217,540,078 of record CM074718.1, on the reverse strand, counting down.
AAAATATATATATCGTAGGGATTTTCCTATTGAGTAAAATAAGGGTACTCCCACTGCCGAAAGATTTATATTTCCAGAGTTATTACAGTTTAAACCCATGTTTTTTTACATTAGCAGTGCCCTCTAGTGGTCAAATTCTAATTAGATTTCCTGTTAGATTCTAATGGAGAGGAAAGTCAGAAAACTCAGAGACATACAGTTCTCCATAGTATGTGATAGAAACTGCCTATCACTTCCTGTCAGTTAGAACTATCAGGAAGTAAACACAGTAAATTCACTTCCAGGTTATTTAAACTGCTATAAATTTTGAATAAAACATCTGACAGGGATGGGAGTGACCTTGTTTTATTCAGCAGAAAAATATCTTTCATAAAAAAGTTTACTGCTCCTTTACTGTTTTGAAAGCAGAGCTCCAAAGACAAAAGCTTATAAGCATTATTTATGAAGCAAAACTGGAGCAAAGTAAATTAACTATATGCTGGAAATCAAAATACTACAAATTCACATTCACTGAAATTCAGGATTTAACCACTTGAAGAGAGGTCAGCAACATATTGCAAAGCATTCAATGGGTTAAAAGACCCATTAAACATTGGGAATGTATATCCTCATGGAGCAGTTGGTTTCCTCCATAATTGCACTCCATTATCTTAAGAAATAAGGCAATTTAATCATCAAGATTAAAAAAAGAGACTAAATTGTGACTCAAAGCAACTGCACCATGGGGGAATGAACATCTTCATTCATTTAAATTGGGCTTTTCCCCCTTAAAAGCACTACAGAGTTCTCTGGCATCTGAGGTGTTAAAGGACAACTGAGATGTGAACAGTGCTCCATTAGACCTCTCTAGCATTCAGTGCATTATTAAAGGGATAGTAATGTCAGAAAAAAGTATTAACTATATGATAGATACAATTAAAAGAGATTACTTGCACTTATTTGTATCTCTCAAACCGTTATGGTTTGAGAGATATATGAAATTAAAGTTCTCCGCTCCCTCCCCTTTCTCATACGTTAGCATGAGATCTTGGTTCCTGGACTAGACGATGGCTCTTAAGCAGTGCCGACATAGCGATACCCAAATATAAATACTTCATCAGAACGGTCTACAACGTGTGCCTGGTTTGAAAGCACACGTTGTAGACTATTCCGTTGAAGAATTTATCTTTAGATATTGTTATATCAACGCTGCTGAAGATCCACGTCTGCTCAAGTGACCAGAATCTGCTTCTGACAGCTTTACAGCTCGCCAAGCAGAAAGAGGAGGGAGCGGAGGGGAGGGATATACTTTATTTTCCTATATCTCTCAAACCATAACGGTTTGAAAGATACAAATAAGTGCAAGTAATCTCTTTTAATTGTATCTACCATATAATTGATATTTTTTTCTGACATTACTATCCCTTTAAATTAATGAGAATGTTTGGAATTTTCACTTCTCTCCTGTGGTAAATCTCTCTCCAGACCTACAACTTTTTAGCTTGACGGATAAGGCCTATGTTCCTTATTAGAACAATTTACCACATTTTGATGGGGTAGGTAATTTTGAAGGAATAGTGACATTACTTCTAACAATAACATGTTTGTTTTCAGCTATCCTTTCTCACTTGTATTAACCCTTTGAGTGCCAGAGGAGTTTGCAATGCATTGCTCTGCAATGCGCTGTCTACCCCTCTGGCACTCAAAGGTTAACTGTTTGAATGACAGAGGGGAATGCAATGGCACTGGCACTCAAAGGGTTCAACAATTGAGTTTTATTCATCAGATGTGAAGGACACATAGCTGTTAAAGGGATGGTAATGTTTCCTCACAAAAAGCTCTGATTAATCATCATAGTATTTGGGCCATGGAAAGTGTTATTTCAATACTGTCAGAGCTGTAGTTCAAGTTTAAGTGAAAGTATCCCCCTCCTGCCCCTTTTACCTAGTGTAAGTCACCTCCCCTCAGATGTGGAACCTGGTCCACAGACCAGACAGCTCACAGCAAGGGACAATCTTCTTACTGTGAGCATAAGGAAAACCCTGCCCCCTTGACATACATATATATAAAACAGGGTGAACATACACAGTGAATGAAATATGAAAAGCTGCAAAGATAAAGGGAACCCTCCCAGTTCCCAAACTAGGTAAACCTATAACCAAAGTAGAAAAAGAAAAAAAATCCTACCCTAATCAATACAGATTACCTTTAAAAAGTAGAACCCTGTATAAAGCATATATTTAACCTGTGTGTTAATGTGTCTCAAAAATAATCAGAGTTTAGTGTATAGTTTGTCCAAAATATGAGTAAGCTTGCTAACCACGCCCAGGTACCTCATTTCCAGCAAATCCTACCAAATACATATAAAACAAAAATGTTAAAATTGACTCTGAAGAAGCAGTGTTACATTGGATTGTTTTCTTTTTCCATTTCTTACATTTTGGAGATAGTAGAATAAAATATTAACCGGAGAAGTGATATCACTGGAGAAGTCATCTCCACTTTATCACCTCTTTATCACACCTTAGTGAATAACCCCCTATATAGCTTAGGAAAAAGTGGTACTCGTTTTGTTTAACAAAATGATTTAGGTAGAGGTGTAACAGTCACACTGCAGTAAGGTACATCAATTTATAGTTTATTTTTATTTAAATGTTATGGTCTCTCTAGTAGACCACTGCTGCTTCAGTTTACAGTCTAAAAATGGCCAGTGTCATTCAAGTCTCCTGAAGCCGACTGCTTTTTGTGAGCACAGGAAAAAAAGGGGTAAGAAAGAAAACGGGAAACCAAATGGAAGACAACCACCAAGTGGTGCTCTCTCCCCAGCACACACAAAAAAGAGACATAATAATTGAGGCACACTCAAGGAGTATACACAAAATAGAAAATAGCTTTATTAATAATGACAAACAAATCAAACAAAGGGAGAATCTTAAAAACAATTAAAAACATCTAGCACAGGAGTATAAAGTCACAAGAAGAGCTCCCTACAAATAATGCCCCATGTACAATCAGAATCAGTATATGTTAAACAATATGCAAAATCAAAGTTATAGAAGACGATTCTAAATAGGCATCTGACAACGTACAATAGTAACATACAATATAAATATGCAGTGTCAATAAAGGATCAGTAGTAGAAAAATTGGAAAACATATACTTATCTGTGTAAAGATAAGTGAGAGCACAAGGGAAGAGGCTACAATGTAACTCCTGTCTGTACCAACACCCTACACGTATTGCCGCAACACTGGCTTTGTTTTCTGTAAGCGGGTATGACCTAGAGACAGACTTCAACAGAGATCACCATCTAAAGGAAACTGCAGATATAATGCAAAATTCAGAATTTTAAAAGGATAGTAAAGCTTAATTTTGAAAACATTTATGTTGCAGTTATCCAGCTGTGTAAGGCAAGAGTACTCCCCCACAGCCAAGAGATGTTTTATTCAAAGGTTATTGCATTTCAAAGTTGCAGTTTTGTGTGCAATACCTCCATGGCCTGAATGTCTACATTGGTGCTGTTGATACACTAAACTATGGAAGTTTATGGTCAACATAGCTGTCCCGAGACTGCTGTTGCAAAAGCTCATCCCTAACGTTTCAGGCCATGGAAGTACTGCACTCCAAAAAAATGCATGTCTGAGCTGCAATAAATTTTAAATAAAACATCTCTTAGCAGTGTTTTACTCCGCATGATAAATGCTACACTATATATATATATATATATATATACACTTTTCCATATCCCTTTGAGAACACTTAAGCACCTGTCAGAATTGTGAATGGAGGCCTCCAAATATTGATAAACATGTAGGATCCTATTAAGTTTAGTTGCAGTCTTCCATTTCTTCTCCTCTGATTTGTGAGAAAAGCAGACACATTTATGCATTTTGTACCCAAAACAGCTTCACTCCTCCCTGGTCATCTTGCCACATGATTAAACTGGTTCCATGCTGTAAAACTAGGACTGCTGGGAACCCAAGGTAAGGCTCCCTGAAACAAGAGATCCGCAGAGAACTCTGGGTACACCCATGAATTATTAAAATGCCCCTGATGACAGATCCATTTGAACTATCCTCTGCCTACCTTTATTTCTTTATCCCTGTAGGTATATCGGAAGAATTCAACATAACTACTATTAATGGTTGTTCCCACCAACCTCAAGAAGATCAACTGGATGAAATGAGCACAATTTTACCCCTGTGCTGCCAGAAGTGCCTATAGTGATTTGCAGAAACAGTGTAAAAGTGCAGATGCAATGCACTACGTACCCCTCTGGCACTCAAAGGGTTAAAGACAATCATAATCTGAATTAAAAGGCTCAGTGAATTATACCTCAGAACAGACTTTTTTATGACCAGATAAAAAAATAAAGGGAGGGAGAGATAGAAAGTGAGGTAATGGTGGGGAGTGAGGTAATGGTGGGTGATTGAGAGAGTTAGAAAACTATGGTGAGTGAGAGAGAAGTAGAGTGAGTGATATAAATAAGGAAGGGGAAGATGAAAGTAGAGACAAATGGGGAGGAGGGAAAGGGAACATAACTGAATGAGGGTGATGAAAAGATGCAGAAACGTAGCTGAATATCACGAGCACAAAATAACCAAAGGACTACATTGAAACTACCCCTTGTTAGTCATCTGCATAGCTATGTACACTCTTCTCTCTCTATGTGTAAAGTGTGCAATGGACTATGTTTTATACATATACTACTATAATGTTCTGGAACAGACAGTGTAAAAACAGTCACAAAGAGGCTGTTGTACTAAATAAAGTGCTTTTAATCCTTTGAATGAGACAGCGGTGCCCAATGCATTTTAGCCCACTGACTTAGCGGGCTAAAAAAAACAAACAAACAAACAATGAAAATTTTGGTAATTATCTGTTCATCTTTTATATGGTTCATTTGCTCCAGAATTACTCCACTTTAGTGCATCAGCCTCCATTCAGGACACTCACACTGCAGGTATGTGTTCAGAAGATGGATGGAGACCAAGGATTCCCTTCATCTTTAGCAACATACATTTTCATAGTGTAAATATAGTTAGTTCTTTTTAATTATTGGAGCTAATGTTTATAAATTAAGCTCAAAGCAAGCAGCATGCATTGCTTGTGCTGCCCTTTTACAGCGCTGTTTTATTAACTAGACCTGAAAGTACTGTGATTGGTTGATGAGTAGTCCATCAGAGCACTGAGCGCAAATAAAGCCGTAGTATGGGATATTTAACTCTTTGATAGCCATAGGGGTACCCAACACATTGCAAAGCAATGCACTGCACACATTCTAGCACTCAAACGGGTAACAGTACCAGTCAGACTGGAATAGGCTCCTAGAACTTTGACTCTCCTGGAACGAACGTGACTTCTGAGGACCTATATATAAATGTATGATGTTGTAGGTCTGTGGAACTTTAATCCACACAAATCATACATTTAAAATAATTAGATGCTATGTACTTTTTGTCTGGAAAAAAAAAAAAAGAATTATAACTCATTACTGAGAGCAATGTAAATCCCTCCTGAGTTGAAGGGGTTATGTATGAATTCAACCACACCTAACTCTAGATTTGGGTTTTGTTCTTGTATGTTTTTCACATCCAAGCATCTGTTCGTAATCAGAAAATTCTAGTTTTCAGATGTGTTTCTCATAAAATTCCAACAGTTTTACATGCCGTACTACTAATTACAAACAAAAAAATAAATAAACTCTGAGAAGTTGTACACATTTGTCAAGGTACCAGTAAGATTGTCATGGACTTTCATTACTTCAAAAAACAACTTTTGTACAAGAATGTTGTGTATTTAAGTGTTTTACGTGTCCAAGACATATAAGCACAGGCTTGACAATATTTTTCTCCCAACAACTCTCTAGATTATAATAAACTTTAAGGAGAAGTTGTTCTAACAATAACCTCCACTTAAATAGTCCTAATGACCCCTATGAATTTTGTCCAATGTAGGTAAGGCAGATGCACACTCTAGGGTATTTTCAAAGGCTATTATTATTCCCGCACACATATATAGCTCTGGGTGCAGAAACTACACTTGGTCTCCCCTAGACCAATATGTCATGTAGAAATCACATAGGAGAACACACTCTGAGAGATGTGCAAACTTATCGGCTCATTCTGAACTTTACGGAGTGCAACAGAAAATTAAACATTTCGGGGGCTCAATGCTACCCTTTATCAGACTTGGACTCTTAAGAGGTACAAAGTACCACCTTGTCCTGATAAAATACCAGGAAAGGAAGTTTACAAGACAGGGCTTGTAAGTCAGCAACCCTCCATATGAAGACAATGGCTAAGAGGAAAGCTATCTTGAGCATCACAAAATACAATGAGACAGAGTAAAGATGTTCAAAAGGAGGTCTCTGAAAGACTGTCAGGACCTAGTTAAGATCCTACGGGAGCACAGGATTCTGGAAAGAAGGGAAAACATAAGCTACCCCTTGAACAAAGGTCTTAACATCTGAGAGAACAGCAATATGCCTCTGGAAGAGGACTCAAAGGGCTGAGACCTGCACCTTAATAGAGATCAAACTGAGACCCTTGTTCACAAAGTCTTGCAAAAAGGCCAAAACTGTAGGGAGACCAAATGACTGGGCAGACACATCCTGGTCAGCACATCACTGATGGAAGATGGACTATATCCTATGGTATGCTTTGGAAGAGACAGGTTTTCTTGCCTGAACCATGGTGGAAATGACATATCCTGAGAAGCATTTCCACCTCAGGAAGGGGGCTTCTAGAGCCATGCTGTGAAAGCTAACCTTTCCGCATCCTTGTACCAGAAGGGACCCTGGATCAGCAGATCTGGTCTCAGAGAAAAACGGAATGGTTCCTGGATAGAAAGATTAAGAAGGTCTGCAAACCAGTCCAACCAGGGCTAGAATGTAGTGATCAGGATGACTTCTCAACCTTGATCTTTGGTAGCACCCCAGGAATTAGTAGAATTAGATAAACAAATAGGCTAGTGAAAGTTCAGTGGAATAGATATCTTGTCCCTTGAAAATGCCAAAGGATACTTTGCCTTTGTGCAGAACAAAGGGACATTCCTGTTCTCGTGAGAGGCCATCAGATCCACCGCTGGGAGACCCCAACATTGAACTATCTGTTTGAAAACTTCTTGGTTCAGTTCCCTGTTGCCTGGATTCACATTTTAAAGAAAGTCCACAACTACCTTTTCTACTCCTGATATGTGGACTGGAACGTGATCTGACCACTGAAGGAGCTCTTGCACCTCCTTCCAGACTGACTTACTTTGTGTTCCTCCTTGGAGGTTGATGTAAGCCACTGCCATTGAGTTTTCTGACTAAATACGCACTGATATCCTTTCAGTATTTAAAACCCAGTGAAGGAGTACCAGGAGGATGGCACGGATTTCCAGGATGTTGATTGATAGGAGATTCTCCTATCCAGTCCACTGTCCGTAAGTTGTCAGAGGAACCGGGGTTGCACCCCAGTCTCTCAGGCTTGCATCTGTAGTGAACAGATTACATTCCAGAATAATAAAGGGATGTCTCAGAGTCAGATAAGAGGTATGTAACAAGAAACGTAGATCCCCCCTGGGACAAGGTCATGGAGTGAGACAGGGGAGAGCACTATCAGGACCAGTTACTAAGAATGTCCAGTTAAAGTTCTCTGTGTAACTAAACATAAGAAATCACTTTCAGGACAGACCCTAGTTGTCCAGTGATCCTCACGTAAGCCCTTATTTTCACAAGGACCTACTTGTCCAGCAAAAAAGAATGGCATCTATAAAGAGAAGCTCTCACTCTAGGTCCTGAGGAACCCTTGACAAAAAAGAAGTGACGTGGAGGAAGGCTTTTGATATCTATGAAGTGCCCTTCCAAAACAACCAGGGAAAACCCTCTGGTCTGTCACAGAAGATGCCCAAGCATCTTGAAAAAGACAGAGGTGCCCCCCCCCCCCACACACACACACACAATGATGGACCAGGACTCTGAGAGTCATGCAGAGGATGGCTTGTCAGGTTTTAGAGCAGACTTCTTGCTGAGTTTGGGATTTGGAGCAGTGTGCGCCTGGTGGATCCGATGGTCTTGAACCCTCTGCTCCTTGAACTTAGCAGAGGGGAATGAAATCCAAATGCCTTCCTTGCAAAAAAGAAATGCTTAGAAGAGACCTGGGGCAGGAGAGTACTCTTGCATTCAGTGGAATCATTAATGACCTTGCTTAGGTCACGTGCAAATAGTTTCTTACCAGAAAATGGAGGAGAGACCAGTGATTTCTTGGAAGACTGGTCCACAGACTAGCTCTTTACCCACAAAGTACGGCATACTGCAAAAGAGAGGGCTGGGGCCTTAGCAGAAACCTTGACAGCATCAAAGGAAGCTTCAGGCAGATACACATTAGCTTCCATAACATAGGCAAACATTAATAAAAGGTCTTCCTTAGGAATATCAGAATGTATGGCTTTGGAAAGCTACTCATCCCAGACAGCTATTGCCATATTGATTCAGGCAAAGGCAAAAATTGGCAACAGAGCTGCCCCTGTGGCCACAAAGCTTGCCTTTATTAGAGAATCAAGGAGTTTGTCAGCCTGATCCTTAAGGTCTGCAGAGTCTGCCAATGGAAGAGATGTATTTTTGGCTAAGTGTGATATGGGGGTTTAAAGGGATAGAAATACTTTGTTTTATCTTTATTTTATTTTGTAGGCATTAAAAAAACATGAAGAACGATATAAGTCTTATCTCTCAAACCTTTATGGTTTGTGAGATATTCACAAGCAAAGTTCCCCCTCCCGCCCCTTTTACCTAGTGTAAGCCATCTCTTCTCAGATGTGGAATGCAGTCCATAGACCACACAGATAACAGCAAGGGACAATATTCTTCCAATCAGAACAATAAAAGCCCTGCCCACCTTGACAAGCTTTTGTTACATCAGTAAAAGGAGTAGGAGGGGGATACTTTATAATTGAATTACTCTTGAACTATAACTATGACAGTATTGAAATAACACTCTCCAAAGTTCAAATACTATTATGATTAATTAGAGCTGCTTTTCTTATGAAACATTACTATCCCTTTAAAAGCAGGGGAAAAAGCCCACTTCGCTAGAGCCTCAGTCTTAAATCGGAATTGTTTAGAGACAAGCTTATTAAGAAAAAATCTTCTAATAGAACCTTATCTAGGGGGCTGTTAGAAGGGAAGACCGAAGATCCTTTCTCTCGTCTCTAGAAGATTATCTGGAGAGGCAGATCCCCCATCAGAGGTCTCATAGACTTGAAAGATCTCCAACACAACTCTGTTGAGCCGGTCTAGAGAAGGGACAATGTCAGTCTTATAGGTTTCCCTAAATGACAAGGAAAGCCCTTAAGTGCCCTGCCCTCTGGAGGAGGAAGCTCAACCCCATGGTTCCTGTGTTCCATACTGGACGTAAGAGAAATGAAAATTTCCAAATGCTTAGAACTTATAAATGCTTATAACTTTTAAATTGTGATTAATTTAGATGAAATTTAGGAATCCCTAAGAAGTCTGCAAATTCAGTACAAATGCAGTATATAAGAAATAATCTGTAGTTTCAAATGTGGATGTTATCACAGATCTTTTTTCAGGGATAGAGCAAAAATCATCTGAAAGAATATACCCTAAATTTTAAGCATAGATAGGTGTTTGTTTTCAATTACATTGTTAAAATGTAACCTCAATATTGAGATATTTAATTTTAAAGTCACAAAGGCAGTTGTACTTTGAAGAGCTGTACTCATTTTGGAGCAAACCAGCAGCAACATAGGGGACCAATGAACATTCCTTATGATTTAACCCTTTGAGTGCAATGCGTTCCATACCCCTCTGGCACTCAAAGGGTTAAATGTGGCTTTACTCCCTTAAATGTTAGAATGTTTTCCAATGCATTGCTCCCCATAAATTAAATCAGGCTTGATATCTCTTCTTCAGGAGTTCTGAATACCTTTTTGTCAAGCAAAGGGTTAAAGAGCATGACACATTAGTTGTGTTATCTTATATTGTACAACAGATTTAAAGAAACATTAGAAGTTTCTAATAATAAACCTTCATATAACTTACTCTGTGTATAAAATGGTAACAACCACTATTAACCAATTGTTTGTGGAACTGAATATACAAAATGTATCTTTAATTAGTACTTGATATCAGGTAGACATGGTTCTATGTTGTAGGACTCCAAGACCAGAAACTCTTCCCGCTGAATGCTTTTTCAGAAGACACAGAGGGGTTAGCTTGGGGTCCTTCAGTCCTGCAAAACGAATCATGTCTGCCTTCATGGATATATTATCACATGCAATTTTGGAATTATTATCATTCAAAGGAAAGAAACTTTAATTAAATACAGAATTTGAATAATCATTCAAACAAGATGGGAAATTCAGGAGATATGTTGTCACTTAAAAACAGCTTTGGTTATTTCAAAGCACTAAAATACTCACCTATATGTTGTAGTAATTATTTTTTATTTAGAAAATAATTTTACTTAGAGTGATAGATTATGTTAACTACGCTATGCAGTGCAGGTACTTCCTGTCTTAACTGTATTTTACCTCCCCCACTCACTGACACTGCTCAGCACTTCATTACCCAACCCTCAGCACTAAGAGGATTAATTATCAAGTGGGGGTGTGGTGTTAAGACAGGAAGTGCCTAAATAGCATGACTTAATAAGCATAATATACAAATGTAAATCAAAAATGTACTAAATAAAAACTAGATAATAAAAAGCTCTTTCAAATTTACCCAAATCGCTTTTAGGTGATTGGTTACCATTAAAGGCTTGCCAGAGGTAGGGTTGCCACCTTTTTCCTCAAAAAAATACCGGACATAGCTGTGGGTTGGTGAGGGGGGAGCCACAAAAGGGGCAGAACCACTCATTACCCTACAGGCTCCTCATTACAGGTACCAGGTGCCAGGATCTCTCAAGCACAGAAGTAGTTAAAGGGATAGTAATACTTCGTTTTAACTTTATTTTATTTTGTAGGCATTAAAAAAACATGAAGAATGATATAAGTCTTATCTCTCAAACCTTTATGGTTTATGAGATATTCACAAGCAAAGTTCCCCTCCCTGCCCCTTTTACCTAGTGTAAGCCATCTCTTCTCAGATGTGAGTCTGGTTGTATGACAGTACAGATAACAGAAGGGGACAATTTTCTTTGTATGAAAACAATGAAAGCCCTTCCCCCCTTGACAAGTTTTTCAGCTTTTTCCATTATCTTAATTGAAGATTGTCCCTCTCTGCAGTCTACCTGGGCATCTCCCTTCTGATCTGGTTGTACAGGGGGGGGATACTTTGTTTGTGAATATCTCTTAAACCATAAAGGTTTCAGAAATAAGACTTATATCATTCTTCATGTTTTTTTAATGCCTACAAAATAAAATAAAGTTAAAATGAAGTATTACTATCCCTTTAAGGTCTAGAACAGTGGTTCTCAATCTGTGTCCTCAGTGGCTACTAACAGGCCAGGATTTGAAGCTTTCCTTTTAAGAGCACAGGTGAGTTAATCAATACTACTGAGCCTCTGATCAACACACATGTTCTAGCAGGGAAATTTCTAAGTCCTGGCCTGTTAATGGCCAGTGAGGGCATGGGCTAAAAATCTCTGATCTAGAAATAAAATAGACACTCATAACCTCCACAAAAACTGTTAGTGGAGAGTGGTAAAATACCGGCTGGGTGGCAACCATATCCAGATTCCTGATTTGGAGGCTCCTCTACAATAGGCCTCCACTCCATATAATATGGTCCATACTTTCGAAGCAACAGTGGAACAATTCTGGGACACATGGACTTTGCTATATGAGACAAATACACATTCCCAGTAATTTAAATTGTACTCTTCAACTAGAAATGCCAGAGTAGTGTGCAACGCATTACAAAGAAATGTGTTACGCATCTGGCCCTCAAAGGGTTAAGTAAGATCTCTCTAGCATCCATGGGGTCAAAAGCCTCATTTACATCCATGATAAATCTGGCAGACCCCTGTGATGCACTTGATCTGCCCCAGAAGTGATCCGCTTTGCCTTTATACATAAGATCCTATGACTCTGTGATCATACATAAGATCCTATGACTCTGTGATTCTCTCGGCTGTACTCCCCCCCCCTCTTTTCTGATCCATGATACACTGGACTTCGGGGTTCCCTCCTTTTACACAGTATATGACCTATATCACGTGTGACAACCCAGTTACTCTTTGTCCACCTGACTCCTTGATATGTAAGACCTGGGACTCTGAAATAATGTGACTCTGGGCTCCACTCTCTATTCTGATATTTATATTTATTATTTTAGGCCCCATTCTTGTCTATAGTCTCTGTCTCCCGATATGTAGGACTTCTGGCCTCCCGACTATACTCTGACTCCCGAAATGTAGGACTCCTGGCCTCCCCACTATATTCTGACTCCCAATATGTAGGACTTCTGGCCTCCCCACTATATTCTCTGACTCCCGATATGTAGGACTTCTGGCCTCCCCACTATATTCTGACTCCCAATATGTAGGACTTCTGGCCTCCCCACTATATTCTGACTCCCAATATGTAGGACTTCTGGCCTCCCCACTATATTCTCTGACTCCCGATATATAGGACTTCTGGCCTCCCCACTATATTCTCTGACTGCCGATATGTAGGACTTCTGGCCTCCACACTATATTCTGACTCCCGATATGTAGGACTTCTGGCCTCCCCACTATATTCTCTGACTGCCGATATGTAGGACTTCTGGCCTCCACACTATATTCTGACTCCCGATATGTAGGACTTCTGCCCCCCCCACTATATTCTCTGACTCCAGATATGTAGGACTTCTAGCCTCCCCACTATATTCTCTGATTCCCGATATGTAGGACTTCTAGCCTCCGCACTATATTCTCTGACTCTTGCTATAGCAGCAGGGGCCCTCTACACACTGGATAGTTCAGGACTAGGGATTCCCTATCCCCCAGATTATAGAGGACTATGGGCTCCTCTTATGTATACTCTTGGCCCATGATAATACAAGACTAGGGGTCCCCACTCCCCTCTTCTGTAGTTTGTGGTCCAGAACTAGGGCCCCTACTCATATAATCTCTATCCCACCAGCCTACTACTAAATCACTATTCAATCCATAAGAGATCCATACAATCCATATGAGATATTTTCTACTCGTCCTCACCGAAGGCACCAAAGCCCACACATACTCCCGGGTCTCCCCCGTAGAGGTGCCCAAGAAAGCCCAGAGAAGGCAACCACTGAGACCAGAACCTGCGTCTGACGTTACAACCCTCCCTTCTCTTATGCACATACCTGCCCCGTGGCTCAGCAGCCAATCAGAAGCCACAGAGCAGCATGCCACCCAATCGTCGGATCTCTGGCAGCACAGCTGCAAAATAGACAGGGAATGCTGAGCCACTGAGTCTGCTGGAGATTCGCCTCCCTCAAACCACGCCTCTCAAACTTCCCACTGGTTAGTACCTGCCTCCCTCCTGCAATGAGGATGAGTCAGGCATGGTTCGTATCTAGCATTTTCCACCTTACCGGGCGGACGCACACAAATGCCAGCTTTTCAATTGCCAGTATATTAGTTATACCGGCACCGGCTCCAGTGAGCTAATTACCGGCTGTGCCGGTAAAATAACGGACGGGTGGCAACCCTAGCCAGAGGGGTGTCCAACACATTAAAAAAAACAATGTATTTGACTCTCCCCTGACACTTAAAGGGTTGGGGAGAGAGAGAGATGGATGCCCCATAGGGTACAAGCCTATATATCTGCGTGAGTGAGAAGGGAGTGGAAGAATGCTCCATAGTATGCTATACCAATGAATGGGACAATGCCTGTGGAGTCTTCAGCCCATTCCCTGTAGACATGGGGCTTACTGTGCATATTAAACCCTGCAGATTTCTTTTTTAACTATATATTGGCGTATTTACTATATCAGTTGTAGAACAAAATATTGAAAGTTCATATTTAACCCCTTGGATACTAAAGACTTCTCCAGCACATTGATTTGCAAAGCACTGTAGATATCCAAGGGTTTAAAATGTGATAAAAGGAAAGTAATATCCCAGATACCTTTGCAACTTTGCAAAAACTCTGTCATTAAAAATGTAATACATGCAAACTTTTGCTTTTAAAATATCTGTGCTGCTTAGTAAATGATCAGGGCAGTTTCCTACCATGATTTCTGACATCTCTATTTCAGCTTTTTTACCACAGCATTCCTTAGTTATTTTGGAAGAAGGACTGGAGAAGCACTGTCTGGTTTTTATTTTGATCCACATGATGAAAATAGAATCAATGCTACAGCATGGACAGACAGGCTGCAGGCCACAAATATCCTTATTAGAAGTGATACCTGGACTACAGGACACTGGCTGGGCGAACCTGGACTAAAGCACTGACGTGGATATACTAAACAAAAGTGGTGCAGTTCTGGGGCAAACCAGCTACACAAACGTAAAGAAATAAAATGGCCATACATTTCCATGGATTTCAATGGGACTTTGAACCTACTGAATTCTAGAGAGGCCTCCAACATGTTGAAAAAATGAAGGACCTGGGATGGAACCAGAGAAGATTTCTTGAAATTGAGTTCCCAGCCATGCTGCTCCAAAATGGACATGCACTCCTAAATGTGAGACCGTAAAACTACCTCTGAAGGAGCCTTAAGTAAAAGGTCTAGGTACAGGGCCGGATTTGCCATTAGGCAAAGTAGGCGCCTGCCTACAGGCACACAGCAACGAGGGGCGCCTGCCATTTGTATTTTTTTTTTTTTAAATATTCTTAAAAAAAAAAAAATAAAAAAAAAATAACTAGCCACCTCGCTGGCTGTGCCGGCGGCACCCACTCACATTGCCCGCCCCCCCCCCAGTCTTGTACCTGATGGAGCTCCCTCGTCGCCTCATTAGGAATGCAGAGCGCTGGGAGATGACATCATCTCCCAGCGCTCTGCATTTCTGAATAGGAGACCGCGCAGGAGCTCCATCAGGTACAAGACTGTGCCAAAGGAGGCACATACAGATCTCCTACCAGGTAGGAAACAGACAACGGGGGGAGGCAATGTGAGGGCAATGTGGAGCTAATGGGGGGCAAGTTGGAGCTGATGGGGGGCAAGTTGGAGCTGATGGGGTGGGGGCAAGTTGGAGCTGATGGGGGGCATTGTGAGGGCAATGTGGAGCTGATGGGGCAATATGTAGCTGATGGGGGGCATTGTAAGGGCAATACGGATCTGATGGGGGGGCAATGTGAGGGCAACGTGGAGCTGATGGGGGGGCAGTGTGAAGGCAGTATGGTATATGGAGATGATGGGGGCAGTATGGAGCTGATGGGGGCAATGTGAAGGCAATATGGAGATGATGGAGGAGGGCAATGTGGAGATTAGGAGCATTGTGGAGGTATCCAGTGCAGATGGCCCACGGGGGGGGGGGGGCTTCAAATTTCTGTGCCTACAGGCTCCTGAGATGTAAATCCAGCCCTGTCTAGGTAGGTAGTCAAGGAGATCCCTTGAGCACTGAGCTGCCAAGAGGAACACCTTTGTGAAGACCCTTAGAGCAAACGCTAAACCAAAAGGGAGGACTGTGAACTGGAACTGACTGCCCTGAAATGCAGAGAGCAAGAAGTGCTAATGATTTAGATGGTTCGAGATGTGCAGATAGGGGACAGCCAAAAAGTGGCTGCAATGACACACATCATCCACAATACTTAATTAGTTCTTACACTTAAATCCTAACTATGGTCTTTTAATTCAAGTTTATTTTCACATTCTCCTGACATCATGATAAAATTAGTATAATTTTAACATTTAATTTAACATATGCTTAACACCTTAAGGACCGGCCGTGCATGCATGTGGCGGTCATTTAAAGACCAAGGAACATTTTTTTTTATTGAATCCGATTCCGGACTCCCCTAATGGCGTTTAGCCGCGCAGGGAGCCCGGAATTCCATGACAGTCTTGGTACGTCATTGGTCCTTAAAGCAAATCCAGACACGATGTACCAATACCGTCAAGGGTCCTTAAGGTGTTAAAAATATTCAGTGTTGTGCAGACCTGTAATGTTTAGGACTGTACATAGATTATGCTATCTGCTGTTCCCAAGTGAATCAATAAACAGTTTAACATACTGTGAATTATTAAAACATTAAATTAAACTGGAGTAGCAACGTTTTACATAAGTGGTTTCATTAATCTCTGCGTAGCCTCATATATATGAGTTTTAAACTTACAAAAATGTTTACATTTAATTTATCTTCTCTTTTAGTTATAACACAATTAAAATGATTAAAAAATGTATTATTAACCCTTTGAGTTGCACAGGTGTATGCAATGCATTGCATACCCCTCTGGCATTCAAAGGGTTAAAGGGACAGTAATGTCCCATAAAAAATCCTTCTTCTTTTGTAGATGTTAAAAAATAAACTATTTACTTGTGTCCCTATCATCATCAGAACTAGCACTGTATTCAGCACTTGACCCTTATGTACTCTGTATGTCTCCCATTACCACTGTAGATTGTAAGCTTTTGGGGCAGGGACCTCACACCCAATGTGTCACTCTACAAAGCACTTGTAACCCTGTATTGTCTAAAGCCTTAAACTGTAAAGCGCTGCATACACTTATGGCGCTATATAAACATATTCATGTTCCCTGACCTGAGCAGTTTCCCTCACCTGACGCTTAGCTTCTCCCTGCCTTTTTCCAACTTTGCCCCCTAACCATTCCTGTCATAATCACTGCCCCCAGCTGTGGGATAGTTGGCAGTAGGGAGGAATCTGCATGGAATGCTGTGCTCTACTTGCTCGTAGATAGATAGACTGCGGTTACCAGCTCTGTACCGTATTCTGTCACTCTGCCTCTGATCCTCTCCATCTATCCAGCCTCCTCCGATAACAAGTCTTCTCTCCATGTAAGCTGGAGTGGTCTCTGGCCAACTAGACAGTCTGTCCAGAACTAGGGAACAGGATAATGTTTTCATCCAAACGATTTTAAAAAGGAAATTCATAAAGGATTTCACCTAGTCACTATATAACTTAATTTTTAAGGCAAACATGTATAGGGGTGATAGATCTCCTTTAAGTGTCAAAAGATGAGGAAGGATGAGGAAATTGTACCTCAAGAAACTATGTAATGGAAGAGCTGGGGAAGAAGGGAGAGCTGGGGAAGAAGGGAGAGCTGGGGAAGGAGGTGGGAGGTGTTTTTGTAAACAAATGCCCATGGTTTTAGATGGAGATTTTTAGCATTTTGATTGTTAGAGATATCTCCAATAGATTGCAAAGTGTTTGAGAGCTCTGTAGCACTGGAGGGAAAAAAGACACGGTAAATCAAATAGCATGTTTATTGCTGCATCTGGTTTGCTCCACAATTGCTCTTCCTCTTCTTAAACCAGTCTCAGTATGCTAATAACCGTTACGCCTGCACAATCATTCTGAAACAGCTACAGTTTAACCAGATGTTAGTATGCATAAACTTCTATATAAGGTCATGTTAATACAACATTAAAGGGATAGTAATGTTTCACCAAAACAGCAGCTCCAATTAATCTTCATAGTACTTGAGCCATATACAATGTTATTTCAAAACTGTCAGAGTTGTGGTTCAAGAGTAATTGAATAATAAAGTATCCACCTCCTGTCCCTTATACCTAGTGTAAGCCTCCTCTCCTCAGATGTGGAATCTGGTCCTGGGACCAGACAGCTCACAGCAAGGGACAATCTTCTTACTGTGAACAAAAGGAAAACCCTGCCCCCCTTGACAGGTTTTTCCCTTATGCTAATTGAAGATTGTACTCTCTGCGATCCATCTGGACAGTCCTGCTACTCTGAGGTGAGCAGTGTTACATGTTACATCAGTAAAAGGGGCAGAAGGGGGATACTTTATCCATCAATTACTCTCGAACTACAACTCTGACAGAATTGAAATAACATTCTCCATGGCCCAAATACTATAAACATTAATTTAAGCTGATTTTATTGTGAAACATTACTATTCCTTTAACCCCTTAAGGACCACTGACGTGCCAGGACCGTCACGGCGATCCGGCACTTAAGGACCAGTGACAGTCCTGGCACGTCATGGAGTTCAGGACTCCCGACATGGCTGCACGCTGCTACGGAAGCCCTGAACTGGAAAAAAAAAAAACGTGGTCCTCAAGTGGGGATACATACTCTTAAATACCCTGTACTCAATGCCAACAGCTATACAATTTACCCATTTCCTGCAGCCTGAAATGTAATTTAACAAATACTAAGTGGAAGGGACAATTCAAGCTTTTTTCCTGGCTTTCCTGACTCTTATTACCACAGCAATCTAGATAGGAGTCTCAGAAGACCTATAATGCCTTTAAAAGGAATTAAATAAGGCAACAGTGGTGTGAAATTATCTCATTAATTAACTTGTCTCTCACTGCAAACAGCCCAAACAAAATTAACCAAATTGTGACTATATGAGGCAGCATACAACTTCATTAACCCTTTGAGCTCAAAGGGTTAAATAAAGCAAGTATATGATTTGATTTTAAGGATCTAACATAAAATATCTTTCTATAGATACTATATGTACAAATAATATATTTACACTTATATAGTTGAATATTTGCTGACAATGTCTCAAACTCTCCAGTAGTTTGAATACTAGCAGAGATTGCTATTACTACTGGTAGTATTTTTCATTTATAAAATGACAATATTTTTTTGCTACAACATGAAACAAGATGCCTGTCTATAACATTTTACAATCTGGACCGGGGCGGGAAAAGTGTAACTCTTCAACTGTTGATGAACTACAGCATTCATCATTCTCAGCCAGCTACTGGTGAGCAGATGATGATGATGGAATTGTAGACAATATTTGGGAAGACACATGTGGGGTTATGTACTAAGGTATCTCTTCTCAGGTTCCTATGGAATTATATAGAGCCTATGCATTAAGATCTCCAAAGCTGGATAAATCTTAGTGCATATACTGTATAGAACAACACAGGAACTGGTTAAGGAATATGACTGAAGAAGTCAACTCCACTTTATCATCTCATTATCACTCCTTAGTGCAGCTCACACAAGGTATGTCTTACATGCAAGTAGAAGCTAAGAAAGTGTCACAGCACTACTGACAGTAGGAGATCCCGGTCCTGGGACCAGCCGGTGGCTCTTCAGCAGAGCCAAAGGCGTTATTTAAAAATAATCACTTCATTGGAACAGTCTACAAAGTGTGCTGGTCTGCAAGCACACTTTGTAGACCATTCCAATTAAGTAGTTCTTTTTAAATAGCTTGATTTTGGCAATGCTGAGGAGCCTCCTCTAGTGAGTCCTTCAGCTGAGGGAAGGGGGTCATTCTCCTAATAGTCCCCATAGCAGTAGGAAAAATCCATATCCTCATATTCCCTCTCCACTTCCTCCCCTTCTGATAATTCCTCCTCTGAGGAGGCCCCTAGAATCTGAGGGACACTCAGAAATAAGGGCCGGTGGAGTAGGATCCAGAATACGCTCAATGGAGCCCCATTTTACATGAGGAACAGTAGGCAAGGGAGGTAAGGGACACAAGTGAGTACTTAGTCTTAGATTTACTCCCATGTCCCTTATAATCCAACATCCTGACAGTAAAAGTGTCTCACACTAGTATAACTAACCAATAATAATTCCCCAGACTAATAATTCACCCTAGATAGCCCAGAAAAGAGGATTTTAGTCTTACCTGTTAAATCCTTTTCTCTTAGTCCATACAGGTTACTGGTAACTCTGGGTAGGTGATCCGCCCCTTTATGTAGACAGGAACAATTTCTGAATTGCATGCAGGGGGTAGAGCCTACCTTCACTCTTTGGCTGCAGCTAGCCAACCAGCTCCAGAAAGATTTGAGACACTAACTATTGACTAGATAGTAGAAGGGAAAGAAGACTCCTGTGAGCATGACCCCGAAGGAACCCCACAGTCTGCCACAGGACAGCCAAGCATGGTCCCTTGACAGGGTGGGAGACCAGTAACACGTATGGACTAAGAGAAAAGGATTTAACAGGTAAGACTAAAATCCTCTTTTCTCTGTCGTCCAATACAGGTTACTGGTAACTCTGGGATGTCCAACCATTGAGTTTCCCAGAGGCAGGAAGTAAGGCAAGGACCAGGCGCAAGGCCCCCAAAGTCACCAGAGCAGATATGAACCATCAGATCAGAGATAGCCCAACAAAAACAATTAAGTGTCAACATACACTGAACAGGAGTAACAACACAGCACACTGAAGAAGAGCCAGCAGGGCTCAAAAGTGAAGGAAGCACCAAGAACCGAAGAAGATCCTAGACAGGCAAGACTGCCTCCAGGATCTTCCTCCCAAAGCTGGCGTCAGCCGATGCCAGCACATCAACACGGTAGTGCTTCGAAAAAGTGTGCACAGATGACCAAGTGGCAGCCTTGCACAACTGATCAGCTGAGGCATGATTTTTGTAAGCCTAAGAAGCCCCAATAGATCTTGTAGAATGAGCCGTGACCCGAAAGGGGACAGGCTTCTTCCTCAGCTCATAAGCCACAATAGTCCCCTTGGATGCAGGTCTTCCTGCCCTAGGACCCTCAGGAATGACGAACAATGCGTCAGATTGCCTGATAGACTCAGTGCGATGTACATAAAACCTGAGACAACGTACCACGTCTAACAAGTGGAGATCCCTCTCCTTGTCAGAGGTGGGGTCAGGGCAGAAAGAGGGCACCACAACCTCCTGATTGATGTGGAACTCCGAAACCACCTTCGGGAGAAACTCCTGAGAGGTGCGAAGCACCGCCTTGTCCTTGTGAAACACCAAATAGGGTGATTTACAGGACAGAGCATGAAACTCTGTGACACGACGGACAGACACAATCGCCAGGAGAAAAGTCATTTTCCACTTCAACAGGAGTAGAGGAATAATAGCCAAAGACTCACATGGAGAGCCTGAAGAACGCCCAAAACCAAGTTAAGATCCCACGGAGGAGCAGGAATCTTGCAGGCAGGATGAGTATGAGCAATGCCCTGGAAGAAAACCTTGACATCAGGAAGGATGGCAACGCGTCTCTGAAAGAAAACAGAAAGAGCAGACGTCTGAACCTTAAGGGAACTCAAACTGAGGCCCTTATCCACACCGTCCTGCAAAAAAGCCAGGACTGTAGGCAGATCAAATTCCTGAGACAGGTCCTTGTTAGCACACCAAGATAGCAAGGTCGACCAGACACGATGGTAGATCTTGGAAGAAACAGGTTTGCGGGCACTGAACATAGTAGCCACCACGCCAGAAGAAAAAACTTTCTTCCTCAATATTGAATATTCAATTTCTAAGCCGTCAAGGCTAGACGATAAACATCCTCCTTCCACAGGTAACCCTGTAGAAGAAGATCCGGACAGCAAGGGAGCCGGAATGTCTCTGCCACTGACAGATCCAGAAGCTCCGGAAACCAAGCCTGTCGAGGCCAGTAGAGAGCAATCAGAATGACTGGACAACGCTCCAGTTGTAATTTCCGTAACACCCTGTGCAATATGGGGAGGGGAGGAAAGATGTTGGCCAGAGGGAATAACCAATGAATGGACATTGCATCCACCACCAGAACTAGTGGGTCCCTCCATCGAGAGCAGAACCCTGGAACCTTCCTGTTGTGTCTTGCTGCCATCAGGTTGATGTAAGGGTGAACACCTCTGGGTGCAGCTCCCACTCTCTGCTTTCCACTGTGTGTCGACTGAGGAAGTCCGCCATGACGTTGTCTACGTCCGGAATGTGCACTGCGGGTATGGCACGAAGGTGTTCATCTGCCCAGGACAAAATAGCCTTGACCTCTAACCAAGTGCCGATACTTCTTGTTCCTCCCTGCTTATTGATGTAAGCCAATGCCGTGGCATTGTCGGACTCTAGCCGGACTGGACAGTCTTCCAGCTGAGATGTCCAATGATGAAGGGCATGAAATATCGCCCAAAGCTCCAACACGTTGATGGGAAGGAGAGATTCTTCCGGAGACCACCAACCCTGAGCACTCAGACAACCCAGGACCGCTCCCCAGCCGGAGAGGCTGGCATCCGTCATCACCGTGGTCCAGAAGGATAACAGGAACGACTTGCCCTTCAGCAGATTGGAGAGGTCGAGCCACCAGGACAAACTAAGTTCCACATGAAGAGGAAGTGACACCGACATCTTCAGTAGGTCAGGCCAACCCCTGCACACCTGGATCACAAACAGCTGGAGTTCCCTAGTGCGTGCCATGTCAAACGGTACTATCTCTATGGTGGAAATAAATTTCCCCACGAGAGATGACTTGGCTGGAACTTGATCTTGAGCAAGTATTGCAGAAACCCTGTGGGCGATCTGGTGAGCCACCTCGTCCGTGAGAAACACCATGTTCTTCTGGGTATCGAAGAGGAGGCCCAGGAAGACCAGACGCTGGGATGGGACAAGATCTAATTTGTCCAAGATGATGATCCACCCATGATGGGTGAGAGCATGAATGCAGTGCTGAACCTGCTGATGAAGAAGTTCCGCAGAAGAGGCTTTCAGAAGCAAGTCGTCCATGTATAGAGTAACTCTGATGCCGTCTCGGTGGAGGATGAACACTAAGGCTCTCAGGACACGGATGAAGACCTGAGGATCTGTCGTCAGACCAAATGAAAAAGCTGAGAACTAAAAAGGTCCCCGGTCACAGGCAAATCAGAGGTAGTGCCGGCTCTCTGGATGAATGGCAATGTGTAAGTATGCGTCCTGAAGATCCAGGGATGCAAGGAATTCCCCCGGGGACATGGCAGCAATCACCGTCCATAGAGACTCCTGGTGATAATGAGTCCTGGTCACAAAGGAACTGAGATCCTTCAAGTCCAAAATGGGACGACAACTGCCATCCTCCTTGGAGACCACAAAGAGGTTTGAGTAAAAAACCTTACCTCTCTCCTGAACTGGAACCGGCTCCAGATCGTCCTTTCCCAGAAAAGCCTGAACAGTGCCGTCGAACAGACAGAGTTTCTCTGCGCCCTGAGGCATATGAGAAGGAAGAAAGCGAAAGGGAGGAAGAGAAATGAAAGGGATCCTGTACCCTTCCGTCACTACCTGCAAAACCCATGGGTCCATCACTAAATCCTCCCAAATGCTGTGATAGTGACGCAGGCGACCACCCACAGCAAAGTGTGGACCCGGGTTCAGTGAGTCATGCCGAAGAAGGCTTGGAAGCCTTGGGATTGGAGGAGACCTTGGGCCTCCATTGCTGTTTGGGCTTGGAGGAGGTATGCGGAGATGAGGGAACCATCTGGTTCGCTGGACGTGTCTCATTCTGAAAGGAACGAAAATACCGGTTACACTTAAGAGGTATTTTCTTCATAGGAACTAAGGGTAGAAGTGTACTCTTACCCCCTGTAACCTCACTGATCAAATCCTTGAGATTTGGCCCAAACAAAGAAGTGCCTTGAAAAGGCAAGGAGAGCAAAGCTTTCTTAGAAGCAGTATCTGCAGACCAGATCTTGAGCCAAAGAGCCCGTCTGGCAACCACAGACATGGTAGAAACCGTAGCCCCTAACGGATGGCATCAAATAGGGCAGAAGAAACATAGTGCTGTGCCTCAGAAATGTTGGCAAGGAGGCGCAACTTATCCGAAGTAGGAGTGTCTTGACGGACAGCAAGAATGAGCTGTTCAGTCCAAACCGCAATGGGTCCGGTTCACCCATGCTGCTGCGAATGCTGGAAGCATGGCAGAACCAGCAGTGGCAAAGGTGACACACAATGTCTAACCTTACAGCAATGAGAAGAGGCAATAACAGATGAGGGGCTGGATTCAAATGCAGGTGCTAATTTTATCTCTGCTTTTATCTCCAGATTTCCCCATAGACTTCAATAGGAACATTTTTGATAAAACGTGAGGTAGCATTTATCTCCTGCATTTGAATCCAGCCCTAGTAGTGGTGTAAATAAATGAAACTGAGAAAACCATGAACAGGAGTATTTTGAAATGAGGACTGAGATGTTCCAAGGACTCATATGATCAAAAGATCAATTTGTGAGAGCTGCAGTTTCAAATCAGATTGTGTGGGGAAATGGTTGCTATTGTAGTCTTACAGATGAACACAGATTTGAGATAAATTGTTAAAGGGATAGTAATGTTTCACAATAAAGCAGCTCCAATTAATCATCATAGTATTTAGGCCTTGGAGAGTGTTAGTTCAATGCTGTCAGAGTTGTAGTTCATGAGTAATTGAATGATAAAGTATCCCCCTTCTGCCCCTTTTACTGATGTACAACTGCTCTTTTCAGAGCAGAAAGACTGTCCAGATGGATCACAGAGAGGGACAATCTTCAGTGAACATAAGGAAAAAGCTGAAAAACCTGTCAGGGGGGTCAGAGTTTTCCTTATACTCACAGTAAGAAGATTGTCCCTTGCTGTGAGCTGTCTGGTCCCAGGACCAGATTCCACATCTGAGGAGAGGAGGCTTACACTAGGTAAAAGGGGCGGGAGGGGGACACTATCATTCAATTACTCTTGAACTACAACTCTGACAGCATTGAAATAACACTCTCCATCGCCCAAATACTATGAAGATTAACTGGAGCTGCTGTTTTTGTGAAACATTACTATCCCTTTAAAGTGGATCTATCACCACTTTACAAGTTTTGATCATTATGTAGAATACCTAGCAAAGAATTATAAAACACTATTTAAAAAAAAAAAAAAAAAAAAAGTAATTTGCAAGAAAATTACAGTTTAAAGTATGCCCAGCAGCCTACTTCTGGGTAAACTGCTCTTGCCACAGTCTGTCGCAAAGCCTCTGCTCCTGTTACTCTCCCCAGCATCCTCCAATGACTGAGGCGTTCCGTTTGTAAACTGGAGCAATCCCATTGGCTAGATACCGATATCTAGCCATTGAGATCACTCCAGCTTACTAACAGAACGCCTCCGTCATTGGAGGATGCTGGGGAGAGTAACTGGAGCAGAGGCAGAGCGGCAGGAGCAGATTAGCCGGAAGTAGGCTGCTGGGCATAGTTTAAACTGTAATTTTCTCACAAATAACATTTTTTTTTAAATAATAATGTTTTATAATTATTCACTAAGTATTCTACATGATGATAGATCCACTTTAAGTAACAATAATTATTATTCTTTATTTATATAGAGCAACTTATTCCACAGGGAATTATATGTAAGAATGCAATTCTGGGGCAAACCAACTGCAGCTTAGGGGACAGATACAAATTCCCCAAATCCATATTCATTTAATGCTTTTTAACCCTTTGAGTGCCAGTAGGGTATGCAAGGGATTGCAAAGCAATGCTTTTCATACCCCTCTGGCACTCAAAAGGTTAATACTTTGAAGTTCAGAGCAGTCTCCAACACATTGTGAATCAATTAATTGAGTCCTCTCCTGTATTAAAGTGGTTAAATGACCCTTTTGATTCAATGGGAATTTTTATTTATCCTATATTAAGCAGTTGGTTTCCACAGAATCCATCCATTTTGCCTTCATGCACTAGATAAATACAGAAAAAAAATATTGAGGCATACCTAAAAAAATGACATATAACAAAAAAAATCCATTTTAAAATATACTATTCGCCTGTCCTTTATGCATTTTAGATTACTCAGTAGAGGAGTGAAATAAATCAAACTGAAGCTCAGTAATGACATTAACAAATGTTGGCTCTGAGTCTGTGCAGCATGGGGTTATGTATCCAGGAATATGAGAGCCATTTTGAATTTTGTCTCTAGAGTCAAATTACACATATTTATGTATTATATTCAACACCACTGAATTGAATTTACTCATCTCATTTGTTCCTCTAAATGGAAAATCAATATTGAGGTTCTCCTAGTTTGTGATACAAATCTCAATATATTTCTGCATTCTAAAATCTTAAGACCACATCCTTCCAATGCCTGGCCTGAATAATTCACATCCATCGATTGTGTTAATGATATATTACACAGTTTGTTCAAAATATTTCTTCCATCTGATATACAATGTTCTCACACAAATCTGCTGATCTTTGTTCTAAACCCACCCTATATAGTTACTCAATAGCAGTTACAAAATATAATGATTATATTCTGTGTGTAAAAGCAGCTCCAATTAATCTTCATAGTATTTGGACCATGGAGAGTGTTATTTCAATACTGTCAGAGTTGTAGTTCAAGAGTAAATTAATGAATAAAGTATCCCCCTCCCACCCCTTTTACTGATGTAACACTGCTCACCTCAAAGCAGCAAGACTGTCTATCTAGATGGTTTGCAGAGAGGGGCAATCTTCAATTAGCATAAGGGAAAAACCTGATAAACCTGTCAAGGTGGTCAGGGTTTTCCTTATGCTCACAGTAAGAAGATTATCCCTTGCTGTGATTCCACATCTGAGGGGAGGTGGCTTACACTAGGTAAAAGGGGCAGGAGGGGGATACTTTATTTTTCAGTTACTCTGACCGTATTGGCCCAAAAACTATGAAGATTAATTGGAGCTGCTTTTATTTTGAAACAATACTATCCCTTTAACTTCTTGTTTTATATTCTCAGTCTGTCATCAAATGATTTGCTTTTCATTTCATCCTTTCAGTGCCAGAGGGATGCACAATGCACTGGCACTGAAAGTGTTAATATGTTAATGCTTTGCGTGTTAGAGGGGTATGCTTTTGCAATGCATTGCGTACCCCTTCTGGTACTCAAAGGATTAAAGAAAGGGCAACCAATTTTTGGACCTTCAGCTGTTGGGGATGATGGGTGAGGGGACTTTGGCTGGTGGGGGATGATGGGTATTGTAGTCCCCAATAGCTGGAGGTACATCAACTGACTCTCCCTGTCTTAAAGGAACAGTAAACTAAGTGACTTGGAAGCCTTTAGTGGGGTGTTTAATACTAGCAAATTGTGGGTGCTTAGGTCAAGAGTAAGCAGTCTCTTGCTTTCCAGTTGCCAGGAACTAAAACTCCCATCATCCCTAACCAAACCAACTGCACCACAGGGGATATATTCCATTGATTCAATTGACGCTTCTAACACTTTGAATGCTAGGGAGTTCACCAACAAACGTGTTAGAGACATCTCTAACATTCAGTGGCTTAAAAAGTCACATTTAAACCAGTAGGAATTTTATTTTTTATTACTCCAGTTCCTCTTAGTACATTGTGTCATGAAATGATTAGAAACTTTGTAGCTGTGAAGAGTTTAACTCCTTAAATGCTAGAGATGTTTCCAACACTTTGCTGTACAATGTGTTGGAGACATCTCTAGTATCCAAGGAGTTAAATGCAAGTTGGACGATTAGACTATGTTTTTATTGCCAAGAACTAAAATGGAAATTACACAAGTACATAGGTGCTGCTATGATGCTGTCAGCAATTTTTTTTTGTTCCACTGTAAAAACATCAGCTTTTGTAAAATGAATCTTGTACATTACGTAAAAAAGTGGAGGAACAGCTGTATATGCCATCAACCTATTGTTGTCATTCAGTGTTCTCTATAGAAAAGCTATAGGCTACTGTGTATGACATTATTCCTGCTTACATCCGCACAACGGTCTAATACAGTCCACTTTGCTTTAAAAAAAAAAAATAAATAATGGAAAATGTGTCTTGATCATATCAATTCAGAATTAAGAAATGCAGACGTACCACTGTGTTGTTCAATTAGTTATATTTACCCCTTGGATTCCAGAGAGGTCTCAAATGCATTTCTCTGCACTGCCTTATCCCTTTGAGTGCCAGAGAGTATATGGATTTTGATTCTTAACCCCTTAAAGACCCATGATGGTCCAGGACCGTCATGGGTTGGTTTACCTTAAGGACCCATGACGGTACTGGATCGTCATGGGTTAAATGATAGCAGCGCGCCTCCACGCACACTGCTATCATTAATTCCAGGCTGAGATTGAGCGCTCCGGTACCGGAGAGTTCAGTCTCAGTCACTTTCAACAGTGCCAGGTGATGTGATCTCTTCAGCAGCGATCACATGTACCAGCATTGTGAATGAAAGAGGCAGTACTGCCTCTGTGTCTCTCCTCAGCCTGTCTGCCCCTTACGATCAAAGTAAGGGACAGAGAAGCAGAGAGGAGACACCTAGTGTTAAAAGAAAATGCAGCAGCTGGGGGTATTAACCTGGAGGCTGGCTGAATGCAGATCAATTTTTGACCTGCTAAAATTAAATTTTGGGTTTTTTTATTTTTAAAAAGACACAACACAATTTTTTTTCCAAAAAAAATGTAATTAAAAAAAAAAATCAATATGTCAATTACCAAAATTAGGAGTTTGATTGTTGTGGAGCCATGAAATACATTTATATACACCACCAAATGTAATCAATAAAAAAGTTGGAAAATAGGGTGGGAAAAAGGGACATGGGGAGTTTCACCCAGGGGGACAGTGCCCACTTAAAACTGCCCATTTTGTAGGTATGACTGACCGGTCATACCTTTCATACAGTCTCCATAAAATTTTAACCCATTGTGCCCAAATGATCCCAAGAGAAAAAAAATGGCTTTTTTTTACAATTTTTTTTACCGTTTTCTTTAATTTTATTACAATAAATGGTGGGCTATCCATATAAGTGTGGTATCAAAAGAAAGCCCTAATTGTGCGTAAAAAAAACAGTATATCATTTTCATGGGTAAAATAAAGTACTTAGAGGGAAAACACTGTTGAACAAAGACATAGTCAAAAAGGTCAGAATTGCTCCGGTCCTTAAAGGAGCAGTAAACTTTTTTTATGAAAAAATATATATTGTAGGGATTTTCCTATTGAGTAAAATAAGGGTACTCACACTGCCGAGAGATTTATATTTCCAGAGTTATTACAGTTTAAACCCATGGTTTTTTTACATTAGCAGTGCCCTCTAGTGGTCAAATTCTAATTAGATTTCCTGTTAGATTCTAATGGAGAGGAAAGTCAGAAAAGTCAGAGACATACAGTTCTCCATAGAATGTGATAGAAACTGCCTGTCACTTCCTGTCAGTTAGAACTATCAGGAAGTAAACACAGTAAATTCACTTCCTGGTTATTTAAACTGCTATAAATTTTGAATAAAACATATGACAGCGATGGGAGTGACCTTGTTTTATTTAGCAAGAAATGCTCTATAAAATATGTGTTTTCATAAAAAAAGTTTACTGCTCCTTTAAGTGAAATCAACCTCAAATTTTCCCGGTCCTTAAAGGGTTAAGTACGTGGATCATGGGTACTCCATTGCTGCACCAACAGCTTTTAAGAACCACAACTACCATCATCACCGATCAGCTAAAGGTGCTGCACACAGCTATGGTCGTTAAAGGTTAAGGTCATTAGAAAGTTTTAGTGTGCCTTTAAATAAGCCAATACATACACATAGCCTATATTTTAGGTGGTCCTCAGTTTCATATACAAACGTTCTGACGCTGTGATACAAAAAAAGACAAAGGGGGTTATGCACTAAAGCATGATAAATAGGTGATAAAGCAGAGATGGCTTCTCCAGTGATATCACTTCTCAGTTCCTGCGTTATTTTGTAGAGCCTATGCACTAAGATCTCCAAAGCTGGAGAAATATTAGTGTATTGGCTCCACAGAATAACATAGGAATTGAAGAAGTGATATTACTGGAGAATCCAACTCCGCTTTATCACGTAATCTCCCCCAATGCTATCTAGTAGAAAAACAATATAATAATTAAGATAGAAGTACAATTATTTGTTACATTTATTTTAATAACACATGGCTACAGTATGTCTTTTCCACCACTGTTTCAACAGACATACAGTGAGGCTGAACTACTAAGACGCACTGAGGTCAATCTGTGGCAAACCAACTGCTCCTTAGGGATCATATCAAAATTTACCTTGACTGAATTGGCTTTTTAACCCCTTGAATGCTTTGCAATGTGTTGTGGGGCTCCCTAGCACTTTAACCCCTTAGTGACCGGCCTCATGCACATGCGGCCATCACTTAATGCCAGGCTTAGAAATTTTTTTTTTCAAAATTATTCCGGGTCCCCGAATGGCATGCAGCCACGCGGGGACCCGGACTTCCGGGATGTACATGTATGTCCTCTGTCACTAAGTGACAGTTTTTGCAGGAAGTACATGTACGTCCATTGTCGGGAAGGGGGTAAGTGTTAAAGGGACAGTAATGTCCCATAAAAAATTCTTATAGTTTTGTAGAGGATAAAAAAATAAACTCTGTGGCACAAATCCTATCTTTCAAACCGCTATGGTTTGAGAGATATATGCATTCAAAGTTTCCCCTCCCTCCCCTTCTCCTAATGTCAGCGCTGTGTTGACGTCAGGAGATCCCAGTCTGGGGACCAGCCGGGGGCTCTGCAGCAGAGTCAAAATCACGTTACTGGAAAAAAATTACTTCATTGGTAAGGTCTACAAAGTGTGCCTGGTTTGACTCTCCTGCTGTCAGCTTTACAGCTGACATCAGGAGAAGGGGAGGGAGGGGGGAACTTTGAATGCATATATCTCTTAAACCATAGCAGTTTGAGAGATAGGATTGGTGCCATAGAGTTTATTTTTTTATCCTCTACAAAACTAAAAGCATTTTTTATGGGACATTACTGTCCCTTTAACACTTACCCCCTTCCCGACAAAAACATTACTGTCCCTTTAAAAGTCCCATTTAAATCAATGTGAATTTGGGGAATTTTTGTTTGTCCCCTAGGCCAGGGCTTATAATTTTAAGTCCTTTGCTACCAGCCAGAGATGAAAAGTTATTCGCCACTGCAAGCCAAAACATACCTACCAGGGCTGAATTTCTACTTGCCAGGGCTAAATTTTCACTCGCCATTGGCTAGTGGAAATTTTGAACCCTGCCCTAGGGTGCAGTTGGTTTGCCCCAGAATTGCTCGAATTATACTTATTACATTACCTGAGTGAGGCTGCATTTCTGGAGCAAACCACCTGCACCAAAAAAGAAAAATAACAACTCTCAACAGTCACATTGATTTAAATGTGATTTTAACCTCTTGGATGCTAGAGAGGTCTTTCGCAATGCGTTGGAGACCTCTCTAGCATTCAAGGGTTTAAAAGCCATATTTAAAGGCGCAGTAAACATTTGTTATAAAAGATATACATTGTAGGGATTTTTCCTGTTAAGTAAAATAAGGCTGTTCCCACTGCTGAGAGGTGCATATTTTCAGAGTTATTACGGTTTAAAGGAGAAGTAAGCTTTTGTTATGAAAAATTATACATTGTAGGGCTTTTCCTTTTGAGTAAAATAATAGCACTCCCACTGCTGAGAGATACAAATCTCCAGAGTTATTACAGTTTAAACCCATGTTTTTTTACATCAACAGTGACCTCTAGCGGTCAGATTCTAATCATTCTGTTGCATTCCATTTGAGAGGAAGGTCTCTGACAAACAGTTCTCCATAGAAACTGCTGAGTCATGCTTTCAGTCAGAACTTCCAGGAAGTAAACGAGCAGTAAATTCACTTTCTGATTATTCGAACTATTAGAACATTTGAATAAAACAACTGACAACAGTGGGTGCTCCCTTGTTTTACTCACAAGGAAAAGCTCTATAACATATAGGTTTTAACAAAAAATGACTGCCCCTTTAAATCAACCGGGACGTTTATATTGTCAGTATAAAGCAGTAGGTTTGCCCCAGTTTTTATTACTACATCAGCCTCTGTGAGTATGGAAACACTTTGGAACATTACCACTAATATCTCACGGAAAGTGACTATTCTAACCTTCTGTGACAGAGATTACATAGTTTAGGACTGGGGGAACTACAAGCAGTGGTTAAATGTGGCTTTGAAAAGATATAAGCCCTTAATTATCATAGCTTTTGATCAAAATGCATTTTTTTATCGCTTAAAATTATACAGCAATATAGCCTCAGAAAAACAACTACTTCAGTCAAACCACTACTTGTCTGCCAACACTGTAGAACGATCATTCTCTGAGACATTACCGCCCATACAGTGCCACAAAGTCTCCTGCCAAGCTGAACAAATGCTACATTCCATGGTCTAAAAAAAGCAGCAAGGTTATGGTATAAATTGTTTAAATTCTAAAAAGACAGCAGCAAATCATTAACCCTTATGTACAAGAGGGGGGTATACAAGGCTCTGGCACTCAAAAGGTTAAAAATCATTCTGTGTTTGAGGGACTTATTATTCATACATGGAAACTCTCTGAATCTGCTCCGTACTGATTTTTGGAATCAATTACCGAGGTTGGTTCATGGGCTTCCAGGGCAACTCAGCCCACTTTTCTACCTGTTGTACCCGCTTCTCTGCTTATTTTAGGTAAAACCCTGCCTTTTCTCCTACCAATCCTGCCCACATTGATAAAGCCCCACCAACATTATGATGCTAAAGTTCATCATGTGCTAGTGATAAAAGGTTCCCTGGTGTGTCCATAGCATTTTACATGTCATTATTCTTTTTAGAAGCTAAAGAATTCATTCTGACTCACAACCCACCAAAGAAAAATACTCGTATGTCCTAAGCAGAACTGGACTAATTCTAGGGCAAAACAATGGGTACCGAACAAATAAAAATTCACAAAATTCCAATTGATTTAAATGGTGATGTAAACCATTGAGCGCCAGGGAGATCTCCAATGAATTGTAAAACAATGTGCAGGGGACCTTCATAGAAGTCAAGAGCTTTAAAGGGATAGTAATATTTAAAATTTGCTAATCCCCATATTGTAGGCATTAAAAAAATAATTTGCCCCCAGTGCAATCTATCAAGCCTTTATGGTTTGAGAGATAATCGCTCGCAAAGTTCCTCCCTCCATCCATTTTCCCTGAAGTCAGCGTTCTAGCTGACATACAACCATCATGCGGAAGACCGGATTCCCCTTCAGTCAGCTAAAACACTGACTTCAGGGAAAGGGGAGGGAGGGGGGAACTTTGCGAGCGATTATCTCCCAAACCATAAAGGTTTGAAAGACTGCACCGGGGGCAATTAATTTCTTTTTTTAATGCCTACAATATGGAGATTGGTAAATTTTCAGTATTACTATCCTTTTAAAATACTGTTTAACTCAAAGAGGATTTTTACATCCTATGGGGCATTTTGTTTGTCCCATAATTACTTCAGGGGGTAACTATACCCCACTAGCAGTCATAGGATTAACTGTACTAACACTGGACACATTTTCTTAGTGTTTTGGGTGTATTGATATGGGACTTAGGGCACCATATCAATGCATCCACTGGGGAATTAGGTCTTTTTTTACTATTTTGTTTACTTTCAATTGATGCGTCAGCTGTTTTTAGATCTGTTAAAGGGATTCTGCGCCAAAACACACTGGGTGCAGGTTTTCCCACTATAAAGTGAGTCCCTCAATGGATCTTAGGGTTAATGCAGTCAATGGAATTGCATCTTGTGGCTTTTTTTTTTTTTAATTTTCAATGGGCGAAAATGCCGCTATATTGAGAGCCTGATGTTTTTTCTTAACAGTTATCTTTTCATAGCACAGGTAATTGAATCCTATAGATAGGATTAATACTGTAAGGGAATTTAACAATGTGTTCTGAGAATTATGTAAGATTGTGCATTTTAATTAGATAGTAAAATGGGCAGACTGGATAGGCAAGTTGGTTCTTTTCTGCAGTCATAATCTATGTTTCTATGTAAAACAAAAAAACGGACCTTATCACATCTAGACTAGAATACAGAGAGACAGAAAAAAATTATGTGACAAGATGATCAATTTATAAATATTCAGCCAAGTGCCTACTCACATTTCCCATATTGGGTTAAAAACCTCACTCACAGTGACCTCTTGCTCTGTTTTCTGCTCCAGCTTACAATTCACCAAACAAACATACTGAGGGGGATGTACTAAGAAGCACTGGAGCAATTCTGGAGTACCCCGACTGCGCCACAGGGAACAAATTAAAAATATCATTTAAATGGGGCATTTAAACCCTTGCTATACACTGAGGACCTCTCTAGGATTCAAGAAGTTAAAATATCTATTTAATTCAATATAGTTGTTTACTGGTCCCATATGGTGCATTTGGAATACCCCACAACTGATGCAGTTCTTAAAACATCTTCCTTTGTAAGCAGTCCACAGTAAATAATATTTCTTTGCCCCATGCAATTTGCTCTGTAGAACCATGTAAGAAAAGGATCAAATCGTTAAGGGGAAGTTTGTAGCTCTTGACTATTGCAGACTTCCAATGTATATAGATATACCACAAAGCTATATGATAAGCTGCTAGACTTACATAGGCATGTGCTTATGTTAAAAGGACACACACCTATACACAAAGGTGTCCTTTTTACCTTAATACAAGTAGAGATGCATCATGTGGCCAGATAACGTCTTCTGGGTGACTACCAGTTCCCTAGGAGATGAGACAGCAATCTTAAAGCAGAACTACCACCTAAATTCAAACTTTTAATCTTGGGTTTTAATAGTTGACCCAACATTAGGGTGTATTTAAAAAAAAAAAAATTGCTTACAAGTGCAGATATCAGCCCAACAATCTTAGTGGCATTGTACACGGAGTTTGCTGTAACGCTACAGCACAGAAACCCAGCTTCGAAGGGGAGCGTGAACGCGCTCCCTGGGGCAGCTGGGAAGTCAATCGGAACATTCCGTCCCATAGAACGCGGAAGTGCCTGATTTTGATGGGCTAATATCTGCACTTATAAGCAATTTAAAAAAAAAAAAAAAAATACACCCAGCTCTAATGTTGGGTTAACTATTAAAACCCAATATAAAAGTTTGAATCTAGGTGATAGTTCCGCCTTAAAGAAGACCTCTTGCCTTTCTGAAGCTAGATGTGCTCATGGACATATAGCTACTTATGGGAGCATGTCCATATAATTGAATAGGCCATGCAGAAGCCAGCCATGCTTCACCAACAGGATGGGTAGCCTGAGAGCCTGTCAAACAAGGGACATGGCTGCTGCTTGGACAAGAAGCAGGGCTCTAGTGGAGGGCTCCTTCTGTGGCACAGAGCCCCTAGAAAAATGTAAGAGGCTGCCTGAGGCTTCTGTATGTGTGTTAAGGTAACAGGGACACTTTTGTGTATACGAGCATTACAATTATGTTCTGAAAAAATAGTTTAAAATAAAATAACGAAGGAAATAAGAGAATTAAAAAATAAGAAGAATGCAGGTATGTGTTTCAAAAACTGAATTTGGAAACTACAGGGAGAAATGAATAAAGGAAACAGAACCTTCTCCCATCTTAATTATTTGCAGAAATACAGGGATCTATTTTCAGAACTCTGCATGAGCTGTTGAATTATTTTAATGTTACCAGATGTGCATTCATTTAATGTGTACCACAATATCCATATACGACAGAAGAAATTATCTAAATGATGCTAGTTATCCAGTGTTCCATTTTAAAATGGATCTATATCCATATCTATATATATATATAAAAGAAGACTTCTGTGTGCCTGGCAAACACATTCAGGGGTGTCAGTAAGGAGGAATTATTCATATCTCCTCTAAATCACCTGTCCTATTGGTCTAACCATGGGGGCGTGACTTTGCTGCATGGAGATGCAGGGGCTACAATGTCACACTCAACACACAACACACACACGTGCATCATACACACACACGCACTACTCGCAAAACGTATATGCCAAATGCTACGCGCAAAATACATGCTATACTATACACCAAATGCTATACGTACAACGAACAACTATATACATAATACACCAAATGATACGCTCCATATGTAAAACACTATACAAGGAACACCAAACACAAAATACCATATGCCATATGCTGTACACCAAATGTTGTATGCTATACACCCAATGCTATATGCTAACGCCAAATGCAATATGCCATACACCAAACGATATACTCTAATTTGGCGTATATGCCATTCACCAAACGCTATAAGCCAAATGCAATACACCAAACGCTATACCAAATCATCAAACAGTATATGCCAAACGCTATACACCAAAAGCAATATGCCAAACACTATAAACACTTCACCAAAAGCTATACACCAGAAGCAATTTGCCAAAAGTTATAAACAGTTAATAAAACGGTATATGCCAAAAGCTATACACCAAACGCAATGCTCCAAACGCTATACGCACTTCATCAAACAATATACGCAATTCGCCAAACAATATACGCAATTCACCAAGCACTATACTCAATTCACCAAGCACTATACTCAATTCACCAAGCACTATACTCAATTCACCAAACGCAATACGGTATACACCAAACCTAATTCGTCAAATGCTATATGGGAAATGCTATACACAATTGGCCAAGTGATATAGCCAAACAATATATGCAATTAGCCAAACACTATACGCTAAATGATACAAGCAATTCACCAAAAGCTATACGCAATTCACCAAACCCTATACACCAAACACACTACACCAAATGCTAAGCACAATACACCAAACACTATACACAATTTGCCGCAAGCTATATGCAATACACCAAACACAATTCGCCAAACGCAATTCGCAAAATGCAATTCATAAAACAATATATGCCAAAAGCAATTCACCAAACATACTCAAATCGCCATATGCTATATGTAGTACGCCAAACCTAACGAGTAATCCTACACACAAAACGCCAAGCACTATACGCAATAAGCCAACCGCTATACACAATCAAACGGCATATGCCAAAATCTATACATCAAGAGCAATACGCCAAGCACTATACTCCAAACGCTATACGCATTTCAACAAATGCTATACGGAATTCGCTAAACGCTATACAACATTTGCTATAAGCAAGATACCAAAAGGTATATGCAGAGCCCTATACACTGCACGTCCAATGCAATATGTGGCACTCCAAATTCTATACGCTATAAGCTATACTCCAAATGCTATATACAATTCACTACAGGCAATTTGCCAAACGCTATAAGACATTTGCTATAAGCATTACACCAAACGATATATACAAAGCTTTGTATGTTGTACACCAAACGCTATACACTGTACACCAAACGCTATATGCAATATACCAAACTCTATACTCTGTAAGCCAAATGCTATATGAAAGATGCTGTAGCAAAAAGCTGTGTGCAATAGGAAAACCACTATACTCAGTAGGCAAAACGTAACATGCTACATGCAATAGGTAAAATGGTATACGCAAAAAGCAATATGTTATTGGGCAATATGCTATACGAAATGAACTATACACAATGCACACAAAACAGACAAGCTCACACGTTCTCGCTCACATAAATTCTTAGATTTTTATACATGTATATTTTTGTTGTGTTGGGCAACTGCAGTTGCAGACTTCAAATTAGTCATCTATTTTGTTCATGCTTTCTTACAATACTCCAAAGACAAAAAAACTGTGAATAAATCCTAGAAAAAACTATACCCCATGTGCATTGCTCTGCAGAACCATGCAAGAAGACAACTGGATTGTTAATTGGAGGTCTGCAACTATATACTGCTATGATTTCCAATGTAAACAGGTATATAGGCATGCCCTAATTTTATGTGAACGATTCCTACATACATCAGTGCTTCTGTTAAATTAACATTGAGCCATTTATTCCATATAATGGTCTTTGAAATTATGGGTTTAAAATAGCATTTTGCATTTCATTCCAATTATTTTCAGAAGAAAAATAGTGTAAGATTAAATAGAGGAGGAAATAGAGGAGCAAAATGTGCCCTTGGATACTGCAGGGAGACATGAATACAGCCATGAGGACACAGAACCTTTTTTGTATCTTAGGTCTGGATTACTTTACAGCTGATAAATTTAGAGGGTTTTAGCTATGAATCTCTCCATAACATCAACTAGAATATTTTACACAAAACCACTGATAACACTTATCAACAGCAGTATAATCTAGGTCTTAATTAGTTGCAGCTATACAGGATAGTATTATCTATATGCTGCATGAGATCTTAGATCATATTAATGTTACCAGATGTGCATTCATTTTATGGGTACCACAATATCCATATACTATGACCCAAATGATGCAGTTACTTATTGTATGCCTCAACAAAACTATTCTAATAGGAAATAGTGGATTTTCGTTTGGTTAACACCATCCCGACAATTGACTTACCAGGTTTGTCCCGCAAAAACTGTCACTTAGTGACAGAGGACGTACCTGGTAAGTCCCGGAAGTCCGGGTCTCCGTGCGGCTGCACGCCGTTCTGGGACTCCAGAATCGTTTAGTAAAAAAAAATAAAAAAATGTTAGCCAGGCATTAAGGTGACAGCCACGTACACACGCAGCTGTCACTAAGGGCTTAAAGGAGGACTAACACCTCCTAATAAAATTCTCCCACCTACCTTATTATAGCCAGAAAAACCTAATGGCCCCCATTAATTTTGCCCTCGTGCTATGTTATTATATCCTCAATCAATGATGGATACCATGTCTATGGAGGTGGACCTACACTTGCTTGGGGGTCCAACTGCTCAGTGAGACCTTTCTAACATGCAAGGGATTAAAAGCCCCATTAAACTAACTGCGAATTGTGGGAATCTTTATTTGACCACCCCATAGTGCAGATGGTTTGCTCCACTTCATCTTAGTACACCACCCTCAGTGTGCGTAATCCCTCACAAACGTTACACTCTATCCCCCATGCACAATGCTCTCTGCAGACACATGCAAGAAAATTATCAAGAGTTAAATGGAAGTCCCCAGCTACTGACTTCCAATGTAGAAAACAATGCCTTGATATACCAAAATACCGTATGGAAAAATACCTACTTAACTCTCTGAGTGTTATAGGGTTGTGCGCTGGCACTCTAAGGGTTATAGTGAAACTGGGAACTCTCCTATTTTTGCAGTGAATTACCCGGTCTCCGGAGACAGAGACTGATTCTTGTGGTGGGGAGTGTCTTAAAGCAGTTTGTACTTCTTTATCTGGTCACATTGAGGCTGATGTACTAAGAAGGGAATAATTCTGGAGCAAACCAACTACACCATAGGGGACAAATAAAAATTCACCAAACATTCTAGCATTTAAGATATTAAAAGCCCCACTGAAATCAATTTTTATATTTCCCAATGTCACTGTTGGTGTGCCACAGAATTACTTTAGTTGTCATAATACATCAGCGTCTTTAGACTCCTAACTAAAACAGGCGCTGGAATTGATTTTCTAGATCTATGAATAACACAATCTACTTAGCTACTAAAGTTTTCAGCTTAACCCTTTGAGTGCAGAGAGCTATGCAACACATTGCTCTATGACAGTCAACATTTTTGAATTTATATATTTTGCAAGTGCGTAATATGGAAAATAAAACTGTCTATACATTTGTATATTTTACACTTTTATGTCCCTGACATAAGTGTTTTGTGTTGACTGTGTAAGCAGAGAGAGTACAACAATGTAAACAAGATACAATGTAAAAAAGACTGAAACAATGCAGAAAAGTCTGTCTCTATAGCACATCAGCAATCACTGCTGAAGAAGACATGCAACAGTATATAAATACATAAATAACTGCTCTCACAGCACCAGATTGGCAAACTGTATGTACACTGATATTCAGCTGTCTTCCTGACAGACACAGAAGTGTAACTAAAATAGGTGAAGATGAAAAATGATAATTAGAATAATAAGAAAAAGAGTGCAGGCAATCTGACTTTACATATTGTGCACTTACATATATAAGTGCACAATGGACATGTATGCACATGTATAGTCAATCTGCAGGCTAACTGTTCCTTTAATGATACTTGCTCCAAGGGGAAGGCAGTGTTTAAATATATAGATTTTTCAGGGTGTTCCTCTCCTCCCTGTTTTGTTGTATGAGTTATATACTAACAATTTGAGAAAAGTGGCTTAATTCAAAGCCATTTCTCTACATATGCAACAGGAGAGGCGTTCATAATTGCTGATGGTACAGACCTAACAATGGTGGATGTGTGTAACAGTATGCACTAAAACAACCATATGCTTGGTTATACACAAAGGGGGTGCAGCCACTGGTGTTGTAGGCTAACACCAGCATATTTTCTCTGCTGGATTCATATATGCCCCCACTATGAGTACATGCAATGTGCTATTAAAGGGATAGTAATACATAAATATTACTATCCCCCATGTAGCCCTTCAAAAACTGAGTAAAATGAGCCCAGCAGCAGCTCTCAAACCTTTATGGTTTGAGAGATATCCGCTTTCAAAGTTCCCTCTTTTTGTCTTTCCCCTGACGTCAGCATTCTAGCTGACAGCAGGGGAATCCTCTCCTGGGATCAGCCGGCGGCTTTGCAGCAGTGCAGAGATCGTGGTAATAAAAAAGAAATCCTTCACTAAAAAGGTCTTCTACGTGTGCTTGGTTTGCAAGCACACATAGAAGACCTTTTCAGTTAAGGATTTCTTTTTTATTACCGCGATCTCTGCTCTGCTGCAGAGCCTCTGCCAGTCCCGGACTCCCCTGCAGTCAGCTAGAATGCTGATGTCTGGGGAGAGGGAACTTTGAAAGCGGATCTCTCTCAAACCATAAAGGCTTGAGAGATGCCATTGGGCGCATTTTACTCAGTTTTTGAAGGACTACAAGATGGGGGATGTAATTTTTAATTATTACTATGCCTTTAAGTTAATGAGCTACATGTCTAGCACTGGCTATAAAAATGATCCTTCAGCTGACAGGAAAAGTGTACAAACTAAATTGTCCATACCGGCAAAAAACAGTTCTCCCCTGAGCAGTCATATTATAGGGCGTCACTAGCAGTTCACTGTACTGTAACGTGACACCAAGAGAAAACATTGAACAACTGTTTTATAAAGGGCCGTACGTTCAGAAGAAAAGAGGAGATATTCTGGGGCACAATAATTACACTATTTGGAAAATTAAATGTTCCAAATGTGTTCACTGATTTAAATGGAGATTTTAACTCCTTGAACTTAACCCTCTGAGTGCCAGCGAGGTATCCAATGCGAGACCTCACTGGCACTCTAAGGGTTAAATACTTTGTGAATCATATACATAAGCAATAATGACATCTGGCATAGCTCCTATCCCATTACCTGGGATATATTTTGGACCAGAAGCTCTTGGGAACTGCAACGCCAATCTTTCCCAGCCAGTCAACAGTTGATTGGAGATGATGGACACTTCAGTCTCCAACAGCTTGAAGTCCAAATATTGATTAGCCCTTGAATATGCAGTTGAAATTTAGTGTAAAAGCCAGGGCCATCAGGATCAAGTGACAGAGAGCCAAAGCTGGAAATCACTGATAGTTGGCATGTATGTATTGTAAGAGCTGCTCAACATAATTATCTGCATGTAACGTAGTAGATGAGGTTGAAAAAAGCGCATCCATCAATTTCAGCCTTAATCATATCAACTTTGATCCAGAGAAAGGCAGAAAACTCTATTGAAACCATTTCCAATTAAACACCAACTGGTTAAAAAAAAAATCCTTCCTGCAGTTGGATACTTCCCTGGATTTATACCCTATATGCATACTGTATATAGTGGTGTTAAACAGGGGTATTTTTAGGTACTAGCCAAGGGGAAGAAAGACCCGGGTCTCATGGTTAAAGCCCCAAGTTTTGTTTCCAGCAACGGCCCTGTAATAGTGCTAATCTTCTTACTAATATTGGTGCATTCGGGCTACACAGCACATGAAATAGGCTGCTGAGATGGCTCAGTTAGTTAATGCACCAGCTATAGGATCAGTTAAACTTAAAACTGCAAAGTTGCAGGTTCTAGTCCCATGAGGGTCAACTCAGCCTTTCATTTTTCTGAGGTAAATAAAATGAGTGCCATTAAATACTACAGGACATACATGAAAAAAAGACAATCTCAATGCATCCCTCTTGGTAAAATACTTTGATATTATAATGCATTAGGATGGCCCACGCTTCATGGAGGCTAATATACTAAGAAGAACTGTATTAATGCTGGAGTAAACCAAGTACACCACAGGTTACAAAGAAATACAGCTCCAAATTCACATTGATGAAAATGAGGGTTTTAACCACTTGAATGGTACAGAGGTCTCTAACTCATAGCTTCCTAAAATGTTGAAGACTTATCTAGCATTCAAGGGATTAAAACGCTCATTTATATCTGTGGGAAAAATTATTTCTCCCCTATGAAGGATTTGGTTTAGTCCATAATTACTCAAGTTCTTCTTTGAAGAAGAGCTTCCAAGTTTATATGGGATCATGACTGCCAACTGTCAGTATATTAAGTACAAGTTTCCTATAATTAGGAGGTGTCAGTAAAAAAAGGTTGGTGCTATTGAAATGTGACTGCTCAGTTACAGGTGTCAGTAAAAAATTGGTTGTCAGTGAGGTTCTTATACTAGGAAGAAATTGGTTCAATTTGTGGCAAAATGTATTTATTTATTTTGGAAGTGTTTTACCAGAAAGAACACACTGAGATTTTCATGTTTTGCTAATCTCTTCAATTCTGGAGATGTCTAGAATGCTTTGCAATGCACTGGAGATCTCACTACCATTCAAAATGTTAAAGGGACAGTAATGTCCCATAAAAAATTCCTATAGTCTGTAGAGGTTAAAAAAAAACGATATGCCACAAATCCTAGCCGTTTGAGAGATATTCACATTTAAAGTTCCCCCCTCCCTCCCCTTCTCCTAACACACTCTAGCTGACAGCAGGAGATCCCGGTCCGGGGACCAGCCTCCAAAATCATTTTATTGGAAAATAATTACTTCATTGGAAAGGTCTACAGAGTGTGCCTGGTTTGCAAGCACACTTTGTAGACCATTCCAATCAAGTAGTTATTTTTAAATAATGTGATTTCATTTCTGCTGAAGAGCCTCCTCATGTCAGCGGACACGGATCTCCTTCTGTCAGCTTTTACAGTTGACATCAGGAGAAGGGGAACTTTAGCGAAGGATATCTC
This sequence comes from Rhinophrynus dorsalis, assembly GCA_037306005.1. Taxonomy (NCBI): domain Eukaryota; kingdom Metazoa; phylum Chordata; class Amphibia; order Anura; family Rhinophrynidae; genus Rhinophrynus; species Rhinophrynus dorsalis. The sequence continues at coordinate 217,497,389 of CM074718.1, read as the reverse complement.
TCAAACCATAGCAGTTTGAGAGATAGGATATGTGGTATATCATTTATTTTTTTACCCTCTACAAAACTATAAGGTTTTTTTATGGGACATTACTGTACCTTTAACAGTTTCATTTACATAAATTCATCTTTAGGTAATTGTTATTTGTTCTCTTTTGTGCAGTTGGTAGGGTTGACAGATCATCCCTTTAACTGGCACTCAAAGGATTAAAACTGGACACCTATAAAAAAAAAAAAAAGTCCTCTGCCATGATACATGTGAACCATTGCACCCCACTGATACCCACTGCATTTCTACAGCAGGCATTCATCATAGGTGTCCAGCTTAAAGGAGAAGTAAACTTTTTTATGAAAATACATATATTGTAGAACATTTCCTGTTGAGTAACATAAGGGTGCTCCCACTGCTGAGAGATGCATATTTCCAGAGTTATTACAGTTTAAATCTGTGGTTTGTTTTTTACATTAGCAGTGCCCCCTAGTGGTCAAATTCCAATTAGTTATTCTGTTACAGGCTAATGGAGAGGAAAATCAGTGACATACAGTTCTCCATAGAATGTGACAGAAACTGCCAGTCTAACCACTGTTGGCGTGTCTGTAGGACTGTTATTGAGAAACAATGCATTACATGAAAGGACTAAGGTGGTAAGTTAAACTGTGATATAAGCCTCTGAAAGGGTGTAGGTGGAAATCTGTCACATGCAGGTTTTTTTTTTGAAGTGCAAGGTTTTGCCACATATAACAATGAATACATTCCAAAATCTATTTTGGTTATGACATATCACTTAAATGGGAAGTATAGGGTCAGACAAGACAATTTTAGGTGAAAGGCTAGCTCATGCTGAAAACACGACAATCATTGTTGTATTATCATTACTTTACTCTTCCAACGTCACTGTTTTGTTTCGGTGCTCTTAGGGTGTCTCCAAAGAGTCAATTGTAATCTTGTGTCTGTAACACTCAGCTTCATATGCTGTAATAGCAAGGGTGCCAGCTGGCTGAAAAACATCTTGAACTCTAGATATCAGACAGAATCAGGTATATTTTTGTTTATATATAGCATCAACAGGTATTTAGTGCTTTGCAGCTTACATTTAGTATAGAGAGGATACGAGTGCAGCAGTTAAGTAATTATACAGACGATTATCATAAGGGGTAGACTAAGTATGCATACATTATATAGGAGGTCCCTACCCTGTAGACCTTACAATCTAACATTATAATTTTTATAACTTTTGAAAAAAACATCTCCAAGCATTGGAAAAGTCCTACATATTCTGACTTTTTAATAATTAGGGTACACTGACCCCTTTGAGTGCCAGAGAACTATCCAAAGCAATACCTCTCTGGCACTCAAAGGGTTAAGCCATAGGCAGATGTAGCTACTTCATACATAGAAATACAGGTATTATTCTGTTTAATGCCTTAACCCTCACCTTAGAAAATATCTAATTTTATATATGTGTAATTTACTATTGTATGGAAATTATTACTCAGATGTCTTCTCTGCAACTCAGTACATTAGTACCATATGCACAGTACAACTGGAACGATTCTCAGCCAACCCTACTGCAACATATGGAACACATAACAATTTCCATTGATTTAAATCCTTTTGAATGTTAGGAAGATCTGCTTCTCAATGCATTGTAGGTATCTCTATCATTCAAGGCATTAAAAGTCCCATTAAAATAATGTATAAATCAATGTGAACTAGTATTTGTTCCCAATGGTGCCGTTAATCTGAATCAGAATTACACCACTTTTGTTGCTGTGCATCAACAGTCTTATTCATTAGGCTAAAAAGGTGCAATTCTGGAGCAAACCAATTGCACCATGGGGAGAAATGAAAATGCTGCAATTTCCCATTGCTATAAACAGGGATCTTAACCCCTTGAATGATAGATTTGAGACCCCTCTAGCACTCAAGGGGTTAAACCCCTATTTAAATCAAAAGGCATTTTAATTATATATATATATATACTAGTTGAACAGCTCGTGTACACGGACCGCAGTGCCAGGCAGCAACGGCCGCGGTGCAGTCATGCACAGTAGTGACTGCCCACTCCATGGCTGATAACGGAGCGGGGCGTGAGCGCCCTGCTCTGTTATCAGCCGTGGCGTGGGCAGTCTCCACTGTGCATGACTGCAGCACGCGCAGCCGTCTGTACTGAGCATGACAGCTTCTGATAAACATACATTAGCGAATTATTATATATATATATATATATATATAGAGAGAGAGAGAGAGAGAGAGAGAGAGAGAGAGATAGAGAGAGAAAGAGAGAGAGTCATCTTTCACCAACAAATAGTGCTGAATTTCTAATGACATCATATACTTTTTCTAATTTATGCTGGTTATAATTTAGGGATGACAGAGATAACAGCATTGAACTATCCAGCACCACATCTGACAGACTCAACTTGTTACAGGTTTCACCCTAGACTGCAGGGTGTGCAGTGTGTGTCTCCCCAGTTATTACTGGGCTACAACTCCAAGAATCCTCATCTGGTAAAAGGCCAGCTGAGGATGTTGATAATTATAAATCAACAACAGCTGGTGGGTCACAGATTGAAAATCCTGTGTACACAACATGGGGTTGAATATATGTGCATATATTTGAATAGAATATATGTATCTACTGCTCCCCTAGTTGCACAAATACAATATTTCAATTTTACTGGAACAGGGTTTTATACATTTATAGATAGAAACAATTCTTCCAGTTGATCCAAAATCGAAACAAAATATTATTTATATTAATTCTAAAATTGTTGTATGTTTCCATAATACATGTATCTGTTACATTTTTAGATATGCAATGCCGAGATTCCATTCCATAGCCCTCTGGATGTTTTAAGGGGAAAATAATACATTTTCACACAAAACATTTCCCCAATGATCTGAGAACCCTGGCGATACCTCCAGCTGCAACTGCATGGACTTAAAGCTTCATAACGAATAAATAACTCTAGCAGGCTGCATGAGCACTTACCCAGAAGATGACATTGAAGCCAAATATGAAATACTTGATGCAGCAGCTGACTTCAGGACCCTTGTAGTGCTTCCCGGACATGGTGTGGGGGCATGAAGGCAGATCCCCGGGCTGAACGCGGGGGAGATCTGGACTGAGAGCCCGGGAAGGAGCCAGGTGGAAGCAGTAGAGCCAGGCCTGCAGCACCCGGACAACCAAGGCAAATTGCTGCAGCGCTTGTGTTTGTCAACCACAAAATCCCTGTGTCTCCTCTTCTGTGCACTGCTTTCTGTGCAGTGTCTGCGTCTATATTCTCTGCATTGTGTTTGTGTGTGCCCTATACAGTGTGTACTGTAAGCTGTCCGTGCTTTCTGTTCAGTATGCGTTTGTCACTCGTATACACTGATTATGTATTTGTGTATTGTACAGTGATTGTGTCTCCTGTAGAGAGTGTGTATGTGTGTGTTCTGCACAGTGTTTATCTATGTGTGTAACTGTACGGTGATTGTGTCTCCTGTAGAGAGTGTTTGTGTTCTACACAGTGTCTCTTTGTGTGTTTTCAGCACAGTATGCATGTGTTCGTGTGTCTCCTGTTTATTTCAGTATTGTACAGTTATTTAGATCGTCTTCTGCACACTGCTCATCTGTTTGAATGTAATACACACACAGTGTGGGTATGTGCGCGCCCTGTATTCTGCCTATACGTCCTATACACTACCTATGTGTGTCCTAATACTAGCTATTTTTGTCCTGTGCGCTACTTGTGCACGGCACAGTGCTTTGTGTATGTCCTTTACATTACCTATGTGAGACCTGAACACTGTAAATCTCCGGATCACTATGTCCTTTGCGCTGCCTGTGTGCACTTGTAGACCCTCCAGTAACAGTAAAGCATGTAGAACCCGTATCCTGACAGATCCAGGCAGCCTGTGGGAGTGGTTTGTTGCTGCGGTGCACGGGCAGGCAGAGCTGCTGGGTCCTAATTCGTAACGCGCCAAGATACCCAGGGCACTAAGAGAGGAGCAGGTGCATGTTAAGTCACGTTATACTGTAGTGTAAGTAAATGCTTTGGGCCGTGTTTCAAAGAGTGATCATTCTGAGGTAAACTGCACCATAGGTGACATTAAAAGCTTGCTTTTAACCCTTCGGATGCTAAAGCGTTATCCAGCGCATTGTAAAACAATGCCTTTGATATTTTTTAGAGTTTACAAATTTATTTTTAAATTAATGGAATATTTGAATTTTTTAATTGTCCCCATGATGGAGTTTGTTTTCCCCAGGACTGCTCCAGTTTTCTTTTGTAAATAAGTCCCATTAACGCTAATGGGGCAATCGATAATACCCATAGTTTAACATTTTACTGTCCTTTCTTTTTTATTGTCTTTAACCACCTGAGAGCCAGTGGGTTGTACAATGCATTGCGAAATGTGGCATTTTCATCACTTCTGAAAAATGACAGAAAATTGAGAAATTACTTTTTTTTGCTTATAGTCCTTTAAATATCTTCTCCAAGTTTAGACAATTTTCACTTTGCTGGAAAAAATATGGAAATTAGGTCTGTTTCCCCTAAGTAATTGTCTAGTTATACATGTTAAACCATATATGATTTTTCAGAACAAATTGAGCTTTTGCATGTTGCCTGAAATGAAGTAAATTTGTGAAGTGTGACAAGCTATGATGTCATAATTACAAAAAAGTAAAAACAAATATTATTTTGCTAAAATCACACATATATAAAAACATTTATGTGACTTGTGAAAGTTTCTATTATTTGAAAAATCCCTGAATCCTCATGAAAATAAACAACAAATATGTATAGTTTTACCTACATGCATGGGTTGTGCAGACCCTTTATTACCAGGGGCACAAAAGTTGGTATTTCTGTTAAATCCAAAATGGGACACAGGTACCAGGGGATTGAGTCCCTCCTCCTGGAGGGCAGGACACGTTTCAAAAGACAAAGTCTTATAGGTGAAGATGGCCTCCTCCAGCTCAACCCTCCTCACCTACAAACTCCCAGCTGGCAGGGCAGGACACAATCTCCTATTTTTTTTTTTTTAGATAATCAACTATTAGGCGTGTTACCATTAATGGGCTTCCCTGGAGTTGATTGACCAGTGTACAGGTGCTTTGTGGCCCTTTCAAGCCATGTGGAAGGAATATTGCTGCCATGTTTTCCCTCTTAACATAGTTTCTTGAAGACTCTGTTTGCTTCTTGCTAAAATGGTAACCAGGAAGCTGGTAAGGAACCCTTTGAGTGCCTTGGCCCACGTTTGTCCCAGTCATGTTGCCTCTCCATTCACAGGCGGTATGAGACTTGGTAAGTCTCTTGCACTCACTTTGGGTCTGTTTGTGTGTGTTATTCCTTTCTGAGACTCTGGAATAGCTAAGAATGGCTGCCCTTTCCATTGGGATTAACTCTTTCACTGCCACTGTGGCCTTTTCAGGGCTTTGGGGGGATTATTTTCACTCTCACCCTACTTGTATCTTATTTTTAGGATCCCCTCAGGTGTCCCTTATGTATCTTTGGTCTCTTGGTTACTTTTCTGACTTTACCTATTTTACAGTAGCAGCCGCTTTAAGGACGGGAGCCCACCTGCCTCCATTTTTGCTCCTTTGTCTTCTATGGGTCATATCTCTGTTTGAGCTACAACGTTCAGAGAGGGCTCTGTCTTCTTGGGTCCTCATGACCTATTATCAGGTCCACCCCCTGAGTGTCCAGGGGGCTTGTGGCGATTCCAGAGTTGTAAGCATTGCTAGGCAACAGAGAAGACAGCGCTTCCCAGAATGCCGTTTTGCAGGCTTTCTTCCGATTGGCTGTCTGTTTTGCAGTGGTCATTTTAATTCTCTTTTACGTATGCTACACAGAGGCAGACTCTCCTTGCTCTTCTTCAGATTAACCATTCGCTTGCCAAGTAAGTGTATTTTCTGGGCTTTTAGAGAGTGACTTATTCTGGGCATCATTTCTAGTATTTATACTAGTGTGGGACATTTTATTGGGAAAGTATGTCAGACTCTAAGGGGCATGGGGGTAAATCAAAGTCTAAGGACTCCGTGTCACTTACCCCCCTCACATATTGTTCCTCATGCCAAACAGGGCTTCCCAGAGAGTATTGAGGCTTTCTGACCCTTTTCCACTGCAGCCCCCACTACTCCACCGGGGCCCTCCATCACTGATTAAAAGCCAGCTTGGGTCAAGACAATACTGTCTTCAGTGGCCCAAATTCCCTTCTGTTTACAAGGTGTGCTTCAACCATGGAAGCCCCCCACTACCTTTAAATATATGGTCCCCATTCCCTACCAGTGTACCTCAGACTTTTCGCACACTGTGGTATTTTTGACCAACATGAAGGAGGCTAACACTTATATTTTGGAAGCCTTGTTTGAGGTGGTCAGGCTGTCGGCTAATGCCTCTGCCTTCTCTGTCACTGGGCGAAGCACCTTTTGGCTTAAATTTGGTCTGCAGATCAATGTTCTAATAAGTCACTGGTTTCCTTGCCTTTTCTGGGTAAGTCCCTGTGTGGAACTGCACTGAAACAGATTATCAGTGATACAGCTAGTGGTAAGAGCATTTTATTACCCCAGATTCCTGCCAAACGTCCATCCATGACGAGGAACGTGTGTCTTTTTCTTCTCCCTTCAAAAGGGGCGCATAGGCAGTAAAGCTCGCAGGCCTCTCAAATGCTCTCCTCCGCAAAGCTCTTAGAACTGCATGCTCAGGACCGAGCTTGGCTTCTGGTCCACCGTGGGTCACGACAAATGCAAGCCTCAGTGACTGGGGTGAAGTTCTGTGTCATCTGGGTGTCCAGGGCAGGTGGACCAGGGAGGAGTCCCTCTTGTCCATCACTGGCTTGAAACTCAGGGCAATCTGGCTGGCCCTCGTCTATTGGACGTTTGCTTGGGAAGCCAGTGAGGGTGCAGTCAGACACTGCCAACATCCTGAGGCAGAAGGGTTTCTCCGCAGAGTTCATTTCCACCATAATTCATGTTAAGAAGCCTGTCTCCTCTAAGGCATGTCACAGGGTATGGTCTGCTTTTCGCAAGTGGTTCACGGACAAGGCTGTGTCCTCACAGTATTATTACCTCCTCTTGGTTTTGTCTTTCCTCCAAGATGGGGTGAACAAAGGGCCCAGTTTGAGCTCCCTCAAGGTTCAAGCGTATTGCCACCATTCCAGATGTCAAGGTTTTCCTTCAAGGGTGGCTCATGCCTTCCCTTCCTTCAAGGCTCCCACTCCTCCCTGGAACTTTAACCTCTTTCTCTTAGGAGAAAAATGGCACCCTACGTGTATAAGTTGACATACCCTGGGGTGCCAAAGCACAAAACTACACATACTACAACCTCAGATTTTTCTTACCTTTTTTTTCAAACATGACGTTTATATACTAAAATGGTTATAACAACTATATGAATGAATAAAATCTAGGCAAAGCAAACCATTTTGGAAAGAAGATGACCTACCACATCAAATAAGGGGTCACTTGCCATTCTACCCCTAACTAGGTATGCACAAATGTTTCCAGAAGTTGGTGCTAAAGGAAAGAGTTGGCATTTTTTACATTTCCTCCCCTTCAAATGTACTGAAATGTAAGAAAACTATGGAATTTCATTGGTATGAGTTTACATACTATACAGGATGCCAAAAGCACAAATCTACTACTACCTGTTTTCTTTTTTAAAAATGGCTTCCTGTACTAAAATAGTCATAACTATTAAAGATATGAAGGAACTGTATGTGAGGTATGCCATTTTGGAAAGTAGGCATTCACCCACATCAAGTGAGGGGACACTTGCCTTTCTTCTCCTAGCCTGGTGGGAACAAATGTTTCCAGAGGGTGGCGCTGTAGAAACAAATACATGTTTTTTGCATTTTCACTACTTCATAGATACTAAAATGTTTGAAAATCATAGAATTTCCTACTGTAGTTAGTACCTGCTACCAGCCTGAGAAAAATGGTACCCCAGTTGTGTGGGTTAAAATACAGGTTGGGGGTGCCAGCAACACTAACTTGCACCTCCCACTTTTCTTTTTGAAAAGCACTAAAATGGTCATAACCATTACAGATATGCAAGAACGTTAGGTGAAGTATACCATTTTGAAAAGTAGACATTCACCTGCATTAAATGAACGGTCTCTTGCCTATTTACTCCATGGCTGGTGTACATAAATGTTTCCAGATATTTTAAACTTCTAGCTCTTCAAAGATACAGATAGCTTTGAAAAAATGTGGAATTTTTGACTGTAATCATTAGCTACTCTTCTTCCAAGAAAAATGATATCCTGTTGGTTTGACTTGATGTATTGTAGTGGGTGCCAGAAACATAAAACTATGCCAACTATAATCTCTCATTTTATTAAATTTTCAGCAATGACTTGCCTGTACTAAACTGGGTATAACAACAAGAGTAATTAAGAGAAGGAAGATAAAGCATACAATTTGCAAAGTAGGCAACTAGCTGCATCTAATGAGGGGTCGCTTGTCTTTTACCTCTAAGTGGGCATAATTATTTGCAGAATGTGGCGTTATAGGAAAAACCATGCTTTTTTCATCATTAGTCACTTTAAATATACTAAAATGGTTCAGCACCATGGGATTTCATAGTATATTTAGAACCTACTGTCAGCTAAGGAAAAATAGTACCTCACTGGTATGGGTTGACATACCATATCGGGTGACAGAAGCATGGCTACCAGTGGAACAAGGATGGAGGTAGCAAACTGTGTGTGTGTGAGTCTATGGAAACAGGCTAGTGGGTCATCCAGTGTATGTGTGCACCTGTGACTGCCAGTGGAAACAGGTGGGGGTGGGGGAGTCAGGTAGTGTACACATGAATGTCTACCAGTGGGCAGTGAAATAAGGCTGGGGAGTCAGTGCATATGGGGGGATCTGTGACTGCCAGTGTGCACTGGACGTAGTGTGGGAAACAGTATATATCCCCCACATACACATTCTCAGTCTGATTCCAGTGCACACTGGTACTCTGTGTCTACCAGTGGGCAGTGGAACCAGGCTGGGGGAATGGGACTGCCAGTTGGCTGTGGATCCATGGGGTGAATTGGAGGCAGTTAGTGTGCCACAGGGGGATCCAACTCATTTCAAAGCAATGTGTTGACCCCAATGTTGCATACACAGTGTTAATTTGTTTTCCATTATTTTTTATTCAGACCTTGTTGGGGGGCATCTGTACCCTTCCTGATGCCCCTCAAGGAGGTCTGAATAAAAAAAAATAAAGAAAAAAATAATAATCCATTGGACTCCCCCATAGCACACAGAGGGTTAATCTTTTTATGTTTCATTTTGTTTTATTCTGACCTTGTAGGAGGGCATCAGGACCACTTCTGATTCCAGTCTATGGAAGTCTGAATAAAAAAAAAAAAAAAATGAAAAAAAAATCCTTTGTTTTACCACAGGAAGTCTGCATTGCACTGTGGCACACACAACGGGTTAATTTTTCTTTGTTTTCATTATTTTTTATTCAGACCTTGTTGGGGGGCATCAGGACTAAATAAAGACTAATACTCAAAAAATAATCCTGTGTGTCACAGGGTTGTTCATCTCCTTCCAAAGCAATACATTGGACCTCCCTGTGACTCAAACACTGTTAAATCATTGTTGGTATTTCCAAACCTCATTAGGCAGATATCAGGACCCCTCCTGATACCCCCCTTTCCAGCTATTGATGTCCTAGCCAATCTTGCTGGGAGGTCAGTATTGGTTAGGCAGGAGAGGAACATCCTCTCCTGCTTCACTCCTACCTGAACTACGCTTGCTCTTGCAGGTAGACATGACCGAGCCCATGTCACACATGTGGCTTTCACGCTAGTGGTTAAAACTGATTTTCCTCTTTGACAGGGCAGAATTGAATGCAAAATATTACAGCATTATGCTCGAGAATTGATAGACCATGGCGTAAATGCTTTTCTGCACTATCAACCAACAATTTTTGTTATCACAACTTTTTGTTCATCATGCCCAAAGAAAATGCTTTTTTGTGTGAGTGTTGAGCAGGGGTAGCCAACCCTGGTCCTCAAAAGCTATCAACAGACCATGTTTTCAGAGTTTCCCTGATGAACAGATAGGGACAAACTAAAGAGAATGAACCACTAATTGGTGATATAGCTGGAAAATCCTGATATATCATGAAAACCTGGACTGTTGGAAGCTCTTGAGGACCAGGGTTGGATTATCCAGGTGTAGAGATATTCCCTTAACTAAAAGTTGTTTAACATAGTAACATAGTTGATGTGGCTGAAAGAACATATGCATCCATAAAGATCAGCATCTGAAATATCACCCTTGTTGATTCAGAGGAAGGCAGAAAAAGCCAGTGGAAGCCATTTCAAATTAAGCCAAAAGTGGGTAAAAAAATCCTTCCTGATTCCAAAAGGCATTCTGATATCTTACTGGATCACCATTCTATCAGCAGTGAAACCAGCTTTGTTTCTGAAAGCATGCACAGTATCTGCAAATATAGCCTCCAAACGCAAATAATTCTACAACCTGGTGAAGGAAGAGTTGCATGGTGGGGGGGGGGTTATAGTGGTGGAAGAGGATTATGTTGGTGATGGAGGAGGAGAAAGATATGGTGAAGGATGAGTTGCAGGGTTTGGCAGGGGGCTTATTGTGGTGGAGGAGGGGTCATGGCAGTGGAGGGGGAAAAGGTGATAGAGGAGTGAGAAGACAAGGTGAAGGAAGGGTCATGGTAGAGGAGGAAGGTCATAGTGGTGGAGGGGGGGACATGTTCCCTGTATTCACCACCTTCATTTTTCACCTTCCTCCTAATGCATGTCCCTCGTCTTTTCCCCTTTATGCCTGCTGCACCTCTCTCCTCTGTACATGACAGCTCCCCTTGCCTTCTCTGGGGAACATTGCACATAATCATGAGTGTTCAGTACCCCCCCACACTCACCTTGGGCCACTTGTGTTCTCTGTTCATATTTCATTCCTTCGATTCGGCACCCCACCTGGTGATACTGAGCCTCCACTAGATGGAGAAGCTGTTTCAAGGCATCTGACATGCAGGCTTTTGGCAAAGAAGCAGGAAGTAAGTCAAGTTCACTGTCAGAAGCATTGAAATGGCTTCCTTATCTGGTGCAGGATCAGTGTCTCCGGGTGTGGAGCCAATCAGGGGGAATGTATCATGAATGGAGGACACCAGTGGTTCTTCATAGCTGGGAAATCAATACACATGAATATGCAGATGGCCTCAGGACCCTAGGGGAACCCCCTACATGTGGAGGCTGGAGCAGGAAAGTATACTTTGGGTGAATAGTCCCTATGGTATTTTGTTTTATTGTTTTTTTTTTGTGTGTGGGAGAAAGTGCCTGTAGCAATTTGCATGTAGATTGCAGTGAAGTTTTGCCCCACTGCCCTTTTTGCCAAAATCACTCTCCCAGTGATGGGGGGCATTATTTGAGGTGTGAGTGAAAGTATCTGCAGTGGATCTGGCAGAGCAGTGGGGCTCAGCCCAACTAGGCTTTTCTGTGTACATCACTGCCCCAGCTGACAACTACAGTAAGGAGGAATTTACCTAACTCCATTCTCCTGCCAGCCCAGGGAAGGAGTGTGAAGCACTGATGCTCAAACATACAACGTTGATTAAGTTTCACACCCTTTTAAATATTGCATTTTTAAAGTGAACGAGCTCCAAAATCAATTATTTAGCTTTTTTGATTACTGGATAGAAAGCTGTATCATTTAACAACTGTTTGTTTATACACCTGGTAAGGGCAAAGTATAGCACAACTGATGTAAACAGATAGGAGATTTCTATGAAATTGACAGGGTGGGTTCAAATATCAAAATACTTATATCTGTTTATAATTTTTAATAAGCCTCAAAACAAATGTAGATAAACAGTCTATTTTTACTCACTTTCCAAATGTATTTGTAATGATTTAAGAACTTTGTAACAAAAGATAAAACATTTAACTGTCCATGAACCTTTTTCATTATTTTAGTGATAATGCAAAATTAATATAACAAAGGGTTTCCTGTTGATTTCTATATAATAGTATTGAATTTCTGTTCACTGAGATACATATATGTGAGACAACAGAGATGTTGGTGAATTATCTGCACCATAAAGAACATGTATACATTTCCATAAATATACCTGGGACTTTTATCCCCTTGAATACTAGAGAGGTCTCAAACATTGTATTTAACTCAATGTCCCCAAAAGAAAGAAAACAATAGAAAGAGCCAAATAGTGCAACAGAGTCAATTGGCCATATTGTTTCAAAGTAAGCATAAAATATACTCATATGGTCAAACCACTGATATCAGTTGGTCTAACAATCAAGCAAGCAGAGATCACAATCCTGTCTGCGTTAGGGCACAGCTCTCCAAGTTATTGTTCCAGATGGATTCAGGAGGAGGCTCTTTTTAAATAACATTTGTTTATTAAAATCTCTAAAAAAATTTGTATAAAGGCTTAACTCTTATGCGTTTTGTGGTTTACCACCACTTTATCAAAGAGCATAAGCCAAATTACAGTGCATAAAAAAGAAGATTGCCTCCACCACATGCAATCACCTTAATATAACCTCCTCTTACAACCTAATTAGTCCAATCAATTACGAATCTATCCAATCTCAACCCTTAATCTGCAGAATGTATTAAATTCAGATAAAATAAATCAGAAGGCTGTACATCCACCTGACTGGTAAATGATACAATAAATAATAGATAAAAACATCATGAGCATCAATTAAATGATCTTTATAGGCTACATATCAAAATAATGCATATATATGTTGATATACACCAGCCAGTCAAATTGAAAACAAAGCTACCTGTTTGATCTCCCTCTCTTTCTCCTCTACTATTTATGTCTATGGAAAGTTTGACTATGGTGCAGCTGATCTGATACAGAATTATTCCACTTTGGCCTTTATACATATACTCGGATGTACTGATTTGCCAGCTAATAAATGTGCTTTGTTCCCATGTTTAAAAAATAGGGAGATGCAGACACATTTTTAAAATAGATGAAGCTAGTGATCCAGATTACTGGATGATATTTGTAAGAGGCACCCTACATCTTAATTATACATTGGGGAACCAAGGAAATAAAATGTGGGCTCAGGAAGAAACCATGTCTTATTTGCTGTCTGAACAAGGTTCACCACTGAAAAGGCAAAAGCTGTAACTCATTGGATAAAAGTGCCAATAGTATATTGTTTCTCGGAACATGTTGTCGTTAAACGTTATTTTTAAGGAGTTTGGACATATGTGGAAGGACACATGTTGATGGATCATGAGTGCTTCTTTGTAGTACGGTGAATGCAGAGTCTACACGATGTTTGCTAATTTTTCTTTGTCTCTCCAGAGATGATTTCAGCCACTTGAACTTTGACATAATTGTCAATGCTGGCTAGAATCACAAAGTTTAGTGTTTTTCAAGTACCATTAACAGGTTATGATTTATATTTTTCCTACCTGAGCGTCGAATCAGAGGAGCACTCAGTTTGATTCACTCATGTTTGTTCAGGCAAGGAAGTCATCAAGTCTTACGCAGAAGAGAAATTCTAAAGCAAACCAAATTTACAAAGGGGAGAAATAAAACTTCCCATCAATCGAAATAGGTTTTTTAACTGATTTACTTAGATTTACCAACATGTTTTCAAAGTATTGGAGACATCTCCAAGATATATAAAAAGCCCCAGTTAAATGAATGGTATTTTAAGAATATTTTTTCCCTTGTGGTACAGTTAGTTTGTCCTAGAATTGATCCTCCTTTCATTTGTTTATAAGGCCCTTTGCCCATTAGTTATTAGGACAGGTCTGAAAAACACTGGTATTAGAGACTACAACCTCTGTAGAACACAATGCAGCTTCCTACGCATTTCTTGACTATTCTCATATCACTTCCTTTGGGATGAAGCCTAATAGCACTCTGTCTGCTATTTATATAGTCCAGTTTTAAATAGTCAATTAAAACATAAACTTAAACAATTATTAGATGAAAAAAGCATTATGCAAAACACTATCATATTCACAGTTTTATAAATAATTGGGAATAAATCCACTTCATACTTATCATTAGCATGCATTGCATAAGATTCTGGAGCTGACCTACCAAAAACACCTTTGAAATTTAGCTGGAGTAGTTTGGTGCACCTGATAAAGGGGCAAGTCCCTGAAATGTTGTGCTTTGATGGAGTGTTTTGGAATTCTGAAGCCGTTCCAAAATAATCATGAGGAGTGCCTCAATGGACATGATATCAAGTACTAATTAAAGATTAATTTTGGAAAACCAGTTCACTTAGAATTCATTTATACTGGCCATTAGGATTTTTTACCCAGAATAAGGTAGATTGGGGATTATTGTTAGGAAGTGTTCAGTTCTTTTATGAGAGTTTTCTCTATGTGTACATTAGGTAGTATAGATATGAAAAAGTTTAAAATGGCAGCAAACCTCCATTTTGACTTTACATATTTTGCGGGTGGATAATATGTAAAGTCAAATTGCCATTACTTTTTTTATCTTCACAATTTGTTTTATACTTTTATATCCCTAGCAGTGAGCTCACTTAATTTGTTCAGAAAAATTTCTGTCAGGAACTGTGGGGATAGCAGGGACAGCGATAAAATGTTGCACTCTTCCCGCAGCAGAAAAGCCTGTTTCTATTACAGCATACAGAGCACCCACCAACAATGTATCCTGCTTTTTACAGATCCTGACAACTTTCCAGAAACAGGCACATAAAAGTGTGAAAAAAATGCATAATAATAAAAAGTGTAAGATGTTTGACTTCACATATTGTGCATTTGCATAATATGTAATGTAAAAAAAAATGGAGGTTTACTATCACTTCAAGCCCCTGTATTATACTCTGTTTTAGATCAATGTTGGTTCTATGGAGTGTAACAGATGTTCACAGGTGTAATTCTTACTAGATGGTGAGGAAAACATATCTGTCTGTTTGGTCATCTGATGGCAAACAGATGGCAAAATCACACTGCTACAGTGGTTGTTAATTTTGTATATGTAGTTAACCCTTAGAGTGCCAGAGAGTAACTCAACTCGTTACTTTGCAATCATCTCTCTGGCACTCAAACTGTTAATAAATGCACGAGAAGTTACGCTATTTTAAGTCAAGGAAAAGTCACAGTTTTTAATAACAAAAACCATGTACATGTTCTATAAATACTGTTCCTCTGAAGGCGGAAATCTTACAGTGGAAGTCAAAACAAGTTACAGTAATTTGGTAGATGCCTCACATGCCTTTTTTATTACAGGTACAGAGATATATACTCTGAAACCTGCCAAGTTTTAATCTTTTTATTTTTACACTAGACCTATAAAAAAATCTAACTATTGCTTAAAGGGATAGTAATACTTAAATTTCTTCTGTGTCCGTCCACAGCACAAAAAAATGTGGGGCTTGTCCCTCCTCCCAGCTGGCGTAGGACCAATCGATTCCAGATTTAAAGAGGCTCCCGCCCCCTGCTCGGCAGTCTCTTTTGGTCCTACCAGCTGGGTAGGAGGCAGTTAGGCTGTGTTCGGCCTTACCGGAATTATTTGAGCTGATGTCCGTTCTTCAAATGATGTGACCTCGGCGCGAATTCTTGTTTTAGCGCTGGAGGTTGGTTTCTCTCTCTCCCTCGGTCTTGTTGCTTCTGCCGACCCAGGGAGGAGTATTCAAGGCTGGGGCTCGTCTGCTCTTCCTCTCCCCAAGCGGTGCAAGAAGACCGGAACTTCCGGTAGCAGCTGTGGATGCGCAGTGGGAGCAATGTGATGCCGTCTACCGGAGGTGATACAACCGGCCCAGCGGGAGATCCAAATGGCGGCAGGAGGGGGTAAGTCCTTCAGTATTGATTCTTATACCTAGTTTGCGTGGTATCTGTCTCAGGTCTCTGCGTTCCAGTGTGAAACGCAAGCCAGATGCTAGGCTATTTAAAGCGCCAATGCAGTCTTTCTCCTGTATGGTGTAGCCAGAATCTGTTTTTCCTTTTTATTACTCATATTAAAAGTTAAGTTTTAAGGATGGCTGCCCCAAAGCCTTCTACTTCTAAGGAGAAAGTGGCCCCTGAGGTGAAAGAGGACAAAACGCCTAAACCTAAGTGCTGTGTCCTGTGTGAATCCAAGCCATCTCTCCCAGACTCTAAAATGTGTCAAGACTGTACCAACAAATCTTCAGGGCAGAACTTGCCAGCACAGTTCCAGGATTTTCTAACCTGGATGTGGACATCTATGCAAGAAACTTTTAATTCAATGCAGCAAGCCGCATTGCCTAGGAAAAGGCAAAGAATGGAAGATCCAGATGAGGGCCCTTCTGTCAGAATGGATTGGGAAGATCAGGAAAATATCCTTGAAGCTGTGTCAGAATTTTCCTCAGAAGAAGAAGGGAAGATCACGGATGAGGCAGATTCATTTAACTTGGATAAGATGGAGCCTTTTTTAAAGCACGTCAGAAAATCCCTAGGCCTTACAGAAGTGCAAAAAGAATTGGACATCATGGACACTGCTTTTTTGGGATCCAAGAAATCTACTCCTGTTTTCCCTGTCCACAGTTCAGTTGCGGATTTGGTAAAGGCAGAATGGGCAAAAGGCGACAAAAGAGTGTCTTCCTCGAAGAAATTTCAGAAGATGTATCCATTTGAGGAGTCTGATACAGCATCTTGGTATAATTACCCTAAAGTAGATGCAGCAGTCTCTCAGCTTTCTAAGAAGACCATGATACCTATGGAAGATGGATCGGCTCTCCGGGATGCTATGGACAGGAAGATGGAAAACTCTTTAAAGAAGCAATTTTTTGTGCTAGGGCAAAGCATGAAAGTAGCTACCTCTATGGCCTGTGTGTCAAGGGCACTACGCATTTGGCTGGAAGAAAAAATAGAATCATCAGTTTCCAGATCTCGCCTGATGAAAGTGGCCACCATCAAAGAAGCGGTAGGATATTCATGTGATGCATCGCTAGATGCAATCAAGTTATCAGCCAGAGCCTCTTCCCTTTCCATCTCTTCTAGAAGAGCCTTATGGCTAAGACCCTGGGGGGCAGACGCCTCGTCAAAACATAAGTTGGTGACACTACCATTTTCAGGCTCTATGCTCTTTGGAGAGCAGCTCGAAGATATTATCAAAAAGATTACAGGAGGCAAGAGCACCTTTTTGCCTCAGGACAGGAAATCGAGAGTTTCACCTTCACGAGGAGTACCCTTCAGGAACCCCGTAGGCAGTCCTTTCGGGATAATCGACGATACCAATCCAAATCTTATGAGCAAAAGAAGCAGAATTATCCACAGGCGTCCAGAGGAGGTTACAAGAAGGAAGGTTCCAGAAGAGGCCAATATAAAAAAGAATTCTGAAGGTCTGCGGGCCCTGTCTCCAATGGTAATAGGAGGTCGTCTGCAGTATTTTCTTCGACACTGGCATGCAAATTCAAATCCAGATAAGTGGGTACTGCAGAACCTGGAGGCAGGGTATCCGCTGGACTTCAGGAAGATCCCAAGCAAGAACATTTTCAGGATCTCAAGACTTCCACTGAATACCAACAAAAAACATTTGATGAAGCAAGCAATAGATTCCCTGATCCACAACGAAGTAGTGGAACCGGTCCCAGAAAGCCAGAAGAAGACAGGAATATATTCCATCATATTCCAGGTTCCGAAGTCCTCAGGAGGAGTCAGAGTTATTCTGGATCTGAAGTTTGTCAATTCATTCATCCAATACAGGAGATTCAAGATGGAGTCAGTTGCATCAATCTTGAATATGGTACAACCAGGTTCTTTTCTCACAACAGTGGACCTGAAGGACGCATACCATCACATTCCTGTCGTCCAATGTCACAGAAAATTCCTGAGGTTTGCCATCGAGGACCAGCATCTTCAGTTCAAGGCTCTTCCCTTTGGCCTCTCCTCAGCCCCAAGAATATTTACAAAAACCCTGGCGGTAGCATTGGAAAAGCTACGGGAAAAGGGGATAACATTGATCCCTTACCTCGACGATATTCTCATACTAGCAGAATCTTTCAATCAAGCAAATCAGTCTATCGCAAGAGTAGTGGACCATCTGGAAAAACTAGGATGGTTAATAAACAAGCAAAAGAGCCAGTTGATGCCCTCTCAAGAATTGACCTTTCTCGGGATCAGCTTCAATACATCGGAAGCAGTAGCCCGTTTGACCCAAACACGTATCAGAAAGATAATCAGACAAGTCACATCATTCAGGAAATCAAGGATCCACACTGCACAGGACTTTATGCAGCTATTGGGCGTCTTGGCTTCTTCCAGTCAGGTGGTGCCCTGGGCAAAGTTTCACATGAGACCAGTTCAAAATTTCTTTCTGACGAAATGGAACAAGAACACATACAACAGGTCGCAGAGGATCCCCATATCACATCAGGTCAGGACACAACTACTGTGGTGGCTGAACCCAAGCAACCTGAGAGCAGGATTCTCGCTCAAGGAGATGGAGTGGGAAATAGTACAAACGGATGCCAGCCTAGCAGGCTGGGGGGGCTGCTGGAAAGAAACATTCCTCCAGGGAACATGGACATCTGTAGAGAGAAACTTACATATCAATGTCCTGGAGCTAAGGGCAGTATATTACTGTCTGTCAAGCCTGGCGTCTCACCTGAGAGGAAAACCAGTGCATGTCAAGTCCGACAACATAGTAGCAGTGATGTACATAAGAAATCAGGGAGGCACCCGGAGCAGGTTGATGATAAAAGAAGCAGAAAGGCTTCTAAGATGGTCAGAGAAGAACCTGGTAGCAATAGAAGCATCCCACATGCCGGGAGAACAAAACTTGCAAGCGGATTTTCTCAGCAGAAACCAAGTAAATCAGGGAGAGTGGTCCCTGAATGAAGAAGTGTTCCAGCTCATAGTACAAAGATGGGGAACCCCGACAGTGGATCTCATGGCATCAGGTCTCAACAGAAAATGCAGCAAGTTTTTCTCCAGAACTCCCCATCCTCTAGCCCTGGGACAGGACGCAATGAGGTTTCGCTGGGATTTCGACATAGCGTACATTTTTCCTCCAATATCCATGATATCGAAGGTGCTAAAGAAAATAGGGAAGGACAGTGCAAACATAATTATGATAGCACCCTATTGTCCAAGGAGGGTTTGGTTCTCGGACCTAGTGAACCTATCAATAGACCAGCATTTTCCCTTGCCAGTGAGGCAGGATCTTCTACTGCAAGGCCCCTTGAAGCATTCGAGCCCAGGTTTTTGGAAATTGACAGCCTGGAGGCTGAAAGGACATCCTTGAAACTTAAGGGATTATCAGATCCTGTTATAGACATAATCATCCAGGAAGGCATCTACCTGCAAAGTCTATGATAGGATCTGGAGAATTTTTTCCTCCTGGTGCCAACAGGAACAACTAACAAGGGAATCCATAAAAGCACCACAAGTCCTTAATTTTCTGCAAAAAGGTTTCCAGCTGGGGTTGAGGCCTGCTTCTATTAAAGTACAGTTATCCGCTATTTCAGCTATCCTGGCGGAGCAGTTCGCGGACCAGGTGTTGGTCAAGAAATATTTGCAGGCCATTACTAAAGTTAGGCCTCAGATTAAAGATTTCATGGCCCCATGGGACTTGAACTTAGTGTTGAACCACTTAGCCTCATCATCGGATTTTGAACCTCTGCAAGAGGTATCTTTAAAGAATCTTACCTTAAAGGTAGTTTTTCTGACGGCTATCACTTCAGCCAGAAGGATCAGTGAACTACAAGCCTTATCTTCAGTCTCGCCATATCTTGTTCTACATCAGGATAAGGTAGTATTAAAGACCAACCCGAATTTTAGGTCCAAGGTTGTTTCATTCTTTCACCTTAATCAAGATATAGTTCTCCCATCCTTTTTTCCGAATCCCTCTACAAAGGAAGAGAAATTACTGCATAATCTTGATCTAGTGCGTGGCATATTCATATACCTATTGAGGACAAAACAATTCAGGAGGTCGGACAATTTGTTCATCCATTTTTTCGGCAAGTTCAAGGGAACAGCAGCCTCAAAGGCTTCCATATCCAGATGGATTAAGGATTGTATTAGGATTGCATATATAGGGGTTGGTTTAACTCCCCCAAAGACAATCAAGGCCCATTCAACAAGAGCCGTCTCTACCTCATGGGCATCGAAAGCAGCTGTTTCCCCAGAGGACATCTGCAAAGCGGCCACATGGTCTTCACTGTCTACATTTATCAGACATTATAGGGTTGATGTCCAGGCTTCAGAAGACGCAAGTTTCGGAAGACAGGTCCTTCAGGCAAGCTCCCAGCCTAAGGAGTAAGAATGTTCCATATTTTTCATTGTTATTGTGTCTTTGTTCTAGATTACTTGATGTTTTTTCCCCCCCATTAGGGACACTGCTTTGGTATGTCCCACATTTTTTGTGCCGTGGACGGACACAGAAGAAAGGTTGAAATTTACCTTCGATATTTCCTTTTCTTCTGTGTCCCTCCACGGCACACCCTGCCCTCTAATCTCTTTGTGTTTAATTTCAGCTTTGACAAAAGTTGACTGCCGAGCAGGGGGCGGGAGCCTCTTTAAACCTGGAATCGATTGGTCCTACGCCAGCTGGGAGGAGGGACAAGCCCCACATTTTTTTGTGCCGTGGAGGGACACAGAAGAAAAGGAAATATCAAGGTAAATTTCAACCTTTTACTATCCCCCATCTTGTAGCCCTTAAAAAACCTTTATGGTTTGAGAGATAACCACTTTCTAAGTTCCCTCTCCCCTGACGTCAGCGTTCTAGCTGACAGCAGGGGAATCCGGTCCCTGAGCAAGTGGAGGCTATTTAGCAGAGTCGAGATCGAGTTATGGAAGACGAAATCCTTCACTGAAATGGTCTTCTACATGTGTTTGGTTTGCAAACACACATAGAAGACCATTTCAGTGAAGTATTTTGTCTTCCGTAACGCAATCTCGGCTCTGCTGAAGACCCTCCGCCGGTCCCGGGACCAGATTCCCCTGCTGTCAGCTACAACACTGACGTCAGGGGAGAGGGAACTTTGAAAGCGGATATCTCTCAAACCACTGGGCTCATTTAATTCGGTTTTTTAAGGGCTACAAGATGGGGGATAGTAAAATTGAAGTATTACTATCCCTTTAAGAGTAAAAGAGAACTGCTCCTTCCCTGGGGAGGTGTGGATCATGATAGGTGCAGAAATAAATAAACATATTCTTTGATTTAAATTGAGCTTTTAACCAAATGAATGCCAGAGACCTCTCTAGCTCTGAAGGGATTAGAAGTTAGCCCTTTGCGTGCCAGAGGGGTACACAACGCATTGCATACAATGTGTTGCATTCCCCTCTGGCACTCAAAGGGTTAAATGCAATTAATGGCCCTTTTGGTTTGTCTCATGTAGTGCAGTTTATTTTCTTCCTCAGAGTTGCTCCGCTTTTTTTTGTGCATAGAACCTAAAATTGGAGACCTCTTTAATATCAAATAAACAGTGGGCATTTGTTTGTCCTGGACTTTAACCTTTATACACATGTCCCCTATTGTAACAACACATAGGCCCTTATTCAGGAAGCTTACAAGGCACAGTTTTGAAGCAAACCAACAGCAGCACCACAGGGTGATAAAATCACTCCACAAATGTACATTGATTTCAATAGGGTGGCATATTCCTTGAATCCTTCAAAAGGTCTCCAAATCAATGTGAAGCAATGCCCTGGAGAGCTCTCTATTCCTTAAGGGGTTAAAAGAACTATTTAAATCAAATGAAAGGTTTTATTTGTCCCCTTATGGTGCAATTGGTTTGTCCTAGAGTTTATTCAGTTCTGATTAGTACATAAGCCTCCCTGTGTAAGTATGAACAGGTATGAGAAAGAAGGGAAAACTGTAGTTCTTATGTGGAATGTGCAAAGAGGGCACTATATAGAGTTGGGGCAGAAATGCAAATTAGCAGAAGAACACTATACAGTAAAGTTCCATTGTTAACCCTTTGAGTGCCAGAGAAGAATCCAATACATTGAGTTGGATTCCTATCGGCCACTCAAAGGGTTAAACTGCAACTGACCACATCTCTGAAGCCACTCAGTTTGTAGACCAGTAGCAAACAGCTACAATTTAGCAGGTATTAACGTTTTGTCTTTAGGGAAATTGCACTGCAGATAAGCTAAGCAGCGGTGAACCATGTAGCTGGCAGATAAACGCCACATTCCAAATATTTCACCACTGAGTTATCTTTTTAATAATATACAACACACAACAAGCAAGAGTCCATGTAAAAAAAAAAATTAAATTTTTTGGTCAACAAGTCATTTTAAGGATATATTGCATTTAAAGGGGAACATCCACATTTGAAAAACTTTTGTCCATGGGATTCAATTAATACAACTATATTAGCGTTACCTACTTACCTACTATTTAATATATGAAGAGTTAAAATTGGACACTTCTGCATTCTGCAGCACACTGTATGTGTGACACAATGGTGCAGGACTTCCCAGCTCCCTCCCAGCTGCCCCAGGGAACGTGCTCACGCTTCTCTTCGTAGTGGTATTTATGTGGGCTATCGTTACAGCTAGCTTCGTTTACCATGCTACTGAAATTAAAGGATGTCGATATTCCCTGACAAAGCTTTGCGGCGATACGAGTTGGGATTGGTGGTGTCTGTAGAGGAGAGACTTTTGAATATTTTTCCACAGCTTCAATTCACTCTGACTCACTTTCTGATCTCTGATGTTACCTCTGAATTGTTAGGTGTACACTTGTTTTTTGATTCTTTTTGTTATTTAATACATATATCAATCTTTGTATATACAGGCACATATGTATTTGAGTGTAGATTCATCTACATTTTAGGAGTATTGTCTTGAGGATTTGTATCTGATTTAATTGGTGAATCTATGTTGTGTATATTTGGATTATCAGTATGTATGTCCTCCTCTACTTTGTTTTTACTTATGTTTTAAATGTGAGTTATATGTTTTTTGGTATACAGTTATAATAAAGATTTCTATTTTCATATTTATTTTGTTTTTCAGGTTTGAGTGCATCTTTAGTGTGTTTCTTTTTTGTTGGGGGGTTTCTTTTCCTCCACTCTTGTGAAGATTGTCCATAGAGTCTTGTGAAATTGCTGCATTAATCCATCCTTACAAGTGCATGTCTAGATGTTGATTTATCTCCCCTTAGCACTGATGTTCTCTATGTAGAACCAAGCCTGTGTAATTGAATCATTGCACAACAAGCCTTGGTCATATACAAAGAATGTCAGTGCTAGGAGAAGGAAAACTCCCACCTAAACTAGTAGTAGTGGCACCAGGTTTCTCCACTCATGTATTATGTGGTAGGATGATGATCTTGGCTGAAAAAATAGAAAATATTTTCCCTACCCACAGATCAGTTGTTCAAGAGAATTCATTGAAAAATCTCTTGTATGGTTGTGTTTTTAATTCTCTGTAAATTAAGTGACCACTTTTCCTTTTAAATGAGGGGCAAATAAAATACACACTCTGCAGGGATGTGCTGTTTTCCATGAAGAATGAAGTTTCGGTAAATGTCCCTGATGGTCAAGGTCAGTTTACAACAAATTCTCTGGCAAGGGCTGAGCATTAAGGGAGGTGTAAGCCCTTGTCGCTTTTCCTCCCCCTGGTTCCTCTGCCCATGCTCTTGTACACAAACATTTGCACACCTAGATACACACAAGTATCCTCCCCACCTTAACAGACTAATGCTAATCATTCAGAAGCCCTGAGTAACACCAAAAGGCACTTTGTAAACATTATTCCCCCTGTATAGAGTCATGGAAGCAGCTTCAGGAGGTACTCAATGTAAAGAATCCTGCTTATGCTTTAGTGCCTTCCAAAAGCATGGCAAACTGGGGGGAAGGGGCTTGGGGGTGAAGATCTGGCCCACGGGTCATATGATTGACATCCCTGGCTAAATGGATGTAATCTTTGGGCTGTATTCAGGGATGTATAAAGTGCAGCAATTCTGAAGCAAAACAACTGCACCAAAGGTGACACATATAACATATCAACGGCTTAACCCTCTGAGTGCCAGTGAGGTTTCAAACACATTGCAAAATTGTATACCAATCTGGCACTCGAAGGGATAAATGAGGATGTTAAACATCTGAATGCTAGAGAGGTTGTCGATGCATTGCTTCGCAATGTGTTAGGCAACTCTCTATAAGAATAATATTAAAGTATTCTACCAGGAAGGATACATTGAGATTAGATCTCATTTTGAAGTGTGTCCTGGGGTGTAGATATTATTACCCAAATTATCTACCTCAGAATCATGAAAGGCTGAGTTCACCCTGCTAGGGCTAGAATCTGTAACCTTCAGGTTTTCACAATTTCTACAGGTGGTGCATTAACCAACTGAGCTATCTCACCATCCAGGTATTAAGCACATTTTTATGTGCATCCATGACTTGGTCAGATTGCTCCACTTTAGCATTTGCATTGTCATGAATATGGGCATTAGTTTCTTAAAAGAGAGCAAACACCCTCTAATATTAACCTCCACTTACCTTACTATGGTCAGAAAATCCTAATGGCCGCTATGAATTTTCCCATGTGCCTTTGTTAAACAGATAATATCTTCTGTGAGTCCTGGAGCTGGACATGACAGTTACTGGCAGTTTTCTCACACTGTAGCAGGTAGAGTTCGCAAGTCTACTTGAGTGTTTAAAGACCAGATGGGTGTTCGATATATTGTAACATATCTGTGAATGTTACAACATAGGCAGGAATTCAACAAGGTGCGAATGGCTCAATGCTCAAGAAAATTGTAGGATTTCTTTGCACATTAACCATTTGCCCATTCAGCAATTGCCGGATTGTATCTGGACATTTTTTATTGATGAATAAGCAATGGCCAGATAGATCCGCCAATCTGATCCACCAGCTTAAAGCTGGAAGATTCCATTACAATATATGGTGCGAATACACACAGCTGCACATTTTCGCTTATGTGCATGTGTGGGTTTATCGCCTATTTGGCCTGTTTATACAATTCTCCCTGCTT
This sequence comes from Rhinophrynus dorsalis, assembly GCA_037306005.1. Taxonomy (NCBI): domain Eukaryota; kingdom Metazoa; phylum Chordata; class Amphibia; order Anura; family Rhinophrynidae; genus Rhinophrynus; species Rhinophrynus dorsalis. The sequence goes on along the minus strand of CM074718.1, from coordinate 217,472,478 downwards.
CATATACGCAAAGCAGGGAAAAACAACAGATTATTGGAGAATACCCAAAGCGAAGTGCTGGTGAAGAGCAACATATTTGATACGATCCCTCTCCATGGGGAGAGGATGACAGCGAACCATATATTATACTATAGAGGTAGCAATTCATGTTCTTAGCATAAGCAAGCTTGATAGCGGTCTTAGGAGTGATACTTCCTTAAAGCATGGGCCAAACATGTCATCATACTGATCTTTAAAAAAGGCAACCAACTTGATGCAAATAACTACAGAGGTATCTGTGTCTGAAGTACAGCAGCAAAAGTTTTCCACAGCATTCTAAATGAAAGACTACAGACATTCCTCAGAGAAAAAGGAATGTTACACCGAGGATTTCTCCCTAAAGACATAACAACAGATAATTTCTACACCTTGCATACACTAATAAACAATATGTTCACAGAACACCAAAAGGAAAACTATTTGCCCATTTTTGTAGTTCCAAAATGCTTTTTATAATGTCTGGCAACCAGGTCTGTTCCTAAAACTACATTTCATTTTTTTTTTGCCTTCCACTGGATCAACAGGGTTGATTTGGCATGTCGTGTTTGAGCCTCATGAACTATAAGAGTAAGGGGAAAAGTATATGATATACTTAAAGAACTGTACTCACAGACCAAATGCAGTGTGAAAGTAAAAAAACATGAAAACAAACTCCTTTTTTCAAACAAAGGGTATGAAACAAGGCTGCTGTCCGAGCCCCATTCTCTTCAGTCTATTCATGAATAACCTGGCTATCACTCTAGAAAAGTCATCAGCCCCAGATTTATTGCTAGGATGTGTAATAAAAACTGCTTCCAATACACTAATGATTTGGTTCTACTATCTCCCACACATGAAGGCTTACAGGAGAGCCTGGACATCCTGGAAAGACACTGCAATGTAGGGTCCCTAAAAATAAATAAAAACAAAACTAAAATGATCATCTTTCATAAAAAAGCAAGAAACAGAAGTAAAGAAAATTTATGTTTCCAGTGTGATATCCTAGAACACACCATGAGTTATAACTACCTGAGAATAATATTTAGTGAGTCATGAAACTTCACACAGGCCATAAAAGCTCTCCAGGCACTATGGGCATATTATGCTATTAAGTCCAAATTGCTCAAGAGCCCATGGGTAAGACTGTGGGTAAAATTATTTGCCTGTGTAATCAAGCCAGTTCTTCTGTATGTCTGCAAAGTTTGGGGATCAGCTCAGAATTATGACCTTGACAAGTGAAACACCCCCCCAAAAGAGAACATGCATTTGATTTATGTAAACAGGCATGTAAGGTACACAGAAATGTACCCAAGCCTCAAGTACTCAACAGAAAAAAGAAAATGCTCCACAAATAAGAAATAAAGAACTCGTGGTTAGTAAGTGCCCTAAGAACAGTGACATAGATACTCAGACCTCAAAGACAAACAGTAAAATCACTGAAAATGAATCTCCATTTCTCCAGCTTAAACAAGCTGAACAGGAATCCATAGCACACTGGGAAACTCAGATGAAAGCACAAAACAAAATGAAGTGCAACATCACACTGAACAACACGTACACCCTAGCAAACTATCTTCTAATAGTCAAAGACACCAAACACAGGCAAATAATGAGTAACTACAGGGTGAGTGACCATGGGCTGGAGACAGAAACAGGCCAACACAGGCACACCTGGAAGCCTGAGAAAGAAAGGATCTGTAAACAATGCAGCATGGACATTACTGAGGATGAGACCCACTTCCTCATCCATTACCCCAAATATGAGGATACAAGGAGGCATAACTTTGGAGACTTGGCAATGTAAATCACAGAACAAAAGATGCAAATCCTTCTGGGTGAAAACAGTGAGACAGCAGAAATGCAGAATACTTGTCAGTGTGTCATAATATAAGACACCCAAAAGACCAGAGATATACAGGAGGAATGCAATGACTGAAAATGTACTGTATGTACACTTAATGTAGACTTAAAATTACGATATGTCTATAGCAATATATGTGTGTGGGGGGGGGTGTATACTAACCAGCTTTTGGCAATACTTGTGTATATTATATTGTATTGTTATCTGTAGTACAAACAAACGTAATCAGGCATTGTATAGAATATTTTATACATACATTATAATGACAAGCCTATGATTAGATTTTAGGGATCTAGAATTTAAGATTTTATTTTATTTATTTTACAAAGTACATGATATTTAAATGCATGTAGATCCATTTATTTTTAGGTGTTGGTGTTCCTTTAAGAACAAGAGGTATTTTAAGTGTTCCTTTAATGACAGATATTCTAGGCAGTATGGTGTCTCCATCTAGTGGTCTGAGACAGCTGAAATATTATAGAATGTATTGCAATTTTTGTATGCATTGCCACTAATAGTACAGTAATTTTTATCCTACAGTACAGTGTTATGGAATATATTGGTGCTTTATAAGTAATTCCTGCTGGTGATAAGTAACTAAAGTTTTCAGGAGGTGTACAGTGCCAAAAATATTTGTTTCAGGGTAATAAAACCCTTTGATGTAGGGCTAGAGTATAAATGTCCTCAACTGGTAAAAACAGATATTCTTTGACTAAAAATTCTGGTATTTTGCCATACTATGCTGATTGGTCTTAGATAAATATTACAATTTAAATATCTAACATTTTAATCAGATCTTATTAAATCACAGGAAAACAAAAAAAAAGTCTTAAACCAAACATCTACAGGTACATAGATAGATGTTTTGCATACTCAAAGTGCAGACCCTCAGAGCATTACTTTGAGCAGATTGCACAACTAATACAGGTTTATCAGTAAGTATGCAGGCATCCCTAGATTGCTTAGATGCTATACCCCCTGCAAAGCAGTTTCCCATTGTGACTCCTTCACAGACAGAAAAATCTTCAATGCGTAAGGAATTTACTATTCTGGTAAAGGATGTTGCCAATTAAAAAGCTGTCTACTTAGCAGGATAGGCCGTGGATGGCACAAGATTAAGCATCCTGCTAGTAGAGAAGGAATCAGTAATGTGCCTGAGCTTATTAGAGAGGGATAATCACACCTAGTTTTTCACATTATAGAGGGTAGAAAGATGAGTGTGGAGCAGTGCTGCTGTTCCATGTAGTCCAGTGTTTCTACCATTCACAAGGTAGACGTGCATCTTCTGGAGCTAAAAGATTCACCAAAATTGTGAATCACTTTGTTGAAGAGTTTCCATCAAGAGAGGAACCTGCATGCCCCACCAAATAATGGGAACATACCCTTTTAAGGGCCTCATAGGGGCACCAGGAAGAATATCACATTACTGTAATATGCTCCCATTGGATATTATGGAAATATTTAAGATATATATGGGTATTGATATGTGCATTTATATGTAGCTGTTGCTGTAACATTGGTTGTATTGAAGCAGTATTGAGTATTGAGGCAGTATTGGCTGACTGGAACACCACATCTGAATGCAATATATCCTGAAAGATATGTCATGTTGGTCACGCGTAAAGTACTTTTTACTTTTTGCTATTGCACAATAAAGATGTTTTGCCTTTAATAAGTCTGCATTTCTTAAAGGGATGACATTATATAGTGCACTTCTTTTTTCGATAATATTGGCTGACTGACCTAAGACCAAGACACAGAGCCCTGGATATAGTCATGAATAGCCATGAGATTATGAGAGTCTGCAAACGCGAGATCTATAACATAGCTATATGTCTCAGACTCCCAGTCAAGACCTGGTGTCCTTCTTGGGACTTGCCTTTGGTAACAGATGTTCTCCCGGACCATCCTTTCACATCTATGTCTTCCATATCTTTCAGTCTGCTTTCCCTCAAAGTTACTTTGCCAGACTGGTATCAGAGGTTCAAGTTTTCAATACGGAAGAACCTTTCATTACATTTTCTGCTCATCAAGTTATTCTCAGACCTGTGCCTGAATTTCTGCTCCAAGTAATATCGGGTTTTCATTTGTCCCAAGACATTGTGCTTTCTGTCATCCTTGAAGAAGGTGAATGAGATCCAAAGTGGTCCAACCTGAATATGATCAGATACCTGAAAATGTATTTAGAGAGGACTGCTTCATTCAGGAAATCTCTCAGGCTCTTTGTGGTTACTTCCAGTTTCAGAAAAGTTGATGCAGCCTCCAGATCCACCATTAGCCATTGGATTGTTGCAGCTATCTCTAGGGCATATATGCACAAGGGCATTCCAGGCTCACAGGGTCTTAAGGCACAAGCTTCCAGAGCAGTTTCTACCTCCTGGTCAGTAGAGGCTGAAGTCCATCCAGAGGATATCTGGAAGCAGCCGTCTGGTCTTCAAGTGCCACCTTTATCAAACATCACCACTTAGAAGTCAAGCTGGTTAATGAAGCCCTTTTCAGGTGTAAATTTCTGGCCTTGGTTTCTAGAGCCTCAGCATCTTAATTTTCAATAAATCTTTTGTTGCATTTATTCTCTGTTGTGCATTACTTATTTGATGTTATAGAATATGCCCATCCTTCCTTTTTTGTACTGCTCTGGTACTACCTTTTGGTGAGAGCTGCCATGATGACCAGGGAAAAAGGAACATTTTCATCAACTTACAGTTATTTTGCTTTCCTGGGCAGCACTCACCAACACCCCACTCTGTTTCTGTGTGTTTAATCTTTTGGACTAGGCTAACAACTAAGGCCTTAAAACAGCCATCAAGTTAGTAAGTGCTAGTGGAGAAATTCAATTGCCCTACCAGCTGAAACCAAACCGGATGTTGGGCTACAGAAAAGGACTTGTGGCCATATGTCCATTTTGTATTTTAAGTTCCCAAAACACATGCTAATTAGTGTGAATAATGGAAACATCAAAGAAAAAGCTCTAATGATTGGTGTCTGACACTGTCAAGCACCGATTGTAAGCTCAAACACGAGGTCACCCTCCCAAACACCAACTCTCTACTACCCCTAACAGTAAAGTGCAACAAGACTACCCCTAACACTAGCCTAACACTCACAACCATAACACTTACCTATCATTCACTGTCTGTCTTCTTCTATCTTTCTTTTGTTTTATCTAATCAACTTTCTTCTCATCTTTGTTTTCTTGTGCCATATGCCAAGATAGGCCACAGTTAACCCTTTGAGTGCCAGAGGGTTATCCCATTGACGCTCAAAGGGTTAAATGCAGTGTTGTATCTCCTTTAAAAATAATATCCAGCCAGTCCTTTTAAAATAAATATGTAATATATGTTATTCCATAATCAAAAAAGCCATGCCCATGCTCAAAGAAAATCCTGCTGCCACCGCCTCCACTTGTGGGGGCAGCAACATCTACTGGCAGAGACCCCCTCCCACTCCATATGTACAGGGCCTTTGCACGAGTACCAGTGAGGGAACTGTGATCAGAGACTGGCTTTTTATATGGATGCCAGCCTCTAATTGGCTGGGAAGTGTGCTTATTCACCTCCCAGCCAACGTAAGCACACATTCCAGCCAATTGGAGGCTGGCATCAATTTTTAATAGAGACTGGCCATATAAAAAGCCAGTCTCTTTTCAAAATTCCCTCACTGGGACTCGGATACTGGCTGGTACATATGAAGGGGCCGGGGGGGTTTGTAGACATTGTAGCGGAGACATGGGAATGGCTTTATGACTATGGAATAACATAATATTACGTATATTTACCCCTCAAGCACTCTGATGGTTTATGGCATATCTTGGGGGCATTTTTTATTTTTAAGACTGACACTGACATTTTATTTTATAGGAAATAAGAAAAAAAAGAAGAGAAGAAAGAAGCTTAAAAACGAAAAAAGAAGGAAGCTAGAAGAAGACGGACAGTAGCTGATCAGTGTGCTGAAGACTCTACTGGACATCAGGATTACTGGTTAGTGTTTATTGTCAAGGACTGTTTTTTAACTTAGTCGGATTAACCCTGTGAATTCCAGTGGGGTAATCATACCCCACTGGCACTCATAGGGTTAAGTCTACTAACATTTGACACATTTTTTCTGTATTGTGGATTTATTGACATGGGGCTTAGGGCCCCAAATCAGTATATCCACTGGTCACTTAGGTTTTTTCTTTCTTTTTTTCTTTTTACTTTCAATTCCTACATCTGCCTACTCCTGATTGTGGCCTTATTCAGCCATTGATGGGCATCGATACTTAAGGTGGGCTCACGCTCATATTTTAAGGGACTGTTGAAGCAATACTGAGGTAAGGGGAGCTAAATATGTTTACACTGTCACTACAAGTTAGAAGGGATTGTGATGATGTGGGAGGGAACCAGCAGGCTTATGAAGGGTAGTCATTAATTATGGTTTGGTGGGGATTACAGATCACAATTTGGTATTTTGGATACAGAGTGGATTACAGAGCGCAATCGTGGGTTCAGATGGGGTGGTGAATGCAGAGGAAAGTGTGGTAGTTGAGGGCTGCTGTGAAGGGAAAGTGGCTGGTGGCTCTGCTGGGGTGAAGGTGAGGATTGTGCTTGTGTGAGACTTAGGGAAGCTGTGATAAGGGAGGTGGCATATCTGGGAGACAGACAATGTGGTGACAGTGGTGTTGTGGGTTTTCCTTAGGGTCACTTTATATTCAGGCTTTTTCTTATATTCTTTGATTAAGATCCCATATTTGGGCGGGGGTTGCCTTATAGTCAGTGTCGCCTTATATTAAAGCAAATACAGTAGTTAATGCAGAATATTCAGAGAAAGCTTATGTCACTTGTAGGGTACTTCAGGGATCTGTACTGAGGCCCATCATTTTTTATATTTTTATTAATGATATTACAAAAGGTATTCAAGGTAAGATATTCCTTTAGCAGATGATGCAAAGACCTGCAACAGGGTAGACATTCTTGGGGAAATAAGCCAAATGGCAACTGATTTAGGTAAATTAGAAGAATTGATGAGAGTGTGCCAACTGCAATTTAATGTTGATAATGTAAAATAATGCACTTTGTATGTAAAACACTAAAAGCAGAATATAGTATAAAGGTTACGGTGCTGTCTGTAAAACGGAGTTAGTCATGCCACTATATATATCTCTGGTTAGACGTCACCTAGTGTACTGTGTACAGTACTTTATACCCTGTCTCCAGTAGAATATTTTAGAGAGAGTTCAGAGAAGGGCTACTACAATGGTCAGTACAAATGATCAGGATAGACTAAAGGATCAGAAAATGTATAGCTTGGAGGAGAGAAGCGAAAGAGAGGGGATTTGACAGAAACATTCAAAGACATTAAGGGGTCCAACAAAGAAAATGAGGAAAGTACTTCAGTAGAAATGTTAGGACATAGTCTAAAACTAGAGGGTCAGAGGCTTAGATGTAATGTAAGAATGTTTACTTCACTGAGAGTGTGGTAGTTAAGCGGAAAAGCCTAGAAGCAGAAGTGGCAGAGGTTAATACAGTGAGGGAATTTAAGCATATGTGGCAAGGGCATAAGGTTATCATGAATATAAGACAAGACAAAGGACCAAATATGTTTTGAGGTTTTTACATTAGAATAAATGGGCAAACTAGATGGGCTGAATGGTTATCTGCCATCAAATTCTATGTTTCTTGGTGATATATTATTAGTCTGTGGAAGCACTAGATTGTAAAATATTGAAGTGTTTATATTGAAAGGGATAGTAATACTTAAAATGTAAAAAAAATATGTTGTACGGTTTATCCCCCTGAGTAAAACAAGGATGCTTCCACTGCTGAAAGGAGTTTCATTCAAAAGTTATTACAGCTCAAAGTTGAATTTTTTAGGAGCAATATCACAGTGGCCTGAAATTGTACGGTGGAGCTGTTGCTACACCATTCTATGGACTGCTCTGGTCCGTAGACCATAAATCTCCATAGGATGGTGTAGCAACAGCGCCACTGTACAATTACAGACCACTGTGATATTGCACCTAAAAAAATAAACTGAGCTGTAATAACTTTTGAATAAAACACCTTTCAGCAGTGGGCGTACCCTTGTTTTACTCAGGGGAATAAACCCTACAACATTTTTTTTACATTTTAAGTATTACTATCCCTTTCAATATAAACACTTCAATATTTTACAATCTAGTGCTCCCACAGTCTAATAATATGCTGCAGAGCCACTGGATGGTCCCCGGACTGGAATCTCCTGCTGTCAGCAAGACGCTGATGTCAGGAGAAGGAGAGAGAGGGGCCATCTTTCAGTGCAAATATCTCGCAAACTATAGCAGTTTGAGAGATAGGGTTTGCACCATTCTTCTTATTTTCTTGAGCTCTACAAAAATATAAAAAGTTTTTATGGGACATTACAGTCCCTTTAATTTGTTAGTGATATATATAGAAATACTTGTCATTTGCATTATAAGTCTGGCATAAGTGAGAGAGAGAACGATTTTGGCAGGCAGCAGTGGGTAACAGCACAGACATCTTGCAGAGACAGCATCTCTGCATCTGCACTGTCTGTCCCCTTCAACTTCACGATTGGTAAGCTGAATGCCTTTGTGCCGAAAGGCAGCGGAAGGGACTGACTGCACAGGCTCAGAGAGCACCTACAGCAAGATCCCAGCAGGTGCCTGCCTCTCTAAAACATTCTCTGTCTTACTTATGCCGGACTTATACTGCAAATGACAAGTATTTGTATGTATATTGCTAACATATTAAGGATTTGGGGCTAAATGTGATGTTGATGAAAGTTCCGCTTTAAAACACTCTTATATTACCAGTAATCCAAAAGTGAAACTTTTACCAGACAATAAAAGTTCAGGAGAGTTGAAACTTTGATGTACTGCAGCCTTAGCTTGTAATGGGTCTGCCCACCTCTCTTTGATAACACACAAAATCAAATAGAATAACAACTGGTGCTAAAACCTTCCTCTTTTTTCTCACATGTCCGCTTTAAACAAACTGAGGAAAAAAAGAAAAGCAGTCTCTAAATTACCATATATTCAAATATTCAAAAGGACTTGGAAAGCAAAATCGAAAAACAAAATATATAGTATCTTTATTCATCTCTAGTTACACAAAAAAATTATAACCTCACTATTTAAAATGGATGTGTCACATAACGATAAATAGTCCCTTATCGATCCTTTACCCCCTAAAACAGACATTTGACGTCTATTTGCAAGTGCAATGTTAAAACGTTGCCTTACTTTGTCCTCGATAGCAACAAGGAGGGCACTGTCATCTTGATGATGTTATTTCCAAACTGCAGCGCTCTTTTTCAAAGGTCCTGTGAATCTTACAACTTCTCAAGCCAACCCATTCTCAACTGGGAGTGGAGTTGTCCTGTTGGACATGCACTAACTCGCTCAGTGTAGGTTCCGGTTTGTCTGACCACTGGCTCCTGTCTGACTACCCATTGTCACGCACACAACGGAGGGGAGCCGTGTGGTGCTGGCTCTGGTTTTAAGATGCTAGAGATCGATGCTGGAGTGCGGAGCTTGTGAGCGGTGACGGCGTGCCAGGTACTCCCTTGCTGCAGCCGAAACTGGTTATAGGCGCTGGTCGCGTAACCAGATTGTTCCACCCCGGTTGAGGATAGGAGTACCTAGGAACAGTTAGGAAAACCAAGACAGCTGGACACAAAGTGGGAAATAGGGAACACGGCAGAGGACAAGCGCAGCCCAGAGTTCAAGCAGGAGAGAAGCTCAGAAGTGGTCAGACAAGCCAAGGGTCAAGCCAGGAGCTGAGATCAGACGTGGTCAGACAAGCCAATGGTCAAGCCAGGAGCGGAGATCAGACTTGGCCAGACAGCCAAGGGTCAAGCCTGGAGCGGAGATCAGACGTGGTCAGACAAGCCAAGGGTCAAGCCAGGAGCAGGGTAAGAGACAAGTAAGCGTCCAGAGCCCAGGACCAAACTAAGTGAAGCTTGTGGAACAGACGCCCTAAGCCTGGGGCAACCCGTTTAAATATGTAGACTGGCCAATAGAGAGAACTGAGAGAGAGAGAGGCTTGTCCGGGAGCTGAGAGGAATTGGAGGAGTGGAAGCCAATGGGGAAGCGAGCCGGGCGCATGCGCATCCGCCAAGCTGAAGGAGCGAACACAGAGGCGGTGACACCCGTGCCATATAGTACCCGGCTTGTCTAACCTGTGGCTCAGGCTGACTAACTCGCTCCATGTAGGTTCCGGTTTGTCTAACCACTGGCTGCTGTCTGACTACCCGCTCAATAGAGTCCCTGGCTTGTCTGACTTGTGGCTCTGGTTGACTACTTGCTCAGTACACTCCTGGCGTGCATAACCACTAGTCTCGGTTATCCGTGTCTCAGGTCTGCTCTCACTCCCTGTTGCCTCCTGTCACGTGACCCGATGTGCAGACTGGTGCATCCTCATCTGTAGTCACTGGTGCTCCACTCGTACCGCTGTCTTAGTCTCACAGTAGTGCAGTGCTCAGCACAGTGTGCAGCTCTGGGTTGGAGCTTGGGGCTGATTATCCTGTGGTCTGGGGTTATGTGGGCAAATACCATTATTGCTGGATTTACTAAATAAAGGTGGATTTATATTTTATATTCTTGTTTGTCCTTCTTTGCCAGAAAACCGTGACAGTAAGTAAGGGCCATGTCTACTGAAGGATCAGGCAGTCCACCTAGTCAGAGCATCCTGTCCAGGATGGATTCTTAGGATCAGAGAATCGACCTGTTGTCTTTTGCTATGCAGACACTATTGAATCACACGGCTCACCTTGATCGATTCGCTCATCAATTGGTGGCTTCCACAGTACCTGCACCGGTTGTGGCAACTTCCTCTGAGGCTGGCATAAGTTGAGGGTTGTCGGGCTCTGCTCCTTTACCCCAAAGATATTATGGGGAAACCTACACTGTGCCAGGAGTTCCTCAATCAGCTGGGAATTTTTTTTGGCAATGGTGCCACATGCTTTCCCTACTGAGTGAAGTAAGGTGGGATTCCTGATCTCCCTCCTGTCTGGCAAGGCATTGACCTGGGCCAACCCAATCTGGGAGACGAAGAAACCCATAATTCATTACTTCACAGAATTTGTGGCCTCTTTCCAGACAGGTTTTGATGTTCCTGGATGCGCAACCTCTGCTGCCAAAAGACTTATGACAATACGGCAGGGCTCACGTACAGTAGCAGACTACACTATTGAGTTCAGTACTCTGGCAGCAAAGGTAAGATGGAACAATGAAGCCCTAGTTGCCACTTTCTCCCAGGGCTTGTCTGACAGGATTAAAGACAAGATGGCAGCCAGACACTTGCCTGGTGATCTAGTGAAGCTATTCTCAGTCACCATCCTGATAGACACAAGAATCCATGAGAGGCATTCGTTCAAGGAACAGGGACGCGAACATTTACCTCGGTTAGCACCTAACTTCTCCAGTATCTCACAGTAGTGCAGTGCACATCACAGTGTGCAGCTCCAGGTAGGAGCTTGGGGCTGATTATCCTGTGGTCTGGGGTTTTGTGGGAAAATACCATTATTGCTGTACTTATTAAATAAAGGTGGATTTATAGTTTATATTCGTGTCTGTCCTTCTTTGCCAGAAAACCGTGACAGGTATATGATTAAACAATTAGACCAAACAAGTGCTAATGATCATCAATTTAATATGTGGGTTGAAACACAATCATTAACTGAAACAGAAACAGGAGGAATAAAACTGGGTGAGGAACAGACTAATGTCATATTTCCCCAGGCTTTGTTCTGTTCCCTCACCAGATTTTCTGGTTCTCTTGCTGTGTCTTGGTGTTCTCCGCCCTGTCTAGTTCACACCCTTGTTCTTGGCCTATATGTAGCACTGACTCCTTCTTATCAGTGCGTGATCTAAGCGTTCAGTAGTCTGAGTTTTCAGATCCTGTTCAAGTGATTTCTGTTTTCGACCTGGCTCGACGACTCTATTGTCTTCAGATTTGGCTTCTGTTCCTGTGATATTCGACCCCGGCCTGTTCTCGACTCCTCTCTTATCTGTTGGTTTGGTACTGTGTTTGCTCGACTCAAAAAACAAGAAAAGCACACAGAGGGCGCCAATAGTGCTTATAACTGATGGACAAAGTGTCAATGATAAATCAAGATATTAAACTCACATTTAAAATTGGCCGCATGTATACTTATGTACACACACAGCTAAATACGCTTGCAGGGATATCTTACCGCCCCTGCTCGGTACTCTCTCAACGTTCACCGAATCCACTGTCCGTTTTAGATCCGTTTTCGATCACATACAAAAAACAGCCGCTCCAACGAAATCCAAAAAACAAGGGTTTATTTGTAAAAAAATAAATGTTCACAGAACTATTAAAAATACCCACTAAAAAATGCGTTTCGCAGCGCTACAACGCTGCTTCATCAGTAATGTAGGTTATAAATACAATAGAACCCAAGCGCTGGTTTAGAACGGCTATTTAAATCTATCTGCGCCAGGACAATTGGTCAGTTCCTGTTTTTTCTCTTCTTTCCCTATACGTGTTTGCTCGACTGGCTTTTGACCCCGGTTTGTCTGACTCTTCTTGTCTCCCCCTCAGGTTTTGTCGCCGCCCGCCCGTTGTCAACTCGGATTTGTCGACTATCCTTCCTCGAGCTTTTCGGTGCCCAGTGCTTATCCTCGATGCATTCGACATCGCGGAGCGCTTTCTACTGTGTCATCGACTCTGGGTGCCCAGTTGCTTATCCTCGACTCCTTCGACTTCACATCGAGTTTTCGCCGGTGTCATCAACTTCCGGTCAGCCTGTCCATTCAAATAGTAGTCGTATAACGCCTCATTTGCTCTCGACAAAGCTATAATACCACAGGTAGGTCTTTTTTCAGTTGTTTTCCAGACTTGTGAGTAATTGTCTTCCGACCATCAGGCTTCGCTGCCTGCTACCCCACCCGGCCCCTGCCGCAACAAGGCCCCCTGGGGGCAGCCACCAACAGCCAACACCGCTCTCAACTTTACACCTCTAGCTTCTGGCTCACAGTGGCCTACCCAGTGAGTATACTGTATTGCTTTTTGTCACCTGTACATTCTATATTGAGCAAACATCAACTTGCCACTCTTTCTGGGGTTACCTCCCCTCTAGGGGTTCTCTAACTGCTAACACTGGGCACTCTGGTCAGTTCATAACAGCTAACAAGGTGAGGTTGCTGAAGACAGTTTAATGTCAAAAGTCATACACCATGGCATGACAGCAACAAGATACAAGGTAGGAATACTGCATCAGCAAGGTCTCTTCCAGGCAGAAATTTCAAGGCAGACAGGGGTTTCCAGATGTGCTGTACAAGCTCTTTTGAAGAAGCAGAAAGAAACAGGCAATGCTGAGTACCGTAGACACAGTAGTCGGCCAAGGAAGCTTAGTGCCGTTGATGAAAGACACATCATGCTTACTTCCAATCGGAAAATGTCAAGCAGTGCCATAAGCTCATAATTTGTCAGGAAACAGTGGGATCCTGGTATACCCATGTACTGTCTTGAGAAGTCTGGTCTGAAGTAATCTTCATGGAAGACTTGCGGCCAAAAAGCCATACCTCCAATGTGGAAACAAGGCCAAGCAACTTAACTAAGCATGAAAACACAGGAACTGGGGTGCAGAAAAATGGCACCAGGTGCTCTGGACTGATGAGTCAAACTTTGAAAGATTTGCTCTCCGAATGGCTGGAAAACGGTACAAGAATGAGTGTCTGCAGGCAACAGTGAAGCATGGTGGAGGTTCCTGGCAAGTTTGGGGCTGCATTTCTGCAAACGGAGTTGGGGATTTGGTCAGAATTAATGATCTCCTCAATGCTGAGAAGTGCAGGCATATGCTTATTCATCACACAATACCATAAGGGAGGCATATGATTGGCCCCAAATCTATTCTTCTGCATAACAACTACCCCAAACATATAACCAAAGTCATTAAGAACTATCTTCAGTGTAAAGAAGAACAAGGAGACCTGGAAGTGATGGTATGGCCCCCACAGAGCCCTGATCTCAACATTACTGACTCTGTCTGGGATTAAATGAAGAGAAAGCAGCAATTGAGGCTACCTAATTCCACAGAAAAACTGTGGTTAGTTCACGAAGATGTTTGGAACGCTGTACAAGTGTACCTAGATGAATTTATGCTGTTCTGAAGACAAAGGGTGGTCACACCAATTATTGATTTGATTTAGATTCTCCTTCACTCACTATCATTTTGTTAATTGATAAAAATAAACCATTAACATGTACATTTTTGAAAGCATTCTCACTTAACAGCATTTTTCACCCCTGCCTAAGACTTTTGCACAATACTGTACATATATATATATATATATATTATATATATATATATATATATATATATATATATATATATATATATATATATATATTCTGCCTGAGAGAGACCTTGCTGATGCAGTGTAACTACCTTGTGTCTTTTTGCTGTTCTCAACAAGACACTAAACTTTCTTTAGCAACCCCTCACCTTGTTAGCTGAATTTGGCTGTTCCTCACCCCATTTTATTCCTCCTACACAGCTGTTTCTGTTTCAGTAATTGATTCTGTTTCAACCTTCATATTAAATTGATGATCATTAGCACCTTTTAGTATAATTGTTTAATCATACACCCTACTATATGCCCTGACTTTGTGCAAGTGTACCTAGAAGAATTGATGCTGTTTTGAAGGCATGGGTAGTCACACCAAATACTAATTTGATTTAGATTTCTCTTCAGTTCACTGACTATGCATTTTGTTAATTGATGAATATAAACTATTAGCAGGTCTATTTTTGAAAGCATATACTTACTTTAAAGCATTTTTTCACACCTGCCTAAAACTTTTGCACATTACTGTATATATTAAAAGGTATAACTTTTTTACAGATCAAATATTAATTAGTATCAGGTCTCTTATAGCAAACATTAGTTGTCAGTTTCTTCACAAATGCTGGTTCTTGCTTTATGAAGATTGACAAGTAACTGAGAAGGTAGGTACGTAAGGACATCACTGAACTATAATTTGCTGTTATCCAATCCATTCCTCAAAGATTGGGTATTAGGGTTCAGCTACCATTTGTGAATTAGGTCAGCAAGTCTCCTGCCAACTGTAAAAAAAAAAGGACATGCAAATTATTACTGTTGATTAACCCCTTAAGGACAGGGAAAATCAGAGGTAGATTTGACTTAAGGACCGGAGCAATTCTGACCTTTTTGACTATGTCTTTGTTCAACAGTGTTTTCCCTCAGGCTTTTATTCCACCCCCATAAATGATATACTCTTTTTTTACAAACAAATAGGGCTTTCCTTTGATACCCCACTTATATGGATAACCCACCATTTACTTTATTAAAATTAAAGAAAAAGGTAAAAAAAAATGTAAAAAACCCACCATTTTTGTTTTTTCTCTTGGGATCAATTGGGCGCAAAGGGTTAAATTTTTATGGAGACTGCATGAAAGGTATGACCACTCAGTCATACCTAAAAAATGCGCAGTTTAAAGTGGCCACTGTCCCCCCCTGGGTGAAAATCCCCATGTCCCTTTTTCCCACCCTATTTTCCCACTTTTTTGATCATTACATTTGGCGGTGTGTGTAAGTGTATTACATGACTCCACAACAATCACACTTCCAATTTTGTTTCTTGAGATGTTTTTTTTTTTTTTTTAAATAAAATATTTTATTTGTAAAAAAAAAAAAGTGTGTTGTTTTTATTAAAAAAAAAAAAAAAAAAAGTGTATTTAGCAGGTCAGAAATTGACCTGCATTTAGCCATCCTCCTGCACCAGCAGTGAAGGGGTTAACACCCCCAGCTGCTGTATTTTGTATTTCCACTAGGTGTCTCCTCCCTGCTTCTGTGTCCCTTACTTTTATGTAAGGGACACATTGGCAGAGAGGAGACACTAGAGGCAGTAAGTAGCACTGCCTCATTCATTTTTTTAGAATGCCGGTAGATGTGATCGCTGACGCAGCGATCACATGACCTGGCACAACCGACCGAGGCTGAGACTGAACGGTCTGGTACTGGACCGCTCAGTCTCAGCCTGGATTGAATGGTAGCAGCGTGCACGGCGGCGCGCTGCTACCATTTAACTCTTGACGTACCAGGACCGTCACTGGTCCTTAAAGCAAATTTACCCTTGACGGTCCTGGTACATCAAGGGTCGTTAAGGGGTTAAGGAAAAACTCACATAGTATGTAAACAAGAGTTGTTAAAGTGGTTCATACTAAGTGCATTACTGCTAAGTACTAAAGCTGCTCATGACTTTGTTGATGCAGTCATTCTTTGCGGTGCCCTGAATCTACACAAGTGAGAGTACAGCAGTTGAATAAAACTGTCAGAAGAGTGGACCCAACCATGTTGCAGCTTCAGAAAATCATCACATGTCATTTTCCCCCAAATAACTGGAAAACAGATTTAACTCCCGCTGGCTTAAATCATGGGAGGCCAACCATGGTCCTGATGAGTAGCAACAGTATGGGGGTTCTGCTCTAAGGCATGGTAAACAGGGGATAAAGCGGAGATGACTTCTTCAGTGATATTGCTTCTTCAGTTCCTATGTTATTCTATGTAGTCTATGCACTAAGACAGTGATTCTCAACCAGGGTGCCGTGGCACTTTGGTGTGCCGCGAACATAAAATTAGGGTGCCCCATGTTTTCTATGAAGACTGACAAAAATGTGAATATTGTCTTTTAAATGCAAAAATATTGAGATTGTTATCCACAATGTGTTTATTTTTTATGGCTATGATTATGAGGCCTAATAATATCTGTATATTTATGAATTGTACCCTTTATTATGCAGTTGATAAATTACATTAAATATGTTAGGGGTGCCCCGAAAGTTCCAGATTGCATATTAGGGGTGCCTTGAGTAAAAAAGGGTTGAGAACCACTGCACTAAGACTTCCAAAACTTAAGAAATGTTAGTTTACTGGCTCCATAGAATAAAATAGGAATTGGATATCACTGGTAAAGTCTTCTCCACTTTATCACCTCTTTATCACGCCTTAGTGAATAACCCCCCACATACTTTCAAGACATCTCAGGTGGCGCACAGGTGGACAGATTAGTGGCTTAGTCTTTCTAAATGGTGTACATGTACTCATACGTGGATAGCCTAAAAACATGTAGGAGAGATTCACTAAGCGGTGATTAAGAGGTAATAAAGTGAAGATGACTTCTCCAGTTCCTATGTTATTCTATAGAGTCTATGCACCAAGATCTCCAAAGTTAAAGAAATCTTAGTGAATAGGCTCCATAGAATAACATAGGAATTGGAGAAGTGAGAAACTGGAGAAGTCATCTGCACTTTATTACCACTTAGTGAATCTCCCCTGTAGTGTTGGCGGCTCTTGTAGACCATGGTTGGCTACCCCTGATTTAAATAAATATTTGATACTTGTTTAACAATAGTATTAAAACATGACAAGAAAAACTATATCAGGTTTTTGTGTTCATTTAAAGGGATAGTAATACTTCGTTATTACTATCCCCCATGTTGTAGCCCTTAAAGTTCTGAATTCAACTATACCAGCGGCATCTCTCAAACCTTTATGGTCTGAGAGATATCCGCATTCAAAGTTCCCTCTCCTTCTCTCTCCCCTGACGTCAGCATTCTATCTGAAAGCAGGGGAATCTGTTCCCGGGACCGCCAGCGGCTCTGCAGCAGTGCTGAGATCTCATTATAGAAACAGAAATCCTTCCATTTTATTGCAAACTAAGCACATGTAGAAGTCCATTTTAGTGAAGCATCAGAGCTCTCTGGCATTCAAGGATTTAAAAGTCCCATTTAAATAAATGGGGATTTACAGTGGGACTGTGTTCTTGAACACACAACAAAATTTCTTGACATACACCTAAATCCATGCTTACAAGCCATACTGAGCCATACTGTTTTATTCCAGGCCCCCTGTCAGTACAGAAAATGTTGGTGATATGTCTGGCTCCTTGATGGAGTTTGACAAGTGTTGATTTTGCCAGTCTTTGTTCCAACAGTGAAAATCAGGATGGAGTGGCAGCCATAGGCCACTATTAAAAAAGAATAAAAAATGGTTTAGGCCTTTACAGAATTCATTAAAGCAGAACTATCATGTTAATAACATTGCACCCCCCCAATACATTAATAACATAAGGATATGCAAAGCCATACTGTCATTAAGCTGAATAAGTCCTGGTTATTGCAGAAAAACAACTTCTTTGGCAGGGACCAGAGGACAACACAGCAGACATCTTGTAGGAAATGTACCTCTGAGTCTGCGCTGTCTGTCCCGTTCGCTGCCAGCACTGGTGAGTGACATTCGTTGGTTACCTTAAGGTAATGGAAGTTGCTGACAGGGCAGCCGCACAGAGCTTCTCTTGTAAGCTCTGTGCACTTGATGCCTGCTGAAGAAGTTTTTTTTCTGCAATAATGCTGACTTATTCAGCTTAATGACAGTATGGCTTTGCATATGGCTAGGGTAGTAATGTATTGGGGGGCAATGTTATTATCATGATAGTCCTGCTTTAAGAAGGCAGTCTTTCCTTGTATTTACCCTCAATAGGGATGCGAAAAAGCTTTTTGTGTCAAAAAGTGAAGCAATTGTTACACTTTTTCCCACTATTTTCACTACATTGGAATCAATGATAATAATGTAACCCCCTCCCCACATGCTAAAGTATAAAGAGGTGTGTCACTTCACTGCATGTTGTCTATGTGTGTGTGTTTGGGAGAGAGAAATCAGCTGAATTGTTTATGCTAGTCATTATAGAGGTAGACAGAAAATTAGATGGAGTTGAAATTGGTTGGCTTAAAGAGTAATGGTGGTAGCCAGTTAATTCTCTGGGTGTGTGTGTGCGAAGGGAGAAAGGAGTGTTAAAACAAGAAGTAAAAAAGCAAAACCTTTTCTGACTGGCAAGTGACAGCATCAGATAGGCAGGTGATCCTTCCTACCTGAGCTGGCTGACAAGGAGACTCTGTTCAATCCATGAAAAATCTAGTATGGAGATACTTCACTTATGATCCAAAAGTTATATGGGTCTCTGTAAAAAAACAAACAAACATGTGAGTAGAAGGAAAGCAGGATTCCATCTAGGCATATCCTCATTGAGAATCTCACCGGAGGCACAATTACAGGTCTTATTGGGAGTCAAGCCAGAAGTATGTCAAACTTGTGATGGCTGGCAATAGGAGAAGCACCCCTTAAGCACATCGGACCAACTGCCATGACAGTAATGCTGCAGATGTCTGAAGAAGTGGGACAACATATTCCCCTGTAATAATAATAATACCCATATCTCCTACTGCTTTTGTGCAAATGCAAAGCACAGGGGAGGACAAATGAGTAGTTGAAGGTGACATTTCATATAGTGCCTCCATCACCACTAGTCATGTTTAATTTAGTTACACAGTTCTTCTATATGCTGCCATTCCACACTTTCTGAGTTCTTAGAAAGAAGTAAAAAAAAAAAACCCCACAAAAATAATCCAAACATGTGTAATGACAAATTTACCGAAAGATAGGCAGTTGATATGCTGGCCTATTCTTTAGTTGAAAATAGTGGTTTTTAAAGACATGATGTCATGTATTGCACCGCAATGGCATATTCCTAGCCGCAGTTCTTCTTTTCCAAAGACATCTGTGCCAGTTGTACAAACAGGTGGTTAGTGTTGTTGGGAAAGGGCTGGAAACATCACAAAGCAAGATTTAACAATGTGAAGCAATGCTTCCACATTCTAACCAATTTTCCATGGTTTATGGCATACAATTCAATTCCAGCTGGTCAATTCTGAAATCACATTTGGATTATTTTTGAGTTCTGAAACACTGCAAAATTACCCAAAATGAGCCTAAGAAGCCCAAGGAAAGTGGCAGATTTTAGCCTCTTTCTTTGCACTGAATCAGGCAGGGGAAATTGGTGGGGACAATAGCCCTCTGGTTCCCTGCCTCATCCCCTATGTTCCCTAGCATTAAGCCATTGTCCTCCATATCTGTTACCTAAACAATTAAAATAAATTAAAAAAAACAATACTAAAGACCTGCCACCATGCCTCACTCCCTTAAACTACATGAATTAAAAACAATGCCCCTCCCCCAAGTGCTCTGATAGGTGTCCCCTTCCTCACAACAGAGAACAGAGGAAGGAGTCACTTATCAAACATGCATGAAATCATCCTCCTCAGTTATGACTGGCTGAGAATACTCCACATTCTGTGTTCTGTTTAACCCCACTTCACAGTCAATGGGAGAGTGCGAAAAATGTAAATCCTGATTTATTTTTTTTTTTCCTCTTACAGTGGCCAGGGGAGGGGGTGTTATTGTTATTGATTTTTTAGTGGAATCCAGTGTTCTGGCAAGTTTTAATAATTGTTTATTTTGTTTGGGTTAGAAGGTATGTTGAGGACCAGGGAAATGAGGACACAGCTGGACCTCAAACATTAAAGGGATAGTAATGTTTCACAATAAAAGCAGCTCCAATTAATCTTCATGGTATTTGGGCAATGGAGAGTGTTATTTCAATATTGTCAGAGTTGTAGTTCAAGAGTAATTGAATGATAAAGTATCCCCCTCCCCCTTTTACTGATGTAACACTGCTCACCTCAGAACAGCAAGGTGGTGTCCATGTGGATCGCAGAGAGGGACAATCTTCAATTAGCATAAGGGAAAAACCTGTCAATGGGGCAGGATTTTCCGTATGTTCACAGTAAGAAGAATGTCCCTTGCTATGAGCTGTCTGGTCCCAGGAAGGTGATGGAAGGTGGCTTACACTACATAAAAGGGGCAGGAGGGGGATACTTTATCAATCAATTACACTTGAACTACAACTCTGACAGTACTGAAAGAATACTCTCTATGGCTCAAATACTATGAAGATTAATTGAAGCTGCTGTTTTCTTGAAACATTACTATCGCTTTAAAGTCAGCATATGAGGGCTCCAGATCAAATTTTTTCCACATACCCTGCCTTATTGATGGAGAGGAAGAGGCCACAGTCCCCTTCCTATGGATCAATTAATATGGGGGATCCAGACTGCATATTCATCTTTGTTGTTTTTTTTTTATTCCTCTCCATTAGGGAGGGCAAAGTAATGGGTCGCGAAACCCCTTGCTTGGGCATATAAAATCTTTTTCATGCATTAGCATGGGATATATACAATGCTTCACAAAATTATTCAGACCCCTGAGCAATTTTCTCATGTTACTGAATTACAAATGAACACTGTAATTTTATTCTGTCTGATATTTTATTTTAAAACATTGAAACAAAATCAATTTTGCCTAAAAGAATTTCTCTGTAGGCACAGACTCTCACCCTACTCCAACGTTATCCCTCCAGAAATGCTCAGTTTTATGTATAGCAAAGATCCAAAAGCATAAATGAGATGGAAAGGGGGTAATCTGAACCAGAGAACCCAAAGGACCCCCTGTCCAAAACTCAAACAGCATGTTTTTTTTTCTCTGGGAGGAAAGTCCTATGTTATATATGGAATAAAACAAAAGTATTTAATCTGTAAGTCCACAAAAATCCCCTTCCTGTTTGCCGCAGGACTTTCCTCCCGGAGAAAGAAACATGCTGTTTGAGTTTTGGACAGGGGGTCCTTTGGATTTGACACATGATGTTTGAGTTTTGGACAGGGGGTCCTTTGGTTTGACACTTTTAGGCCTAAGAGGCCAAATGACCTGGTGGAATGTGCCATTATCTTAAAGGGTACATTTTTTTTTCTTGAAAAAGAAACCTGGTGAATGGTTGCCTTAATTCCACAGAGGGAAATTCCACAGAGGGAAAGAGAGAAAAGAACCATCCAACACAGATCAGTATCCACAGGTCTAAACTGGTACAACATGAACCTCAGGTGTCAAAGGACACCAAACAATTTAAAAACGAACCGGAAACCAACAGGGTTCTGATCCCAGCAGAAGCAAAGAGGACATTTATACAGGCACCACGGCCAATAAGACATGGCCACAACTGGCTTCAGTATAAGCCAACACATTAACACAGTAGTGTGGAGAGGTGACCATGTCATGGCCTTACACATCTGTTCAACATTGGTTTGACACTTTTAGGCCTAAGAGGCAAAATGACCTGGTGGAATCTGCCTTAATTCAGGAAGCTACAGAATACTTAGACGCAGCCTGGTCTGCATGTGGGCTCTCAGGAATGAAACAAAGTGAATCAAATTTCTGAATAGGCTGCATGTGATGAACATACTTAAAACACCTGACCTGATCCAGTAGATGAAGTTCCTTATAAGAAACAGGTCAGAATGAAGGAAGTACAGTTAACTGGTTCATGTGTAAATCTGAAACAACCACGAGCAGAAAACCCATAGAGGTTGGCAAAACACCCTGTCTTGGTGAAAAAACAGGAAGGAGAGTTTACAGAGCAAGGACAGAAGTTTAGCTACACATAATACTAAGAAAGGTTGCCTTGAGTGTCAAAAAAACAGATAAAATGAACACAAAGGTTCAGTAGCACTCCCAATACAACATTTAAGTCCCAAAGACATACATCACTGGAAAAATATAGATAGAGCTGAAATATGAACTTTGATGGAACTGAGACTGACCCCTTTCTGAACACCCTCCTGAAGGAAGGCCAAAACCCCTGGAAAGCAAAAAGGCCACAGCCACAAGTCCCGGCAGGCACATCACTTGCAGAAGAGGGATGGAAACCTGAGACAAGCCTTAGAAGAAACCGACTTTCTAGCCTGACGCATAGTAGAAATAACAGAATCTGAAAAAAACTTTTTCTTCAGGATTCTGGCCTCAATAGTCAGGTCATCAAACCTAGCTTCTACACCTGAGGATGGCATAAGGGCCCCTGTGCCAGAAGGTTCGAATGCAAATGAAGACAAAAAGGATATACCATGGACAGACTGTGAAGATCAGAAAATTAGAGGCCATGAGATCCATCATTGGAAGCCCCCAAAGTCAGATGATTGAATTCAACACATTCTGATAGTTCCCAATTTCCAGGATCCGTGCACTGATCACTTAAAAAGTCTGCCAACACATATTCTACCATCAGAATGTGAGCTGAGAATAGGGCTGGCAAGTGGGCCACAGACTACAAGAGAATCCTCCCAACCTGTGCCCAAGCTTTTGTGCTCCTGGTCCTTCCTTGGAGTCTGATATAGACTATTGCCATAGAGTTGTCAGCCTGGTCTAAAGGCCCTGGACAATCAGGGGGCCCAGAGTAGCACCCCAGCTCAGGAGGTTGGAATCCATGGTGACCACGACCCAGTTGGGAATGACAGACATTGAAGAGTCAGATGGGACCACTGAAGCCATCAGTAAAGTTTCTCCTTCATCCGAAGGGACAAAGACATGATAAGACAATTGAGACTGGTGTCTGGACAAATTCCTTAGAATGTCAATTTGCAATACCCATGTGTATAACTGAAGAACTGAGACCAGGTAACCCAGCACCTTCATGAAACCCTGCACTGTTGCAGATGCCCATGATGTTGCCTGGAAGTAACTGAAGTAACAGATATTGGAACTTGTCATCTGGAAGAAACAATCTGCCTTGGAGGGTATCAAATCTCATGCTACAAAAAGGAAGGACATGGGATGGAACCAGAGAGGATTTCTTGAAATTAAACCTTTGAGTGCCAGAGGGGCATGGAACGCATTGCTTTGCAATGCATTCATTACCCCTCTGGCACTCAAAGGGTTAAGTACCCAACCATGCTGCTCCAGAATGGAGATGCACTTCTGAATCTGAGTATGCAAGATAAATTCTGAAGGAGTCTTGCGTAAAAGGTCATCTAGGTAGGGAGTCAAGATCCTTTGAATGCAGATGTGAGCCATCAAGGCTGACACGACCTTTTTGAAAACCCTTGGAGCAGATGCTAGGACAAACAGAAAGGCAGTGAACTGGAAATGATTGCGCTGGAATGTGAAGTGTAGGAAGTTCTGATGATCCAAATGGATGGGAATGCGCAGCTAAGCATCCATCAAGTCTATAAATGCTAGAAACTCACCTGGGAACATAAATGCAGTGAAACAGTGCCAGGACTACAAAACAAGTGAGGCATTTTGGATCAAGAATGGTACTGCATGCACTGTATTTTTTGGGATCCACAAAGAGATTTAAAAAAATATGGTGAAATGTTCTTGAGAAGGAACAGGGATCAACACCTGCATGCTTATCATGACATGCAGGTGTCTGGAGAAACTCTGGACAGGAAAAAACGTCGAGGAGTATGGAACTTGAATTCAATATGATACCCTTCTGAAATTACCTGAAAATCCCATTGATCCATCACTGAAATGTCCATCATGCGTTGGAAAAAGCAATGGTGACCTCCTATAGGCAGAGACAACTAGAGTGGTGTTGGAGGACATGTCAGCTTTAGACTTCTGAGAAGTCTTCTTGCCTGTCCAAGCATGTTTCGTTTTGGTCAAGGACGGCCTGTGCTGCTTTGGAAACCAGTGCCTTAGGCATGTACCTGAACTAGTGGGGGTAACAAAAACCATCAATTTTAAGTGAGAAAAAAGTAATGCTTAGGCGGAATATGAAGCAGCAAAGTACCCTTGCAGTCTCCTATCAGGCATCTTCCATTCCTCCAGGATAACCTGGAATATGAATCTTCTTCTTGCTTCTCTTAAAAATGTCAGGGGAAGAGGAACTGGAATCCAAGACCTCCGAGGCATGAAGAGTCTCCAGGACTGCCAAAATAGGCCAATCCACTGAGGGGCTACAGTCATTCTCATAATAGTCCCCAGAGAAAAAATGAATCTAAGTGATCACCTTCAGTTTCCACTTTCTCAACAGAGGAATCCCCCATAGCATGTTTGTTGCTATGAAATTCTTGTCTCAAATGTCTGCTGGGAGGTAGGGTGTCCCACAGAGCAACAGCTGAAGACCCCTTGAATACATGACTGGAAAAAAAAAGAGTGAGCCTTAGCCCACACTGGTTTCTGGTCAGCCAGTGAGGGCGCCAAGAGGGATGTAGGGGTTACTGTGCCAAAGGAACATAAAATAAAAGAATACTTTCTGGGTAGCCCAGTCTGGCAAGAGGAAAAATAGGTCAAAGGAGTTGGGGAACTCAAGAATCCTTAGCTTTGGACTTGCCAATGTGTCCCTTAGATTCTGAAATAATCAGAATTCCCCACAAAAAAAAAGTGTAAGTGACAATTAAAATAGTAGAAAAAGTATGCAAATATATTTATCCAAATGTAAGGGATTAAACTGGTAAGCAGGAGGGAGAGACCAGCCTCTGCAAAGAAGGTAGAATCCAAAATAGGAAGAGGATTACCCTAAAACCACTTCTTCCCATGCCAGAAAGCCCAAGAAACAAGAGCTTCTGGGAAATATATTTTATATTAAGCCATTCAAAAAATGCATCACCCCCCAATTGAGGTGCAGGGCACCCGACTAAAAGGGTCCACGTTTAAATTCATTAAATATACAGAATAAACAGGAGATTTTAAAGGGATAGTAATACTTTGTTTTATCTTTGTTTTATTTTGTAGGCATTAAAAAAACATGAAGAACAATATAAGTCTTATCTCTCAAACCTTTATGGTTTGAGAGATATTCACAAGCAAAGTTTCCCCTCCTACCCCTTTTACCTAGTGTAAGCCATCTCTTCTCAGATGTGGAATCTGGTTGTAAGACTAGAAAGATAACAGAAGGGGACAATCTTCTTCATATGAGAACAATGAAGGCCCTTCCCCCTTGACAAGTCTTTCAGGTTTTTACCTTATCTTAATTAAAGATTGTCCCTCTCTGCAGTCTACCTGGGCACCTCCCTTCTGATCTGGCTGAACAGTGTTACATCAGTAAAAGGGGCGGGAGGGGGATATTTTGTCATTGAATTACTCTTGAACTACAACTCTGACAGAATTGAAATAACACTCTCCAAAGTCCAAATACTATGATGTTTAATTATGATGCTTTTATTATGAAACATTACTATCCCTTTAAAATAATACTGAAAAGTAAGTGAATCAATAGAAAAGCCCATCTCTCCAAGTTGGCAAGAGAGGTCCATGTTGTGGTAAAAAAAACACAAAGAAAAATACAGAGTAGACACCGGGGTGTCCCAAGTGAAGACGGGTTATATTCTCCTCCTGCACTTGAGTCAGATTAACCATCTTCGGACCACTATACTTGTAATACTGTATTTTATATTTTTATTGTTTATCACAGAGCTACACTATTGAACACGCTCTCTCTTTTTTTCGTTTTTTATGGTTTGGCCATTTGGGGAGAGTGACTATTTCTGGAGCAGCCTGCCATTTTATACAAAGCTCATACTGTTTCTGGATCAGTCTATCACAGGAAGGGCATATAGCTGTGACCTACAGTACTGTGCAAAAGTATTAGGCAGGTGTGAAATGATGCTGTAAAGTAAGAATGTGTTCCAAAATAGACATGTCAATAGTTTATTTTTTATCAACAAACCAAATTCAGTGAGTGAACAAGAGAAAAATCTAAATCAAATCAATATTTGGTTTGGCCACCCTTTGCCTTCAAAAACAGCATACATTTTTCTAGGTATACAGGTAGACATTTTTCCAGCGCTTTTGTGCAATAAGTTTTAGAGACCTTTCACGTGTCAAATTAACAATAGTAGAAAAGATTGGCTCAAATCTATAACGCTAGCTCTAAGTAATGGATTTATACATATAAATCAGAACATGATATCAATATCCAACTCACTAAAAAACATACTTTAATATCACATTAAATGAAAATATTAAAAAACAATGTATATACCAATACAAAAGAATACTTCTATACGTCTATACTAATTCTGTAGGAAAGTATAGAAACTTCATCTCAACCACAAATTGATGATGAAGTTCCTTATTCCAATTTATATTTTAAAAAATGAGTGGATATACCAATACTTTCAGAACAAATAATTTATTCATTAGTATAACACATATATCTACAATGGACCAAACTGATCTAACCGTGTGCCCGTCCAACAGCAAAACAACGGTACACAGTGCTCTTGGGTATGTTCCACTCCTTAGGGGATTAAACAAAAAGTGATAGTATCTAGCCCTGATCACCCCACCCACCCAATATCCTATACAGGTTAAGTGGTTAGGCTATAAGGCAGTCAGAACAAATTGCCCCTGAATATCCACCCAATAAGGTTGGAACTAAACCCTGAAATAACAGCACCAAAATGCCCTGTATCCACTTACCAGACTACCCCATGGACCGCCCAGTATCAGATACCAATGTGTATATTAAAAATACAACATTGCCTTCACATATATAAGTCTATCCCCGACAAGACAGATTCCTCTATCTCCTCAAGGTTGGACTCATACATACATATATATATATATATATATATATATATATATACTATACCCAAATGCCCTCTAAAAAAATAAAAATATATAAAAATCAAAAATGATTGATCATCAAAAATAATAAATAAATAAATAAATAAAATAAAATATATACAAAAATATCCCAAATATCCTGTGATGGTACTAGCTAGTATAACGATAGTCTGTCTTCAAATTCCAACCCTCTTCAAGTGTGTTTCACTTATTCATTAATACGGCAATTATATATCTTGTGCTATGTTGTTTTAACACTAATATATATGTCCTTTAAATCCTAAGAAATATATACTATTATGGTATTAGTGTATTATATACTCTGTTATTCCAACACTGATACCTTTATTCCTTCAGTTCCAAAAAATGTGTACAGATGATTCTCGATTTCCATACATTGTATTGGACCGCTGTTTAAACAGATGTTATTTCACCTCATTGTATCGTATCTCAATCAAAACCGATAACTTATATTTTCAACCTCACTTTCACATGGGTAATTATCCACTCCAATTCCCAATATATTCAGAGGTTATTAACATATATTCCGGCTCATGCTGAACTCACGTTTTTGGTGTCTGATGGATTCTCTGAATCGGCAACCTCTTTCAGCGTCCTTTGTTCAAACTTCACGCTTGAATGAAATTATCCCATTCTTCTTCTTTACAGTGTACTGGAATCTCTACAAGTCTCACTTAGCCGTAATTATATACAACACACTTATAGCAACAAATTTCCAACACGTTTCGGGATCAAACAGACCTCTTCATCAGAGAAAAATGATCTTGTATATAAATATCCAAAATTGTAAAACTTATATAGGGCTTTAGATGACCATCTCCCCTCCCCCTTAAAGGCAATGTTATATAAGCTAAAAGGCAATGTCATTCTATATCAGCTTTTGTATATCCTATATCTCAATCTAAATTCTACACTTCTACAACAAAGAATACAATTATATTCCTACACAAAAAAAACCCTCCCCTCTAGATTTGATTGAAATGATATAAATTCATTTTCTAACGATCTCACATCCAAATAATTTACAAAGTTATAAAAGTCCATGTCTCCTCTGTGACTGGCAATCATGAATTGAAAAGTACATTACAGAAAATATTATTGGGTTATCACCATACTATTTAACAAAAAAAAAATTACTGAATTGTCCCCAAACTGTTTAACCCTTAATGACTCAAACACAGGTGATTATATGTTACTGGAACCTTCTATAAAATCAAATGGTAAACATTACCAAATACAGATATCAAAAATGGGAGAAGTCCAATTAAGGATAATCTGTATATTAAAATAAACCCATAATAACTTCCCTTATCCCCTTACTATATAGAAATAGGTCACAAATGGTATTTCCCCAAATATATGTGTAAATGACCAAAATGCCCATCATGACATACCCTAAGGGCAAACCCCCAGCGACCTACCATCACTTCACATAACAATCATATATTAATGTATCAATATAATAATATATAGATGACCAAACACCCCCTAAAAAAAAAAAAATAAAAACAAACAAAAAAAAACTTTTATAACCCACTCTCCCTTCACGTACTAATATATATAATGACCATAGGAGAATCAATAATGTAGTTTACAGAAAACCAAATAATTCAACCTCCGCATTAAATCCAAAAGGCTATAAAGTGTTAAGGTTATATATCCATTCAGACTCCTTTCTTGACATCCTTTCAATATGATTACCACCCCTCCAATTTTTCTTAACCACCTCTATACCACAAAATTTGATATTCTCTAATCTACATGTGTTATTATTCAAAAAATGAGCAGAAAGACTATACTTATTATATTTCCTTTTTGATATTATATATATGTTCCCTCATCCTCTCCTTTCATTTTCTCTTACTCCTACCAATATACTGCTTCTGAAACTCACATTGGATAATATAAATCACTTCTTTTGTATTGCATGTTATCATATTTTTAATATCAAACTCTTCTTTTGTAATACTTGAAGTGAACTTCTTAATATTTTTATTATTTTTACATGTTCTACAACATAGGCATTCGCCACACTTGTAGAATCCTTCATGTTTATGTAACCAATCTGTATGAAGATCTTTATTTTTAACACGTGGTGCTATCTTATTCCTAAATTTGCAGCCTTTGTAAATACAGTATTAGGTTTTGATGGAATAATCTCTGACAGTATCTTATCACTCTTTAATATATCCCAATGCTTATTAACTATGGTTTTAAACTGTCTATATCCTGCAGTATATGGTACTATAATTGGAATTCTCTTTGCTTTTGTTCTAACTTGTTTGTTACATCTTCCTTTTCAATTTTATCTTTTAACAATTCAGACCTATCTAAATTTCCCACTCTTTCTATATATCTATTTAAATTTTCTTCTTTATATTTTTTATCCATAAATCTTTTTTTTCAACACTGCATCCTGTTCATAATATGTTGCTTCCTCCGTGCAATTCCTTCTTACACGTAAAAATTCACCTTTGGGAATATTATTAAACCATGATGGAAAGTGACAACTCTCAGTGTCTATATAGCTGTTACAATCAACCATTTTAAAGTGAGTTCTAGTTTTAATAGTGTTATTATCAATATATATATTTAAATCTAAAAAATTAATTTGTGCAGTGTCAAAAACAGTGGTAAATTTCAAATTATAATCATTCAAATTAATATATTGTAAACATTTGTGAAGTGATTCTAAAGTGCCCCTCCAAATAAAAATAACATCATCGATATATATTTTCCAGAGTAACAGGTCCACACCAAAAGGATTGTTATGGAAAACATGCTGATCTTCCCATTATGCCATGTATAAATTCACATAACTAGGTGCGAACCTGGTACCCATCGCAGACCCCGATAATTGTAAATAAATGTGGTCTTCAATCCAAAAATAATTGTGCATTAAAATAAAATAAATGAGAGTGCAAATAAATTCTATCTGTGTATCCAATAACTTATTCCCTTTATTCAAAAAATATCTAGTAGCATTAATACCCTTATGGTGACTAATTATTGTGTACAGGGAAGTTACATCGGAAACTACTAATATATAATGAGGTTTCCATTTAATTTGCTCTAATATTTTAATTATATGAATAGTGTTTTTCAAATATGCCCTAGTGTTTTTCACATATGCTTGCAAAAAGGTATTGAGGTATTGACTGAGATTTGCCGTAATAGAACCGTGCCAGATATAATTGGACGGCCGGGAGGTTTATTAATGTCCTTATGGACTTTTGATAAAAAATAAAATACCGGCTTCCTAGGGTTTTTATTATAAATGAAATTATATTCCCTTGGATACAAAATTAAATCCACTAAACCCTTTTGTAAGATCTTTTCCAATTCCAAATTATATAATTCAGTAGGATCTATGTCCAATCTTTTGTATGTATCTATATCTGACAATATTCTAACAGACTCTTTTTTATAATAATCTTGTGACATAATAACAATTCCCCCCCCTTATCAGCTGGACGTATCATTATTTCTTTATTTTCCTGTAAACTTTTTTTTTTTTTTGTTTCAAAGAAGCTTTATTGAAACAAATAGTGTCCAACATAATTGAAAGCAAATACAGATATTACAAAAGAAAAATAGTACAGAAACAAGCAGTTAAACAGTAGGTAGATAATACACTATATCACTGTCAAAAGATATAACAGATACATTGTAGTGGAAAGACGCTTCTAGCAGTATCAGACCCGTAATAATAAGAAAATGCTAATTTAGGAAGCATTTCCAACTTTAGGTAAAAGAAGTGAAAGACAATAGAGATAATGAGAGAAGCAGACAGGAAGAAGGAGAGAAAAGGAGAAAGAGAGAGACAGAAGGGACATGTAAAGAGGGTGCGGGAAGATGAGGAGGGGGGGGCACACAGGGGTAATAGGACAGGCCCCTCAACAGGAGACACATACCACTGCGGCACCGGGACCAGCCAGAGGCAAAACAACAGAAGCAGGCACTTGAGTACATATTGGGCTGGCAATCCCGAGATCTCCCAATGAGTCCAGATCTCCAGGAAGATCGGCTGTCGGCCCATATGCCAGGCATGCATTTTTTCCGTGGAATAATACTTGTTCACCCTATCTCTCCAACGCTCCAATGAGGGAGGGCCCTGTACCCTCCAGTGTGCAGAGACATTTAGCCTCGCAGCCGAAAGCATAAAGTGAAGCAGAGTAAATTTCTTGGGCATCCAAGAGGGGTTGTAGGAGAACAAGAACAGTAAGGGATCAAAAGGTACGCTAAATCCCAACACCCCCTGCATAGCCTCACCGACTTGTAGCCAATATGTTCTGACATCAGGACAGGTCCACCAGATATGAGCAATGGTACCTCTCTCAACACCACACCTCCAACAGGTGTCCGGGAGACCCGGAAACACCCTAGCTAGGCGGTCCGGTGTCAAGTACTATTGAGAAATTAATTTGTAGAAGCCCTCTTGGGAAGGGGTATCTCTCGGGAGGAAGAGAAAATTAGCAAATATAGCATACCATACCGAGGAATCGGAGAGCCGAGTGTTTTGCAGATCCACCTGCCATTGTGATGTGAACTCAGGGAGAGCTGTCACTTACCTGCCCGAAATCAAGCAGTACAGTTTGGACAAGGTTTTTTGTCCCACCGTGGAGGAAATCAAAAAGGACTCCATAGGAGTCAAGTTCCGTAACGGGTTACCCAACCGTAGGACTTCAAGAATATAATGGCGGATTTGGACATTTGTCCAAAATTCTCGTTTCGGGATACTAGTCTTAGAAAGAAGGGAGTCAAAGCTGGTCGGCCTCCCCTCATCCACTAGGGATTGCACCCTATCCAAGCCTGCGTCTGTCCACAGGTGTAATGCTCCCGCAGTCAGGCCCAGTGGGAAATCTGTGTTTCCCAGAAGAGAAAGTAAAGGGGAAGGACTAGGAGTGAAGCTCCTATTCCGGTTACACCGAAACCAAGTCGTAAGTACTCTACCCATGATAGGTAAGCGCATCAGGGGTGCGGGAAAACGGCTTCTTGGAAGGAGGAGCAGCTGCAGGGGTCGAAGATTCAAGAGATCCTGCATCTCTATACGAAGCCACACTGCCCCGGGAGTATCTGCAGCGAAATCAGCTAACCTGGTATGTGTCGCCGCATCATAATAGGCTGCCAAGTCGGGGAGACCCAAACCACCCGTCATGACAGCCCTACTGCACCATGGTTTCTTTCCATTCCAAACATAAGAGGACATCATAGCCTGGAGCCATCTCAGAAAGGTTCTAAGAATCAAGATTGGCAAGGCCTGCAGCAGATAAAGCACCCTGGGCAAAAACAACATTTTCAGAATGTTCAGTCTACCAAACCAAGAAATCTGAGGATCTCCCCAGGTGTTCAAATCCGAGGAGAGCCTATCATAAAGCGGCGGAAAGTTGAATTTAAACAAGTCGCCATGGTGTATCGAAAATTTAACGCCCAGATAGGTAACCTTCTCGGGTGCCCAGGCAAAGGGAAAGGAAGAGCGTAGTATCTGGCATTGATCCAAGGGAACACTGACATTCAACAGTTCAGATTTAGATTCTTTGATGCGAGAGCCGGATAAGGAACCATACTCCCATAGTACTCTCATCACAGCTGGTAATGAGCTCATAGGAGACATAAGAGTCAAGAGGATGTCGTCAGCAAAGCCTGACACCACATCGTCCAGATTGTCCCCTGGGATTCCTTTAATGGAAGTGTAGTTCCGTAAGGCATTCAGAAGTGGTTCCAGCGTAAGTATATACAAAAGTGGGGAGAGGGGGCACCCCTGTCTCGTCCCATTAGAAATCAGGAACAAGGCAGAAAGCACCCCATTAACTCTAACCCTCGTTGTAGGGTTTGCATACAAAGCCATTATAAGTCTTAGACAACAAGGACCCTATCACGGTGCCCGTGATCTTCCTCTGTCACTCTTTGCTGTGATGCGCTCCCATTGGCTGAGCTTGTTTGGCCCGCCCATTGTGGCCTTTTATACCCGGCCTTTGCCACCTGTCAGGTGCCCTTTCGTGGTGTTCCTGAGCCAGTGTTGCCGTGTAGCTGTGTTCCAGTGTTCCTGCTTCCTGTGTACCGACTTGTCCTGTCTGACTACGCTCCTTGATTCCTGCTTCGTGACCTGACCCGGCTTGTCTGAGGATCCTGCTCCGTGATTTGACCCAGCCTGGCTGACGTCCCTGCTCCGTGATCTGAACCGGCTCGTTGCTGACCCTGCCTGTGTTCCTGCTGTCGCCTGGGTGACATTCTGACTTCCGCTGTGCTGTGGCAGGGCTGACTGAGTCATTGCCTCCTGTGTACTGGGCTTCTCCGTTTACTTTAGCTGAGCCTGCTGCCTCCGTTACTCTGGGCCTCCATTTACTCTTTCAGAGCACTGTGCCTTCCTTTAACACTTGCAAAGCTGTACCTCCGTTCACTGAGCCTCCGTTAACACTTGCAGAGCAATTGTCTCCCTTCACTGAGCCTCCGTTAACACTTGCAGAGCAGTTGTCTCTGTTCCCTGAGCCTCCATTTACACTTGCAGAGCAGTTGTCTCCATTCACTGAGCCTCCATTAACACTTGCAGAGCCGTTACCTTGAGCCTTCCGCTACACTTGCCAAGCCTTGGTTACTGTACAGCACCCATGTGGGTGTCATTGGTTCTTTCCAGCTAAGCATTGCAGTGTAGTCGGTCTCCGTTACAGAGCCTGTGGGAGGCACATTTGGCTCCAGTCTGTTTAGCTCTTGCATTGTATTGGTATCCGTTACTACGCCCGTGGGGGCTATTGGCTCTATTATCATCAGCTCTTGCAGTGTAATTTGTCTCCGTTACAACGCCCGTGGGGGCTATTGGCTCTAAGTATCCTCCACTCTTGCAGTGTAATTTGTCTCCGTTACAACGCCCGTGGGAGCTATTGGCTCTAAGTATCCTCCACTCTCCTCCACTCTTGCAGTGTAATTTGTCTCCGTTACAACGCCCGTGGGGGCTAATGGTTCTACTATCCTTAGCTCTTGCAGTGCACTTGCTCTCCGTTCTTGCACCGGTTGGGGTGCTAGTAGCTCTAGCTCATCAGCTCTAGCAGAGTATTTTGGCCTCAGTTCCCTGCTCAGCATAAGCAGTAGTCTCTGTCCTATTCTACTACTGGTGTTTATTCATCTATCACCACTTACCGCTCCTTTACCAACTTATGGGTGTGTCAAACACACCACAACAGAGACTGATTGTTTCCTATGTACTTTAACCATTGAGTACCCTTTATGTTACCATTGCCTGTCCTGTGATAGTATATATATATATATATATATATATATATATCTGTGTACTGGGCCTGAGTGGGCATCTGTATTTTACTATTCATTCAATTATTCTGTATTGCCTATAGAGGGCAGTCTTTCTTGTCTTTCTTTAATAAAACTGTGTTTTATTCTAACCTGCTAGTCTGAGTGTCCTACAAAACTGTTACAGACCCACACCCATAGCCAGTAACACACCCCGGAGAAAAGGCCAGTGAACTCTGTCATAGGCCTTTTCTGAGTCAAGTGACAGTAGAATAGCGGGCAGTCTATTAGAGTGTATCTTATGAAGAAGAGCAATCAATTTGTTTGTGTTATCCTTAGCCTACCGGCCTCTGACAAATCCCACCTGATCAGGGTGAATCAAGACCAGCAGGAGAGGCTGAATCCTACCAGCTAACACTTTAGTAAACATTTTTAGATCTACGTTCAGTAAGGAGATCGGCCTGTAGTTGGCACAAGTAGTTGGATCTTTCCCCTCTTTATGAATAATCGTAATATGGGCCTCCAATGTTTGTGCCGAGAAGGGGGAGACCTCTGAAACGGAACTGAAACAGCTAAGCATCTCGGGCAAGAGAACATCCTGGAAACGTTTATAATAGCTAACCATGTAGCCGTCCGGTCCCGGACTCTTGCCAGAGGCCATGGACCTCAACGCGGCTCATATCTCCTCCAGTGTAAAATCCCTCTCTAAAGCTGCAGCATCCATGTCTGATAATCGGTTAGGAAAATTGCGATCTAAGAATTTGGTCAACAAGTCCCCACAGTCGTCTGACCTTGGACCAAGAGGATTAGTTAAGTTATAAAGGGCCGAATTAAAAGATTGAAAGCGTTCAGCAATTAAGTCTGACCTAAGCTCATCCCTTCCCTCAGGGCCACGAATCAATCTGACATCCGTCTGTCTCTGCCTACGCTTCACAAGACTAGCTAGGAGCCTCCCAGATTTGTTGCCATGGACATAAGCTTTATATTTGAACCATTGGTATGACCGAATCGAAGCCGAGTTGAGGAGAAGTGCAATATCTTGCCGTACATGCTCTAGTTCATGACCCTCCTCTGCTGTCAAACGTGCTTTATGAATCCGTTCCAATGTCCGAAGGCAGTCAAGCAGGCCCGCAAGTTGTTTTTCTCGGGCTCGTTTCCACCTGGCCCCATGCTTAATAAATTCCCCTCGTATAATAGCCTTATGAGCTTCCCAGATACTCTGCAGCCGTGCTCCACAGTCTTTGTTAAGGGAAAAATATGTCTTCAGACTGGATTTTATATCGCTCACCACTCCCTCGTCCTCCAACAGGAGTTCGTTGAGCCAGCAGGTAGGGAGACCATGACCACCACCATTCAATCTAAGCATGACATAAACGGGACTATGGTCAGACCACATAATGTGGCCAATGGAAGGAGAGTGCAAATAATGCAGGGAGTGCTGATCACACAAAAACATGTCTATACAAGAGTATTTGGAGTGGACTGGAGAGTAGAAGGTATAATCGCGTCCAGATGGAAACTCCAATCTCCAAGGGTCAAGAAGGTGATGAGAGTCCAGTAGCATCGAAAAATGGCGTAACACCAATTTTGAATAAGATGAACGAGGAGGGTTACAGTCCACTGAGGGATCCAATGCAAAATTAAAGTCCCCTCCTAGAAGGAGCAAACCATCATAAAATGTTTCTACTCTGTTCAGTAACGCAGTCAAAAAAGAGACCTGACTCTCATTGGGAAGATACACGTTCACCAGCGTCACCAGGACACCTGCCATCTTGCTCTTCACCATCAAAAAGCGACCATCTGGGTTACTTAGAGTATCGACCAACTCCCACGTCAGTGCACGGTGCAACAAGATAGCCACTCCTTTAGATTTAGAAGCAGCAGAGGAGTACCACAGCTGCGGAAAATGCCTCTGGCTGAGCACCGGATGCGCTCCACAACTAAAATGCATCTCCTGGATGAATAGGACAAGAGCACATGCACGAATTGCATCTCTAAGAAGCATGCTTAGTTTCTCGGGGATATTCAACCCCTTTACGTTAAAAGAGCAGCATTTCACGTCCATGTTCGTACACTATATGCAAGCAAAGCATGCAGGAGCAAGCACTCAAACACTACACAGTGGGCTGGGGAAGAGAATAGGGAAGGAAGGGAGTAGAGTGGGGAAAAAGACTAAAGATGGGACTAGGACAGTGGAAGTAAAGAAGAGAAAAGGAAAAATTAAAAATCTGCAAAAAGTACCGACTGTATAGAAAAGTATCTGGTCGAGGAGAGGGTGTATCTCGACCAGGTACCGGAGGAACAAACGTTGATCCCAGCACAGAGTAAAGAAAACAAGAAAAAGGAAAACAAGTGAAATACTGGGTAGGTCCAGTAGAACAGACACAGGCAATACATAAGATAGAGTGGAGCAAGCTCACATTGGAACATCAAAAAACATCAAAAACCCATATGTTAAGATAAATCAAAACAGTACAACACCAACCACACGTTGAAATAGTCTCAGAAAAGACAGGAAGGTAAGCACTCCTCTCTAGCACCCACATCGCCATGGCCAGGAGTGACCATTTGCGCTATAGGCGGCAGAGTCAGTCAGGAGTCCCATCCAGGTATCAAGCAACTCAGGAAGGGAAGGGCCAATTCCAGAAAAAGTGTCACTTCAAATAAAGCACAAGACATTCTACTCCAAGTTAGATAGATTGAGGCACTCCCCGCCCACCCCCCCTTCCTAGACCCCTAAACTGCTCCATTACAGGGGAAGGCCAAGGTGGCTCCGATACGAAGTCCGGATCCACTAACTCCGCATGTGGGTCCAAAACCATATACATGGGTAGAACTCCAAGTCCAGCCGCCCAGCCAAGCACTCAGCTATGTTACAAAGACCCATGCTCGCACAGCAGGGCAATCTAAACCTCTAGGGAGCCATCTCCCCGGAGTCTCCCCCCATTAGAAGCAGTAAAGAGAAGTCGTGGGACAAGATGGGGGAAGGAGAGAATTAGCTTGAAAATGACAAAGAGAAGAGAACCCCCGAGGAGGGGAGTCAGCCACAATGTCTCCAGGGGAGCAAAGCGAAGGAACAAGAGTGCCAAGCAGACCGCAAGACAGGAGAACCCCCCAAAGGACCAGTACAGGTCCGCTGCAATGGAGCATCCCTCCCACACCAGCTATCCCCCCCAACACCCCCAAGAGAGTGGGAATGACCAGCACCTCCCAGAAAATACACACTCAAACCCAAGAGGTCTGCTATGCAGTGAGGTGTCCAACGGCGAGACCCCCCTCGCAAGGAAGGGAATCGCCGGGGGAGCCCCCTGCAACATCCCCACTCAGTAAACAAATAGGAACAAGTGAATAAAACATGATAGTCATCCCGAACAATGTAGTAACATATTCCAGTGTATAACAAAAGTGTCGGCATACCCATATATGTGTATATCTTTTGTCCCATGGACTCCAATTCCCAGGGGGCTCCCTCCAAAGAATGCAGACGAAAAAGATCAAGGGATATGGAGGTGGTGACAGGTAAACAGTGTGAATACAATAGAGGGTAGGGAGCACCCAAGGAAGGGAACCACAGCACATGTAAGGAGCCCTAAATCCCCTGGGCCACTATCATTAGATATCCAGGGCATGCCCAGTAAACTGAACAAGCCCCATGTCTCAACTCTCCCGCACCACCTCCCCAAGAGAGCAAAGGTAGAAGTCCCCCTCAATAGGCGGCACACAAAGACCCAAGGGACCTGCCACCCAAGGAGGTGTCTAGCAGCGAGAACTCCTCCAATAGAGGGGGAGTCGCCGAAGACACCCACTACATAACTCCCACCTGTTAAACAGATAATACTAAACTTGTAGATATGTAAGTAAAGTAAGGAAATAATATATCTACTTATGGAGGTCCACTGCACATCAGAAGTGGGCAATTTAACCAAAGCGGAGAAGTCTCTCTGGGACCAACTTCGAAAAGAGACCAGTTCAATGAGGTGATGTGCGGTTAGTCCAAAGATTGGCTAAACAGGGCAGTCGGTCATCCTGGAACAATACAGCGGTAGTAATCGTTCAAGCCGTAGTAATATCTTGCCTGGGGCGTTTCCCCGGGTCCATGGTGGAGCTTCTCTTCTGTTTCCCCAGGGGAGGCTGAGCGGAGGTACCTGCTAGTGGGGCAGTGGAGGCATCGTCCCCAGGTACCGTCAAGGGGGGCTACTGCAAAGCAGTACAGAAAGTCTCAGCTTCTTCCATGGAGCAAACAAAGGCAGTCACCTCCTCCTTCTGCTCCTGCAGATGAAACGGGAATCCCCATTTGTACTTCACCCCATGCTTCGTGAGATGTTCAGTTAGGGGTTTTACTCCTCTTCTCTGCTGCAGAGTGGTCGGAGATAGGTCATTATAGATCTGTATGTCTGTCTCCTCGTACAATACTGGTTCCATTTCCCTACTGCGACGGAGAATCATATCCTTGTCTTTAAAGTGAAGGACACAACACACCACATCCCTAGGCCGTTGATTTGGGCCACCAGGGGGCGCAGAGCCCTATGTGCTCGGTCCAGATGGACAATGTAGGAATCTGATTTATGCAACAGGGTACCAAAGATCTTCTGTAAGGTAGATTCCAGCTCACTGTTGGGAACCGACTCTGGTAGATTCTTAATGCGTAGGTTACATCTCCTACCACAATTATCTAGATCATCCACCTTATATTGCAAATTAGCGATGGTGTCTCATTGATCAGAAAGCAGTTGTTCCAGGTTTCGTATATGGCCCAGGTAAGACTCCCCCTCCGATTCCAGTGAGGTAACTCGGTGATCCAGCAGAGAAATCTCCGACTTAATTTCAGACAGGTCTTGTTTAAACGTCGCCTTAAGATCCGCAAAGAGCTCCAGGAGCTCCGAACGAGTAGGGAGGTCCCGGAGATCAACCGCCATGTGAACCTTACAGTCCCGGGAGCTCAGGGGACTCAACGCAGTAGGCCTCTGGAAGTCTGTCTGTAGAGTAGACCGCTGCTTAGGCCTTGGCGTGTCCACTCCGTCCGCCACCAATTTTCGAGCGATGACAGGCACACTGGGCCGCAGTTTCTCATGGTATGGCATAAGGGAGACTCAGGATGGAAGGTCCCCCTAGGTAGAGCCAGGAAATTGAGTTAGAAGAGCTCGTAACTGTGAAAAGAGCCCGATCTGTTCTCGGAGCAGGACTACAAAGCGTCCATCTTGGCTGCGCGACGACTCCGCCCCCTATTTTCCTGTAAACTTTTTACCGCCATATGTTCTTCATAAAACATATTATATCTTGTATATGGTTTTTTATCATAGCCTCACTAATTTCATTCTTTGTGAAAAATACCGATTTTGGTCTAAAATCTGAATGTGTATAACTAGAAATCACTGCATTCTCTGTAATTTTATTCTTTATATAATACTTCTTTAGACTCAATTTTCTTATAAACTTCTCTATTCCGATATAAGCTTCAAATTTATTGAATGGGACATTAGGCGAAAACTTCAAGCCCCTCGAGAGAACCTTCATCTCACTCTCTTTTAATTGGTAAGTGCTTAAATTATATATAACTACCTGCATATTTGTATTCACATTTCCTATACGAACCCTCCTTCCTTTATATCCTTTCTGAAACTCTTCTGGTTTCATCCTTCTCTGATTCCGTCGATAATTCCACCTCATTCCCCTGTATGGTTTCCAACTGTCCCTGTAAATTCCTGTATTGTATACTGTTCATTGGATAATGCCAATCTTCCTCTCTGTAATTCCTCAATTGTACATGATTGGTTCTTGTGCTTCTCCCATTCCGATGACTGTAACTTGACTGGAAATGTTGATTCCGCTGTGCATCCTGTACTACATGTTGATTCCTCACTCCTATACAATTCCAATTCTGGAGACTTCCTCTCCCTAAAAAAGAATTGTATGATATAGACAGTTTTTCTGTCTGAATCTCATTCCCCTTCTCATTTGTATCTAGAATTCGCTGTTGTTCCTCTGTTTGACTTATCCCTGTAGCAACATCATCCTGGATGGGATTAAACCTGTTTTTTAAGGGTACATTCTCCCTATCCTTTGGTTCTGAAATATGCTTTCCTTTACTAGTCTTTTCCCTGCCTTTACTTCTGTCCACCCCTCTTCCTGTTCTTTCTCTTCCAAAGTCCTCACAAACTTTCCTTGTTTTCTCTGTACTAATTTCTGTTCCAAATTACTTACATATAATTGAGTTCTCTGCATCGGAGTGTCAAATGTATCCTTTTTAAATTCCTCTAATTTACTTCTAATATCATCCACCTCTTTCCTAACCTTACTTGCTACATCTTTTCTAGACATGATCACCAGTCTCAGGAGACTCATAGAACATTCCTGTAATATTTGGTTCCAATTAGCCATGAAACTATCATCAATCAAATCATTTGCAGGCATTTTATATACTTTAAGACCATTTGGGACAATCTTTTTATCTAGATATTTTTCAAGTACATTATAGTCCCAAATGATTTCATTTCTTTGACTAATGCTTTTTCTAAGTTTCTAAAATCTAAATCTATATTTCTGATCACCTTATTTTGCTCTATCCGCACCATCAAAGAACTGTTGTTTCTTTAGTTCCCTTTGGTCTCTCATTAAATCTATTGTATCAACACGTGGTGACTCTATTGCAGTGCTATCTTCCATATTGCAGCTCAACCAGAAAGAAGCAGAAAAAATGGCAATACAATCTATATAGTGGTGGAGCTAAATGGATATATCACTGCTCCTTACTACCCAATAGCCGCCAAGGATAAGATCCCTGCTACTGGATCTTACTAAACGTACACAATAAAAATATACATTCCGGCTCTTATGTGCAATAAGTTTTAGAGACCTTTCACGTGTCAAATTAACAATAGAAGCAAAGATTGTCTCAAAATATATAACTGTAGCTCTAAATAATGGATTTATACATATAAATCAGAACATGAAACCATTATCCAACTCAATAAAAACATACTTTAATATCACATTAAATTAAAATATAAAAAAAAAGACCTGTGGAGACACATTCTTGTCTATGCTCCACTTGTGAAAAATAGACCAGACTATGGTAAGCCTTGGAAGAGACTGGCTTCTGTGCCTGAATCATGGTGGAGATGATCCCTGTGGTGTTGGCTTTAAGAACAGTGCTGTCAAAGCCAGCCTCTCCATGGTCACTGCAACTGTTGCAAATGTCAATGGGCCCCCTGTGCAAAAGCAGAACATTGGAACCTTCTATTGCCAGGGGGTGAATGAACATGGCTATGGCCACCATGATCTTTGTGAAGATTCTTGGAGCCGAAGCCGAGGTCAAATGGCAGAGCAGTGAAATGGTGATGATGGAACTGAAAGCAAAGCACAGGTAACGTTGACTGTCCAGGTGGACTGAGATGTGTAATACATGTCCTGGAGGTCCAGGGAGGCCAGATACTACCCTGGTATATCGAAGGAATGACAGAAAGCAAATATTCCATCTTGAAGCACGTAGCTTGTTAAGTCATTTGAGGCCCAGAATGAGGCTGCAGCCCCAGTCCTTCTAGGGAAGCACAAATAGGTTGGAATAGAAACCAGAAGAGTGCTCAGGAGCTGGAACCAGCACTTGTTTTTCCAGTAGAAAGTTCTTAGCATCATTGAACAGTCTTGCTTTGTCTTTTTTTTTAATCAAATTTCGATTGCAGGCTCGTTACTAGTTGAGTGTCTCTGACTCCTAGTTTACATATGCAGATTATCCTTGGGATTAGTGACCCCAAGGGTAATAGGGGAATCCAGCATTGGATACCTTGCTCACAGTGCATATACAGATCAGCTACACCTCATTGATGAGGCCCAAAAAGGCCAAAACTTACATCTGGGGTTGGCTGCTTCTCTTGTTCAGAGGAATTGCTTGGCATTTCATGGCTGGACTGCTGGTTTGTCAGGACCAGTATGATATGCTTTAGGATATTTCTTCTCTGTGAAAGGCACTAGTGGGCTAAGAGAAACTGCACCCTGGGTAGGACACCACTCCTAGAGGGCCTGCAAATTTATATAGCAAGCTTGTTCCTTAGAGAATAGAATAAGAGAATATAAGGAGATCCATGAGAGTGCCGGTCTTCTGTGTTCAGGTTATCACCATAGTAGAGGACACACACACACACTCAAAAGACTCATTCAAGAGGGCAGAATTGGTCCACAGAGTACTTGTGAACTGGACAATCCAACTCCAGGGAAGCCCAGTGATGGTAATTTGCCTAATGGGGGATTATACAGTCTCATATCTAATAGAAAAATAATAAAGGCCTAAGAAAAACTAGGAGGATGGCTTTGACAGTTCAGTTTGCTTGCTGGACACTTTAATTCTGGGAGTTAATAGGCAGGGGGTTGAGCTGGAAGTCTCCCCCCAAGACCCTTTCTTTTGCAATGTGCCCTGCCCTTCAGGAGAAGGGACTCAACATCATGGATTCCCCTGAAGGGACTCAACACCATGGATTCCCCTGAACAGAGTACCCAAGAGGACCCCCCACCAAGAGATTCAAAGCAGTGTTTTATTGTTTTGTTTTTTTCTCCTGTGCTCCACATGGACTAAGAGAAAAGGTTTTACTGGTAAGTGCACAAAAATCCTCTTTACCTCTTTCGTCCAAAACTGATACTGCTTTCTTGGCAATGGATCCGACTTCTTTCCCTTATTTGAAGGTGTTTCAAAGTTTCTCTTACACCAGCACAATTCTATATTTCTCAATATATTTATAGTAAGGGCTAAGATATAATGTCTATTTCTGGTAAATAGAAAAAAGCAGTAAAGAAAAGCAGAAAGCAGTATCAGTTGCTACCTGAGCATTACACATCACCTGACTACTATTAAATCAATTTGAAAATGGAGAGAAAAACTCTACAACACCAGCTCAATAGACATGGGGAAAAAGAATCCTGCCCGCGTGAAAGGAGTGGAAGGGAAATAAAGTTGAGAGGAAATCTCAACCGGTAAAATACACAAGATTGAAACCGGGACTTTCAGCAACCTGCTCGCACCCACACAGTGAGTCAAATAGCGGAAAGGATTAACACTCTGCCCGCATCCGTATACAATATCTAGTCGGTGCAACAAAACTGTTTATTTCATCTTACATACACTTGATCAGATACATTGCAATAAATGAACTGGCTTACTAGGTATATCACAACAGACAACAATCAATAAGGAATATATATTTTTTTCTTAAAACCTGTTCCCTAATTGAAGGTTGGAGATCATCAGCATATTCTCTTATATATGTTTTGGTGATTAAGGACATTTTATTATAGTTCTCAAACATCAGATTTCTGGTATATTTGAATCATATAGTGTTGAATTGTTGCAATTATTAGACTGTTATTTTAATAGTAACATAAATATATATTATTTTTATTATCTTTGTGCCATTTCTCATATATATATTTATTTTAGATTTAAGCTCTTTTCTTCCACATTCTCCTTTTTTTTTTGGGAAAGAAGATAAACCCCTCAAAACACAAACCGGTTCTAGCCGTAACAGATATAATCACAGGTGTCAATGGACACCAGCACAACAAATCCATGGAACAGGAATCGAACAGTTACTGGAAAAAAAGCAAACAAGGACAGCACCCACATAGGCACAATGGCCTGAAGGACCTCCCAACCAAAACTAGTTAGAAAATTAAAAGGAGCCTTTTGAAGCACTCCAAGAACAGTGGGATCCTGAAAGAATGGGTAGGCATGAGCTACCCCTTGAACAAAACTCTGCACATCTGTCAACAAGGCAATAACACCTCTGGAAATGCACAGAAAAAAGCTTACATCAGGAGAGCTAAGACCAAGCCCTTTTTGAATGCTATGCTAAAGAAAAGCCAAGATAACTGGAAGACAAAAATGTTGCCCATACCCCATGGTACGCCTTGTAAGAAACTAGCTTAGGAACCTTCATCATAGGGACAATAACAGTGAGAAAAACCTTCACTATGTAATGCAATTTTATAATAGTTTCATGTAATGGTTAATTTGTGGTTGCATCAATTGAATACTTCAACTGAATCTAATCATGTGACAATTTAAGGGATGTTTATTAAGAGGACGGAAGTCAGTATTAAGCAGTTTGTGAAAAGTTCTGAGGAAATGTCCAGTGAGCCAAGACCCGCGTTAAGCTAATATGTTTTCATTTTTATTGCTATGCAGTTTTTTTTATATTAAAATATTGATGCTTTGAATTGCCATTCTCTTTCCAGTCTCTGCAATCAACTTTGCTATGCAATTGGATTTTAGTGTTCTGTACTGTTAAATCCTTTTCTCTTTAGTCCATATGGAACACAGGTACCATGGCATTGATCTCTCCTTCTGGAGGGCAGGAAACATCTCAATAGACCAGAGACTTATGGGTGGAGACTCTATCCTTTTCCTCCTCCATCTCAACCCCCTGCCCACTAACTCCCAGAATCCAGGTGACCAAAGCCACAAAAGGAAAGTAAGTGGAGAAG
This sequence comes from Rhinophrynus dorsalis, assembly GCA_037306005.1. Classification (NCBI taxonomy): domain Eukaryota; kingdom Metazoa; phylum Chordata; class Amphibia; order Anura; family Rhinophrynidae; genus Rhinophrynus; species Rhinophrynus dorsalis. Next base: position 217,427,602 of record CM074718.1, on the reverse strand, counting down.
AGAAGGAGAAAATCTCCTGAAAGAATAAGAGGACTCCACTGCCCAGGGAAGCAATACCAAAAAAGGTCCCTTTCTCTGCGTGGGAGACCTGTGTTCCATATGGACTAAAGAGAAAATGATTTAACAGGTAAGAACACCAAAATCCTATTTTATTTTAACGTCCAATATGGAATAAACTCAAGCAACAAGTGTCAACAGACACTAAACTTACACAGCACACTATAACAAGAGATAACAGGACTCAGAAACTACTGAACAACAGCATGGCAAGTCTTCAGACAGGCAAAACTGTATGCAGGACCTTCCTGCCAAAGATAGTCTCAGCAAAGGCCAGAACATTGACATGGTAGTGCGTGGTGAAAATATGCAACGACGACAAAGTCACTGTCTTGTACAGCTGTTCTGCTGAGGCCTGGTTCTTATAGGCCCAAGAGGCTCCCACAGACCTGGTGGAGTACATCATGATCTTAAAGTGAACAGGTTTCTTCCATACTTCATACCCCTGGCATATAGCAGCCTTGATCCATGATGCAATGGTAACCTTAGAATCAGCCTGACCTGCTCTAGGACCCTAAGGGATAACAAATAGTGCCAGTATTGCAAAAAAAAGCTTAGTATGATGCACATAAAACTTAAAAGGATAGTAATGTTTCACAAAAACAGTAGCCCCAATTAATCTTCATAGTATTTGGGCCATGGAGAGTGTTATTTCAATACTGTCAGAGTTGTAGTTTAGATTAATTGAATGATAAAATATCCCCCTTCTTCCCCTTTTACATAGTGTAAGTCGCATCCCCTCAGATGTGGAATTTGGTCTTGGGACCAGAGAGCTCACAGCAAGGGACAATCTTCTTACTGTGAACATAAGGAAAACCCTGCCCCCCTTGACAGGTTTTTCCTTATGCTCACTGAAGATTGTCCATCTCTGCGACCCATCCAGACAGTCTTGCTGCTCTGAGGTGAGCAGTGTTATATCAGTAAAAGGGGCAGGAGATGGATACCTTATAATTCAATTACTCTTGAACTACAACACTGACAGTACTGAAATAAAACCATCCATGGCCCAAATACTATGGAGCTGCTTTTATTGTGAAACCTTACTATCCCTTTAAGACCATGCACCACGTCCAACAAATGAAGATCTTTTCCACATCAGGCTTGGGGTCAGGACAGGAAGAAGGCACCACAGTACCCTGATTACTGTGAAATTCAGAGACCACCTTAGGAAGAAACTCCTGAGAGGTATGTACTGCCTTATCCTGATGAACCGACAGAAAAGGAGGCTTACAAGACAATGCTTGTAACTCATCGACTTGTCGCATCAAGACCACTGCCAGGAGAAAAAAACATCTTGAATGTAAATTGACGCAGTGGGATGGAGGCAAGAGGCTGCAAAACACCCAACACCAGGCTAAGGTCCCTCAGAGGAGTGGGAGCCTTAGAGGAATGGGAGGCATGAGCCACCTCTTGAATAAAAATCTCGACATCAGGAATAGTGGCAATGTGCCTCTAAAAGATGATGGAAGCTCTGAGATCTGAACCTTAAGGGAGCTCAAACTGAGACCTTTGTTCAACCCATCTTGGAAGAAAGACAAAACCAAGAGAAGGTCAAATTCCTGCGAGGACACATTTGTCCACACACCACTTATGAAAGACAGCTCATACTCTATAGTGTGTCTTGGAAAAGACGGTCTTCCTGACCTGAATCATAGTGTAAATTACCTCTGCAGAGAAAGCCTTCCTTCTATTTTTACATCCTCCTGCCACAGGAAACCCTGGAACAAGAGATCCATCCTGGAAGGAAGGCGGAGCGGATCCTGTTTTGAGAGACTGAGAAACCACTCCCTTTTGGGCCACTAAGGAGGAATCAGATTGCCTGATCCATCCTGATCTTCCATAGCACCCTTGGGATCAGAGGAATCGGGGTAAAAACAAGGTAGTGGAAGCTCCACTGAATCAACATCACATCCGTGGTAAAGGACAAAGGGTCTTCCATCTGGGAGCAGAAGTTTGGCACCTTTCTGTTGTCCATGGTTACCATGAGATCTATCATGGGCACGCCCCACCATTGCACAATCAGGTAGAACACTTTCAGATTTAGTTCCCACTCTCTTGGGTCCACGTCTTGGTGAGTGGGAAAGTCAGCAGAACGTGTTCTACCCCTGTAATGTAAATGGCTGATATGGCAGGAATATAGGCCTTCATCCAACAAAGGATGCTCCTCACTTTGGTCCAAGCAGCTGCGCTGTGAGTACACCATGGCAACTGATGTTTGCCACAGCCATGGCTTTGTCTCTCAGGCCTCCCCAAAAGCAGAGGAGTCCAGTGAACAAGGGCTGGAGTGATTGCCCAAAGCTCCAGGATGTTGATGGATAAAAGACATTCATCCCAAGTCTACCTTCCCTGGACACCCAGGTGATCCAGAACAACACCCCAGCTACTCAGGCTGACATCTGTGGTGACCAGGGTCCACTCCCCTGTTCCAGGTTTGGCCAGTGCAACCACCACCTGAGGTCCCTCCTGGTATCACGGCGCCCATGATATGGGCGACATTCTGTCCATCATGGCTGATTCTATGCTCCTATTGGCTGCCTGTACTGCTCCTCCTAGTGACAGCCTTTATATACCCTGGGCTGTCACTCTGCGAGTGCCCTTTCATGGTGTACCTGATGCCTGGAGCTAGTATCGTTGTTCTGATCCAGTGTATGACCCCAGACTGTCTGACCACTCTCTAGTCTCGTTCCTGCTGCTGCTGTGCACCGATTCGGATTGGCTGACGTTCCTGCTTCCTGTTCTGACCTGGCCCGGCTGACGTTCCTGCTCCGTGTACTGACCCGGCGTGACTGACGACCCTGCTCTGTGTACCGAACCGGCGCGCCTGAGGATCCTGCTCCGTGTACTAATTGGCCTGGCTGACGTTCCTGATCTCGCTATCGCCCATCCAGGCGAGGTTCCTGTTCAGCTGTTCCAGTTGGCGATTTGTGTTGCTTGCCAGCCTCCCGGTTGGGCACCAGTCTGGTGTCTGGTCAAAGTGCTGTGTCTGTTGTCTGCACACTCTCATCCGTTGTCAGAGTCTCCCTGCTTCCACTCCGTGTTGCACTCGCTTGGTCTGTGTTGGTTCATTAGGCCGCCTCCGTTACTTTCCATTGTACAGAAAACAGAGCATTAACCCCTACGGGGGAGGGGCCTCGTTGTCACTACCATTGGGTACCGTTGGGCAGTATTGTGTGGGCTTGGTATTCCGCTGACAAGTAGGGCGCTTCCTGTGGCCATCAATTTATACAATAGCCCATTAACCCTGTCAGGTAGTGCGTGTATACGGAGCTGGGTTATATCGGTAGGGCCTCCGTTAAGCACGAGTTCTGACCTCTCCGTTAGTCATTGGTGGGCGTCCACCATTGGTCACATTCACAGGCGTCCAGTGCCTGAGTTGGCAGTCCATTCCTATGGCCTCCATTATTTCAGGCGGCATTTAGCCTGCAGAGTGTTGCGACCAGCACTTCACTAGTTTAGAGGGCGTAATACATTGTATCTGTTATATACCTTACCTGTGTCAGTATTGTGTTCACTATACTGGACCCGTGTGGGTTAACCATTTGTAACCTGTCTTGTGTCAGTGTGCTAACTGGACCCGTGAGGGTTAACTTGTTCATTGTGTGTCTCAATAAAGCTGTGTTTTTACCTATACCTCCTTGTCTGAGTGTACTGAACCGTAACACCTGGCCACTGTAGAAAGCGATATCTGTGATATAGATGCTCCAGATTCCTGGACCAGTTCCGGAGAACATCACATTGAAGCTCCTTTGTGTGGACCTGAGAGTAAAGCACCATATCCATGTTTGATGCAAGTCTCATGAACTTCAGGGCCTGGAAAACTTCCTGAATCACAAGCAGAATCATGTCCTCCAGTAGGAAAACCTTCAACTGATGGGTGTTGAACTGCATTCCCAGGAATACTAGAACCTGGGAGGACACCTGAGACAATGTGCATATTCAGAATCCACCAGTGATTGACAAGAATGCAAGCTTATTCTTGAAAGTGATGATCAAAGAGCTCCTGTGAAGGATCCTTGATCAAGAGATCATCTTGGTAGGGTGGCAAGTGAGATGCCCTGGGCATGGATGAAGGTTGCCATGACATTGGTGAAAACCTGAGGCACCAAAGCCAGGCAAAACGGCAGAGCCGTGAGCATATAGCAAATGTAGGTAGCATTGGCTATCTGAGTGAATTGCACCTTGATGGTTCAGAGAAGCCAGATACTCCCCCGGGCACATTTCCGCGATGACAAAATGGAAAGATTCCATCTTGAAGCTCGTAGTGACCACATACTTGTTGAAGCATTTGAGGTCAAGTATATGACGACAATCACAGTCCTCCTTTGGCACCAAAAACGGATTGGAATAAAAAAAACTGAGTTACTGGGACCAGAGCCTGTTTTTCCAGCAGGGGAGCAACTGCTTCCGTAAACAGATTTGCCTTGTCTGTCTTCTTCGTAACCCTGAATCCCCTTGGTGTACAGGAAGGCAATCAAGGCGGCCAAAACATGTACAAACACCTGAGGAGCAGTGGTGAGCCTAAAGGGGTGGGCGATGAACTGAAAGTGTCCCAGAGTGCAAGCAAATCTGAGATACTTCTGACTGTCTGGATGAATCGAGATGTGCAGGTAAGCATCCAGCAGATCCAGAGAGCTAGAAATTCCCCTGAACACATCACTGTGATGACAGAGCGCAAGGACTCCATCTTTTAGTGAGTATGGACCACAAAAGAATTGAGGCTCAGGATGGGACGGCTGCTGCCATCCTCCTTGGGAACTACAAATATGTTTGAATAGAAACCTAAACTTCTCTCTAGCAGAGGAACCTGAATCAGGACTCCCTTGTCCAAGACAGCACGCACCTCCCCGTTGAAAAAACTTAACCTTTAGTGAGTCTGAGGGGCATGAGAAAGGAATAATCTGAAGGGAGGCAGGGATGTGAAGGAAATCATTTAGCCTCCTGAAACCACCTGTAATACCCACAGATATGCTAGAGAGCCTGCCCAAATGCTTGAAAAATGACACAGACGACCACCTACTGGCATATATGGACCAGAGTTTGGCGAGTCATACCAAAGCAGGTTTGAGCCCTGTTGGCTCATTCTTGTGTGCTGTGGATTGTTTATCATTATCCATTGACACTTTGTTAGTTCGGGCTTTTCTGTGTCTTGTATAGTCCCTGGGAACTCTGGTATCATGGGGACAGATGCTTGGTCCTTTCCTTATATTCCTATCCCTGGGAGCTCAGTGTTGGTACATCCCCATGGTACCTGTATGTCATATTGGACAACAGAGAAAAGAGGATTTTAGTCTTACCTGTTAAATCCTTTTCTCTTTGTCCATATGACATACATCTCTCCCGCCCACTGAAAGGGACCATGCTGGGTCTCCTGTGGCTGGACGTGAGAGCCCTTTTGGGTTCATCTCTCACAGGAGTTTTTCCCTTCTTCCTATCTTAGTTGATAGGTTATTGTCTCAAATCTACCTGGTGGGGAGGGGCTAAGGTAGCCCGATATGGAGGAGGGGGAGGCTGCACCCCTGCACTTCTTTTAGAATTGTTCCAGCCTAGTGGGAGGAGCTGTCACCTCCCCATGGTACCTGCATGTCATATGGACTAAGGGAAAAGGATTTAACAGGTACAACTAAAATCCTCTTATAGAACACCTAATAAACATTAAAAACACATGAATCCAAAAGGAAGTCAGTAATGGTAATCCACCCAATGGGAGACTTTGGGCACCCCATATTCTAAGAATAAATAATAAAATAACTAAAAACTAAGCAGAACTGTTCACAGCCTTCTAACCAGTTTCATGGAACAAATCTATCTGGTGGGGAGGGACTAAGGTAGCCTGATATGGAGGAAACGGTGACTTCACCCCTGCCCTTCTTTCAGAATTGTTCCAGCCTGCTGGGAGGAGCTGTCACCTCCCCATGGTACCTGTATATCATATTGGACGACAGAGAAATAAATATATATATATATATATATATATATATATATATATATGTGTGTGTGTTTGTATAGGTGTGTGTGTCCTGGCTTCCTATGGCCTGTTGCACAGCAACACAATATTCATTTTAGATATAGTGTTGCATTTGCCCATTTTTGGGGGAGTTTCGGGATATACAGCCTGCATGGCATAGGTAGTATAAAATGTATCGTTTCATTATGTATTTTATGCATATATTGTGATAGATTTTCTCTGTATATAGAGGGCTCTTGTAAGATCAGTTCATTGTGCTATTTCTCTTTTGGATGTTTAAATTGCCAACCATTGAGGGTTGTTTTATATAACTTGCAATTGGGTTTACTGGTCATATATATATTTTTTTTTAGGGAAATGTGTCATCAAAATCAGCCAACATAGAATTTTTAATCTTAAAGGGATGTTTGATCCATTTTAAAGGGACATTGCAGGTTGAACAATAGAACTTGCAATGTAGATGGGGGGGATGTGTGTCATTAAAACAGTCAATATTATTTTCCAACTTAAAGGGATAGTAATACTTCATTTTAACTTTATTTTATTTTGTAGGCATTAAAAAAACATGAAGAATGATATAAGTCTTATCCCTGAAACCTTTATGGTTTAAGAGATATTCACAAACAAAGTATCCCCCCCTCTTCAACCAGATCAGAAGGGAGATGCCCTGGTAGACTGCAGAGAGGGACAATCTTCAATTAAGATAATGGAAAAAGCTGAAAAACTTGTCAAGGGGGGAAGGGCTTTCATTGTTTTCATACAAAGAAAATTGTCCCCTTCTGTTATCTGTACTGTCATACAACCAGACTCACATCTGAGAAGAGATGGCTTACACTAGGTAAAAGGGGCGGGGAGGGGAACTTTGCTTGTGAATATCTCATAAACCATAAAGGTTTGAGAGATAAGACTTATATCATTCTTCATGTTTTTTTAATGCCTACAAAATAAAATAAAGTTAAAACGAAGTGTTACTATCCCTTTAAAGGGATAACTGATTCATTTTAACCCCTTAAGTACCAACGGTCCAGGGAAGTTACCTTTTCTTAAGGACCGCTTTGATCCTTGCCAACGCGCCGGTACACATAACCTGTTACACGTACCGGCGCGCCGCTTTGAGGCCTAAGAGAGATCACTCCGGTCTTGGAGACATCAATTTTAGGCCCTGTTTTTACTTACAACGCTCCCGGTAGAGCGATGTAAGTAAAAAGTACGTGACATGCTATGACCGTCACTGGTCCTTAAGGGTATAAGGACCGTGACGGTCATAGCACGTAACGTAGTCCTTAAGGGGTTAAATAGCTATTTGATTTTTAAGCACCTGCACATGATTTATGATTGGCTCATTTTATGCTAGTTATGTGCATGATCAGAAGCTGTATGGATTTTATGGATCATGTCTGTGAACTATTGGATATAATTGCACATTATTGCTAGCCATTGCAGGATGCATAATAAACCTTGCAACTGAGTATGCTCACCATATCATTTTTTTAGGGCAATATGTTATTAAAATCAGCCAGTATTGTTTTTCATTTTAAAAGTTATGTTGATTTTTGGAACTCTTGTTTAGGAATAATTATTGGCTTGATTGAAGACTAGTTATGTACATGATCATAGTCCACATGGATACATTTCTTTTTGTGTGTTGTTTGTGAAACATTTGTATTTATACATAGAGATTGTTGTGTCTGCCTCTGGACACATTTTCTTCATGTATGTCATCTGCACCCATTCAATGTTTCCCTAATTAGTACCAATCAATGCGTAGAAGGCTTTAAAGCAATTCAGTTTGCCGGCTGTTCCGTTCCTGTTTGCTTTGTTCTACAGGCTAGATTTAATTTTGATTTGAGAAATTGCAAGTATAGCCACAAAACACATAATATATTGAGCCTGTTTAAGGGTGGAATTTTTTTTTTTTTTTACTTTTTAATACATATATATATTACATATATAACATTGGAAAGGCTTTCATTTAATTTTTGTATTATCTCTAGTTGTGTTATACAATCTAAACACCACACAGATACTTTGGACGCAAAGGCGATCCTGACAGGTGCCAAAGACAAAACATCCAAGCACGGGTGGGTGAAGTACACCTGCATGCTCTGCTTGTTGATTGCAGGTATGTGCCTTCCTCTCAACAACGATTAAATGTAAGTGTGCATTTTTGCATACATACCAGCTGGTTTATTTAAATCAGTTAAGGCAATAGCGGTATAGATTACATACATACATAGACATACACACACACACACACACACACACCTACACATATACACACATATACATAATATAAATTATAAAATAAAATATATAAAAAATAAAATAATTATATAAATATATTATAATTATATTATTATATTTACATTATATTTATATTATATTATGTGGGGGCCATGGGAGGGGGGAGAAGCCCACTGCACCAAAGCCTCAGCTGAAGAAGGGTATAGCTTAAAACTGCTTATTGCGGTAAAACCTTTTGTCAGTTTTCCACTCATCCATAAGGATCTAATCAAGATAATTTCTGGCTGGGGAAGAGAAAAAAAAAACAGAAGAAATCTTCTTACATCTTTGGAAAATATCCAGAGAGGGAGTTCCTTCATCAAGCAAGTCAGAGACCTGAAGCGTCTTCAGAATAACCCTGATGAGCCCCGCCACAGAGGGGAGTGAAACATCCGCATAAGAATCTCCAATAGTATTAGGAAGACAGGGAGAAGATGAACTGAAGTGTGATAAAGCCAATAATTTCTCCTCCCGAGAGCTCTGTGTTCTTACAATAAATACAGTACACAGGAACCATCTGGATATACCAAAGCACCCCAAATATTCTGGTGGGAAGAGACAAAAACACTACAGGATACCAGTATTCCACAGAACTAAACTGGATCACAGTAACCCAGGGCATCAATTTTTTTTTTTTTTTTTTTGGGGGGGGAACCCTGTTCTGCCAGCACTGGACTCTGCTGAGGGAAACACATTAACATGGTGAGGCTTGGTGAATGTGTGCAAAGAACACTTAGCTGTTTTTGCACAACTGCTCAGTAGAGGCTTTATTTCTGTAGGCCCAAGATGAACCCACATATCTGATGGAGTGTGCCATAACTTTGAAATTAATTGGTCTATTCCAGATCATGTATGCCTGACATATGATATATCCTTAACCAATGTAGAAATGGTGACTTTTGGATGCTGCCTGTTTCACCCTAGTACATTCAGGAATAAAAGTTGGAGTCAGCCTTGTGAAAAGGCAGTGTACAATACACATAATACATAAGGCATCACACCAGATCTAACAGGTGAACGTCCTTCTCCTGTTTACAGGTAGGGTCAGAACACAAGGAAGGTGAAATGATTCGAATGGTGTTAACCCCTTAAGGACCGGGAAAATCTGAGGTTGAGCAGTTTTGACTATGTCTTTGTTCAACCATATTTTCTCTTTAATTCCTTTTCTACACCCACACAAATTATATACTGTTTTTTAAAGCACATGTAGGGCTTTCTTTTAATACCACAATTATATGAATACTTCATCATTTAATTTGATTAAAATAGAAAAAAGAGGAAAAAGATAAAAAAACAACATTTTGCTTACATTTTCCTGTCAGGATTTGCATACTATTAGTTCATTACAAAAATACCCCTAAATATATTCTCCTGAATATAAGAGTACCCATATGCTTAGTATTTAAATCCCTTTCTCACATTTACAAGGTACATATTACAAGATGGACGCCATTATTTCCAACCTGTAATTATTCAACAATTGGCAAGTGAGCATCATATCTCAGTTCATGGTGCCAGAACCAAAAATGTCCCACAAAAGTATATATGTTTCTGAAAACTAGACAACATAAGGTAAATAATCAGCAGAATTTTGGAGTTTTTTATGCAGCTATTTTTCCAGAAATATTTTTAAAATTGAGGTAATATTTTGGGTTTTTTTTCAGTTTTCACACTTACAATTCAATATTACTGTTGATATCAAGCACGGGATAGTTGAAAATTTAAAAAAATGCATTGATTAGTATTCAGCTTCTTCTTCTGAGTATGGCAATACCCCATATGCATAGGTTACTCATGGTTTGGGGAAGCTACAGGGCCCAAATTGGAACATGCATGTTTCCAGTTTCACACTTTGAATTTTCACAGCTTGTGTCATTGGTGCCGTGTCTCATTTGGGGCTGTGTTCCAGCGGTCCACCTTAAAATGTCCCCCCAAAAGTGTATATTTTTGCAAAGTAGACAATCCATGCTTTCCTTTTATGTATGTTTTCACATTTTTTACAGAGCCATTTTACCACCAATCCCTCGTAAAACTTGACATAAGTAAACAAAAATCAGCTTTTTACACTTTGACTTCAATGTTGATGTGAATTTCAAGCACATGATAGGAGAAGATTTTTAAAAATGCATTGCTTAGTGTTCAGCTCCTTCTTCTGAGTACAGCAATACCCCATATGCATAGGTTTCTCAAGGTTTGGGGGAGCTACAGGGCCCAAATTGGAACATGCGTGTTTCCAGATTCACACTTTGAATTTTCACAGCTTGCATCACTGGTGCCATGTCTCATTTGGGGCTGTGTACCAGCGCTCCACCTTAAAATTTCCCCCCAAAAGTGTATATTTTTGGAAAGTAGACACCCTTGGCTTTCATTTTATGTATGTTTTCAAATTTTTTACGCAGCCATTTTACCACCAATCCCTCGTAAAGCTTGACTTATGTAAAAAAAAAAACCTGTGTTTTTCATACTTAGACTTCAGTGTCGATGTGAATTTCAAGCACAGGATAGGTGAAGATTTTATAAACTGCATTCATTAATGTTCAGCTCCTTCTTCTGAGTATGGCAATGCCCCATATGCATAGGTTTCTCTTGGTTTGTGGGAGCTATGGGACCCAATTTTAAACAAATATTGAATTCTCACATCTTGCTTAACTGGTGCAATGTCTCAATTGGTGCTATGTAACAGTGTTCCACTTTAAGATTTCCCCCAAAAATTGTATATTTTTGGAAAGTAGACACAGCAGGCTTTCAGTATAGGTGTGTTTTCAAATTTTTTACAAAGCCATTTTACCACCAATCCCTCGTAAAACTTGACATAAGTAAAAAAAAAAAAAAAAAAACCCTGCATTTTTCCACACTTAGACTTCAATGTTGATGTGAATTTCAAGCACAGGATGAGTGAAGATTTTATAAACTGCATTGATTAATGTTCGGCTCCTCCTTCTGAGTACGGCAATGCACCATATGCAAAGGTTTGTCAGGGTTTGGGGGAGATACTGGGCCCAGTTGGAACATGTGAGTTTCCTTTTACAGACATGCCATTTTTTACAGCTGGTGCCTTGTCTCATTTCGGACTGTTTGGCAATGCTGCAATGAATCTTACCCCCAAAAGTATATGTTGTATAAGAGTAGACAACCGTGGATTTCATTCTATTTGCACTTTTTCAGTTTTTTCACTGCCACTCTATCAGCAATCCCTCCCAAAACCTGCAGTAAGGCAGAGAAACACCATTTTTTAGTGTTGCTCTGGATTTCAATCAGATGATATTTGCAGATTTTTTGAAGTGCTTTAGTGGTGAGTTACATCGTCTGAGTATGGCAGTGCCCTATATGCATAGGTTTTTCAGGGTTTGGGGGAGCTACTGGACCCAGTAGGGAACATGTGTGTTTCCATTATCAGAGATGAAAAAAACTTAGGGTGCTTTGCTTCCCATTATATTTTGATAGTGTTAGATCTAAGTAGGGATGTGTTTTGAAAAATAAAAAACCAGGATATTTCAGGGGGAAAAGTGGCCACATAATAAAATAAACTTTACAGCACTACTGCATTGTGCCTTCATGGTATTGCTTGAAGCAGTCACCCATGCAGAGGCCAGGTTTAGAAGGGCAATCAGGACAGTAAGTGGGGGTTTCTCTCCATATTCCCTTGCTGTAGCAAACCCTGCAGTGCTTTTGTGGGTTTTTCTTTTGGGGGGTTGGGGGGGATTTTATAAGTAAAATGTACTACCCCAGGTTTTGGTGGAATTATTTCTGTTGCCCCTTGAAACAAAAATTGGGAAATAAGATGGCAATGATACCGCAGAAAAGTAAGAATTCAGGTTTCCCAATCTGTAAATCAAAAAAGAAGTGTATACTGCAGTTTGCATCATCTAAATGGAAACCTTTTTGTACCATGCCCTACATTTGCACATGGTGAGGTACGGCTGCATGAGTTGATGACACAGATCAACTCCCCCCATGTGCTTGTTGTAGTCTCTGATGCAGACTGGCTTTCTTAGTATCCCCCCCCCCCTTCTGCCACGAACAGAGACTGCCACAGTTTTGTCCTCATGCATGGTGGAAAGCATGTAGACATCTTTTCTGTCCTTGAACTTAACTGCCAGCAGCTCTTGTTGGTACAAAGCTGAAGACGTCCCGGTTTTTAGTTGTTGTTTTTTACTTCTACAAGTTCTTTGGGGTGATACCTGTCCAGATAACCTGTCAGCATCAAAGGAGGCCAACGATATGCATTATCTTCCAAAATATTGGCAAGCAGGATTAAAAAGGTCTTCTTTAGAAGCATCAGCCCATTTGGATTCAGAAAGATATTTGCCCCAGACAGCTATAAGCCCTACTGATCCATGCAAAAATCAAAAATTGTTCACAAAATTAGCCTTTAAAAGAGAATCAAGGTGCTGGTCAGCTTGGTCCTTAGGATCAGTAGCATCTGCCACTGGAAAGGCTAAGAAGTAAGAGTTAAATGGCTTTGGAGGACTTAACTGCTCTATGGCTTCAGACATAAAAAGGTAAAGCTTTGATATAGACTTCTTCAAAAAAAAAAAAAAAAAAAAGCCTTTTTTTCTGGGGTCTAACACTCTAAGAGGACCTGGTCTAGGGTGATGTTAGGAGGCAAGAGTTTCTTGCCTCTCCAAATGACAAGGAAGACTCTGTATCTTCTTCCTCTGAATCAATCTCTTCAACAGATATCTTCCCAACTATTTGGGAATGTCCGCTAAAAACAGGATCAACACGTCTCATGGTGGGCATGGTCTCCAAGAATGAAGTACCACTTGAATAGAAGAGGGAATGGATGCCACAGACCATTTTTACTCAAGCAGGATCTTGATCAGTGCTGGATGGATATGGGGGTGTAGCAGAAGACAATACAGGAGGGACATAGGTACCTAGAATAATCCCTTGGAAGCCCAGCAAGGCATGATTCACATTAAGGTATGGGTTGTGGGATGCCCGTGAATCCTTGCTGTCAGACCAGAGAAAGTAGTTAAATGTAACACCAGTCTAAAACAAACACCCAAAATGTACTTATCTGGCAAACAAAGTATTTAACTGCATTCTCCACCCCTTCTGCCTTAGTTATCTTTTTGGCCGAGCAGAGTGATCTTTAAAAACTTCTTGAATCTAGGAATAAACCATAATAGTTAAGGGTGGGTGTGCCGTGGAGATACACAGAAGAAAAGGAAATATCGGTAATAAATTTCTTCCTTTTTTCTGTGTATTCCACGGCACCGGAAACAACGGGATATAACAAAGCCTCTTGTTGGGTGGGCTAGGTCTAAGATAATATCCTTAAGATGAACCACTAATTATCTATCTATATACATACATATTTCTATAAACATATATACCTATACATATACCCACATATACTGCACCCTTTATATATGCATCTAAATATTTGTGCACCTTATATCATCTAAAGGAAGTCTCCTACTGTGATTCATGTTGGGATTGCTGCTTGCAGAACCTGGCGTCCGAACTTGGCCTCGGCTGAAGAGCCTACATCCAACTTGTAATGTCTAATGGAAGTAGACAGACTTCCAAGTTGCAGCTTTACATATTTCAGCAGGAGTAGCATTGGCCTTTAGAGCCCAAGAGGTAGATACTGCCCTGGTTGAGTGGGCCTTGATTTTAAGAAGCCGAATTAATTTTTCCTCTTTGTATGCAGATATTATACATTGCCTAATCCATCTAGCTATTGATGGTTTTGAGGCTACTAGTCCTTTCCGTTTCCCTTGGAACTGAATAAAAAGGGCGTCCGAGGACCTAAACGGTTTGGTTCTTTGTAAATAAGTATCAATACATCTTACCAAGTCTAAGGAGTGGAGTCTCGCTTCCTTGTCCCCTGATGGATTCTTACAGAAGGAAGGCAATATAATCTCCTGATTGAGGTGGAACTCAGATACTACTTTACCCCTAAAGCTGGGCTTCATCTTTAGAACAACTTTATCTTGATGAAAATTTAAGTATGGACTTTTACATGACAGAGCTTGAATTTCAATAACCCTTTTGGCAGAGGTTTTCCATGTTAGATGTAAATCTGATTTATAGGTTTGAACAGCTTTGAGTCTATCAGTTGGTTTAACACAATATTTAAGTCCCAGGATGGCACCACCTCCCTGATTCTAAGACAAGATTTTTCACTTGCTCTTCTAAATCTCTTGACTAGATCCTTTTCCGTCCAGTGTTTAACAAGTACGGCTGACAGGAGTGAAATCTGCACTTAGGAATGCTGGGCTTAGACCCATGTCAAATCTATTTTGCAAGAACTCTAATACTATTGCTGTACAGACCTTTTGCTTTGTGATTTTGTTCTTGATACACCAGCACCTAAAGGTTTTCCATACCCTGTCGTATCTTGTTAGTGGAGATTTTCCTGCTTGACATCTTGCCACCTTACTTTAAGTGTTGACACTCAATCTCCATGCTGTCATGAAACAGAGGTCCCTGATTCAATAGATCTTTCCTCCGCTGGAGTGGGATTGGTTACTGGCATGATAGTCTCACTATCTCTGAGTACCATGATCTTCTGGGCCAGTTTGGAGCTATAAGGATAACCTCCGCCTTGTCCATCTTTATTTTCCTTATCAGTTCCCGGAGTAAAGGGATGGGAGGAAATACATAGGCCAAGGAGAATGTCCAGGGCTGTTTTAGGGTATCCTAAGCTTCTGCATGTGTGTCTTTCCATCAGGAAAAGAACCTCTTGCATTTTGAATTCCTGTGAGTTGCCATCAGGTCTATTGGCACTCCCCAACGTCTTGTGATCCGATGGTATTCTTCCTGATTTAGAGACCATTCTCCTGGGTCTATCTTTGTTCTGCTTAAGAAATCTGCACTCCCGCTATGTGAGAGGCCGACAATGTCCTTAGGTTCCTTTCTGCCCACTGGAAAATTGGATAAGTCTCCTTGTTTAGCCTCCAACTTCCTTGTTGATTAGTAGTTGCTGAAAATTAAAAAGCATGTATTTTACCGCCCTTATTTCCAGAATGTTTATATGTAACCTCCTTTCTTCTGGGTTCCATCTTCCTCGGACTATCTTGGAGTTCCAAGTTTTTCCCCATCCAACAAGACTTGCATCTGTGTATATAATCTTTTAATGGGGTTCCTCTTTTTAGATTTTTCTTGTTTATCCACCAGTTTAGACTTCCCTTGATTTCTAATGGGAGGTGTATTGTCTGTTGGGGATCCTGCTGATACGTCCAATGTTTTAAGAAGTATACCTGCAGACTTCTGGAATAATACCTTGCCCATGGGACCAGATCAGAATTGCTGATGTCATTAATCCCAGACATTCCATGATCTCTTGAGCTGTCTGTTTTTTTTCTCTTTTTGAATCTTCCTGATGATATTGGTGATCCTTTCTTGTGATAGAGATGCTACTGCTTTCTCTGTGTTTATTTCCATCCCTAAGATTATTATGTTCCAAGATGGCATTAATTGGCTTTTTTCTATATTTATTAGCCATCCCAGATTTGTTAAATGTCCTCTTATTCTCTCTGTATGGATCCCTGATAGCTCTAATATGGCATGATATGTATATCTTCTCTTCTTATCTGTTCCAGAACCGCTGCCAGTACCTTTGTGATAGTTCTTGGCACAGTGGACAGTCCGAAGGGGAGGCATCTGAACTGAAAATGCTCCTGATCGATGCTGAATCTGAGGTATTCCGATCCTATGTTCTGACAGGTATATGATAATATGCCTTCGGAAGATCTATTTTTGCCAGGAAGTTGCCTGGACAGATTGATCGAATGACTGAGTTCACGGACTCAGTCTTGAAGTGCCTTTGATACATCTGACTGTTGAGGGATTTTAAATCCAAGATTATCCTGCATGCTCCAGATGTTTTGGACACTGCAAACAAGATCGAGTATATCCCAGCTCTTTCCTTTTTCATTGGGACTGGCTCCACCACTCTCTTCTTGACAAGTGGTTTTATTTCTGTCTTGAATAGTTTGGCTCTGATTGTATTCCTTGGGATTCTTGATATCTTGACTATCAAATCTGGGGGTTCTCTTGAAATCCAGCGGATATCCTGTTTCCAGGATCCTGTGGACCCACTTGTCTTCCAGTGTTGAATGAACTGCTGCAGGTGTCCCCCTACAGGACCCGCTGCACATCAGAACTCTTTTTTGAATGAGGTCTTCTTTGGGAAATCCTTCCTGAAAGACCCCCTATTACTTTGTGTGTACTGCTGTCTTCTATCTGCTTATCCTGGTACCTTCCTTGGTTACTAAAAGGATAGCTTCAGGATCAAAATTGAGAGGAACAGACTGGGGATGATCTGGGTTTCCTTCCCCGAGGTAAGAATGAGCTGGGTCCCCCTGTAATCTTTTTGATTATTTCCTCCAAATGTTCGCCGAATAACTTTTCTCCCTTAAAGGGTAAATAAATCAATTTATTCTTTTTTTGCTCGGGGAACCCCTAACACATAATCTTGAACATTCGGGGCACCCCTAACGTATTTAATGTACTTTATCAAGGGCATAATGAAGGGTACAGTACATAAATATACAGTATTATTAGGTCTTATAATCAGAATACCATAACTAAACATATTGTGCATAACAATTTCTATAATTCTTTTTCTCTGTCGTCCAATACAGGTTACTGGTAACTCTGGGAGGTGATCTGCCCCTTTACGTAGCAACATTTCTCTAAATGTATGCAGGGGGTGGCACCTCCCTTGCCTCCTAGGCTGCAGCTTAGCCAGCTAGCTCCAGAATGATTTGTTCCTGGGTGTGACAACACCAGGTGGAGAACATTTGTCTTTAGTTTTTTTTTTTCTGTCAGATCTAGAATACCACCATTAGGTGGATTACCATGACTGACAAATGCCCTTCAATGTGGCAAGCTCAGTATCCAGGTGCTTTTTGGTGGACCTTAAGCCCGGAGGGGGAAAATCTTGGTTACAAGTGCTTCCCCACAGATTACCCACTGAGGTAATTCTTGCTGCATGGTACTCTGATAACAGAAGATCTGCAGGAAAGGTGAGCTACCCTTTGAGTGCTGCAAGTCCACTTGTCCCACAGTGCCCCTTTGCTAGGCTTGTATTTGGGAGTTCTCATTGCGCACTCCTGCACTCATTGGGTGTGTGTGTGTGTGTATTTGGCTGTTGGGTATTTGGAGCAGGTTTATGTGGTAACTTAACCCTTTGACTACTTGTTTGGCATGTTTTGAGTGGGGTTCCTCTGACACTTTCCTTACTGGGTTAGTCTTTTCTTAATATGCACACATATTCCCTGTATGTTTTTAACTTATAGTTTAACTTTTATTAATACTGTGTACTGCGTCTTTAAGGCACGCTTTACCGCATTGACACCATTGCTCCATTTACTTTGGGACAACACTGTTTGGGATGTATCTGTGCAACCGCTTCACACAACAACTTCAGAGTGGAGAGAGGGAGAGGGAGAGGGAGGGAGAGAGAGAGAGAGAGAGAGAGACCTTCAGGTACTGCTTTGGGGTACTTTTGAGAAAAAACTATATTTTCCATGAGCGCTTGATTCGCGCCTTTTTTCTGATTGGCTCCTGTTGCGGCAGCCATTTTGTGAGCTTTTCTCAGTGCGTATCCTACGCAGGGCTTGGACTCTCCTTTACTGATTAACCCTTCACCTGCCAGATAAGTCTATATTTAGCATTTCTGGGGTGAAACAATCTTACACACTACAATTAGGCGATTTATTGCACAGTTGGTTATTTTGACACTATGAGAATGTCTTAGGTCTAGCTGGAGCTAGACCTAAGACTAAGGAGGCTGGGGTATCAGTATCCCCCATTGCTCTTCCTGTCACACAGGGCTAGCCAGAGAGTTCTCTGGTCATTTATGCCCAGCATGTTCTGACGTTCCAGGCAGCTTCCAGCCATGCTATTGAGCCAGCTTGGGTGCAAGAGTTTAATGCTGCAACTAGGAACCTTAGGTCCACTTTACAGCTCTTTCCATCTCAGATACAGGGGGCACTTCAATTATGGCAGACCCCCTCTACTATCAGACCCCCCCCCCCCCCCCCCGCCTAAAGCACAGGGGTGCGCCTGACGTGTCAGATTCTTCTGAGGTGGAAGTGTCACAAGATTCAGATGTTGGAGTCTTCTAGGTCCCTTGGGGACCCCTTTTGAAGCTGATCCTGAACCCTCTGCTGAGGGCCTGATCAGTGCTGTATTAACCACTCTTAACAGTCCCCTGGCCTGGTTAAAAAGGTACCTTCTGATCTCTCTGATGTTTTTCAGGAGCCTGATAAGCCCCTTACTTATTTTCCTCCTAACCCCACTCTTGACCGTTTGGTTTCTGACACGTGGAAAAATCCGGACAAGTCAGCCTCTGTGTCCAGGAAACTTGCTAAGCTTTATCCCTTTTCCGAAGCTGAGCTGGTTAAATGGGTTCATCCTCCTAAAGTGGACACACCCCTATCTAGATTATCTAAATATACTGCTTTACCGGTCTCTGATGCTTCTGCACTGCAAGACTGGCCTAACAAGAAACTTGGTTTCCCTCAAGTCCATTTTCACTTCTATTGGCATTGCTATGTGTCCAGCATTTGCTGTTACGAGGGTTAACCGGGCTATTGCAGTCTGAACTGAACAACTCACAACAGCTGTCCGTCAGGATGCGCCTACTTCTGAGAAATTGCGTCTTCTAGCTAATCTCTCTGAAGGGCAACACTATGTCTCTGCTACTGCTTTTGATGCTGTCCGCATGATGGGAAGGGCCTCTACTACTTCGGCGGTGGCCAGGCGTGCACTTTGGCTCAAGATATGGGCTGCTGACACTGCTTCCGAGAAAGTCTCGCTTTCTTTGCCTTTTCAGGGTACTTCCTTGTTTGGGTGTGAACTTAAGGAACTAATTAGCGAGGCCACAGGGGGTAAGAGTACTCTTCTACCGTTGGTCTTTAAGAAGTTGTTGCCGTTTAAACGTAACCGGTCCTTTTGTTCCTTTCATACTGAGACACAGTCGACAAACCAGGCGATTCCATCAGCTCCGCATCCCTCCTCCAAGCCCAAGCAGCAATGGAAGCCCAAGGCCCCGAAGACTGATTCAGCATGACTCACCGAACCCGGGTCCACATCCCGCTGTGAGTGGTCATCTCCGCCTCTTTTGCGGGATTTGGGAGAATTCAGTATCAGACCCATGGGTTTTACAGGTAGTGTCAGAGAGATACAAGATCCCTTTCTCTCTCTCCGCCAGAAGTCGAGAAAGGCCGTCTATTCGAAGGTGCTATTTAGGCTCTTCTGGACAAGGATGTCCTGGTACCGGTGCCTCCTTCAGACAGGGGTTCAGGGTTTTACTCAAACCTCTTTGTGGCGACCAAAAAGGACAGCAGATGCTGCCCTATATTGGATTTAAAAGATCTCAACTACTTTGTGATCAAGGCTCACTATAGTCAGGAGTCTTTGGGCACAGTGATCGCTGCCATGTCTCCTGGGGAGTTCATAGCTTCTCTGGATCTTCAGGATGCATATTTGCACATCTCAATTCATCAGGAGAGCAGGCGGTACCTGAGGTTTGCCTGCGACAGGGGTCATTTTCAGCACTCAGCTCTTCCATTTGGTTTGACAACAGCCCCTCAGGTTTTCAAACAGGTTCTGGGGGCCTTGATATCTGTCCTCCATTGGGAAGGCATCAGAGTGACTCCCTACATGGACAACTTGCTTTTGAAAGCCTCCTCTGTGGACGTTCTTCATCAGCAGATTCAGACCTTCATTCAAGTCCTTACCCATCACGGTTGGATTGTCAATTTGGACAAGTCATATCTTGGCCCATCCCAGCAACTGATCTTCCTGGGTCTTCTGTTTGATACTCAGATGAGCATGGTGTTTCTACGGGACGAGGTAGCCCATCAAATTGCCCACAGAGTCTCAACGATTCTGTCTCGGGATTGAATCCCAGTTCCGAAGTTGTCTTCTTTGGTGGGGGAGGTTCATTTCCACAATAGAGGCGGTTCCATTCGCCATGGAACACACCAGGGAACTTCAGGGGGTTTTTGATACAGACGTGCAGGGATCGACTGGATCATCAGAAGCTATCGGTCTCTCTTCCTCCTGGGTCGCTTCAGCGCTCAGGGGAAGTGGTCAATGGAGGAGTCCCTTCTCTCTATCAACATCCTGGAACTTCAAGCGATTTTTCATGCTCTCCGTCATGGGGTGTCTCAACTGGAGGACTGTCCAGTCCGAGAGGAGTGCGACAATGCCACGGCAGTAGCTTACATAAACAGATAAGTGCTGACAGATCTGTCTCATGACTTTGATCTTCCCACTGTCCTGGCCTTTTTGCAGGATGGTGTGGACAAGGGACTCTGAGTTCTCTTAAGGTTCAGACTTTGGCGCTTTCTGTCTTTTTCCAGAAACGCATTGCTGTCCTTCCTGATGTCAGGGTTTTCTTCCAAGGAGTTGCTCATGTGCGTCCTGCCTTTCAGAGCCCAGCTCCTCAGTGGGACCTTAATTTGGTATTGGGAGTTCTCCAACGTCCTCCCTTTGAGTCTTTGGCTACTATTCCTCTGTCTCTTGACGTGGACAATGGCATTTCTTCTGGCGATTGTGTCTATTCACCAGGTTGCGGAGTTGCAAGCCCTGTCCTGTAAACCACCTTATCTGGGGTTTCATAAGGATAAGGTGGTGCTTCGCACCTCTAAGGAGTTCTTACCGAAGGTGGTCTCTGAGTTTCACATCAATCAGGAGATTGTGGTGCCCTCTTTCTGTCCTAATCCCTCCTCTGACAAGGAGAGAGATATCCACTTGTTGAATGTGGTGCGTTGTCTCAAGTTTTATGTCCATCACATTGAATCTGTCAGGAAGTCTGACGCTCTGTTCATCATTCCTGAGGGTCCTAGGGCACGAAGACCTGCATCCAAAGTGACTATTGCATCATGGATTAAGTCCACTATTCATAAAGCCTACGAGTTGAGGAATAAGCATGTTCCCGTTCGGGTCACTGCTCATTCCACCAGGTCCATTGGGGCCTCTAAGAATCAGGCTTCTGTCGATCAGTTGTGGAGGGTGGCCACTTGCTCCTCTGTGCACAACTTTTCGAAGCACTACCCTATTGATGTGCTGGCTTCGGCTGATGCCAGCTTTAGGAGGAAGGTCCTAGAGGCAGTCTTACCTGTCTAGGATCTTCTCCCTAGGTTCCTTACTGTTGAGCCCTGTTGGTTCTAGTTCAGTGTGCTGTGTAACAGCTCCTGGGGTGTTTTACCCGTCTGGTGTCCGTTGACACGTCAGTTTTGTTGTGATCTCTGACCGGTTGGTCCATAGCTGCACTGGTGACTTTGGGGGCCTTGCACCTGGTCCTTGCCTTCTTCCCACCTCTGGGGAACTCAATGGTTGGACATCCCAGAGTTACCAGTAACCTGTATTGGATGACAGAGAAAAGAGGATTTTAGTCTTACCTGTTAAATCCTTTTCTCTTAGTCCATACATGTTACTGGTCTCCCACCTTGTCAAGGGATAATGCTTGGCTCTCCTGTGGCAGTATGTGGGAGTCCTTCAGGGCATGCTCACAGGAGTCTTCTTCCCTTCTATTTTCTAGTCAGTTATTAGTGTCTCAAATCATTCTGGAGCTAGCTGGCTAAGCTGCAGCCTAGGAGGGAAGGGAGGCTCCACCCCTGCATACATTTAGAGAAATGTTCCTGCCTACTTAAAGAGGTGGATCGCCTCCCAGAGTTATCAGTAACCTGTATGGACCAAGAGAAAAGGATTTAACAGGTAAGACTAAAATACTCTTATTTAAAAATCCATTTTTGTTAGTCTTTATAGAAAACACAGGGCACCCTAAGTTGATGCCCGTGGCACGAGAATCACTGCTTTAGCTGATAATCTCACTGAGTCAAGGGATGCATCACATAAGAAACTGTTTGCGTCTTTAATGATTGCTACCTCCTTCAATAGCTTAGATCTGGAAATAGATGAGTCAATCTTTTCTTCTAGGCTATTTAACCAGATTCGCATTGTTCTGGAGACTGATGCTACTGCAGCAGAGACTTTAAGATTGTTGCCTGTTAACGCATACTGTCCTTTTAATACGGATTCTATTCTTTTCTCAGTTGGGTCCCTCAATGCTGATCCATCTTCCAGCAGAATTGTTGTGTGTTTCACTAAGAAGGAGACTGCCACATATATTTTTGGAAGGTTGGACCACCATTTCATTTCTTCTAAAAAGGTATACATCTTTGCAGATCTCTTTGTCACTGATATTCTTTTATCTGTCTTGAATAATACTATTAATGGAGTGATGCACTGGAAAGGTAGGAGTACATTTCTGGTTACCTAGGAAGGCTGTGTCCATTATATTTAACTCCTTTTGTTCGTCAGCAATAGCTAAGGATTTCCTTATGTACTTTATGAGACTATCAGTCTTTTCCAATGAAAATGAGCCTATTCCTTCCTCCTCCTCTGATGTATAATCAGAAGGCATTTGCTTGTTTGATTCCTCCATCTTTATGTATTTAGATGATGATGTACCTTCTATAGGATCTTCCATCCTGCTTCTCTTCCTAGGGTTTGCTGACTCCTGCATTAATGCAAAAAGTTTCTTTCATAGATGTTTGCATCCAGGACAGGAAATAATAATTCTGCTTAAAATTGCACTCTATCTCAAATAAAGGCATTTTCTTACCTTGCCTTCACATGATCTCCCTTATTATCTTCTGTGTTTCAGACTGGAACGCACGCCTTTTTGGCACCCAGCTTAGACCGAAGGGATAAAGCCTCTCTGCATAGCCCTCATGGTCTTGTGTTTTCCATCCCCAGAAAGGACAACGCTGCTTCCTCTCCGGCCACGACCTTCAGCCGAAGCAAGTCCCAGGACTGGATGGAAATTCTAGAGGTACGAGAGGCTGAGCATTGTATATGCTATCGCCTCTGGTTTTAAACTATTATCTCCTCTCGACCTGTTACCGTGGAGGAAGGAGAACTGGGTCATCCTAAGCCTGCTACCTCTTCTTGTCTGCGAATACTATTTTTTATATATATATATATATATATATTTTTAGAATGTAAAGTTACACGGAGGTTACTCTCCTCACATCCACCAGCGGGTAGGACCGAAGTAACTAAGGCAGAAGGGGTGGAGAATGCAGACATGAAAAAAAAAAAAATAAAAATAAATTTATATATATATATATTTATATTATCTCCTACCAGCTGGGGGCGGAAGATAAAACCCGTTGTTTCCACTCTGCATAGTGTAAATAATGCAGATGACAACCAAAATAGACACTGGACTCTAACAATGCTGATCATATATGAGTGTGATCAGAGAAAGCCAATGCTGATCCATGTAGCATAAATGGGTGCAGAGATGTTTCCCAAGTTTTCCTGTTGGAGTCTGTGCTGCAAAGATGGCAGTGGTGCAGGCTACTGTTCTTAAAGGGGCCATGCACAGAAAACAAATTCTGAAAAGAAATAAGTTCTAAAAACCCCTTGATACACCAGATAGGGAACTAGAAGATTACAGTAACTGATTACTAAAGGAACAAAAATAATGAACTGGCACTGAGGGTTAAATTTAGAAAGAGAAAATAAGGCAGCCATCTCTGCTACTCCAACCTGAAAGGGAGAGCAAGGATAAGTGCATATTCTCCACTATAAGTGGAGAGAGAACATAATGGGACATACAATAGGACCATGGCACTCAGTGTTACTCAGCTGTCTTCTAGATCCTCCATCTAGATAGAGCAGAACATGAAGAGCGGTTCAGCAATGAGGAACAGTTGTATCTAAAATCAACCTCCAAAAGGAAATGGTCCTTAGCAAGCCCTGTAAACTGTACAATCCAACGTCAGAAAAGCAAGTGATGGGAGCATGTGTAATGGGGAACTATACAGTCTCATAACCAAGGGGAAAAAATGTAACCTACTCAGAACATGAAAATTAAGGCAGGGGGTTGAACTGGAAGAGGAGAGAGTTTCTGCCCAACCCCCCCCCCCCTTTTTTTTTTTCCTTCTCTAAGCGTCCTGCCATCCTGAAGGAGGAAGCTTAACCCCAAAGTTCCTGTTTTCCATACTGGACATAAAAGAAACATTTATACATACACACTCTCTAAAGCTGCGCCACACACACACACACACACACACACACACACACACACACACACACACACACACACACACACACACACACACACACACACCAGAGTGGAGGGAGGAATGTGGTATTTGCAATTTGTAAAGACTGTCCAACTGAGGAGTGTAAGATTTAAAAGGTTGAAGAGGTTAGTATTGTTTTCCCTCAAGATTACAGTGGATTGTTAAAGTCAGATTAGATGTGGTGGGGAAAAATAAAGTCCTGTTTGTGTCACTGCACTCTCATAGTAAATGTAGCTTCAGGAGAAATGCTGGCAAGGGATCCATTGCAAGGTGGTGAAAAATTGTAGTGCTTCACATGTAATAATTCCTTGAAAAGATGGTACACATTTATGTACCAAAGGAAAATTAAAGTGATCATATTGCAATAATTTTCAGGTACTTTCACCTGAAATATAAAATGAACTAATTTAACAGGTGACAACTGAAGTTACACAACAGCAGAATTAAACAGTACGGTGCGATAGAGGTGATTTTATTCTGTTGAGGAAATGAATTAAGAGCTCTCAGGAGAGATCTTAGTGTATAGTCTCCATAGACTACCAGGGTTTGGAGAGTCCATCATGTAGTATATATGAGGATTCCGGTGTCTCTGACATGATACCTTAAATGCATCTCACCCCAGGGGATGAATGATGAATCCTACAATAAGTAAAAATAAATATTTCATAGGCACTCTATAAAAACAATTGTTTCAGCACTGTAGAAAACAAAAGCAGGAAACCAGTTTATGCATACAAACAGGCAAAATGTGTGCGATATGTTTTACTACAATTGGTTTTAAGACTGGGTCTTGATACAGTTGCTGCATTGGAGGGATCAGAAGCGATTTTTGTTTTATTGTGGAAAAAAAGGACAAATCTAGTTGTCTAAAAGACAATTCACTGTACACATTTTATTTACAGTTTTGTACACTGTCTTAATATGAATGGTGACTGCTTTGCTACTTGAGCCATTTTTTTTTTTTTTTTTTTAACCAAAGCAAAATATAGTCTAATACAATGTGTTAAAATACTCCATATGATACAAAGTAAAATTAAAAAATAAAAAATGGCATACTATTTCTAGTAAGGAATGTCATAGTGTGCATTAAAAAATTCTCACAATTATGTTTAAGAAATCACAGAAACAGGCCACCAATTCTACGGAAATGCATAAACTTGCAGCCAAGCCTTGTAATATCATACAAAAATAATAAAAAAAAAAAAAAATATATATATATATATAAAATAAAAAAGGAAGAATGTTTCTAAACGCACAAAATAACACTTTTATTTAACCCAGTTTGTTTAATCCCCAGACCCATCACCAATATTACATGAGCTAAAAAAAATTTTTTTTTAAATCAGAATATCACTAATGTTATTAAGGAGGGAAATAAATTAAACCTAGCAGCCAACATCAGCACAAATACAGCCATAACAATGCTGTTAAAATAAGGGGGGGAAAAAAAAAAAAAATAAAACAAGCCATGAATCGCTAAAGAAGTTTAAATGCATTTTAATCCTCCGCCTTGTAGACCAGCAAACTATCGTAACTGCATACAATGCAAATGTTGATTCATTTTCCTGCGGGTGATGTGAGTGCACAATCTGGATAAATACTTCTGTAATAGAGAACTAATAAGCTATTACAGAGATAACCAGGGCAACAATAAAAGATATTGGGAGGATGGGGCATTCTCGCATTGAAATGTTTTGATTGGATAACTTTTTACCTAAAAAAACAAAAAAAACAAACAAAAAAAAAAAAAAAAGAAAAAACGCAAAAACAAACAAAACAGGGAGGGATCAGGAGGGTGAGGGGTTTTGAACATAGCACAAGACAAAAAGGCCAAAGACTTTTCACAAATCTTAGCAATATTTAGGTGGAAATCAATTTTAAATGCAGTCCACTCTGCTTTTGTAGAGGCTTTGGTACAGCTCCCAAGACTCGATTGCTTGACGCAGTCTCCTATGAAAGAATACTCTGAAGGCGTCGTCTTAAACAACAAATCTGTTTTTAGTGGTGGAGCCGCTTTTAGTAGCTGTGTCTGCATGGGACTGATAGCCAATCACTACCTTTGCAGGAAGTCCTAACCTTTCCTTGTAAACTCTCCTGTACAAACGAAATGAAGCACAAAACAAAGCATAGTTAACTACTCATACCTTAAAATAGTATGCAAACATATTACAAATTAAATGAGAATCTGGAAAACATTTTATAAATGAGGCAGGAACTTCAAACAAATGTGAAACATCTTATCAATTTGTGGCGTTATTAAAATGGAACTTCCAGTTTTAAAAACTGTTACAGTCTTTGACTACCCTAGCCCCCCCCCCCCCCCACACACACACACACACACACACACACACACACACACACACACACACACACACACACACACACACACACACACACACACACACACACACACACACACACCTCTCTGTTGGAGGTAATTCTGAACAAAAGCAGCATTTAAAACAATTTTCCTGTGAAGATGCAAAGCCCTGCCTTTTGGAAAAACTTATGTAAAGCTGAACCGGCAGAAAATAAATAAAAAAACATTCACAACTTACCCTATATGTGTAACAGCATCCCTGTTTTCACATTCAGTAGTCCAAATTGCTATTTTATCTCCTTTTGCTCTAACATTTACAACAGCTCCACATACATCGTCACTATAGTCATCAAAGGATTCTCCGATAAGGCACATGAGCTGAGAAACAAATTAAAAATGTGCAATGTCAAGAAGACGCACGTTACCATTTTCGTATTGGGGGTGGGGTGGGGGGTGGGGAGACTTCATTTTAAAAGTAGTAACCAAAGGCATAAAAATGAAGCATAACAAACCTTGTGAAAGAGGGTGAAGACTAAATCGAAACATTAGTACCATATTGTGAGACATTGCAAGTTATAGGCATACTGAAAGAAAAGGAAGGACCCTCCCCCACACACAAAACATCCTTGATTTATTTAATTTTTCATATACATTTACTATCTGGAGATACATATTTCTGTCCACACAGCAACCTTTATGAAAGTGACCTTAATCAAACTTAAAAGTTTTATTAGGGCCAAAATATTTTCTATATTTTGGCTCATGTGCCCTATTCAGTGCCATGGGTATTATTTATAACTTCTTACCCACTGCTCCACTTTTCTATGTCTAATTTCAGGGCAGTCCAAGTTAAGTCCTCAAGGGCCATCAACAGGCCATGATTTAAAATTTCCCTGCTTAAAGCATAGGTGAGTCAGTTAAAATCAGTCAACCACTAATTAACTCCCTTGTGCTTAATCAGGGAAATCCTTAAATCCTGACTGTTGATGGCCCATGAGGACTGAAACTGGACAGCCCTAGCTTATTTATTTATTTTAAGAGCACAGGTCTCGACACTCAAATACGACTTGGTTGTGCAATATTTGTCTCCCTGTGAGAAAGAATTGGGCTGGCTGCCCAGACAATCATTTGATCAAATAGGACAGCCTGAACACTGCAAAAGTAACTTACATTAGTCACATTAATTTTAGAATGCATAAAAAACAGATGACATTATTATATTAATTGATTTCAAGTAGTTGTTTACTTTTTTTTTTTTTATTAAACAGATGTTACTGCTAAATTGGAATATGGTTATTTTCAATGGAAGGGGATTTTTCAATTCAAAACTATAGCAGTGAACTTTCTGTTACATCTTTTTGTGTTATGCCCAATATGGAACACAGGAACCATAGGGTTGAGCTCCCTTCTCCAGGAGAGCAGGGCCCCTTAAAAAGATAGGGTCTTTGAGGTGGAGACTCCCTCCTCTTCCCCCACCTACCAGATTCATGTGTGATAAGTACCACAGAAAAATAACCCAAGTACACAAAAAGAAAAGGAAGCTCCCTAGACCAAGACCCTATGAGAACTCACCTGCCCAGGTAAGCAAAAGCAGGCAGGGTTTTCTCTGGGTGGGAGTCCTTTGTTCCATATGGACTAGTGAGAGAAAAAAAATTTAACACTTCACTAAAATTCAGTTTTCTCTTACGTCCAATATGGAACACAAGAACCATGGGGATATGCCAAAGCATCCCAAAGTCCACTGACAGGCAGTACTATCTGAAGGACTTTCCAGCCAAAAACTGGGTTTTGCCCTATAGAAGAAGCTTTGTAGCGAAACGCGCGTTGGCAAATTTATCTTTTCTCTGACTTTGTTTCTTAGAGAATAGTTTCTTTGTCTCCGAAGTCAGTTGATACAATAGCCCTTTTTAGGGCTGGTAATAGGATTTAAATCTTTGGCAAGCCGGTATATGCCCCGGCATTTTAGCTATTAGTGTTAGGCAGGGATTTTCTGTAACAGCAAGCCGGTATGTGTCCCGGCATTTTTTCAATCTTTCAATTTTTGAGTCAGGTAGGGGTGGTTAGCCCCTTGTAGAGTTGACAATAGGGCTTTGACCATTTTACATTCTTTTGGCAAGCCGGATTATGCCCCGGCATTTTTTAGTTTCATGTTAGGTAGGTGGTTTGCTCCGGTATTATTCGCCTTCATAGTAATAGAAAGTGCCGTGCTATATGTTAATCGGCACAATACTTTGATAGTATTCGTTTGTGTAAAGGCATTTAGGGACATCCAACTTACTTTAGACATTGGTTACATGTGCCCCTTTCACTAATGTTTCACAAAAACAGCAGCTCCAATTAATCTTCATAGTATTTGAGCCATAGAGAGTGTGATTTCAATTCTGTCAGAGTTTGTAGTTCAAGAATAATTGAATGATAAGTATTCCCCTTCTGCCCCTCTCACCTAGTGTAAGCCACCTCCCCTCAGATGTGGAATCTGGTTGCTTGACCAGACAGATAACAGCAAGGGACAATCTTCTTACTGTGAGAATAAAAACCCTGCCCCCCCTTTACAGGTTTTTCCAGCTTTTTCCCTTATCTTAATTAAAGATTGTCCCACTCTGCAGTCTACCTGGGCACCTCCCTGCTGCTCTGAGCTGAGCAGTGTTATATCAGTAAAAGGGGCTGAAGGGGGATACTTATCATTCAATTACTCTTGAACTACATCTCTGACAAAACTGAAATAACACTTTCCAAGGCCCAAATACTATGATGATTAGAGCTGTTTTTATTATGAAACATTACCATCCCTTTAAAGATATCACAGACATGAGCCATCAGGGCTGACATGACCTTTGGGTTGGAGCCCTCTCCACAAGTATTTTACAAAGGGAATAGCAGTAAACTGAAAAGGACAATCTTTTAATGCAAACTGCAGAAAATACTGATGATCTGAATGGACAGAAATGTGCAGATAAAAGTCCTTTATGTCTAACTAGTTGAACAGCCCGTTACACGGGCCACTGCCACCCGGTCGCGGGGCAGTCACACGCGGTGGAGACTGCCTGCACCACGGCTGATACAGAGCTGGACGTTCCTTCGGAGCGCCCAGCTCTGTATCAGCCGCGGCGCGGGCAGTCTCTACTGCGCATGACTGCAGCACACGCAGCAGTATCTACTGCGCATGTCGCAACGTTACACACGATTTAGCGAATTATTATATAGGATGAGGTCAAAAATTCCACTAGACACATAGTAGCAGTGAAGGAGAAAAAGGACTCAATCTTGAACCGTGGAGCGAGCACTAAATAGTTGAGGCATTTAATGCCCAGAATAGGACAGCGTCTTTTTTTTTTTTTTTTTTTTTTTAAAACAATGAAAAGATTGTGTGTCTAGCAGGGAAGAAACTGCATCCAAAATAGCTTTGCTCTGGATCGCAAGGAAGTCTCAACATGAAGAAACAACAAGGAGGGAGGGACTTGAAATCTGTGCAGTACCCTTCCCTAAAATACAGCACTACCCACTTGTCAGTCATGGGACGGCCAAAGCACTGTGGAAAAAACTTAAAATGAGCTCCTAAAGCCTCAGGCGGACCAAACCCCCATGAGTAGGTTTGTCAGCTTTGGACTTCTGCACAGTCTGCTAGCCTGACCAAGCCGAGGTTCCAGGGAAGCGGGGTCCTGGGGGTGCAAGCCATAGTGGCAGGGATGTAGAGGGAGAAAAAAAAATAAATAAATAAATTAAAAAAAAAATATATATATGAACATTTAGGAGCAATTTGAGGCAACAAAAGTGCTCTTCTTCCAGGTGGCACCACTAATAACTTTGCCCAGTTCCAGGCAATTCCAACGATCTCTTGGAAGACTGGTCAACCAACAACGTCTTAAGCCAGTGAGAAGGCGGCCACAGAGAAAGCAGAGGCCTTTCCAGAAACCAGTATGTAAGGTTAGAATCACCTACTGCCTATTTACTGCCTCTCAAATACACACAGAGGGCAAGACGTCCAAGAAAAGTTTTTTGTTCCAAGCAATATGGCTCCACTCATGCCCATTATTAAAGGCAGGATGACCTAAAAAGAGAAACATTTTATAAAACCAATAACGTTAAACGTTTCTAAAAGCAAATAAAGTATGTAAGCACCAATGACGAGATTCTCACAGCAACGTGCAGCAAAATGGGTGTTATCTAAGCAAGTTTAGAAGATGTGAACATGGGCTGCCCCCATCAATTATACATCCTTTTCCCTGATGTCAGAGCCTTTCCAGTGATGTGGCTACCTGTCAACCTGACATTTAACTCCATGTAAATGCTTTTAATGCATCCTAAGCAATGACAAACTCAGTCTGGGTAAAAAATCCATTAAAACTACTCACAGACATGAACATATGTCTAATTGTTAATGCATTGCCATAGCTGACTTCAGGGAAATGGGGACTATTAAATGGTGAACAACAAACTAGTGGGTAGTGGAGTGACAGTCACTATCCAATACATTAGATAATTTTCTTTTAATGCATTCTAAAGAATCAAATTACAACCCAGACTCTGAAAAGAGTCTAATGCAGTTCTAAACATACTATATTATATTTAATGTGTTTAAAATCTATAAGAAATGAGTAGACAATGCATAAACCACTTAAATGTCAATTAACTTAAAATACTTATATTCTAAGTGTAGATAACATCAAGACTAACATTACTCATCAGTTTGCAACCTAGCTGTGTATGATTAACGAGTAGTAGCTTACTTTACAATGATGTTGGCAGACTGAGTAGGCCCTGACTACAGCTTGTAAGCAGGCCTGTTCTTCTACCACTTTCTGTAGGAGGATAGTATCAGTAGTACCCATGAGACTCTTGGATCTACTTTCTGAGTCCTCCATATTATAAACAGAGCATTTAAAGAGGGCATAATTCTCTTGTATATAAAAAAAAAAAAAAAAAAAAAGTATATACACAGACAAGACCAATACAAAATGAGTTTCCGGTTAATAGGATGATAAAAAAAAAACAAAAAAAAAAACCTACATTATGTCAGGGTTCCAAAAATCCAGTTAAACTGAAAAGTTTAGCGTCCGTCTAAACACTCATGTTAGAGATTTTATTTAAAGTCAGGTTAACCCTTTGAGTGTCAATGTTTCCCCAACACATTGCATACCCCCCTCTGCATTCAA
This sequence comes from Rhinophrynus dorsalis, assembly GCA_037306005.1. Lineage (NCBI taxonomy): Eukaryota > Metazoa > Chordata > Amphibia > Anura > Rhinophrynidae > Rhinophrynus > Rhinophrynus dorsalis. The sequence continues at coordinate 217,395,754 of CM074718.1, read as the reverse complement.
AGGGTTAAAGAAAGAACTAGTACAATCTCATTCACACTTCAATAATGTTTGAGAACCATTTAACCCCTTACTGCCCGAGGACATACATGTACATCCCAAGCGGATGTCCCAGGTGGACAGAGGACATACATGTACATCCCCAGAAGTCATTGAAGCTAATAAGAAAAAAAATGTTTGGCGGGCGTTAAGCCAGCCGCATGCACTAAGAGGTTAAGTAAATATTCCATTTACAGGAAAAACTATACCCCATTAATACCAAAGTCCTTCAACTGATTAATTAATATTTAATGGAGCACAAACAACTAAAAATTAGTTGGGGATTAGACTTCTTTAAATAATTATGTACTCCTGCTAGCAGTCTATACATTTTTTATTTAAAGGGGAACTTTCACATTGAATACACTTAGTCTCATGTGATACATCACCTAAAATATGTGGATTTGTTGTTAGACTAAGAAATATTTGGTATAATATATACCCTTCATGTGGTCACTTCCGCATTCTGTGGCACAGGGTAATGGCGGCACAGCAGCGTAGGAGCTCCCAGACCACCAATTCTCCTCCCACCACTCCCAGGGAGCATGTTCATGTTTCCCTTTGTACGGATTTGAATCTCATCTACTGTAACAGCAAGCTCAGCTTGTCATTATACGGAGCTTGCAAATTCAGTATAAATGACAAACTGAGCTTGCTGTTACAGTTAACGGGAGTCACAAGAATACAAAGGGAAGAGTGACTGCTCTCCCTGTGAAAGGTGGGTGAATTGGTGGTCTGGAAGTCCTGCGCTGTTGTGCCGCCGTTACCCCCATGCCTCAGAACACGGAATTGACCGCATGAAGTGTATATATACCAAGTATTTCCTTACGGTTCAAGGACATGCATTGTACGTCATGGTTAAAATTGCCTAAAGGACCCACACCTTTCGAGGAGCCCCAAATCGGATACTTTAAAAAAAAAAAAAAAAAAAAAAAAAAGCTCTGTGGTCCTTAACCCATTGAGTGCCAGAGGGGTACACAATGCATTGCTTTGCAATGTGTTGTGTAGCGCTCTGGCACTCAAAGGGTTAAGTCTTAAGTGCCGTCCACACGCACCAGTCCTTAAGGGGATAAAGCAGGTAACACAAAAACAAATACACAAATTATTTTAGGTGATGTATCACATGAGACTAAGTGTATTCAATGAGAAAGTTCCTCTTTAATCTAAGCCTAAAGAGAAAAAAACCCTCCACTGGAGACCAGTATCCACATGATCCTCAGGTGTCAGACACTAAACTTACATAAACTGCAAATGAGTAGAGAAACCAACCAGGTTCTGATCTTCACAGAGGGGAGAAAAAAAAACAAAAAAAACCAAACACAGCCAAGGCCAGGACATTCACACTATAGTGTTTGGTGAAAATGTGTAGAGAAGGCCATGTCGCCCACTTACACAACTGCTCAGCAGAAGCCCAATTCTTGTAGTCCTGGTGAAATGCTCCCTGACCCATATGCTGAACATTTTCTTTTAGATGATATATATGCCTAGCACGTGGTCACCTTGATGCAGGAAGAAAACAGCCTTAGACAGATGAAGTCTGACCCACAAGCACTCCCTCAGGAAAGACAAATCAGATTTTCAAACAAGTTATGTGCGATGAGCATAGTACTTCAAGCACTGAACCACATCGAACATATGTAGTTCTCGCTCCTGTTTATTAGGAGTCAGACAGAAAGGAAGGATAATTTCCTGGTTTATGTGATCATTCAAATTGTAAAAACAATAAATTCCAAAATGTGAGAGGCTGAGGATGAGCATAAAGGTACAATGGCTTGTTCTACAGCTATTCACAGCTCAGAATCATGTTTCAGCTCTCTAGTGCCATTATAGAGAAGTTTCCGTATACATATTGTATATAATCCGTCGTCCCCCAAAAAAAGGCAGTCCAGTTCCAAAATGATGGACAAGTCCCCTCTGTACGGTAACAGCTAACCCCAGATATAAGTTTCAGCCTTGTTTGGCAACGCCAGTGAGGTGCAGCTGGATTCGATTGGCACTTGCTCTCAGTGGCTAGGTTCCTCCTTGGTGTAAGCAACTGCAGTCTCATGGTCTGAATGAATCCTCACTGGATAAGACCAGCAGCATAGCTCTAGGCAAATCACTGTTAACTCCAGGAAATTGAAGCTAGGAGTCTACTCCCTGGTAAAAGGCCCGTGGCCACGAGAAGACCCAGGGTAAAACCCAAACCCAAAAGGCTGGTGTCCTTTGTGACCACAGTTCATTCAGGAATGACAAACTGACATCCCAGCATCAAACAGGACTGCAGAAACCACCAGAGTACATATTCCTTCATCTGGAAATAGAGTCATATGACATGAGATAGAAGGGCAAGGTCTGAATCAATTCCTGAGAATGTCCCTTTTGTGTAACTGCGCAAAACTGCCTCCATGTACTCATGCACTGTTGCCAACGGTCAGAATACAAGGGACACATGAAGAGATAAGGACTGAATCTTGTCAATCTGGAAGGCTCACCTTTCCCTTCGAGCGTATCAAAACTCAAGGAAACTGTGAAGGAGCCAAAGTTTTTGAAGCAGGGCATCCAACTGTCCTGTTCCAGAACAGACACTCCTGAATCTGAGTGTGCAGATCCACCTGGAGTTAAAGGTTGTCCAGATAAGAGTCAAGGAGATCCTCTAAGCATGAATATGAGCTGCTAAAGTGGACATGATCTTTGTGAAGACACTCAAAGCAGATGCTAGAACAAAATAAAAAGGTGGTGCAAACACTATATGATCTCATGGGATGCAGAACTTAAAATCTCACTATCCACTGACCAGTGGATATGCGTTCACAAAGGGTTACTTAACTCCATCCCAGATATCGACAAAAGAATTAAACTACAAACTAAATACTAGGTGCTTCTGCACCCTTAACTATTAGCTTCATTCTAGCGTGAATGCTCTATTATGTGGCAGTTATGGCGGAGAAGTAGAAGACATATGCTACATATCTGGTAGCTCTGCCCTGTTTTCACAATTTTTGGGAATAAGCGACTGTTAAAACCAAATTTTTCACAACAACCAAAAAGAGTCTATGATCTTCCGCTTTGCCTTTTAGCGCGGGCTGAATTGGGAGACAGGGCTCAGGGAGGGTTTTTTTTAAATGCAGTATATGCACTCCAAAAGAGGAAAAATGAAAAGCAGAGATAGACTGAAGTTTTGTACTTGTGGACAAAGTGTCCTGAATATTAAGTATGTAGGATATATGTAAAGCAGGCACTCGTGGAGCTCCATATGGTAGTGTAATATTTTCAGTGACAAATGCCACAGGTCATGCACTTCAGGTAGCACAATATTAGATTGTCATATAAAGGTAACAATGGAAGGAACCGAATAAGGTGAATATGCTTTTTATTAGTAGCTACTTTGCTTTACTCATAGGGGCTGATATGTAGCAGGCTGCCCTCTAGATCTGCTTGTGTAGCAATACAACGGGCAAGCTTGAATGTAGGGTGAGGAGCTGAGGTGAGTGAGAAATGAGTCAGCCATGTTTTCTGTTTGAAGTGGATATATTGAGGGTGGGCAAACTCCTTGAAGAGATTTTGACAGGAATGGCAACTGGGGCTTCACCTCCCTGGCCACTGCTGTCAAAAATCCCCCCCCACACACACAATATCGCCTCCTTTTGGTCACCCCAGGGTGTAAGCTGACATGGACAGAGATTCTCTGCCACGTGAAAGCTTATTATTTTATTAATACATATTACAGCTGCTTCCAGTGCTGGACAGAAAATACTTTTGAAACAGATCCAGGGAGCTCAGAGTCAGGGGCTTATGTGTAAAGAGGAAGACAAATAAAATAAGCAAATTAAAAAAAAATAAATAAAATTCTGCAGTATGCAATTTAACATTTGAAAGATGTAGAGGCGACGGCCAACAAAGTAAATATTTTTAGGAGGCATCTTAGAAACAAAGTCATCAGAAACCTACCGTCTCTAGCCAAAAACGATCTAAATCATTTCTTCTTTGTTGTTTGTTTAATGTAATTAGCCATCTTCCACCACGCTTGTTCTTTTCATCTTCCCACATGGGTTCAATACCATCCTATATAAAAGTCAATAGAAAATGAACATTCTTAAGCTTTGAAAACTGTTGTGAACTACAGCATAAGCGAATACACAAAAACTTACCTTAAAAAGGGAGTAGTCACAACCAGACATTAAGTTACTAGACAACTGGATATGATTGTATAGCCTGGACAAAGCAGAAAAAAGAGAAGTAATTGTAGACCTATATTAACCGAATATAGCTGAATTACTGGGAGATTTTGAAAGCTACACAAGTCATTATAAATTGTTCTTTCCACTTTAAGATCTGTATAGGGGCCAAAAGATCTTTGGACCTTGCAAAGCTCATTACAAACATTCAGTGAATGGCCAACCTACACATACACTCCACCTAATGTACGTCTTGGGCTTGTTATCTTTTGTGCACATCAAGGGGATTGACAGGGGCATGTAAAAGAAAGCACATGGGCAGTTTGCCATGACAATGCACCCTGTGATTTACTCAGAGACTTATGTTTTCGTAAGAACAACTTAATGCTTCCTGGGCACTGACTGAACTTTAGTCAGAGCACAGGTGGTGTTAAAAGATGAGTACTTGTGTTTTTTCTATAAATAAGAAGTGCTGTGAAGTGCATAATTCCAAAGTTATTACAGTTTAAATCAGGGGTAGCTAACACTGATACTCAAAATCAAAAGTGCAAATAGGATAGGCACACAGGGAAATTCCTGACTGCCATATGGAGTCACGAAGAGTGTTTCTTCTAGTTGTATAAAATATATCTATTTATATTTCACACACTTTTTTTTTTTTTTTTTTTTGAAACCCATACAGCTTTCCCTACCTGTAAAACAAGGGTACCCACATAGCTTACTGCTTTATTCAGAGCTCAGATCTTCAACTGGCGACAACTCTCAAAGAGACAAACAGTATAACTGTCTGTACACATTTAATAATGACAGGGTTGTTTTTTTTTCCCCCCATTATAGCAAATGACTTCCTGGACTTACCAGGTAAGTCGTCTGTCACTAAGGGGTTAAAACAGGGATAGCCAACCCTGATCCTTAAGAGTTATCAACAGTTTTCTAGATATCTCCGAGTACAAGCAAAGTATTTAAACTTAATCTACTAATTATCTTACCTGTGCTACAGCTGTGATATCCTGAAAACATAGGGCGGAATGAAGGAAAACTGTTCGCTCAATGTTTGTTCAGAAACTTTTTGTGAAGTTGTTTCAAAAAGTGGGCATAGCTAAAATTTTCATACAGACAGCAAACTGCCATTAATTTAGGCACATTTACTAACCTTGCTATTAATTTAGAGGCAATCACTAACAATTGTTAGTTTAGGAGCAGGTTATTCAGCATCAAGGCGTTCGTATATGTTTGTTGCATCAAAATTTGAGCAATAGCAAATATCACAAATTTATGGCTTTCAAAAAAATAGCAAAATCATTCACTTTCTTGCATTCCACCCATAGTAACAGTTGATGAGGCTGAAATAAAAAAAAAGGACATGTGCCCATCAAGTTCAGTCCATGACAAAGCACTGCTGTTGATCCAGAGTAAAAGCCTAAGCTTTCAAGATGTGAAAGAGAAAAGACCGGGTTGACCCCATCAAATGCCTTCTCAGTATCAGTCGAAAGACCACGAGCATTAGTAACAAAATGCAAAATGTTAAGCAGCTTCCGTGTGCTGTCTGGTGTCTTTCTGCCAGGTGCAAAACATGCCTGGTCCTTGTGAATTAATAAGGGATCGAGTCTCTCTGCAAAGGTTTTTGCATACATTTTGAAATCCAAATTGAGAAGGGAAAAGGAGCTATAGTTTTCACATTTCGACTTATCCTTGCCGGCTTTGGCAGTACTGTTTTGTGAGCCTCCTAGACTGCAGAATGGGCATGTGCATCAGTGGGAATAGCTACAAAGGTTTTCACCATAGAAGGGTTAAGAGGTGCTTAAAGGTAGAGTAATAAACCTGCATATAGTCATCTGGTCCTGGACTTTAGTCTTTGGGCAGAGAGTCTATTCGCAGACTATTTCATCAATTTTGTTGACACATGATGTGTTGTATAAAAGGAGTTGTGTGGAATCACTTGAGATCCAAATCTCAATCTGGGATGCAATGAAAAAGTGTAATAGAAGTCCCTGAGGACTGGAGCTCTAGAGCGGAATGTTCAGCAGTAAGGCCAAGCCCCAACCCCGCCCACTTTTCCAATGACATGTAATCTGTGACACTGCTTTAGACATGTGGAGTGGGTTCAAAGTTACAGTTAACTTGACATTTACATTTTTCAGATCTCAGTGGCCCTGTGTGACTGCCGCAGTGATAGTATTTAACACACACACACACACACACACACAAATATATATATATATATATATATATATATATATATATATATATATATATATATATATATAAAAATTGCAAGAAGTGGGCACTCCAAAATATAATTGTAAATAATTTTCTGCCTGGTGCTGCTTGAATCAATTCTGACATATAACGTATTTTTGGAATGAGAAACTCTCAACCAATTGCAAGCGCACTCATTAGGTCTTTGAAAATAAAAAACTTTTATTTAAACATAAGATCAACGTTTCGACCCCCTATATCAGCATGATGAATGAGCTTTATTCAATCCATGCCAAACTTTTTTCGGTCAAAAACCAGACCCTTCCTCGGGGCAAACAGGGAAACACACATCATAACAGAGGTATAAATAGGGGATGAAAGTACCTGACCTCAAAACAAGCGTACCACCATGCAAAGGATGCTCCAAAACTGGCGTCCTCGTGTTGACACCATCTGCTCATGACGTCAGATATAGGGAAACCAGGTAGCTAAGCAACAGGTACAACAAAAGGATGCGCTAATACCATCTTCCTTCACTCATCAGCATCAAATAAAAGAAAAACACCGTCGTGCTACACTAAAGATAAATAATGAATGTAAAAAATATAACAGATGCAAAGGCAACCTGGTATGCATACTGAGGTGGAATGGTGTATCTTAAAATCACCACCGCATTGCAGCGCACACCAGCGCACCAAAGCCAGTTGCTAAATATTTAATGCCACAGGTGATGCAGTGCAAGCATAGCAGCAAAGCACTGAGGCACAAAGATTTTAGTCTTGCCTGTTAAATCCTTCTCTCTTACTCCATATAGGTCACTGGTAACTTTGGGTAGGCGACCGCCCCTTTAAGTAGGCAGGAACAATTTTTGGAGATAATGCTAGGTGAAGCCTACCTCCTCTCCTTCGTTGCATCTAGCCATTTCCCCTCCAGTAAGGTTTGAGACACTAACTAGTGACTAGGTAGTAAGAAGGGAAAAGAAGACTGGGGTTCGGCGACTCATGCTGAAGGAGGTTTGGAAGCCTTGGGCTTGGTAAAGGACTGCATGGCCCTCTATTGTTATTTTGGGCTTGGAGGAGTGCGGAGCCTGGGGAACCTTCTGGTTTGTAGTGCGTGCCTGAAAGGGACGAAAAATCAGATTCCGCTTTGCTGAAGGCTTCTTCCTACTAAGGGCATCAGAGTACTCTTACCCCCTGTGGCCTCACTAATGAGGTCTTTAAGCTCTGGCCCAAACAGAAAGGTACCCTGAAAAGGTAATAAAAGCAAAGCTCTCTTAGAGGTAGTGTCTACAGACCAGATCTTGAGACAAAGAGCCAGTCTGGCTACCACAGACATGGTAGAAACTCTAGCCACCAAGCGGATGGCAAAGATAGCAGCAGAAACAATGCTGAGCCTCAGAGATGTTGGTAAGGAACCGCAACATATCAGCAGTAGGACCTCCCTGATGGACAGCCACAGTCAACTGTTCAGTCCAAACTGCAATGGCCCTGTTCACCCAAGCAGCGACAAACTCCGGGTGCAACGAAGTATCATCCGTAGGAAAGATGGTCTTCAGGGACGTCTTAAGCTTCCTGTCAATCCAGTCCCTGGGGACAGATGTGTGCCACAGGCAAAGCAGTTGATTTAGAAAGTCCAGAGACTGGAGCATCCATCATGGGTGGATGAGCCCATTGAGCTAATGCTGCTTCAGAAAAAGGGTACAACTTAGGATTCTTGTCAGGAGCTTTCCACTCGTCAGACACAAGACGGTCAAGAGTGGGGTTAGGTGGAAAACAGGTAGACTGCTTCTTAGGCCCCTAAAACATATTGAAGGGGTCTATGGGAGTCTCTGAAACCAAAAGGGATATTTAGCATGTAACACTGCCCTGATCAGGCCCTCAGCTGAGGGATCAGGTTCAGCTTCAAAGGGGTCCCCAAAGAATTGGGAGCAGACCACCGCAGAACATTCCCCCTCATCAGAATCCACCAACAGTTCCTTCTCAGAGGAGTCATATACAGCAGGTACGTCCTGTGGTTTTGGTGGGGAAGACCTGATAGGAGTAGGGGGCTGCCTAGACTGGAAGACCCCCTGCAATTGGGATGGAAGGAGTTGTAAAGTAGACCTAAGGTCTCTAGTAGTGCCCTTAAACTCTTGCACAGTGGCTCTAGGGCATGGCTGGAGGTCCCTAGGGGAGACACAGGGGCAGCAGCGCATGCTGGGCATAAATGACCTGAGTATTCTCCAGGTAACCCTGATTGACATGAGGCGCAATGTGGGACACAGACACCCCAGTATCCTTAGTCTTAGGTCTAGCCCCAAGTTCCAACGGAGTTGACATCCTCACACTGTCAAAATGTCTAAAGTATAAGAAAACAACCACAGTGTGTAAGATAAGAAATCACTAATTTGCACTTATCTGGCAGGCGAAGGATTCATCTGCTGAGGAGAGACAGAGTCCAAGCCCTGCATAGGATACTCGTGAAGGGAAGACAGAAAATGTCTGCCGCAATGGGAGCCAATCAGAAATGAGAGCGCGAAGCATGCGCTCATGGGTTTTCCCTAAAGTATCCCAACAGTGCCTGAAGCCCCCTAAGCCCCCCAAAACACACAGAATGTTGACCAGATGATAAGCCAAGGGCAGACAATCAAAATGAGCCGTCTCTGAAGTTACTATGTTGAACGGTTGCAGAGATATGTCCCATACTGTAAAGTCCCATAGAGGTGAATGGAGCATGGCACCTATGCGGTAAAGCGCGCCTTAACCCTTTGAGTGCCCAAGAGGTATGCAATGCATTGCGTACTCCTCTGGCACTCAAAGGGTTAAAGGCATGGAACTCATTTGTAAATTTTAACAGTGAAGTAAAAAAGTTTTTTTTTTTTTTTTTTTTTTACAACATCACAAAACATTTCAAAAACCAAACACTATACCCTGAAGGGAAAATTGCTCCCCCCCCCAAAAGATGCCAAATCAGCAGACAAAGGGTTAACTTACCACAGAAACTCTGCTCCAAACCCCCGACATATAGACAAACTCAATGAGTGCAGGAGTATGTATTGGAAACAAGATTATGAAAGGAAAATATATGCTGATGTCGTGTGAGCCGCAATGCTGCAAGACTGATCTTGGGACACCACTGCATTTCATGTGTAATAACTAAATTATTCAAAGATAGGAGAATAACTGAGGTACTCCAGTTCTCAAACAATCATCCTATTAACCCCTCTATAAGTGATTTAGGGCCCCTTCTCTCTTTTAGAGAGTCTACAGGAAGGGGCACTAAAATCACCTATAGAGGGGTCAATAGGGTGATTGAGAATTGGAGTACCTGTTATTCTCCCATCTTTTAGTAATTTTAATTACACGTCTCTGCACTGTAACTTTCTCCACCCTTCATAATAAAAGAGGATTTTAGTCTTACCTGTTAAGACATGGAAGACCCCACTTCTGAACAATGAGGGAGAACACCTCTGGGTGCAGTTTCCACTCTCCACAGTGTCAACTAAGGAAGTATGCCATGACGCTGTCTACGCTGGGACTGTGAACTGTGGATATGGCAGGAACATGTTCTTCTGCCCAGGACAAGATAGACCTGACCTCTAACCAAGCTGCAAGACTTCTTGTTCCCCCTTGCTGGTTGATGTAAGCCACCACTGTGGCATTGTCAGACTGGGCCTGGACCATGCAATCCTCCAGCTGGCGTGTCCAGTGGCAAAGGGCATGAAATATCACCCGAAGCTATTACACGTTGATAGGAAGGAGAGATTCCTCCAGAGACCTACGTCACTGAGCATTCAGGTGACCCAGAACCGCTCCCCAGCCGCACAGGCTGGCATATGTTGTCATTGTGGTCCAGAAGGACAACAAGAAGGGCTTCCCTATGGCAGATTGGAGAGGTTGAGCCACCACGACAGTCTCAGTTCCACATAAAGAGGGAGGGATACTGACAGCTTCAGGAGGTCCGGTTGACCCCTGCACACCTGGATCACAAGCCTCTGGGAGTTCCCTGCTGTGAGCCATGGCAAACAGGACTGCTTCTATAGTGGAACTTAACTTCCCCACTAGAGAGGACATCTCCTTGGCTGGAACTGGATCGTGAGCCAGAACAATGGAAACCTTGTGGGCGATCTGGCGAGCCACCTAGTCTGTGAGAAACACCATGCTCTTCTGAGTGTCGAAGAGAAGGCCCAGGAAGACCAGACGCTGGGATGGGACAAGATCTGATTTGTCCATGTTGAGGATCCACCCATGATAGCAGAGTGCATGAATGCAGTCCTAAACCTGCTGATGAAGTTCTGAAGAAGGAGCCTTCAGAAGCAGGTTGTCCATGTATGGAGTGACTCTGATGCCGTTTCGATGGAGGACGGACATCAAGGCTCCCAGGACACGATTGACGACTTCAGGAGCTGTAGTCAGACCAAAGGGAAGAGCAGAAAAAACTGAAAATGCCCTTGGTCGCAGGCAAATCTGAGATACTGCCAGCTCTCTGGAGGAATGGCAATGTGCAGATATGCATCCTGAAGTTCCAGGGATGCAAGGAATTCCCTGGGGGACATGGCAACAATCACCGTCCGTAGAGACTCCTGGTGATGAGTCTTGATCACAAAGGAATTGAGATCTTTCAGGTCCAAAATCAGACAACAGCCGCCATCCTTCTTGGAAAGCACAAATAGGTATGAGTAAAAACCCCAAACCGCGGTCCTGAACAGGAACCGGTTCCAGAACTTCCTTGTCCAGAAGGGCCTGGATAGCGCCGTTGAACAGATGGCATTTCTCTATGCCCTGAAGTGTGTGAGAAGGAAAAAACCTGAAGGGAGGAAGAGAGGCGAAAGGGATCCTGTACCCTTGCGCCACCACCTGCAAAACCCACGGGTCCACCACTGAGTCCTCTGCTGTGGCAGTGCAGGAGGAGGATTGGAAGCCTTAGGCTTGGCAGAGGCCTTGGGCTTCCATCATTGTTTGGGCTTGGAGGAGGAGCACGGAGCTGAGGGAACAGTCTGGTTCGCCAGGTGTGTCTCAGTCTGGAAGGAACGAAAAAGCAGATTACGTTTAATAGGCGTCTTCTTCCTAGAGACCATAGGCAGAAGGGTACTCTTGCCCCCTGTGGCCTCACTAATCAGATCCTTAAGTTCTGGCCCAAACAGAGAAGTGCCCTGAAAGGGCAATGAGAGCAATGCTTTCTTAGAAGCAGTGTCAGCAGACCAGATCTTGAGCCAAAGAGCCAGTCTGGCAACCACAGGCATGGTGGAAACCCTAACCACCAAACGGATGGCATCAAACAAGGCAGCAGATACATAGTGCTGGACTTCAGAAATGTTGGCAAGTAGCCACAACATATCAGGAGTAGGAGCTCCTGATGGACAGCCAGTGTGAGCTGTTCAGTCCGCACAGCAATGGCCCTTTTTACCCAGGCCGCAGCAAACACTGGGCGTAAGGAAGTACCAGCGGTGGCAAAAATGGACTTGAGGGAGGCCTCAAGTTTCTTGTCAGTGCAGTCTTTAAGAGCAGAAGCATCAGCAACTGGCAAAGCAGTGGACTTAGAAAGCCTAGAAACAGGTGCATCCACCTTGGGGGGGGGGGGGGGGAATGAACGTACTGAGCAAGTGTCACATCAGAAAAGGGGTAAAGCTTGGCAAATTTCTTAGAGACAGAAGGTTTCCTGTCTGGAGACTTCCACTCATCAGACACTAGACAGTCAAGAGTGGGGTTAGGTGGAAAACAAGTATGGGGCCCTTTAGGCTCCTGAAACACATCAGAGGGGTCCAAAGAAACCTCTTGAACCATGGGAATGCTGGGCATACATGACCTAAGAATTCTCTAGGTAACCCTGAATGACATGAGGTGCAATGCGCAATAGGGGACACAGAGACCCCAGCGTCCTTTGTCTTAGGCCTGGCCCCAAGCTCCGACGGATTAGACATTCTCAGTGTCAAAACATTTAGAGTATAAGGAATCACCCAAATACAGTGTGTTAGATTAAAATTTCACCCCAGAAATCACAAAATACACTTATCTGCAGAGGAGAGAAGGAATCCAAGCCCTGCGTAGGATACTTGTACAGGGAAAGCACAAAAGGACTGCCGCGACGGGAGCCAATCCGAAACAAGCACGTGATGCAAGCGCTCATGGGAAATGTAGTTTTCCCAGAAAAAAAGTACCCAAACAGTGGCCGTAGCCCCCCGAGCCCCCCAACACATTTACCGGATAACAGAGCAAGGGCACACAATTAAAATGAGCCATCTCTAAAGTCACTACGATGAGTGGTTGCAGAGATATGTCCCAAACTGTAAAGTCCCATAATAGTGAATGGAGCAACGGTGTCTATACGGTAAAAGTAAACACATTTTGCAAAGTTGTAACTCAGAAGTATTACTAACACATGTCACTAGACCCCATAAACACTGAACCCAGTAGGGAAAGTGCCAACACCCCCCCAAATGCTAAACTATCAGTCAAAGGGTTAAGTTCACCCCACAAACATGCTCCAAAAAACCAACAGACAAACCATGAGTGCAGGAGTGTGCAATAGGAACTCCAAAGGAAAAACACCTGTGCGGAGGGGCACTGTGGGACAAAGGGTTGCTCACATTTCATGCAGATCTTCTGTCTTCAGATTACCATGTATGAAGAAGATGCATCGGTGGGCAACTCTTGAGGAAAGAACTTGAACCTAAGATTTTCCTCCCAGGGCTTAGGGTCCACAAAAGCACCTGGATATTGAACTATTCACATTTAAGGGCACTGTCAGTTATGGTAATCCGCCTAATGGTGGTATTCCATATCTAAGAGAAAACTAAAAAAATTAGCTAAAACTATAGCAGAACTATTCTCTTGCCTGTATCTTCATCCAAGGAACAAATCTTACTGGAGCTGACTGGCTAGCTGCAGCCAAGGAGGGAAGGTAGGCTCCACCCCTGCATTCACTTCTAGAATTGTTCCTGCCTACTTAAAGGGGCAGATCGCCTTCCCCGAGTTACCAGTAACCTGTATTGGACGACAGAAAAATCCATAGCTTGGATACGAATACGGAGCATACTGTAATATATCTGTGCTTTTGCCTAATTATTCGCTTATCACATTATGGAATATCCCTTTTGTTATTCAACCAAATATCTGTTATTTTCTTTTCTTTTTTAATTTGTTTTTCCTCAATGTTGCCATGCTGTGGTGTCTTCAGCCCATACCACTCCATTGCATAATCATATTTAGATATTTAACACTACTGGATTCAAATTTTGGATATAATTGGTTACACATATGGGTTATTTTTTATTCAATTTTGATATTTCTTGTGCTAGCAGGGCATGGACAGGTTATTTTCAATTATTTTATGCTCCTGTCGTTGAGTTGCAATGCAGCGGTGTCCCAAGAGTAGTCTTGCGAAATCACAGCTCACACAACACTAGCATATATCTTCCTTTCATAATCTTGTTTTTTGTGCCTCAGTGCTTTGCTGCTATGTGGGCACTGTATCACCTGTGACGTGGAATATTTAGCAACTGGCTTTGATGCGCTGGAGTGCGCAGCAATGGGGTGGTGATCTTATGATGCGCATACTGCGGCTGTGGTCGAATGGTGTATCAGGCTGCAGGTTGCAGCATTTTTTTTTTTTTTTTGATTAGCTACTGGGATTCCCTACACCAGATGTCACGAGCAGATGGGGGTCAACACAAGGACGCCTCCGCACACGCTGCTATCATTAATTCCAGGCTGAGACTGAGCGCTCCGAGACTGGGGCATTCAGTCTCAGCCCTTCTTGCTTGTGCCAGTTCATGTGATCGCCATAGCAGCGATCACATGTACCGGCATAGTGAGAGACAGAGGCAGCACAGAAAGCATGCTGTGTCTGCGTAAGGGAGACAGAAGTAGAGAGGACACCCCTAGTGACAAATGAAAATACAGCAACTGGGGGTATTAACCCCTTCACTGCTGGTGCCAGAGGCTTGCTAAATGTAGGTCAATTTCTGACCTGCAAAGATACTTTAAAAAAAAAAAAAAAAAAATCTCATTAAACAATTTTGGAAGTGTGATTGTTGTGGAGCCATGTAATACACTTACACACACCGGCAAATGTCAGGGATAAAAAAAAAAAGTGACAAAATAGGGTGGGAAAAAGGGACATGGGTATTTTCACCCAAAGGGGACAGTGGCCACTTTAAACTGCACATTTTGTAGGTATGACTGACCGGTCATACCTTTCATGCAGTCGCCATAAAAATTTAACCCTTTGTGCCCAATTGATCCCAAGAGAAAAAACAAAAATTGTGTTTTTTACATTATTTTTTTTTAATAAAGTAAATGGTGGGTTATCCATATAAGTAGGGTATCAAATGAATGCCCTATTTGTGCTTAAAAAAAACAGTATATAATTTATGAGGGTGGGATAAAATACTTAGAGGGAAAACACTGTTGAACAAAGACATAGTCAAAAAGGTCAGAATTGCTCCGGTCCTTAAGGGAAAACGACCTCAGATTTTCCCAGTCCTTAAGGGGTTAAGAAAACATGTTTTCACCTTACGAAGATGCTGAGAGCGAGTTATAAAACTTAAAGGCCATACATAAGATTAGACAGGGTTATTCTCACATTTCATACATTATGTCTCTTTTTATTAGATTATAGTGGAATAAATTATGCCAGTACGCAACAAAGGCCTATAGTCTATTGTTTAAGTGAGAAGGTGTTTTGTTTTATTTACTCATGCAGTGTTAGTGTTTTAGAGCCATCTTCTGGTGTGAAAGTTTCTAGTGGTTTGGTTTTGGTTAATTGTTTTGTTGACCAATCAAAAAAGCTTTCTGGAAACTCCGTACAACCTCATATCAGAAATCATATAAAGGGTTGGCCTATCAAATAAGGGTGGGCAGTGCCTTTTGGGTAAAGAAGTTGTTTGTAAAGCAAGTGCGACAAGGGAAAAAGGGCTTTTTGGTTGAGTTTTCCTAGTGTCTTCTTGGCTGTTGCGGGCTTCTGGTCCTACCTGAACGTGAACCAATGAGATGATAAATGTATAATCTGTGGGGTTATGAGTTATCAAAATTGGTAACTATATACTTTCTTGTACAAAATTCTGCAAGACTCCTAGAAATATCACCCAATCTATTTTGGAATTGATCAGTGACTTTGCTTACTATATTGGACCAATCTAATTGGACCGCTACCTATTTAATTTAAGCTCTAGTGTTAGCAAAGTTCGGAAGCTATACAGAATAGCTTATTGTCAATTCACAGCTATGAAAATACATACTGTGGAAGAGAAGCGTGACAGCAATTTTAGATCATATAGGGGTTTCTAGAGATATCTAGATACTATACCGATCACAAAATCGATTTTGTGCTGTAATTACTGATACCTGCAGAGCAATGCGTTTGTGTGTGTAAATATACATGATGTTTCTGAGTTGGTCATTGTTGCTCCTATGATCTGGTGATATCAATAACCCTGTTATTGCTATCTGGGAAGCTTTTCCCTTGTTTCTCAATTGGTGCATGGTTCCTTTAAGAGATTTCTATTTCATGTAAATTTGTGTTAGGATGCCCATAAGTGGTCTGACGGGATAGTTACCCCCCCCCCCCAACATGGTAAAAATTCTGACAGAACAAATGACGTCCACTTTTTTTGGCTAACCCTTACAGTGCTGGTATGTTATAGCAAACATGATGCTGCCCCTTTTAGTCATTGTTTATATGACGCATTGATATCACTTCATAGTCTTGCTTTTCAATAAACCTATACTGTTCTAAGCATATGATGATGTGGGGAATGTATTCGTGCTGATAAGTGCATTCACAACTTTTGTTTCATCCAGAAGGGAAAAACATTGAAAACAGCAGATAACTAGTTACGTTCTATTTATCTGATCTGGTACATCTTGTCTTCCAGATTAGTTTCTAATCCTTGCATTATTTTTTTTGCATTATAATTTAAGTGTAAGGTGACACTGTCATGTAAGAAGGGCTCAATATGGCCACAAAACTTAATTCATACCATTCGGGCGTCTGGTGGATAAATACAAAATCCATTTGACCTCTAATCTATCAAGACTGATATTTAAATCTCCTCCTCTGAGGGAATCAACCTCTCGATCCCTTTAAACGAAAAAAAAAGTATAGTTCAGAATCGGAGCAATCAACAAACACCTACAACCCTGCTGCAGACATGTCTTTAAGCAGCTATCACCCCATAAAATTGGGATGGGTCGCTTAATGTCTGCAATCCCTTTGAATTCAAGGCTGAAATCTGTCACAAATAAGAGACATTCCTCAGTTTTTTTTTTGATAGGATTGAATCCCCATTCACCCTTGGCTTCTTGGTGTTAAGCAATTCAGACCTGTCTGTGGGGATTTAGCACTCATGTATGCATTTTTCAACAGGCCCAATGGGTAGCCCCTCTGAAGAAAACAGTTTGTAAGCTCCTTAGATTGTAACTCAAATTCTTCATCATTTGAACAGTTCCTGCGGATCCACATGAACTGTCCTGTAGGCACACATCTGATTGTGTGTCGTGGGTGACATGATCTTGCATGTAATAAGGAATTGCCCACGGAGGGCTTCCTGTACACTGAAGATTGTATTTGGTTTGAAGTGTATATAAGTCTGAGGTCCAAAAATTAAATCTCCCTCTTTTGGTACTCACTAGTAAACGTTAAATTAAAGTCATTGTCATTTATAAAATGGACAAAACGAGATAAATGTCTCCTCAGGACCTTGCCAAATAAACAATTAATCGTCTATATACCTCTTATATAAAGAAATGTAGTGACAATATGGATTCCTAGTATTATATACAAATGTCTCCTCAAACAGACCCATGTATAAATTCACGTATGATGGGGGTGAAGTTTGCACCCATGGAAGTGCCACGCTTTTGTAAAAACCAGTCATCATATCTGAAGTTATGTGTGAGCAGATATTGAATCGCAGACAATAGAAAGTCTTTAAGTTCAGTAGAATAATCACTGTACGTGTCTAGAAGGAAGTTGATAGCCTGCAAACTCTTCTCATGGGGTATAGTAGAATAAAGGGATGTAACATCTATAGTACCCCAAGAGAAGGGCTCCTCCACCTTGGCCAGAATGGATAGAATATGGCCACAAATATCTAGTGTAACTTTGTAGCCGAACCAGTAGAGGTTGGAGATACAGATCCACAAATTCCGAAAAGGCGCTCATTTAATGAATATGTTCCAGAGACTATCCGCCTGACCAAAGGAGGTCGTTGTGTCTTATGCACCTTGGGCAGGTGATGAAAAATGAGTATCCTTGGGTGTTCAACCATCAGAAAATCCACTTCATTCTTGGTCAGAACAGCCATGGACAGACCATCATCCAATAGTCTTTTCAAAACCCTGGAATACATTTTAATAGGATCCCCACCACGAGTGGAATACGACTCCTCATCGTGCAGTTGTCTAAGTGACTCCTGCTGGTATTGACCGGAGTCCAAAACAACCACAATACCACCGTTATCTGCTTGTTTTATGACACGGGTGTGATCGGCTAATTACTTGACTGCTTTTCGTTCCAATTTAGTGAGGTTATCCTCAAAGCGACCCAGTTGTTGGACTGTTTCATATAAGTCCATCAACTCACTTTCAACCATTGCCTGAAAACTGTCAATTGCATTGCCTCTACACTGGGTGGGATAAAAACTGGCTGAGGAAGTTTTTAACTTAGATTTATTGACATAAACAATATCTATTTTTCTTGAGACAAATTCATCATTTTCCCTTCCCAAATCCTCTAAATCTAAGGCAGCACATCAATCACGAAAACAAATTCAAATGGTCACCTTGGGGTAAACATCCACCATCAACAACAGAGTCCACAACGGATATACATTCCTCATGATTTGGATCAAAGAACTTTCTCAAAGTCAGCTTCCTGACAAATTTATTCACGTCCAAAAGTGTGTTAAGGAGGTGCCAATTAGGAGAAAAACCTGGTCCTTTAGAAAGTACTTTTTTTTTATTCCGTTGACCTTTCAGATTGTATCATATAACGTGACTTATTTTTTAAAATGTGTGCATACATTTTTTTTTTTAAATGTGTGCATATGTCTAATTTCAGATTTCCACCTTTAGAGGCAGCTGCTTTGAAATTATACTAATTACTTTGCACCATTAGAGCTTCCATAGTGTGAACAAATTTGATTTTACTGTAAGCGGGTCTTTCAGATCTGTCTCGTTTTGAATCTTGAGTCTTGATTGAGTAAATTTGATTACAAGATAACTACTGGAGTGTCTTTAAAGTACTATGTTGCAGTTTTACTTTTGCCTATGACTAAGTAACTGTTACGAAATGCGTTAGGCGATACGTGTTTCTGGCGGCTGTTTTTTTAACCTTCTTGCCGTTTCTTTATGGATACCTTATTTTAATCTGTTGCCAAATAAACGCTGCTGTTTCTAATGACTTATGACTGGCTGATGTCTTACTGTGGGGATCTGTGAGCGCTCCCATCTAGTGTCTTCAAGTTTGTAAAACCTCAACAGAAACATGGTCTTGAATGTCAAAAAAGCAGGTGATAGAGGCTCAAAAGTAGGCTTCTGGAGTACTCTTAATATCAAGCTTAAATTCGGCTTAGGAGTGAGCGTTCGAAAGACAAGCTAGGTATAAGTTGCCCCTGAAGTAAAGTCTTCATAAAGAGAAGCAAAGCAATGCAACTCTGGAAAGTAAAGTTCAAATCTGAAACTTGATTGAAGACAAAAGCTTTTTCTGAACACCATTTTAAGTGAAGAAAAAGACTACCAGTGGCAGAAAAGGCTGCAGTCTTGAACCACAATCAGCATACCACTAGCATAAGCGGAACCAGACTATGATCGACCTTGGATGATAAACTTTTCTAGCATGGAGCACAGTGGAAATAACAGCATCAGGAAAAACCTTCTTAAGATGATAACCTCAAGAGTCAAACCCTCAAAACTAGCCTCTACACCCAAGGGGGACATACTGGGCCACGAGTTAGAAGATCTATCCGCAAGGGGAGGCAAAAACGGCACTACTATGGACAGATTTGAAATGATCCGAAAACTAGGCCAGAACGGAGCAATCAGGATGACGCCTGCCCTTTACAGCATAAGCTTTCTAATCACACTGGGTATCAGGGGATATAGGAGGAAATATGTACGGTAGAGGAAAATTCCAAGGGATGGTTTTCACATCCACAGCAAAAAAGTCAGAGGGCCCAGAGAAGTGGCACAGAATGGAGGAACCTTGCAGTTTAGGTATAAATCCTAATGACCCCTCTGCTGGTAACCCCAACAGCTAACAAATTAGTTGAATATGCTCTGATTGAATTCCCAGTTTCCGGGATAAAAGTGGTGGCTAAGGAAGGATGCCACTGTTGTCTATGCCTGGAATGTGAACTGAGGAGAGGGCCGATATGTGAGCCTCAAGCCCACTGGAGAATCTTATGAATGTCTGTGCAGGCTGACACTTCTGGTTCCACCTTGGTGGTTGATGTATTTGACTGTTGTTGCACTGACTGACTGCTCACTGAAGATCTTAACAGAGGATGAGACCAATGGCATACCTCTAGGCCTCCCAGCATCAGGAAGCCACCAATGAAGATCTTTCTTCATCTGGAAAGAGAGACATGGCATGAGCTAGAGAAGACAGATGTCTGGACCAATTCCTGTGAATGTCCAGCAGCAATTCCCTTGTGTAGACTTATGTAAAAGGTACTGCCTCCAAGGCAGAAACTAGGTAACCTTCATCTACCCTTGCAGTCACTTAAGACCAGGCTACTGCACAAGACACATGAAGGGACAAGAAGTGAATCTTGTTGTCTGGAAGGAACACTTTCCCTTCCCTTCATTTATTTAAAACTGAGCACCCAGCTGTCCTGTACTGGATAAAGAGGCTCCTTGCTGAATCTGAGTGTGCAGCACCACCTGTGAAGGAGCCTCAAGTAATAGGTGGTATAGATAAAGGGTGAAATATCAGTTGAGGGCATCTGTGAGTTACCAAGGCAGATGTGATCTTTGTGAAAACCCACGGATGGGACGCTAGACCAAAAGGAAGAGCAGTGAACTGAAAAAAATGACTGTCCAGAAAATCAAAGAACATGAAAACACTGATGATCGAGTTGAATCAGGACAAGCTGGTAAGCATTCTGTAGATCTAAGGAGGAAAAAAAACTCCCCAAAAGAGTCATGATGAGTGCACACACTCCATTTTGAACCGATGGGCCAGCACAAAATGGTTGAGATAGGATGGCAGCCACCATCTTTTTGGTAAGAATGAAAAGATTTGATTAAATTCCTGTGAATCTGTCCTGTAGAGTTAACACCTGCTTTTCTAGCAGGGCTGAAGCAGATGGCCCCTGTTCACAAGCCCAAGGAACTCTAGATAGAAAAAATGGCAACCCCCTATGAGCAGAAACAGACCAGGACCCCATGAGTCATGCAGAGGTCGTCAGCCTTAGGCTTATGAGCAGTCCTTCTTACCTACTCAAGCCTGCTTAGCCTTTGGAAGAGTACACACCTGGGGGTTGAACCCAGGTGCATAAACATGCTGGCAAGGGTAACAAAAGATACGTCTTGGGGGTGGGGGGGGGAGATACTATATGCTTAGGAGGCACCTGAGGCAGCAAGGAACTCTTGCCTCCAGTAGAATAACAGGTTGCCTTCTCCAAGTCAGGGCCAAATATCTGTTTGCCCATAAAGGGAAGAGAAACCATGGGGTTCTTGGATGATTGGTCAGCTGAGATCTTGAGTCACAGAGTATGAAGCACAGTCACAGAAAAAAAGGAGAGGCTTTCCCAGAGAATCTGGCAGTGTCAAAGGCCACTTCCACAAGGCGGCCATTCGCTTTGGGGACCTTGGACAGTAAAATAGGATTTTAGTCTTACCTGTTAAATCCTTTTCACTTAGTCCATACAGGTCACTGGTACTCTGGGAGGCGTAAGTCCCCTTTAATAGGCAGGAACAACTATGCAAATGATTTGCAAGGGGCGGAGCCTCCCCTCTTACTTAAGCCACCTTCTGGCCAGAGCCACTTAGATTGATTTGAGACCCTAAAACTGACCTCAGGTAAGCAAAAAGAAAGACTCCTGTGAGCATGCCCCAACGGTCTCCCACTGAATGCCACAGGAGAGCCAAGTCTGGTCCCTTGACAGGGTGGGAGACCAGTGACCTGTATGGACTAAGTGAAAAGGATTTAACAGGTAAGACTAAAATCCTATTTTCACTGTCGTCCAATACAGGTCACTGGTACTCTGGGATGTACAAACATTGAGCTGACCCAGAGGCGGGAAGTAAGGCAAGGACCAGGCGCAAGGCCCAAGTCACCAGAACTGCTACGAACCAGTTAATTACATAGCCCGAACTGTAAGTGTCAACGGACACCAACCAAGGGAAACAATCCCTGAACTAACAGCACACGGAACCAGAGCCAACCGGGCTCAACAGCAAGGAAGCACTAAGGATCACAGAACGGAAGACCTAAACAGGCAAAATTGCCTCCAGGACCTTCCTACCAAAACTGGCATCAGCCGAAGCCAGTACATCAACTCGATAGTGCTTAGAAAATGTGTGCACAGAGGACCAAGTGGCCGCTCTGCACAGTTGATCAGCAGATGCCTGATTCTTGTAGGCCCAAGAGGCCCCAATAGATCTGGTGGAATAGGCAGTCACCCTGAAGGGAACATGCTTATTCCGCAACGTATAAGCTTCACGGATGGTAGCTTTAATCCAAGATGCAATAGTTACCTTGGCAGCCGGTCTCCCTGCCCTAGGTCCCTCAGGAATGACGAATAGAGCGTCAGACTTCCTGATAGACTCGGTGCGATGAACATAAAACTTAAGGCAACGCACCACATCCAACAAATGGAGATCACGTTCCTTGTCAGATGAAGGATTAGGACAGAAAGAGGGAACCACAATTTCTTGATTGATGTGAAACTCGGACACAACCTTGGGTAAGAATTCCTTGGTAGTGCGAAGCACAGCCTTATCCTTGTGGAACACCAGGTAAGGAGGTTTACAAGACAGAGCTTGTAACTCTGCTACCCAGCGAACTGAAACAATAGCCAAGAGAAAGGCCATTTTCCAAGTCAAGAGACGTAAAGGAATGGAAGCCAAGGATTCAAACGGTGGTCGCTGGAGTACTCCCAGCACCAAATTGAGGTCCCACTGGGGAGCAGGACTCTTGAAGGCAGGCCGAACATGAGTCACACCTTGGAAGAAAACTCTGACATCAGGAAGGATAGCAATCCTTTCCTGGAAAAACACAGACAAGGCAGAGGTCTGAACCTTGAGGAAACTCAGACTGAGCCCCTTATCAACACCGTCCTGCAAGAAGGCCAGGACAGTGGGAAGATGAAATTCAAGTGACAATTTCTTATCAGTGCACCATGCAACGAAGGTTGACCATATGCGATGATAGATCTTGGAGGACACAGGCTTACGAGCACTAAGCATAGTCGACACCACAGAAGGAGAAAATCCTCTCTTTGCTAAAATCGAGGATTCAACCGCCATGCCATCAAATGGAGAGAGTGAACATCCTCCTTCCACAGATAACCCTGGAGAAGTAGGTCCGGACGGGCAGGGAGCGGGATCGGATCCGACACAGACATGGCCATCAACTCCGGATACCAGGACTGGCGAGGCCAGTTTGGAGCGATCAGGATGACAGGACAACGCTCCCGCTTCAGTTTCTGGATGACTGATCAATAGAGGAAGAGGAGGGAATATGTAAGCCAGGGAGAAATCCCAAGGGATCGACAAGGCATCCACTGCTAGAGCAAGGGAGTCCCTCCACCGGGAGCAAAACACCGGAACCTTCCTGTTGTGTCTGGTAGCCATCAGGTCCACCACAGGCATCCCCCACCGCTGGGTGAGCATGTGAAACACCTCTGGATGAAGAGCCCATTCTCCGCTGTCGACGGTATGACGACTGAGGAAGTCTGCCATGACGTTGTCCACGCCTGGAATATGAACTGCAGAGATGACAGGCACGTGATCTTCTGCCCAAGACAAAATATCCTTGACCTCCCACCAGGCGGAACCGCTTCTTGTGCCGCCTTGCCTGTTGATGTAAGCCACCGCCGTGGCGTTGTCGGACTCCACTCTGAGCGGACGACCGGTCAGTTGAGACTCCCAGTGCCTCAGGGCAAGCCGGACAGCTCGAAGTTCCAGAACATTGATGGAGAGAAGGGATTCCTCCAGACCCCATGTCCCCTGAGCACTGAAGCGACCCCAGACTGCACCCCAGCCCCGAAGGCTGGCATCCGTTGTGACTGTGGTCCAACGAGGAACTAGAAAGGATCTCCCTTTCAGGAGATGAGAGATCCAACCACCAGTGCAGACTCGACTCGACATGAGGAGGTAGAGAGACGGCCAGATGTTGATGATCTGGATGATTCCTGCACGTCTGGATCACAAATCTCTGAAGTTCCCTGGAGTGGGCCATGGCAAATGGAACTGCTTCGATCGTGGAAATGAACTTCCCCACTAAAGACGACAACTTCGGTACCGGAATTTCGTCCATGTCCAGAATCCCAGCCACTCGGACGGCTATCTGGTGAGCCACATCCTCTGGAAGAAACACCATGCATTGGCGAGTGTCGAACAGGAGACCCAGGAATAGAAGCCTCTGAGATGGAACCAAGTCCGACTTGTCCAGATTCAGGATCCAGCCATGACGGTTCAGAGTGTGCATACACTTCTGTAATTGCTGATGGAGAAGCTCCGCTGAGGAGGCTTTCAGTAGGAGATCGTCCATGTAGGGGGTCACTCTGATCCCATCCTGATGAAGCACTGCTATCAAGGAGCCTAACACCCTCTTCTGGAAGACCTGAGGGGCTGAAGTCAGCCCAAAGGGGAGCGCTGCAAACTGAAAGTGTCCCCTGTGGCAGGCAATCCTGAGATACCGCCTGCTCTCTGGATGAATAGGGATGTGAAGGTAAGCATCCTGAAGGTCCAGGGAGGCAAGAAATTCCCCCGGAGACAAAGCTGCAATCACAGATCTCAGGGATTCCTGGCGGAAGTGGGAAGTCACCACATAGGCATTGAGATCTTTGAGATCCAAAATGGGACGAGCCCCTCCGTCCTTTTTGGCTACCACAAACAGGTTGGAATAGAATCCTGAACCTGTGTCCCCCTGAGGAACCGCTTCCAGGACCTCTTTGTCCAAGAGATCCTGAATAGCGTCGAACAGACGCCTTTTTGTGGGTTCCTGAGAAAGACGAGTAAAATGGAACCGAAAAGGAGGAAGGGAGGAGAAAGGGATCCTGTACCCCGCTGACACCACCTGAAGAACCCATGGGTCCGCCACTGACTCCTCCCAAGTCCGGCGAAAGATGCGGAGACGACCACCTACAGCCGGATGCGGACCCGGGTTCGGCGAGTCATGCCGAAGCAGTCTTGGAGGTCTTGGCCTTGGGGGCAACTTTGGGCCTCCAGGACTGTTTGGGCTTGGAGGAGGAGCGCGTAGTGGGAGGACCAGTTTGGGCCGAGGAGCGTGTCTCAGTCTGAAAGGAACGAAAGGACCGATTGCGTTTGGCTGGAAACTTTTTCTTAAATACTGAGGGTAGAAGAGTACTTTTACCGCCAGTAGCCTCACTGATCATTTCTTTGAGTTCAGACCCAAAAAGCAAATTCCCCTGAAAGGGCAAGGAAAGCAAGGCTTTCTTGGAGGCTGTATCAGCAGACCAAATTTTCAGCCAAAGGGCGCGTCTAGCCACCACAGAAGTGGAGGCCCTCGCCATCATGCGCACAGCATCAAAGGCAGCGTCAGCAACATAGTTCTGAGCTTCAGAAATGTTAGCAAGAAGCTGTAACTGTTCAGAAACTGGAGCATCCTGGCGAACTGCTTCAGTCAGTTGCTCAGTCCAGGCCGCGATAGCCCTGTTAACCCATGCCACTGCAAAGGTTGGACGCATGGCAGTGCCAATAGAGGCAAAAATGGACTTAAGAGAAAGTTCCAATTTCTTATCCGTCCAATCCTGCAGGGCAGAGGCATCAGAGACAGCCAAAGCGGTAGACTTGGATAGCCTGGAAACAGGTGCATCCACCTTAGGAGGATGCACCCATTTAGCCAGCTCAGTCTCAGGAAAAGGGTACAGCTTAGCAAACTTTTTGGAGACAGAGGAAGATCTATCAGGATTCCTCCACGCCTCAGAGACCAGACGAGCAAGAGTAGGATTAGTTGGAAAACAAACAACTGGCTTAGATTGCTTTTTCTGAAAAACATCAGTAGGATCATAAGTGGATTCCTGAGTCAGAGGAAGGTTGAGAGTATTCAGAACCGCTCTGATCAGACCCTCAGCCGAGACTTCAGGGTCACACTCATAGGGGTCCCCAATGGATCTGTTAGATTCAATAACAGTACGTTCCTCAGCATCAGAATCCTGCAAGAGTTCTTCTTCAGAAGAATCAGTTACATCAGGAGCCCCCTGTGGCTTAGGCAGGGAGGTCCTGATGGTAGCTATCAGGATTCCTCCAAGTTGAAGCGTGGATCTGAGATCCCTAGTGGCAGCTTTAAACTCCCTCACCCAAGATGGCTCAATAGCATGGCTGGGAAGCCTAGGGTTGCTATCTTGACCAGTACAATTAGGGCATAGATCCCCCACATTATCGCTAGACAGCCCAATGTGGCAAGAGGAGCAAAACGCCATGGGGGTAGCAGACCCCCCATCCTCCCTAGACTTGGGTCTAGCCCCTAGCTCCAGTGAAGTAGACATGCTCACAGCGTCAATATACCCCACTAATAACACTATCACACAGAAAAAGTGTAAAGGATTAAAGTTTCACCCCAGAAATGTCTAAATTCGGACTTATCTGGCCAGCGAAGGGTTAATCTGTAGAGGAGAGAGAAGGCTCGGTCCCTGCGTAGTGTACTCGCATAGGAAAAGTACCACAAAATGGCGGCCGTCATGACAGCCAAACAGAAACGAGCGCGAACCAGGCGCTCATGGGAAATGTAGTTTTCCCTCTACAAGTACCCCAAACAGTGCCCGAAGCCCCCCTGAACACCCCACAACAATAAAACACAATCCGGATGATAGAGCAGGAGCCTAGTAGTAAAATGAGCCCTCTCTGGAGTTGCTGTGACAAGCGGTTCCAAAGATATGTCCCACACTGTGAATTCCCATAGAGAGTAAAGGAGCCATTGCGTCTGAGCGGGAAAAGCCGCGCTTAAAGGCGCGGAACTCAATTTTTAATAAAGTTTAAGAAAACATTAAAAAGTGCTCAAACAAGAATAAAACACATAAGAAACATAAGTAAACGAATATCCCAAGCTCCAAAACCCAGAGAATACCACAGAAATTGCATAAAACAGTAATAATGCAATAAAAACACCCTATGAGTGCTGGAGTGTATTGAAAACTCCCAAATACAAGCCCATCAAAGGGACACTGTGGGGACAAGTGGACCTTCAGCACTCAATGGGTGACTCACCTTTCTTGCAGGACTTCTGTCTTCAGGTGACCATGATGAATAAGGAATAACCCAGAGGTAAATTCCTCAGCAGGGAAGCTGCTCAACACAAGCTGTTCCCTCTTCAGGGCATAAGGTCCACAGAAATCCCTGGAAGCTGCACCAGCCACTTTAAAGAGGGCAATTCACAGCCATGGTCACCCTCCTAATGGTAGTATTCCATATTTGAATAAAAATAATAAAACACTAAGATGCATAGATGTTCAACTACCTGGTGTGCAAAGCACTCCAGGAACAAATCAATCTAAGTGGCTCTGGCCAGAAGGTGGCTTAAGTAAGAGGGGAGGCTCCGCCCCTTGCAAATCATTTGCATAGTTGTTCCTGCCTATTAAAGGGGACTTACGCCTCCCAGAGTACCAGTGACCTGTATTGGACGACAGTGAAAACAGACTGTTCCATCCTTTGGAACACCAAATTGATAGTGTACAAACACTTTATGCTTCAGACAGCCAGAGCTCTAGTGAACTAGGTGGAAACAAAAAGAAAATGGGTCTAAGGGTGGCACCAGAGCCACAAAGTTCACCTTCAGTATAAAACACACACACGGTTTGTTCTGGAATTGCTTAGTGTATTTTGTAAGCCATAAGAAAAAGTGCAAACAGGGGAGTGAGAGATGCACATAGCAAGAGAATAAGCAAGAGTACAAACACATTTTTTCTAAGTTAGTGTGCACTTATATTTGTGGGTCAGTCTGTGAAAGTTTTAGCATGTGTGTTTTACATAGGAGGGAGATTTTGTTGGGAAATTGTGTATTACAAAGAAACATTGTTTTAAAATATTGCCTTTCTACATGCAGGATGGAGAGTGTGTGGGATCCCCTTTAAACTCTTCATTTAATGGTTGAATGCGACAGATTCAACCTCAATAAGTTAATATCTGAACATTATAAAAGTCAATAGAATATTCTAATATGCTGCAAAGTAAATTGTACTACATACCTCAAATTCAAGAGACTAATCTTATGTATTAACCCTTAAAGGACCAGGAGTGCGATTTCTCACCCCTCTGGTCCTTGAGGAGTTAAAAAATACTAAGCAGTTTGATATTAAATCATTTACATTCATTTCACAAAATACATTTAATTGGTCATATTCAGTCTTCATACATTAAGCACAGTTTGCCATTTCAGCAAGAAGTAGATCAAAACAAAAATCCTCTCTTTGCCAAGAGACTGCAGCAGAGAGAAAAGGTTAAAGAAATATATATTTTTATATTTACTTACGCCCAAAAATCTTCAACAGTGTCGAACTTTGAAATTAGGCGAAGATTAGCCTGCCACGTTTTGCTTTTGTCATTTTTAAAGAACCAAAGGGCCCATCTGCAAAATAACCAAACTGATCAGTTTAGACACGGTAATCAGGCAAGTTCAATGTTGCTCAAAGGCTAGTTTAAAAAAATAAATAAAATCAAGAAACTCCTACCTCCAAGCAGGTTTGTCTAAGAATTAAATTGCACACATCAATGTAGTTGTTCAGAATGGGGCTACTGGGTACAGAGTGTTTCTCCCACTGTTAACAGTAGCTGCCCAATTAATTATATTGGCCCCAGGACAGTATTAAAAATATGTACAATTAACGTCATTATTAGGTGCAGCAGTCTGTTACATCCGCTCTATATATAGTAAAGGCACAAAAGAGAACCCATCCCCCTAAAAGAGGTTTATTTTGTTCTACAGAGAATAAAAGCCCAACAATATATTGTACTAGCCATTTCTTGAAAACAATTATTTTTGAGCAAGTAGCATTTATACTTTGATGGCCCATCATGGCACTATGCTACTTCCCTGTACAATATTCCAATTAGTTCTGTTCAAGTTAAAATTTTCCACTCGCTTAGCTACATCAAATGCCTCCACTTGGTGGGCTCCATCTATTCATTCATAGAACAATTTGTAATAATCCTGGCCAAAGATCATAAGAGCTGAAATAACGTGACACTTCCAACAAGTAAAAATTACATTCTCAAAAACTATATTACAGATGGCTAACAAATTTAACATGCTTTTTAAATCAACTAAAAACATCTTAAGGTGATAAATCCGGACAATTGCTCTCGCTCAAACTACCTAAAAAAAAACACACACACACACACACAGACACACACACACACAGACACACACACACACACACACAGACACACACACACAGACACAGACAGACACACACAGACAGACACACACAGACAGACACACACAGACAGACACACACAGACAGACACACACAGACAGACACACACAGACAGACACACACAGACACACACACAGACACACACACAGACACACACACAGACACACACACAGACACACACACAGACACACAGACACACACACAGACACACAGACACACACACAGACACACACACACACACACACCTGTCTGCTACACATCCAAGCGACAACGCCAGCATCAGACAGAGCTGACACAAGAAAACATTCTGTATTGAGTTTTCTTATTGATGTATTCAATCAGATTCTCTGATTGAACTGAATCAGTCATAAAAACTTAATAGAGTATCATTAGACAATCATAGTTTTAACATCCTGGATATGGTATATGTAGTCTGATAGGAATGATGGAAAGAATATATTTGTGACTGAAACTGATGTGGCTTTGCAGAATGAGACTGTAAAGCCCATTCTGTCCTGCCATTTTAGACATCTGATTGTTTTAATCTTGAAGAAGAGATGTTAGATCCTGAAATGTGTTGACTGTTTTTTGGTATAGCCATTTTTTTTTTTTATCTTGTAGTACACTCAGGGTCTTTGTTTGATTCCAACACATTGCTTTTGGGAGTTTTTGACTAAAGCAGGCTGTTCGATTCTGGACTGTAAAGTGTGGTAATCGTGTGACTGAAGAGGGAACAGATGCAGAGAAGTTGATAGTCTAGACCAGTGATTCTCAACCAGGGTGCCGTGGCACTTTGGTGTGCCATGGACATCGGCCTGGGGTGCCTCTGTGTTTTCTATGAAGACTAACAAAAAATGGACTTTTAAACAAAGATTTTTAGAAATTGTTCTGCACAATATGTTTAGTTTTCTTATTATGATTGGAAGACCTAATAATAACTGTATATTTATGTATTGTACCCTTCATTATGCCCTTGATAAATTACATTAAATATGTTAGGGGTGCCCCGGATGTTCTAGATTACGTGTTTGGGGTGCCCCGAACAAAAAAAGATTGAGAACCACTGGTCTAGACAGAGGTTACCAGAGAAGAGGAACAGAGGCATACAATGAAATCCATATAAGAAATTATCCGGTAATCACAACATTGTGTTGGCGTAAGGTAACAAGTATCCGCTTGCCATTACAGATTCTCACAATCCATAACAGTGGAGTACTTTCTTGCACTTAGCCCTATATCTGTCACTTAAGGGACTCAAACAATTCTATTTTTGCAACTATTCTCTGAACACTATTTCTCAATTGGGCAATATTGGACCCTCGTGTGGACCATTCACCCTCTCTATACAAAACTGAGGTTCTATATATTTATGTAAATTTTTGGGTAAGGCAATCACTAAACTTAAGATATTATTGGTGAAATGTCTTTTCTTTGTTAAGAATATAACACCCCTTCCTGTTCCCAAAGGAATGGAGACAAAGTATTGTGGGAGATGTAGTTCTGTACCAAATAAAGTAATCATGGTGACTCTCCAGCCATCATGTCCAATCTGTGCCCTGCAGCAATGTGGGGTCCCCAAGGGCATCCTTTAACTGTGGTAGAAGAGGGTAGAAAAATAAGCCTCTTTTTTGCCCAACAGAATCCACCTGGTGCAGAAATCACAACTGTACTGTATAGCAAGACTGAAAGAAAGAGCAGAGTACAAATCCAGTGATTTTACCACAGACTGTGTGTGACTGATACGCAAATACACAGGGGACACACTCGCGTCTTGCTCAGGCAAGCTAAGCAGAAGTTAGGAGGAAAAAGACAGATTGTACAGGACCTGTGTCTAAACCAAGGATTAAAACTGTCTGCACTCTAGTTTAAACAAATCAGTTCCAGTCAGAGAGACAGAGCCCACGTAAGGTGGTGGGGGGAATTACACAAACCATTCCAACAGGACGGGAAAAATAAACAAATAAATAAAAAGAGCTATGAGAGAACCTTTTCCAGATCCATCTCCTTTGAGCTAACTTAAGGGAGTCCCTGTCTCCAGAGAGCCTTTTAAAGGCAAGTGCACTGCCCACCCGCATGAGGATACTTTACCCCATGGTTCCAGAGTTTGACACTTGAAGAAAAAAAAATATTCCTGAACATTGTATAAAGAAAAAATACTCAAGTATTTAAGAGCAAGTTATTCCTTAAGGACTTTGTTTCATTTAAGCCCTTAAAGAACCAAAGCCATGCCAGGACAGTCATGGCAGTCCTGCAATTGAGGACCAGCAACGGTCCTGGCATGTCAAAGAATTCAGGGGTACCCAACGCAGCTGCACAGCACTCTGGGATCCCAGAATTGAATTGGGCGGGGATGCCCTGTGATCCTTAACTGCCGGCCGTGTGGGTTAAGAGACAGTAAATCTGTATAAATTTACATATTAAGTACTTACAGAAAATATGAAGTCAAATTGCCTGGACTTATTTTTTCCTGGCCACATTTTGTGTTTTTTTTTTTCCCCCCATAAAAATAAATAAATAAATCGCTACTGCGGCTCTGCTGAAGAGCCACCACCGGTCCCGGACCAGGTTCTTCTGCAGTCAGCTAGAGCACTGATGTCAGGAAAAGGGAAGGAGGGAATGACATTGATATATATCCTCCAAACCTAGATTCGTCCATCAGACTGCCAGATAACGAATTGTGATTCATGACTCCAGAAAACAAGTTTACACTGCTCCAGAGACCAGTGGTGGTGTGCTTTGCACCACTCCAGCTAATGCTTGGCATAATGCATAGTGATCCTAGGCTTGTGTGCAGCTGCTCTGCAGTGGAAACAGATTTCACGAAACACACAACGCACTGTGCTGATGGTGCTTCCAAAGTTTGGAACTCTGTAGTGTATATGATGCTAAAGAAGGCAGGTGATTTTTACGCACTACACTCGTCACCATTCTGCTTCCCTGTTTCGTGAGTGTGCGTGGTCTACTACTTTGTGGCTGAGCTGTTACTCCTTGACCTTCCACAATAATAGCACTTAAAGTGGACCGGGGAAGATCTAGCAGGGCAGATATTTCACAAATTTACTTGTGGCAAAGGTGACATACTATGACAGGGCCACATTTAAAGGCACTGAGCTCTTCAGTATGACCCATTCTACTGCCAATGTCTGTCTATAGAGATGGCAAGCCTATGTGCTTGATTTTATACAGGAGGAGTGTTCACATACTTTTGGTCATATTTAGTGTATGTTTATGTGTTACCTGCCTATCCAGTACCAAAGAACGTTTCCCTTCTGGCAACCACAAGAAGAATGGTCTTAATTTTAAAAAGGGGACTTGAGGATTTGTATGTAAGGCAAGAGAGGTGCAGTCAGGGAACACACCAAATTCACCACAGTTGACAAGTACAAATTGCATTTGATTTAAAGTTTTTCTTCTTTTTTTTTTTTTTTTTTTTTTAAACAAACACTAGGAATTCTTCCAATGCATTACTTTTTTAATGTACTGGAGAAAGAATTCAATGCAGTATAGCCCCATTTAAACCAATGGAATGTTTAATTTCAACCCTTTGGTGCAACTAATTTCCTTCGGAATTCTAACACTTATGCTTATTGGGTAAGGCCCTACATTTGCTAGGGAGATCATAATCTGTACACTATCACAAAGCTCCAGACAGGGTAGTGTGACCCAGCTGATATGGGTGACATACTACAGTATTAACAGTGAATAAAGCAGGCGCTAAGTAGAGTGAACAAGAGACCCAAGTGGTCTCAAAAGCTTGTACTCTGAAGCAACTGACAAAATACTTCCACACTAGTATATCTAGCACTAAACTGTCAATCAGACAAAATTAAGTTTGAAAATTTCCCTTTAAGACTTTTTACATCAACCAACCCAGGATATGGGCATTGTCCCTTCAATACCTAATTAAGAAGTGGGCAACCTGTAGCCTTGCAGTTGATGAGAACTACAAATCTCATCATTCCATCAGCCTTTTGGTGTTATAGTCCTTAAGTTGGTGTATTGGGTATAGCTTTTGGCATATTTTATTGAGTTTGGCGTACAGAATTTTGGAGTGTCGTTTGGCGTACAGTGTATGGCGTAGAGCGTTTTTCATATTTCATATAGCGGATGGCGTACAGCATATTGTGTTTGGCGTATATAGAGTTTGGTGTATGGCATATTGTATCTAGCGTATGGAATACAGCATTTGACTTATAGCGCTTTGTGTATGGCATGTAGCGTTTGGCATACAGCATATGGCACTTGGCACACTGCGTATAGCATTTGGCATATATCAATACTACACAAAGAGTGCCAAACAACAGAGACTCTACTCAACCAAGATGGACCTACAACTACCCCTCGGGTTAGAAGAAATAAAAAAAAATAACCAACTAAAAAAATAAGAAAATACAGGAGTACCACCCACCCAGGCAACTCCTGTCATAATCATGCCCCATGGTTGGACCAATAGGACAGGCAGTATAGAGGACATTTGAATAACCACTCCTTACAGTCGCCCTGTGTGTATCTGCCAAGCACACAATAGCGAATACATTTGCTGGGGACGTCCTTAGAATTCAAGGTGCTGAGATCCCCATTTAAAATTACTGGGAAGCTTTATTTGCCAGAGACTGTAAACCCAGGGGGGGATTCTCCATAGTAAAAGGATAGTGAATTTCAGACACTGCATCATCCACTAGCCAAAAGAAATTGAATGCTACAAACAGTACTTAACGATCATAATGTCAATCATGCATGGTCAATGTGTTTTACCTATTTTGTAGTGGATGCTTGATGTACTGTTCTGGGCTTACAATCTCCTGGCTAGTCTCGGTTTTCTCCTCTTCTGAAGCTTGGGGATTGACAGTGGTTTCCTTTAAAAAGAAAAACAAATCAAGCTGCAGCCGTCAGTCAAGTCAGAGGTTAAATGCATGATTTTACAAGAACGTAAAATGGTCATTTTTTGTTTTTGCACACGTCCAACAACATAACCAAGAAAATGTTTTTAATCCCACATATCCTATATAATAATTCACTACAAAGATTGTAACAACGCAGTCATGCGCAGTAGAGACAGCTGCACGTGCTGCAGTCATGCGCAGCAGACAGCATCCTGCTCTGTATCAGCAGCGGCGTGGGCAGTCTCTAGTGAGCATCACTGCACCGTGACCAGCTGGCACTGTTTCAGCCACTGCGTGGCCAGTATACTGTGCATTACTGCCCCGTGACCATCTGGCAGTGGCACTGTGGCCCGTGTAACGGGCTCTTCAACTAGTATTGATATACATTAACATTTTATATCTTGGTGTTGAAGGGTGTCAAACTGCATTCCCAAAGTGTTGAAACAGTTGGGAAGGGTTTGCAGTATCCTATTTTGCAGTCTTTTATGACTGTAATGCAAATGGAAAAACCACTGATAATAAAATGCCTGCACATGTTTTGCAATAGCAGTTTGACATCAATGTTAACACATTTAGTATGGATTGGTAAGAAGCAGATTGGGTTTAAGTAGGTTTTTTGTTTTGTTTTCTTAATTAAATATTTCGATCTCCCTAGATGCTTTCGAACCTAACCAAGGTCTGTGTACAAAATCCTGAGTGAGCTCAGGTGATCATTTATGCCAGCAAGTTGTGTACTTGCAACATAACCTATAACAAGGATGAAGCCAAGCACGTGCATCAATTATTCTAGTTTTAGGTCCATTTGTCACACATTTGTGCTTCTGTCTCTTTTCTATGTTGCAACAACATTTTAGCTGATAAAGAGTTTAGTTATTTATGAATAAATACATACTGTTCCAACCTAATGCCAATTTGAAGAAAATAAAAATAAAAAAAATTATGCTGAACTGGTAAAGTGTGATGGCAGCTTGAGTTTTGAAGACATTGAGACAAACCTCTTCACCAGCAATATTTATAGGCAAAAAAAAAAAAAAAGCATGGCCTCAACGGTGGATAAGCTAAACTTCAAAACTAAATTTAACTCCTTTATTAGACTGCGAGAAATTGATTGCAGCGTTAAAACACTTCTGCCATTATGTACCAGTACCTCCAGAATTGCTCGTCTTTAGTTTCCTGAATTAAGGCCCAAAGCAACTATGTTTGGGTAACCAGGATGGCTTTGATTTAAATTACTATCCAGGAAGACACATTTTGATTTTGAAAGAGCTTTTAAAATTACCTAGGTTAGCCATGATTTAGTAAAAAATACAGTTTAGTAGATATTTAGCTTTATTTTTTAATTTTATGCAAATAAGCCAGGACAAGCTGGCACAGCATGGTGCGTCTTTAGTTTCCTGCTGGAGACCTAAATCCACAGTTTGATAACTTTGATAGAAAGCATCTCTAGACTGCGCAATGAATACACAGATCAATATAACATCTTTTTAGGAGTGCCTTAATCCTTTTATGACTGGGTTCTTAATCGATAAACTAGTGGAACTCATTTACTGAACTCTACAGAACATGGTCACTGCAGTTTATAGCCATTTGTAGATAGCTGTACAGAAAAAAAAATGAATATAAAAAAAAATACAATTCTGATTTGAGAGTTCAGTCTCCTACTGATAGCAGCAGCTTGGAAACTTTTTGGCACTTAAGCTCCTGCACTGCCACTGAATTCTGAGAGCATTTTATATTACAACTATGAAAATTCAACCTGGTTTTTAACATTGTCTATTTTTTATTCTTGCTCATCCCTAGAACAGTCCTAAAAAAAGACTTAATATGAAGATGTGGGTGACTGGGGAAAAAGTATGTGTCGAATGTTGGACAGCACTCAGAAGAAAGTCATTTTTAAAAACTTGAATAGTTATGTATGTTGTATCAGTGTTTTGATTGCATCTAAAAACTTTTGATAACAAAGGGGAAAAAAAAAAATACAATATGCAAAAGATTTAGGCATGTGTGAAAAAATGCTATAAAGTAAGAATGCGCTCAAAAAACAGACATATTAATAGCTTATATCCAGCCCCCCCACAATAATTAGGCATATAGCGATTAGCTTAACAGTGCTATTATCGGGCACAAGTACCATGTTCTAAAGTAATCCTTCTGAGACCGGCGGCCAGGCTTGTACGCAGACATCTTGTCTTAGAGACATCTGCGCTGTTCTCCCTGGTCTCCTCTAGGAGGCAGTGCCTGGTACATTAAGGTACTAGAAGGGACTGACACCACAGACGGCTCTGAAGCAAGAAGCCTGGCCGTCAGTCTCAGAAAGAAAAAAAAAAAATTACTTCAGATTATGGTACTTGCTCCCAATAATAGCACTGTAAAGATGCTAAATCGCCATATGCTTAATTATTGTGGGGGGACTTTAGAGTGATAGTTCTGCTTTAACAAAATGAACAGAATCTAAATCAAATCAATATTTGGTGTGACCACCCTTTGCCTTCAAAACAGCATCAGTTCTTCTAAGTACACTTAGTACACACAAAGCCAGGGATTTTGTAGGCATTTAGTCAGGTGTATGATTAAACAATTATACAATACATGTCATAATGATCATCAATTTAAATATTTATATTGAAACACAATCATTAACTAAACAAGAACAGCTGTGTAGGAGGAAGTGGTCTTCATGGAAGACTTGCACCCAAAAAGCCATACCTTTGACATGGAAACAAAGCCAAGAGACTCAACTATACACAAAATCACAGGAACTGGGGTGCAGAAAAATGGCAGTAGGTGCTCTGGACTGACGAGTCAAAATTTTAAATATATATAGCTGTAGCAGAAGGCAATTTGTTTGCCGAAGGCTGGAGAGCGGTACAAGGATGAGTGTCTACAGGCAACAGTGAAGTGTGGTGTAGGTCCACTGCAAGTTTGAGGCTGCATTTTTGCAAAAGGAGTTGAGGATCTGTACAGAATTAATGGTATCTTTAATGCTGAGAAGTACAGGCAGATACTTATCCATCATGCAACAACATAAGGGACACCTCTGATTGGCCCCAAATTTATTCTGCAGCATGACAAAGATCCCCCAAAGTCATTAAGAACCATCTTCAGCATAAAGAACAAGGAGTTCTGGAAGTGATGGTATAGCCCCCCTTACAGAGCCCTGATCTCATTAAGTCTGTCTGGTATTACATAGAGAGAAGCAACTGATGCTGCCTAAATCCACAGAAGAACTGTGGTTAGTTCTCAGAAATTTTTGGAACAACCTACCTACCTACAGAGTGCACGTGTATCTAGAAAAATGGATGCTGTTTTGAAGGCAAAGGGTGGTCACACCAAATATTGATTCGATTTAGAATTTTCTTCTCTTCACTCAATATGCATCTGGTTAACCCCTTACGGCCCGAAGACGTACATGTACATCCCGAGCGGATGTCCCAGGAGGACAGAGGACATACATGTACGTCCCAGAAGTCGTTTAAGAGAGAAAAAAAAAGAAAAAAAAAAAGTTCAGCGGGTGTTAAGTGTCGGACGTGTGCATAAGTGTTTGAGAGATGCCGCCAGTGGCATTCTTCTTCTTTATTTAAGGGCTACAAAATAGGGATAAGTAATTTAAGTATTACTATCCGTTTAATTGATTCCATCTACAATAGGCACAGAGAGCATGTAGGAACTCAAGTAAAGATTGTACAAATCATACTGCTTACACTGATTTTAGTGCAGTTAACCCACCAATAAATACTACAAAAATATCTACCAATTATCACATTCACTATGGTGGATCAGGGTAGTAGTGTGTTTTTCAGATACTTTGAGGTCATCGACCAGATTTCTACTTTTATAAACCAACATGGACCCTCTATCAATATGCAAGCTACTTATGTCTATTGGAGAACAAGACCATCTACAGCACACCAAGACTAGAAATGATAACAGCACAGGCTCAAACAACAGACGTTGATAAGGACTGGGGCAGCTTGATAAATAGGTCTATAGGAACACCAACACTAAATGGTAACCCCAACTTACTTTAATCTGGGCAGTAAATCCTATCATCCAGATTTAATTAGTGGGTACTTATAAGACAAAAGTCTAGAGCAGATTTCCCTTAAATAATGGAACCACAGGGCAGAATTCCAGAATATATATATTTTAAACTTAAAAAAAAAAAAATCTAAATATTGTACCTTGGATACATTTAAAAACAAACATTTACATTTATGACAAGTATGTGGCTGTTAAGTCAGTAGATCCCACCCTTTGAGTCATGACATCTGTTTTTCGGCTCTGTATGTACCTGCAAAATTACAATTTTATTTTTTAAGGAAAAACATTCAGTTGGTAGCAGGAAAGCTAGAAAATGCTCAGTCACTGGGGTATGAGGCATAGATTGAACTTTATGTACTTGTGTCTTTATTCAACCTAATTTACTACGTTACTGTGAATATTTGGAAAGATTTAACACAAAGCTTGGTAGTGTTGTGATATTTTGACCACAGTGTTATGGTTAACCTGCTACATCCCTATAACAGAGTGGTGTGTTTAACATTAAATAAAATAAATTCTTATGAATAGGGTAGTATTTACCAACCTTTAGCATTTCAGTAATACTTCTGGGGAAGCAAGTACTCTTAGAAAAAAAACTAGCAAAAGGGGCATAGAGTTGCCAGTGGTGATTATCCTAGGGCACAATTAAACATTTTCAAAATTCTGATTTGAGACAGGAGTCTCAAACAATTGCAAAGCAACGCCTTGATGAAATATCTAGCATTCAAGGGGTTAAGAGTTAAATTTAAACTCAATTGTATTTTTCCCCCAGAAGGCTTGCCCAAGTTGTTCTCACTACATCAGCCTTGGCAATTAATTTCACCTAACCTGGAGGCGGTATCAAACATGGATGGAACAATCCCAGAAGCTGGTTCCTATTTTCTAGATTTTATACCTATATATACTCAGATTCACTGGCTACAAAAACCTCGCAGCTGGATCCTAAAGATTTTGTCTTGCTCTAAAAGCTTTATATTTTTGTGTCTCTTCCTGCATCTGTTGTTAAAGGACAAAAAATGAACACACACAACAGGCAGACTGCATTGTTCTATAAACCCAAGTAGAGAGATCTGACATAAAATCACCAGTGCAGAATTGTCTCTCTATACAATACTTTCACCTTCAGCACTTTTGAAGCTAACCAGAATGGTCTTTTACTACAATCAGCAACAGTGCAATTATTTTCTGACCCTGGTAACAAAAAATCTGCTAAAAAGGATTCCAAATGGAGAACAGATCTAAAGGATTTAAACATGATTAATCTATTGATCCCAACAATAAGGAAACATTACATAAAATGGAAAATTATAAAAACAACAATGCAACTTGGCTGGGAAAATAAAAGGTAACCTCTAACAAACAACAGAAAGCTACAATTCAGAACGGAACAGAAGCATGAACTACTAACGTTTTTTACATTTGGTTCCTAAATTTCTCTGCACCTCTCGCCTAGCTTCTACAATGTGTGACTTTTTAGGGCTATATTCAGGGAGATAAAAGGCTGTGATTCT
This sequence comes from Rhinophrynus dorsalis, assembly GCA_037306005.1. NCBI lineage: Eukaryota > Metazoa > Chordata > Amphibia > Anura > Rhinophrynidae > Rhinophrynus > Rhinophrynus dorsalis. The sequence continues at coordinate 217,356,387 of CM074718.1, read as the reverse complement.
AGTGCAAACCAACTGCACCACAGGGAACAAGCATTCAATAAACTGACACCGATTTAAAATGGACCTGTCACATCGAATTCAATGTTGTATATTTGAAAACTTCAATAAACACTGTCTAGTTACTGTTAGCCAAAAGCAAGCAGATGTATTTTTAGGAGAAACTTATTTCTGTATGCAGCACCACATGCAAATAACTATCAAAATCCATGGGGATTTTAATGTCTCCTATGGAGCAGTTAGCTTGTTCCTGAATCACACATCTACCTGCCTGAATGTGGCCCCTAAAGCGGTGCAAGTCAGCTCTGGTCCTCCAGCTCTAACAATGCACATTTATAGAATTTCCCTGCTTTAGTACAAGTGAATCAATCAGTAGCTCAATCATGTTAATTGATCCGGCTGTACTGAACCAGGGGAATCCTCAAAACATGCACTATTGGAAGCTCTTGAGGACCATGGCAGACTACACCTGCCCAAGAGGCTTATTTAATAAGAAAGAATAAAATCAACTTGGGAATTCTTTTTTCAACCCCTCCCCCACCCCAACTGAGGGGGTGGAAGTACATTCACATTTTAGATATAACTTATTTAATTCACATTACATTTCAAATATATATTTATTATGTTTTGCAGGGATAAAAATAGTTTTTACAGTGACCGTGTCAATTAATCTTGAAAAATATATAAATTGCATGGTTTATCCTGGCAAAAACAACAAGGTTGTTCCCACTCTTTCTGGAGAAGTACATCCCTGGCCTAAAATGTTATTGCGGCACTCTTGCTAGTAGTCTATGGATAACTTGTCAGGGAGAATAACCCTCCCTTGGCTACAGACGCATTAGCACCACTGTATAGCTTCAGGCCAAAGACATACGGCACAAAACAAGATTAAATTATACTGAATCAGTATCAACATCTTTCAGAAATAGGATCACCTTGTTTTACTAAATAGGATAAACCTGCAATATATTTTTCCATATTACACAATATTATTCCATTAAGTCTAAAAAATATCAGACACAAAAAAAAATATTCCAGATGTTTTCTTGATTAATAAAACAAATTAAAGTTTGTGTGTCACATATGTATAACAAGGCATAAATAGTTGGGCTACTTTTTTTTTTTTTTAAACTTTTATTTCGTATAAATGTAACTTACAAAGTCTGGGCTGCAGCTGCGTCCACAAAGACTGCTCTGCCTCTGCTCTCCTCCCTCTTCCGATGACGGAGCCTTCCGTCTGTAAGCTGTAGCAGTTTCATTGGCTAGATATCGATCTCTTCCAATGAGACCGCTCCAGTTTACAGACAGAAGCCTCAGTCATAGTAGGAGGGAGCAGAGCAGAGCTATTGAACAGCAATCACATCCATCTCTGTAGACTTTGCACTTGGGAAGAAAGAATACATGCAACTTTGGAATAATTAAATCCTGAAGAAAAATCGGGTGCATGCTGCATTTGCCCAGATAAAATGCTACCCCTAATGTGAGGCTGCCTCACAACTTCTAATATGGAGAGAGAGAAGAAGAAAAAAAAAAAAAGTGCAAACCCTACACCAATATAAGTAGATCATTATCTCCTCACCCTCTCCCATGATCCTGTCTCCCTCATATCCAGGAGCAGCATTTAAAGTGCCTCTGATGGGCAGCATGTCTGAACTCACCACCCTCTGACTTTCTACAAGCTTTCAGGTCCTTATAGAAGCGGTATTTCAATGTGCAGATGCACAACATCCGGTCATCTTTGGAGACTGCAAATTCAAAGACAGGGCCTGGGAGGAACTGAAAGGCCACAGAAATACAAGGAAAAAAGTGGGCAGCAAATTCAAACATGATGCCCTCTGGACACATCTTCAAGGCTGCTCCTAGATAGGTGGTAGAATGATAGCTATACCACCAAGTTGCCCAATCAATCAGTTATTCCACCAATCCAACATGCAGCCCGATTGAAAGGCAGGTAATTTTTTTTCAGGCTTAAATGCCAAAAAACCTAGCAGCATATCCAGGAACATACTGTAAGGTAAGGGCAAGAAGTTCAGTCCTCTTTAACCCCTTAAAGACTGCCCGATCCAGCAGGGGGTAGCCATAGGTGTTTGTTTTTTTGGGCATTGAATTCTGGGATGGCAGAGTAGCGTGCAGCTATCCCACAATTCCATGCCGTTCAGCCATGTCACCGGTCTTAAGGCATTAAAGAATCATTTTAGAGAACTATACTCAGAAACGAATGACAGACCATTCGGATTTTCAGAGTGACTGGAGATAAGCGGGATGTTTATTATTAGAAGTGTTCGCTCTCATTGTAAGAGTTGAAATTTTTTGCAGTACAAGTCATATTCATAGGTCACATTTCAAAGTAGTCACATATCTAGAGTAGAGGAACATGTTTGTGCGTTACATATAAACAATGTAATTGTATTTATATAAGTAAGCTGGTCATATTTTGCTACATACAAATACTGCAAATTTTACCTCTACTTCCGTTAATGATCACTTACCAATTCTACATGTAATTAGACAGAATATTACAGGTTGCCTCTCATAAGGCATGTGTAGACACATGCAATTAATCACAAGGAAATATAATAATTTTAAGATCTAGTTTAGACCACAACAGAAAATAATGGAGAAGTGTGTAAACAAAACTAGTTTTGGACTGTATGCAGAAAAGCAAGAGATTCCCAACCAAACCAACTGCACCATAAAGTCTTGCAACCCTTTCAAGGGGAACATTCGCATCAGACAAACTTGTGCCCATTGGCTTTAATTAGTAAAACTAGAATATTTTTTAAATCTTAATTACCTAGTACTGAAGATATGCAGAGTTAAAATCTGGCCCTTCTGTAATATGCGGCACAACGCCTCAGGGCTTCCCACCTCCCTCCCACCACACTAATCTAGTTTTACTAGATAATGCCAATGGGCACAAGTTTGTCTGGTGTGAATGTTGCCCTTTAACTAAGGGGTGTCCAAACTTGTTCCTAAAAAAAGCCACAGCAAGTAAGAAAAGATGAATCAAGGGCCAAATACTACTAAAGAATGTAATGGCATTAAGAAAAGCAAACTTATACAAATGAGTACATGCTATCAATAGCCAGGGTAATCAGCTGCATTATGTTTGCTAAAAACTTATTCAGAGTTAAATATCAGATAACATTTTTTGTTTTGTGGCATCAGAGGTTTATTGGTTATCTTCTTGGATGCGAGAAACACCTCCAGTGAATTGAGAAGCAATGCACTGGAGAAGTCTAGCATTCAAGAGGTTGAACAAATTGAATAAAGGGTGGAAGTGGTCATGACAGAAGTCCACAAATGGGACCCAGGCATTATTTTTTTCTTAAATGTTAGTGTTCACTAAAGCATTAAAAGGGTTAAAATGTCAAACATTATGTACCTATGTCTGTGTGTGCATACATTCACATTTGAAAGATGAAAATGGCCGATGTTTAGCAACGAGTGGTAATCTGGTGATTTACACAATATAGTACAGCTGGAATGCTTCAGTATTGCTCATCTTTGCTTTCTACGTGAGGCACAAAGAACTCTGAGGTAAACTAACTGCACCATAGTGCACAAGTAAAATTCCCTTAAATTTAAATGGACAGATTCACTTTATTTCAAAGCCACTTGTTACACAAGTGCATAATATGTAAATCAAGTTATCCATAATCTGTCCCAGACAGGAAGGCAATTTCCAGTATGCTTTCACAGTCCCAGACAGAAAGCTAAGAGTGTGCAACAATACAAGAGATACAAAAGGCATTGACAATGTAGAAAAGCCTGTCACTAAAACATACAAAGAGCTCAGAGTTGCATGGAGACTGCTACAATGAATAAATCTCTCTGCTTTCAAAGGAAGGGGGAATAAAAAAAACAACACACAAGAGTTCAACTAGTGACAAGTGTTACAAAATAAATAAAAAAGTAGGGATTAAGGTTAAACTAAATATTTTGCAGATGCATTTTAACAAGTGTGGACCAACTTCTACAGACAATACAGTTGTTTGTGTAGAGCTACTGCTGCCAATGATAAGATCAATACTCTCTGCTACGCTTTTCATAACTCAGCCCATTTAAATATATTCTACACTGTCACTTCTATTGAGATGGCTTTGTTAAGGGGAGCCCTGGAAAAAACAGGAATGAGAGTACCTACAGAGCATATGCAAGCATAGATTTTTAGGCCTAGGTAAACAGTAATTTAAAGATAGCATGGAGTTACAGGATGTTAGTGTTTATAAACCAAGATCAGTTATAGGTGTTCGTATTCCTTTAAATAGTTCACTTAACTGAATGGGAATGTGAGGAATTTTACATTTCTCTTTAATGGTATAGTTGATTTGCTCAAGAGCTAAAAATCAAAATGTATTTTCCCCCCACTCTGGTGCAATTGGTTTAGTTCAGAGTTGCTAATTTTACTTTCTGTACAGGGCCTGTGGTTTCCAGATGACTAAACTCTGTGTCCTGCATATCAGTTTACAATCAGTTTGGAGACAGCCTAAAGAGCAAATATCAAGAAGATAGATCTGGCTTTGGAGCACTACTTCCCTGAAAGCAGACCTGCCAAAGAAACCAGGGATACATTGTGAGCCCTAGTGGACCTGCAGGGGAGAAAAATGGGGGTAGGAAAATATTTCCCACACCAATACAGTAAGAGACACCAAGTCTATGGAATCTATGCACACACAGAGCCTGTGGCGGAGAACCACAAAATGTATAAGTTGCATTCCAGAGGACTATCTGCACATGCAAGCAGTTATTCGACACCCTCTCCCCCTGAAAAGCTTACAGGGCCATTTTGGGGCTGCAAATGACACAGCTCAAGCCTTTTTTTTTTTTTTTAAATACAATAAAAGTGTACTCATAGGAGGAGAACTTCTAAACCATTCTATAAATAAAGTTTTTATGTAAGATCATCACATACACGACTAGATAAAAATGTAAATTATATATATATTAAAATCAGGTACAATAAATGCACAATTTTGTCCTTCAGTTTATGGGAAGTGTGTAAAGAATATGAAATTTGCACCAAGGGGTGCATGAGAAAATAAAAAAAAAAAAAAAAATAAAATCATGGCTTTGAATTGTTTTAAAGGGACAGTATTGCTAGATTTTTACAAAAAATTACAATTGTAGATGTTAAAACCATGAATAGAAAGAGCCGTCTCCCTTCTCTTAGACTTTTATAGTTTGAGAAATCGAAGTTCGTGTTTCCCAGAAGTCTGCCATCTAGCTGGTCCCGGGACCGTCCTGCGATTCTTCAGTAGAGCCGAAATACCTCATTGTAATAGTCTATAAACTGTGCCTGCAAGCCAGGCACTTTGTAGACCATTCCAATGAATTATTACTTCATACATCATGCTATTTAGGCTCCCATGATTACCAAGGACAGTGTAAAAAAAAAGACAGCTGAATGCGTCAAGAGTTCCCAAATATTGATGGACAGGAGATTCTTCTTCCCTGTTCACCAGCCCTGAGCACCCACCCAAGTGGCTGAGGGTAGCACCTGCTCCCCTCAGACTAGAGTCTGTCATTAACAGATTCCACTCCGGAATCACAAAAGGGACTCCCCTAACTCTATGCAATGAAGCCACCAGCGAAAATCCCCCTTCGCTTGCAGAGAGGGTCATATGATGAGATGTTCCCGCTGATGGGACCACGACCTGAGTATGTCCCATTGAAGTTCCCCTGTTTGCACTGGAAGCAGTCCCCTATCCTAAGTTGCAGACACCAAACAACCCAGGACTCTCAGGTAGCCCCATATTGTGGAAGATAGCAACTCTAGCAACCGGGACACATTCTGAGACAGAAGTCGGATCTTCTCCGTGAGTAATACTCTTACTTGAAGGGTATCAAATCTCATTCCCAGAAATACCAGGACCTGGGATGAGACAGGAGAAGATTCTGTTATGTTAATTATCCAACCATGATGCATTAGAATGTGGGCAAACTCCAATATGGAGAGCAAACATTTCTTCTGAAGGAGCCTTTATCAGCATATTGTCCAAATACTGTGTCAGATAAATGCCTTAATATTGTGTAATATCCTCTAGTAATTCAGTGTCACCACACCACCACCGTAAGAATGGTACTCACTACAAAATGTATGCTAGAGCTGTACATACACACACACTAGCGAGCAAAGCTTGGGAGATGTGTCAGCTGTTCCCCTTAAGACAGTATTCTCTTAGTCAGCAAATATCTGCAGCTCTCCCTTTTGCCCCTCTGAGGAGGCTCAATACATTAACAAAAAAAAAAACACGAAACAAGGGGGGCGCCAGATAGTGCCTTGTCACTAACTACAAGGGACAGTATATATAAATATATCACAAAGTTCACTCACATTTGTAAAATGCTATGCTGTAAACATGTGTGTACACATAGCTATAAAAGCTTACAGAGAATTTTTACCTTCTCTGTTCGGTGTGGATCTGTCAGGATAACTATGCGTGATACGGAGGAATAAAAGTGCAAATATACAAAAATAAAAAAATATTAAATAAAATGAAAAAAGTGCAGCAAGCTAGATAAAAATATTTCTCTACCACAAAATAAGTGCTTTCTTTAAAATGATCAGCAACTTAGATTGCTCTTCATAATCCGATATTAAACTACAATTTTTCTTGATACAATAGAATTGGCCATAGGACACATTCTTTAACCATTTCTTATGATGACAGCTTTTAAAATCTAAATAGCTGTTTACATCGACTTCCTTAAACGTTTTAGTAGTTTTTTTCTGTCCTGGTATACCTTGAAGACACAGGTCAAGAAATTTAATAGAATCACCAAGTACAGTGCTAGTGAAAGACATGCTCCACTCATTTCCATTGAGAGAATCGATGAAACTGGCGATTATCTCTCTATTCCCCTCTCCAAACTATATGATATTGTCTATGTAGCAATGGCAGGACACCAAACTTGCACCCGGCCAGCCTTGGTCATAGACCAACTGTTTTTCTTTCACCAGCATTGTACGTAGTTACTATCGAATTTCTTGACCTGTGTCTTCAAGGTATACCAGGACAAAAAATAACTACTAAAAAGTTTAAGAAAGTCTATATAAACAGCTATTTAGATTTTAAAAGGTGTCATTATAAGAAATGGTTAAAGAATGTGCCCTATGGGCAATTCTGTCGTATCAAGAAAAATAGTTTAATATCTGATTATGATGAACAATCTATGTTGCTGATTGATCATTTTAAAGAAAGCACTTATGTTGTGGTAGATTAATAAATATTTTTATCTAGCTTGCCACACTTATTTTATTTAATATTTTTTATTTTCGTGCATTTATTCCTTCGTATCACGAATATTTATCCTGGAGGTGGGTCCATATGTGGACAAGAAGAGACCAGATCAGGAGCAGGGATTTCGCATATACAGATCCATTCCAAACAGACGGTAAAAATTCTCTGTAAGCTTTTATAGCTATGTGTACACATATGTTTACAGCATAGCATTTTACAAATGTGAGTGAACTTTGTGATATATTTATATATACTGTCCCTTGTACTTGGTGAGAAGGCATTATCTGGCGCCCCCCTTATTCTGTGTTTTTCTGTTAAGCACGGATGTGTGTGGCCAGGGCTGCTATGATCTTCATGACTGCATGCAAAAATAATAAAGCTTTGATAATACAGTTTCATTGGGATGTGCAGACACAAGTCCTGATGATCCAGGGAGTCCAGAAATTCCCCGGGAACATCGCTGTGATGACAGAACAAGAAAATTTCATCCTGAATTGCATAGCAGCCATGTATCGGTTTAGACATTTCGGATCAAGAATAGGACGACATTTCAGATCAAGAATAAGACGGCAGCCGTCGTCCTTTGTGGGAACCACAAAAAAGGTTGAAATAAAAACTGGAAAAACATCTTGGGCTGGGACCGGTACCAGAATTCCACCCCCCCAGCAGAGCAGGGACTGTCAAAAGAAGCACTCGCTGTAGGTCCTACAGAACGTTTACTAACATAATAAGCATGTGCTCTCTAGGAACATCAGAAGTCTCAGAGACCTGAAGGATCTCCACCACCACTATGATGAGCTCCTAAAATAGTGAGGACAGGGTCAGCCTCATAGAAAAATTCAAAGGAGTCAGAGTCCATATCCTCTTCTGCATCTAATTCAAGGATACCTCAATAATTTGAGAATGTTTCTTAAAATGATGCAACCTGTGTTAAAGTGGGCAAGGGTTTTCAGGAATACCCTAAATAGAAGGCTTCTAAATATCTGTCACAGATGATAACAGGCTCTTGTGCAATGCTGGATGTCCCTGGGGAATGGTAAGGGCCACAGGATATTCTCTTGGAAGCCCAGAATGGCATGAGGGAGAGGAAAAAAAAAGCAAGAAAAAGACCGTGCGCGTGCTGGATTTCCCATATGTCCCTTAAAGTCAGAAATGTCCAGGATGAAGTGTCTAAACATAGATTAATCTAGTCGCAAGTATCCCTAGTTTAATGCAACCCCCCTGAAAGACCCCAAAAGTACTTTTCTGGTATGCAAATGGTTAAACTGAAAACAGCAGGAGCGACAGCATCTACTTTGGTTAAGTAAGGGAGAATATGAACACCAGAAATGGCGCCAATTGGAAAACAGTCCAGAAACCAGGTGAGTATAGGAAATGCAGTCCCCGCCTTTACATGCCTTGTCACTTTTTAGGAGCTTGTATAAAACAAACAGGAGTCAAGTGGTCATGCACAGCTGTCAACATACACATAGAAAGAAAGCATGTTTAACATTTTGGAGTTCATGCACTTGCAGGGTAGACAAACATAAAACTTTTGGAGCCAGACAAAATTTTTTATTTATTTATTTTTTTTAACTGCCAACTAGGATTTTTAGGAACCATTAAAAATCTGAATATAGATGTAAGTAAAATAGCCCCTATAATTTAATAGCCAGAAGTAACATTTTTAGGAGCCTGGGCTATGTGCATCACCATTAATGTCCCTAGCAAACATTCTATACAAATGTTAACTAGGAACGCACAATATTTAAAAAGAATCAGTCTAAATGGATGTAGCTTTAGGACAACACTAGCCTTCTAAAATGTTCAATAAACTGCTTAAAGTTATGTTTTCCTGAATGAATTATTGTCAAATATGATTTTAACCCTCTGAGTGCCAGAGGGATGCACACTGCAGTGAAAAGCAATGCATTGTGCACCACTCTGGCACTGAAGAGAGTTAAAGGGATAGTAATACTTCATTTTAACTTTATTGGGGATCCAAGTTCGGTCTTCAAGACTACAACAGTCCAGGATGTAAGGATTTCCCTTTTTGAGCACAGGTTGGCCAATTAAAATGAATGAGCCAGTCGCCTGTGCTTAAAGGGATAGTAATACTTCATTTTAACTTTATTTTATTTTGTAGGCATTAAAAAAACATGAAGAATGATATAAGTCTTATCTCTGAAACCTTTATGGTTTAAGAGATATTCACAAACAAAGTATCCCCCCCCCTGTTCAACCAGATCAGAAGGGAGGTGCCCAGGTAGACTGCAGAGAGGGACAATCTTCAATTAAGATAATGGAAAAAGCTGAAAAACTTGTCAAGGGGGGAAGGGCTTTCATTGTTTTCATACAAAGAAAATTGTCCCCTTCTGTTATCTGTCCTGTCATACAACCAGACTCACATCTGAGAAGAGATGGCTTACACTAGGTAAAAGGGGCGGGGAGGGGAACTTTGCTTGTGAATATCTCATAAACCATAAAGGTTTGAGAGATAAGACTTATATCATTCTTCATGTTTTTTTTAATGCCTACAAAATAAAATAAAGTTAAAATGAAGTGTTACTATCCCTTTAAAACCAAACCTTACATTGAAAAGTCATCAAAACGCTCTGCATATTCTGGAGGGGTTGGGTGATGTTAATATCTTCAGTCTGATGATATGGAGGGGTGTCAAGCTTTCTGCAGGCTCAAACACTGTAGTCGAACTGTGTGTTAGAAAATGGAGCAAAATACCATCTAGCATGTTCAGTTGGACTACAGGGTTTGAGCAAGGAAACAGTCAGTTGCTCAGAACCAATATTATCAGCTCAAGGATCAAAAACAAGAGACTAAGGTCACCTAAATTAACAGGAACATGCAGATTTACAAACGTAGTATTAGGTTTTAAAAGTTTATTTAGTAATTACAAAGTTCAGGTCAGGATGCCTTTAGGTTAAAACAGTATTCATTTCTAGCGGTTACTATTCCAAGCTCTAGCTAAATAATAGGATTTTAGCTTTCTTACCTGTTCAATCCTTTTCTCTTTAGTCCATATGGACACAGGTATCATGGGGGTTGAATCGCTGCCAGAGGACAGGGGATCACAAGAGACAGGTTCTTTGGAGGTGGAAATTACCACCTCCTCTTCAACCCCACACCTACTCACAGAATTGACTTGACAGAGCCACAGTAAAAAAAAAAAAAAATAAGTTGTAAGAAGAAAAGAATCTCCCAGGACTAAGACCTTAAAAGGACTCCTCTGCAAGAAAGGTTTTTTTCCTCCGGGTGATAGACCTGTATTCCATAAGGACTAAACAGAAAAGGACTTCACAGGTAAGAACACTAAAATCCTATTTTCTCATACATCTAAGAAGGAACACAGGTTCCACAGGGATGTACCACAGCTAGGATTCCAGGGGTTCCCTAGGACTATTCAGGATCCCCATAAGTGTAAAAGGACACTGAACCAGCACAGCACATCAAACAAGAACCAACAAAGCTCGAAAAACTACTTGAACAGCTATTGGCTGTAGAAAAAGGGTAAGATCCATGAACAGGCAAGTACCTTCCGGCCAAAACTGGCCTCAGCCAAGGCCAAGATATTGACGCGGTAGTGTTTGGTCAAAGTATGCAAGGAGGACCAACTGCCCAGCAGAGTCCTGGTTTTTGAAGGCCCAGGAAGCATCCACAGATCTGGTACAACGTGCTGTGATCTTGAAGTGAACTGGCTTCCTCCTGATCTTCTATGCTTGGTGTATGGTAGCATTGATCCAAGAGCAATGGTTACATTGGAAGTGACCTGACCAGCTCTGGGATACCCAGGGATGACAGTCAGCCTTTTGAAAAAGCTTAGTATGGTGCACATACAACTTAAGGAAAAACACCACATTTAACAGATGGAGATCTCTTTCCTGAGCAGAAGCAAGGTTAGGACAAAAAGGCACAACAATCTTCTGACTGATGTGCAGCTCAGACACCAGCTTCGGAAGAAGCGCCTGAGGGGTAAGAAGTACAACCAACCCTGGTGAAAAATCAGGAATGCAAGTTTGCAAGACAGAGCTTGCAGCTCAGTCACCTTCAGAGAGACAACTGACAAGAGAAAATCCATCTTGATTGTGGAAGACTGGAAGTGCCCGAGACAATTCATGGATCAGGATCTGAGTCTTCTCTTCTTCCCCCCACCCCTGAAGGAGGTCAAACTTCATGGCCACAAACACTAAGACCTGGGATGGAATTGGAGAAGGCTTGTTGAGATTGAGAATCCAGCCGTGATACACCAGGAGGAAGGCACACTCTTGGACATGGTGAGCCAAGAGCTCTTCTGAAGAAGCCTTGATGAAGAAATTGTACAAGTATTGAGAGAGAAATGCCCTGGGTATAAATGTACTCTGCCAAGACTGAGGTGAACTCGTAGTGACTGGATCCAGGAGCAAAAAAAATGCAGGTAGCATTGGCTGCCCGGGTGGATTGGGACATTCAGATGTGTGTCCTGACGGTCCAGAGAGCCAAGGTACTCCCCTGGGCACCTCGCTGCAATGAAAGAAAGCAAAGTTTCTATCTTGAAGCACGTAGCAACCACATACTGGTTGAGACTTGAGTTCAGAATAGGGCGGCAGCCACCATCCTTCTTGGGAACCACAAAAAAAGATGGAACAGAAAAGTGCTCTTGGACTGGCATCAGTGACTGCTTTTCCAGTGGGTCAGTTACAGCACACTGCGCCAGAGGCTCAGCAGTAAAAGGGTACAGATTAGAGAAACAGCTCTCATCAGGAGTTTCCACTCTTCCCTAAGGATTTGATCAAGAGTGTTAGGACACACACACACACACACACACACACACACACACACACACACACACACACAGTCTTCCAGCATCTCTGGAAATGTCCTCATAGGAAAAGTCCATTTCATACTCAACATCCTCAGAGGCAAATTCTTCCTCAGACGATGCCCCCAAAAAATGATGTACCCCTTGAAAACAGGGTCAAGCTGTTTTCAAGAATGTAGAACACATGGGATTAAAGAAAGGGTTTGTGCCACTGAATTGAGTAGTGTCTTAATCCATGCAGGTTCTTGTTCAGTGCTGGAGGGGCCTGTTGGTTTAGTATGGGCCACAACACGCATGTAGACCCTAAATATTCCCTTAGAAACCCTGTATGGCATAAGGAAAAGTAAGTGAGAGGGTAAGGGAAGCCCTGGAATCTTTTGTTTTGTATTTCCCCATATGTCCCGCAGTGCCAGACATGTCCTTGAGAAATTGTTCCCAGAATATGGATAAAACCCAGAAATACCAAGAAATTTCACTTATCTGGTATGTAAAGGGTTAATCCACAGAATGAGCGCAAGGAGAGCCAGCGTCTGTGTAAAATAAACGAGAGAAGATGGCCGCCAGAAAAGTGACATCTGATCAAAGAATGCCTGTTTCTCTGGCTTTCTTCCGAACTGTAGTCTTCCCTATTGCTTGTCGTCTAGTAATGTCTTCTACACTGTCCACGAACCATTGCCTGTTCCCTGGACACTCAGAAAGTGGACCTGACGATAGGGCATGAGGAGGCAAGAAGATGGAGCCAGCTCTGACTGTTGTAGCCCAAACAGTTGCAGAGATATGTCCCAGAGTGCAATTTCTTGGTATTACTTGTCATGCTAACCTTTTGCAATATATTGGATACCCCTCTGGCACTCAAAGGCGTTAACCAAAATTTCAGCAGAAGTATTGTTTAGGTTAGGAAATATTCACACTTTTTTTTGGGGGAAAAATGAATGTGAAAATTTCCCAGTACAACAGAATGCTTCATTAGCATATGAAACATCACAAACCCTTAATTAGCTTATGGCAGGTCACTGAAAAGGCTTAATTAGCATATGAAATGTCACTGGTATAGCACGAGTACCACAATTAGCATACGGTAACTAGTATGAATCTCCTTAAAGGGATAGTAATGTTTCACAATAAAAGCAGCTCCAATTAATCTTCATAGTATTTGAGCCATGGAGTATTATTTCAGTACTGTCAGTGTTGTAGTTCAAGAGTAACTCCCCCTCCCGCCCCTTTTACTGATGTAACATTGCTCACATTAGAGCGCCAAGACTGTACGGATGGATCGCAGAGAGGGACAATCTTTAGTGAACGCAAGGAAAATCCTGTCAAGTGAAGCAGGGTTTTCCTTATGGTCACAGTAAGAAGATTGACACTTGCTGTAAGCAGTCTGGTCTCAGGAGCAGCTTCCACATATTAGGGGAGGTGTCTTACACTAGGTAAAAGGGTGGGAGGGGGATAATTTATCAATTACTCTAACTATAACTCTGACAGTACTGAAATAACACTCTCCATGGCCCAAATATTATGAACATTGGAGCTGCTGTTTTTGTGCAACATTACTATCCCTTTAACTGTACATGTTGCTCTTTTAGCCAACATGACACAGGCAGTTTTTACCTCAGTTTTCAGATAGGTAAAAAAGAAGATGAAAGTTCAACTTTAATATATAATGTACAATATCAAAATAATTTTCATATTTCTTGCATTTATGAGATCAGAACTCGTAGCACAACACAAGTTTCACTTAATGGGATGTACATTTTAAAAAAACTTTTCGTAAGAGGATTAGTCTTACCTGTAAAATCCTTTTCCCTTAGTCCATACAGGTTACTGGTAACTTTGGGTAGGTGATCTGCCCGTTTAATTGTAGGCAGGAACAATTCTACAATAGTATGCAAGGGGTGGAGCCTACCTTCCCTCCTTGGCTGCAGCTAGCCAATCAGCTCCAGAAATATTTGAGACACTAACTATTGACTAGATAGTGGAAGGAAAGAAGACTCCTGTGAGCATGACCCCGAAGGACCCCCACGGTCTGCCAGAGACAAGCATGGTCCCTTGACAGGGTGGAAGACCAGTAACCTGTATGGACTAAGAGAAAAGGATATAACAGGTAATATTAAAATCCTCTTTTCTCTGTCATCCAATACAGGTTACTGGTAACTTTGGGATGTCCAGCCATTGAGTTTCCCAGAGGCGGGAAGGCAGGCAAGGACCAGGCGCAAGGCCCCCCAGAGTCACCATTGCAGATATGAACCATCAGATCAGAGACAGCCCAACAAAACAATGAAGTGTCAATGGACACTGAACAGGGGTAACACCCCAAACTGTTACACAGCACACTGAACTAGAGCCAACAGGGCTCAAAAGTGAAAAAAGCACCAAGAACCGAAGAAGATCCTAGACAGGCAAGACTGCCTCCAGGATTTTCCTCCCAAAGCTGGCATCAGCCGATGCCAGCACATCAACACAGCAGTACTTCGAAAAGGTGTGCACAGACGACCAAGTGGCAGCCTTGCACAACTGATCAGCAGAGAACTGATTCTTGTAAGCCCAAGAAGCCCCAATAGTTCTTGTAGAATGAGCCATAACATGAAAGGGGACAGGCTTCTTCATCAGCTCGTAAGCCTTACGAATAGTGAACTTGATCCAAGAAGCATAGTCACTTTGGATGCAGGTCTTCTTGCCCTGGGACCCTCAGGAATGACGAACAGCACGTCAGATTGCCTGATGGACTCAGTGCAATGTACATAAAACTTGAGACAACACACCACGTCTAATAAAGTGGAGATCCCTCTCCTTGTCAGAGGGAGGGTAAGGGCAAAAAGAAGGCACCACAGTCTCCTGATTGAAGTGGAACTCCGAAACCACCTTCGGAAGAAACTCCTGAGAAGTGCAAAGCACCGCCTTGTCCTTGTGAAACACCAAAAAATGTGGTTTACAGGACAGAGCATGTAACTCCGTGACATGGCGAACGGACACGATTGCCAGGAGAAAGGCCACTTTCCATGTCAACAGGAGTAGAGGAATAGTAGCCAAGGACTCAAATGGAGGGTGCTGAAGAACGCCCAAAACCAAGTTAAGATCCCATGGAGGAACGGGATTCTTGAAGGCAGGACGAGTATGAGCAACACCCTGGAAAAAAAACTTGACATCAGGAAGGATGGCAATGCGTCTCTGAAAGAAAACAGAGAGGAAAGACGTCTGAACCTTAAGGAAACAAACTGAGGTCCTTATCCACAATGTCCTGCAAAAAGGCCAGGACCGTAGGAAGATCAAATTCCTGAGACAAGTCTTTGTCAGCAAACCAAGATAGAAAGGTAGACCAGACATGATGGTAGATCTTGGAAGAAACAGGTTTGCGGGCACTGAGCATAGTAGCCACCACCCCAGAAGAAAAACCTTTCAATATTGAAGATTCAATTTCCAAGCCGTCAAAGTTAGCCGAAGAACATCCTCCTTCCACAGGAAACCCTGTAGAAGAAGATCCGGTTGGCAAGAGAGCCGGAATGGCTCAGCCACTGACAGATCCAGCAACTTCGGAAATCAAGCTTGGCAAGGCCAGTATGGAGCAATCAGAATGACTGGACAGTGTTCCAGTCGCAATTTCTGTAACACCCTGTGCAACATTGGGAGGAGAGGAAAGACATAGTCTAGAGGAAACAACCAAGGAATGGACATTGCATCCACTGCCAGAGTTAGAGGATTCCTCCACCGAGAGCAGAACCTCGGAACCTTCCTGTTGTGTCTTGTCGCCATTAGGTCGATGTAAGGAAGACCCCACTTCTGAACAATGAGGATGACACCTATGGGTGCAGTTCCCACTCTCCACTGTGTGTCAACTGAGGAAGTCAGCCATGACGATGTCTACGCCAGGAAAGTGCACTGTGGATATGGCAGGAACGTGTTCTTCTGCCCAGGACAAAATAGCCTTGACCTCTAACCAAAAAGTTTACTTGCACTTTAAAGTGTATAGATTACCTTTAAATGTGTCAATTTAAAGAAAGGAAATACCTTGCATATATTATGTCATATTGAAACATCTTGTCTCACTCTTTTGTATTTGTTTTGAATGGATCTGACATAGGATGAGTTTGTTTGTTTTTTGTTTGTTTTTTTTAATGGACCAGCAAGAAAGTTCTAAAACTCCCTGTATACCCCTCTGTCCCTCCGTGTTAAGGGTGCTCAACAAGTGGTTCTAGTTGTCGTATTGTGCAAGCTAATGATTTATAGCCAGCCGTAGCTTGAGAGCCACAGTCTGAGCAACCTTACTATACATGATCTCTGCATTCTAGGGTTTAATTTGGCAACTTAGGAACACATCAAGCCCAAATATGCACTAGAAGCCAAGGGGAGTTCCTCAGCTGTGATCCCAAGTCCAGCTCCTACATTTTTTCTGTTGACTCCAAAAGTCAAACCAAAATTTATCAAGATCTGTCTTTTAAACAGTTAATATCTGCAGCACAAACCTAAAGGGCAATTATCACCCCTATACAAGTTTACCTCATTGCCATCCTCATATAACTATATATATAATTTTTTTTTTTTTTTTTTATTATCATCATCATTATATAAAAAAAAAAAAAAAAAAAAAAAATGGATACGCTTGAGAAATTTACATAATCAAAAATGAGCCGTGGCCTTACTTCCAGACTGCAGTTACAGCTCTGCACAGCAGTCTGTCAATCTTCTTTTATTCCCTCCCAAAGTATTGTCGCATTTCAACCAGCTTACGAGGAGAAATCCTCTGTCATCGCAGGATGATGCAATGAGATAACACTTGGGGAGGGAACAAAAAATGATCGACAGACTGCAGCGCAAAGCTGTAACCGCAGTCTGTCCGGAAGCAAGGCCAAGGCTCATTTTTAATAATGTAAATTTCACAAGAGCATGCATTTTATAAACAAAACCTATGATTAAAGCTTATCACTATAGGAGGATATCAATAAGGTAAACTTGTATAGGGGTGATAGTTTCCCTTTAATCAATAACTTCACTAGGCCACTGTACAAAGATATACAATGTGAAATATATGATGCTTACTTTAAAACCCGTGTCAATTATAGGCGGTATATGCATAAATACAAAAGTGGAGAAATTCTTGGATAAACCACAAGCGCCATCCATAAGTGAAAATATAAAAAAAATGATCAAATTTGAAGTGGAACTGTCATTGTAAGTAGAGTTTGGCATATAATTGAAATCTGACAAAGTTGTACAAAATATTTTTTAGTATAATAAATGGTTTAAGAATTTATGCTTTGTGTTTTGACGGCAGTGTGCCAACTAGTTCTGTTCAATGCCAAAACTTATTGCACACGGAGTCCCCAGTGTGCGACTCTGTCCAGATTCATTCACACAAGAGACTGGGGCAACCTCTGCCCACCAGAAACGAACCATATAGCACAGCATTGCGCAAGCAACAAATACAATCATGGTATTTCTCAAAAATAATATTACACAAATGGCTATTATACCACCAGTGCAGCTTCTAATTACCGCATGGTGCCTACAGCAATTTAACAGCTCTCAGTGCCAAGAAGGGTAGTATTTAACATGCCACTGTCATTCAAAGTATAACCCCTTGATTGCAAAGCACTATAGGCCTCTAGCATTCAACGTTCAGTTAAAGTGGACCTATCACCACTTTACAAGTTTTCATCAGTATGTAGAATACTTAGTGAATAATTATAAAACTTAAACAAAAAAAAACAAAAAATTTTGCAAAAAAAATTACAGTTTAAAGTATGCCCAGCAGCCTACATTTCTGGCTAAATTTGCTGCAGTTTGTTGCACCGCCTATGCTCACGTCACTTCCCCAGCATCCTCCGATGATGGAGGCATTCTGTTAGTAAGCTAGAGCAATCTCATTGGCTAGATATCGAACTCTGCCAATGAGATTGCTCCGGCTTACTAACAGAACGCCTCCGTCATCGGAGGATGCTGGGGAGAGTGACGGGAGCAGAGGCAGTGCGGCAAGAGCAAGTTAGCCGGAAGTAGGCTGCTGGGCATAGTTTAAACTAATTTTCTCGCAAATAATGTTTAAAATAAATAAATAAAGTTTTATAATTATTCTCCAAGTATTCTACATATTGATCAAAAATTGTAAAGTGGTGATAGATCCACTTTAAGTACCATATAAAACTATGGAAATGTTTGTTTCCAATGGTGACTGTCCCAGGATTGCTTAACTCTTGACCCACTTAAGTATATGTATGAAAAAGAGTCAAGTGTATCCCAATGTGCATATGTTATTTCTGGGTCAGGAATTAGACTAATAGTACCAATGTCACAATTACAACCAACACTGCAGTTAAAAGAATACCAACAACTAAAAGGGAACTGGAGTATATATAATATATATTTATATATATTACACACACACACACACTATAGTGCATGCTAGCATCTGTAAAAAATCTGGTTTCAGATGCCTCAAGTCTAGCCTAACATATGCTCTGAGGGAGCAGGCACTTCTGTCTTTTACAGGGCTCACACTGACAGTCCAGAATGATTAACGGACAAAGAGAACAGTCTTCCTGAATACAACAGAAGTGGGCAACGATCACAATTAGCAGAATTTAAGTCTTTTTTCCCCAAAACAAACATTAAATAAATGGTCTCCAAACAAGACAATTTACAGATGTTTGATATTTTAGGGATGTGCCATGTGAATACATTTTTATACACACTTAAGTAAGAGATTAAGTTATAGCAACCCATTTCAATTAGTGTTCATGCGCATTCAGATAATTTTTAGCCTTTGAGTGCCAGAGGGGTACACAATGCATTGCTTTGCAGTGTGTTGTGTACCCCTCTGGCATGCAAAGAGTTAAGCATTTCCTAGCCAGGGCCTCCTCTCCTTTCATATACACTGTAAATTTTGTTTTATTCACATGACTCCCATTTAATGGCATTTTTTGAAATACATAAACTAAAATCATATGTGAAGCAAGACAATTTTGATGGATTTTTGATAGTAGCAGTAAGTCAATGTCTGTCTATGCCAAATTCATCTGCGAATCAAGTTTTTGCATAGAGCATGACTGGTTGTTCCAAATAGCATTCACTCAAACTAATATACAATATTCTTAAATCAGGAATGAGAATCTGCATTTTAATAGTTTCAAAAGTTTGTGGACGATGGTTGCCAGCGTGCTCTGTCCTAAGCCATGATGTTTTTAAGGACATAACTGAAGAGAGAATGTGTGTTTTGACTACTTCTACTACTTAAATTGATTGTGTATACATGTACCCCTTAACCCCTTAAGGACCAGCGGTACCGGGGTGTGCTGTCCCTTAAGGACCACATAGGAAACTTTGACGTGATGTCCCACGTGACTGATCACGTGGGGCGGCACGCCAAACAGGGGACTGAGAGAGAGATCGCTCCTGTCTTAGAGCGATCTTCAGTCCCCGTTATTACTCACCGCGCTCCTACAGGAGCACGGTGAGTAAAAGTACGTGACGTGTCAGGACCGTCACTGGTCCTTAAGTGCCGGACCAGCGTGACGGTCCTGCCACATCAATGGTCCTTAAGGGGTTAACCGTCTACTAAAAATTTGGTCTGGCTCCAGACTTGAATAAAGCATGGTCCAGTCCTGCCTCAAAATAATTTTGAAGTACTTTAAGTAAACCAGAGCGCATTTATCAGGCATTCAGCATTAAAATAGGACATTCGATGAAGAACTCACGATTAAAAGGACAGTAATGTCCCATAAAAAAATGCTTATAGTTTCATAGTGCTTAAACCATAGTGGTTTGAGAGATTTGTGGCATATAGTTTAATTTTTTGAGAGATATTTGCATTCAAAATTCCCCCTCCCTCCCCTTCTCCTGATGTCAGCTGTAAAGCTTAATTGGAACTGTCTATAAAGTGTGCTTCCAAACCAGGAACATGTTGTAGACCCTTCCAATTAAGTAATACTTTTCCAATAACGTGATTTAGGCTATGCTGCAGAACCGCCAGCTGGTCCCCTGACCGGGATCTCCTGCTGTCACAGCACTGACATCAGGAGAAGTGGAGGGGGTACCTTTGAATGATAGTACCTCTCAAATCATAGCGGTTTGAGAGATAGGATGTGGCATATCTTTTAGTTTTTTTAAGCACAACAAAACTATAAGAATTTTTTAGGGTACATTACGGTCCCTTTAAGAGGATTATTTCATTAAACTACTACTGCATTTTACCCCTCGTTGTGAAGGTCAATTGGGCTCATCTGTCACAGTCAGTCACTCTAATAAGCTGGTGTGACCACAATGACATCAGATTGCTCTTACTAGTCCAAAAGAGGCACATAATATAATTCTCTCTCCATCAAGGTGATGTCAGATTTGACATTCAAGGTCTGTGAAACAGAGGCATTTCTACAGCACATTTAAATGGATAGTAATACTTAAGTATTACTAATCCCTATAGTAAAGCTCTACAAAAAAAAAAAAAAAAGTATTGCCCCCCGTGTCATCTCTCAAACTTTTATGGTTTGAGAGATGAACGCTTCTAAAGCTGCCCTCTCCCTCCCCCGAAGTCAGCTTTGTAGCTGACTGAAGGGAAATCCGGTCAAAGATCATCAGGCAGCTCTGCAGCAGAGCCACGATCGAGTTAACGAAAAAAAAAAAAAAACTTTCACACGTAGAAGACCATTTCAGTGAAAGTTTTCTTTTTTAGCAACGCGATCCGGCTGTACTGGAGAGCCGCCTGAAAGTCGTACGACTCTCTTCCCTGCAGTCAGCTAGCATGCTGACTATGGGGAAGGGGGAGGGAGAGGGCAACTTTAGAAGATTAATCTCTCAAACCATAAAGGTTTGAGAGATGACACTGGGGCAATACTTTTTTTTTTTTTTTTTTTAGTAGGGCTTTACTATAGGGATTAGTAATACTTAAGTATTACTATCCCTTTAAACACTAAAATAATACTATAGAAATGCTTTGTTTTTCATATCTTGTTCACACATTCTGCATCTACAGAACTATTCTAGATGCCTTAAAAGAAAAGCTACTAATACTCCACTTATCTTACTAAGGCCATAGAATCATAATGGCCCCCTACAAATGTTACCCTTGCTTCTTGTTTAATTGGAATTTTTTTAACCACTGTTGGATGTCATGTCTATGGGAAGCAGGTATCAGTTACTGGAAGGGTGTGCTTTTTTTTTTATTTTTAAATAAACTGAAGCAAAAAAAAAAAAAAAAAGTGTTACAACACGTTGCCAAGTAATGCTTTACACACCTTTCTGGTCCTGAAATGATTAAAGGGGAACTATCACATCTGAACAACTTGCTTCCATATGAAAGTGGGAGCAAAAAATAAACATACAAAGTTCATTTTAAACAGCACTTGCAAAAATTCACTCTTCAGCTTGCCTGTGACACTGGCTGGCAGGCAAGCCTATGTGGCATTGTATGCCGATCACCACCTCCCTCCCCTTTTCTTTCAGTATTGCGTCTAAATCAGTGATTCTCAGCTCCAGTCCTCAGTGCACACCAACAGGTCATGATTTCAAGATATCCCTAATTAATCACAGTTGAATCAGTCAATGACTGAGCCACTAATTATTCACCTGTGATGAAGCAGGATCAACCTGAAAACCTGCACTGTTGGTGTACCCCAAAGACTAACAGTGAAAATCACTGGTCTAAACAGCTGCTTACAGGCAGCATCAATGTTAAGGAGCCAGCCAGGCAATAAATACACAGTAAAAAGCAACATTCTGTGCTTATCAGTGCAGGCGTTGTTTTTTACGGTGTATTAATTGCCCTGCTTGCTCCTTGTCGATGCTGCCTCCAGGCAGCCATTTAGACGCACTACTGAAGGAAATGGGGAGGCAGATGACGTGGGGAACGCTGTAACAGAGGAAAGATGGCTGCACTCTTCATCACTGCTGAAGATGTGGACTATAGTTTCACCTACAGTGAAATAATTTACTAGTTAAAACTGCCAGCATTGTGATCTTGATCCTTTAAGTCAGTGATTTGGGTTGGGGGGCACGGTTATGTGTGGTGAAAATTCCACTTTAAGATTATCACATGCAGTAAGCAGAAGTTTGAGGTTCTGCTAGCAACTCTCATGGTCATGAACATGACAGAATTGTTTGAAGCTATCATCTCGAACAAAAAACTCATAGATGTTATTAGGATTTTCTGGCAATAGTATGGAAAGTGGGCAACCATTAAAAGTTGTTAGTTCTCCCTTAAATCTAGCCAACTTAATTTTCTATTGCAGTTGCACAAAGCTTCACCTGTATTTTATTTGGTCATCAACTTAAAGGGACAGTAATGTCCCATAAAAAAAATTCTAGTTTTGTAGATGTTAAAATAAACTATATGTCCACAAATCCTCTCTCAAACCGCTATGGTTTTAGAGATATTCGCACTGAAAGTCCCTCCTCCTCCTCCTGATGTCAGCTGCAAAGCTGACAGCAGGAGATTCAAGTCGGCCGACATGAGGAGGCTCTTCAGCAGAGCCGATATTGCATTATTTCAAAATAATTACTTCATTGGAAGGTCTACAAAGTGTGCCTGCAAACCAGGCACACCTTGTAGTCCTTTCCAACGAAGTAATTATTCTGAAATAACGCAGTTTCGGCTCTGCTGCAGAGCCACCGGCTGGTCCCCGGAC
This sequence comes from Rhinophrynus dorsalis, assembly GCA_037306005.1. Taxonomy (NCBI): domain Eukaryota; kingdom Metazoa; phylum Chordata; class Amphibia; order Anura; family Rhinophrynidae; genus Rhinophrynus; species Rhinophrynus dorsalis. The sequence goes on along the minus strand of CM074718.1, from coordinate 217,333,747 downwards.
CATAGCAGTCTGAGATAGGATTTTTTGCAGGTATACTTTTGTAGATGTTAAATAAAAATAAACTAAGGTTTTTTATGGGACATTAGTGTCCCTTTCAAAGTTGGAGTAGCATTTAGCTTCCTAAGTGAATGAGGAAGAAACATTACAACACACATTTCCAAGACACACACATTATTTATATAATATTATATATATATATATATATATATATACACACACACAGCTATTTTTTTAAACAATTAATTAGAATATGAATAGAGCTGTCTAAGCATTTCAAACTGTAAACATCCACACAAACTGTGTAAAGTGCCAAGTTGCCCTTTAATAAATAATCACTTTTAAAAGAAAAATGACAGCCTAGGCTACAGTTCATACCTATTCTTGGGTTTCTCTAAAGTTCCTTTGTTCTTCTTTAAATGGTCAACTTTCCAGAATACTGAACAAATCTTATATACAGGGACCTACATTGGGCACCTAGTTTTACCATATTCATTAATCAAGTTATATATGTTTGTGTTGCAAATTATACAGACCCACAAAAAATTAAGTGTCATAAATAAAATGCAAACACAAAACCCAACCATTTTCTTTAGATAGCCCAAAGCCACCAAAACACACCATAAACCAATACTTAACCCTTTGAATGCCAGAGTGGTACTTCTGGCACTCAAAGGGTTAAAACGTCTTCAAAGCCTTGCCAGTCATTTACTTTGAAGTCATTTCTTTGGCTAAAGATATGAAAAAGACTACTAGTTGAACAGCCCATGTAAACGGGCAACAGTGCCAGGCAGCAACTGCCGCAGTACAGACTGCCCGTGCCGCAGCTGATAACGGAGTGGGGCACTCAGAATTCAGATTGTAGACTGATATGAATTCGGAGCGCCCCGCTCCATTATCAGCCTCGGCACTGGCAGTCTGTACTGCGCATGACTGCAGCGCGCGCAGACATCTGTACTGAGCATGACATCTTCTGACAAACATACATTAGCGATTATATACGATAATCGCAACTTGCCATTAACAGCACAACTAGTAAAAAATAGACACCCTACAATGACAAATTTTCAAGACAACTTGTCATCTTGACTTAAGTTTGAATATTTTTTAATGGTCATTGAAAACTGCCTGTGTCATGTTTGTCAAAAGACCAGCAAGTGTACAGTTAGAGAGATTCATACTTGTAACCGTATGTCAATTTCAGTACCCGTGCAGTACCAGTAATGTTTATATGCTAATGAAGCCTTCTCTGTGACATTTCATATGCTGTTTAAGCAATGCGCCCCACCATGAGACTTTCATACATATAAAATTGTAAATATGTCCTAAACTGTGCATATGCTAGACTTAACAAGGCCATATACAATTTTGCATTACGTTTTCAAATATGAAGGTGAAAAAGAAATGCAATTTAAGGTGACAGGTTCACATCCATTCTGTTGCTCTCCATACTTAAAGGGTTAACATACTGATGTCTAAAAACTCATCATACTAGTTTCTGGCATCCAATGGGTTAGTCCATGTCAAAGGCTAAACTGAGCACATATCAACAGTGTGCAAATTGTGGCTCGAGTCAAACGGGATACTAACACTTTATATTGACTTTACAAATTCTGCAAGTGCATAACATAAAAATCCTAGCCAATTTGGCTTTTCATGTTCTAGGTTTTCTAAATAGTTGACTAAGAAAGAAAGATGGAGATAAAACTTGGCATTATCCATGCAGCACAATCAGCACTGTACGCCATATACTTTCACAGTCCCTGACAGTTATTTACAGATACAGGAAGCTCTGTCAGACACATGAACTTTAAATTTTATATATATATATATATATATATATATATATATATATATATATATATATATATATATATAATCATACATAGTTTTATTGTTACTTTTACAAAAATACTTTTTGACTTCACGTTTCACATATGAGGTAGCTCAGCAATATCCAAAACCTTGTTAGGCAAGACAGGGAGAATGATGCACTGTGTGAAAGTGTCTCAATTATGGAGCAAGCAAAATGCACCAGAGGATAAAAATCCCCAAAGACTCAAATGACCTGTCACAGCCATTCAAGTTTGGATGTTTGAAAAACTTAATTAAAAACTGCCTGTGTGTCACTCTAGCCAAAAGACAATCAAATGTAGAATTAATGCGATATTCATACTTGGTATTGTATGCTAATCGAGGTAACCAGTGATGTTTCGAATGCTAATGAAATACTGTGGTACACCAGGAAATTCACTTTTCCAAGAAATACAATTTTGAATGTTTCCTAAAATATTCAACTTCTGGACATTTGGTTAACAAGATATATAGACAGCTTTGAATGAAGTTTTCAAATAGTTTAAAAAAATGTTCAAGGTGACAGTCTTTTACAGTGACAGGCAATCTCCATTTTGACTTAACATTCTGCAAGTGCATGTCCTGACAGGGAGTTCTTGACAGGTCTCTCAAACCCCAAAACATGTGGACAATGAAAGCAGGCACAGACATACAGCTCTGCACTATACATGCAACAGTAAAGCTCGTCTCCAATATAACGTACAGAGCACCCAGTGCTGAAAGTAAAACACTATGACTATCTGCTTTCACAGACCCTGACAAAGTTATCTAGAAATAGTGAGGGCCCTGTGAAGGGAAACTGAAGTGCTAAAATATAGGCAAGTTGTTTTTATAGATTATACACCTGGAGAAGCTGTAAAGTCAAAATTGAGGTTTACACACTTTAACCCCTTAAACCCTTTGAGTGCCAGAGTGGTATGCAACGCATTGCAAAGCAATGCGCTGCGTACCACTCTGGCACTCAAAGGGCTAAATGCCAGAGGCTCCCAACGCTCATGGGGTTATAAATCACACTTAAGTCAATGGGAATCTATGGTTTGCCCAAGAGTTCGCTCTTTTCCTTAGTACATCCGTTTCAGAGTATATAACTCCATGTCAGCAAACACAGGATAAATGCACGGACGAGGAGGCCCCAGAACATGCGAGGAATAGAAAGTGACTAGAAAGTGGCCGAAACAAATGCAAGCGCCTTTTCAATGAGCTAGCGTGTGACATGACATCCTTTCCTGTATTCACTTATGAATCATGATGGGGGCGGGCAGCCGGTTACATTGTGAAGCAATACACAGGCACTGAGCCACACAACCCTAGTCGGAGATACCTATACAGTGAAGCTGTAAGCACACACTCTAGGGTTAGAACCCCGTGCTTACCCATATGTTGGCAATACCTACCATGTGGTATATATATATATATATATATATATATATATATATATATATATATATATATGAACTATAGTTCAACAACAGCTAGAGAGAGAGCTTCTAACATGATAGCTAGAGCCAGGGGTAACGGTGAGGGCCTCCAACTGTTGCCGGTTGTATTCCAACAGCAGCTGGAAGGCCTCACATTGTCCACCCATGTACTACCATCCTTGTGCACCCGCCACGCGGCCCGCTGCCGCCTCCTCGTGACAAACACGCGCACACATAAGGGGGGAGCGCGCGGATGCCATAGGGCCGGGTTTTAGACCAGCCTGAAAACCTTTTCTAGTTACACGTGTGGTCCTATCATAACGATCGGCAGCCTAGCCTAGCCTAGCCTACAAAGCGAGAGCTAAGGTCGCCTCCCTACACCGCAGTAACAGCTGTCCATAGTACCAGCGGGACTAGAGGTGTAGAGAGGCAGGAGCCGCCTGGTGTGTGAGGGACACGCTGCTTTGGGCTCCTCCTCCTCTCTCATCTTACTGTGTACTGTTGACGAAATCAAGTTTGGCCCCGGGCCCCTAATACCGATAATGCAATCCATATCATCATCTCACACAAGCTCATGTTTAATAGTTCGCCTTTCTATGGGTCACGCAACCACTCACCGGTTCCACGGTCGCCATTTTAGATAGATCTGACTGCTCAGCCGCCGCTGGCAGGGAAGAAGAAAAGAAAAAAAAAATCCATTCAACCCGGTTGGTTTGGGGTGTGTCACGTGATGTTCAACAAGAGCTGAGTGTGCGCAGTTCCACCTACTAGCTGTCTAGTGGTTGGTGTAAAGGGCTGTGGGAGTTGTAGTTCGGCAGATTGCAGGAGGTGGCACATAGGCAAGTTTCAAGCCATGTCACCTGTGACATATGTAGGGGTGGGCGTGTTTTTAGTTGTTGGCTGGTGTTGAAGGGCATAGGGGAGGTATTTTCTTTGGGTGCGGTGACGAGATTGCTGTCCATTTTGAATAGTGTCCTGTCAAATGTTTTAAAAATGTACTGACTTTTGTTGGCTGATTTACACATTGGAATATTTATGTTAAACAGTAGCGAAGCTGCTAGCTGCTCGTTTTTCAAACAATATTGTAACTAGTCATCGCATGACCCAAGTTTAACAATTTTTTTAATGTCTAACACATTGTTCCCAGGTGTGTATCTAGAACAGTTTAGGTCCATGACCATCGCTTTAATGCAAGGCTTACCACAGCTGCACCCCCTATAGTTGGTATACCCCTGGTTTATGTCCTCTGCTGAACATTCTTGATTTCTTTAGGTGATTCTAGATTATTTTGCCTACCTTCTATGGCAGGGATGAGCAAGAGGATGTGTAAGAGGATGACTTGCATATTAGCCTTTCATCTCTACTCCTCTTATCTGAGAAGAACTTGCTGTGGTACATAGGTACCTGAAGAGGATAAGTTCACTGGTATTCAGAGTGTGCTGGTCCTGGGAGTATGTCCATGTCCCTTTGATTAGCAGCCAGATTTACACTATCTGTGGTGACACAGCTGGACTGGCACTCTGCTCATTTATGTCCATACCTACTATCTCTCTTCTTTTTAGGTGGGGATTTCATTTCACTTTATTTCATTCTTTAGTTCGCTTTCTGTCTTTTTACTGGTGTTCCATACACCTTTGGTTTTTAGGGCAGCAGTGCCTTTAACCCCTTAATGTCCACTGACGTGCCAGGACCGTCACAGCTTTACTGCACTTAAGGACCAGTGACGGTCCTGGCACGTCATGGAATTTGGGGCTTCCCGTGCGGCGAGACCTGAATCGGTTTGAAAAAAAAATGCCCTGTGGTCCTCAAGTGCCGGCCGCGTGTGCGGGCGCCGGTCTTTAAGGGGTAAAAAACAAGCATGATCTGTGGCCATATTGGTCTAAGATACTTATGGTGTTTTGGGAATACTGTGCTCCATTGGTTGGATTCCGGTGGGTGAAAGTGGGCTTATTATGTTGGGCTATTTTTCAGCTGCATCATGGCTGCTCTAAATATATCTGGGTGATGCTGTTGCGTGGCAGCTAGAAAGTCTCAGCTCCATTTGAAAATAATTTATTTGCAAGAATACATCTCCCAAAAAGCTGTTTTTACCCAAACTTTAGGGGATAGGAAGAGATGGTTCTACACTTGTCTTCTTTCTCTGTTTTTTACTCCTTGCTGACTATTATTGTTATAGTAATCTTAATAATGAAGACACGAGGGACATGTGTTGGGGAGGCTTCCCATTAGATATCACCAATACATATTCATTAATCAGTTCGCTTGGTTGTAGCAATGCACCTCTTATTAATATGATCCCCTTTTTCTACACTATCGCAGAATTGTATTTTTAGGTAGGGAATTAAGGACCGCATTGGTGGTCTACGCTTTAGTTCTTACAGGGAAATCAAATTTTACTCATATACTTCACAGTAATAATGTATTTTAGGTTGTGCTTTCACTGTTCAGGGTGTGTGACAAAACATGCGTGTATACTTGGTTTGCACACACCTTCCACACCTAAGGATTATACTCTACCCCAATTCACTTGGATAAACTGTAGTATTGGTACTACATATAAGATCTATTCCACCCATATTATACATTTCACTAGGAAGTTCTGTGGTGCCCCCCAGTCCTGCTATTGCTAGGAGTCCAAACCTGTTACGGTTGGCAAGCTAAACAAGGAGTCAGTCGGTATAGTTAATAGAACCTTTATTATGTGAATTATGACAGTAATGCAAATATAACTATACACACAGTGGGTGATTGGAACGGCGAGCACTGTATCAGGAATAGCAGTCTCCCAATGTCTGCACCACACTGTCCGAGATTAGGTCTCACCCCACTGGAGTCTCGTGGTAAGGCAACGCCCAAGGAAGTTCTACGATCGGACATTCCAGTGGCATAGAGAGTGGGACTGCACAGAGCTCCGCCAGAGCTCTGTGTCACACATAAAGCCAAGGCCTGCAGCATGCTTGAAGCCTCTTGCCTGCAGATGATGCGTGAAAAGACGCCGAGCGTCGCTGAAGTGGCGGTGCTGGTAACAAGGTACTGTGACAAAACTTTATTTACCCTCCGATTATCTAAGTATGTTGGCGTAAGTTCATATACTTGCTGCAGGTTCACTAGATACTAATTTTAGCATAGGCCCAGACTCCCGGTCGAGGGTCATATGCGATCACATAGTGAGGCCATACCCCTAGTCTTGCATATTTCTACATCCCCCTTTTACATCCCACATCTGAGCAGAGGTAGTCTAAGTAGTTTCTCTTTTATACAGTGTAATTGATCCATGTTATGGTGGATACACTAATAAGAATGGGGACAATCATTTGCATCCTGGTTACCATGATTAAGTATGTTTTAGGGCATTCCTTGTCAATTATGAGTCAGGGTCACCCGGTATTAGATGTTGTGTATCAGTTTCACGCTTTTATGGGACATAGGTCCATTATCACTAGAACAGAATGGGTTACTGGTTAGCAAACATGGTCTCATTATCTACAAACCTATTGGTCATGGGGAACCCCTCCATCACAGAATGTCAATAAGACATCTGTATACTATAGCTACCTTTTCATATGTTATTTTCAGAATGTTAAACAGCTGTTATTGGTTATATTCTTCAGCAACCTTACGTGCGCGCGTTACGCCCTGACTTTCTGTATCCTAGTCTGTGAGCATACATTCTTAGTACTCAGTACATTGTGCTACGAACCTATGCCCTTATATTACAAGTAGGATATCCTACCAGGTGTGAGAATCTATGAGAGCCTAAGCAACCATCCTAGTACGGATAAATCATATATAGATGCATGCGTGGGTCGACAGCTTATAGATCTTGAATAGATAGATGTCCCAGTCTGTGAAGTTATATTTATAGTTTTCAGTGCTTGCTTAACAAATCATATGTCCGAACGGCACAAGTGGGATATCCTATCAGGTGTGAAAGTCTATGAGAGCATAAATAATCATCCTGGTACGTATTGATTATGTTTGCACATTGCAAAGAGAGTGTGAGAAGAATCAAGGAATGTCAGGTCTCAAACTATGCTTTGGACCTCTCTACAGTATTCCGGGGTATAAGGCTGGTATTTCAAGCTTCAGCCTGTCAAAGACAGGAAGTTGGTCTCAAGCATCAGAAGGTAAGGTATCAATTTCAAACTATCATGTTACTATAAAGTGGGTGTGTATGATTACTAACTTATGTTGTCATCCAGTATGTAATCAGTATATGGCATGTAAGCAGGATATGTCATTGGCGTCACAGCTATTAATACATAAGGGAGCTCTATATTGGTTGTAACAGATGGTCTGTCCATCATAGGATCAGCTACAGACAGCTTTTTTCACATACGGTAGCCATCAAGATCTTTATCCTGTTCCGTAAGCCCTATTGTCACGATAAATGGTCCAGATTTTGATTTGGAGGCAAGGCACCACAAGACCAAAGCACACAACGTGTCTCAAATCTCAGAGGTGTCAAGATAATCAGAAGGTTAAGGCTGTAGCTACTTCAGTGATAAGGGCAGGATTGGAGCTCCGTCATTTATGAAGCTCCTACATTCAAGTCTCACACGCCAATCTTGTTACGTCTTTCAGCATTACACTTCAAGGTTAGGTTCATCTGGTAATATTGGTATGTTTGTAATAGAATTCTACTATTAAATCTAATAGGTTTTATCTCACACAGAGATACTGTTTGTCATTAAACTTAGCATCTCGTATTTCATTACAGTCTCCTCATTTCAGAGACACGCATACAGGTTTGAGCAAGTTACAATGTTTAGCAAACGTCTTAATACGCCATCTTATCTTTGTAGCCGGTCAAAGACACAGGAAGTGGGTCTCAAGCATCAGAAGGTAAGGTATCCATTTCAAAACTATCATTTTACTATCAAATGGATGTGGGGGGGACCCAGTATCCTCATTCAGAGACTCGCATACAGGTTCGAGCAAGTTACTTGTAAGGGGCAGAGATAGGTTTAGGTATGGTGTTAGACTGCTGGTTCATCTTTTAGTGTGGTTAGGAGAAGGCTACAGCTTAGTCCCATCCCACGTTTCCCTCGGGCCAAATCATAGATAGAGCCTTCTCCCCAGTTCTTCTTGTCAGTCAGGGCATCACCTATCACACCCACTCAATAGACATATGGTTTCTATACTGCTTAAGATTATTTGTCACAGCGAGACCAACACCCCACAGCCCTCACGCCCATCAATCCAAATCATAGTTAGCGTCTCGCATCAGCCACTTGGCACTAGAGAGGGACTCACCTGTCACCCAAATATAAGTTAAAACCTTTCTCTTTCTCACTAAGAAAGAGGGTCACGAACCAGCAGCATTATAGGAATGAATAGGGTAATTATGAATAATTTTATGCTTACAGGATCAATAGACGGAAGTGAAATGTCCTTCACAGCTGTACCAGGGGAGTTACCAGAGGAACCAACGGCATCAAATACGGTAGCCGAACAGGTGGGTAAGATAATGCCATGACATCCCTCTCTCTGGCAAATATATGGCGTCAGGTGACAAGGGTTTTATTCGCCTCGCTTTTGGGGGTAAGCTGCCAAGTTGGTTTTATGTTGTCAAGTTGTAGGGTCCGGATTTTGTTGCACTTAGACAGATTCCCATTGGTTATTCATTACATGGACGACCTCCTCATGATTGAGTTCCCTATAGGTCCAAGGGTTAGGGGGTAGTACACTAGTTATTACTGGATCTGTTAGTCCAGTATCCGCAAAGCTATAGGACAGTATCTTTCACGTCTCATAATGTTTCCGTACTCACACAGACTATGACCTTCAGACGACGTTCATCACCCAATTTTTCCCACAGTGGACAGAATGCAGCCCACTTTTACACAGTTACATCAAGGAGTCAGTATTTCGAGGCATTTTGGATTTATGTTATACAGCTACTACATGACCGAGACAGAGGCTTTTTGCAGGGTTTCTACATGACGTACTGCCATTGCATCTTTTTGCCTCATATATACTAGCTTTCATTTATCATATCATATATGCTTCAGTAGTATCTTACGCTATCAATAATCCTATATAACAAGCATCTAAACTATATCATCAACTCAACAATCATACATCAGGTCCATGCTTTCACAGCAACCCAGGAGAATGATCATGAGAGGGATCAAGTGCAGTTCCATGATTACTACTATAATTTCCCATGATCAGACCTATGGTTAAGACAGCTAGCTACTTTTCTATCATAAGCCACTTTTCAAGTCAACCTAGAACTATACTCTATTGGTCAAGTACTTAGCAGTTACGGGCCCCTCAGACAGAGGGAAGTTACATACCAGTTCATTTCAGTACTCATTGTAGGTGGCAGTTCTTGTTTGGGTATCACTCGTGTGTATTGTATTGCGGTCTGTATTAACATGGTTATATGTTATTTTTGCCCTCTCTTAGGCCTACACTAACAGGACGGAAAGGGCAATATTCATCTGACCTTCACCTTATTCTACTATCCCCTCCTAGGCCCGACCACAAATGTAGGCTATTGGTTAGCCGTAGTTGTGGGAGGGCCGGCTGGAGGCTATTTATACCAGCCATAAACAATACATGGGACTGCGCAGAGCTCCGACGAGCTCTGTGTTACCCACCCAACCCATATCCCTTTTCTCAGATATTACTAAACATATATCTCTTACATGTGGGCCCTCTCTTAGGACTACACTAACAGGTCGGAAAGGGCAATATTCATCCGACCTTCACCTTATTCTACTATCCCCTCCTAGGCCCGACCACAAATGCTTTTAATTACTTTTACTGCCCTGTGCTCTATTCTGAGGGGGTCTCCTGGCTATGTCTGAGCACATGGGAGATGTTTGTCTTGCTCTGTGCCCCCGCACAGTTTCTGGAGCCCACTTGTACTGAACGGGAGCATGCATGGGTTAAAGGGTTAGTATTGTTGTTATATAAACAAATTAATATTGCAGCTATTAAAAAATAAACTAAACAATCCCATTCCCATCTATCAAACATTTATGGTTTGAGAGATATACAATGCTAAAATCCTCCCCTCCCTCCCCTTTTACTGACGTAAGCTGACGGCAGGAGATCCTGGTCCCAGGGCAAGCAGGTGGCTCTTCAGCAGAGCTGAAATAACGCAATGTATAAAGAAATACTTCATTGGAATGGTCTACAAAGTGTGCCTGGTTTGTACGCACACTTTGTAGACCGTTCCAATGAAGTATTTCTTTTTATATTGCATTATTTCAACTGTGTTGAAGAGCCGCCTCGAGTCGGCCGACATTCATCTCCTGCTGTCAGCTTTACAGCAGACATCAGGGAAAGCGGAGAGGGGGGGAACTTTAGCTCTGTATATCTCTCAAACCATGAAGGTTTGAGAGATGGGACTGGGATTGTTTAGTTTATTTTTGTAATAGCTGCAATATTACATTTTTTTTATATAAAGATATTACTAACCCTTTAAGGCCCTATGAGTTCTATACTTTCCTCTGTTCAAGGAATTTTAGAGTCTTGGTCTCACTGCCGACCTCTTCTTCACAAAAGACTCCACAGCCTTTTTTGCAGAGGAAAACTTTCACACGCTAGTGGATTACTTAGCTGAAGAGAGGGACACAGATGAAGACGATTTGGAGTCATCCTTCACTCTCAGGGATTCTTTTGAGGAAGAACATTGTTCTCCTTCTGGGCTATCTTGGTCTCAGATTTCAGTTCTTCTTCCCTGATATTTGTAAACAGTAAATGGAGGTTGCCATTTTTCATCCTTACCATTTCTTAGTCCAGGTACTTCTGGAGAAATGGAAGGCTATTCCACTTCAGCAGCAGACAATCCCATCTCTCGCCTTTCCAAGAATACAGCTTTCCTGCTTGCAGATGGAGCGGCATGTAAAGATCAGGTGGATAAGCACCTAGATTTCTTCTCAAAGGTAAATTTTGTGGCTTCTGGTGCTGCTTTATGTCCTACCTTCACTGTTGCTTGGGTGACTAGGCCATTGATATTTGGAGGGAGCAGCTTTTGGAAGCTGTCTGTGCAGACGCACCTAAGGAGGATATTGTTCTGGCGATCTCTAAAGTCCTTGAGGCTAATGTGTATCTTGTAGAAGCTTCCTTTGATGCAGCCAGATTTACTGGGAAGGCTGCAGTTTTCTCTGCGGCCGTGTATAATAATATGTGATTAAAGATCTGATCAGCTGAATGGACATACAAGAACTTCTTAGTGTCCCTTCTGTTTGTGAGCAAGCAATTGTTTGGCTCGGAGCTGGAAAATGTTATGTTATGTTACTGGAGGCAAGAGTGCCTAATTGCCTCATTACTCCTAAGTGTTACTTTTTTCATGGAAGACATATTTTTTTTTACCCCCACCAGTATGAGCTTGAACCTAGGGCTTTTACACCTTAAGTAGCCAAAGAGTGCCCTATCCCAAAACCTAACCGGGCTTGGACAGGCAAGAAGCTTGCTCTGAAGCCAACAGCTGACAAGTCTACCTCCTCATGAATCGCAGGGGTCTGGTTTGCCTCAGACCATAGGTGGTTATTTTTGCATGCCATCTATTGGCTTCCATTTCATTTCTCTAGCTCTCTACTCTCATACCGGCATGCCATCTAGTATCTGTTTCTCTTGTAAAGTCACTGCACCTCCCTTGTTGGCAGGTTTAATAATGCAGTGATCGTTCGTAAGCTTTGACAGAGCTTCTAACTTACTAGAGGATAAATCAGAGTATTCAAAACTATTATATTTCTTAAGAGTTATAGACCTAAAATTGTTCATAACTAGTGTCCCATAAGTCTACAAAAGAGCCCTTAGATTGTTTTGAAAAAATCCCTAACACGTCTACCTGGATCTAATATTTGATCATGCACATATTTTAAAGCAGTAGACATTTGGAAGATTATGATGTTCGATTCAAGCCACTTCAGGATGATTTCCTGCAGAATTCTTACCCACCTGATTTAATTTCTGATTCTCATCAATGAGCTAGAGCCAGTCATCCACAGATCTACAACATAAGAGAGAGCAGATATATATTCTCTGATTGTCATCTCTTTATTATGAAATTTTATTTAGCACAAAAATACATGTTTAGAAATTTAATTAGGCATTGGTTGATCCCTTTAAATTCTTAAAAATATACTCCCTAAACACCATTGTGTAGTTTACAGGCAAGCCAGGACACATCTCCTAGCCATTTTAAAACATCAAGACAGACAAATCTAATATAGAAAAGAAACACTTCAGTTTTCCAATCTGAGTACTTCTGCAGTGTTAGGTGGGTCACAAATTATGAAAGGGTCCTATAAATGTTTTTCTGTTAAGTGTTTTACGTGTCCTTATATTCATAACTAGTTGAAGAGCCCGTTTACACGGGCCACAGTGCCACCCAGCAACGGCCACGGTGCAGTCATGCACAGTAGAGACTGCACTTGCACCGCGGCTGATACGGAGAGGGGCGCTGCAAATTGAGACCGTAGTCCTCTCTGCACACCGATTATGGTCTGAATTCGGAGCCCTGCTACTTTATCAGCCGTGGCGCTGGCAGACTGTAGTGCGCATGATTGCAGCACACGCAGCCGTTTCTACTGAGCATGACGGCTTCTGACGAACACACATTTAGCGAATTATTATGTAGGATAAGGTGACCCAATTTCTTTCTCAAACCACTAAAGAAAATTTTCTATTCATAGTTTTATTAACTGTAGCTCCTCTTTTGTCATATATTTATTGATGTGTACATATGGCCATCAGTGTGTTGGCCGAACCATCCAGAATCTTAGGGTAGGGTTCGGCCATCATAGGAGAGTGTCACATTAGGGACCCAACAGATTTATCTGTCATCCCAGCTGAATATGTTCAACCTTCAAATACATATGATACGGTACAGTGTTTAATTAATCATGAATCCTGATTAAGTTTCTGATTGTCCACACTGTACTCTAGTGGATTGAATAAGATGATAGAGACCACTTATGTTTAATTTTTTTCTTTTCTTGTATGTTATTCTCAACACATTCTTGCATGATTCACATTATTATCTCATCACAACTACAGTTAATCTATTATGGGCTTTGAGGTAATATGCACACACAAACACATATATATTTTTTTTGTATACATTGTTTTATAATCCCGTTCATTTGGTATAGATTCATGTGGAAGTTTAGGATTGAAAGGGATAGTAATGTTTCACAAAAACAGCAGCTCCAATTAATCTTCATAATATTTGAGCCATAGAGAGTGTTATTTCAATTCTGTCAGAGTTGTAGTTCAAGAGTAATTGAATGATAAAGTATTCCCCTCCCGCCCCTTTTACCTAGTGTATGCCACCTCCCCTCAGATGTGGAATCTGGTCTTGAGACCAGACAGCTCATAGCAAGGGACAATCTTCTTACTGTGAGAACAATGAAAACCCTGCCCCCCTTGACAGGTTTTTCAGATTTTTCCCTTATGCTAATTAAAGATTGGCTCTCTCTGCGATCCATCTGGACACCACCTTGCTGCTCTGAGGTGAGCAGTTATACATTAGTAAAAGGGGCGGGAGGGGGATACTTTATCATTCAATTAATCTTAAACTACAACTCTGACAGTATTGAAATAACACTCTCATGGCCCAAATACTATGAAGATTAATTGGAGCTGCTTTTATTGTGAAACATTATCCCTTTAATGTAATGATATTTACATCCAATCAATTTTAATAATCACTCTCAACTAGAATAGTTTTAATAATTCCGAGTACTCCCGTCTCTTTTTTCTTCATTTACGTCTGAACATTTAATATGTTCTGTTTCATTCACTTTCATTTCTATACAATCACACACAATTCAGATATTCCAGCTTAAATGAAGTTATATCCTTCATTAGTTTTATTATTTTATTTTTTTCTACATTTTATTGTTTTTTCATTTTCACTTATATTTTCTAGTGTAATTATTATTATATTCATTCATTAGTTGTATTACTTGAGATACTATCAAATTGTGCTATGTTAATTATTTTTTCTTTTTCCTCATTTTGTGTTTATTAGTTATGTTTAGATTATATGATAGAGTACTCAGTCTCTATTATCCTTAAACAACAGTGCTATTTAAGTCATCTCTGATTTGTTACAGATAGAGAAGTTTTTGCCCGACTGATCAGTTGCATTTTGTACTACAGGAGGATACCTTTTACTCTCCCAGTAGTTGTTATGTTTCATGGAACTATTATGATTCATTCATTGTTATAAGTAATTTATCTTAATATGTCTCTGTTATCTATTGGGACTTTCCACATTGTAAGACATATATATGGTGAAACAATTGGTCTGATCCCCCTCAGTTATGATGTGCTTTGTCCCGCCAGCCAATTGGGTGCATGCCTTTGATATCTGAGTGTGTTTTATGTGGTGGCTTTTCTCATTTATATATATATATATATATATATATATATATATACTAGCAATGTGGGACGGCGCTGCCCGTCAGGATATATAAGGAATTAATGCACAGACATGGATGAAGACAAACACACGCAAATGCACACGCATGCACTGAGATGCATAAAGAGCGACACAGTCATACACACATACATGCAATGCACAACATGCAGACACATAGAGTATGATACAGACATGCAACACACACAGTGAGGAACACACAGGCACACACAGAGACACACAAACACACATAAGTGAGTCATAAGGGGGTGACTTATATGTCATTGTAATGAGTTTGTGTTTGTACTTATGCCTCCACTGTGGCATTCATTCATATAGTTGAAATGCATGTGGTAATTGCACATACTATGGTGGAAGGTGGATCGTGCTGGCTCCCGGGGTGTGAGTGAGTGGCATTCATTCATGTAGTTGAAATGAATGTGGTAATTGCACATAGTATGGTAGAAGGTGGATCGTGCTGGCTCCCGGGGTGTGAGTCAGTGTGAGTGAGACTATGGTGGAAGGTGGATTGTGCTGGCTCCTGGGGTGTGAGTGTGAGTGAGACTATGGTGGAAGGTGGATCGTGCTGGCTACCGGAGTGTGAGTGCGTGTGAGTGCGAGAGTGAGTGATTGTGTGAGTGTGTGTGATTGAGTGAGAGAGTGTGAGGGTGTATGAGAGTGAGTGAGAGAGTGTGAATGTGAGAGTGTGAGTGAGAGAGCGTGAGGGTGTATGAGAGTGAGTGAGTATGAATGTAAGAGTGTGAGTGAATGTGAGAGTGTGTGTGTATGACTGAGTGTGTGTGAGTGTGTGATTGTGTGTGTGTGTTTTTTGGCTGATATGTTTGTGTCTGTGGTGTAGGAGCAAGTGGCAGCCATTTTGTTTTTTCAGTTAGTTGGATAGTGGTGGGCGGGCTGGATAGTGGGGGCAGGCCAACTCCCCGCATGATTTAAATCACTCCCCCATTGAATCACCCAATGGGAGCAGTAACTCCTCCTTACTTAACCCTTTGAGTGCCAGAGCCCTCTGGTACTCAAAGTGTTAAGTTATGGTAACATAGCAATATAACACACTGTGGCTCTTCAGTTGAGGCAGCTTAGCAATATGCTGAGGGAACCAATAGATAGTGGTGTTTGAGGCTTGCCCTCTGTAACATACAGCAAAGCATCTCTCTCCCTTTAAGAAGAAAGGGCGTGAATCAGGTAGTGGAGGAGTGACAGTTGAAAACAGACAGTTAGTGAGGTTGACTGAAGAGATGAAAAGAGTTAAATAAAAGAGTTGCTAATAAGTCTATCCCTGAGTTTGTATTTTATGGAAACATTACACCCTCGTACTGAAACAGAGTGTATGGAGGGTTACAATTATCTGTGGGAGGTGGAACAGTGTGTTTGTGGGGTCATGATCCTGAGTGAGAGTGTGTGTGGACCAGGAAAAGTTATTGATATTGTGACGGTACCAGCAGACACCCAGCGTTGGTGTCACCGTCAAGGATCACTTCTTCCCAGAATCCACCAGCAAAGTCTCCCGCAGCATACCGCAATGTACTCTGAATCACCAGGCAGAACCAGTATCAGAGTAACCAGAACCACACTCTGGATACAGCAACCTTAACCTCACCAGACAACACCAGTGTAGGTTAAGACAAGAACTACTTTATTTGGACACAAACAGGGTTTATATACAGGTTTGTGATCACAGTCAACCAATAGCAAATAAGATTCACAACACCACCAGTCTTGCTGAGACTTAAATACATTAACACACAATAGAATACAAAACACACAGCCCTCTATCAGGTCTGTTCAGGTAATTACATCAGTGACTGACATAATACAATCAGTGTCACAAACCAACAAATGGAACCACATAACCCCAGGAAACCTACTTTGCATTTAAACAATAACACAGCACACAATGGGTGAGGCAATAGGACATTTGAATCCCAGTCTCCAGATACTGTCCCAGGTAGTCACTGCCCCACCCCCAATACATAATAGGGTCTCAGGCCTAGTGCCACCCTGAAGTCTGGCTGACACCCTTCTCCATTTTGTAGTTTGGCCCATGATTCTGTATGGCCAAATGGCCGCTTCCAGTCCAGGCCCAGTGGTTCCTGTGACATTTCTCCCCCTTGTCCACCTCCGACAGCCACAGCATGATCCACACGGGTCATCTCGCTGCTGTCTGGAGTGGACACATAGTCTGCTAGTGCAATGTCCGCACAGTACTTGTCCCCAGCCAGCCCCTACAGTCCTGGGGTCTGGCCAGCTTTGCACCCTGAACCTCCAGGTACAGGGTGACTTAGACATAAGATGTCTTGAACAGGGGAGGCCGTCCAGCCCAGGTCCCGGTACCCTGGAGTCTCTGAGCCAGTAAAAACCCCCGCCCAAACAAAAGTGCCCTCCCGGCCAATGCTTCACCGGGATCTCCGCTGCTTTCCCGTCTGCCTGATGATGATGGGCGTAACATGTAGAGTCCGTTGCAGCTCCGCTTCCCAGTAATCGCTGTGGTCGCGGCTGGCTTCTGGGAAGGAGAGCCATCTGGGCTCCCCCACTGGAGCTGCTCTGAATACTGGGGCGGGAGCAAGCAATACTCCATCTCCCCCTGGATCTCACTCAGCTGCTGGGGGTGATGCTGACCGAATCCACTCCTGGAAACACACACTTTAGCTGGATTGAAGGCATGACCGCTCCCACTCCCGGTTCCCCACACTGCCTCTGCAGATGGAGGCCGACTACCTCCCCTCTGAACCACAAATCTCCCACTGAGGAGGAGGGCCAACTGTGCCTTCTCCCTGGAGTCCTCTCAGTTGCTGGTGAATAGGTAGGGGGCTGGGGCAAAAGGTGGGCTGGTGAGGATCGCACTTCCCTTCACCAGGTCAGGGGTATCAGAGGCACTGGGGAGGATCTAGGTCCCACTCCCCAGGGCAGGGGTAACAGAGACACTGGAGAGGGCAATGGTCCCACTCTCCAGGGCAGGGGTGACAGAGCCGCTTTCCATGCTTGCTGCTGGGGGGTCACAGGACAAATCTTTGGGGGTAAATCCACGAGAAATGAAGAAGTAAGGCAACCTAGGTCGTTGCCTAGTAGAACTTCTGCGGGGAGGCTTTTCATGACTCCCACCTCCACCTCTCGGGCTCCCATCCCCCAGTCCAAATGGACTCTGGCCGTAGGGATCCTCATCACAGTGCCCCCTGCCACTCGGACTGCTACGGATTGGCCCGTATGTTCTGTGGGGGCCACCAACTGGGGTTGAACAAGGGTGATGGTGGCCCCGCTGTCACGGAGACCCTGTGCTGGGCGGCCCTTGATCCATACCACCTGACAATGGTGCAGGCGGTTGTCGGCCATGGCGGCTTGAACAGGGTTCACTTCCTGTAGCATCCCAAAATCATTTGCTCCCAATCCGCTGACTGTAGCAGAGGTCTCTGCTTCCCGGCAGGGGGCTGCCACCTGGGAAGGTCCAGGTGTCTGTCGGGCCCATGTGTCCCGGGCCAGATTCTTGGGGCAATCACTCCTAACGTGCCCCACTTGCTTGCACCTGTAGCACCGGATCCCCGACCTCCGGGAGATCCCACTGGACGGAGGTCGGGAGAGCAAAGGAGGGGGAAGCTGTAGCTGCGCCGTCCCCATATCTTTGGCTGGTGCCGGGAAGGCTCGGGCAGTTGGTTGGGGCTCAGGTTGTCCCGACCGTCTGGAGTCCAGATACTGGTCCGCCAGTACCGCGGCTTGATCCACCGTGTGGGGTCGTCGGTCCTGAACCCACTCTCGGACTGCTACTGGAGAATGGTCGTAAAACTGTTCCAGGAGGATGAGCTGCAGGGCATCCGCCAAGGTGACAGCCTGGCAACCGGCCATCCAGCTCTCTGCAGCCCTTGCCATTTGATGTGCCCAATCTGTGAAAGGCTGTCCGTCTTTCTGTCGCAGGTTGCGGAATTTTAGGCGGTGAGCCTCTGGGGTAATGGCATATCGGCTGAGAAGTCTTTCCTTGACTCGCTCATAATTTGTACAGTCCTCTGTGGGCACCGCCTGGTAAGCTTCGGCTGCCCTCCCAGACAGCTTGCTCACAAGGAGGGTGACCCAGTCCGACTCTTCAACTCCCTGCAGGGCACACTGTCTTTCAAATACCTGCAGGTAGCTGTCAATCTCATCTTCTGCATCGTGAAAAGCTTTAAACGCGGCATACGGCAACTTCCTTTTGGCTATCCAACTAGGTCTGGGGCCCGTTGGCTCCCCCCTTGTCCGCTGAGCTCAGCCATCCGCAAGTTGGTGGCATCTCTGAGGATCTGGGTGATCACCTCCTGGGGGGGAGTAGATCCATAGAGGGACAGACGCCACTGGACCTCTCGCTGGACCTCTGACATGCCAGTGGCTGCAGATGAAGGGTAGCCTATGTGGTCTCCCTCCATCAGTTCTGAGATGAGGGTGGCTTTGGTTTTGTTGCTCACCAGTGCTCGCTGCGTTGCTGAGACCGGGGTCAAGCCAGCGGCTATATCTCCCCCTGGATGCTGGTCTCAGTTTCAGTTCCTTGGAAGAAGCTGAATCCCACCGCTTGCCACCAGATGTGACGGTACCAGCAGACACCCAGCGTTGGTGTCACCGTCAAGGATCACTTCTTCCCAGAATCCACCAGCAAAGTCTCCCGCAGCATACCGCAATGTACTCTGAATCACCAGGCAGAACCAGTATCAGAGTAACCAGAACCACACTCTGGATACAGCAACCTTAACCTCACCAGACAACACCAGTGTAGGTTAAGACAAGAACTACTTTATTTGGACACAAACAGGGTTTATATACAGGTTTGTGATCACAGTCAACCAATAGCAAATAAGATTCACAACAACACCAGTCTTGCTGAGACTTAAATACATTAACACACAATAGAATACAAAACACACAGCCCTCTATCAGGTCTGTTCAGGTAATTACATCAGTGACTGACATAATACAATCAGTGTCACAAACCAACAAATGGAACCACATAACCCCAGGAAACCTACTTTGCATTTAAACAATAACACAGCACACAATGGGTGAGGCAATAGGACATTTGAATCCCAGTCTCCAGATACTGTCCCAGGTAGTCACTGCCCCACCCCCAATACATAATAGGGTCTCAGGCCTAGTGCCACCCTGAAGTCTGGCTGACACCCTTCTCCATTTTGTAGTTTGGCCCATGATTCTGTATGGCCAAATGGCCGCTTCCAGTCCAGGCCCAGTGGTTCCTGTGACAGATATCCCCTACTTCAGTAGCGAGTGGCAGCTATATTTTTTTTTTGTCAGTTGGATAGTGGTGGGCGGGCTGGAGGGGGCGGGCCAACTCCCTGTATGATAAACATGCCCCCATTGAATCACCCAATGGGAGCAGTAAAGTCCCCATTGAATCACCCAATAGGAGTTGTGTTTCCTAATGAGACATACATTATGTAATGAGGCATTATGTTCAATGTGTGTTTGTTTTCTGAGGAGACATAAATAATGTTCTGTGTGTGAGGTACCATAAATTATGCAATGAGGCTTATTCTTTTATATATATAGAAGATATATAGTGGCCATTATCATTGATAAAGTGGTGTGAATACACAACAAAACATGTTAGATTGAGGCCTGTTATTGATCGTCTTCTGTACACATTTGCTACTTTTAATAAATAAGTGCGCTGCCCTCCTACAGATGCAGTATTTACCTCATGGTTTATGTTTCACATGGATTAAGAGAAAATAATTTATCTGTAAGTGCACAAAAATCCCCTTTTACTTTCAGTTAATGGATCTGAGATAAAATATCAGCCTTTCTGAATAGAGCAGCAGTTACAATATATTTAACACTTTAGCTCTACACAAGCAAGTATCCATATTGTGTCTATATAGCATAATCTACAAATACATTACGTTTAGGATGAGTTTTTAGGGATCTAAATAAGTATTCTTATATTTTAATGATGCTTGATGGAAGTGTATGATGTTTTAAAATTATATAACCCAATATAAGTTTTTGGTGCTAGTGTACTTTTAAAACCAAAGCTGAAATTGAAAGCTATAATAGCTAGATTGAACAGAATGTGGACAAGACTGAATAATTTTCACTAACTTAGCTCCCTTAGTCCCCCCCCCATAAACTGGCTGCTGATCTTAGTTATCCAGCTGGCTAACATTAGAGACCAATTGCAATGAAAATGACTAACCCCCCCCCCCTCTATTTCTTCTTCCTTTCCCTCTTTGTGTATATTGTAGGTACACTGCTTTTTATGTGATTGCTGTATTGTACTCTATTGCTCTGTATTGCACCGTTTTGTTAGGAAAAGTCAAATGAATAAAAACTATAGAAAAAAACATCACTTACATAACTGGGAATTTTGGTATTATTTTGTCACCCCATGGAGCAGTTGGTTTGCCTTTTCCCAGAATTGCTGGAGTTCTTCTCAATAAATCAACCTATAGTGATATTCAAAAAATGAACTGTGAGCATCGAAGTTTGTAGGGGATCTTACAATTATACAGTATCTGTTATAAAGCTAATAAACAAGTCATGCATCTGAATTATTATCACCCTCCCAAATAAAAATGCTGTAAAACATATAGGGAATCATGTAGAGAAATACTGCAATAATGAAATAAGCCAACTGCAGGGATATATATAGAAACTACCATTAATTGAAATGGGGCTTCTATCCTTGTGCGTGTGTGTATGTTTGTGTGTGTGTGTGTGTGTATATATATATATATATATCTCAAAAGTGGAAATTGAAGCCTCATTAACTAAATATCCCGCTTCCCAGGCTTCTGCACAGCGCTTCTGCACCCTTCAATCAAAACTACATGGTCTCTCAGCTTCAATGCTCAAGTGGCGAGACGCTGAAAATTGATTGGAACTCACATGCGAAGTGCGTCGAGATATGTGTATGCAATAATCCACCCTTGCTGAGTAGGACTCCTTAGTAGCAGCAGCAGAGTGAGGGAGTGATTGAGCATGCCGCGCGGACTGGGGAGGTGCTGAGACTGAAGTGACTGAGTCAGACTATCGTGAATGAAAGATGTAATGCCGAGTGGCAGAAAGAGGTAACACCTGGCCAGGTACTCATGATAATTAATTTAACTTGCAATGCCGAAAGATCAGAGTTGACTTAGCGAGGTGAGATTCTCTGGCAGTGCTGTGGCACCAAATCAGCTGTGCAGTTCAGATAAGACTGTTGTCACTAGTACATCTGCACTTGCAGAAATCTACCTTCTGTAACTCCCTGAATTTTATTATTATACATAATAGCCGTATTGTATCAACAGCCTAGGTAGGAACCCTTTATATGCCCGGCTAAACACAGAGAGGACTGCTAACACATTAGTGTGGGGAATAAGTGCACAAACTTTGGCGGACCCATATTCTGCAATTCCTGGGTTCCAAATATGACTAAACCATATGAAATGGAGAGAGTCCAAAACTGCATATAGAAATCCTGTAGCAGAATTGGGTGGTTATTGAGCACTGTTTTGTCCTTAATTACACAAGCATTTTTATACTTAGTAAGGGGATCTGAGCTATTTTAATTTTCACTGTGTTGTATTGTGATTTTGATTAATAAAATTATTTGTTATATTTCTTTTTGGTGTGCACCCTAACAACATTTCCCTTTTACCTTTATGATTTATTTCCAGTGTTCTGCAAACTTTTGAATAAAGAAGTGATTTTAAAGGAAGCAGTCTGAGTGTGTATAGCATAGATGAGCAATATGTGACTCTTCAGTTGTTGGATTATAAACCACATCATTCTCCATTGGCCAGTGACAGGCTGAGTGTGATGGGAGTTGTAGCCTGACAACAGCTAAAGAGTCACAAGTTGCCCACCCAGTTGTTTTCAATTCTCTTTCCCTCCAGGAGAACACGTAATTAAACCTATGAATATATAACACGGCATGCTTATATGTGCCGCTCTTCAGGAGATTTTCCCACTTGCACTGTATACAATAACTAGTGTAAAAGCCCATGTACACGGGCCAAGGTCCAGGTGATTTCTTACTGCTCCGGTCCTGCTCTGCGTGCTGCTGCTACCTCACTGCTTTGGTCCTGCTCTGTGTACTGATTCCGCCTCACTGTTCCGGTCCTGCTCTGCGTACTGACGCCGCCTCACTGCTCCACGCAATGCAGTCATATGCCGTAGAGACTGCCCGAACGCAGGCAGTCTCTACTGTGCATGATGGCTTCTTACAAACATCGCTAGCATTTTATTATATAGGATTAGCCGTGTGGCTCGGGCCTGCTGAGCGGGTCCTCATGTCCCTGCTATTAGGTGCCATCAAGGCATCACGCAACCAAGTATGCTCACTGTAGAAAAAATGAGCAAGGAACTGATACTGTTGTTGAATTTACGCATCGGGAGAGCATTATCATCCTAGTACTTTGGGACCGACATGCTGTGTTGTGTTATGCATCTGATGAGAGTAGGGCATTATGTGCTTCTGTTGGACAAAGCATCCTTTTGATTCACGTAACCTTCCTTTCTAACTTGACTCCACGAGGCTGATCTCATCAGGTTAAATCATTAGTTGCCCAGTGCTTTAAAATAATTTAAAAGCTTAAAGGGGAACTTTCACCCCTTAATAACTAAATCTCCCTTTACTGCTGACCTGGCGACTAGCTGCTTAGTAGCGCTAGTCGCCAGAAAACTTACCCCGTTCTCAAGATTTCGCCGTTTGAAAGGATCAGGAAGCACGGACGTCTCTTCACAGTGACGTCCGTGCGCCTGCGCTGTCAGTCCCTTGTCAGTCCCTTGTGCACCGTACGGTGCATACGGTGCACAAGGGACTGACAGCGCAGGCGCACGGACGTCACTGTGAAGAGACGTCCGTGCTTCCTGATCCTTTCAAACGGCGAAATCTTGAGAACGGGGTAAGTTTTCTGGCGACTAGCGCTACTAAGCAGCTAGTCGCCAGGTCAGCAGTAAAGGGAGATTTAGTTATTAAGGGGTGAAAGTTCCCCTTTAATATTGAAAAAAATATCATTCAGAGTTTATCCTACTGATTAAAACATGGAAACTACAACTGTTGATAGATGTTTTATTTGTAAGTTACTGCAGCTGGAACTCACGGTTTTGTTAGAAGTACCTCTATAGCCTGATCTTTTATAGTGGCGATATTGTTAGACCATCCTATGGCCTTTAAAAGGTTAAAGGGATAGTAATACTTCATTTTATCTTTATTTTATTTTGTAGGCATTAAAAAAACATGAAGAATGATATAAGTCTTATCTCTCAAACCTTTATGGTTTAAGAGATATTTACAAGCAAAGTATCCCCTCCTGCCCCTTTTACCTAGTGTAAGCCATCTCTTCTCAGATGTGAATCTGGTTGTAAGACCAGACAGATAACAGCAGGGGACAATCTACTTTGTATGAAAACAATGAAAGCCCTTCCCCCCTTGACAAGTTTTTCAGCTTTTTCCCTTATCTTAATTGAAGATTGTCCCTCTCTGCATTCTACCTGGGCACCTCCCTTCTGATCTGGCTGAACAGGGGGGGATACTTTGCTTGTGAATATCTCTTAAACCATAAAGGTTTGAGAGATAAGACTTATATCGTTCTTCATGTTTTTTTAATGCCTACAAAATAAAATAAAGATAAAACTAAGTATTACTGTCCCTTTAAGCATTGTGTTGCTTACTATGGCTTTTATGTATAAAGACAAAGTGTGGCAGATCAACTGTACCATGTTGTGGGGAGAAGTAGTGGGTCCTAAAACACTTTCACATTATTTAAATGAAGCATTTAACTGCTATAATGCTTGAGAGGCTAATGCTTTATGCTTTTATTGAATATTTTTGTTAATTTTATTCTGAATAAAACAGAACAACAGTGTAATTTCATCAGAGAACTTGAGATGGGTGGGGTTAAAGGTGGGGATATAGGTGGGGTTAAAAGCAGGGATATGGGTGGGGCTAGGCATGGAAACTGGTGGCGACTAACTTTTCAGGCCTGGCTAGTAGCTCAGGACTTGAAATTTTGAGCCCTGTGTGTGTGTATATATATATATATATGTTTAAAACATCAAACTTATCACAGCTAATATCCTCCCCTACTCACATAAATCTTAAAACATCCAACCATACTCTGCTAGACTGGATCCTTTCATCCTGCACAAGCAGAATCCAAGATTCAGGTGTATTAGCAAACGTGTTTAGCGATCAGGCCATAGATTACTGTGTCCGCAAAATAAAATCAGTCAAGTTTCAAAGTCATACGAGATCATTTAGAAAATGTAATCTTCAGTCCTTCCTAAATGATTTAAGAAATTGCTCATGGCATAGAATACATCTAGTACCAGACCTAGACTCAGCGATTGAATTTTTTAACTCTGAATTCTTACAGGTCTGTAATACCCATGCCCCACTAAGGAAGGTCAGGGTTAGGGGGACACATCTACCCTGGGTCTCAGCTGACTTGAATCAGTTATACAGTTTCAGAGATGCCCTATGGACAAAATTTAAACAAACCGGCTCCGCATATGATCACACTGCATACAGACAATTAAGGAATACATGTGCAAAACAAACAAAATTAACAAAAGCACAATATTTTACTGACAACTTAAACAGTAACATTTCAAAGCCAGCCAACTTTTGGAAGGTTATTAAAAACCTCTACAACCCTCCTAGTCATTATCACCCATCAACTATAACCGTAGACAAACAATACAGTGCCCCATAGCTATAGCCAATGCATTTAACAGCTACTTTGTTGGATGTGCCACCACCCTGATTACACAAAACAAAGATAACTAGGAAGTTCAGCCATCTACAGAATACTCACTGGCACCTGTTGCCCGGTCCAGTTGTGAAAATGAATTCAATTTCATCCAAGTAAATGAAAGCAAAATATATGATCTTCTCCTCAACACAAAATGAAATCCCAATCTAGCCCTGACAAACTACCAGCAATGCTATTAAAGCTCAGTGCCATGGTAATGGCCAAACTGATTGCATATTTAATTAATGCCTCTTTGGTAACGGTGTATGCCCAAATCCTGGAAGGTGGCTAGAGTTGTGCCTATCCACAAAAGTGGGGATAAAAAGGTAGTATCAAACTACAGACCAATATCCCTACTCCCCACTTTATCCAAAATCCTAGAGAAATGTGTACACGTGCAACTAAATAATATTACCAACAGACTAGTTTTTTCACCCCACTTCAATAAGGCTTTCGACCAAACCACTCAACAGTCACGGCCCTCCTAAAAGTAACCAACGATATCCAGACGGGCATGGAAAATGGTGACCTCACAGGATCCATTTTCCTAGATTTTTCCAAGGCCTTTGACACAGTAGACCATAATATTCTACAAACTAACAAACTCCAAAGATCAGGACTGGTTAATAATTCTGTAAACTGGTTCCGATCCTGTTTATCAGACAGAATGCAGTATGTGTCAGTTGCTGGCAATGACTCCCTTCCACTCAAAGTAACAAGTGGAGATCCTCAAGGCTCCATTCTTCAATTTTATCTTTTAATAAATGATCTGCCCAAGGTTTGCAAATCATCTTCAGTACACATGTATGCAGACGACACCATACTCTGTGCTAAAATGCTCAAACATATCACACCTTGAAGCCATATAACAACATGATTTCTGCGAGGTTGAAACATGGATAGCAAGGAACAAACTGTTCTTAAACACAGACAAAACTGTCACGATGATATTTGGCACAAAGCACAAACTGCGTAATCTTGGCAATACCCTCCTATCCATTGTAACAGAGTCTAATCATAAATTGTCCCCAGTGGACTCCTACAAATATCTTGTTATGTAACTTGACCCCAACCTCACTTTTGGTCATCATATTGACAAATTAACCTCCAAGCTTTATCCCAAAATCAGTACTCTTTTTAGACACAATTCATGTTTAAGTCCCCTGGTTAGAAAATGTATTGTGCAACATATGTTGCTGCCTGTCATAGACTACGGTGATGTAGTTTATGCTCCAGCGCCAGAAATCCATCTTAGTAAACTTGACACCCTGTATAATTCAATATGCCACTTTAGCCTCCAATGTAATTACACTACTCATCGCTGTGATATGCTAAAAGAACTAAATTGGTTAACACTCAAATCTAGACGTACCCTTCACCTTTCTTGTTTAGTATACAACCACTTCTCTGGAAAACTACCAGACTTCCTGAGCAGTATGCTCACTCCTGCTCTCCATACTAACTATAACCTCTGCTCCACTGATAACAACTCGATACCACAATACAAGAGAGAAGCAGGAAGATCTGCCTTCTTCTTCAGAGCTCCAAAGGCCTGGAACAATCTGCCTGAAATAATCAAATCTGCTCCCAGTCTAAAATCCTTAAAAGTAAATGCTTCTTTATATCTAAAAACAGAGATTAACTGTATATAATTTTAATATTCTATATGTATGTATATTCATATGTGTATGTATGTATATATAATAACATGTAATATATAATGTTTCTCAATTTGTGGAAGTATGCAACCCTTTACTGAAAACTATCCAGGACATACTTGAAAACGAGAGAAATCTCAATGTATTCTTCCTGGTAAAACATTTTCTACATACAATAAATATATACCTGTCACCAACACAGAATTGTGAGTGTTAGCCAGTAACTTAGTAGGAAGATACATAGTACATTTCATTATTTTCCTATTTGGGTTGATGTGGAGTACATCTGGAGTTCCAGCTATCGCATCTTGAGACCCATTTGAACAATAAAGAATGTGAAAAGTTGATGCTGCATACCCCTGCAGGGACTGGTAAAATACCCTGAATGCTTATAAAATGGTGACAGGTATATACCTGAATGTCAACATTTCTCAAATGTGAGTTTATCTATTGTGGATGTATATGCCATATATCTGCCAATCTGGTAATACACTATAGGTGCCCCTTTGTGTTTTTCTTTCTTTATATGTCACGTACTTCCACGATGTGGACGATTTTGGTGAAGTGGAGCGGCCTGATTATACTGCTGGAGGGGAGCAGGTCCAACAAAAACCCCAAAAGTTTGAATAGCTGAACAAAACATAAGTGTTAGTGTCAGCCACCTGTTTTGTAAGTGCACTACTATTGGTGGAGGCTGGTGCTTTATTTGTGTTACATTAATACACTAGGAGCGCTTCTTGGTTTTTTCTCTTTTTTGTCTACATTGTGAAGAATATACTTGTTTTGGAAAGGAATTTTTTTAGTGGTGAAAAGAATAGTGTCAGTGGGAGGGGAATAAGGAAACAGGTAGTGTATGTTAAAGTAATAGTAATGTTTCACAAAAACAGCAGCTCCAATTAATCTTCATAGTATTTGAGCCATAGAGAGTGTTATTTCAATATTGTGAGCGTTGTAGTTAAGAGTAATTGAATGATAAAGTTTCCCCCTCCCGCCCCTTTTACCTAGTGTAAGCCCCCACTCCTCAGATGTGGAATCCAGTCCATAGACCAGACAGCTCCCATCAAGGGTCAATATTCTTACTGTGAGAACAATGAAGACCCTGCTCCCTTGACAGGTTTTTCAGCTTTTTCCCTTATCTTAATTGAAGATTGTCCCTCTCTGCAATCTACCTGGACACTCCCTGCTGCTCTAAGCAAAGCAGTGTTACATCAGTAGAAGGGGTGGGAGGGGGTACTTTATCATTCAATTACTCTTGAACTACAGCTCTGACAGAATTGAAATAATACTCTCCAAGGCCCAAATACTATGAAGATTAATTAGAGCTGCTTTCATTATGAAACATTACTATCCCTTTAATTTGTGAAGGTCTGAGTGGGAGGCAAGTAGTCAGAGTAGTGAAGCTGAGTGGGATGTGGTATTAGGGACACATAAAGATGAGAGGAGGAGCATCATAAGCACCAACTTGGGAAAGGGATGTTGTCCATAGGGAGAATGCACAATCACCATAAACAGGTGTTAAGTGTTTTAAAAGAAGTTTGTGTAAGTCCTGCAGTTTAAGCCTATGAGTACCAGTGGGGTTTTGAACACATTGCTTGGTAATGCGCTAGGTACCCATGTGGCAATCAAGCTTAAAAGAAATGCACATGCACACAAATGTCAAGTGTACATCACTGTATGTTGAGGAGGTGGTGTTTTCAGGTGACTCCTGCAGATCTTTGCCCATGTGATTTTCAACCCCTTGCCTCATGCTCCAGACACAAATATGAAATAGCAGTGTAAGGGGAGGGAGGCACATAAGCATTATGAAGGCTGTAGTACCACATGAGTGGAATATGTGGAAGATGGTTGTGTTGTGGAGCTGAAAAGGCAGAGGAGGTGCAACCATTGGGCTTCTTAGATGAGTATGTGGAGGGTGGATCATGGTATGGATAACAGAGTGAGCGACAATTGTGTTTGTGAGGAGAGTATGCGCAGGGTGAATCATGGTATAGATAACAGGTGGGATAGGCATACGTTTGCACCATTGTCCTCCTTCAGTGGGTTAAAGCGGAATTACCACCGATAAAAACCTTGTGCTCCAATAATTCCCCATCTGGCGACTAGCTGCTCAGTAGTGCTAGTCGCCAGAATTATTACTGCATTAAGGAGAGTTATCCATTGTTCCTGGGCTGACAGGCAGAACTTGGTGCAGACATAGTTACATAGTTACATAGTAATGTAGGTTGAAAAAAGACTTGCGTCCATCCAGTTCAACCCTTTTCCTATTCCTGTTTACCATCGCTGACCCAAAAGAAGGCATCTGACTCAAAATGGCAATCAGATTTCTCCCTGGATCAACAAGCCCTAACTAAATATTAATCCCAATACTAACGTGCATAGCCCTCTATATTATGCTCTTTTAAATAAGTATCCAGGCCCCTTTTAAAGGCATCTAATGTATTTGATAGCACCACCTCCTCCGGAAGTGCATTCCATACCTTTATTGTCCTTACTGTAAAGAAAGGACATCCATAGTGATGTCTGCAAGCCTGTGCTGTCAGTCCCTTTTGAAGCCAAATGGCTCCTAGCAACTCCTTCTAGAGCTGGCTGGGACTGACAGCGCAGGCGAGCAGATGTCACTATGGAAAGATGTCTGTGCTCTGTCCTGCCTGTCACCCGTTTGAGTGGCAGGGAGGTACTCAACGCATTGCAGTGCAATGCCTTGCGTATTCCTCGGGCACTCAAAGGGTTAAATGTCCCAGAAATACACCAAACATCAAAGGTTGAGGGGAAAGGACAACATACACAATGGGGAAGGTGGAAGGGAGAGAGCAACATGCAACACAAGATAAATTCATGCATTGATGAGGACATGAGTGCAGAGGGTAGAATCCTTGTGGCGAGAACATGGGGCATGTGGGAAATTGTTTATCAACGGCAAGTCCTGCACCTGGCACACACTGGCCATGCAGGTTTGTGTTGTGTAAAATGCAGCCCCTAGCCATACCATAGACCCAGAAGTGACAATTTTGCACTTCTTCCCCCTTGATGCTGCCCGGAGGATATGGGGGCGGGCAGTGAAAGAGGAAAAGGCCTCTGATAATGTAAGAAAGTTTTACTTCACTGAGAGGGTAGTAGATAAGTGGAATAGCCTACCAGCAGAAGTGGTAGAAGGTAATATAGTGAAAGAATTTAAGCACACATGGGATAGGCATAAGGCTGTCTTTAACATAAGAAAAGACCAAGGACCAAACAAGGTTTGAGGTTTTTATAGTAGGAAAATCGGCAGATTAGATGGGCAGAATAGTTCTTATCTGCCGTAAAATTCTATGATTCTATGATTATATCCAGCTCTTCTTGGGGAGGGGGTGAAGCGGACTCTGGTTCGGGAGGGTTGGGTCCAGGGCAGCCTCTTCCTGGAGGCCGGTGAGTGACTTACTCGATACTTCAGTGATTTGGAAGTTTATTTCTGTACACAGAGGCTGTTTGTCTCACACAGGTGTTCAGCAATGTGAGGCAGTGTGTGTGTGTGTGTGTTGGTGGAGCGGTGACAAAAGTCCATGTTTTTTCTTTTCTAATAAGGCATATTGAGGGAGTTGAAACTCTTTGCAGAAATTTTCACAGGATTATCTTTTACACAGGCAGTCAAGAGGAGATCAGCACATCTCCGCCTTGCTGCTGCCCCAGGGTGTATCAGGCATGGCTGTAGAATTAGTGGTCACATGACCACTATCACTTTTATAGTATAAATGTAGGCGGCAAGTGAATAGCAGCAACGTTTCTGTCCTGTCTACTGGACCTTTATCAAGCTAAAAGTGCACTTGCAAAGAAAAACTTAGCCACCACATATGTCAGACCTTGGGAACTTCCCTGTGAACAAGTACTGAAGTTATCCAGTATGAGAGAATTAGTCACACCGGATGTGATGTAAAAAAGGTGTGTCTCTCATGCTTAATGGTAGAGCTACATGGTTTGTCTTACAAGTGATTTGATGTTGAATTTTGTACATTTTATTATTACGCGGATGTGTGAATATTCTTGACTTCTTTTGATGATCTAACCGGAAGCCCCAGTGTGAGCTCCCTGGGATATACCTTGTGGAGGATAAACCCCACAAAGAAATAGCAGATTGCTGATTTAATATGTGTATAACACAAATAACAGATAGCAATACAAATATACTCACTTGGTAGGCCCCAGTGAGCCAGGGAGTTCACAGGATTGAAATCATTTCTAGCAGTTGGCGGCTGTTCCAAGGAAGTCTTGCTGTGGCCTAAGCCGTATAGAGGTGCAGGCCGTGAAGCCTGATAGCAGGATGACCACCTAGGACACAGATAACTACTCACCAAGTCAGGAATCGGCTTATTTAACTTACCAGTAGTATAGTCGCCTCTATAAATTGGAACAGAAGAATTGAGGGTCGCAAGGCTACCGTGAGTCAGGGGGGTCGAACCAGGGATGGTCGATAGCGTCAAACTCGACTGGATGGTCGACAACATCAAACACAACACTCTGAGCACAGAGAACCCCTCAAAGTCAAAAGGAGAGTAGTCGACAATCCAAGTCAGTTACAGGCAGGCAAGGACGGTATCTATGATGAGAAAGAAGAATATTCAAACAAGCCAGGGTCAAAACCAGTTGAGCAGCACGGTGCAAAATCAGTAGGCAGATGAATAGTCATATAACAGGCCGAGGTCAAAACCAACACAGGATGTTGAAGCAAAATCAGGGGACAAGAGACGTAGTCGAGGAAAGCCGGGTCAAAACACTGGAAACACTTGGAACAATATAACTCTAGAAATCAATATCAGGAATGCTTTGATCGCTCTCGGGCTCGATATAGGCCCAAACAAGGGGCGTCAACACAACAAGGCGGGGAAGCAAGAAAAAGTAGGTAAACCAGAATACCTGGTAAAAGGACATCAAAACCTGGAGAACATGACACTTCCTCATAGATCCACAGGTCATACAACCTGAACATCTGTAACATCCTGGTGGTCCCTCTGGCAGCCATGTCTTGTTATTGGAAGTTTTGTAACTCCTATCAGGGTGAGTATTCATTAGTAAATCCCTTAGATTGGGACCTCTTTTAAAGCCCATCATAGGCTTATTTTTAAAAATTGGGTGCAACAAGTCATCCGTCTCAAATTCACATCCAGTTGCTTTTAATAACTGAACTAATTTCCCTGGAGCATACTGTATATTTAGTGGACAAAATAAATCAGTTTGACCTCTTTCTCTTAGTCGTTGAAAATCTTGGGGTTAGCGTCTTACGTTGGTAACCCTTCTCTGTGAATCTCTGCTAAAGAGAATCGTGATCTGCAACTGTGAGAGATGGTCAACAGATTCACTGAGAGGGATTACCAAAGCAAGAAGTTAACTGAGGAAAATAGTAAACACTCAACCTTATAAATCCCTAGAATAATTTAGTCAGAAAGAAAACTGTGAATGAACAATGAGCATACTGTCTATCAATACAGTATTGCTGCCATCTACAGGGCAACACGTGTCATCACCTTTCATCACAATCAAAGTTTCATTTTAACTGGAATTGATCAATCAGGTTGGCAACAAATGTAGCAAGACAGAATTACCCTTGTTACATTCTTTCTATTGCAGCAGAAGATAGCAGTGTTGTAGCACTTTGGCTAATGGGGTATTACCACGGATCCTCTTAGGGTTAACCATGTTGTTAAGCCGGTCACTAGCTGTGTGACTAGCGCTGCTTGCGTCTGCTGCACATAAGTTAGAGTACTGGTAAGGGATCTGTACTGGCTTAATAATATAAAAAAAAGCGGCATACAAGATGCCACGATATAGAACATCTACTGGTGCTAAAGCAAGACATGAACATAAAAAATAACAATATGATCAAATGCTGAGATTATATGTGTAACATAAACAAAATCATTATTCTTCCATATAGTTGTTGTGAAGAGATTAAATAATGTTACATTAATGTAGACCGCATATTAGGTACGATCCTTGCACAATCTTCAAATTAATTTCATTAGTCTGAATGGTTGAGAACATCATGAAGCCTACTGAAGCATATTTTAATCTAAAGTCACTTGTAGATACTGTGATGAGTCTTTCTAATGCTTCATAAGCTCAGTCTCAGTTTAATGTTTGTTCCAGTGGTTAACCCTTTGAGTGCCAGAGGGGTACGGAATGCATTGCAAAGCAATGCATTCCGTACCCCTCTGGCACTCAAAGGGTTAATGATACTCTGCTAGTTCGAGTAATTCCATTTACACAGGCCGCGGTGTAGTGTGACTGGACCAAAGTCCTATTATGTTGCACGATTCACTTTCGAAATGTAGTTCACTATTTGGCGTCAGTCAAAACGTTGCATTAAAAATGTTGCTAACATCATTATCTTGTGCTAAGAATGTTGCATGCATATTTACGGCTTCTTCATAATGTCACACGTCAAATAAGCGTTTATTATTGCAAGCGTGTCAATGTTGTATATATGTACCTTCGCTAGTTGATGCCTGGCAGTATTAAGAATAGATTACAGTTTAATAATATAGTAAAGAATTAAAAAACATTAAAAGGTTTGTACTTTTTATCATTCTTTATTAAAAAATATATTAATTTAAGACAGTATAACAAAGGAAAGTGGATACATGACAAAAAGGAGTATGTGTAACAAACTAACCAAACATTTAGTAAAAAATTAAATAACAATAAAAGGTTTTAACTTTTAGCATTCTTTATTTAAAAAAACATAATCTAAGACAGTAAAACAAATTTTGTGTTGTAGCTGCCATTTCTTTTAAATCTCCAATGAATCTCTTTGCCTCAACTTTGGCAATGTCCGGCACATGGTTATAGTCACCTGGCCCTTTGCAAATGATGCCATCCTTGGAATGGCACTTTGAATTGCAATGTCCACTGCTGTACTCTGTGCATTTCTATATACGCTTCCCATTGATAATTCTCTCTTGCTGGAAGGTGTATCCATTCACCACCAGCAATTCTGCTCCCTTAGGACTCCCTTAGGACTTGATTTAAAGACAGCCGTTAGCCAAAAAAAAAACTAACGGGTGCGTTAAGGTGCAGTAAGTGATTCAAAGGTCCGTCTTATGTTCAGCTAACGTCAGAGCACAAGTCACAACGGCCGATACATATACATGCATTGGGACCCATAGAACAAAATTCCCCAGTGCAATTCAAAGGAGTGCGGTACTGCTAATGGCAGAGAAAAAGATACATTTAAAGGCCAAAAGTTAAGAGCCAGTTTTGTTAGGTGTTAGACACCTAATGGACAAAAAAAAAACGTTACATGGTAAAACAGACGAATAGCTACCCACACAAGAATACAAATGGGAAAAAAACAACACAACATGTCACGAAACAATGGGGGTTAGCACACAACACGGACACCTGCCAACACAAAACAAGCTCACCTGTGCAGTATCACCAGACGATCCAGACACAACCTGCACCCCACAACTTCATACCCGCAACTGACAGGGACACAGCAACCACAACACAGCACACTTTTAAACACAGACACACCTGCAAACACTTACCTGGACAACAAACAGCCTCCCATTGGTCAGAACTCACCTCATCACCACACCTACACAACTCACTTGTGGCTTATTTTCCACTCAGGAGAGAGAGAGAGAATGCAATCAGTATGTTGGGTTACATATTGTTTTGAAGACTGCAGAGAAGACGTGCAAGGGAGAGAGCTAGGGAACACCAGCAACCACCAGGTACACCTGATCAACAGCCTTCACCTGTTGCAAGTGAGGAGGCTCTGGATCAACAGCCACAGAGGAGCCCATCCCCACCTGGAGGACACCTGCCTGCAGATGCACAGCTGCAGCAACAGGATCCTCCCCAGCAACAGAATGCTCCCCAGCTGCCACAGGGACCCCTGGAGCAGCCCAGGATGCATAGACGACCACCAAGGCCCAGAGTATACCTCCCAAGGGTCACTCTCCTTGGAATGACCAATGACGAGGTCATTGATCACTACAGGTTGAGGCCGCACAGCATCATTGCCCTGTATGAGGTCATCAAGGATGAGGTGGATCCCATATGCACCCACAACCATGCCCTAACTGGCCTGCAAAAACTTCTGTGTGCCTTACACTTCATGGCAAGTGGCGTCTTCCAGTCAACAGAGGGTTACGCATCTGGCATGTCCCAGGACACATTTTCCAGGGTGCTGACCCAGGTCTTGCCAGCCCTCAAAGGCAAGGCCAGTAGGTACATACACTTCCCCACCACCGACATGGAGTGGACACATCTCAAGCAGGGCTTCTACGAAAGGGGAGGCATGCCCAGGGTAATGGGTGCAATAGATTGCACCCATGTCAGTATCAAAGCACCAGCACGTCGGGGACATGTGTTCATCAACCAAAAAAACTTCCTCTCCATGAATGTGCAGATGGTGTGTGACAGCAACCTGGCCATCATGAATGTCTGTGCAAAATATCCCAGGAGCTGTCACGATTCCCATATACTCAGAAACTCATCTGTGCAGAGAGACTTCGAAAATGGGACCTATATAGGCGGATGGCTTCTGGGTGAGTTAACAATACTAAATCACACCACATGCACACATGCTAGTATGTTCAACTCATGAAACAGCATTCACACAACATGTGCTCCTTGTCTCACCATGTCACTCACTTTCCACAGGTGATGCAGGCTATGGCTGCAAACCATGGCTCCTCACCCTGGTCGCCAATCCCCAAACCGATGCCCAGGAACGATATAACCAGGCTCATGGCAGAATACGTAGTGCCATTGAGCGGACCTTCGGCCTCCTCAAGTCCCGATTCCAATGTCTGGACCACTTGGGGGGGGTGCATTGCAGTATGCACCAGGCAAGGTCTGCGACATCGTCATGGCATGTGCCATCCTCCATAATATCACGGTGGACCCCAGACTCATCGACGATGTCCAGCCCCTACCCAGACCTGATCCTGTGTCCAGGGTGAGGAAACCCTAACAGGGATGCAGACAAGAGACAGATTGATCAGGGATCACTTCAGCTGTGAGTATAATACATGTATGCACACAATCCATGCATACACACCCACCACAACACACATGTTCTGTTTCACCCCACAGGATTAGTGACACAGCCCTGGCACTGGCTGCAGCATGGCCCACCAACATCATCCATTACATGGACCAGTCATATTGGGGATAGAGATCCCGATGATAGCTGACACCCTGTTCTCCATGTTCATACTGCTACCTTAAGGCTATCATGCATGCCTCCCTGGAAACCAAGGTACAACACTTCAACTATGTTCAGCATATCCCACGGCTCCCTAGGCACCAACTAAAGTGTTTTGCTAGGATCAGACCCATAGCAACGATGGTACCCCTGTAGCGAGGGAGTCCCATCCAAGGCAATGCATC
The DNA here is from genome assembly GCA_037306005.1 of Rhinophrynus dorsalis. Classification (NCBI taxonomy): domain Eukaryota; kingdom Metazoa; phylum Chordata; class Amphibia; order Anura; family Rhinophrynidae; genus Rhinophrynus; species Rhinophrynus dorsalis. Next base: position 217,297,332 of record CM074718.1, on the reverse strand, counting down.
GGATAGCACTCTGGCATATCAGGGGTTAAGGGGACATTCGTGGGGGACATTGGACCAGTAGTTTAATACAGCTGAAAAGAGCAGCAGAAAGGGATGAATCTACAGTGCTAGTGTGTTACTCAACATAGAGGTCATGAAATCTGGATCACATCTCCAGGGACACTATGCTGACCTGTATGTGTGTGTGTGTGTGTGTGTGTGTGCAGTGATATGTGCCCCAGACAGATATACACACATCAACAAATATGTCCTAATAGCTCCATGAACCAAACATATTTGGGCTGCCTCTGACAGTGGCAGCCCAAATACACTAGTGTCATGAAGCTATTATGAGATATCTGTTGATGTGTGTATTCATGTCAGGGGCATATATCCCTAAGGATGGTTAACATCCCCTTAGTTCCCCCCATAATGGTTTACAGACCAGTACACAACATATTACAAAGCAATGGTTTGTGTAGCCCCCTGTAACAAGAAAGATTAAGGGGATCATGATGTTGTAGCTGTTGCAAGACAATCAGTTCTAGGGTGCTGTTCCAAATCCTGTCCTCCTGTCCCACATGCATCCACAGCACAATCCATTCTAGAACAGAGGAGTTTCCATGTAACTGGACTGAAGTCTGGACAACACTTCCATGAAGCTCACCCCTTGGTGTTTCAGGTGATTGTGTTGGTGATGAAGTGTTTGACCTGATGTTCATAGCAACCTCTACTGGAACATTCACATATGGACACAAATTCATGTGTGTACTAACATCCAGGTATCAGACCTGTACAGTAAGACTGCTCATCCACAGAGTTGCCAAACTATGTGGACAACACATGAGCAGTTCACTAGTGTTTCTGAAGTATTCATATTTAGTTAAGAAGTGTTTAATGTATATAGGCTATATAACCATGAAACACATGTATGTTTTAACCCCTTAGTGACGGCCGCGTGCAGACGCGGCCTTCACTTAACGCCTGTCTAACTTTTTTTTTTTCAGAAGAATCCGGAGTCCCCGAATGGCGTGCAGCCGCGCGGGGATCCGGATTTCCTGGACGTACATGTACGTCCTCTGTCACTAAGTGACAGCCACAGAGGACGTATATGTACGTCCATTGTCACTAAGGGGTTAATGTAGTTTGAGACACAATAAAGGAGAACCATCACTATTCAATCTGTGTCTGTATGATTGAATGTTGAATCAAACATCTGTCAATGTGGAACCATACCCAAGGCTACAGTATCCCTCATACAATGGAAGGCATGACCTACATCACAGGAGTCCACTAGTTGTCTGACCATGAGTGGACTTTGTGATGTATACATGCAATGACATGATGGCAGTGATACACTAATGTGTGTTGTGAAGTGATTAAGTGGTGATACAGGGGACAGACTGTAGCGGTTTTCAGTACACTCAGAGTCAGGCAGTTTGGTAAAACTGAAACCAGACAGAATAAAGTAAACCTCGCGGGTCCAGCAATAGTTAACTCTTAATACTGACACAGGACAGGTTACAAAATAACATTATCCCACACGGGTCCAGTATAGATATATGAGAACAAATACATATACTGACACAGGTCAGGTTACAGTTTGTGTGAATCAGTGAGATAACGATGTGAAGGTGCTATTAGGCCGGGAGGCTGGTAGGCCCTAATAGTGAGGCCCAGGAAGCACTCTCTACTGGAGAGTGACACAATAGCGACTATGCCATCAAAGGATGAGCGAGGCCCTGAAGAAATCACGGACTACCGGACAGTGCTGTAACCAGAGGAACAGTGGAACGCCAAATGGAATCAGCATGAACTGCGACCCAAAGATAATGGCACCGGACAACAAGGGTTAACAGACGCTTCGGCTCGATGGCAACTGCTAGGAGGTAGAGACAACTGAGGCACCCAGGAGACCAACCTCAGTAGGGGAGCAGTAATAAGCCAAGCGTATGGTGTGCCAATGAGAATAGCTCCTACCCGGTTGAGCACCGGACAACAAGGGTTAATAGACGCTCAGGCTTGATGGCGACTGCTAGGTGGTGCAAGACTAACTGAGGTGCCCAGGAGACCAGCCTCAGTGGGGAGCAGTAACAAACCAAGTGCATAGTGAGCAAATGAGATCAGTTTCACCCCTGGGGTATGGAGATATGAGGCACAGGAGCGTAAATGGGTCGCAGTAGCTGAACAATTAAACAGCACTCAAGGCAACCAACTGGGTCAGCACGCTCTAAACAGAGTACCGGAAGGTACTCTACTGGAATACTGGGCACGGTAGTGAACCAGGCCAGAGACACACAGAGCAGGAATGGAAGCCAATCAGGATCGATGCATGGAACAGGAACGTCAGCCAGGCCGGGCTGGTACACGGAGCAGGAACGTCAGCCAATCCAAGTCGGTACACGGAGCAGGAACGGCAGCCAGGCCGGGTTGGTTCATGGAGCAGGAACAGAATCAGAGAGAGTAGTCAGGCAGTCCGGGTCATACACAGGTTTCACACGATAACGACAGCAAGCACTAAGCAACGGAAACACCACAAAAGGGCCCTGTATGAGTGACAGGACACAGTACTTAAAGGCTACCACTGGGTGGAGCAATCTCACGCTAGCCAATAAGAAGGCATCAGAAACAATGTTGTCAAAATGTCGCCAGCAATACACGGGCACCATGATACAGACTTCCACTGTAATGTGATGTCCACAGTTTGTGTGTTGCTCAATATAATCAATGTCCTGAGATTGCTGTAGGTTGACATATCTCAGTACATGGGCTATATAAAAAAACAACACGACCAAGTGGACAAGTGTTATCACTGGTGAAGTGTGTTGCAACCTTAGTTAAACAACAACACAACTTAATACATAATCCAATTTTCAGCCTAAGGTTTCAATGTGTGTGCTACACATTGAAATCTTAGGAAGATCATTGGGTTATCCAGTAAGTTAGGCTGTGATTCAAACTCCTGTTGTGCAACTGACTTACTGGAGAACACAGTGCTCACCCTAGGATCACAATGTGTAGCACACACATTGAGATCCTAGGGTGTACATTGTGTTCCCCAGTAAGTCAGCTGCACAATAGGATTTTGATTTAAAGACCATATTGATGCATGTTCCATCTGTCATGCTTATTTCCCTGCTAAGTCACATAGCTGTTTGGTTTTCCCCTCAAACACAACAATTGATGCAGACGAATGTTCAGTGTTGCACCAGTTGTTGTGATAAGGGGTATGTTCTGATCAAATCTAACACACATCATGGCCATGTAACACTGTCATGTTATATGGCTACATAGATGGGTTACCAGGTGAATTTGGACAATGGTGTGGGTGTGTGTGAACCCATGTTGTAACATCCCACAAACATTTCACCCAGGCAGAAGTTGAGTTCACTGCATTCTTTGGCAATGCATTAGAGACAACCCTGCCACCCAATATATAACTGAATACACAGCAGATCAGACAGGATTCAAAAGCACAATGTTCCTTTATTGAGAGGGCAGATAACAGGTTGGGCGTTTCAGTTCTTGTTTTTTTTGTTGGGGGGGGGGCTTAGACTTGTTGCCAGAGGTGGATGCCCTGGCTGATTGCCTGGTCACCCTCTGCCCCCTAGGTGTGGCTTCAGGAGTAAGACTGGAAGGGGTGGTGGGTGCAGTGGAACCCTCTGTAGAAAGCAGGTTCTCCCTCTCCATCCTCAGGTTCTCCCTGCGGTTAATCTCTCGCAACTCCATCAGCACCTGTGCAAACATGTCCATCATCCCCGTGTGGAGCTGGTGGAGTTGTGTGTTCACCCTGGCCACCTCCGACTCCAGGGCTTGGATTCTGGTCTCCAACCTGTTCGTGTTCCTCTTGGATTCCCTAGTGATGTTGTCGTTGGTGGAGTGGCTTGCCCGGAGCAGTCTTCTTTGAAGGCCCATACACTCCGCCTCCAGATCCGTGGGGTGTTGACTGCTGGAGATGGGAGTGCCCGGTGACTCAGGTGCTGTCTCCCCAGCTTCAGCTGTCTCCTTAGACTCTATCTCCCCAGCTTTAGCTGTCTCCTCAGCCTCTATCTCCCAAGCTTCAGTTGTCTCCTCAGCCTCTATCTCCCCAGCTTCAGCTGTTTCCTCAGCCTCTATTTCCCCAGCTTCTGCTGTCTCCTCATCTCCCCAGCCTCTGCTGTCTCCTCTGCTGGTGCTGGGTGTGCTGTGGCTGCTACTGCTGTGACAGCTGATGGAGTGGCTTCAACAGATGGTGTGTGTGTGCCCACCACATCAAGGGACCCACTACTGCCCAATGATGTCTGTGATGGTGGAGGTGGTGGAGTGAAGAAGTCCCTCCGCAGAGGGTGCTGGGGCTCTCCAATCAGGCCCAGGTGTTGGTAGTCAAGTGGCCAAGGGTCATACCTTGGCCACTGGTAGGTGTTTTGCTCCCACCTGGGATCATACCTGGGGCCATGCTGGGGAGCCATCCAGGAGGTTAGGTCCATCTGTGTGGAATATGGGCCATATTGTGATGGCCACGTTTCCGGGCAGCCATTGCCTCCCTGGTGGTGGTGGTGCTGCTGCTGCTGGAGGGTAATAGCTCCTGGAGGTGGTGGGATGCATCCATCTCTCCCCCTGCATCCAGCCACTGTAGTTGTGTGGTGCAGCCAGTTGGGGGGCAGACAGTGGTGATGCAGCCAGTTGGGGAGGAGGTGTTGAAGTTGCGTATGGTTCCCATTGGCTGGCCCCCTCCTCCGTATACTCCTCACTGGGTGGTGCAGTCGGCTCCTCCACAGGCTCCTGCTGTGATGTAGGCCCGTAAGCTGTGTGGAGACTTGAGATTGTGTGATTAGTAAACGTAGCTATGATAGGATTAAAGGGATATTAATACATGAATTGTGGAAAGGGAAATATATGTTGTAGGGTTTATCCCCCTGAGTGAAACAAGGGTACTCCCACTGCTGAAGGGTGTTTTATTTGAAAAGTAACACAGCTCAGAGTTGAATTGCTTTTGTGCAATATACCAGTGGCCTGAAGTTGTACACTGGCACTGTTGCTACATCATCCTATGGAGATTTATGGTCTCAGGACGAAAGCTGTCCATAGGATGGTCTAGCAACATCGCCATTTTACAGTTTCAGGCCACTGTGATATTGCCCCTGGAATATTCAACTTTGAGCTGTGCTACTTTTGGAATAAAACACCTTTCAGCAGTGGGAATACCCTTGTTGTGTTCAGGGGATGAACCCTGCAACATATTTTTCTTTTTACATGTTAGGTATAACTATCCCTTTAACGGAATAGCAATGGATAATTTCACCATGATGTAATATTGTAGGCATCGAAAAAAGATGTGGATCGATGTTGGTCCTATCCCTCCAACCCTCATGATTAGACAGATATTGCCCTATTTGACAGCTGGAGATTTCAGTAATTCGACCACACGGAGGCTCTTTAGCAGAGCCTAAATTGCCCCATTCAGGAGCAGGGCAGTGAGAATTGTTGCTAGAGTTTGTTTGGCATCCGTTTTTGATCTGACCCCAGAAGAGCAGTGCTATATATAATCTTCCTAAAAATTAACCCCTTCACTGGCAGCTCCTTTGGGGACAAGTTCTGTTTCTACCATTGGGGCATTTTGATGTGAGAAATGAAGTCTGTCCATTAATTATACTTCTGGGATCATCCCCTTGGGTACACACTATACAATTTCTGTTGTTGAACTACAAGTATTCCTATGGAACGTTGCTCTTTATTGAATATTTTTCATTATTTTAAGGAAGTTAAACTCATTCTCAATCAGGGTTCACTCAGCTAACACTGAGATTTAATTTATTCTCTTCTTTTATTTATTGATGTGTAGACAAGGAGGAGAAGAAAAGAAAGAACAATAAAAGTCATTCTAATACATGCAAAAATGCAATGTAAAGGTCACAAACAATATGTCTATGTGTTCTAAATGTATGGACTTAGAGGCTAACAGGGTTTCCACATCTACTGATGCTCCCCCAATGCTTCAACAGAGTGGGCCAAGTCCTTACCAGGTTCTCTTGCCAAATTAGAGATACTTTTTGGACAAATGGTTTCCAAAGCACCTTGAGCACCAGTTAAAAACCCTCCAAAAATCTTCTTTATTCACTCTTAGATTCAACTGATGAAGAAGGTGAATTGGCTAATGATTCTGAGTCCTCATCATTGTTTGAACGGGGTTCCAATTTAAATGACTCAGATTCAGAATCCTTAATTAAAGCTATCTTGGATGTCTTGGAAGTTTCTGATGATCAAGCCTCTAAGTCCTCTATCAAGTCTCTTTTTAAACGTAAAAGGAAATCTACTGTCATATTCCCTGACTATGAAGAGCTTGATCAGATAGTCACAGATGAGTGTGAAATCCCAGATAAAACTGTAGTAATTCCTAAAATATTTGCTAAGGTATACCCCTTTTCTAAAGCCAACACTATCATCAGTTGACCCTACTTTATCCAGATTATCCTAACATACTACTATTCCTGTTCAGTCTACAGCAGCACTTAAAGATCTTTCTGACAAAAATATATTTTCTAGATTAGGAGCAATCATTAGAGCTTCATTTGCATCAGCCTGGGCATGAAGAGGTGCCAGGGCCTGGCAGGCTTACATTTTTCAAGCTTTGCTGCATAATGTGCCTCATGATGATATATTTTCTCTCTCATAGGCTACCTCCAAGAATCCACCTCCTATATTGGGGAAGCTGCCTTGAAGATAGCTAAATTGGCATCTAGATGTTCAGCTTCTTCTGTTACAGCATGTTGTGCTTTATAGTTAAAGATTCTGCTTCCAAAAAAACTCTAATATCCTTACATTTCAAAGGACCCTTCCTTTTTGGGCCAGAGTTGTCAACCACACCACTGGAGATAAAAATACCTTTCTGCTTTAAAATAAACCTAAGAGGTTTGACTACAAGAAAACGACTTTTACTTACAGAGGTAAAACATCCTTCAGGCAACCTTGTAATATTTCTTCTGGAGGTTCCTTTCATTTTCATAGAGCAAAACCTATCTGGATACAAAACAAAACTGTGCTAAAGGCTTCAGACTCTAAGCCCTCTACAGAATGAGATTTGGAGTATGGAATCTCCCTCAAACCCCCTCTAGGGGGAAAGACTCCGCCACTTCACAAATCAATGGAGGTAGTCAGTTTCAGATGAGTGGGTTCTAAAACTTATTCAAGAAGGGTACAGAATGTCTTTCACAGCATTTCCTCCTTGTCACTTTTTCATTTCCAGGGTACCAAAAGAAAGGAAGTTACAGGAAGCCTTTCATCAAGTTATTCGTCAGTTCCTAGACAATGGAGTAATAGTTCCAGTACCAAAAGCCCAAAAGTTAAAGGCTTTTATTGCAATCTCTTTTTATGGTACCCAAAAAAGATGGAGGATTTCGTCCTCTCCTGGACCTGAAAAACCCAAACCAGTTTCTCAAAGTTCCAGGTTCAAAATGGAGTTTATCAAGTCAATGACAGCAACCATGGAACCAGAATAATTTCTTTGGACATCAAGGATGCCTACCTACACATCTCTATTTGGCCCAAACAGTGGAAATATCTCAGGTTTGTTTACCAAAACAAACACTTTCAGTTTGGGGCTCTGCCTTTCGCTTAGCCACAGCTCCAAGAGTTTTCACCATGGTGATGGCTCCTTTTATGGCTCACCTCAGATCCATGGGAGTAAATCTGACTCCTTACCTGGATGATCTGTTGCTAAAGGCTCCATAGCAACATATAAATCTTACTTTGTTAACTATGAAGAATCATGGTTGGATAATAAACCTAAGCAAATCTCAACTAATACCATCTCAGTCGATACTGTTTCTAGGCCTAAGATTCAACACCAGCCTTCAAAAGGTGTTTTTACCTCAAGAGAAGATTTTAGATCTTCAAGACATTGTCCACACTGCAGGAATATTGTGGGAAAAATGGTGGCAACAATAGAAGCAATTCACTTTGCTCAGTTTAACTTGAGGCCTCTTCAATTTTTATAGTTGGTCCAACAATCCAAATCATCTTCATCATATGATGATGATATCACAGTCCACAAAACAATCTCTCCATTGGTGACTCAAAAGTTCAAATATTCTTGCAGGGAAACATTTCTCCATCAGTGAGTGGGAGATAGTCACAACAAACATCTCTCCATTTAAGGTCCATGGACTCCAACATAGTCCCGTATTCCCATAAACATCTTAGAGTTATGTGCAATTTACAATCCACTATTGGCATGGAAGTCTATTCTGAAGAATCTTCCCATTCAGATTCAGGGAGACAATGCTAGTGGCATACATAAACCATCAAGGAAGGAGGAAAAGATATTCTGCCTGGATGGAAGTAAATAAAATTATTCTCTAGGCAGATATAAGAAAATAAAAATAAACAAGCATGACCTATAACAGGGGTTTGCTTGCAAGATACCAAACAGCATGGATTTACAGCAGGGAGATCTTGTCAAACTAACCTCATAGATTTTTTTGACTGGGTAACTAAAATAATAGATCAAGGGGGAGCAGTAGATATAGCTTATCTAGATTTCAGTAAAGCATTTGACACTGTCCCTCATAGAAGACTCATAAATAAATTGCAGTGTTTGGGTCTAGATGTAAAAATAGTGAAATGGATAAGGCAATGGCTGAGTGACAGGAGACAGAAGGTGGTAGTCAATGGAGAATATTCGGACGAAAGGAGTGTTACTAGTGGAGTACCTCAGGGATCTGTACTGGGGCCCATTCTTTTTAATATTTTTATTAGTGATATTGCAAAAGGTCTTCAAGGAAAGGTATGCCTTTTTGCAGATGATGCAAAGATCTGCAATAGGGTAGACATTCCAGGGGGAAAAAGCCAAATGGCGAATGATTTAGGTAAATTAGAAGAATGGTCAAGAGTGTGGCAGATGCACTTTAACGTTGATAAATGTAAAATAATGCACTTGGGACATAAAAATCCAAAGGAAAAATATACCATTAAGGGTACTGTGCTGTCAGAGACAACAGAGGAAAGGGATTTGGGAGTAATTATTTCTAATGACTTAAAGGTAAGCAGGCAATGTAATAAGGCGATGGGGAATGCAAGCAGGGCACTGGGTTGTATAGCTAGGGGCATTAGTAGCAGAAAAAGGGAAGTAGTCATGCCACTGTACAGATCTCTAGTTAGACCTCACCTAGAATATTGTGTACAGTACTGGAGACCCCATCTCCAGAAGGATATTGATACTCTAAAGAAAATTCAAAGAAGGGCTACTAAAATGGTGACTGGTCTACAGGAAAAGAAATATCAGGATAGACTAAAGGATCTGAATATGTATAGCTTGGAGGAGAGAAGAGAGAGAGGGGATATGATAGAAACATTCAAATACATGAAGGGATTCAACAAAGTACAGGATGGAAGTATATTTCAAAAGAGTAAAAACATTAAGACAAGAGGCCATAGTCTAAAACTAGAGGGACACAGGTTTAGATGTAATGTAAGAAAGTTTTACTTCACTGAGAGGGTAGTAGACAAGTGGAATAGCCTACCAGCAGAAGTGGTAGATGTCAATACAGTGACAGAATTTAAGCATGCATGGGATAGGCATAAGGCGGTCCTTAACATAAGAAAAGACCAAGGACCAAAAAAGGTTTGAGGTTGTGTGTGTTTTTTTTTTTTGTTTTTTTTTACAGTGGGAAATTGGGCAGACTAGATGGGCCGAATGGTTCTTATCTGCCGTCAAATTCTATGTTTCTATGTTTCTATGTTTGTGTCTGTGGGTATATACAAGTGCCAGAGGCACACACAATTATACCAATGAACAAGGGATATCAAAGATTTGACAGGATGCACTTACTTAGTTAAGCATTTGAGAACACAAAGAAAGGTATTTCTTAATTAAATATGAAAAGAGTGAGGACAGATGTCCAAACTGTCTTTTGTTTGTCAACTAAACAAAGAGTTCAGATAGGAAAATAATTCTTCACATCTTGTAAAGCTCTTCCTTGAACGTTCCCCCATCACATTACTATCTCTTTGATGCCACCATGAAATTGTAAGTGGGTGTGGTAAGAAAAGACTAGTTGAGAAGCATCTTGTTATGCCAGATGACCAGTTTTCACCAGACTTGACTGATCAAAAATGGTATAAAGGACCATAGAACAGCAAGTGATGGCCAGACTGGGAGTTGAACAGTAAAGCATGTGAGCATTCCTTAGTCCTAGAGGGAAGACCTGTACTTGAGAGTCCTGATGTGAGCCCAGCAGAGAAGCAGACCAGAAACCACCTAAGATCAGTGCTGGAGGTTGTGAGGAGATTGTCATCATAATATTTACTGGTATTGCATATCATTTGATGTTTTCCATTTCTGTGACTCATAATATTGTTTTATTCATGCACATACTATCCAAATTGTAACAGTATTTTGAATTTGTATATAATATAATCATTTTTATTATTATAACTTATCTGTGTGTTTTCTTAGTCATTACCCAAAAGAATCAATATACCAATGGTAAGAGGGCTATATAATTTCTGACACAAAGAAACATGCTTCAGCATTGTCAGCCATTTACATTTTAGGAGTGAAGAATTTGGAGGCAGATTGTCACAGCTTACCTTAGTTTCAGCGCCGCCGTTTTGGGCAACGCTGGAGATTGATGGCATGAAATGACGCTTCGGTGTCATCCCACGCATCGCTTCGGGCATTGGGCCTGGGCGTGCTTGGGTGTCCTCAGCGGTTGCCCGTGTCCTCTGGCTAGGCGAGTCGGTGGCTCAGACTGACATGGGAACGGTACAGGGGTTTGACGCATCTCGTGAGAGGTGTCATCTATGGGTGCAAGGCTGCGTATTGACTCAGGCCTCAAGTTTTTACGGGATGGCCTGGTTAGTCTCCTCCTATCTACTTCCTGGCTTTAGTATTTAAGGGAACTGAATCTTTATCCAGTTACCCTTACGTTGATGTCCAGTCAGTACTAGTTCCAGTTCCTGTTCCAGTATTCTGTGTATGATCCGACTTGTCTGACCATCCATTCTGGTGCTGACCTGTGGCTCTGTCTGACCATTGTCTTGTACACTTCTTTCCCTTCGGACATCCAATCTGGTGCAGACGTGTGGCTCTGGCTGACTACTCGCTCCGTGTATTACCCTGGCTTGTCTAACTATCCATCTTGTGCTGACCTGAGGCTCTGTCATGGTTCCCGTGATCTCTCTGTCACTCTCTGCTGTGGTGCGCTCCCATTGGCGGAGTTTGTTTAGCCTGCCCAGTGTGACCTTCAAATACCGGGCCTCTGGCACCTGTCAGGTGCCCTTTCATGGTGTTCCTGTACCAGTGCTTCCGTTGCTGTGTTCCTGTGTTCCTGTGTACCGATTTGGCCCGTCTGACTATTCTTACTGGTTCCTGCTCCGTGATTGACCCGGCTTGGCTGACGTTCCTGCTTCGTGATTGACACGGCTTGGCTGACATTCCTGCTCCGTGACCTGATTCCGGTTATCCTGTCGTCCTGAGAGTGTTCCTGCTGAAGATCCTGATTCTATGTCGCCTGGCTACATTTTGAACTTTTGTGTGCAGTGCTGTGCAGACTAACATCCAGTTAACCCTTGCATAGCTTGTTGCCTCCGATACTGAGCCTGTCCGTTAACACTTGCTGAGCACTGTTGCCTCCGATACTGAGCCTGTCCGTTAACACTTGCTGAGCACTGTTGTCTCCGTTACTGAGCCTGTCTGTTAACACTTGCTGAGCACTGCTGCCTCCGATACTGAGCATGTCCGTTAACACTTGCTGAGTACTGTTGCCTCCGATACTGAGCCTGTCCGTTAACACTTGTTGAGCACTGTTGCCTCCGTTACTGAGCCTGTCCGTTAACACTTGCTGAGCCCTGTTGCTTCCGTTATACCGAGCCTTCCGTTACACTTGCAGAGCATTTGTGGCCTCCGTTAACTGTGCTTCCGCTTAACACCTTACTTGCACAGTATAGCAGTTGTCGCACCGAGTGGTGCTGTTGGGCGATTCCTTCTGCTCTCGCAGTGTACAGGGTTCCGTTACCGCACCGGAAGGGTGCTATTGGCTCTGGTACCATTCAGCTCTTGCAGTGTTTGTGACTCCGTTACCTCACCGGAAGGGTGCTATTGGCTCTGGTTCCATTCAGCTCTTGCAGTGTTTGTGACTCCGTTACTGCACCTGAAGGGTGCTATAGGCTCTGGTTCCATTCAGCTCTTGCAGTGTTTGTGACTCCGTCACCGCACCGGAAGGGTGCTATTGGCTCTGGTTCCATCCAGCTCTTGCAGTATTTGTGATTCTGTTACAGCACCGGAAGGGTGCTTTTGGCTCTAGTTCCATTCAGCTCTTGCAGAGTGTTGGGTATCTCGCTCATTGCCTGTCCTTGGAGTGTGTCAGTTCTGCCTCACTGCTAAGGTGCTTTCACACCTTGCACCACAGTCTCTTGCTGCTCTTACCATCTACTGGGCATTGTCTAAACACACCACAACAGAGACTGATTACCTACCTAGGACTTTAACCCTTGTGCCATTACTGTTTCTTATTTTGCCTGTCCTGTGACAGTATATGCTCCTACACTATATTGTGCCTGAGAGGGCATCCATTATCTAATTCCATTTACCTGTCATTACCAATTTAGCCTATAGTGGGCAGTGTTCCTTGTTTTTTCAATAAAACTGTGTTTTATTCTAACCTCCTGGTCTGAGTGTCTTACAAACTGTTACAGTAAGAAATGGCCATGACCTCAGACAGTAAAGGTGAAGGTAATATATAGAACATCCATTGGAGGATGGATGTGCATGAGCAACGCTTGGACCAGTTGGCACTGGCCTTGCAGACGTTACTGGAACATACGGTACACCTTGAGAAACCTAATCAGAATCCGGTGGTCCCCCCAGTTCCGACACCGGACAATCATTCTGTGTTGCCTGCTGCTCCCCCCAGAGGCCTAACGGCGGCGGCGCCATTACCATTAAGATACGATGGCGAACCTAGCCTATGCAGGGGGTTTATCAATCAATTAGAGATATTCTTGGAATTGACGCCTCATGCCTTTCCTAACGACCGTAGCAAGGTTGGGTTCATGATATCATTGTTAATGGGCAAAGCTCTGGCATGGGCTAATCCCTTGTGGGAGAACACTAAACCCTGCACTCAGAACTTCAGCGAGTTCGTAAGGAAGTTCCGTAGAGTGTTTGAGGTACCTGGCAGAGCCGCCTCTGCTGCCAAAAGCTTGATGGAGATACAAATGGGCGATTATGCCATAGAATTTCGGACATTGGCAGCAGAGGTGGGATGGAATAACGAGGCGCTAGTGGCAGCCTTTGCTCAGGGGTTGTCTGACTCCATCAAAGATGAAATAGCTGCCAGAGATGTACCCAGTGACTTAGATGAATACATCGATTATGTCATGCTTATTGACTCTCGTATCCGTGAAAGGCGCTTGGCTAGAAGGGCGAGATCCAGAAGCTATGGGCACGGCAGCCCTTTAAACCCACCCTCGCCTCCCATTCCTCCTGATCGAGCACCTGAACCGGGTGAACCAATGCTACTCGGGTTCACTAGACTTACAAAGGAGGAATGGGCACACCATAAAAGGCAGGGTTTATGCTTATATTGTGGCAAAGCTGGGCACTTACTACGCACCTGTCCGGTACGGCCGGGAAACGGATGCACCTAGGGTACCTTGGGGGACAGGCCCTACGTGGTGTACAACAGTCCCCAGACTCCTGTACACAGAAACCCACCATCCGGGTGGTATTTTCCTGAGCCGATCAGTCTGTGGAGGTGTTTTCTCTGGTAGACTCTGGTGCAGAAGGGTACTTCATGCATTGTTCCTTTGCCGAACTGCACAAAATTCCCTTGGTCAAAAGGGACACTCCGTTAGCCATTGAAGCCATTGACGGTAGACCGTTAGAGCCGGCATTTGTCACTATGGAAATGACTCCTATTACTATGTCTATTGGGGCTCTCCACAGTGAGGAAGTACATTTCCAAATAATTCATTCACCTCATCATGCGGTCATGCTGGGGTTCCCATGGTTGCTATTGCATAATCCACAGTTTGATTGGCAAAGATGTGAGGTCAAATCATGGCCTGAGTATTGTACTAAACACTGTTTGTCGCACCCGGTCAAGATTTTGTGTACCTCTCCCTCCGTGCCAGCTGAATTTCGTGAATTCAGTGACGTATTCAGTAAGGGAGAGGCTAGCGCATTGCCTCAGCACAGACCGTATGATTGCGCTATTGATTTGCCTCCGGGCGTGGTGTCTCCCAGGGGTCGGACATACCCTTTGTCCTGCGATGAGAACAAGGCCATGGAGGACTACATTGAGGATGCCCTCAAGAGGGGAATCATACGCGTCTACCTCACCGGCTTGTGCCGGTTTCTTTTTTGTGAAAAAGAAAAATGGCGAACTAAGACCATGTATTGATTACCGTGGATTGAATAAGCTCATGTCTAAGAATGCCTACCCCATACCACTCATTATGGAGTTATTTGACAGGTTGAAGGGCTCTTCTATCTTTACAAAACTTGATCTTCGGGCCGCGTACAACCTGATAAGAATTAAGGCTGGGGATGAGTGGAAAACGGCATTCAGTACTAGGTCAGGGCACTAAGAATACTTAGTGATGCCATTTGGTTTATGTAATGCACCTGCCGTATTTCAAGAGTTTATCAATGACATCCTCCGTGATATGCTTCAGTCTTGTGTGGTCGTATACCTCGATGATATATTGATACACTCTGCTAACCTAACCCAGCACATCAAGGATGTGTCTGAAGTTTTGCTTCGTTTACGCAAGAATAAACTGTTCTGTAAACTAGAAAAATGTGAGTTTCACAGGTCCAAAGTACCCTTCCTGGGGTTCGTGATATCTAAGGATGGCATTGCCATGGACCAAGAGAAACTGGCAGCAGTCCTTCAATGGCCACGTCTCAAAGGGTTAAAAGCTATCCAACGCTTTTTGGGCTTTGCCAATTGTTATAGGAAATGTATCCAGATTTTCTCTACAGTTGTGAAACCTCTGTCTGACCTTACGCATAAGGGCGCTAATCCCTCTCAATGGCCCGAGGCAGCTGAAAATGCTTTTGAGACTTTAAAATCCGCTTTTGCATCTGCTCCTATACTGTCCCACCCCAATCCCGCCCTGTCATTTACATTGGAGGTTGATGCCTCCGAAGTCGGGGTAGGGGCAGTATTCACCCAACGCCCTGCTGGAGGTGGTACCTTGAGACCTTGTGGGTTCTTTTCTAAGAACCTCTCTAGTGCCCAAAGCCATTATGAGATTGGTGACAGAGAACTCTTGGCCATTATCCTCGCATTGAAAGAATGGCGCCATCTATTAGAGGGCACGAGAACCCCGGTGTTAATCTTTACTGACCACAAAAATTTGACTTATCTCTCAGAAGCAAAAAGGCTGTCCTCCCGCCAGGCTAGGTGGGCACTGTTCCTTTCTCGATTTAATTTCATAGTGTCCTACCTGCCAGGCTCTAAGAACGTTAGGGCAGATGCTCTGTCCAGACAATTCAGTCCTGACATTGAGAGGGATGAAGACCCTGTACCTATTATTCAGCCAGATCGCATCCTGGCTACAGTGCATACTAGTATCACTTCGCCACTGGGGGAAGAGATTTTAACATCTCAGGCGAGGGCACCCCCAGAAACCCCAGTTGGCAAGTGTTTTGTGGATGAGCCATTCCGTACTTGTCTGCTTGAGACGTACCACTCATCTAAGGCGGCTGGGCACAATGGGAGGGATCAATTAATATGGTCTCTTTCGCAAGTATTTTGGTGGCCCTCCCTTAGAGCCCATTGCTCCGCATATACTGCAGCCTGTGCCACCTGTGCTCGTGCCAAGACCCCCAGACACCTCCCAGTGGGCTTACTCCAACCGGTGCCTAATGTTGAACGCCCATGGTCCCACATATCCATTGATTTCCTGGGAGAATTGCCAGTGTCTAGGGGATATACATTTATCCTAATGGTGGTTGACAGGTTCATTTCGTGCCCCTCTCTGGTCTTCCTTCGGCCCAGGAATTGGCAGTGGTTTTTGCCAGAGAGGTGTTCCGCTTGCATAGGGTTCCCAGAGTGGTAGTGTTGGACCGAGGGAGCCAGTTTGTGTCTAGATTCTTGAGGGCATTCTCTAGCCAGATGGGCATCCAATTGTCCTTTTCCTCTGCCTACCATCCCCAGACCAATGGGGCCGCTGAGCGTGCCAATCAGGGACTGGAACAGTTTCTGCGCTGCTTTTTGACCGATCATCATGACAATTGGGCTGACCTGTTGCCGTGGGCAGAGTTAGCCAGGAATTGTGCAGTTAATTCATCGTCCGGGAGCTCTCCGTTCCTTATCAATTATGGGTTTCAGCTGTGCCTTCTCCCGGACTCATTTCAATCGCAGCAGATTCCAGCTCTGGACGAGCATATTGAGCAGCTCTGCTCCACTTGGGCACAGATTCAGAGGACCCTCAACCAGTCATTCCAACGACATCAGCAGCATGCCAACCGTAGACGGCTGCCAGCGGTCTCCTTCCAGGTTGGGGACAGGGTATGGCTCTCCTCCAGAAATCTCAATTTGCAAGTGCCGTCCAACAAGTTGGCTCCCCGGTTCATTGGTCCGTTCAAAGTCATCCTCAAGGTTAACCCTGTCTCGTACGCACTGGAACTCCCAGCATCTATGCCCATTCATAACGTGTTCCATGTTTCTCTGTTAAAACCCTTGGTATGCAACCGCTATACTACCACTCTGGTGGTTCCTGGGCAGGTGGATGTTCAAGGCCAAGAGGAGTATGAAGTTCAGAGCATTATTGATTCCAGGAGGTTTAGAGGGAAATTGCAATATTTGGTCCACTGGAGGGGCTATGGCCCTGAAGAGCGTTCTTGGGTCGACCAGAAGGACCTTCATGCCCGAGATTATTGCGCAATTTCCACTCTAAATATCCCTAGAAACCTAGACCCTCTACCAGGGGAGGGGGTCTTTGAGAAGGGGGTACTATCACGGTTCCCGTGATCTCTCTGTCACTCTCTGCTGTGGTGCACTCCATTTGGCGGAGCTTGTTTAGCCCGCCCAGTGTGGCCTTTCTTGGTGTTCCTGTACCAGTGCGTCCGTTGCTGTGTTGCTAGGGTGCTATAGGCTCTGGTTCCATTCAGCTCTTGCAGTGTTTGTGACTCCGTCACTGCACCGGAAGGGTGCTATTGGCTCTGGTTCCATCCAGCTCTTGAAGTGTTTGTGACTCCGTTACCGCACCGGAAGGGTGCTTTTGGCTCTAGTTCCATTCAGCTCTTGCAGAGTGTTGGGTATCTCGCTCATTGCCTGTCCTTGGAGTGTGTCAGTTCTGCCTCACTGCTAAGGTGCTTTCACACCTTGCACCACAGTCTCTTGTTGCTCTTACCATCTACTGGGCGTTGTCTAAACACACCACAACAGAGACTGATTACCTACTATCACGGTGCCCGTGATTGCTGCAGTTCCTTGTCTGTCACCAGTAGGGGGCTGCTATTGGCTGTCTGCAGATAGCCCGCCTTTCATTGCCTATTTAAACCTGGATTGGGCACCCTTTGGTTGCCCTTTCGTGTTGTTTCTGACCTTCTTGCTATCACTATGCCAGTGATAGCTGGGCCTCTGTTCCAGTGTTCCTGAGTTCCTGATCTCATGTGTTCCTGAGTTCCTGATCTCTACTGTTCCAGTGTTTCCTGCATGCTGAAGTACTTCCAGTCCTGGTTCCGGCCTAGTCTCTGGTGTTGCAGTTCCTGCTGAACTTCTTCTCTGCGGTTTCCTGACCTGACTGATCGTTGCTGGTTCCTGTCATCGCATCGCCTGTCTCCTGTGTCCTGGCAACCTCCTGCCTGGTCGCGTCGGCGACATTGCTTGTTACTCCAGTATGCAGTCACTGGTTTGCTCCACAGCCTATCGGCTATACAATTCTGTGTTGGTCCCAGCGTGCGGACGCTGGTTTGCTCCAAAGCCTTGCGGCTAGTCAAACTCGCTTATTACACCAGTGTGCGGTCACTGGTTTGCTCCAAAGCCTATCGGCTGTACTATCCTGTGTTGGTCCCAGCGTGCGGACGCTGGTTTGCTCCAAAGCCTTGCGGCTATACAAACTTGCTTGTTACACCAGTGTGCGGTCACTGGTTTGCTCCAAAGCCTATCAGCTATACAATTCTGTGTTGGTCCCAGCGTGCGGACGCTGGTTTGCTCCAAAGCCTTGCGGCTATACAAACTTGCTTGTTACACCAGTGTGCGGTCACTGGTTTGCTCCAAAGCCTATCAGCTATACAATTCTGTGTTGGTCCCAGCGTGCGGACGCTGGTTTGCTCCAAAGCCTTGCGGTTATACAAACTTGCTTGTTACACCAGTGTGTGGTCACTGGTTTGCTCCAAAGCCTATCAGCTATACAATTCTGTGTTGGTCCCAGCGTGCGGACACTGGTTTGCTCCAAAGCCTTGCGGCTATACAAACTCGCTTGTTACACCAGTGTGCGGTCACTGGTTTGCTCCAAAGCTTATCAGCTATACAATTCTGTGTTGGTCCCAGCGTGCGGACGCTGGTTTGCTCCAAAGCCTTGCGGCTATACAAACTCGCTTGTTACACCAGTGTGCGGTCACTGATTTGCTCCAAAGCCTATCAGCTATACAATTCTGTGTTGGCCCCAGCATGCGGACGCTGGTTTGCTCCTAAGCCTTACAGCTATACTAACTCGCTTGTTACACCAGTGTGCGGTCACTGGTTTGCTCCTAAGCCTATCGGCTATACAATTCAGTGTTGGTCCCAGCGTGCGGACGCTGGTTTGCTCCAAAGCCTTGCGGCTTTACGATTCCCCTGTTAGTCTCAGTGTGTGTACACTGGGTTGCTTACGATCCTGTCAATTTGCCATTACCATTTGACTGCTGCTACTATCTCTGGGCTGCCCTGCCCGGTATTGGTAAGGCCGGTAGAACCTTTTGCCACATTCCATCTGA
Organism: Rhinophrynus dorsalis; assembly: GCA_037306005.1. NCBI lineage: Eukaryota > Metazoa > Chordata > Amphibia > Anura > Rhinophrynidae > Rhinophrynus > Rhinophrynus dorsalis. Next base: position 217,278,443 of record CM074718.1, on the reverse strand, counting down.
GGTTGCCTTACCCGGTATTGGCAGGGCCGGTAGAGCCTATATTATGAATCTATTGAGGCTGCCTTGCCCGGTAATTTGGTAAGGCCGGTAGAACCGTTATGCGATTCCATCTGCAGGTTGCCTTACCCGGTATTGGCAAGGCCAGTAGAGCCTAACATTCTATTACTTCAGACTGTCCTGTCCGGTATATTGACAGGACCGGTAGAGTCTGCCTTCTGTCTTGTTATATTCTATATATATCTGTATGTATGTGGTTGCCATCCTACGTTATCAATTTATTATTTCAATAAAATTGATTTTTACCTAAAACTTGTGTCTGAGAGTCATAATAAACCGTGACAGTACGAAAGGGCCATGACCTCAGACAGCAAAGGTGAAGGTAATGCACAGAATATCCATTGGAGGATGGATGTGCACGAGCAACGTTTGGATCAGTTGGCAGTTGCAATTCAAACGATCCTTGAACGCACGGTACTTGCTGACAAATCTAGCTCTAGCCCGGTGGTCTCGCCAAGTCAGACACCGGAGAGTGATACCAGACCCCTAGGGGGCACTGTTAAAGGGTTAACGGCTTCTGCACCCTTGCCGCTAAGATACGATGGTGACCCTAGTCTCTGCAGAGGGTTCATCAACCAGCTCGAGATTTTTATGGAATTGACGGCACACGCATTTCCCAATGATCGTAGTAAGGTGGGGTTTACAATATCTTTGCTCACTGGCAGAGCTTTGGCTTGGGCTAACCCCTTGTGGGAGAATGCTAAACCTTGTACTAAAAACTTTAGAGAATTTGTGCAATCCTTTCGAAGAGTGTTTGAGCCTCCTGGTAGAACCACCTCTGCTGCCAAACGCCTTATGGAGATACATCAGGGCAGGCGTACAGTAGGCGACTACGCCATCGAATTCCGCACATTGGCAGCAGAGGTAGGTTGGAATAACGAGGCATTATTGGCAACTTTTTCTCAAGGCCTGAATGACCACATTAAGGACGAAATCGCTGCTAAAGATCTACCTATTGATCTAGATGACTACATTGAATATGTTATGATAATTGACTCCAGAATACGTGAGAGATCAATTGCCAGAGATCGTAAGTTACGGTCAAAGAATAATGAGCCTAGTGGCATGTTTTGCCCACCCATCCCTCCCCTGGCATTGAAGTCTAGTGAACCTGTACGGGAGACAAGTGAACCTATGCAAATAGGCTTCACTAGACTAACCAAGGCTGAGAGACTTTATCGCAGAAGACAAGGGTTGTGTTTATACTGCGGTAAAAAAGGGCATTTGCTAAATTCCTGTCCGGTATGTCCGGGAAACGCACACACCTAGGGTACCTTGGGGGACAGGCCCTAGGTGGTGTACAATCGTCCCCAGTGTCGGGCACAATGAAACCCACCATACAGGTGGTATTATCTTGGGCACAACGCTCCGTGGAGGTTTTGGCCTTGGTTGACTGTGGTGCAGCAGGGTATTTTATGGATAATACCTTTGCTGAATTGCACAGAGTTCCACTCATTGAAAGAGAAAATCCCTTGACTATTGAAGCGATTGATGGCAGACCCTTAGAACCGCCTCAGGTTATGTTTGAAACTATGCCACTGTCTATGACTATTGGGGCACTTCACAGAGAAGAGCAGCAGTTTCAACTGATTAATTCTCCGCACCATGCGGTAATATTGGGCTTTCCGTGGTTACAGTTACATAACCCACAATTTGATTGGAAAAAGTGTGAAATTGCTGCTTGGTCCCAGTTTTGTATGGACAAGTGCGTCATCCAGCCTGTTAAGGTCCTGTGCACCTCCTCGGCTATACCGGATGTGTACCAACAGTTTGGCGATGTTTTTAGGAAAGGAGAGGCCAGTTTGCTACCTCAGCATAGACCTTATGATTGTTGCATCAAATTGCAGCCTGGGGCAGTACCTCCGAAAGGACGCACTTATCCATTATCTTGTGAGGAAAATAAGGCTATGGAGGATTACATTTCTGATGCCCTTGCTAGAGGGATCATACGAAAATCTACCTCTCCAGCTGGGGCTGGGTTCTTTTTTGTAAAAAAGAAAAATGGCGAATTAAGACCATGCATTGACTACCGGGGCTTGAATAAACTAATGGCAAAAAACGCATACCCAATACCACTCATCACCGAGCTTTTTGACAGGCTTAAGGGCGCTTCGATTTTTACCAAATTGGACCTACGGGCCGCTTACAATCTGGTGCGCATTCGAGCAGGTGATGAGTGGAAAACTGCCTTTAATACTCGAGCTGGGCACTACGAGTATCTTGTAATGCCATTTGGGCTATGTAATGCCCCCGCAGTTTTCCAGGAACTGATAAACGATGTTCTGAGAGATATGTTACAGACATGTGTTGTGGTTTATCTGGACGATATATTGATTTACTCTCAAGACATGGCACAGCACATCAAAGATGTATCCGCAGTATTGCTACGACTCCGTGAGAACAAATTATTTTTGTAAACTGGAAAAATGTGACTTTCATAGAACCAGTGTGCCATTCTTGGGGTTCATAATTGGCAATGATGGCATTGCCATGGACAAGGATAAGTTGTCAGCTGTCTTACAATGGCCAAAACCCAAGGGGCTTAAAGCCATACAGCGTTTCCTGGGTTTCGCTAATTATTATAGGTGGTTTATTAAGAACTTTTCTTCCATTGTTAAACCTTTGTCCGATCTTACGCACAAGGGCGCTAATCCTTCTTGTTGGCCGGTATCTGCTGAGAATGCCTTTGAGAATTTGAAGCTGGCATTTGCTGCGGCTCCTGTGTTATCCCACCCCAATCCTCTACTTCCATTTACGTTAGAGGTGGATGCCTCAGATATTGGGGTTGGGGCAGTACTTTCGCAACGACACGAGAAAGGTGGTACTCTCAGACCTTGTGGATTTTTCTCTAAGAAGTTGACTGTCACTCAAGGCCACTATGAGATAGGTGACAAAGAATTATTGGCCATTATCCTCGCTCTTAAGGAGTGGCGTCATTTGCTTGAAGGTACCAAGACTCCCGTATTAATCCTAACAGATCATAAAAATCTGACTTATCTCTCGGAGGCCAAGAGATTGTCCTCCCGTCAGGCCAGGTGGGCACTGTTCCTGTCTCGATTTAATTTCATTGTATCATATTTACCGGGGTCAAAGAATATCAGGGCGGATGCACTGTCAAGACAATTTGAGGCCGACAGTGACAGAGTGGAAGCACCAGCACCCATCATCCAACCTGATAGAATACTGGCTACTATACGCACGAGTATCACTTCTCCTTTAGGGGAGGAGATTCTGGCCTCTCAGGGGTCCGCTCCCCATGAAACTCAAGTGGGCAAATGTTTTGTCGATGAACCATTTCGTACTAGGTTGCTTGAAACCTACCATTCCTCTAAGGCTGCGGGACATATTGGTAGAGACCAATTGTTATGGTCCCTTTCTCAGTTATTTTGGTGGCCCTCCATGAGAAACGATTGTGCCGAATTTATGAATGCCTGTGCCACCTGTGCCCGCGCTAAGACCCCGAGACATCTCCCTGTGGGCTTGCTTCAACCGGTGCCTAATGGCGAACGCCCCTGGTCTCATGTTTCCATTGATTTTATGGGAGAGTTGCCTATGTCCAAGGGGTACTCCTTTATATTCATGGTGGTGGACAGGTTTTCTAAAATGGCTCATTTCGTGCCCCTCCGTGGTCTTCCTTCAGCAAAGGAATTGGCAATGGTGTTCGCCAGAGAAGTATTCCGGTTGCATGGAGTGCCTAGGGTACTGGTGTCTGACAGGGGGAGCCAGTTTGTGTCTAGATTTTGGAGGGCATTTTGCCAACAGATGGGCATACAGCTGTCCTTCTCCTCTGCCTACCATCCCCAGACCAATGGAGCCGCTGAACGAGCTAATCAGGGCTTGGAACAATTTCTCCGTTGTTTCGTTACTGACCATCATGATAATTGGTCCGACTTGTTGCCTTGGGCAGAGTTCGCCAGGAACTGTGCGGTCAGTTCTTCATCTGGGAGCTCTCCATTTCTGATTAATTATGGGTTCCAGCCCTGTTTGCTTCCAGACTCATTTCAGACGCAACAGATTCCAGCTCTAGATGAGCATATCGAGCAACTCCGTTCCACATGGGCACAAGTTCAGAGGGCACTTGGTCAGTCATTTCAGCGTCATCAGTGCCATGCTAATCGCAGAAGGCTTCCAGCTTCCAGAAATCTCAAGCTGCAGGTTCCGTCTAATAAGTTGGCTCCCCGGTTTATTGGTCCATACAGAGTTATTCGCAAAATTAACCCTGTCTCCTATGCACTAGACCTACCTGCATCCATGCGTATCCATAATGTGTTCCATGTGTCCCTTCTTAAGCCTCTGGTTTGCAATCGCTATACTACCACACCTGTGGTGCCAGGACCTGTTGAGGTCGAGGGCCAGGAGGAGTACGAGGTTCAGAGCATTATTGATTCCCGTAGGCTTAGAGGAAGGGTACAGTACCTGGTACATTGGAAAGGGTATGGTCCTGAGGATCGATCATGGGTGGATAGTACGGACCTTCATGCACCTAGGCTAACTAGGGCCTTTCATGCCAATTACCCACAGAAACCTAGACCCTATTCTAGGAGAGGGGGTCTTTGAAGGGGGGGTACTATCACGGTGCCCGTGATTGCTGCAGTTCCTTGTCTGTCACCAGTAGGGGGCTGCTATTGGCTGTCTGCAGATAGCCCGCCTTTCATTGCCTATTTAAACCTGGATTGGGCACCCTTTGGTTGCCCTTTCGTGTTGTTTCTGACCTTCTTGCTATCACTATGCCAGTGATAGCTGGGCCTCTGTTCCAGTGTTCCTGAGTTCCTGATCTCATGTGTTCCTGAGTTCCTGATCTCTACTGTTCCAGTGTTTCCTGCATGCTGAAGTACTTCCAGTCCTGGTTCCGGCCTAGTCTCTGGTGTTGCAGTTCCTGCTGAACTTCTTCTCTGCGGTTTCCTGACCTGACTGATCGTTGCTGGTTCCTGTCATCGCATCGCCTGTCTCCTGTATCCTGGCAACCTCCTGCCTGGTCGCGTCGGCGACATTGCTTGTTACTCCAGTGTGCGGTCACTGGTTTGCTCCACAGCCTATCGGCTATACAATTCTGTGTTGGTCCCAGCGTGCGGACGCTGGTTTGCTCCAAAGACTTGCGGCTAGTCAAACTCGCTTATTACACCAGTGTGCGGTCACTGGTTTGCTCCAAAGCCTATCGGCTGTACTATCCTGTGTTGGTCCCAGCGTGCGGACGCTGGTTTGCTCCAAAGCCTTGCGGCTATACAAACTTGCTTGTTACACCAGTGTGCGGTCACTGGTTTGCTCCAGAGCCTATCAGCTATACAATTCTGTGTTGGTCCCAGCGTGCGGACGCTGGTTTGCTCCAAAGCCTTGCGGCTATACAAACTTGCTTGTTACACCAGTGTGCGGTCACTGGTTTGCTCCAAAGCCTATCAGCTATACAATTCTGTGTTGGTCCCAGCGTGCAGACGCTGGTTTGCTCCAAAGCCTTGCGGCTATACAAACTTGCTTGTTACACCAGTGTGCGGTCACTGGTTTGCTCCAAAGCCTATCAGCTATACAATTCTGTGTTGGTCCCAGCGTGCGGACGCTGGTTTGCTCCAAAGCCTTGCGGCTATACAAACTCGCTTGTTACACCAGTGTGCGGTCACTGGTTTGCTCCAAAGCCTTTCAGCTATACAATTCTGTGTTGGTCCAGCGTGCGGACGCTGGTTTGCTCCAAAGCCTTGCGGCTATACAGACTCGCTTGTTACACCAGTGTGCGGTCACTGGTTTGCTCCAAAGCCTATCAGCTATACAATTCTGTGTTGGCCCCAGCGTGCGGATGCTGGTTTGCTCCTAAGCCTTACAGCTATACTAACTCGCTTGTTACACCAGTGTGCGGTCACTGGTTTGCTCCTAAGCCTATCGGCTATACAATTCAGTGTTGGTCCCAGCGTGCGGACGCTGGTTTGCTCCAAAGCCTTGCGGCTTTACGATTCCCCTGTTAATCTCAGTGTGTGTACACTGGGTTGCTTAGGATCCTGTCAATTTGCCATTACCAACTGACTGCTGCTACTATCTCTGGGCTGCCCTGCCCGGTATTGGTAAGGCCGGTAGAACCTTTTGCCACATTCCATCTGAGGTTGCCTTACCCGGTATTGGCAGGGCCGGTAGAGCCTATATTATGAATCTATTGAGGCTGCCTTGCCCGGTAATTTGGTAAGGCAGGTAGAACCGTTATGCGATTCCATCTGCAGGTTGCCTTACCTGGTATTGGCAAGGCCGGTAGAGCCTAACATTCTATTACTTCAGACTGTCCTGTCCGGTATATTGACAGGACCGGTAGAGTCTGTCTTGTTATATTCTATATATATCTGTATGTATGTGGTTGCCATCCTACGTTATCAATTTATTATTTCAATAAAATTGATTTTTACCTAAAACTTGTGTCTGAGAGTCATAATAAACCGTGACACCTACCTAGGACTTTAACCCTTGTGCCATTACTGTTTCTTATTTTGCCTGTCTTGTGACAGTATATGCTCCTACACTATATTGTGCCTGAGAGGGCATCCATTATCTAATTCCATTTACCTGTCATTACCAATTTAGCCTATAGTGGGCAGTGTTCCTTGTTTTTTCAATAAAACTGTGTTTTATTCTAACCTCCTGGTCTGAGTGTCTTACAAACCGTTACAATATGTCACAGTTGCTCCCATTCCCAGTGGCGCCTCCTTCGCTCCGTGCGCCCGGTCCACTTCCGGGTTGGGCGCGCGATCCTTCTTTTGAGGCTGGCCAGGCTCTCACCGTCATAAAAGACGTGGAGGCACTTCTTCTGACGCGTTGTCAAAGCGTCTCCTAGCTAGTCCGGATCTGGTCTAGCCCGCTTCCTGTTTCCTGTGTGTCAGTACCTGTCCTGCTGCCGTTCCTGCTTCCAGCTGGTGCCTCCAGTCTCTTCCCTTACTCCTGCTCCAGTCTTCCAGTCTCCTGCTCAGTAGCCTTGGGGTTCAGTACCTGTACCTGTGGGCTTGTCCTGCTGCCGTTCCTGCTTCCAGCTGGTGCCTCCAGTCTCTTCCTTTACTCCTGCTCCAGTCCTCCAGTCTCCTGCTCTGCAGCCTTGGGGTGGTCTCCTGTTGCTCCTGCCTCCAGTTCTCTTTCTGACAACCAGTAAGTGGATATTCCTTCCAGTATCTCCTAACATCAGTCAGGTCTGTCCTTCTGGAGATCATTCCTCCCTGGGGTCATTGGGATATAGACCAAACGTGGTGGGGTATCCTGAGTCACCTTCGGCTCAACCAAAGGGGGCTATCTGGCTTTGCGGCCAGCACCTTTATACGGCTTTGGCCGCAGCACACCCCACTACATTTGGCCTACGCAACCTAGCCATGCACACTAGCGACGCCCTCTAGCTTCTCGCCCCAATCACTCTTGTTGGAGGAGTCTTATCTTTCCTCATACCTCCCTAGTATTGCTAGCCTCTTACCTGGTAGCACGGTTTCATTAGTGACATTTTGACAACGCCACATTTCCTGCTATGTCCGCTGAGCCTTCAGAGCTCACCCAGGCTGTCCTGCAGCAGGGGGCTGCACTAGAGCAGCATGCCACCCAGATCTTGCATCTTGATCAGAAGTTGGACTCCATTTCAGGCCTTTTGCAGCGCTTGCAGCAGAGGCTTGAGTCGCCTAGGCTTCCGTCCCCTCCTACCGTCGCACCTGCCGTCGCTTCTGGTAGCCCGTTTCCTATTCTTGCCCTCCGTATGCCTCTGCCAGACCGTTTGATGGTACCACTAAGGAGGTACAGGGATTCATCAACCAGTGCCTCCTTCATTTCCGCTGTCAGACGGAAGTTTTCAAGATGCAGCAATCTAAGACCACATTCATAATTTCCTTGCTTCGTGGTCCTGCTTTGGCCTGGGTGTCCCCTCTCATTGATCGTCAATCGCCTATGTTGGATGATCTAGACTCCTTCTTAGGGGCTTTTCACATGGTGTTTGATACACCTGGTCGCCAGTCATTTGCCGAATCCGGTTTACTCTAGATCCAACAGGGTTCACGTACACTGTTGCAGTACACAATTGAGTTCCATACTATGTGTCACGGTTTGTTTTGACTCTCAGACACAGAGTTAAGATAAAAACACAACTTTATCGAAAGTTTAAAGAGAACCCTCGCGGGTTTGACATTACACATATATCTCAATACGTGATTTGTACAATGCAATAGTGAACAATGGTATGGTGAATAATAGAGAGGCTCTACTGGACTTGCCAATACCGGGTAAGGCAGCCTTAGAACTGGCACAAGATGTAAATAGGCTCTACCGGCCTTACCAATATACCAGGCAAGGCAGCCTTGAGACTGGCACAACGAGAGAGGAGGCTCTACCGGCCCTGCCAATATACAGGGCAAGGCAGCCTGGAGACTGGCACAATGAGAGAGGAGGCTCTACCGGCCTTGCGAATACACCGGGCAAGGCAGCCTTGAGACTGGCACAACGAGAGAGGAGGCTCTACAAGCCCTGCCAATATACCGGGCAAGGCAGTCTGGAGACTGGCACATCGATAGAGGAGGCTCTACCGGCCTTGCCAATATACCGGGCAAGGCAGCCTTGAGACTGGCACAATGAGAGAGGAGGCTCTACTGGCCCTGCCAATATACCTGGCAAGGCAGCCTCGCACACAGAGGAGGCAAGTACTGGTGCAGTAGCGTAGGTGGCCTCAGCAACTGGGATAGTGGTGGAGCAAACCAGTCGCACGTTCTGGACTACACAGAGGCCTACCGGAGCTGTATAGGTGTCAGCGAGCAGCCGGTGAATATAGGAGCAAACCAGTACCTGCATATGGGACTACACATAGACAATACTGGTGCTGAATAGGAAGCAGTAAGCAGCCGGACAATATAGGAGCTCACCGGTACCCGCGTACTGGAATACACACAGCCACTACCGGTGCTGTATAGGAGTCAGTAAGTAACTGGTTAATATTGGAGTGAACCAGTGCCCGCGTATTGGACTACATGTAGACACTACCAGTGCTGAATAGGCGGCAGCAAGCAACCAGTAATTAGTGGAGCGAACCAGTACCCGCGTACTGGACTAAACATAGACACTACCGGTGCTGTATGGGAGGCAGCAAGCAACCGGTTAATACTGGAGCAAACCAGTACCCGCGTACTGGACTACACATAGACACTACCGGTGCTGAATAGGCGGCAGCAAGCAACCGGTGATTATTGGAGCGAACCAGTACCCGCGTAGTGGACTATACATTGACACTACTGGTGCTGTATGGGAGGCAGCAAGCAACCGGTGATATATGGAGCGAACCAGTACCCACGTACTGGACTACACAAATGAGCAACGGTGCGAAACAAGAGGCAGCAAGCAACCGGTGGGCCGTATGAGGAAACCAGTACCCGTGAACTGGATGCATGGAGGCCTTACCGGTGCTAAATATGAGACAGCAGGCATCCGGTGTGAATGGAGCAAACCAGTACCCGCGAACTGGACTACAGAGAGTCTCAACCGGAGCTGCTTAGGAGCAAACCAGTACCCGCGTACTGGACCAACAGATAACACCCAGGGATGAGAATGTCACCCAAGCGACATGAAGGCGGAGAAACTCTGCACACAATCCAGAGGCAGGAACAACAGCCAGACCGGGACAGGAAGCTGGAACAGTAATGGCAGACAACCGGATCAGGAACGGAAACAGGAACGTCAGCCCAAACCAGATCAGGAACGGAGGCAGGAACCACTTCAGCAGATTAGGCTGTCAGGCAGGTAAGCAGGCGGACTCTGGAGAGTAGAGTATGCAACCAAGGCCCAGGGAACTCAGGAATACAATGCAGGTGGCTATAGACATAGAGACACCACAAAAGGGCAACCAAAGGGTGCCAGAACCCAGTCTATATAGGCAATACTGGGCGGACTAAAGACAGCCAGCCAGTGGAGAGCCTTCACAGATAACTGACAGGAAAAGGCAGCAATCACGGGCACGTTGATAGTACCCCCCTCTCAAAGACCCCCCCTTCTAGAAGAGGGACCTGGTTTCTGAGGGTACTTGGAATGAAAAATTTGCAGTAATTTGGGGGCATGAAGGTCCTTACTGTCCACCTAGGATCGTTCTTCCGGGCCATAACCCTTCCAATGTACCTAATACTGCAATTTTCCTCTAAGCCTGCGGGAATCAATGATACACTGAACTTCGTACTCCTCCTGACCTTCAACCTCTATAGGCCCTGGCACCACAGGGTTAGTAGTATAACGGTTGCATACAAGAGGTTTGAGGAGTGACACATGGAACACATTATGAATATGCATAGAAGCAGGGATATCCAAGGCATAAAAGACAGGGTTAATTTTACGAATCACCCTATAAGGACCATTAAACCGAGGAGCCAGTTTGTTAGACGGGACTTGTAGTTTGAGGTTACTGGAGGAAAGCCATACTCTGTCCCCAACCTGGAAGGAAACCGCTGGCAGCCGTCTATGATTGGCATGACGCTGATGGTGCTGAAAAGACTGACTGAGTGCCCTCTGAACCTGTGCCCATGTGGAGCAGAGCTGCTCGATATGTTCATCCAGAGCTGGAATCTGCTGAGACTGGAATGAATCCAGGAGCAAACACGGCTGGAACCCATAATTGATCAGAAAAGGGGAGCTCCCGTATGAAGAATTAACAGCACAGTTCCTGGCAAACTCTGCCCAAGGCAACAGGTCAGCCCAGTTATCATGATGGTCAGTAACAAAACAGCGCAGGAACTGCTCCAGTCCCTGATTGGCACGCTCAGCGGCCCCATTGGTCTGGGGGTGATAGGCAGAGGAAAAAGACAATTGGATGCCCATTTGTTCGCAAAATGCTCTCCAAAATCTGGACACAAACAGGTTCCCCCAGTCAGACACCAGCACTCTGGGTACTCCATGCAACCGAAATACTTCTTTAGCGAAAACCACCGCTAATTCTTTGGCAGAGGGAAGGCCATGGAGAGGCACGAAATGAGCCATTTTAGAAAACCTGTCCACCACCATAAGTATGAAGGAATACCCTCTGGACACTGGCAACTCTCCCATAAAATCAATGGAAACGTGAGACCAGGGATGTTCGCCATTAGGCACTGGCTGGAGTAGGCCCACAGGGAGGTGTCTAGGGGTCTTGGCACGGGCACAGGTGGTACAGGCATTAGTAAACGCAGCACAATCTGCCCTCAGGGAGGGCCACCAGAAGACTTGTGAGAGACCAAATCAATTGATCTCTACCAATATGCCCCGCGGCTGTAGAGGAGTGATATGTTTCAAGTAATCGAGTGTGGAATGGCTCATCAACATAACACTTGCCCACTGGGGTTTCTGGGGGAGCAGTAGCCTGGGAGGCCAAAATCTCTTCCCCCAGTGGTGAAGTGATACTTGTACGTAGTGTAGCCAATATACGATCAGGCTGTATTATAGGTGCTGGGACCTCGTCCCTGTCCACTTCAGGCTCAAAATGTCTAGACAGGGCATCAACCCTAACGTTCTTGGACCCAGGCAGGTATGATACAATAAAATTGAATCGAGAGAGGAACAACGCCCACCTGGCCTGTCGAGAGGACAATCTTTTAGCCTCAGAAAGATAGGTCAGGTTTTTGTGGTCAGTCAGAATTAATACTGGATTTTTGGTGCCCTCTAGTAAATGACACCATTCTTTCAGGGTGAGAATGATAGCCAGTAGTTCTCTGTCACCTATCTCATAATGACTTTGAGCCACAGACAATTTCTTGGAGAAAAACCCACATGGTCTGAGAGTTCCTCCTTTAACAGGTCGTTGAGAAAGTACTGCCCCAACCCCAATCTCTGAGGCATCAACCTCCAATGTAAACGGCAGAGATGGGTTGGGAAAGCATGGGAGCAGTTGCAAAAGCGGATTTCAATGATTCAAAAGCGTCTTCAGCTGCCACAGACCATTGGGAAGGATTAGCGCCCTTATGAGTAAGGTCAGACAATGGTTTAACAATCGTGGAAAAGTTCTTAATAAACTTTCTGTAATAATTAGCGAAACCCAGAAATCTCTGAATTGCTTTTAAGCCCTTAGGCTGAGGCCATTGCAACACTGCCACAAGTTTCTCCTGATCCATGGCAATACCATCCGTGGCAATCACAAACTCCAAGAAGGGCACACTGGATTTATGAAACTCACATTTTTCCAATTTGCAATACAACTTGTTTTTTCATAGGCGAAGCAACACTTCTGACACGTCTTTAATGTGTTGTGACACATTTTCTGAATGAATGAGTATATCGTCCAGGTAGACAACAACACAGGACTGCAGCATATCCCTGAGGATATCATTAATCAGTTCTTGGAATACTGTGGGTGCATTACAGAGACCAAATGGCATAACTAGATATTCATAGTGCCCGGATCTAGTGTTAAAGGCCGTTTTCCACTCATCACCAGCTCTGATCTGAATCAGATTATAAGCAGCATGTAGGTCCAGTTTAGTGAAGATTGAGGAACCTTTTAACCTGTCAAATAATTCGGTGATGAGTGGTATCGAATAAGCATTTTTTGACATTAATTTGTTTAGGCCACGGTAATCAATGCACGGTCTCAATTCGCCATTTTTTATTCACAAAAAAGAATCCAGCCCCCGCCAGAGAGGTGGCTTTCTTTATAATCCATCTCTTGAGGGCATCTGAAATATATTCCCTCATAGCTTGGTTCTCATCACAAGACAATGGATATGTGCATCCCCTAGGGGGCACCACCCCCGGAGGCAACTCAATAGCGCAATCATAAGATCTGTGCTGGGGTAGGGTGCCAGCCTCTCCTTTACTAAACACATCGCTGAATTGTTGGTACTCGTTTGGCAATGAAGGAGAGGTGCACAGAATCTTAACCGGGTGGGATACACAATGCTCCATTTCACACTTTTGCCAATCAAACTGAGGATTATGAAGCTGCAACCAGGGAAATCCCAGAATGACTGCGTAGTGTGGAGAATTGATAATCTGCAACTGCTTTCCTCTTTATGAAGCGCCCTAATGGTCATAGGTAATGGCATTGTTTCAAAGGTAACCTGGGCAGGTTCTAGAGGTCTGCCGTCAATGGCTTCAATAGCGAGAGGGGATTCTCTCTCGACCAGCGGAATCTTATGCCGTTCAGCAAAGGCACTATCCATAAAATATCCAGCTGCGCCAGAGTCAACAGGGCCAGAACCTCCACCGAGCAATCTGCCCACAAGAGTACCACCTGTATGGTGGATTTCTGTATGATCAAACCTGGGGACGGTTGAACACCACCTAGGGCCTGTCCCCCAAGGTGCCCAGCTTAGCCACAATACAAGCACAACCCCTGCCTTCTGCGGTGTGCTCTTTCCTTCTTGGTTAGTCTAGTGAAGCCTAATTGCATAGGTTCACCTGATTCCCGTAACTGGTCATTTGATTTAGGTGCCAAGGGAGGGTTGGTTGGGCAAAATGAACTGCTAGATCCGTTGTTTTTTTACTGTAACCTACGGTCCTTAGCCATCAATCTCTCACGGATCCGAGTGTCAATTAGGATAACATAATCAATATATTCGTCCAGATCAGTAGGCAACACTTTAGCTGCGTTTTCATCTTTGATCTGCTCGCTCAGACCTTGTGCCAAGGCTGCCAACAACGCCTCATTATTCCAACCTACCTCTGCTGCCAATGTGCGGAATTCAATGGCATAATTGCCCACAGTACGCCTGCCCTGTTGTATCTCCATTAGGCGTTTAGCAGCAGAGGCGGTTCTACCAGGGATCTCAAACACTTTCTGAAATGATTGCACAAATTCCCTGAAATTCTTTGTGCAAGGTTTCGCACACTCTCCCATAAGGGATTGGCCCATGCCAGGGCTCTGCCAGTCAATAGGGATATCATAAACCCAACTTTACTGCGATCATTAGGAAAGTCATGCGAGGTTAATTCCATAAATATCTCAAGTTGGTTGATAAACCCTCTGCACAGGCTGGGTTCGCCATCATATCTGAGCGGCAATGGAGCGGAAGAGGTTAACCCTTTGACTGCAGCCACTGAGGGCATAGTATCGCTCTCCGGTGTCGGACCTGGGGAGACCACCGGACTCAAGAGGGACTTGTTCGTGAGTACCGTACGTTCAAGAATGGTTTGGATTGCCAATGCTAGCTGATCCAGGTGCTGCTCATGTACATCCATCCTCCAATGGATGTTCTGTGCAATACCTTCACTCTTACTATCTGAGGTCATGGCCCTTTCGTACTGTCATGGTTTGTTTTGACTCTCAGACACAGAGTTAAGATAAAAACACAACTTTATTGAAAGTTTAAAGAGAACCCTCCTGGGTTTGACATTACACATATATCTCATTACGTGATTTGTACAATGCAAAAGTGAACAATGGTATGGTGAATAATAGAGAGGCTCTACCGGCCTTGCCAATACCAGGTAAGGCAGCCTTAGAGCTGGCACAAGATGGAAATAGGCTCTACTGGCCTTACCAATATACCGGGCAAGGCAGTCTTGAGACTGCCACAACGAGAGAGGAGGCTCTACCGGCCCTGCCAATATACTGGGCAAGGCAGCCTGGAGACCGGCACAATGAGAGAGGAGGCTCTACCGGCCTTACCAATATACCGGGCAAGGCAGCCTTGAGACTGGCACAATGACAGAGGAGGCTCTACCGGCCCTGCCAATATACCGGGCAAGGCAGCCTGGAGACTGGCACAGCGAGAGAGGAGGCTCTACCGGCCTTACCAATATACCGGGCAAGGCAGCCTTGAGACTGGTACAATGACAGAGGAGGCTCTACCGGCCCTGCCAATATACCGGGCAAGGCAGCCTGGAGACTGGCACAGCGAGAGAGGAGGCTCTACCGGCCTTGCCAATATACTGGGCAAGGCAGCCCTGAGACTGGCACAACCAGAGAGGAGGCTCTACTGGCCCTGCCAATATACCGGGCAAGGCAGCCTTGAGACTGGCACAACGAGAGAGGAGGCTCTACCGGCCCTGCCAATATACCGGGCAAGGCAGCCTTGAGACTGGCACAACAACTGACCTAGTTTAGCATATCTGACTTTTCTTTTTACATATGCGAATTGCTCTTGGGGTTGGTCACCCTAAGATAAATGAGGGGAATCCAGACATGGACCCCTTACTCACAGTGCATAGAGGGATCAGCTGCACCTTACTGACAAGGTCAAAGTGTATGTCTGGGGTTAGCTGTTTCCCTTGTTCAGAGAGGACTTGTCTGGCATTTCGTGGGTGCACTGTCATTTGGCAGGACCGGTATGATATGCTTCAGGAAATTTTCTCTCTATATATGGCACTGTTGAGTTAAAAAAGATTGCAACCTGGGGGTGAGGACACAGTCCTGGTGAGTTTCTTGCATGTATTTGCTTGCTCATGAGCCTAGTTGAGCATCTCTGACTTTTCTATCTACATATGCAAATTGGTCTTGGGGTTGGTCACCCTAAGAGTAATGAGGGGAATCCAGACGTGGACCCCTTGCTCACAGTGCCTAGAAGGATCAGCTGCACCTCACAGACGAGGCTCAAGAGGCTGAAAATTACGTCTGGGGTTTGCTGTTTCCCTTGTTCAGAGAGAACTTGTCTGGCATTTTGTGGCTGGACTGTCATTTAGAAGGACCAGTATGATATGCTTCAGAAGATTTTCTCTCTATGTATGGCACTGGTGAGCTAAAAAAGATTGTACCCTGGGTGTGAGGACACAGTCCCAGTGAGCATCTTCAATGTTTTTGCTAGCTCATGAGCCTAGTTGAGCATCTCTGACTTTTCTTTCTACATATTCAAATTGCTCTTGGGTTTGGTCACCCTAAGAGTAATGAGGGGAATCCAGACATGGACCCCTTACTCACAGTGCATAGAGGGATCAGCTGCACCTCACTGACAAGGCCCAACAAGGTCGAAGTGTATGTCTGGGGTTAGCTGTTTCTCTTGTTCAGAGAGGGCTTGTCTGGCATTTCGTGGCTGCACTGTCATTTGGCAGGACCAGTATGATATGCTTTAGGAAATTTTCTCTCTATATATGACACTGTTGAGTTAAAAAAGATTGCACCTTGGGGGCGAGGACACAGTCCCAGTGAGCTTCTTGCATGTATTTGCTGGCTCATGAGCCTAGTTGAGCATCTCTGACTTTTTTTTTTCTACATATGCAAATTGCTCTTGGGGTTGGTTACCCTAAGAGTAATGAGGGGAATCCAGCCATGTACCCCTTGGTCATAGTGCCTAGAGGGATCAGCTGCACCTCACCGACGATGCCAAAGAAGGCAGAAACTTAGGTCTGGGGTTAGCTGTTTCCCTTGTCTGGCATTTCGTGGCTGGACTGTCATTTGGCAGGACCAGTATGATATGCTTCAGAAGGTTTTCTCTCTGTGTATGGCACTGGTGAGCTAAAAGAGATTGCACTCTGGGTGTGTGGACACAGTCCCAGTGAGCTTCTTGTATGTATTTGCTAGCTCATGAGCTTAGCTGAGCATCTCTGACTTTTCTTTATACATATGCAAATTGGTCTTGGGATTGGTCACCCTAAGAGTAATGAGGGGAATCCAGACATGGACCCCTTGCTCCCAGTGCCTAGAAGGATCAGCTGCATCTCACAGACGAGGTTCAAGAGGCTGAAAATTACGTCTGGGGTTTGCTGTTTCCCTTGTTCAGAGAGAACTTGTCTGGCATTTTGTGACTGGACTGTCAATTAGCAGGACCAGTATGATATGCTTCAGAAGAATTTCTCTCTATGTATGGCACTGGTGAGCTAAAAGAGATTGCCCTCTGGCTGTGAGGACACAGTCCTAGTGAGCATCTTGCAGTATTTGTTAGCCCATGAGCCTTGTTGAGCATCTCTGACTTTTCTTTCTACATATGCAAATTGCTCTTGGGGTTGGTCACTCTAAGAGTAATGACGGGAATCGAGACATGGACCCCTTGCTCACAGTGCTTAGAGGGATTAGCTGCGTCTCACCGACGAGTCCCAAGAAGGCTAACACGTACGTCTGAGTTTAGCTGTTTCTCTTGTTCAGAGAGGGCTTGTCTGGCATTTTGTGGCTGGACTGTCATTTGGCAGGACCAGGATGATATACTTCAGAAGATTTTCTCTCTGTGTATGGCACTGATGAACTCAAAAAGATTGTACCCTGGGTGTGAGGACACAGTCCCAGTGAGCATCGTGCATGTATTTGCTAGCTCATGAGCCTAGTTGAGCATCTCTGACTTTTCTTTCTACATATGCAAATTGGTCTTGGGGTTGGTCACCCTAAGAGTAATGAGGGGAATTCAGACATGGACCCCTTGCTCACAGTGCATAGAGGGATCAGCTGCACCTCACTGACAAGGCCCAACAAGGTCGAAGTGTATGTCTGGGGTTAGCTGTTTCTTTTGTTCAGAGAGGGCTTGTCTGGCATTTCGTGGCTGCACTGTCATTTGGCAGGACCAGTATGATATGCTTCAGGAAATTTTCTCTCTATATATGGCACTGTTGAGTTAAAAAAGATTGCAACCTGGGGGTGAGGACACAGTCCTGATGAGTTTCTTGCATGTATTTGCTGGCTCATAAGCCTAGTTGAGCATCTCTGACTTTTCTTTCTACATATGCAAATTGGTCTTGGGGTTGGTCACCCTAAGAGTAATGAGGGGAATCCAGACGTGGACCCCTTGCTCACAGTGCCTAGAAGGATCAGCTGCACCTCACAGACGAGGCTCAAGAGGCTGAAAATTACGTCTGGGGTTTGCTGTTTCCCTTGTTCAGAGAGAACTTGTCTGGCATTTTGTGGCTGGACTGTCATTTAGAAGGACCAGTATGATATGCTTCAGAAGATTTTCTCTCTATGTATGGCACTGGTGAGCTAAAAAAAGATTGTACCCTGGGTGTGAGGACACAGTCCCAGTGAGCATCTTGCATGTTTTTGCTAGCTCATGAGCCTAGTTGAGCATCTCTGACTTTTCTTTCTACATATTCAAATTGCTCTTGGGTTTGGTCACCCTAAGAGTAATGAGGGGAATCCAGCCATGTACCCCTTGGTCATAGTGCCTAGAGGGATCAGCTGCACCTCACTGACGATGCCAAAGAAGGCGGAAACTTAGGTCTGGGGTTAGCTGTTTCCCTTGTCTGGCATTTCGTGGCTGGACTGTCATTTGGCAGGACCAGTATGATATGCTTCAGAAGGTTTTCTCTCTGTGTATGGCACTGGTGAGCTAAAAAAGATTGCACTCTGGGTGTGTGGACACAGTCCCAGTGAGCATCGTGCATGTATTTGCTAGCTCATGAGCCTAGTTGAGCATCTCTGACTTTTCTTTCTACATATGCAAATTGGTCTTGGGGTTGGTCACCCTAAGAGTAATGAGGGGAATTCAGACATGGACCCCTTGCTCACAGTGCCTAGAGGGATCAGCTGCATATCACTGACAAGGCTGAAATGTATAGCTGGGGCTATCTGTGGTTGTGGTTGTGGTTGTGGTTGTGGTTGTGGTTGTGGTTGTGGTTGTGGTTGTGGTTGTGGTTGTGGTTGTGGTTGTGGTTGTGGTTGTTCAGAGAGGACTTGTCTGGCATTTTGTGGCTGGACTGTCATTTGGCAGGACCAGTATGATATGCTTAAGAAGGTTTTCTCTCTGTGTATGGCACTGGCGAGCTACAAAAGATTGCACCCTGGGCGCGTGGACACAGTCCCAGTGAGATCTTGCATGTATTTGCTAGCTCATGAGCGTAGTTGAGCATGTCTGACTTTTCTTTCTACGTGTGCAAATTGCTCTTGGAGTTGGTCACCCTAAGAGTAATGAGGGGAATCCAGATGTGGACCCCTTGCTCACAGTGCCTAGAGGTATCAGCTGCACCTCACTGACAAGGCCTAAGAAGGTAAAAACTTACGTCTGGGGTTTGCTGTTTCCTTTGTTTGGAGGGGACTTGTCTGACATTTCGTGGCTGGACTGTCATTTGGTAGAATCAGTATGATATGCTGCAGAAGATTTTCTATGTATAGCAATGGTGAGCTAAAAGAGATTGCACTCTGGGTGTGAGGACACAGTCCCAGTGAGCTTCTTGCATGTATTTGCTAGCTCATGTGCCTAGTTGAGCATTTCTGCAATTTCTTTATACATATGCAAATTGCTCTTGGGGTTGGTCACCCTAAGAGTAATGAGGGGAATCCAGACATGGACCCCTTGCTCACAGTGCCTAGAGAGATCAGCTGCACCTCACAGACGAGGCTCAAGAAGGCTGAAAATTACGTCTGGGGTTTGCTGTTTCCCTTGTTCAGAGAGAACTTGTCTGGCATTTTGTGGCTGGACTGTCAATTAGAAGGACCAGTATGATATGCTTCAGAAGATTTTCTTCTCTATGTATGGTATGGCACTGGTGAGCTAAAAAAGATTGTACCCTGGGTGTGAGGACACAGTCCCAGTGAGCATCTTGCATGTTTTTGCTAGCTCATGAGCCTAGTTGAGCATCTCTGACTTTTCTTTCTACATATTCAAATTGCTCTTGGGGTTGGTCACCCTAAGAGTAATGAGGGGAATCCAGACATGGACCCCTTACTCACGGTGCATAGAGGGATCAGCTGCACCTCACTGACAAAGCCCAACAAGGTCGAAGTGTATGTCTGGGGTTAGCTGTTTCTCTTGTTCAGAGAGGATTTGTCTGGCATTTCGTGGCTGCACTGTCATTTGGCAGGACCAGTATGATATGCTTTAGGAAATTTTCTCTCTATATATGGCACTGTTGCGTTAAAAAAGATTGCACCTTGGGGGCGAGGACACAGTCCCAGTGAGCTTCTTGCATGTATTTGCTGGCTCATGAGCCTAGTTGAGCATCTCTGACTTTTTTTTTCTACATATGCAAATTGCTCTTGGGGTTGGTTACCCTAAGAGTAATGAGGGGAATCCAGCCATGTACCCCTTGGTCATAGTGCCTAGAGGGATCAGCTGCACCTCACCGACGATGCCAAAGAAGGCGGAAACTTAGGTCTGGGGTTAGCTGTTTCCCTTGTCTGGCATTTCGTGGCTGGACTGTCATTTGGCAGGACCAGTATGATATGCTTCAGAAGGTTTTCTCTCTGTGTATGGCACTGGTGAGCTAAAAAAGATTGCACTCTGGGTGTGTGGACACAGTCCCAGTGAGCATCGTGCATGTATTTGCTAGCTCATGAGCCTAGTTGAGCATCTCTGACTTTTCTTTCTACATATGCAAATTGGTCTTGGGGTTGGTCACCCTAAGAGTAATGAGGGGAATTCAGACATGGACCCCTTGCTCACAGTGCCTAGAGGGATCAGCTGCATATCACTGACAAGGCTGAAATGTATAGCTGGGGCTATCTGTGGTGGTTGTGGTTGTGGTTGTGGTTGTGGTTGTGGTTGTGGTTGTGGTTGTGGTTGTGGTTGTGGTTGTGGTTGTGGTTGTTTGTTGTTCAGAGAGGACTTGTCTGGAATTTTGTGGCTGGACTGTCATTTGGCAGGACCAGTATGATATGTTTAAGAAGGTTTTCTCTCTGTGTGTGTGGCACTGGCGAGCTACAAAAGATTGCACCCTGGGCGCGTAGACACAGTCCCAGTGAGATCTTGCATGTATTTGCTAGCTCATGAGCGTAGTTGAGCATGTCTGACTTTTCTTTCTACGTGTGCAAATTGCTCTTGGAGTTGGTCACCCTAAGAGTAATGAGGGGAATCCAGATGTGGACCCCTTGGTCACAGTGCCTAGAGGTATCAGCTGCACCTCACTGACAAGGCCCAAGAAGGTAAAAACTTACGTCTGGGTTTTGCTGTTTCCTTTGTTTGGAGGGGACTTGTCTGACATTTCGTGGCTGGACTGTCATTTGGTAGAATCAGTATGATATGCTGCAGAAGATTTTCTATGTATAGCAATGGTGAGCTAAAAGAGATTGCACTCTGAGTGTGAGGACACAGTCCCAGTGAGCTTCTTGCATGTATTTGCTAGCTCATGAGCCTAGTTGAGCATTTCTGCAATTTCTTTATACACATGCAAATTGCTCTTGGGGTTGGTCACCCTAAGAGTAATGAGGGGAATCCAGACATGGACCCCTTGCTCAAGGTGCCTAGAGAGATCAGCTGCACTTCACAGACGAGGCTCAAGAAGGCTGAAAATTACATCTGGGGTTTGCTGTTTCCCTTGTTCAGAGAGAACTTGTCTGGCATTTTGTGGCTGGACTGTCAATTAGAAGGACCAGTATGATATGCTTCCGAAGATTTTCTTCTCTATGTATGGTATGGCACTGGTGAGCTAAAAAAGATTGTACCTTGGATGTGAGGACAGAGTCCCAGTGAGCATCTTGCATGTTTTTGCTAGCTCATGAGCCTAGTTGAGCATCTCTGACTTTTCTTTCTACATATTCAAATTGCTCTTGGGGTTGGTCACCCTAAGAGTAATGAGGGGAATCCAGACATGGACCCCTTACTCACGGTGCATAGAGGGATCAGCTGCACCTCACTGACAAGGCCCAACAAGGTCGAAGTGTATGTCTGGGGTTAGCTGTTTCTTTTGTTCAGAGAGGATTTGTCTGGCATTTCGTGGCTGCACTGTCATTTGGCAGGACCAGTATGATATGCTTCAGGAAATTTTCTCTCTATATATGGCACTGTTGAGTTAAAAAAGATTGCAACCTGGGGGTGAGGACACAGTCCTGGTGAGTTTCTTGCATGTATTTGCTGGCTCATGAGCCTAGTTGAGCATCTCTGACTTTTCTTTCTACATATGCAAATTGGTCTTGGGGTTGGTCACCCTAAGAGTAATGAGGGGAATCCAGACGTGGACCCCTTGCTCACAGTGCCTAGAAGGATCAGCTGCACCTCACAGACGAGGCTCAAGAGGCTGAAAATTACGTCTGGGGTTTGCTGTTTCCCTTGTTCAGAGAGAACTTGTCTGGCATTTTGTGGCTGGACTGTCATTTAGAAGGACCAGTATGATATGCTTCAGAAGATTTTCTCTCTATGTGTGGCACTGGTGAGCTAAAAAAGATTGTACCCTGGTTGTGAGGACACAGTCCCAGTGAGCATCTTGCATGTTTTTGCTAGCTCATGAGCCTAGTTGAGCATCTCTGACTTTTCTTTCTACATATTCAAATTGCTCTTGGGTTTGGTCACCCTAAGAGTAATGAGGGGAATCCAGACATGGACCCCTTACTCACGGTGCATAGAGGGATCAGCTGCACCTCACTGACAAGGCCCAACAAGGTCAAAGTGTATGTCTGGGGTTAGCTGTTTCTCTTGTTCAGAGAGGACTTGTCTGGCATTTCGTGGCTGCACTGTCATTTGGCAGGACCAGTATGATATGCTTTAGGAAATTTTCTCTATATATATATGGCACTGTTGAGTTAAAAAAGATTGCACCTTGGGGGTGAGGACACAGTCCCAGTGAGCTTCTTGCATGTATTTGCTGGCTCATGAGCCTAGTTGAGTATCTCTGACTTTTTTTTTCTACATATGCAAATTGCTCTTGGGGTTGGTTACCCTAAGAGTAATAAGGGGAATCCAGCCATGTACCCCTTGGTCATAGTGCCTAGAGGGATCAGCTGCACCTCACCGACGATGCCAAAGAAGGCGGAAACTTTGGTCTGAGGTTAGCTGTTTCCCTTGTCTGGCATTTTGTGGCTGGACTGTCATTTGGCAGGACCAGTATGATATGCTTCAGAAGGTTTTCTCTCTGTGTATGGCACTGGTGAGCTAAAAAAAGATTGCACCCTGGGTGTGTGGACACAGTCCCAGTGAGCTTCTTGCATGTATTTGCTGGCTCATGAGCTTAGCTGAGCATCTCTGACTTTTCTTTATACATATGCAAATTGGTCTTGGGATTGGTCACCCTAAGAGTAATGAGGGGAATCCAGACGTGGACTCCTTGCTCCCAGTGCCTAGAAGGATCAGCTGCACCTCACAGACGAGCTTCAAGAGGCTGAAAATTACGTCTGGGGTTTGCTGTTTCCCTTGTTCAGAGAGAACTTGTCTGGCATTTTGTGTCTGGACTGTCAATTGGCAGGACCAGTATGATATGCTTCAGAAGATTTTCTCTCTATGTATGGCACTGGTGAGCTAAAAGAGATTGCCCTCTGGCTGTGATGACACAGTCCTAGTGAGCATCTTGCAGTATTTGTTAGCCCATGAGCCTTGTTGAGCATCTCTGACTTTTCTTTCTACATATGCAAATTGCTCTTGGGGTTGGTCACTCTAAGAGTAATGACGGGAATCGAGACATGGACCCCTTGCTCACAGTGCTTAGAGGGATTAGCTGCGTCTCACCGACGAGTCCCAAGAAGGCTAACACGTACGTCTGAGTTTAGCTGTTTCTCTTGTTCAGAGAGGGCTTGTCTGGCATTTTGTGGCTGGACTGTCATTTGGCAGGACCAGGATGATATACTTCAGAAGATTTTCTCTCTCAGTATGATTTGCTTCAGAAGGTTTTCTCTCTGTGTATGGCACTGGTGAGCTAAAAAAGATTGCACCCTGGGTGTGTGGACACAGTCCAGGTGAGCTTCTTGCATGTATTTGCTAGCTCATGAGCTTAGCTGAGCATCTCTGACTTTTCTTTATACATATGCAAATTGGTCTTGGGATTGGTCACCCTAAGAGTAATGAGGGGAATCCAGACGTGGACCCCTTGCTCCCAGTGCCTAGAAGGATCAGCTGCACCTCACAGACGAGGTTCGAGAGGCTGAAAATTATGTCTGGGGTTTGCGGTTTCCTTTGTTCAGAGAGAACTTGTCTGGCATTTTGTGGCTGGACTGTCAATTGGCAGGACCAGTATGATATGCTTCAGAAGATTTTCTCTCTATGTATGGCATTGGTGAGCTAAAAGAGATTGCCCTCTGGCTGTGAGGACACAGTCCTAGTGAGCATCTTGCAGTATTTGTTAGTCCATGAGCCTAGTTGAGCATTTCTGCAATTTCTTTATACATATGCAAATTGCTCTTGGGGTTGGTCACCCTAAGAGTAATTAGGGGAATCCAGATGTGGACCCCCTTGCTCACAGTGCCTAGAGGTATCAGCTGCACCTCACTTACAAAGCCCAAAAAGGCCAGAATGTATGTCTCTGGTTAGCTGTTTCCCTTGTTCATGGAGGACTTGTCTGGCATTTTGTGGCTGGACTGGCATTTGGTAGAACCTGAATGATATGCTTCAGAAGATTTTCTATCTAGGTATGACACTGGTGAGCTAAAAGAGATTGCACCCTGCATGCGAGGACACAGTCACAGTGAGCTTTTTGCATGTATTTGCTAGCTCATGAGCCTAGTTGAGTATCTCTGACTTTTCTTTCTACATATGCAAATTGATTTTGGAGTTGGTCACCCTAAGAATAATGAGGGGAATCCAGCCGTGGACCCCTTGCTTACAGTGCCTAGAGGCATCAGCTGCACCTTACCGACGAGGTCCAAGAAGGCAAAAAAAAAAAAAAAAAAAAATATTATACATCTGTGGTTTGCTGTTTTCTTTGTTCGGAGTGGACTTGGCTGGCATTTTGTGGCTGGACTGTCATTTGACAGAACCAGTATGAAATGTTTCAGAAGATTTTCTCACTGTATATGGCACTGTTGAGGTAAAAGAGAATGCACCATGTGGCGTGAGGACACAGTCCCAGTGAGCTTCTTGCATGTATTTCCTAGCTCATGAGCCTAGTTGAGCATCTCTGACTTTTCATTTTACATATGCAAATTGCTCTTGGGGTTGGTCACCCTAAGAGTAATGAGGGGAATCCAGACATGGACCCCTTACTTACAGTGCATAGAGGGATCAGCTGCACCTCACCGACAAGGCCCAACAAGGTCAAAGCGTATGTCTGGGGTTAGCTGTGTTTCTTGTTCAGAGAGGACTTGTCTGGCTTTTCGTGCCTGGCCTGTCATTTGGCAGGACTAGTATGATATGCTTCAGAAAATGTTCTCTCTGTGTATGGCACTGGTGAGCTAAAAGAGATTGCACGCTGGGCGTGAAGACACACTACCAGTGAGCTTCTTGCATGTATTTGCTAGCTCACGAGCCTAGTTGAGCATCTCTGACTTTTTTTTTCTACATATTCAAATTGGTCTTGGGGTTGGTCACCCTAAGAGTAATGAGGGGAAGCCAGAGATGGACCCCTTGCTCACAGTGCATAGAGGGATGAGCTGAATATCACCAACAAGGCTGAAGCGTGTGTCTGGGGTTATTTTTTTTTCCTTGTTCAAAGAGGACTTGTCTGGCATTTTGTGGCTTGACTGTCATTTGGCAGGACCAGTATGATATGCTTCAGAAGATTTTTTCTGTGTGTGTGGCACTGGTGAGCTAAAAGAGATTGCAGCCTGGGCGTGAGGAACATAGTCCCAGTGAGCTTCTTGCATGTATTTGCTAGCTCATGAGCCTAGTTGAGCATCTCTGACACTTTTTTCTACTAAACTCCGATAGCAGCCTCTTATGTCTGAGTTCACAGACTCAACTTTATCTATTTGAAACTGACAAAATTGGGATCTCCCTGTATTTTCCTATGCAGTAACCGCTCTCAGTCAGTCACAAGTAGGGAAGGTTGTGAACTGTTGTCGATGTAGAAGGGGTTATCCTCCCTTCACACATCACCAACAGTTCTGAAGATGAAGAGCATTCTCACTGTTTCCCCACTTGGCCACTAGGGCAGTGAAGCGAATGCTTTCAGCTCCATGGACAGCGTCACTCCTTTATAGCTTTGAGTGCCATGGGGATGTGCATTGCTCGCCCCTGTGGCACTCAACTGGTTAAAACAAGTGCACCAAGCCCTACACAATTATTCCCTTAGCTCTGTATCATATATGATACATGTTGTGCATTCCCAAGTGACCAAGGCTGGTCAGGCAGCATCTATGGGGATTTGTGGCTACCACTTGTCCCCCAGCCTTGTTCCCATGCCCAATGGTACCATAGAACACCATGTACACTGCATGGCTCCCAGACTTGTTCATTTGACCACTGGTAGCCTCAGATCCCCATGTACACTGTCTGACCCTCTCCAAGCGTTTCCCTTGCCCACTGCTAGCCACCTCTCTCCATGGGCACTATCTGGGCAAGGGAAGAAGGTTGGGGGTGTCAGGCAATGTATGTGGGGTTAACACGCAAAGGTGTTGTTCCCCCTGCTGCCCAACATTCTATACATACGACATACATCTACACATCCTGTTGGATAGGTGATCAATGCCAGGGGGACATCAGGAGCCCCCCCCCCAAGATCTGATTTGTATTTTTAAACCATAAGCTTTTTTTTCTAACACATAAAGGCAAGTGGTATGCCGCCGCATACTTTGCCTATTAACCCTTTGAGTACCAGAGGGGTATGCAAACGCATTGCAAAGAAATGCATTGCGTACCTCTCTGGTACTCAAAGGGTCAACTGTGGACTACATTTGGGACTGAGAAAGGGGGACAGTATATGTCAGATTCAACATGGAGGGCAGTGTATGTCAGAGGGGGCAGTGCATATTCGGAGCAGTATACGCCAGAGGGGGGCAGTGTATGTCTGATTCAACTTGAGGGGCAGTGTATGTTGGATTCAACAAGAGGGGGGCAGCATGTCGGATGTATAGAATGTTGGGCAGTATGGGGAGGAACACCTTTGTGTGTTAGTCACACATACACTGCCTGACACCCCCAGTCTTCTTCCCTTTGCCAGTCAGTACCCATGGGGATGTGTGGGCAAGGTAATAGGCTGTAGAGTGTCAGACAGTGTACATGGGGATCTGTGGGTACCAGTGGGCAAGAAAACAAGTCTGGGGGCCAAGCAGTATGGCTACCAGTTGGCAAATCCCCATTGATGCTGCCTGTCCCCCAGCCTTGTTCCCTTGGGAGTGCACGACATGTATCATATATGATACAGAGCTAGGGGGATAGTAGTGTAGTGCTTGGTGTACTTTTTTTAACCCTTTGAGTGCCACAGGGGTGAGCAATGCACATCCCTATGGCACTCAAAGGTATAAGGGAGTGATGCTGCCCATGGTGCTGAAAGCAGTCTCTTCACTCCCTTACTGGCCAAATGGGGAAGAGAAAGAATGCTCTTCAACTTAAGAGTTGTTGTAGGGTTGCTGATGTGTGAAGGGTAGACATGACGGGGTTAATATTGGGTGATCACCCAGGTATAAACATATATACATTTAGTTTTAGTGCAGACAGGCAAAAAGGAAAGTGATAGGTATAATTAATACTCTTAACTATGGTATGCCAACCGACTCTAATGGGGTCCTATTTTTCTCAGCTTGAAGTATGTGCTGAATACTGAATCCCTTTGTTTTCAAAGATTTCAGTATTTTTTATGGGGTAGAAATGTAAAAAAGGCATATTTTTATCCTTTAGCACCATCTTCAGGAAACATTTATGTACAGCAGACTATGGGTAGAAAGGCAAGTGGCCCCAAATTCAATGTAGTTTGTGTTTTTTTCATAATACTATACATTGTCTAAGTGTTTTTTACTTCTGAAAAAAAAGAAAAGTAATAGGTGTCATCTAGTGCCCCTGACACCGCTTACTGTATGTCAACCCATACCAGTCTGATACTCTTTCCTTGCGTTTGGAATAGGTGCTGAATACATTAGGAAATGTCATGGTTTTCAGATGTCTTTGTACTCTTAAAGTGGTGGAAATGTAAAAAAAGTATATATTTTCATATAGTGCCACATTCTGGAGACATTTGTGCAAGAAATGCAAGTGATCCCTTTTTTGATGCAGTGGGTTGTCTTTCCTAAATGGTATGCCTTGTCTACCTTTTCTTGTTAGTTGTAGATGTTACAGCCATTTTAGTACACTCACTTCATTGACAAATTGCTTGTTATGACAAATTGCTGATGATTCTTTGTCAATAATTCTGAAAGTTTGTGTTTAAAGCGGGGGTCCAGCAAAGTGGCAGAAAAGTAGTCCTCATTTCTTTTAATGGACACTATGCAAGGATCTTGTTCAGAGCACGCTAACCTGTCCGTAATCCAGCTTGTGCATCTGTGTTGTCATTATGGTAAGATTGCTCAGCCATGCTCCTAATATTTTTCTGCAATAAAAATATCAGTGGTAGAATTTCACTAATTTCTGCCCCTATGCGACTCACCAGCATGGTTGCATCCTCAAAGGGTTTCAGCAGCTTACCTAAATCGCACATTAGTTGCCATTGGCCAGGTGATAAAGAGGCTCCCTCCAAAGCCTTCCAGTTTTGTATGGCATACTTGCTAATGGCCTTATTCTGCTTGTACAAACCCTCTAGCATGTACAGTGTAGAATTCCATCTGGTAGGGACCTCCATTTTCAGATGGTGATGGGACAGGTTGTTACACTCTTGTATGGAAAATAGTGTTGTGTGCACTGTAGTAGTGACTAAAATGGGCACAGATTTTGCAGGCAATAATAAGTATCTCTCTGAGGGTTTCGGATTCTGCCTAGGAATCTGGTCACAACTAGGCAGCGATTATGTTGTAGCTGTTATAATCAGACACAAATCCATCTTTTAAGGAGCGGGATACAAGGCATTCCTCTATCACCTGCTCTATCTTACTTAAAACATCTATGGCTTTGTGGGACTGTCTCTCAAAACTCTGCATGCACAAGGTGCCATGCCGATGGTATGGGCTACCCTGCTGCTGCCTTTTAATCACACTGCCAGAACCAGAGGCACGATTACTGGATGTCTCCTTATGCTGTAAGCTAGTGTTACCCACTGTTGGTGGTGGGAGGGGAAACCTAGTGAGCTGTCAAAGTCATATAGTTTGTACTCTGCCTACTTGTCCACATATCTGTTGTCAGGTGGATTTTCTGGCTTGGAAAATGGAGGCGTGGAGCTATACATATAAAGCTATTCTTTCCCAGGAACTCAGTCAGTGTGGGTTGGCAGGACATGGCAGAAGAACCCTGCAACTATATTGCTTTATCAACATGATTACCTCGGCCTGCCCCATTCGGCCGGGAGCAGGGTCCTGAACTGACGCTCCGGCGTCACTAGCTACGTTCCTTTTTGCCTGCATCCTGGTCTTGTATGGTTCCTTGTTACTGGCATCATGAATCAGGCACTTGCTGGATGCCTGTTATAGGTCCAGCCTTGGGGACCTAATTAGTCCCGCCTTCTCCTACTCCTTTATAAACTTCTCTGGGCCTGTGTATCATTACCCTTATATTGGTGTTCAGTGCAGTTCTAGTTCCTGTTGCTCCTGTATCCTGTGTATGACCTGGCTTGTCTGACTATCCATTCTGGTGCTGACCTGTGGCTCTGTCTGACCATTCTACCTGTGTCCTCCTTTGGCATTAGACATCCAATCTGGTGCAGACCTTTGACTCTGGCTGACGACCAACTCTGTGTATGATCCTGGCTTGTCTGACTATACAAACTGGTGCTGACCTGGGGCTCTGTCGGTTCACTCCGCTTTGTGGCTCCGTTCCCCACAGACATCCATCCTGGTGCAGTCCTGGGGCTCTGGCAGACTTCGACCTCACTGACTGCAGGTGTGAGTCAGTAGTCTCCATTGTTGCCATCCTTATTGGAGATGAGCTCTTCCTTACTGACTGCAGGTGTGAGTCAGCAGTCTCCATTGTTACCATCCGTAGTGGAGGTGAGCTCTTCCTTACTGACTGCAGAACCTACGGGAGACTGTAGGTTCTGTGTGCGTTCCACCTACTTCCCCAGTTGGCTTCGGCCTAGTCTCCAGCAGATGTGGTTGACCCGTCGGCAGGCTCCTATTTCTGATAGCCTCTAGCTAGCCTCTCCAGTCACCCTCTGCTTATAGTATATTCACTTATTGCTTATAGTTTATTATACTAATAAAGGTGATTTTTAACTATACCGTCTGACTCCTTCTCTTGCTTGAGAACCGTAACAAGGTGGTGGTAGAGATAGAGGCAGCATGTGTGGGCAGTCTATGACTTTTGCCATTTCCTACAGCAAACTCAGAGTCATCATACTCCACTGCAGTAGGAGCCATAGGTGTTATTTGGAATGAACTAACTGTTGACAGTGGCACACTCTCTGATACATCAATAACATCACTTCTTCTCTCATCTGCCCCAGAGCCCTTGGAACATTTTGGAGTGCTTCTGCTAGGTGTGGCACTTCTGACCTGCTAATAGTATGTCTCCCAGTAAGACCTGTGATTGTGCCTCAGGTGGGATCTCGTAGAGGAGGTGCCTAGGTGTGAGCCTGCTTTCCTCCTGCTCATGTATTTTTCGCACAGACAACAAATACCAACATGCTTAGCTTTTGTATCCTGAGTGAAGTATCTCTATACTGTGGACTTCATGGACTGATGGGCTGCTACTACTACCAGGGCTAGATGTTGATGCAATTCTGCTGCTACTACTACTAGGTGTCAAAGGTGCAGAACATCCAGAAGCAGCAGAGGCACTCATCATAGTGAGGGTTGTGGATATTAATATCCTGTGTTGCTTTTGTTGTTGCTGCTGGTTACTCAACACAGGTGTGTGGCTGAGTGGGACTTGGAACTGGCAATGATGCTGATGATGACTGACAGGATGAATGTGTACTTTGTGCCATGTTTGCTTGTCATGGTCAGAGTTTCCAATGGCTTTCTCCAACAGTTTATAGACAGGCACAGTACTTCTTTACACTGGTGGAAGATCGAGCCTTTTCCTTTCTGCTAACTTTCTGGGCATGTCACCATCTATCTCACTTTCAGTTTCATCTGTATCTGAACAAGAGGAGTATGCTGGCGGGTTATATTCTAGACCTGCATCATCATCATCATCATCAGTCATGATTAGGTCATCCTCAGCTCCCTACTACTTTGAGGACAGCTGTCTTGGTCCTTGTTTGTCTGGCTGCCCAATACAGCAGTTGGCTAAACTGCTACATTTTCTCCATTATTCAACTGTCATCATCAACATTAACATGTGACTAGTTGTCCTCTTCAGTGTTGTTCTTATTTGTTTTATTTTTTTTTTTGGCGCTGGTGGAACTTTTGGTGGGACCTTGACAAACTGCTTCCTCCCTGTAAGGAAAGGGATCATCATCTTTTATTGCACGCGCTGCAGCAACCATGGCTTTTGAACCACCATTTTACTCCCCCATCCCTGCACTGCTCCACCTTTCGCCCTCCCCCTTGTTAGTTTGCTGGACATTACGCAACTACTGTGTTTGTTTTTAATCAACAGTACACAACACTGTTACGGTTTTTATGACACTCAGACCAATAAGTGAAAATAAAACACACTTTATTAAAGTGAATAATGATACTTACGCCCTCTAGAGGCGGTAGGTAATACACAGATAATGTAAACTGGGAGAATACAAGGAAAATAGTATTATGGACATAAATGCAAGTCAGTATGCCCTAGGATGATATAGGCCCCAAAGGGGTTAAAGTCCAAATATACTCAGTCTCAGATGTGGAAGTTTGACACGCCCTTGATGTTAAATAGGCTTGTGCTGTACAGACGAAGTTCATCAGGTGCAGAGGAACGAGCTGCCTTGCCAAGGTGGTAAATGATAAGCAGAATGGGTAACAACTTAGCCCCCACGGGCGTAGCTACAGGAACTGCTTTAGTATGTGCAAGTGCGAATAGCCCCTTAGGGCAATATGGAAATCGGCCTGCAATGCAAGAGCTAATAGCCTCCTCAAGTGTAATCGAATGCAGTAATGCTAGAGCCAGAACCACTAGCCCCCTCGGGCGTAGTACCGAATAGCCAACACTGAACCTCTCTGCCAACACTCTGGGTATACGATCTCGTCGGTAACCAACACAGGAGAGCCTTAAGCGCCCAAACGGCCCAAGCTTTGTGAACACTCTGCAACGTAAGACTAGAGTTGCCGACGGAGAGCGGCCAACTCAGCAGTAGTATCACTTGTAACAAGGCTTGTACTGGAGATCTAGAGAGTGAATATGAGGCAGCACTGCAAGAGTTAAAATGCACGTTTACTCGAGGCTTCAGCGCTACTGCAAGACTCTGTAACGTTATTCGAGGCTACAACGCTACGGTCAGGCTCTGCAAGGAGAGGAAGGCCCACAGAATACACACAGCTCTGCACTAGAACGAGACACAGCACTATAGAAGGAATCACCAGGCTAGGCAATGGCACACTCGTGGGCAGCAAGGACTGGAAAATGTCGCGACGGCGACAACTGGAACGCAGGTCACTGGAACAAGCTGGAAGTCGATCTTCGGAGCAGGAAGTCAGCCGGACCGGGTCATACACAGGCAGGAACGTCAGACTAGCCGGGTCAGGATCCAAGGGTGGTCCGCAGACGAGCCGAGTCATACACAGGCAGGAACACTGGAGAATAGTCAGGACAAGCCGAATCGGTACACAGGAACTCAGAAGACAGGAACACAGCAAAAGCACTACTGGCTCAGGAACACCACGAAAGGGCAACTGACCAGAGAGATAGCCAGGTATAAAAAGGTCATCAGGAGGCGGGTCAAACTCAGTCAGCAAATCAGTGACATCCACAACAGAGAGTGACAGGAATCACAGGCACTGTGATAGTACCCCCCTCTCAAAGACCCCCTCTCCTATCCTGAGGTTTGGGTTTCAAAGGATATTTAGAGTGAAAGCTGCGTACTAATCTTGGAGCATGGAGATCCCCCTGATCAATCCAAGAGCGTTCCTCAGGGCCATAGCCCTTCCAATGAACCAAATATTGCAGCTTTCCTCTAAATCTCCTGGAGTCAACAATACTCTGGACTTCATATTCCTCTTGGCCCTGGACGTCCACCGGCCCAGGAATCACTGGCGTAGTAGTATATCGATTGCACACCAAGGGTTTCAGAAGAGACACATGGAACACATTATGAATGTGCATAGAGGGTGGAAGCTCCAGAGCATAAGAAACCGGATTAATCTTGCGGATAATCCTAAATGGACCAATGAACCGGGGAGCCAGTTTATTGGATGGGACTTGTAAGTTGAGGTTTCTGGATGACAGCCATACCCTGTCCCCAACTTGAAATGAGACCGCTGGAAGGCGTCTGCGATTAGCGTGCCGTTGCTGCCGTCTGAAAGACTGACTGAGGGACCTCTGAACCTGTGCCCAAGTGGAATGAAGTCGTGCCAAATGCTCGTCTAGAGCAGGGATCTGCTGTGCCTGAAAGGAGTCCGGGAGCAGACAAGGCTGGAAACCATAATTCACGAAAAACGGGGAGCTCCCGGACGATGAGTTAACCGCACAGTTTCTGGCAAACTCTGCCCATGGCAACAGGTCAGCCCAATTATCATGATGATCGGAGACAAAACAGCGCAGGAACTGTTCCAGTCCCTGATTGGCACGCTCAGCGGCCCCATTCGTCTGGGGATGGTAGGCGGAGGAGAATGATAATTGAATGCCCATCTGACCACAAAATGCCCTCCAGAACCTAGAAACGAACTGGCTCCCACGGTCAGAGACAATTACTCTGGGCACTCCGTGCAGACGGAACACCTCTCTGGCAAAAACTATCGCCAATTCCTGAGCCGATGGAAGGCCAGTCAGAGGCACAAAATGTGCCATCTTAGAGAATCTGTCGACCACCATAAGAATGAACTTGTAACCTCTAGATGCCGGTAATTCTCCCAAAAAGTCAATGGATATATGAGACCATGGAAGGTCTCCGTTAGGCACAGGTTGCAATAAGCCCACAGGGAGATGCCTAGGGGTCTTGGCACGGGCACACGTGGTACAAGCTGCCGTGAAGGCAGCGCAGTCAGCTCTCAATGTAGGCCACCAAAATAGTTGCGAAAGAGACCATACTAATTGGTCCCTACCAATATGCCCAGCTGCTTTAGAGGCGTGATAGGTCTCCAAGAGACGGGTACGGAATGACTCTTCTACAAAACACTTCCCCACTGGGGTTCCTGGAGGTGCCCGTGATTGTGATGCCAGTATCTCCTCCCCCAGTGGCGAGGTTATAGTAGTGCGAATAGTAGCCAGGATCCGAGCTGGCTGAATGATGGGTACCGGGACTTCCTCCCTCTCAGTGTCAGAAGCGAACTGACGTGACAACGCATCGGCCTTAATATTCTTAGAACCAGGAAGATAGGATACTAAGAAATTGAACCGGGACAGAAACAGCGCCCACCTGGCCTGTCGGGAGGACAGTCTTTTGGCCTCTGAGAGATAGGTTAGATTCTTATGGTCAGTAAGAATTAGTACTGGAGTCTGAGTGCCCTCCAGGAGATGTCGCCACTCCTTAAGCGCCAGTATGATGGCCAACAGTTCCCTGTCACCAATCTCGTAATGACTCTGGGCGCTGGACAATTTTTTAGAAAAGAACCCACACGGCATCAAAGCTCCACCTCCCACAGGACGTTGGGAGAGCACCGCCCCAACCCCAACATCTGAAGCGTCAACCTCCAAAGTAAACGGCAGGGAGGGATTAGGGTGGGACAGTACAGGAGCAGATGCAAAGGCAGATTTCAGGGTAACAAATGCGTTTTCAGCTGCCTCAGACCACTGAGAGGGAGAAGCGCCCTTGTGAGTCAAGTCTGACAATGGCCTTACAATTGTGGAAAAGTTCTTGATGAACTTCCTATAATAATTCGCAAAACCTAGGAATCGTTGAATGGCTTTTAATCCCTTAGGCCGAGGCCATTGCAGAACTGCAGCCAACTTCTCCTGATCCATGGCAATGCCATTTTTGGATATAATGAACCCCAGGAATGTTACTTGAGAAGTATGGAATTCGCACTTTTCCAATTTACAGAATAACTTGTGCTTGCGAAGTCGGAGCAAGACTTCTGAGACATCTTTAATGTGTTGGGCGAGGTTAGCAGAATGAATTAGTATATCATCTAGATACACAACCACACAGGACTGAAGCAAGTCACGAAAAATATCGTTAATCAGTTCCTGAAATACTGCAGGCGCATTGCATAGGCCGAATGGCATCACCAGATATTCATAATGCCCTGTTCTGGTATTAAACGCCGTTTTCCACTCGTCACCCTCTTTAATTCTGACTAGATTATAGGCGGCTCGTAAGTCAAGTTTGGTAAAGATCGAAGAGCCCTTTAATCTGTCAAATAATTCAGTAATAAGTGGAATGGGATAGGCGTTCTTGGGCATCAGCTTATTCAACCCACGGTAGTCAATGCAAGGCCTGAGTTCCCCATTTTTCTTTTTTACAAAAAAGAATCCGGCACCAGCCGGAGACGTAGATTTTCGAATGATTCCCCTCTCCAGGGCATCTGTGATATACTCCTCCATCGCCCTATTTTCCTCACAGGACAGTGGGTAAGTGCGCCCCCTAGGAGGCACGGCCCCTGGAGACAAATCAATGGCGCAATCATATGGCCTATGGTCAGGCAATGCGCTGGCCTCTCCTTTGCTAAACACGTCACTGAATTGTCCATATTCTGTTGGCACAGCTGGAGAGGTACACATAATCTTAATAGGGAGAGAAAGACAATTCTTGTTACAATACTCCGACCAAGAGTTAACTTCACACCTTTGCCAGTCATATTGGGGATTGTGTGTCTGCAACCACGGGAACCCCAAAATAACTGAATGATGTGGGGAACGAATGATCTGAAATTGTATCTGCTCCCTGTGACAAGCCCCCACAGTCATAGACACTGGGATAGTCTCAAAGGTAATGAAAGCAGGATCCAGGGGTCTGCCATCAATGGCCTCTATAGCCACAGGAGAGTCCTTTTTACATAACGGAATGCCTTACAACTCAGCAAAGGACTGATCCATGAAGTATCCGGCTGCCCCGGAGTCCACCAATGCTAAGACTTCTATGACCTTGTCAGTCCAGGCAAAAGCCACCTGGATGGTGGGTTTAGTGGTGCAAGTCTCTAGGGACTGTTCAACACCACCTAGGGCCTGTCCCCCAAGGTACCCTAGGTGCGTTCGTTTCCCGGCCTTACAGGACAATTGCGTAACATATGACCTGTTTTGCCACAATATAGGCATAAGCCTTGCCTTCTACGATACAGCTTCTGCTCTTTCGTGAGTCTAGTAAAACCTAATTGCATAGGTTCAATGCCGTCAGCTGTTTGCTCAGGCAGCACGGGTGGAGTGGGTGGGTTAAGGAACTGGTTCTGGCCATAACTCTTTGCTTTGGTCCTTTTAGCCAAGCGTCTCTCCCGGATGCGAGAATCTATTAACATGACATAGTCAATGTACTCGTCCAACTCGCTGGGTACATCTCGAGCTGCTATCTCGTCCTTGATCTGTTCAGCCAGGCCCTGAGAAAA
This sequence comes from Rhinophrynus dorsalis, assembly GCA_037306005.1. Lineage (NCBI taxonomy): Eukaryota > Metazoa > Chordata > Amphibia > Anura > Rhinophrynidae > Rhinophrynus > Rhinophrynus dorsalis. The sequence goes on along the minus strand of CM074718.1, from coordinate 217,242,364 downwards.
AGCAGCAAGTAAGGCCTCATCGTTCCAGCCAACCTCTGCTGCCAAGGTCCGGAATTCAATAGCGTACTCGCCCAGAGTGCGTTCGCCCTGCTGAATCTCCATCAGCCTTTTGGCAGCAAAGGCAGACCTACCAGGAACCTCAAACACACGTCTGAACTTCGCCACAAATTCTCTAAAGTTCAGTGTGCAGGGTCTGGCACTCTCCCATATCGGATTTGCCCATGCCAAAGCTTTGCCCGTCAACAGAGATATCATAAAGCCGACCTTGCTACGGTCGTTAGGGAATGCCTGAGGTGCCAATTCCAAAAATATCTCCAACTGGTTAATGAAACCTCTGCATAAGGAGGGTTCGCCATCATATCTTAGGGGTAACGGTACCGCTGCCGATAACCCTCTTGTGTTAGTACTGATGGGTACCGAGGGATTCTCCGGTGTCAAGACTGGGGGGACCACCGGATTCGGACCAGACTTGTCCAAATGTACTGTACGTTCAAGCAACGTTTGTAGAGCCAGTGCCAATTGGTCCAGGCGCTGCTCTTGGACATCCATTCTCCAGTGGATGTTCAGAGGATTACTTTCACCCTTACCGTCTGAGGTCATGGCCCTTTCGTACTGTTACGGTTTTTATGACACTCAGACCAATAAGTGAAAATAAAACACACTTTATTAAAGTGAATAATGATACTTACGCCCTCTAGAGGCGGTAGGTAATACACAGATAATGTAAACTGGGAGAATACAAGGAAAATAGTATTATGGACATAAATGCAAGTCAGTATGCCCTAGGATGATATAGGCCCCAAAGGGGTTAAAGTCCAAATATACTCAGTCTCAGATGTGGAAGTTTGACACGCCCTTGATGTTAAATAGGCTTGTGCTGTACAGACGAAGTTCATCAGGTGCAGAGGAACGAGCTGCCTTGCCAAGGTGGTAAATGATAAGCAGAATGGGTAACAACTTAGCCCCCACGGGCGTAGCTACAGGAACTGCTTTAGTATGTGCAAGTGCGAATAGCCCCTTAGGGCAATATGGAAATCGGCCTGCAATGCAAGAGCTAATAGCCTCCTCAAGTGTAATCGAATGCAGTAATGCTAGAGCCAGAACCACTAGCCCCCTCGGGCGTAGTACCGAATAGCCAACACTGAACCTCTCTGCCAACACTCTGGGTATACGATCTCATCGGTAACCAACACAGGAGAGCCTTAAGCGCCCAAACGGCCCAAGCTTTGTGAACACTCTGCAACGTAAGACTAGAGTTGCCGACGGAGAGCGGCCAACTCAGCAGCAGTATCACTTGTAACAAGGCTTGTACTGGAGATCTAGAGAGTGAATATGAGGCAGCACTGCAAGAGTTAAAATGCACGTTTACTCGAGGCTTCAGCGCTACTGCAAGACTCTGTAACGTTATTCGAGGCTACAACGCTACGGTCAGGCTCTGCAAGGAGAGGAAGGCCCACAGAATACACACAGCTCTGCACTAGAACGAGACACAGCACTATAGAAGGAATCACCAGGCTAGGCAATGGCACACTCGTGGGCAGCAAGGACTGGAAAATGTCGCGACGGCGACAACTGGAACGCAGGTCACTGGAACAAGCTGGAAGTCGATCTTCGGAGCAGGAAGTCAGCCGGACCGGGTCATACACAGGCAGGAACGTCAGACTAGCCGGGTCAGGATCCAAGGGTGGTCCGCAGACGAGCCGAGTCATACACAGGCAGGAACACTGGAGAATAGTCAGGACAAGCCGAATCGGTACACAGGAACTCAGAAGACAGGAACACAGCAAAAGCACTACTGGCTCAGGAACACCACGAAAGGGCAACTGACCAGAGAGATAGCCAGGTATAAAAAGGTCATCAGGAGGCGGGTCAAACTCAGTCAGCAAATCAGTGACATCCACAACAGAGAGTGACAGGAATCACAGGCACTGTGATAAACACAACTGATAGAGTATGATGTTTGCCTTAGCCCTCAACAAAATTCTCAGTGTCATCTGCTGTCTATCAAGTCTGCCTCAGTTACGCAGCTTGTCAGGCTCCCAGTCAGATATCTGCCACCTAATATATTTATGTAATTTTTTTTTAATCTTATCATTATAATTAAAAAACAAAATTCCGTTTTGATGCCTATGCATATGTGAGACTGTCCTAGTAAATGCACTGCAAAAATCTATTCATGTGCGTTTAGTAATCTGATTCAGAGTTTAAAAAATGTGCAAATAACATTTTCTGTACTGCACCTGCCTAATACCTATGTTCAATGCATGCATCTCATTTAAATTGTCATTGTTTGCCATGGTTGGGAAGTGTAAGAGCGTATGGGAATGTCGGGGTGTGACATTCCTCTTTACCAAGTAAATGCAATTTTCTAACTGGAAGCAGAGAGGATCAGCACATACTTCCTCCTCTTCCTTACAGCTGCTATAGGGGAGGCAGTAAGGGGTTGTTTGCTTTGAAGGTGTTCCCTTGCATTGTGTGCATATGCACAGTAATGTGTCTGTGCATAAGAAGAGGAGCAGGTGCTTGTGTAAAGAACTCCTACGTATAAGTGTAGCTCATGCGTTGCACATGCGTTGCACCTGTGTTTTGTATATTCCCATGTAAAAAACAACTTTTGTGAGCACCAAGATGGGGCAGTGCAATGATTGCCCCATAGAAATGAACAACATAAAAGAGAAATAGCCAAATAGTATAATATTATAAGGACTATATAGTTCCAATATATAAAAATGTACTCACTGTAGAGATGATCAGAAAGTTATCAACTCTTCTGACAGACACACTTGCAGGGAGAACAACCCCATCTCCATCCGGGTGGCTTGTAAAAACAAATACAGACACGAGGTGGAGGTTTCACGACTGTTTAATCAATGTTTATTATAAAATTGTTTAAAACCATTGTTATGGCTTAAATGCTTATGTGTTTCGCGGCTAACAAGCCGCTTTATCAAAGCTCACAAACCTTATGGATGAAACGAAAAGAGAAAGCTGCCGCCAAAGAATATATCCAATTAAAACAACTCGTATCAGCACCTAATTGGCTGAAGTAAAACACCAATCAAGTGTATTTTTTAGTCTGAATAGACCAATGAGGAATGCTCCTGTCACAAACCCATCGGCCCCAATGAAATTGGACCAGAAAAGATGCAACCTGGATTCAACCACAGTTCTAACCGGAAAAATGCTTAAATACAACATTGACAAAATACCTGAATAACAATATCATAAGTTATGTACTCCAGTGAAGGAGTCACAATTCGCTTGGAGCTGCAAAAATCAACCACCTCACTCCTGCAGGTTAAAAACTCACTAGAACAAGTTCATTGACTTCCAAAAAAACCAATAGAAACAGCAATTAACTCCATCTTATTACATTTCCATTACCATTCCTGAAAAAAACAGATCAATATTTCACTCATGAAAAGCCATATTTTCATACAAAAATATATAAAAATTAAAAACAATTGTAAATATAAAATGTAAATGAAACTGAAAATAAAATTTAAACTAGAAAGAATTATAATGAAAAAATAATTTTTTAAAATTATTTTTTCATTATAATATGGGAGTATATAACTTGTATGATATCATTAGTTACATGTTTAATCAATGTTGTATTTAAGTATTTTTCTGGATAGAACCATGGTGGATCCAAGTTGCATCTTTTCTGGTCCAGGATTCACCATTGGTCTATTCAGACTGATACATCTGATTGATGTTGTAGATCAGCCAATTAGGTGCTGATAAGAGTTCTTTTAAGTGGAGATATTCTTTGGCAGTGGCTTTCTATGTTTGTTTGATCCATCAGGCTTATGAGCTTCGATAAAGCGGCTTGCTAGCCGCAAAACACGTAAGCATTTAAGCCTCATCTATTTGGATTTGTTTTTACAAGCCACCCGAATGGAGAAGGGATTGTTCTCTCTATAAGTGTGTCTGTCAGAATAGTTGATATCAACTTTCTGACCATCTCATTGAGTACATCCTATATTATAATTCGCTAAATATGTTTTGTCAGATGCCGTCATGCTCAGTAGAGACTGCTGCGCATGCTGCAGTCATGCGCAGTACAGCCTGCCTGCACAGTGGCTGATATGGAGCGGGAAGCTCAGAATTCAGATCGGAATCCTCTCTGCACTCCTTCCTGGGACTGCTTGGTCCCAGGAAGGTGCGCAAAGAGGACTTCGGTCTGAATTCAGAGAGCCCCGATCCTTATCAGCCGCAGCGAATTCGAGCAGTCTGTACTGCACATGACCGCAGCACTGCCAGTGTTGGCCCGTGTACACAGGCTTTAAAACTAGTTTTTATATATTGGAACTATAGAGTCCTTGTGCTCTTTTATGTTGTTTGTTTCCATTAGATCTTCTTAGTGCTTTGGGAAGAGAGTGTGTCCATTGAGGGAGCAGCCATCAATACTCTGGGGGCTTGTTGGTTGGATGTCACGGTAATCAGGCAAATAAAGACAGACACAAAGATAAAATATAACCACCTCTATTTATGATAACAACAATAATGGTAGAGCCCACACAGAACCCCAGACATATGTAAATAGGACCCAAGGTCCCTCTGGAGCTGCACACTGTGCTGTGCACTGCACTACTCAAGATCTCAAGACTAGGGAAGCGGCTCAAGAGAGGCAACAGAAGAATGGTAGAATATGTGTAAGTCACCACTTGATCTGTGAATGAGCAAGAGCAGACCAGAGCCAGGAGGCACCGAGACTACAGGTCAGGCAAGCAGGTAGAGTAGGGAGCGAGTAGGCAGCCAGAGTCACAGGTCAGACAAGCCGGGGACTACACAGAGTGAGAGTAACCAGGCCACTTGTCAGGCAGCCAGAGACTATGCTAAGCGAGTAGGAGCCAGGGCCACTGGTCAGGGAAACAGGACTACAAGGAGTGAAAAGTAACCAGGCCCTCAGGAAAGGCAACCGGAGGCTACACTGAGCAGGTAGCAGCCAGGATCACTGGTCAGACAAGCCGGGATCATACACAGAGCGAGTAGTTAGCCAGAGCCACATGTCAGAACCGATATGGGTAGTCAGACAAGCTGGGGTCATACACAGAGCGAGTAGTCAGCCAGAGCCACAGGTCAGAACTGATGTGGGTAGTCAGACAACCCAGGGTCATACACAGAGCGAGATTCTCAGGCAATCACATGTCATAACGGGGAGGAAAAAGTAATGAGCAGGAACACCACATAAGGGCAATGACTCCTAGCCCCAAGGAAGATTATAAAGGAGCAGAAGGAGGCGGGGCCCAATTAGGCCACCCTGAATAGGCCCATAAACAAGTGTCCGAGCCAGTGCCTGTAACAGACATAGAATGCAGAGGTGGCCACAAGGATGCTGGCTGACACACCACAGAGGAAGGAAGCACAGGCTAACTAGGCCTCAAAGGTAGGCTGTGATATTGGATCAGGCAGATGCCTTCTTCAACACATTTCTCTTGTGAAATAGGGTGCAGTTGGTGGTCTATTATTGCTGAAGACAGAGATACACTGGGGGCGCCCCATGTTCTTCCCTTTTTCTGTTTCTACAACGCTTGCCCCATGAACCACGTACTTGCATTTTCCCCCAAACCAAAAGTTGCTAGCCTGCCCCCGGAGAGAGAATTGGTTGAGGAAAAAAAGTGAAATGTACTCACCGATATTTGTTTTTCATCCGTGTCCTTCCACATCATACTGTGGGTAATTGACTGTGCCCTCCAGCTGGTAGGACCAAACCAAAATTCTATAAATCTCATGAGCTCCCCTCTGCAGTTATACAGCTGTCCAAGCTGCAAGATAGAATATGTTAAAGATATCAGTGTACATAAGCATATACATTCAACAGTCAAATAAAATGCTGCACAACTAATGGAACCAATACATATACTGGAATAACCATAAGGGAGGGTTGCCGTGGAAGGACACAGAGGAAAAACAAATATTGGTGAGTAAATTTCAATTTTTCCTCTGTGTCCAATGCACGGCATACTATGGGACTTACCATAGCAGTTCCCAGACGATGGGAGGGATGAAGTTATGAAGCTCAGACAGAAACGGCTGCTTCAAGCACCTTCCTTCCAAACTTGGCTTCCTCAGATGCTTGAATGTCAAGTCTGCAATGCTTTATAAAGGTGGAGAGTGACGAGCATGTAGCAGCCTTGCATATTTCCTGTGGAGATGCTGCTGCTTTTTGTGCCCAAGATGTTGACAAGGCTCTGGTGGAATGAGCCTTAATGCCTTGAGGTGGTTCTAAATTAGCCATCTCTTAGGCAAGTTTGATACAGTCCCTAATACAACAGGAAACACATGGCTTTGAGGCAGCTGAACCTTTACATTTTCCACAGAAGTGGACAAGTAAGGATTCCGATTTACGCAGGAGCTGCATTCTGCTAAGATAGATCTTGAGACATCAAGTAAGATCCAAATTATGCAGTCTTTCCTCTATATCATGAGTTGGATTGGGACAAAAGGAGGGGAGGACAATCTCCTGGTTGGGAAGCAGAACCACCTTGTCTTGATGGAACACAAGGAACGGAGGTGTGCATACTAATGCAGCTCACTAACTCTTCTAGCTGATGTTACAGCCATAAGAAAGACAGTTTTAACAGTAAACTGCTTTAGAGAAACTTTCTCTAATGGCTCAAGATAGGGATGAGAAGATAACTGCTGGAGCACTAAATTAAGGTCCCAAGGAAGGATAGTCTTGTATATAGTTGGCTTGATCTTGGATGTGAGATATCTCCTGATCAGGTAGTTTTCAGGTAGTATTCTGCAAATAGTGTGGCCAATACAGCTGAAATAGCAGATAATTTGACTTTTAATGAAGCAGGTTTTAACCCCTTCTTGAGCCCTGCTTGGAGAAAATCCAGAATCTTGATTGATGGTCCAGATTGTGTTGAAGACACCACTTATGGAAGATAGACCAGACCCTGTAGTATATTTTTGTGGATGAAGGTCTTCTGCCGTGTAAAATAGTGTCTATTACTGGGTTAGATATACTCTGCATAATTAAAGACAGCCGCTCAGCCTCCATGCCTTGAGCCGGACGAAAGCAGGATCCAGGTGAACCAGAGGGCCCTGAAATAGCAAGTCTGGGACCTCTGGGAGAGTAACTGGAGATCTGCTCGACAGGTGAAAAATGTCTGTGTACCAAGGCTTCCAGGGCCAGTCCGGAGCTTCTTATCTTCCGAACCACTTCTGACATCAGAGGCAGGGGAGAAAACACATATGCCAGATAGAATGTCCAGGGCAGCTGAAGAGCATCCTGAGCTAGGGCCTGAGGTTAGAACCATCTTGAAAGACAGGTCTGACATTTCCTGTTTTGGTTTGTCGGCATCAGGTCTATTGATGGGCTTCCTAGTTTCGCTATGATTGTCTGGAATACTTGCTCAGATAGACCGAATTCCCCTGGGTCAATCTTTTTTCAGCTTAGGAAATCTGCTTGGGCATTAAGATGACCTGAGAGAAATGCTGCTCTGAGTGTTAGCAGATTTTTTTTCTGACCAATGAAGGATCTTCAATGCTTCAATCATTCAAATGGGCGCTTCTGGTTCCTCCTTGATTCAGAAGATACTGAACTGCGGAGACACTGTCTAACCTTATGAGTACAGCAATGTTTCTGAGACTGGAACTGAAGTGTCGAAGTGACTTCCGTACCGCTAGCAGCTCTAGAACACTGTTGTGCATTCTGGATTTCCTGTCTGTCCAGCTGCCTTGCATCATGTTGTTGGACTATTTATATGAAGGTATCCAAAGGGTTAAAACAGAGAACCACTCAGGTTGGATTTCTTCACTTAAATAGGCAAATGACAATATAATAAATTGAGAACTTTATCTTTAATATGTATTGACACGCTACTTCACAGTAACGAATTGATCACAAGAATCAATCCTTCATTTTTGTGCAAAAATATATATTTTATTAAAATACAATATATATATACAAGTATCAGCAACAATGAAATATATAAGTGATTAGCAATTATAATAGGTACATAGAAAACCAAACCACACTTATTACCATAAGGATTACCAGCGGTGCAAGGGTTAACTACACATAGGTATATTCAGAGGTATAATAACAATAATTACATTCAATAGCATAGAAAAGGTTAATTGATTCTTACAATTAATATAATACAGTTGGCCGCAGTGTCTCTTAATACCTCTGCCCCATAAACTGTATAGACTATGCGAATTATGATGTAAGGGGTATTGTGAGATGAATTAAATAATTCCTCTAACAATTCCTTGTATCATATCTCAATAATAATCAAATTTAGGGAATAACTGGAATAGAATCCCAGATTTAAATCACTATAATTTAATTATCTACTGAATTCAATATTGAATACCTCTGAATAAAATATATAAATTTCAATTAATATAGCCAATCAAAGATTATACAAATAATCTACCAGAATTAATCCCATAATATATGTCTATAAAGTAACCAACTTCATGCAACATATATCATAATTATCACTATAGCAACATATATATAACCTATAGGCACTCCAAGGGTTAATCCACTCGTTTAAAATAGGTGCCACACCCAGAAGTTATTTTGTCTATTAGAGTGAATACCTCTCATTTACAAAATATAAGCCTAGCACAAATACAAAGAACTTTAGAATGCACACCACAAATAAATAGACAAACAGCAGTTAGAGAGTTAATAAATGAATTCCAAGAATTCCCTTGATTAAATATCAGCTATTATAATTTTACCAGAAACACAATATTCTAGACATACCAAAATTATATTAACCAATATACACAAGGATAAATATATCTCACTGCTATCTCTATTTTATGATCTCTCTGGTAATTTATAACAATAAATTCTGCGTAATTTCTTAATGACTATGCTAAATATAGCTGATTATAATATTTTCCATAAAACTGGCCAGGCTTCTGTGGGCATATATATATATAATTTTCCTCAAATATCGAGGAAATATACTTTTTTTTAAATTAGGCAGAATTAGAATAAATAAAATATAATTACCAGGTCAATCAGTGTGGATTCTTGAAATTATCAGGTGTGGTCAGGAATTTAATCAGCAGAGCCTTCTTTTGCCAGGAATCTCCCAGGAGTTTTCTTTTTCAGGAAGTGCAGGGCCCCCCAACTCAGAGTATTTTGGCATTATATTGGCAATTTTTGCCTTATCAGTAATCCCATTATACCGTGACATCCCTAATTATTCACGGAATGTGGATACCCCAGTCATGACGCTCTCAAGACTCTAGAGGGCACTCTTACTCTACTTAACATCTTACATATAATCAATTTTTATGTCATCTTATCTCGTAATATAAAATTATTGCTAGTCTGGCAAACTCTATTTATCACCATTACTGTCAGTTAGTTATTTCTCCCCCAAAGAGGCCTATGATTTTAACATGAGATAATTTGAACACATTTTAAACAAATGTTTTTTAGTTAATTTCTACAATTAGAGTTAACCCTCTATGCTCCACCAGGACAAAGTCTCTGACAATGTTCTGCTTCCATATTCTGCCCCAGCCCATCTTGCTGGCGTCAGTACATAGGACCTGCCATTCTGGTTCTACCAGAGATTTACCTCTTGATAGATGATTCAGGTGAGTCCACCAAGACAACTCCTTCTTGGTTGACCTGAAATTGCCTGGAACTGATTTGAAGGATTCTTTCTGTAGTAGCAGAGTTCTGCGTGAATGAATCTTGGCCCATAGTAGGACTTGGTATGTTGTGTCATGACTGACTCCAGTCCAAATGGCAGAATCCTGTATTGATAGTGTTTATCGAAGATGTGGATCCTGAGATATTTCCTGTGTGTTTCCTGGATCAGCACATGATAGTATGCATCTCCTAGGTCTATCCTTGTGAGAAATGCCTGTGGGTGTATAACCTTCAATGTTGATGCCACTGTCGCCATCTTGAAGTGGAGTAGTTTTAAGCAAGAGCTGAGATTCTTGAGGTCTAGGATGAGTCGTAGCTCATCTGTAGGCTTTGTAATATAAAAAAAGAGTTGAATAGAAGACCCTGAACCTCTGCTGTACAAGGACTTCCTCTATAACTTGATTGTAAAGTAGGTTCTGTGTAGCCTATTTCATCTGACTGGTTCTTGACTTCTGTCTTAGTACTGATGTCCTGAACTGATGTAACTTTGGGACAGATGGAAATATTTCAGAAGGGGTACGCACTGGAATTTCAATCACCCTCCTGTCCTGATGAATCTGACTCCAGGCGTGATAGAAAGCCCCCAGTCTGCCCCCTACTGGAGGTGGAGAAGGGGGATGGCTGGCTTCATTGCTAGAATTTTCCTCTCTTCTGGAAATCTTTGCTAATTCCAGGTCTCTGGTTCCGTGGAATACCCTGCTTCCACTGATCATATTCCCTTCCTGGCTTATAACTTCTTGCCTCCTGAAAGGACTGTTTCCTGTACTGACCAGTCTGAGCTGGTGATCTCCTTGCTCTTTTCTCTTGAGCAGAAAGGGACTCTTCCTCCTGAGGATCTTTTGATTATTTCCTCTAACTGATCCCCGAAGACCTTAGTTCCTGTGAATGGTAACGAGACTAATCTATTTTTGGAAGAAGGATCTGCTTCCCAGGCTTTTATCCATAGGGCACGTCTTACAGTGACTGATAATGAGGATTATTTTGCCAGTAGATGGATATTGTCTACTGATGAGTTGCATGAATAGTTGAGTGTATCCTTGAATGTAGATAATTCCTTAAGTATTCTGGCTCTTGAAATGGAGGATTCAATTTTCTCTTCTAAGTCAGTCAGCCATATGCGTAGGGTTCTAAATATAAAAGCCATGGCTGTGGCCATCTTCAGATTTTGTCCGATGGTAGTGAATTGTTTCTTCAGGGCACTATCTACTCGTTTGTCCATGGGATCTTGGAGGGTTGTCTCATCTTCTAAGAGAATGGTTGTTCGTCTTGATATCTGAGTGACTGTGGCATCTACTTTAGGTGGTGTATGCCAACTAGAAGTGTCTTCCTCTGTAAATGCATATCTTTATAATATCCTGAATGGAGCTATGGACCGGAATCTGCTGACTTGATTTCTTGTACCCCACAAATGCTGCGTCCATGATGTTTAAGTCCTTCTGGACTTCTGATAGGCCCAAGGATCTCCTCATTGCCTTAACAAGGCCATCCATCTTGTCAAGACTAAAGCTGCCTGTATCTTCTGTGATCTCCCCTTCTTCCACAGAGCAGGCTGCCGAGTCAATGTCTGTGAAGCTTTTCTCGTCTTTCTCATGCCTTCTAGATGGGCCTTTGTCAGGGTCAGAGGGACCGGGAAGCTTCCTTGCTACCTCCTGCATTGATGAAAAGGTTTCCTGCATCAATGTATTCATCCAGTTAAGGAAGTCTTGAAAGCAAACAGGAACTTCACTGCCTGTGGCCTGGTTGAGGCAGTCTGTATATAACTTAGAAGCTGCAGATGGAGGAAGTTTTTGACCACAGGTCTTAGTTTTGGTTGTTGATTTCTCTTCTTTAGGAGGTTCAGAGGACCTTGGTTTGTCCCCTTTAGACTCTTTAGGAGCAGACATGATGGAAAATGCCAGTTAACCTAATGCTAAACAGATGTAACTTCGCAGCCATGTTAGCAATATAATTACGCAGACATTTCTAGCTCAGTAAGCAAAATGAATGTGCCAAACTTTAACTTTTAAATGTACTTATAATCCCAAGACACCATCCACTGCGGTCCTTTTATCCTCCAAGGGACCGGAACATGCTGCTAGCTGTATGCATTCCATCTCTGGAATGCAGGATGTGCTGCTTCTGGTTCACATAACAAGCTGAGGAAAATGCATGCTCTTTCAGAGCCACAGTCAGGACCGGATGGCACAGGTGGGGGACTGGTATAGCACTGAACAGATAACAGGCTCAGTATTCCTATGTCTGCAACTGCCGGATGCCTCAGACACGAACTTGCAGGTATGTGGAAGTAATCTATTGACCCATGTGAGCCGTGAGTTAGGCAGGACACTACAACCACTTGGATAAAATAAAAAATAGTAGAAAGAGAGAGAGAGGCAAAAGCCTCCGTCCTCCAGCTGGGTAGGACCAAAATAACCACAGAGGGGAGGTAGCTCAGGAGATTTATAGAATTTTGATTTGGTCCTACCAGCTGGAGGGCAGAACCAATTACCCACAGTATGCCGTGGATTGGGCACAGAGGGATAAAAGAGAGATGTGTTTGTATGTAAGTGTGAGGTAGATACTTCGCTGAGGGAGAAAGAAATCCTTAAGTGGAGGAGAGACAAAGGGATAAAAGAGAGATGTGTTTGTATGTAAGTGTGAGGTAGATACTTAGCTGAGGGAGAAAGAAATCCTTAAGTGGAGGAGAGACAAAGGGGAGGAGGTAAATGAGATCTGCTTGTGTGAAAGAGAATTGAATTGAGTTAAAATAGAGAAAATAACATGGGGGCGAAGTGTGTATATGATGGAAGAGACCTGTGAGCAGGGTGATAGGGTGAAACCTTTATGGATGTGGAGTAGGGAGAGACAAACTTGAATGGGGAGTAAAAAGTACAAGAAAAAGACCTACAACCAGGTAAAGAGACCTGTGGGGAGAGGAAGAAGAGTAGATAGAGAGATCCAATGGTGGTGTAAAAGGAGCAGAAAGAGACCTCTTTTCTTTATTACTTCAGCCTCAATGTGTATGTGTGTCTTACTCCCCTACTCTGAAACTGCAGCTGGAGAGCGGGGATTGGGTGCGGAGACAGCTAACTGGATTTCATTTGCTGCAGCCAAGGTTAAGTAAAGGTGCCAGTCACAAAAACAGATTGTTCCTTCCCAGCTGAGCTGGGGACAAACCATAAGAGGAAGACTGGCTGATTTTGAGGGTTGAGCAGGGGAAAGGAAGCCCAACTAGCAAGATGACTCAAAAACACACTGTTGAATTTCCAAAGAGGAGAGAGAAAAAAGGAAAATGAGAGCAGTCTGAAGCAGAGAGAGTGGGGAGGCAAAGATGAGGAAGAAACCAGCAGAGGGTGGAGAGGATGGAGAAAGCAAGAGTATGGCGAAGGTGAGTGTTAAGGCAAATCTGAGAGGAGACTTAAGGAGGACTGGAGACAATCATGCAGAATAGCGACAAACTGTTAGAGAGCAGTTAGGTGAAGGTGAAAAGGTTAGGATGAAAACCAAGATGGAAAGGTGGCAAATGGTCCAGGCAGACCAGAAGGGAGACTGAAGAAAGAGGGGATGTGAGGGTGCTAGATAGCGGCAGACTGCTAGAAGGCAGTTAAGAGAAAACAGCAGAGAAAGACAAAGGTGAAGGTGGAAGGAAACAGGTGAATGGCCTAGGCAGACCTGAGAGGAGACTGAAGAAAGAGCGAGGCAAAGATGCAGGGCAGAGGCAAAGACGAGTGTGAAAGATTAGTGGTGAAAGGGTTACACAGATCTGAAAAGAGACTATTGAAAGTGGAAGTGAAGAGGAAGGTAGGTGGGGAACTGCAGAAGAGAGAGGGAATATTTGACAAGTGCACTCTGACTCAACTCACAGGATGGAAGCAGAGAGGATTCCAGAGACTTTGCCAGGCAGTGCTTTGTCGAACGTAGGAAATGAGACAGAGTCAGATAAGCCAAGAGGTGAAGCCAGGTAAACGCAGGTAAAGGTGCAAAACCAAGAGCCAGGAGACATAGTCAGAAGGGAACCCAAGGTTCAAGCTGATTAATCAAAGAGAGACGGGAACAAATGGACTCAGACTCAGGAAACTAGCTCATACAACGGGCACCAGTGACAACAATCAGTCAGGCTATAACGGACTGATAGTCAATAGGAAGCAAGGGGTGAGAAAGGGGCCTAATGGCCGGAGCAAATAGGAATGGACTGTGACAGTGTGGGTGAGTCAGTGAGCATGTATATGTGAGACATTGGAATGATTGTATAAATTTGCCAGTGCAACCACACTGGCATTCGTTTCTAACACCACTGATGGCAGACCTGCCAAATCTAAATTAACTAAAAGGTTGACCATGAGTCCCTGACTACCACTAATCTGCAGGTAGCACATGGCTATATCTGTGTCCAATGAAGAGCAGCGAGAAGCAGGCTCACTTCTATTCTCTGATTGTTGACTGGACCTTTGAAACTGCCATTTCCAGCTCCCATAGAGCCAGTGCACATGTGCAGAACTGAAATCCCACATGCCAGCCCCACTGTACGCACAGAGAATCTACATGCGCTTACACCATTTTCCCTTTGTCCTGCTTATTATACTGACATAAACAAGGTGTATAGGAAAGTACCAGCCAAAAAACTCACAGACTGCTCCATTGTCCTCTACTTGGAGCAAGTGTCATTAAGCGGAAGATCTAGGTGTATGTAGGTTAGTAAATTGACATTAGACAGGCATAGGTACCGAAAGCTGATTCCGATGCTGGATATTACTTGGCATGGTACATTTGGAAGGCTGTAAGTGTGTGTGATATATTTTCCTTTCTTTGTCTCACCAAGGGCTTTCTAGCTTGTGGAGGATAAAGCCCCAGTTCTCATGCTTAGAGCTCCAAGTCACTGCCAGTTGAAGCTTGTAATGTTGCTAATCTCCTTCACAGCAATAGGACTGCACAGTGCACTGATAATTCATTAGGCAGGACCAAGAACATACTTGTGGTGGTTCATAGTACTGTGTAGTGAAAAACACAAACCTTATACAACACACACTAAAACTGAGCTTCTATAACACAACAGGAGACTAGTGGTTTAAAAATTATACCTTTATTGGCTGAGTGGCTCTAGGATGCAAGCTTTTAAGACAACTAGGTCTCTTCTACATGCATAATAAGAATGAAGGCTGAATACATAATACCTGACAGGTTAAACACTCATGCAAATTATTTTAACATTTCAATTTTACTGGCAGTGAATATTCTTATCAGTGTGGTCTATCATTCATTCCCTAGGCTCCAGCAGAGTCTCTTTGAAGTGGACTAGAAAATACAAACAAGATGTATTACCTGTTTGATGCTCCTGTGAATTTTAGTAGTTAGCCAGAGAAGGACAAGTCTATAGAATGTATGGGTTAACCCTCCAGGCACTCAAGGGGTTCACAATCCATAACTTGCAATGAGCTGTGCAGCCCCCAGCACCCAAAGGGACCAAAATATATTTATTGTGTGGGATAATGTGACAAATTCCTTGTCACGGTTTAAGCCACAGTTTATAGTGTTAAATTGGTTATTAATTTATACTCCCAGATCTTTCTGTCTCTATGTGTCCGTAATTTACCCATCAGTATAGCCTCTTGAGATGTTTAGTGCTGTGTTCCATTCTGCAAAAAATGTTGACCCACTGGGGTATCTCTATGAGAATTCATCCTTTTTCTTGGGGTTTGTCTTATCTCATACATATAATACTGTTTGGGGACATTTCACACATGTGAGGTAAACAACATTAGATGAGCCACAGGAGAATTTACTCTCAATGTTGTGGTTTTAGTAGGAATTTGGTATGAGCGCATTATCTATGACACATATGTGTGAACAGATCCTACAGATCTTTTGTAGACAAGCAGAAGTATAATTTTCTGTTGCATTCTTAAAGGGATAGTAATGTTTCATAATAAAAGCAGTTCTAATAAATCATCATAGTATTTGGACCTTGGAGAGTGTTATTTCAATTCTGTCAGAGTTGTAGTTCAAGAGTAATTGAATGATAAAGTATCCCCCTCCCTCCCATTTTACTGATGTAACACTGCTCAGCCAGAGCAGAAGGGAGGTGCCCAGGTAGATTGCAGAGAGGGACAATCTTCAATTAAGATAAGGGAAAAACCTGAGAAACTTGTCAAGGGGGGCAGGGTTTTCATTGTTCTCATAGGAAGAAGATTTCCCCTGCTGTTATCTGTCTGGTTTAGCAACCAGATTCCATATCTGAGAAGAGATGGCTTATACTAGGTAAAAGGGGCGGGAGGGGGAAACCTTATCATTCAATTACTCATGAACCACAACTCTAACAGTATTGAAATAACACTCTCTATGGCTCAAATACTATGAAGATTAATTGGAGCTGCTGTTTTTGTGAAACGTTACTATCCCTTTAAGGGATGTCTTCACCACCAGTTGTTTCAGGTTGGGAGGGCTTTTCATAGGAGAGAAGCAGAGGTCCTATGAATATTCTTTTTAATCTGCCATCAGTATGTAGTATTGTTTGGAGCTCTTTTGAGATTTTGTGCAGTAGTTCAAGCTGTAGGATAAAGCGACTACTAATGGCACACTGTTTTCTTCCTGTGGTTGTTTATAGTCCAGGATAAATTTTTATGGGTACACTAGTGACATTAATTTGGATATCTATAACCTTGGCATCATAGCCATGTCTGATAAAATATTTCCTAGGATTTAGAAGATGTTGCTGTAGGTTATACCTGAGAGCCTAACTGTAAACAATAGATTTTTTTTGTGTGGCTGGGATGAGAACTGTCATTTCTGAGATAATGTCACTGTGTGCAGACAAATGAAGGACAGATACAATCATATGAAATATAACCACCTTTATTTATAATGTACAGCAATAATAGTATAGCCCACACAACCCCAGACAGAGCCAGAGCCAGGAAGCACCGAGACTACAGGTTAAGCAAACACGCAGTGTAGGGAACGAGTAGGCAGCCAGAGTCACAGGTTAAACAAGCCAGGGACTACAAGGAGCGAGAGTAATCAGGCCACTGGTCAGACAACGATGCTGAGCGAGTAGGAGCCAGGGCCACTAGTTAGGCAAACAATACTATATACTGATGGCAGAATAATAAGAATATTCCTAAGACCTCTGCTCCTTTCCTACAAAGAGTCCCCTAAACTAAAACAGCTGGTGGTGAAGAAGCTCCTTAAGAATGCAACAGAAGATGGTACATCTCCATACAAAAGACACGTGAAAACTGTGCACACATATGTACCACAGATAAGGTGCTCATAACACATTCCCACTGAAACCATAATATCAAGGGCAAAGTCTCTTGAGGCTCATCTAATGTTGTTTACCTCATGTGTGTGAAATGTCCCCAAACAAGCCTATATGTAGGTGAGATGGTTTACTATTGAAATGTCGCCCTCTGTTTGGCAACCATAAAAAAGGTGAGATCATAATGTCTCCTGCATCAAAAGGGAGACATCAGAATGTCTCCCGCATCAATAGGGGGTCACCAAATAGAGGCCGACATTTCAATAGGATACCCTCTCACTCCCCCGTCCCACACTGCATGCGTCTGAGCCGCATCAATATGCTGGTGTTTCTTGTGGTCCCTTCCTTCCCTTCACCTCTTCCTTACTCAGTCTCTCTATCTTGCTCTCAGTCTTCTCTCTGGTCTGCTTGTCTTGTGCAAAAGGGTGAAAAACTAACTCTTGTGAATAGATGAATGGTGATGGATGAAGATGAATGGTGATAAATGAAGGAATAAAACTAGATGACTTGATCAGTCACTTGTTAGGTGAACAGTCTATGTAAGAAATGAATAGTATTCATAAAGATTCCGGAGATTAATCTCATAGATGAATGGAAGTGATTGATAAAGTGAATAAGGGGTTAATATCTTCTGAATAAATAATCGGCACTATACAAGCAATGTTACAGGTAACATAGCTTTTTAGCAAGTGTAAATTCTTAGATGGGATGTTCTTGTATATGAGATAAACAGATGAGCATTGACACAACCATTTGAGTGGCACACACGTACGCAACTCATTGTAATGTGTTACTTACCTCTCTGGCACTCAAAGGGTTAAGTGACCAAAGCAGTACCTTCTGTGTCAGGCAGAGGCAGTCAGTGGTGTGTGGAACAAGTTGCCAGTTTCTATAGTGTACTGAGATGAGGTGGAGGCAGACAGCTCTCAGTCTCTACTCAGCACAAGACAAGCAGACTAGAGAGAAGACTGAAAGTTGGACCTGAGAGGACACAGAGCCATAGAGAGTAAGGAAGATCAAAGAAACTTCAACATTTGTATTATTATTTGTATTGGAATGTCACCTTCTATCTGGCGACCCTTAAGCATGCAACATCAGAATTTCACCCCCTTGATGCAGGCGGCATTCTGATTTCGCCCTTATGATGCAGGCAACATTATGATCTCTTCTTCCAAATAGAGAGCGACATTTCAATAGGATACCGGCAAGGCAAGTCAAACCCTAAGAAAAAGGATGCGTTCTTATAGGTCTAGTGCGAACAACAAAAGAGACACCTCAGTGGGTCCACATTTTTGTAAAACTGGTCACAGCACTCAAGATCTCAATGTGACTGTACTAATGGAACATCTGAGGACACAGAGAGACAGAAAAATCTTGGATTATAAATTGGTAACATAGGTTAAAGACCTTAACTGTGGCTTAAACTGTGACAAGGAATTTATGTCACATTATCCCACACAATAAACATATTTTAGTCCCTTTGGGTGCTAAGGGGCTACACAGCTCATTGCAAATGATGGGTGGTGCACCCCTTGAGTGCCAGGAGGGTTAACCCATACATTCTATAGACTTGTCCATCTCTAGATAAAGATTAAATTCACTGGCACATCAAAAAGGTAATGAATCTTGTTTGTCTTTTCGAACCCACTTCAAAGAGACTCTATTAGAGACACTGTACCGCACACATCCTCTCTCTCCAGTAAAAAAGGGGCATGCTTTTCTACGCCCACTAAGGTGAAGGGAGAATGATGCCAATCAACAATAACGTCATGAATATGGCTGTGCTTCCCCTAGTTCAGTCAGACAGATACAGAGGTAATATTTCAACTTGGCTGAGGCTGTAGATTCTTCCTAATATATTTTTGTTTATGATTTGGTGGGAGACATTGAATGGAGCAGACAATCAAAATCAGGGATGGGGAGCCAAAAGAAGATTATCCATGGAAGTCTGGGACAATCTGAGCCCTCTCCACAACTTCTATATAGGGTGCTATGGGGTGGCATTTCTGAATAAGTTTTATCCCAGGGGGCTATGGAATGATATGTTTTATTGTTATTATGCAGGCAGAGTTTAAAGGTGGAAAAAGGGTGAGTGGGGACCCCTCAAGAGTTTTCAGGTAGGCCCCACAATTTTGTGTCATGCCACTGCTGTCATGATGCTGCTTGAGAGACTGAAACGTGGCTACGTATGACTCCGGTTACTAACCGTACCAGGCAGTTAACTAGTTTAGTGGAACTAGTTGCTATTACTTGACCTCAGTCGTCTTCTATACCATTATGTTAGTGGAGAACTGGAAACTTGTGGCCTTGGGGCAAATACAATCAAGTGGCCCATTTCTATTATCATAACAGCTCAATGTTTCAGCCAACCCCCTTTTGTTAATTTTAAAATTGGTATTAACGTTGTGACATAAGTGATAGCGTGTAGCTTGCAACTGAAATGGGGCTACAAATGATACTACAGAACTTACATTTGATATGGAACTACGTTAGTGATACTACAGAGATTACAATTTAAGTAAAGGAGAAAAAATACTCAAAGCCAGTTGGCTGTGTCTCAACGTGTGACTGTCCAATGAAACACCAGCGCTGTCGCTCATGCTGTTTCATTGGACAAGTCAATAATGTGACTGGGTCACACAAATAGTGTGGGCATAGAAGAGCAAAATCACTGTGACTTCGCTCTGTTACACTGACAAGGTCTGAGGAGCAGGAACAGCAGAAGAGGAGGCAGACTGGACAACACAAACACGGTAGCAACGTTTTTTTTTTTTTTTTTTGTAATCTCCGGATGAGCTATTTATGAAAATTCCCAGGTATGCACAACAGGGCTTACAAGGGAAATGGGTTATGCTACTAGTGTAACTCCATTTGGATTGTAGCTCTGTGGTATCACTAGTGTAGCTCCATTTACAGCAGCAAGGGTGAGGCAGTAGACCACTGGCCCAGACATATGACCAGTCCAGGCATTACATTAAGAGGAGCATGGCATGATGACATCTGGCACCTCTGGCTGTCCTAGTTAATAATAGGACAGTATTAAAGCTAGAACTGACAGACAGGTGCTAAAATCATGCATTTGCAATTAAAGGGATCGTAATGTCTTAATGATATAAAAAGTAATATTGTAGAGCATAAAATAAGAAATCCATTGATGCAATTCCGATCTCTCAAACCTTTATGGTTTGAGAGATAGAGCGTTCTAAAATCCCCCTCTCCCTTCGCTTCTCCTGACGTCAGCTATGAGCTGGCAGCAGGAGTTCCTTATCCGGGGACCGAGAGGCGACTCTTCAGCAGAGCCGCAATAGCGTGATTTAAAAAGAAATATTTATTTGGAACGGTCGAAAAAGTGTGCTTGTTTAAAAAGAAGTACTTCTTTGGAACGTTCTACAAAGTGTGCTTGGTTTACAAGCACACTTTTTAGACCATTCCAAAGAACGATTTCTTTTTAAATAGCGCTATTGCAACTCTGCTGAAGAGCCTCCTCATGCCGGCCTACACGGAACTCCTTCTGTCAGCTCTACAGCTGACATCAGGGATGGGGGAACTTTAGAACGTTCAATCCCTCAAACCATAAAGGTTTGAAAGATAGGAATTGCATCGATGGATTTCTTATTTTATGCTCTACAATATTACTTTTTATATAAATAAGACATTACTGTCCCTTTAATTTCACACCCTATGGAAGCTGGCACCTAAAGATCTTATATGGCAGCACTTATGTAGCCCTATTTACATTTTTAGCTCTGTGGTATCACTAATTTAGCCCTATTTCAGCTGTAAGCTTTGTTTACCACTACTTTAGTTCAATATCTATGGTTGCACTAGTATAGCATCAATTTAGCTGTAAACTCTGTGGTGTCCATCTTCATTATAAGCTCTGTTGTATTGCTAGTGTAGCTCTAGTTCGATTGTAAACTATGAATCTCTAATTTAGCTGCATTTCAGTTGTACACTTTGTGATATACTCTGCCTTAATTCACAACATTAATTTAAATTATAAAATTAACAAAAGAGGTGGGCTGTCTTGAGAGTAGAAATTGGCCACTTAATAGTACTTGCCTCCCCCAGGCCCTAGACAATTTCAGTTACTACACCTTTTTGAACATTTCAGCATGTGCAAAGGCCACAAAATTATTTACAGTTAGTTCCCTATGTCACAGACCCTCGGCCTTATCTGCTCAGCGCCTCCATGTCATTCACGCTATTGCCAACACTAACTGTATGAAGCAGAAACGGCCCAGTCACGCTTCTTGCTTCAATGTATCTAATACTTAACTCCAGGTGACAATGTGGTTGTTCACGGTATTTGCTCGCAACGCGCTGTGCACCCTTCCAAGTCTCATAGCGTCAACAAACCACAAACCTACTCCTCTATCTACACTCATGTCGGGCAAAGGGTCACCCTAAAACAACTTCCTTTTTCCAGAAATGGAACACCCCATAACCACGCCTCTCCCAGACGCAAGACAGTCACATAACTACTCGTTTTCCAGAAATAAACCGCCTTACAGCCACGCCTCCTCATCACATGAGCTACAACGTAATTCACAATGTAATTCTTGGCTATCATATAATCAGTGTTTCTCTGATAACCAGTTACCCTATCTAGCACCCGAGCTTCCATATGAGACTCAATGAACAGTCCTGTCCCATCCGCAGCTTTTGTATGTCCCACGTTTTCTTTGATGTTACCAAAGCACATCCTCTCTTCCATCACTCCTGGCTATAGCCGTCCTTCTCTATTCTCGTTCAGTACTGTAATTCCGCTTCCCAATTAGGTCGCTGTGCTGGGGCCGCCCAACAGTAGCAGCCCTGCCTACCTGGACATAGGGCTGTCCCACATCTCCTCCCCTACGGCCTGTGGGTGCAGCCGGGGGAAGCATGGCGGCTGTGGAGAGTAGAGTGTGCGAGACAGAGGGCTGCACCAGTGAGGCCAAACTGCAGTGCCCTACCTGCATCAAGCTGGGGATCCAAGGCTCATATTTCTGTTCTCAGGTACATCATACTGAAAGAGAATGAGGCACAGATACTCTTTCCTCTCATTTCTGTCACTGTATCAATGCTCGCTGTGCTTTGCATGCATGTGGCAGTACAGCCCAACTAGATGGACTGTGAATGGCATGACAGTGGGTGTCGTAATTGGAATGACATGTCTAAACATTTTTATATCTAAACCGTACTGAAAATAAACCACATTAGGTGTCAGTAAAACTGAAGCGCAGGGATCTTCATTGTGAAAGTAAATAGAGCAGTAGTTATGCTCAATACATTACAGGAACATGCTTTGCACCCACACGTTTTTTTAGTTATGTACATTTATGTTATGTATATCACTTTATAATAAGCACATATTTCTAGACTTTGTATTACACCTTTAAGGAACAGAGGAATTCGCAACGCATTGCTTCACACTCCTCTATGGTCTTTAAATGGTTAAACAAGAATAGTCTATCATTGGAAACGATATTTTTGAACAATTTTCCCAACATTAAGGTGTGCTGTTTTATTTTATGAATGGGAGCTCTTCATATTTGCGTGCTTGTCGCTTTTTAAAGTACTATATACCTTTGGCTGATTATATGTACATGGCTATCTGTTAACCCTTTGAGTGCCAGGGAGGAATCCAACGTTGGAAACATTTGTGGCACTCAAAGGGTTAATATCTATGTTGCACCATTTTTCTCTCTGTGTCTTATAATGTGGCTTCAAAGGCATACCTCCCAACATTTCATATGACCAAAGAGGGACACTTTTATTTTGGGTGGTGTTGCTGGGGGCGTGGCTGGTCGGTGGGCCATTACCAATAATTTTTAGGTTGTTTCATGACCTACTGACACCTCTGTGTAACTGAATAAATTATTTACAGCAAGAACAACATATTTTATTTACACATACTCCCTTATACACAGATACTGAAGTTTAACCCCTTAAGGACCTGCACGCGTGGCCGACACTAGAGGACCACAGGGTTTTTTTTTTTTTTTTTTTATAAAGGAGCAGTAAACTTTTATTTATGAAAACACATTTTATAGAGCTTTTCCTGCTGAGTAAAACAAGGTCACTCCCATCGCTGTCAGATGTTTTATTCAAAATGTATAGCAGTTTAAATAATCAGGAAGTGAATTTACTGTGTTTACTTCCTGATAGTTGTAACTGACAGGAAGTGACAGGCAGTTTCTATCACATTCTATGGAGAACTGTATGTCTCTGACTTTTCTGACTTTCCTCTCCATTAGAATCTAACAGGAAAACTACTTAGAATTTGACCACTAGAGGGCACTGCTAATGTAAAAAAAAAATGGGTTTAAACTGTAATAACTCTGGAAATATAAATCTCTCAGCAGTGGGAGTACCCTTATTTTACTCAGTTGGAAAATCCCTACAATATAAATTTTTTCATAAAAAAAAAAGTTTACTACTCCTTTAAACTTACAGTTCAGGGCTTCCGGAGCAGCATGCAGCCACGACAGGAGCCCTGAACTCCATGCAGGTCCTGGCACGTCAATGGTCCTTAAGGGGTTAAACAAACATTAATGTGAGTTTTGTTGTTGTGGATCAATGTTATATACACCACACAGCCTGATCTCCTAAAAAGAGGGACTGAGGGATTTGGGTCTTAAAGAGGGACACGTGGGAGGTATTCAAATGTACAGTGGATAATATTTGTAAACGCAAAGTGGAGTTATTCCGGAGTAAACAAGCTGCACCATAGGTGACGAAAATTCTCATGAATGCTTTGGCGACCTCTCTAGCATTCAGTGTGTTAAAAGCCCAATTTAATTTGAACAAGAAATGTAATTTTCTTAGTGGTGCAGTTGATTTACTTTGGAATAACTCCAGCTTGCCTTATAAGTACGGGCCAATGGGGAGATCTTTAAAAAAGTAAGAACGTTTTTTATAGAATTGACTGCCATGAATTGCAAAGCAATGCATTGCTTATCCCTGTGGCACTCAAAGGGTTAATATCTGACATGCTGCCCCTTATACGTGAGCGCTCCTTGTGTATTTATGTAAAAAATACACATACAGAGCAGTATTAGAGATCCTGCACTGCTCCATTTGGTTTTTAAAGAAAATCAAATCTTGCGGGGGCATCAAGACCCCTCCTGATGCCCCCCCCGGCATTGATGTCCTATTCAATAGGATAGGTGATTAATGCAGCCAGGAAGGCAATCACCTTCTTCCCCTACTTACTCCTCTTCAACCTAGGGTTACATGAATGCCTGGGTTGAGCAGGAAAGAACACTGGGTTGAAGAGGAGGTAGGTAGGGGAAGGACTTTATCGCCTTCCTTGTTGCCGTATTGATCACCTATCCTATTGGATAGGTGATCAGTGCCAAGGGGACATCAGGAGGGATTCTGATGCTCCCCCGCGAGGTCTGATTTTATTTAAAAACAAAAAGGGGCATAGTGAAGGATAAGAGATCCTGCACTATGTGAATTTTTTAAATACATTCACAGGGAGCGATTGTGTATATGGGGCATAGTTTGTGCGATATTAAATGTGGATCACACAGGATAATTATTCATCTGACTTTTTTGTAGCTGCTAAGGATGTCGGTGCATTTTTAGTGCTACAATATAGCAAGTTTTTTTCAGTACGCAATCCTCTTAATATATAGTGATAAAACAGCAGGGAACACAGTTACCTGCTACCTATGATAGTTATATGATTTTAGTGAGAATCTGTTGAAACACGTGGTACATTATCACCCTGTCAGAAGCTGCAGCATTCTGGAACAATTACAGTGCATGTTGCCTTTGTGAAATGCCCCCATCATGTATTTTTTCCTAATGTAGCCCATATTAAAGAGTACCAAAACTGTCTAGACTCTAGAGCCAGGAGTGCTGATGGAAGGTAGTGTTGCCAAAACAAATTCAGGCAAATGTAAATTGTTATCTGAAGTAGTAAATATATTCATATTTACCTTTCCATATATATATCATTTTGATGTATTAGTTGACTTCATGCATTACTTAATTCTTTCTAGAAAGAGGTTTTAAAATCAAAGTTTATTAACAATTTCAATTACAAAGTAACAGAGAAACAAACAAAGCACCACAGGCACGATAAATGCAAAGAAGATATACAGTACTCAGCATATTATACATAAGCAGTGCATGCCAGTGGCTTCATTAAATAAGAACGTGAAACCCCTAGCCAGGGCTCCCTAAGACAAAGCGAGACACTTCAAAACCACACATGATGTCACAGAAGGGGCATCGGTCAGGAAGAAAAGTGAGAAGAAACAGAGGCAGATAGGCAAGAAAAGTAGAAAGAGGTTTTAATACAACTTTGCCTCAGACTTATGAGAAGAGAGTTCTGTATCCAGAAAAATAAAGATGAGCAGTTCTGGATCATATGTCACCAAAGGGTACAAATACACATTCTCATTGATTTAAAAACTGTGTAATGCCTTGAATGCTAGAAAGGTCTCAAATGCATTGAGAAGCAACCTTGTTGGAGCCTTGTCTACCATTCACAAGGTTAAAACCCCTATTTAAATTTAAAGGAACAGTAACACCTAAAATGAAATTGAGTTACATTATTTTAAATATAATGTACTTCCAGATAGTATCTATAATTTAGTATTTTATGTTAGATCCATAAAAGCTATTTCTGTCCACAAATTGGCTACTGTAATTGTGCAGAGCTGTTGCTGTTAAAGGGATAGTAATGTCTTTAAAAGTATTTTGCCAAGTCTTCTTTATATTAAAATTAACACATTGCGCTATGTGTAAGTCCTTACTGTTGTGTAGTTCAGAAGTTATGAAGAGATAAAGATCCCCCTTCCACCCCTTCTGACCGCCTCCCTCTGAATCTCAAATCTGGTTGTGCGACTCAAAGGCCACAGCGAGGGACAAACTTCAGTAAATAAATATAAGGAGGGCAGGATTTCCCTTTGCTTACTGAAGTGTCCCTTGCTGGAGCCATCCGGACCAGACTGCTACTTCTGGTGACGTGGACAGAAGGGGCAGGCGGGGATCTTTAGCTCTTCATTACTTTTGAACTACATACAAGTAAGGACTTACACATAGCGCAGTGTGTTAATTTTAACATAAAGAAGACCCGGCTAAAGACTTTTCAATAGACATTACTAAGATTAGTATCCACTGCTCTTCCATTCAGGACGTCTTTTATCACAGTCCACTTACAGGCAAAACAGCACTAACACTTAAGATAACTATCAAGATTGCTGTGGTAATGGAAGCCCTGGAGAAAGCAGAAATGGGAGGCCTTGCAGAGCATATGTTTGACTAAATTGTAGGACTCAGAAAACCAAATTATTTAGAGGTTAGCATGGAGTACAAGGTATTTTAACATGATTTGGGTTATTTACACTTTTAATGTTCCTTTTGAAGGGATTTTTTTAATTTGTGGTCTGTGGTACAGTTGGTTTGCTCCAGGATTGCATGTATTTTGCTTTTTTGTGTAAGGCCCACAGTGTGCGAAATATATCAAGATCATGTCATCATAGTTTCACTTAGAACTGAGAGAGGCCCACAATATAATACATAAATAATACCTGTGGTATTTTAGGGTAAATCTGGTAAAAAAAAATCACTCTTCTGCAACTTGGTAATTGCTGTGCCATGAGACTAATTCTAATTTGTACAGTGGTTTCATATTTGCCATTGTTTTAAAAAAAAAAAAAAAATTACCCGGAACACTTTTATTGTGTGAAGTCACATTTGAGTTTCTTTAATGGTCCATAATACTAGGCTGAGTGACACCATCAGCAAATCTCATAAAACAGACTTATTACTACACTTCAGCAGGATAGACATTACCAACTCATAAATACTACATAAATTGCTTTAAATAAGAAATATTAACATGGAACAAAGCCCATTGCCTTTTAATGTCAAGTACTTAATATATGGTGATGAAATTTAAGGGGACAGTTGGATCTAGGCACAGGCAGAAAAACCTGGGACTGTCCCTGGAAAAATGGGACATCTGACAGGTATGTGGCCGTTTTTAGAAGCCATCTGTGGGATAATGTATTACGAGTACATATCCTGTAAGATCATAGTCACATAGTATATATCTGTATTATTTTATATTTGATTTCTTCATACCCTTTCATATTCTGAGTACTGTAAGCTTGGTTCTTCAGACTGGTCCTGTGCATGTGTTAGAATTTTGGTACTGTTAATACATGGACAAGTAACATATATTTGTTGAGGAAAACAAACTTTTTATTTAAAGACTGCTGCATTAGCCATAAGTGGGTTGATAACATCTGTAATTTTTATTCTTCTCGGTCAGACAGGGGTAAAATCATCTTTCTCCTGATCATCCTGGTGTTGTAATCTGCTAAACAATGATTGAACATATTGTACAAACACTCACAACTTTGTTAAGGAATAAAGTCTGGTATATTGCTTGTGAAACTTAAAGGGATCGTAATACTTCGTTTTAACTTTATTTTATTTTGTAGGCATTAAAAAAAACATGAAGAATGATATAAGCCTTATCTCTCAAACCTTTATGGTTTAAGAGATATTCACAAAGTATCCCACCCCGTTTAACCAGATCAGAAGGGAGGTGCCCAGGTAGACTGCAGAGAGGGACAATCTTCAATTAAGATAAGGGAAAAACCTGAAAAACTTGTCAAGGGGGGAAGGGCTTTCATTGTTTTAATACAAAGAAAATTGTCCCCTGCTGTTATCTGTCTGGTCATACAACCAGATTCACATCTGAGAAGAGATGGCTTACACTAGGTAAAAGGGGCGGGGAGGGGAAACTTTGCTTGTGAATATCTCATAAACCATAAAGGTTTGAGAGATAAGACTTATATCATTCTTCATGTTTTTTAATGCCTACAAAATAAAATAAAGTTAAAACGAAGTATTACTATCCCTTTAATGTCTGTGGCCTAATACTGCTCCGGCAACATCATGTATTTGTGTACAACCACAGTTTCCAAGCTGTAGTAGCAGTAGCAAATTTATTAAAGTAAAATAGTTAAAACAACAATTTTACCCTTCCTACTCTATTCTTTTCTTTACCTCATGGAGCGATTTCATCAGGAAGAAGTTTAGGTCTTTGTAGTAATATGGCTCCATCAGTCAAAGAAACATGTAGTGGTGTGGCTTTATGCTGAATACTAATTCACCACTGCTTATAAGTGTCTCAGGGTGTTTGTGGCAAAATAATTTTGTCCAAACCCCCTTCATTTTATTATGAATCTTTGCTATAAAGGAGAATGTGGACACCTGAACACAAATTCTCCAGACGTGCCACAAACATCTCAGGGCGGGCACAAGGAGGAGATATACACAGGGGGAGAGGATTTCACCCCTCCTCACTATCTCTCCACTACTCTGGTTAAAAAAAACCAAAACACATGGCCAACATATACCGTCACCACCTACGGCATATACGTCACTGCTTCACACTTCTTTGGGTGCCCTCCCCTCTGCCTTTAATCTCTGCAAGGACTTCACCCATCATGACTATATCCTCAAAATATAAAAGCATACAAATGCCCAACTTACACCGCCAGCACCCACGCATATACTATAGTACCTCACACTTTCCCCCTTCCACACACTTTCCAGACTTCCGTTAGGTAACACAAAAAAAAGTGCACCCGCAGTGCCCGCCATGCTAAACTATTTCAGTGCCACAGGGGTATACAACACATTGCAACAAATGCATTCCATATCCCTCTGGCACTGAAATGATTAAACTGCTGCCCTCATTCTCTCATAACTTTACCATTCTGCCTCTTCCACTCCTTCAACTAATCCTCCCCTGTAGAATAATGCATGTTACAACTCTCTGAATATGTATTAATTTAACCCTTTAAATGCCAGTTGGGTACGCAACACATTGCAAAGCAATGTGTTGCATACCCCTCTGGCATGCAAAGGCTTAATATCAAAAGTGTTGGACAAGCACTTTATTGATCGTTGAGCAGCTACACTATTCAGTCCGCACTCACTCCTCGACTACTGGCATCAGAGGGCTTTTTTTTGCCTTCCTCTGGATCAGCAGTGTTTTTTGGCATGGGCTGGACTTGATGGACACATGTCTTTTATCGGCCTCATCAACTGTTACTATGTTACTGGATCTATTGAACACTACCGGATGTGACACATTTTGCAGACACGGAGGATCTCTGCTATCTGACATTGTGTAGTCCAAGAATCTTCCTGCTATCTGTAAGACTGCGTGTGTAATGCACTCTTTCCAACAATCAACACCAAGGGTTATCCAACTACATTTAAAAAAGAAGGTACCGTGTTAGCCGTCACCTTTATATCACACAGAGTTTTTTGCTACTCTGAGTCCTACCAAATACATTTAGAATATTACAAATGCCCACGCACCCACTCCTTCAATTACATGGCATAACACACATATTATGCCATCATCCTTTACCGCTATACCGACACAACATTGGACAAACACAAATTCCTCCAAAACATATCTACCATAAACCTCAAAGTACACTCATTCACAAATTGCCCTTTATGACCTCCCTTATTTCTCCTTCATCCCCTCCACATTCACTTCATGTATGTCGCATGTAAGAGCATCATGGCAAAAACAATATGCAACTCATTGCACGGCTACCTTTACACATTCTTTTAACCCTTGGAGATGCACATCACTTCTCCTGTGTCAATGCAGTCACACACAGTATTTCTCCCACAAAACATCACCTTTACCTTCACACATAGTGCATAAACAAGCTCTGCAGGGACATGTAGTATATAGGTAGTTGAGCTGACAAGAAGGAAAACATACACTGACTTCACATAAGCGAACTCAACTTGGAGGATGATGAATCGGAGAGCTGGGGATGATGTCAGTGTCTAGGGGTGGCCTCAGGTTTTTTTTTTTGGTTTTATTTCTAAGTAAAAAAACTAACCCCCCCCCAAAAAAAAAAAAAACAGGAGTTTACCTGTCAAAAAAGTCATCCAGCCCCTGTGCACTGTATAGTTCACTGCTGGCCAGGATAATGATGAGTCTTAGCTAGCTCACAGTTAACCCTTCGAGTGCCAGAGGGGTATGCAACATATTGTAAACCAGCATGTTGCATATCCCTCTGACACTCGGTGGGTTAAGGGAAACACCACACACTGGGAGGCCGCACATCATCTTTGGAGTGCCACTTGGTTCACTCCTTTTATTAACCCTTAGAGTGGCAGATGCATTGCATTAGATACCGCTCTGCCACACCAAGGGTTAAGCATACTTTTTCAATCACAAATAATACCTTCCCAGAACATATTCTTAAGCCCAATCGTACCTTTCATTTCTCTTTCATCCTGCCCATCTGAAGTAAGCTAAGCCTACCTCTCCAGCCTCCACTATCTGCTTCTCGGTGACGTTCTCTTTCTATAATCTGTTGCTGATGTCCCGGAAGCCTTTTGCCTCTCCTTCCTCATCCCTGACTGTCGGCCAGAGGAGGTGTTTCTCCCATCTCCCACTCGTTACAGGTCTTTAACCCTTTTGAGTGCCAGAGGGGTACTCAATGCATTGCATACCCCTCTGGCACTCAAAGGGTTGAGGTCCCTTCCCTCAGAACCTGCCCAGGAATGTGCCTGTTTCTTCTGTGTCCTATCCCCGGCTAAGAATGGGCTTTGTCTCCGCCCTCCGGCCGGGGTAGGACCAATGAATTTCAAAGCTCATAATTTAAAAACACGCCACTGACTCCGTCCTCCAGTTTCTTTTTTGTCCTGCGCGCCGGGTGTAGGATCGCCGCCCTACACGCCATGAGCACTAGTGGGGCGCATGTAACTATTGGCATACAATTCAAGCTCATACCTGAAGCGGGCCGCATGTATGCCGTCCACAGGGAAGGATCTGGTCTGCACGATCGGCCGCCTCCATTGAGCCGGGATAGCAGCATGCAGACGAAAAACTTGGCGTGGAGCCAGAAGCGGAAGCCACTGCTGATCCGGATACGGGACTTCACACAGGAAGCTGGATGTGCGTTCCAGGTTGGAACGCAGGATGTTTGAAAAGAAATCAGCTGGACAACAGGTAAGTAACCTGAGATTTATGACCTTCTGTTGGTTATGGAGGTTAGGGACTATTCTATTTAAAGCAGCTGACTAGGCAGGTTGTGTTCTCTAGTCAGGGGTAGATTTAGGTTAGTTTTAAGATTTTAGAGTTATTTAATAAAGCATAGTTTTAATCTGTAGCATGTCTGCCCCTCCCAAGTTGGCCCCTAAAGATAAGCCTCCTTCTGAGGGTTCTGGCAAAGAAGACAAGATTGTTGATAAACCCAAAGCTTGCCTATCCTGTGGTAAGAAGCTCTCATCTACTGAAACTTCCAAACTCTGCCAAGAATGCATTAGGAAATCTGCTGAACAAGATATGCCTATGCAATTCAAGGATTTCCTTCTCTGGATGAAAAACTCCATGCAAGACACTTTTACAGCAATGCAAGAAGCAGCAGTACCCAAGAAACGCCCTCGCACAGAAGACCCTGAAGAAGGTACATCCTGCAGGAAAGAGGGTCTTGAGGATTTAGATAGTGGTCATGAGTTTGTATCTGAGTATTAATCTTTTGAGGAAGGAGAAATCAATGAGGAATCAGGTGCTTTTAATCTAGACCATATGGATAATTTTTTAAGGGCCATGCGCAAGACTTTAGGTATTACTGAAGCCCAGCAGGAATTGGGCATTTTAGATGCTGCATTTATGGGAAGCCGCAAGTCCCCTCCAGTTTTTCCTGTGCATCACACAGTGTCAAGTTTAATTAGTGCAGAATGGGAAAAAGGTGACAGAAGGATTGGGCTCACCAAGCGTTTTAATAGGATGTATCCTTTTAAGGAGGAAGACATCAGTAAGTGGCATTTAGCCCCTAAAGTTGATCCAGCAGTTGCTCACATTGCTAGGAAGACTATTATCCCTTTAGAGGATGGTTCTGCTTTAAAAGATGCCATGGATAGGAAGGTGCAAGCTGCACTTAAAAAGCAGTTTTCTATTATTGGGCAAGATTTAAGAGCATCTACAGCCTTAGCATGTGTTACTCGCACTATAAGAATCTGGTTGAATGAACTTGAAGAGAAAATTGATTCAAATGTTTCCCGTTCTAAACTTATTAAGGAAGTAGCTTCTATTAAAGAAGCCGTTAGTTTCTCTTGTGATGCCTCCATGGACATCATTAGACTTTCAGCCAGAGCATCAGCCTTGTCGGTGACCGCAAGACGCGCTCTATGGTTGCTCTCTTGGGGGGCCGACACAGCCTCAAAGAATAAATTAGTGGCTCTTCCCTTTGCAGGGGATATGCTATTTGGACAGCATTTGGAAGACTTAATTAAGAAGATTACTGCTGGTAAGAGCTCCTTTCTTCCACAGGAAAAGAGAGCAAGATCTCCTCCTTCTAGGCCTATGGGTTTTAGGAGTAAGCAGCGTAATTTTCGTGACTCCAGAAGATTTCAGTATGGAAGATACGACCAGAAAAGACAATCTTCTCAAGCATTCAGGGGAGGTTTCAGGAAAGATCATTCCCAAAGATTTGCCAATAAGAAAGATTCATAATGAGGAACAGCGGGCCCTGTCTCTGATACCAGTGGGAGGAAGATTAGTTCACTTTCGGCAAGCCTGGGCATCAAACCCAATTGCAGATTGTTGGGCCTCCAACATTTTAGAGGCAGGGTATCCGCTAGAGTTCATACACATTCCTCCCAGGAAACGGTTGATAAATTCAACCATTCCACGAAATCCGAAAAAGAATTTGGAACTCAGGAACATAGTTGCAGAAATGTTACAGAAGGAAGTTATAGAACCTGTTCCTCTATCCCAGAGGAATTCAGGTGTTTATTCAAATCTATTTTTAACCCCAAAGACTTCTGGGGGGTACAGGGCGATTCTGGACCTAAAGTACCTGAATTCCTTTATAAAGTTCCGCCACTTCAGGATGGAGTCAGTAACTTCAGTATTGAGAGCAATTCAGGGAAGGGCCTTTATGACAACTGTGGATCTCAAGGATGCTTACCACCATATTCCAGTGGCCCTGTTTCACAGGAAATTTTTGAGATTCAAACTGTTGAGCCAGCATTACCAGTTCAAGGTATTGCCCTTCGGGCTGGCGTCAGCCCCGAGGGTGTTCACCAAGGTTTTAGCAGTGTCCCTGCAAGCCCTAAGGTTGGAAGGGATAGTAATTATTCCCTATCTGGACGATCTCTTGATTGTGGCACAATCAAAGCAACTATCGTCAAATCACACGAGCAAAACTATTTCCTTCTTACAGAACCAAGGTTGGTTGATCAATCTCAAAAAGAGTCAATTAAATCCGACACAAGAAATTGTATTTTTAGGAATGAGGATAAACACCATGAATCAGAAGGTGTTCCTCACTCAGGGGAGAATTACCAGGCTGTTATCAGCAGTAAAGAAGTTCAGGAAGGAAAGATTTCTGACTGCTCAGGATTACATGAAAATTCTAGGAATATTAAATTCTACTATCCACATCATTCCTTGGGCAAGGTTTCATCTGAGGACTCTTCAACAATTTTTTCTAGCAAGATGGAACAAGCAGCAGAGGAGCAAGTCACAATTAATTCCGTTGTCAGAACTAGCCAGAAGGAGCTTACTCTGGTGGATGGATATACGCAATCTGAGGAAGGGCCTTCCTCTGCAACAACCTCAAAAAGAGATTGTCACAACAGATGCCAGTCTAATAGGCTGGGGAGGCACGTGCAGAATCCTAACAACTCAAGGGAGATGGTCGAGGAAAGAAGCAAGGAAACACATAAACGAGTTAGAAATGAGAGCAGTATTGAACTGTCTGAAAGATTTCAGGATACTGATAAGAAACAAGGATATATTGATCAGATCAGACAACTCTGCTACGGTCCTCTACATAAGAAACCAAGGAGGAACCAGGAGCAGGGTTCTGATGAAGGAAACAGAAAAACTGTTACACTGGGCAGAAATCAATCTGGTGTCCATCACAGCACAGCATATCTCGGGGAAACAAAATCTAGAAGCAGATTTCCTGAGCAGGAACCAGTTGGACCAGGGAGAATGGTCCCTGGATCAAGAAGTATTCAAGGTTCTCACATTAAAGTGGGGCATTCCAGAAATAGATCTGATGGCAACAGTTCAAAACAGGAAATGCAAGAAGTTCCTTTCCAGGTGGTTCGAGCCCAAAGCCTTGGGACAGGACGCTCTCACATGGAACTGGGATTTCAGTCTAGCCTATGTTTTTCCTCCCATTCCGCTTATCCATCAGGTTATAAGGAAGATTATTCTACACAAGGCGGAAGTAATCTTGATTGCCCCATTTTGGCCAAGGAGGACCTGGTTTGCATCACTGATCAATCTCTCAGTGGAGAAACCCATAACTCTTCCTCTCCAAAAGGATCTGTTATCCCAGGGCCCTCTTATACATCCCAATCCAAGTTTTTTCAAACTGAGGGCTTGGAGGTTGAGCGGGAAATACTTTTACAACAAGGTATATCTGAAGCAGTAGCAAAAACCATTGCGGCAGGTAGGAAAACCTCTACCTCAAAAATATATTGCAGAATATGGTGCATTTTTAAAACCTGGTGTAAAAAGAAAAATATCTACCGTTCAGATGTCAACGTAGCCAAAATTTTGGATTTCCTTCAAGAAGGGTTTGATAAAGGACTAAAACCATCCTCCATCAAGGTCCAATTATCTGCTCTCTCTGCTTTTTTGTGTAGGCCTTTCGCAGACAATCTTCTAGTAAGAAAATTCATGAGAGCAATTGAGAAAGCCAGACCTCATATTCGAGCTATTGTTCCTCCGTGGGATCTAAATATAGTTCTAGAACAACTGACTAGTTCCCCTCTTTTTGAACCCTTGGGTTCTTCCTCCATTAAGGCATTAACATACAAGACTGTCTTTCTTACTGCCATAACCTCAGCCAGGAGAGTATCGGAAATCCAAGCTTTATCTTGTGCCTCTCCATATTTGATTTTCCATCAAGACAAGGTGGTTCTCAGATTTTAGCCTTCCTTTAGATCTAAAGTAGTCTCAGAATTCCATCTAAACCAGGAAATTATCCTTCCCTCTTTCTGCCATAACCCTCAGAATGAGAAGGAAAGAAAATTCCATAATTTAGACCTGGTTAGATGTCTGTCCTATTACATTGATAGAACTAAGGATTTTAGGAAGTCTGACTCATTATTCGTGCACTTTTTTTGGGAAATTCAAGGGCAGTTCGGCTTCTAAGCCTTCTATAGCTAGGTGGATAACCCAGTGTATCAGACTAGCATATTTAGAGGCCAAGTTATCTCCTCCTATTTCCATTAAGGCTCATTCGACCAGGGCTTTAGCCACTTCCTGGGCCTGTAAGGCATTAGCTTCTCCAGAGGAGATTTGCAAAGCCGCTACTTGGGCCTCCTTGACACGTTTATCAGACATTACAAGATTGATGTCCAAGCATCAGCAGATGCAAAATTTGGAAGACAAGTACTCCAAGCTGTTATTCCAGAGTAATTGGTAAGAAGCTGGGGAATCCCACCCTATTGTATGTTTTGCTTGGGTATATCCCATTCTTAGCCGGGGATAGGACACAGAAGAAAGTTGGAAATTTACTGACCGATATTTCGTTTTCTTCTGTGTCCTTCCACGGCTCCCCTACCCTTAACCTTTATTCTTCTTATGTTTTTTAGCTTCGGCAAATGCAGAACTGGAGGACGGAGTCAGTGGCGTGTTTTTAAATTATGAGCTTTGAAATTCATTGGTCCTACCCCGGCCGGAGGGCGGAGACAAAGCCCATTCTTAGCCGTGGAAGGACACAGAAGAAAACGAAATATCGGTAAGTAAATTTCCAACTTTCCTCCCTCATTTGCAGCCATTATTTATATACCCTCACTGGCATAACAGTCGGCACCTCAGACTGCCTCTCTCCCGGTAAGACTAAATTATTCACAGCAAGTCCAAAAGTTATTTATTTACACAGAGTAATTTATAAACATGTGTACTGAACTTACTGTCACAATTTTTGATGTGGAGCAATGTGACACAATTATTTATACACCACACAGTCTGATTTCCTAAAAAGAAAAAAAAAATCACAGCTAACTGGGAGCTATAGCTTAGGCCCCTCCCTCCAAACCACTGGATAGGTGTCCAATGCATTGACAATAAATGCTCCATACTTCTTCAGAATCCAAGGGATTACAAGGTTTGCCTGGTAAACATCCACGGACATTTTGTGTATAACCAAAAATCCTTCCCCCACCACAATATTACTTTGAGAACCAGTATTAGGAGGAATCGCTCTTCTGTGCACTTCATAACAACACCTGTTTCAAAACACAATCTCCAATAAATGTTAACCCTTTGAGTGCCACAGGGCTACAAAACACATTTCAAAGCAATGCGTTGTGTACCATTCTGCCACTCAGCGGATTAAATAGTGCAGAGCAGTGCTATCTTTTCCTGTCTTCTTATCCTCCCCGCATCATTCACCCAAGACTTTCCCCATCACTGCTCTATTTGTGTTCACTTACAATGCACTTCAACATGCTTTGCCTAGCAGAGCTCAGATCAATGACAGTGATGCTATTCTCACTATGGGAAATGTGTATGTATGGATCTAACTATATATGCAGGGCAGGATTTACATCTCAGCAGCCTGTAGGCACAGAAATCTGAAGCGCCCCCCCCCCCCCCCCATTGGCCATCTCCACTTGACACCTCCACAATGCTCCTGATGTTCACATTGCCCCCATCATCTCTTTATTGCCCTCACATTGCCCCATCAGCTCCAACTTGCCCCCATCAGCTCCACATTTCCCCCACCATTTCCATATTGTCCTCACATTAACCCCCATCAGCTCCAACTTGCCCCCCATTAGCTCCATGTTACCCTCACATTGCCCTCCATCAGCTCCACATTGCCCCCACCATCTCCATGTTGACCTCACAATGCCCTCCTTCGGCTCCAACTTGCCCCCACCATCTCCATGTTGCCCTCACATTGCCTGCCTCCCTCCCATTGTCCGTTTCCTACCTCCCTGGCAGGAGATCTGTTGTCTGTGCCTCCTTTGGCACAGTCCTGTAGTTCCTGAAGATATATAGCTCACCTCTACCAGAATGTATTAGAATTGCAGATTTATTTTGCACCATTGCTTGGTATAGGTGCAGGGTGTGTGTGATGTCATCCATGTATAAGGACAGATGGAGAGCTCCCTACATCCCAGCCAAGCTGACCAACAAAAGACAATGTAACTTAAAAAGCAAAAGCGTT
This sequence comes from Rhinophrynus dorsalis, assembly GCA_037306005.1. Classification (NCBI taxonomy): domain Eukaryota; kingdom Metazoa; phylum Chordata; class Amphibia; order Anura; family Rhinophrynidae; genus Rhinophrynus; species Rhinophrynus dorsalis. Next base: position 217,205,283 of record CM074718.1, on the reverse strand, counting down.
AGAAAATGCACAGTAATAAATAAATTGTATGTGCTTTTCAAACTCATGTGTGATGTCACTCACTATGCTCATGTGATTGTGTTTTCAACACCATTCTAATATGTTTTGTCTGCTTTATAAGGCTGGGGCACGATGCCACATAATCGCACAACTTTGTGTTTTCATTGTCATATTAGGAGAATTTAGATTTCATATCTTGCTTGGTTGTATCATGATGTCACATGGGGCAGAGCCACTTTCCAAGCAAAAACGTATGAGTTTACAGAGGCTGCACTCAATGGTAGTAAAGCTCCATATTGGCACTTGAATGAGGTGGGGAATTTCATATTTCCCATGTCCATGAAGCTTTGATGGGAAATGTGTGCTTTGAAGGAACACTAACACCTAAACATAATTTTATATTTGCTCTATGATGGCACCTGAAGAAAACTCTCTACTTGTTTTCTGAGGCATACAACTAGTTAGAGGCTCTCATTCCTGCCTTTTTTGGTACTCGTAAGGGGATATTCACTAGGCGGTGATAAACTGGAGAAGTCATCTCCACTCTATCACTTCTCCATTTCCTATGTTATTCTTTAGAGCCTATGCATTAAGATTTCTTCAGCTTTGGAGATCCTGGTGCATAGGATCTATAGAATAACATAGGAGAAGTGATAAACTGGAGAAGTTCTCTCTACTTTATCACCTCTTTATCACAGCTTAGTGGTTTCCTATTACCAAAGAAACTTAGATATGTCTCGGTAGTGTTGTATTGTCTGTAAATGGCCTGAGATAAGGTAGCAGAATCCAAGAGTTGTGGGTTACTAATCTCAGTAAGTACACTCATCTCTACTTAAAAATAACAGGATAGGATAGGAGCACCTCCATTTTCCAGGGGCAAGTGTAAGATTGAATTATTTTTTGGCAGGTAGTACATTGAGAAGCACGATTTTACTGGGAGAGGAGGGCACAAACAGAGGGGCACATATTTCCTGGCAGAGGAGGTCACATATAAAGGAGCAGTCTTTTACCAAGGATGTGTATTAACCCTATAAGTGCTCTGGGATTGGAGGAAAAACTGCCTATTATTTCCCTTCAGTCTTTTTCACTGTCCCTGCTTTTCTGACCAGATATGGTTGGAGGTCATCTCTTGAGTATAAAAGAAGTAGGAGAAGAGGAGAAACAGAATAGGAAATTTGACTTTCCATATTATATATTTACAGAATGTTTAAAAACAAATTAAAGCGTTACTATAAATGTAAAAAAAAAAATATGGTGCAGGATTTATCCTCCTGAGAAAAACAAGGGTACCTCCACTGCTGAAAGGTGTTTTATTCAAAAGTTATTACAGCTCAAAGTTGAATTTTTTAGGAGCAATATCACAGTGGCCTGAAATTGTACAGTGGCGCTTTTACTACATCATCCTATGGGCAGCTCTGGAGAGGGAGTTCTCAATGCTTCTAGCTTTATGGAAATGGTCACTTGGTTCCCATGAGGACCTCTTTTCTTTTTCTCTTCCCTTTGTCTGAGAGAAATGAAGGGGAGGAGCCATTTCTCATTTGTTCCCAGTCTGCGAAGCATGAGGCATCTGATTTGTAGGCTCACTCTCTGCGTTGCTTCCTTCTGGCACATTCTCTCTCCCCATCAACAGGAAGAGAAGTGTTTTATTTTTAATTTCTATATATTTCTCACTTTGGGGGTCTCCTTGCCATATCTGAACATAAAGGAGACATGGGGAAGGTTAATATCACCAAATCTATATGATTATTTCTGTGGCCCTTTGTTTCACATGCCAGGCTAGTCTTTCCAAGGATCATACTGGTACATTGCACTCCTGTTCTGTTAACCCTACACAGACATTTCCAGGCCCCTCTTCCTTTGATAAGGAGCATGCATGGATTAAAAATCCTTATTTCCACATTTACCAATATCTCTACGTCTATCAAGTGAACCAAGACCAGCCTGTCCACCTCAAAAGAAGGTTTTTTTCTTCCAGTTATCTACAAAAGGGTAAACTGGGGAAGAGGATGTTTGATTCCTCCCTTACACCTCCGCAGTCCTGTGAGGAAGACCCTGGGTCTCCTGTGGAGGGCCTTACTTGAGCGCAGGATTGGAGACTAATCCTTTGAGTGCAGGGGGTGTTCAATGCATTGCCTTGCAATGTGTTAGATAACCCTCTGGCACTCAAAGGGTTAAGGTCCCTAAGCCTTCTGATTCAGGTTCCTCATCTCCAAATATTTTCAAAAGGCATAAAAGGGATGTGGTCCTTTTTCCCTCCCTGCCATTGTATGTATCCACTCTGAGGAGTGGAAGACAACTGATAGGAAACACTTTTTTTTTTTTTTTCTCTTTTTTTTTCCAAATGTCTTTTCTTTTTTTTTTTTTTACTCTTTCCCTACTGCTGGAGGGAAAGAGTAAGAAGGATCAGGTGAATAAATGTCTGGCTTCTCTTCTTAGGACAATCTTTGCCACTTCTGGAGCAATCCTACATTTAGCCTTTGTTCTGGCATGGTTGACTGAGCCATGGCTATTTGTTGGATATGGTTCATTTTGAGGCTCCAGAAGATGTTGATATTCTTGCTGCTTTTAAAATTCTAGAAGCCGATACTTAGTGAAACAGCCTTAGGCACTGTCAATTTCATTGGCAAGTCCTTAGCTCTGCATGTCTCCTTGCTTCATACCCTTTGGTTGAAAATCTGGTTTTCTAAGAAGTCCCTTGTTTCTATTCTGTTTGTGAGCAAGCAATTGTTTGGCCCAAGTAAGATTGCTCTTTTGCCTTAGGTTAATCCAAAAGTTCCTGCCTTTCCACAGATATTTTGTGGCTTCTACGCCCTCTGAGCCAGACACATCCTCCTCTAATATCCAAGGAAGAGTAAGAAACCAACCCAAAAGCCCCTCTCTAACAACTCTGGCTCTGCATGACTTGTGGTGGTCCTGCCCACATCAGATGTTACAAAAGTGACACAGAGAATTTGCTCTGTGGGTTTTAAGAGTAATTTCAGGTTATTGCATAGATTTCAAGTTCCTTTTCTTGACTTCATATTTTTTAATTTTCATGTCCAGGTATCCTGAGAACTGGTAAGGGCTCTCAAATTCCTAGGGGTGGTTAAATCCCTTGTGGATATGAAGGTCTTGGTACTAGTCCCTCAGGTGAGGTTCACTGAATTTTATTCCAATTTCCAAAAATAAAGGCAGTTGTCTTCCGATCCTTAAGTGCTCAATCTTTGTTCACACCCCAAGGTTCAAGGAGTCTTTGCTCCACGTCACTGATGCTATGTACCCATGGCTTCCATGGACATAAGACTTATATCATCATGTCCATCCTACCCATGCAGGGTCCCTGATTCTACCAGGGTACTGGGTGCTTCATGGTCTTGCAAGAACCAGGCATCTGTTGAGCATTTGTGGAAGGTGGTGAAGTGTTAATCTTTTCACACATTTGTCAAACTTCTTTAAAAAGTAAATGTTCTGGCTTTGGCTGAAGCTAGTTTTGTATGGAAGTTCCTCAAGGAAATATTACCTGTTTAGGAGCCTTTCTTTGCTTTTCTTCTAGTAAATCTCTTTGTGGCTTGCATCTAAGTGGATTGCAGACAAGTGGAGTTGGAAAAAATCTAGTGAAAAGTACCTGTGAGTGTGTTTGGATGTTTATTACGGGTTTAAAGGGCATATTCTTTTTAATAATTGTGTGTGGGTATTTAAAGGGATAGTAATACTTCGTTTTAACTTTATTTTATTTTGTAGGCATTAAAAAAACATGAAGAATGATATAAGTCTTATCTCTCAAACCTTTATGGTTTATGAGATATTCACAAGCAATGTTTCCCCTCCCCGCCCCTTTTACCTAGTGTAAGCCATCTCTTCTCAGATGTGAATCAGGTTGTTTGACCAGACAGATAACAGAAGGGGACAATTTTCTTTGTATGAAAACAATGAAAGCCCTGCCCCCCTTGACAAGTTTTTCAGCTTTTTCCCTTATCTTAATTGAAGATTGTCCCTCTCTGCAGTCTACCTGGGCACCTCCCTTCTGATCTGGTTGAATGGGGGGGGGTACTTTGTTTGTGAATATCTCTTAAAGGTTTGAGAGATAAGACTTATATCATTCTTCATGTTTTTTTAATGCCTACAAAATAAAATAAAGTTAAAACGAAGTATTACTATCCCTTTAATGGTAGTTCCGCTTTAAGTCTAAAGGAACAGAACATTCATTCTTGAAATACAGGGAGTGCAACAAATATTGCAAAAAGGCAATTAGGTTAGCAAAAATAGATAATGAAACTTGAATTGCAAGGGAGAGCAAGACTACTCCAAAAAAATCTTTCAAATACATAAAGAACTTAGGAGGGGGTGCATTGAACCTTTCAAAAATGAGATGGGCGTTTGATTAGAGAGGATAAGGAAAGGGCCGGTGTTCAAACACTTTCTTTGCATAAGTATATACAAGGGAACAAGGAATGGTAGAAGAGCCTCGACAATAACAAATAAAACAAATAAAACCATACCATTAACAGATATCTGGTTAACTCAAGAAGAGGTCATAGGAAGACTAACAAAATTTAGACTGACAAGGCTGATTGTATACATCCAAGGGTTCTTTAGGAACTTGGTGCAGTGTTGGCCAGACCCCTCTTTTTACACTTTAAAGATTCTCTCACCACATGCTTAATACCAAAAGACGGGCATAAAGTGAATGTAATGCCTCTATTTAAGAAGGGGACTAAAAGAGAAACTGGGAATTATAGACCCGTGAGTTTGACCTCTTTAGTGGGGAAAATTGCTAGATGGTATAATAAGGGATTATATTCAGGATTACACTGAAAAAAACAAAAAAATAAGATTATTAGCAGGAATAGATCATGCCAAACTAATGTTTTCCGCTTCTATGAAGAAGTAACTAGCAATCTAAATAATAAGACAGTTGATGTAGTATATCTAGATTTTGCAAATGAATTTGATATAGTGCCACACGAGAGGGTGGGATATAAAATAAGGAAACTGGGGCTAGAGGGATAACCTTTGCAATTGGATAGAAAACTGGTTGAAGGATAGGGAACGGTGTGTGGTTGTAAACAGAGAATTCTCCAATACAGTTACGTTTGGAGTGGAGTAACTCGGGGTTCAGTACTAGGTTCACTGCTTTTTAACATGTTTATGAATGTCCTGGAGATAGATATAGAAAGCAATATAATAATAATTGCAGATTACACTAAATTATGCAGGGTAAAACATACAGAACTGTACATACGTTCTCTATAGAGGGATTTACATAAAATGGCAGATTGGGCAACTAAATGGAATATGAAGTTTAATGTGGGAAAGTGTAAAGTCATGTATTTGGGAAGAAAAAAATCCCAATGCTACTTATCAACTTAATGGAATCATTTCAGGGGACTCTTTGCTAGAGAGAGAGCGAGAGAGAGAGAGAGAGCGAGAGAGAGAGAGAGAGAGAGAGAGAGATACCTAGGAAGGCTTGTAAACTACAAACTTGAAAACTGTGACCAGTGTCAAATAGGAGTAGCAAAAGCAAGCAAAATCCTGTCTTGCATAAAAAGGGGTATTGAAGTGGATAACTTAATTTTGCCATTGTACAAATCGTTGGTAAGACCACATCTTGAGTAGTGTGTGAGGTTTTGGGCACCAGTTTTTAAAAGGGATATTCTAGAACTGGAGAGAGTACAGCGAAGAGCAACAAAATTAATTAAGGAAATGGTGGACTTGACGTATGAGGAACAACTAGGCAAAATTGGTTTACTCTAGAGAAAAGATAACTAAGGTGAGGTATTATCACACTGTACAAGTATATGAGATGTCAGTATAAGGATCTCTCTTGTGAGCTATTCATTCCAAGGCCTGATGAAATAACCAGTGGCCACCCCTTGAGATTAGAGGAAAGAAGGTTTCAATTTCAGCAGAGGAAAGGGTTTTTTTAAAGTAAGGTGTGTAAATTATGGAATTCCTTGCCCAAGGATGTGTTAAAGTGGATGTATCACCTATGCACAACATCCTCTTATAGTTAGGTGACACATCCAATAGCATTAAAATGTTATTTTCCTCTGTGTCCAATCCACGGCAATGACTGTGGGTAATGGCTCCGCCTCCCAGCTGGTAGGACCAATAAACTATAAAAACTTCTGCTCCTCCTCATTTGCTCAGTTTTTTTGGTCCTACCAAGCTGGGAGGACGGAGGCTTTTGGCCTCCAAGAAAAAAAAAAAAAAAGATTTGCACAATATATCTAAGAGCCGTATAGAAACTCTAACTTGGCTTCTTCAGTTTGTTATTTTTCATCTATGTACTGTGCCTCAAACGCATACTACATTTAGAGATATAGACCACATACCCTTGAAATTGCTGGGTCGCATGGGTCTATTATTGCTGCCGTTCCCCTCTTCTATCCAGCGAAGCAGAGCAGCCGCAGGCTTTAGACTCACCTTCGCTTCGATCCCACGATGTTCTGAGCCTATCCGGCAAACACGCGGCACAGGATGATGACGCGGCTAAGACAATCTCACAGACCGGAAGTCAGACTGGCGTGCGTTCCAGCGCGGCATGAGGAATCGGACAAGTGCGGCCTTATTTAAACCGCTCTATGGAGGGGATGAACGGCTGTCTGTAAGTCTCTATATATTTGGCTATACTTTATACTGATATGCTTGTGTGACAGAAGATATAGATATATTATTGTTCTATACTGCCTTTATTCTGGGTTACCTCAGCATTACTGCTTAGAGAGTAGTATTGATTGCTTATCTTTCCATTATGTCCAATACTAAAGATAGCAAAGGAGAAAAGTTGAAACAACCAGCTGAAACTCCAAAAGAGGAAAAGACTTCCAAATCTAAGCAGTGTGCAGGATGTGATTCTAAGATATCAGCTGCTGACCCTGCTAAACTATGCACTACATGCTTGGCAAAGATCTCTAATACTGAAGTTCCATCCCAGTTTCAGGAATTCCTGGGATGGATGAAGACATCCATGCAGGAGACCTTTCAATCAATGCAAGAATCATCCAGGAAGCGCCCTAGAACCGCAGACCCTGAGGAGGGTACCTCACATAGGTTTGATGAAGATGATGACATAAGTGTATTGGAAATGGAATCTGGTCCTTCATCGGCAGAGGAAGGCGAAATCACTGAAGATTCTGGATCTTTTGGCCTTGACAAAGTAGAAGGTTTAGTGAAGGCCATGAGGAAATCTCTGGGGTTAACAGAAACCCAAAAAGATTTAAACATCATAGACACGGCCTTTATCGGATACAAAAAGGAAACACCATCCTTTCCTGTCCATAGTTCCATACAAGAACTCATCAGTAAAGAATGGAAGAATGGAGATAAAAGATCCCAGATGTCTAGACGCATGCAAAAGATGTATCCTTTTACGGAAGAAGATACCAGTTCATGGGTTACTCCCCCAAAGGTGGATGCAGCAGTAGCCCAGATATCCAGGAAAACAACCCTGCTTCTAGAAGATGGCACCTCTCTAAGAGATCCCATGGACAAACGAGCTGATGCTGCACTCAAGCGACAGTTTACTAATATTGGTCAAAATATGGCATGTGTATTTAGAACACTCCGTATTTGGTTATCAGAATTCGAAGAAAAGATCGACTCTTCTGTTTCCAGATCCCGCCTACTAAAAGATTTATCAGCTATCAAAGACGCAGTCAATTTCTCCTGCGACGCTTCTTTGGATAACATCCGTTCTTTAGCCAAGTCCTCAGCCCTGTCTATTACAGCAAGACGTGCCTTGTGGATAAAATCCTGGGAAGCGGACGCCACTTCTAAGAATAAATTAATCTCCCTTCCTTTCACTGGAGGAAAGTTGTTCGGCAGCCAGCTTGAAGAAATAATTAAACAATCATCAGGGGGAAAAAGCCCGTTTCTTCCGCAACAGCGCCGGAACCGTTCTTCTCCTTCCAGAAACACCTCATTCAGGAAGCAGTCCTTTCGGGACTCCAAAAGATACAGGCCAGGGAGGTCTTACGATCCGAGGCAAAGAGGATCTACGCAAGGAGCCAGATCTGGAAATCGTAAGGAGTTCCAGAAGAAAAAGTTCCAGCCCCCTTCACAATGAAACGCAGGGGATCCCATCTCCCTATCCAGTGGGGGGCAGGCTGGAACATTTTTGGGAGACATGGGATCTGCTGAACCCAGTCAAGTGGGTCAGGCAGATTCTAACAGTGGGATATACCCTGGAATTCAAGTCTGTCCCAAGATACAACAGATTTCGGAACTCCAAGATCAGGAATCCTCAATTGGCAAAAAGAATGAAACAGGCTATACAGAATCTACTCAGGAACAGAGTGATAGAGGAGGTTCCAGAGAACCAAAAAATTTCATGGTTATTATTCTACAATTTTCTCTGTTCCGAAACCTTCAGCAGATCCTCGCATTATCTTGGACTTAAAGGAAATAAATTCCTTTCTGAAGGTCAAAAGATTCAAGATGGAGACCATCCAGTCAGCAATCAAGATGGTACAACCCAAAGCATTCCTTACCAGGATAGACCTCAGGGATGCTTATTACCACATTCTCATTCATCCCTCTCATTGAAGATTCCTGAGATTTCACATGTTTCATACACACTACCAGTATCGAGCACTTCCTTTCGGTCTGGCATCAGCTCCTCGAGTATTTACAAAGGTGTTGGCAGTAACCATGTCAGCTCTACGTCTGCAGGGAATTACAGTCCTTCCATATCTGGACGACATCCTGATAGTAGAAGACACAGAAGACAAAGCAAGACACAGCACTTCCACATGCATAGATCTTCTAAAGAGGTTAGGATGGCTAATCAACTTTGTGAAGAGCCAATTCCTGCCATCCCAAAAGATCATATTTCTAGGAATACAGTTCAACACCATCCTAGAAGTCGCAACAATATCCCAGGACAGACAAGAAAAAATCCAAGAAAGAGTGTCAGGATTTCTAAAGAGCCAAAGACAGTCAATGAAGAACTTCACCAGAATCTTGGGAACCCTATCCTCTACGTTCCAGATAATACCCTGGGGCAGAGTACACAGTCGGTGGACCCAAAACAATCACCTACAATTCTTCAAACAGAATCCTCTAGACATGTCAATAAGAATTCCTATTCTGCCTGCCACCAGACGAGAACTGAGATGGTGGAAGTACAAGAAGAACATAGCAAAAGGAAGAAAACTGAGTCCGTATCAATGGGAGACAGTTTATACAGATGCAAGCAAGACAGGCTGGGGAGGAGTCTGGTTGAACAGGTCAGTCCAGGGTACGTGGACACCAAAGGAATCCCAGCAACACATAAACGTCTTAGAACTTCAAGCTGTCTGGAACACGTTGCAGAGTTTGCAAAAGGAACTCCGAAACAAACCAGTTCAGATCAGATCAGACAACACCACCACGGTTCGATACCTTATGAATCAGGGCGGCACAAGAAGCTATGTTCTAAACCATCTGGCAATCAGAATTCTTCTCTGGGCAGAAAATCACTTACTAGCCCTAACAGCGACATACCTTTCAGGAAATCTAAACCGCCAAGCAGATTTCCTCAGCAGGAACAAAGTGGAGCCAGGGGAATGGTCTCTGGACAGTTCAATATTTCAGATCATTGTCGCAAAATTTGGAATGCCAAACATAGATCTCATGGCAACAAGTCAAAACAAGAAATGTCCAACATTTCTATCACGTTGGAAAACACAGGGAGCGGCAGGACAGGATGCCCTGAGCCACACATGGGACTTCCCTCTGGCTTATCTGTTTCCTCCCCTTCCCCTACTGACGGAAGTAATACAGAAAATAAAGAGGGACAAGGCAGAAATAATCCTGATAGCCCCAGACTGGCCCAGGAAGATGTGGTATTCAGACCTGAAGAGGTTATCAATCAGAGAGCCATTGCCTCTTCCAGGAGTGCCTCAATTGTTATCTCAGGGGCCAATTTATCACCCGGATCCAGCCTTTTGGAAGCTGACGGCATGGCGGCTGAGCGGAGCTCACTGAAACTTAAAGGCCTCTCAGAAGCAGTCATTGACACCATTCTTGCAGGCCGAAGTGCTTCATCCTCAAAGATATATTACAGGATTTGGTCCACATTTTACAAATGGTGTCAAAATAACAACCTGGATAGAAACTCTTTATCTATTGGAAAGATTTTAGAATTCCTTCAAGAAGGGTTTAACAAGGGGTTAAAACCTGCTTCTATCAAAGTGCAGGTATCAGCCTTGTCGGCCATCTTAGCATCTCCTCTGGCTGAGCAATATGCGGTTAGAAGATTTATATCCGCTATTACTAAAATAAAACCGACCATTCGTGATGTTATTCCATCTTGGGACTTGAACTTAGTTCTGCAGCAGTTCAGCACTCATAGATTCTTTGAGCCATTGGAATCTATTTCTCTGAAACATTTGACCTTGAAGACAGTATTTCTAACCGCTATTACTTCTGCACGAAGAGTGGGTGAATTGCAGACATTATTATGCACCGAACCATACATCAATTTCCATCAAGACAAGGTGGTCCTTAGACCAAGACCTTCATTTAGATCTAAGGTGATATCTACCTTCCACCTTAGTCAAGAATTAATTCTTCCTTCATTCTGTCCTAATCCAGCTAATGAAAAAGAAAGAACCTTACACCATCTAGGTTTAGTTCGTTGTCTGAAAATGTATCTCCAGAGGACCCAATCTTTTTGCAAATCCAACACCTTATTTGTCCATTTTGCAGGAAAATTCAAGGGTACTTCAGCGTCCAAGAATTCAATTTCTAGATGGATTAAGGATGCCATAAAGTTAGCTTATGAATCGGCTAAACAAGAACCACCAGCAGGAATAAAAGCTCACTCAACCAGAGCTATGTCTACCTCATGGGCACAGAAAGCTGTGGCTACTCCAGAGGAAATCTGTAAAGCTGCCACATGGTCTTCTGTATCAACATTTGTAAAACATTATAAACTAAACTTGCTAGCATCAGCCGATGCAAGATTTGGCAGGAAGGTGCTAGAAGCAGTCATTCCTACCTCAGACTAAAATCCATCCCCACCCTGCTCTGGGGTACTGCTTTGGTAAGTCCCACAGTCATTGCCGTGGATTGGACACAGAGGAAAAGGTGAAATTTACTCACCGATATTTTGTTTTCCTCTGTGTCCTTCCACGGCAACCCTACCCTGCTTTGATTAATAAAGTAAGGTTATGGTATCGTTCCAGTAAAAAAGTTTGTCTGTTCTCTAAATATGTAAAACTTTGGAGATGATTAAAATTCGCATGTTTGATGCCTAACGTTCTGCTTATCTATTACAGCTTGGTTAAAGAAAATAACTGAGCAAATGAGGAGGAGCAGAAGTTTTTAGTTTATTGGTCCTACCAGCTGGGAGGCGGAGCCATTACCCACAGTCATTGCCGTGGAAGGACACAGAGGAAAACAAAATATCGGTGAGTAAATTTCACCTTATTTTATTTTAAGCTTCCGTTTGGTTTAAATATAACTTATAAAAGTCTGGGCTGTAGCCACTTCCGTATAGATGCAGCCCAACGCTCTGCCTCTGCTCTCCTCCTTCTTTCGATGACGGAAGAGTAAGCTGGAGCAGTCTCATTGGCTAGATATTGATCTCTGCCAATGAAACCTCTCCAGTTTACTGACAGACGCCTCTGTCATTGGGGGAGGGAGGGGAGCAGAGGCAGAGCTCTGTAACCGCGGAGAACTGAAGAGAACTGCAGTCACCCGGAAGTGGCTGCAGCAGATACTTTTGTAAGTTACATTTAAACCAAACGGAAGCTTAAAAAAAAATAACAATAAGGTTTTAATGCTATTGGATGCGTCACCTAACTATTTAGGGGATATTGTGCATAGGTGATACATCCACTTTAAAGGCAGATACAATGGATACTTTTAAGAGAAGATTAGATACTTTTATTTCAAAAGGGAACATTCAGGGTTATACTGTGTATTATTAGTAGGCAAAAGAGGAAGGTCTGATAAAGACTAACTTATTGGGCAGCAGGAAAGCTATATAATCCTCCTGTGTCTGGGTTATAAGGCAATGGTTGAACTTGATAGACTTGTGCCTTATTATCAACCTAATTTACTATGTTACTTAGTTTGGGTGTATAGGTTCATGCTTATTTCTGTTTTTATCTCTGAGACAAGCTCACATTTTTCCCCCTCACCCCCTGGAATCCTGGTAGGATAGTTTTGTTATATCCCCTTGGTTCCTCTGTTCTGCAATGGAGAAAAGAGAAAACTGGATTTTTTTTTGTTTAATTACAGATAAATCCTTTTCTCCTAGTCCTTGTGAAACACAGGACATCCTGCCTGGAGAAAAAACTATTGTTTGAGTTCTGGACAGCGGTTTCCTTTGAATTCTTTGGTATGGCGACCACTATTCTGACCTATTTCTCTTTTTCTTGTATTCCTGGTAGAAGTTGAAACAGGCTGCTTCTGGTAGGGGGAAGTAAGTGGAGCTAGGAGAGAGTCTTTGAACCCACAGAACTCTTTAAAGGGATAATAATACTTAAGTATTACTAATCCCTATAGCAAAGAACTACTTAAAAAAAAAAAAACGTAGTGCCCCCAGTGTCATCTCTCAAACCTTTATGGTTTGAGAGATGAACACTTCTAAAGAATGCTGACTACGGGGAAGGGGGAGGGAGAGGGCAACTTTAGAAGCGTTCATCTCTCAAACCATAAAGGTTTGAGAGATGACACTGGGGGCAATACGTGTTTTTAAAGTAGTACTCTGCTATAGGGATTCCTTCCACCTAGAAGGAAAGGCTTTAGACCATGATTCTTGTGTTCCACAAGGACTAGAGAAAATAATTTACACAAATCCCCATTTCTAAATTTACATTAACATTTTGGGATTGGGATACGTGCACATATATATCAAAATGTATTAAGAGGCAGTTTAAGAACAAGAAAAGGGGCGGGAGAGGTAAAATCTATCGTACGATTGCTGCATAAAGTTATGGTCTTTGAGAGACTCAGACATCAGAACTATTTGGTATAGGAAACATCTGAGCTGCTCTATTTCCTAAACATTACTTTGCCTTTAAAGCAATGTTTCTCAACACTTTGGTGTGCCACGGACATCCACTTAGGGTGCCCATTGTATCTATAATGTTTTGACAAAAATGTGAATGTACACTTCCAACTGTATATTTATGGATATTACAATGCACAATCTGTTTATTTTCGTTGTGAGGTGTAACATTAACTCTCTATTTATGTATTTGTAACCTTCATTACACCCTTGATAAATTACATAAAATGATAGGGGTGCCCCGAAAATGTCAGACTGCGTGTTTGGGGTGCCTTGAGCAAAAAAAGCTTGAGAAACACTGATTTAAAGAGAGTACTACTAAGTTTTCCAAATGCTTGCCACCTCAGTTTTATTTGTTACTTTATTTCAATCATTTTATTTTTATTTATTTAGAAATGTTTTACCAGGAAAAAATACATTGAGATTCCTCTTGTTTTCAAGTATGTCATGGTGTTTCCATCTGTTGATATTTCATGTACAAGGTAAACATACTTGCCCACTTCATCTAGTTCTTGTCTTTCTACTGTGATTATCCTTGGTATGGTACATTTCTTAAACTTGACATGTGTCTTGTTGATAGTCATCTTCAGACCAAATTTTTTTGCTTTCCTGTTGTAGTTCTTCAGTGCTTTCCATTATTCAGGAATACTGTCAAAGAGCATGATATTGTCTGCAAAGTTTGTGATTTATGTAATATCCAGTGGTCTTTAGTCCTACTTTGTCCCAATTTAATTTGTGCAAAATTTCTTCTAAACAATAAGAAAATGCTTTTGGAAGGGCTGTCTCTCCTTGCTGGATGCCTTTTTCTATGTTGATCTGAACTTTATCATTGTTTACCTGTATTGTTACAGCTTCATATATTGATTAGAGGGTGTTGATGTTGATGTCGGGTCTGTCTATTCCTTGGTTTATCAGGTATCCGTTATTGTGGTTGTTTTTTTTCACTGAGTCAAAGGCCTTTTCGCAGTTAATAAAGGCTAGGCATAATGGCAGATTGTGTATTCATTATGCTGTACTGTCTGGATATGGTCTGTTGTTGTGAAGCCTATTTGTTCTTTAGGTCATGCAATATCAAGTATCGTTTCCATTCTTTTTATTAGTTCCTTTATGGAAGAACTTGTAGATAACTGGCAAATAGGCTTATTGGACAGTATTTTTTTAGATCCACCTAATCATATTTTTTGTGTAGCAGGATGACTTGCATTTTTCCATGTTGCACTTTGAGAAGCAGATATTTTGAAAATAGTTTAGCTAGGGTTTTGAATAGTGACTTTATCTGGTCCAGCTGCTTTGCCATTTTTTATTTATTATATTGCATCTTCTACTACTTCTACCAAAACTTATGTCACTGCATTCTACCCTGTAAATATTGCCATTTTGCTTAATTTCTCATTGTTTTTTCATCATGTCAACTGATTTAGTGTGTGTGTCTATAATATTTATCAGGGCTCAAAATTTCCACTCACCACTAGCCAAAGGGAGTGAAAATTTAGCCCTGGTGAGTAGAAATTCAGCCCTGGCGGGTATGTTTTGGCTTGCAGTGGCGAGTAACTTTTCAGGTCTGGCTAGTAGCAAAGGAGTTAAAATTATAAGTCCTGTATATATTATATGTATATATAATTATAGTAGATGTGTGTTCTTGTAATATATAAAATAATACAAGCACATTGGTCCAAAGGTGTTGAGGTATGTCAAAGTCCACCCCCCAGGAAATTTTAAGTAGCTTTAAATTTATTTTGTTTTTTAACCCCTTAAGAAGTGCGCTACAGGACCCACAGGGCTTTTTTTTTCCCACTAATCAAGTCAGGGCTCCCAGAACAGTGTGCATAGATGGTAGTTTCCTTTTAAAAACGTGATTGAGACTTTTTATTGTGTGTTTGCATGATATCATAGCCCAGACACTGGTTCCTCTTTATGTGCATTTTATTACTTATTTGCTATAATGTGTTTAAATTGAATCTGTCTTGAATTTGTTTATGTATCATGTATCATGTTAGCCAAAAGATTTGCTAGGAGACAGTGATACTTTTATTTTGGAAAAGTGAAAGTCTTTTGGCATTGCATTTTATATACTAATAATACTCTCTTCTGCACAGAGAACTTCATTAGTATATGGTACCACATTGAGAAACTCCCTTTTCAAAATTAAAGTATTTTCTGCTAAACAAAAAAAAAAAATGGGTGGGGCACCAATAGTGCCTTATCACAACGGACACACTTATGCATTTATGAATATGCACAGCAACAAGACATAGAGAGAAATTCCTACCACCTCTACTCTGTTTCTACAAAGGATTTATCCTCCATCCAAAAAAAAACACTCCACGACAACACACAGCAACTCCAGTGATCCGTTTCTTTATTGAAGTTAAAAACTATTTAAATATAAAACTACCCACACATCAATGTGTTTTGCCGCATACTATGCTGCTTTCTCGAGATAGCAGGCTTCATACAACAGATCAATGGAGTTGCTGTGTGCTTGTGGAGCAGTTCTTTCTTCGTCTGGATAGAGGATTAATCCTTTATTGAAACCAAGCAGAGATGGTAGGAATCTCTGTGCATATTCCAAAGTATAAGACATAGCCACTACTAAATGTGTGTCATTTATCTTCTATTAAACTGTTTCCATTGTGATGAGACGCTATTGGCGCCCCTCTTATATTTGCTCCTATTCCATTTGATACATGGGCAGTTTGGAATTACACTTTCAAATATGCAAACTTGAGATCAAGGTGACATTAACACTAAATCTTGTGTGGTATAATTGTTTTAACAAACATATTTTCTTTACAGGAATGTTTCAAGGGAAGCTGGGGGACCCATAAGCAGCTTCACAAGAAAGCAAGTGAGTGTGGACCACTTTTTTATCCCTACTCTTTCATCTTTTTTTAAATGGGTCAACCGCATTGCAAAGCAATATTTCTTTGGAATAGTTAGTTCAGTTAATTTTATGATGTCATACATGATCATCAGATGCCTAAAAGGAGGTGTATCACACGTGCCTATTAATTCCTTGAAGTTTAGTCTAATAAATAAACATGTTGCATTTGGCTAGCATGAACAGCCCAATAAGGGCAGTTTTGATTAGTTTTGGGCATGTAGCTAGCTGCAAAATTTTGAGCCCAGGTGGGTTCTCCCACCCCCCTGGTCTAACAGGACCCACATACAAAATAGATGAAATAAATTATTTTTCAAGCGGAACTATCATTCCAAGTAAAATGCCCCCCAAATAATTATTCATATAGAGATAAGCATAGAATTACTAGTATTAAAGAATCCTACTTGATCCAAGACTGACAAGCAGGCTTCTTGCCATAGTGGCATCTGTGCGCCTGTGCCATCAGTCACTTTCTGTACCTTAAAGTACAATGCAACTCACCCCTCACCAATCCTGGAGTAGACCGGGATGGACTGTGCAGGTGCACAGATGTCTCTAAGGCAAGATGTCTGAGATGATGCCTTCCTGTTCATCATGGATCAAGTAGGATTTCTTAATAACGCTGGACTTCATCTGGATAATACAAGTATTTCTATGCGTATCGTTATATGAATATTAATTATTTGGGGGACACTTAATTTGGAGTGATAGTTCTGCTTTAAATGACTTCACAAATCACTTATATTGATTAGCTCTTTTTATTTCAAGAAGCAATTTTTTCCTCTGTCCTCTCCACAGCATAAAAGTATGGGTATTTGTTCCTTCTCCCAGCTAGTATGACCAATCAACAAAACAATAAAAGTAACCCTCAGAGGAAGATGTGCAGTTGTTTTTGGTCCTACCAAGCTTCATTTAATATATTTAAATTTAAACATTGAGGTGGAAAATTTTATTCACACTGTCAACAGATGCAGGGTGCATTTTGTGGGCAATTCAGTGTCCATATACCCTGAGAATAGGGCCACATTGGACAGAATATGAGACTGGGCTAAGTAAGGGTAAGATACTCAACGAAAAATCTGATGTTACCCATCTTTGATCCATTGACTTCTATGGGAGAATTTCTCTGAAGAAGCCCAACTTTTACTGCAAATAGAAAAGGCTTCTAGGTCTGGACATGTAATCATAATGGGAGATTTCAACTATCCTGTATCTTATAGCACAACAAAGGGAAATTATTTATGTATGATTAATGACAATTTTATGTAATTAGTTGAGGAGCCACCTAGGAAAGAAGCCGTGCTCTCAGATAATTCTGACATGGTAAATAATATACAGATAAAGGAACATTTAGGCAGTAATGACCATAATATGGTATCCCTTTGAAATCTGTTATGAGAAACCCAATAGCAAGAGTTTAGCCTTTTTAAAATTGAATGTTTTGGTTAATTTTTCAAAGCTAAAATCAGTATTAAAGGATATTAAGTGGTGTGTAATCTTCAAGGATAAAATGCACAAGAATCATGGAAATTGTTTAAAATGTTCTTAAACAAACATACACGCCAATATATACCATTGGGGAATAAGCACAAAAGGAGTAAATTGAAACCAATGTGGCTTAATAATGAGGTTTGCAGGGAAATGAGAAATAAGAAGCAGTTTTTTAAAGTGTTTACGTCAGACAGGTCAGATGCATTATTTAAAAAAATTATAAATAATGTAATAAAATCTGCAAACAAGCAATTAGGCTAGCTAAAATTGAAAATGAGAAAAATATTGCAAATGAGAGCAAGACAAATCCTCAACAAGTCTACAAGTATATTAATAACAGGTTAAGGTTGATATTGACCCTCTTAAGGCTGAGACGGGTGAATAGATTAGTGAGGAAAAGGCTATTGACACCCTAAAAACATTATTTAGACAAACAATATTCTTGGTAGGAGTCAGCTTGGATTTACGAAGAATAGATCATGTTAGACTAATTTACTTGCATTTTACAAAAAGGTAAGTACTTTATCATTCAATTACTTTTGAACTACAGCTCGGACAGTATTGAAATAATACATTCCATGGTCCAAGTGTTATGAAGATTAATTGGAGCTGCTTTTATTGTGAAACATTACTATTCCTTTAATGTAGATAAATGAAAGGTAATGCATTTGGGCTGTAGAAACATACTACACTATACACCAAATGGGAAACAACTTGGGGAAAGCCTCATTAGAGAAATATTTAGGAGTACTTATACACTTCACAGCACTGTGCAGAGTTACTCAGCTGCTGTAAGAGCAAATAGGGTACTATGCTGCATAAAAATAAGCATAGATGCATGGGATGCTAATATAATTCTACCGCTATATAAATCCTTAGTTATGGCTACTCTAGAATATGGTGTACAGTTTTGGGCACCAGTTCTTAAAAAAGACATTATGGAACTGGAAAAAGTGCAGAGAAGTGCAACAGAACTGACAAAAGGACTGGATGTCTAGCTAAACCAAGTTTGTTTACATTAGAGAAGAGATGTCTAAGGGGTGATATTATTACCATTCACAAATATATTCATGGTCAATACAAATAACTATCCAGAGCTAAGCTAAGAACGAGAGGTTATCCATTAAGACTAGAGGAAAGAATATTTTCGACTTAAACAAAAGCAGGGATTATTTACAATAAGGGAAGTAAAGCTATGGAATTCTTTGCTTCTGGAGGTTGTGCTTGCAGATACTATAACTGGTTTTAAAAAAGCAAAGGATAACTATCTTGCACAGAACAATATTGAGAATTATGACAGATTGCTTCAATGCAGATAGGTTGTTGATCCAGGTAACTATTCAACTGCCATTTGGAGTTAGGAAGGAATTTTTTTTTCTTACCCACTTGTGGCTTAATTGGAAATTGCTTCAATTGGGTTTTTGTGCCTTCCTCTGGAATAACAGGGGTGTTTTGGCATGGACTGGATGTGATTGACGAATGTCTTTTTCTCTGTCATGTAATATAGTTACTCATAGGTACTCTGGGAAGGCGACCGCCCCTTTAAATAAGCTGGAACAATTCTTGAAAAGAAGTGCAGGGTAGAGCCTTCCTTCCCTCCTTAGCTGGTCACCAACCAATCCCCAACCAGTTAAGATTTGTTCCTTGGACATGAAAGGCAAGAGAACACTTCTGCTTAGTTTTTAGTTATATTTATTGTTTTCTGTTAGATATGGGACGTCTCCCATTAGGTGGACGTCCCAATGGTGGAGTGCTCAGTTACCAGGTGCTGTTGTAGACCTTCCAGCCCTGAGGGGAAAATCTTGCGTGCTATGTTTTTTCCCTAGGAGAAGCCCACTGAGGCGTCTTCTTTAGCAGTGGTAGTCTGAAGGCAGAAGACCTGCTAAAAAGGTGAGCAACCCTTTGAGTGCTGAGGTCCACTTGCACAGGGGTCTCCATTGGAGTTCCTACTACATACTCCTGCACTCACTTACATGTTTGTCCGCTGGGTTTTTGGAGCCCTTGGGTATCTGTGGTAAATTAACCCCTCGTTTGCCATATTGGGTGCTTGGGTGACTTGGTGGACCTGCACTTGGTCCTTGCCTTTTTTTCCAACCACCGGGAATCTCAATGTTGGTACATCCCAGAGTACCTGTAAGCTATATTGGACAACAGAGAAAATAGGATTTTAGTCTTACTGTTACATCCTTTTCTCTTAGTCCTTATAGCTTACAGGTCTCCCACCCTGTCAAGGGACCATGCTTGGTTCTCCTGTGAACGTGGGAGTTCCTTTGGGTTCATGCTCACAGCAGTCTACTTTTTCCTTCTTGATACCTAGTCAATAGTTAGCGTCCCAGATCTAACTGGTTGGGGATTGGCTGGTGACCAGCTAAGGAGGGAAGGAAGGCTCCAACCTGCACTTCTTTTCAAGAATTGTTCCAGCGTACTTAAAGGGGCGGTCTCCTTCCCAGAGTACCTGTAAGCTACATGACTAAAATCCTATTTTTCAGCTTCATCAATGATGTTACCCCACCCCCACCCCCACTCCAGAGATCCAGGAAGGGGTTCCTTTGGGGTTCTGTGGTTCAGATGACCTCCCCCCTTTCATGACTTGTTTCTGTTTTTGATCTTTTACTGTTTATGAAAACTGAACATGAACGGTTGGTGTAAAGTGGAGTAGGGAGAGACTCTGTGCCTCCAGAGAATTAATTTAGGCAATTGCCCTGCCCTCCTGGCTGGAGGTTTCTTTACCCCGTGGCTTGTGTGTTCGACATGGAGGTACAGAGAAGGAATTATCTGTATGTACACAAAAACCCCCTTCTCTGGAAGGCATGCCTGACAGAGTAACAGTTAATGACAAATGAAGCTAAATATCTCAAACTATGGTCATAAATGCAAATTGGCTGTCATAACTACAGGTGCTTTTGGCCGCTTTTTCAGAATCATCATATAATTTTTTTTTAATAAGCTGAAATAAGATTTGTAGTAAGAGCTGCTATAAATTTTGACATCTGCAACCAACAACAGAGGGCATTCACCCTAAAATTGCTGCTGGAATTTGTGTACCACATTAACCTCTTAAGGACCAGCGGTCCCGGGGTGTGTGGTCCTTTAAGGACCAGATAGGGAAGTTCCACATGCCTCCCCATGTGACTGATCACGTGTGCCGGCATGCCGAACGAGGGACTGAAAGAGATCACTCCGGTCTTTGACCAATCAACTTCAGTCCCCTTAAGTGCCGGACCAGCGTGACAGTCCGGGTATGTCATCGGACGCGAAGGGGTTAAGAAGAATGGAATGCTCTGGCTCACTGAAAATTGCAACTCAGAATGTCAGTCCTTCACTGACCAATTATAGCGTCAGAGCATCCTGTGTGATTAAATACACAATCAACTAAAAATGATCTGATGGTTAATCCCTTTTACTCCATGCCATCATTTATAGAAAATCTGTTTTCTGAAGCCTAAAATCTAGTCTTGCATATACTCTTGGGTACCTGACCTTGATTAGGGTGTCTCAAAAATGATTGTGGTGTATTGTCTCTAAATCGGCTGATAGAGGGTAGCAGCCTTTCTGACTACAAGAGCAGTGGATACTAATCTAAGTACATTACCTGTTTTACTATTTGTCTCTCACTACAAACTGTGTAAAAACAAAACAAAAGTGTGTTAATAGGACAGTCTACATATGCATTAAAATGCAAATTTAAGATTGGATTAGACTCTAACATGAATTAACAATTTACAGAGATGGAAGCTGTAAGTAAATTATATAACTGCATTTCATTTTAATATTTTAGCTATTTTTTCTTATCTTAGAGTAGTACTGACCATAGAGGGAATTATTTTTTTAAATGATTTCTGTTTTTACTCAGAGCCTTGCTTTAACACTTTGAGTGCAAAGCAATGCGTTGCCTACCCCTCTGGTACTCAAAGGGTTAAAGTTGATTCCCCCTCCATGTGCCCTAGTTCATTTTATATTAATTGTACCTTTTTAAAAACCTTTTCTAATGAATGGTCTTTACATACCATAGCACGTCCAACCCTGGTGATCTGAAATAGTCCCCAATGTATAAATGGAGATGTTTGAAAATGGAAACGGGTATCCTGCAGAATCACATATGTCTTGTATTGATAATTGACAGAAGTGCAATGGATTTCTTCCCTGCCGGATACACTAAAAGCTTCCAGTTGCTCTGACATTTTACACAGTTGAGTGCAGGTATAATCCATAGACGTTATACCAACAATATAGCCAACTATTTTATTTCTCTTTTTTCAAATGACACATTTCATCTATTCATATAATCTTTACTCTAATTTTATTCTAGAAGATGACAAAGTTAAACGAGAGGTTTCACCATGGACAATGGAGGGTGATATAAATACAGATCCTTGGCCAGGTTATCGGTACACTGGAAAACTGAGACCTCATTATCCACTGGTAGGTATTTCAGCAAGAACTGAAACATATAAATGTATTAAAATGGACCTGTTACCTACTCTGCTTTTAGTTTCATTAAATGTATACATTCAGACTGCATATACCCTGTGCCTTTTGTTTATTTTATTTGTTCCCAATGGCGACAGAAATGTTGCAGTCCCTTGCTACATACCACCTCTCTCCGCATTAACCCTTGGACGACAGTCTGCAATAAAGGTACACTAACACCTTTTAACAAAGGTGCCCCTATTTTAAAATTAGTAAAGCTGGATAGTTTTCTGGGTGGTCTGTGTGTCAGAGCCCCCCGCCCCGGGATACCACAGCCCTCACTTTGGTTTGATGGGTGAGGGGATGTTTTTAGTTATCTATCCCACTGAGGATCAGATGGGTGTGCTGCACATTGCTTTGTTACCTCCGTTTCAAAGTGCTCTGCTGAGGAGAAACATGGCTGAAGAATCTTTGTAATTTTTCTTTCTTTAACTCTTTCATTGCCAGAGTGGTACACAATGCATTGCTTTGCAGTGCGTTACGTACCACTCTGGCACTCAAAAGGTTAATTATATGGGGTGTTCCTTGCCACCCTTTATGCTGGCTTTTTTCCAATTCCTCTTGTACCTAGAGTAGAACAGGGAGCAAACTTTTACCTGGACCTGTGGTGTGTATTAGGCATGGCTACTGCACTTTTTTTTTTTTATTATTCTTTTTCTCCCTCCATTTCTTCTAGAAGCTTGAAGACTGAGGAGTCAGGGCACGTCCTGTTCCTTTGTTGTCTGTCACAGCCACGATGTAAAGCCTGCGGTATTTTTGTTGGCTTATCCCTTTCTTTTATTTTCCATTTGTACTTCTGACTCTTTAACTGCTGCAGAGGTTTAAGGGTCTGAGACTTGTTTTCTGTAATGGGGACCGTATCATCTTTAAGAACTCGTGCTTGGGGCTACCATCTTGGGTAAAATGCTTTGCCTCCTTATCCTTCAGCTGCCCCAGTTCTGCCTTCAGAAAAGATTCACGGGGTTCTACTTCAATCTCTTCATAGTGCCCAGAAAAAGACAGTGACTGGTCTACGATCATGCATCTGAAGCAACTCAAATGTTGTTCATTCACATGCCATGGTTCAAGATGGAGTCTTTGCGTTCCATCATTGCCAGTGTGCGTCCAGGGGAGTTTTTGGCTTCTCTGGACACATAGGATGTGTTTCTGTTCACACATATTCAGTTCTTGCATCTCTTCACCTTGATATTTTTAATGGTGTCACTATTAAAGTTAATGGCGCACCACAGGTCTCATTGTATATTCATAATTATTTACAAGGAAGAAAAGAAAGATAGAAAGCAAACATATGACCTATTTAAATCTTTAATTAACTAATTTGTTTGTTTTCTATCTTTCTTTTCTTCCTTGTAAATAATTGTGTCTTCACCTTCCAAGACCTCCATTTCCAATTCATTGCCCTTCACTTTGGGCTGGCATTCACTCCATGGGTTATCACAAAAGTTATGGCAACTTTGTCTGGCCATATTCATTATCAAAGGATCTACTTTATTCCTTATCTGGATTATCTCTTGCTACAGGCTGCTTCAGCAGAGCTCCTGTGGTTCTATCTCCAGGCATGACAGTTCCAAAGGAACATGGTCGGGAGTAATACATTTCAATATGTCTTCTTTTGTGTCTTCCCAAGCTCAGGTGTTTTTTCTGATTGATGAGATTTGACACCCTCCAGGTATAGTTCTTCCTGCCAGTGGACAGAATCTGAACCTTGTCTCATTGTGTGTTCCTGGCTTTCTCTCATCCTCCAGTGAGGCTGTGGGATAACACTGAGAGTGTTGGTGTCCTTGGTTTAGATAGTAATGGTATCTTTCCTGCTTGCTTTCCCTCTTTCCAGACAAGGGTGGGCCTTTGTGTTGGTGACTGAAGGAAACTCACCTAATGTTGGGTCACCTGTTCATCACAATGGCCTGGTCCGTAGTGACACTGGACACCAGACTGGTGGGTTGGGGGAACCACTTACAGTTCCATGGATGATAGGATCTCTGGTCCAGTAGTGACATTCTTATTTCAGTCAATGTGCTGGCCAAAGCCAATGTGCTTTGGATGATTTGTCTGGCCCTTCAGCATTGTCAACTGCCAAGGATGAATCAGACATGTGGCTGCATGGTCAAAGGTTCATCTGAATCTCATCTTGACAGAGTTTCACTTTCCAGGGAAATATGATGGTGAACTTCCTCAGCTGTCAGAGGCTGGATCCTGAGGAATGGCAATTTAATACATTTACTCTTTGAGTCCAAAGCTCAAGTCTGTGGTCTACTGGTTGTGAACCTACCACAAGATTCCCCAGTCCTGCTCCAGATCCCTGTATCCTTTGGTTTTACAGTAGATGTGATAGGCATCTTGTGGCATTTCCCCCTGTGTAGGACGGTCTGGATGGAACCAGAGCACATAATTCAGTTTTTGTGCCTTACTGGCCTCATCTGGTATGGTTCTTGTATTTATTCAATCTGTCAGTAGATGAGCCATGCAGTCCTCCTCTTCCAGACCTCTTTTCCTCAGTGTGTCTGTGTTATGCAGGCATGAAGAGGTTAGCTTTTTTTTTTTTTTTTTTTTGCTATATAGTGAAACCAAGGCTGTTTCTCCTAAGAGGAGGTAAGGGGAGCTAGGTCTCCACCTCCAGAGAGCTTTGTTCTGTAAGCACTCTGCCTTTTTGAGGTAGCATATTTACCCCATGGTTCCAGTGTTCCACAAAAAGTAAGAGAAAGAGTATTGGTAAGTACACAAAAAAACGCTTATTTTGTGGCTTTGATATTAAAGGTTAGTACATCTATTATGATGTACAATTACAGTTTTAAGTTTGTTGTCCAGGGTTGTCTGGCATCATCCTACACACTTCTGTGAACACTAGTTATAATCTTTACTGTGATTGCTCAGGAGTCCCTGGAATAGTCTTACATTTTGGAAAGTGTGCCTTTGTTTCTTTCCCACATTTTGCCTTACTCTTCCTCTTTAGCATCTTTCTCCCACTTTCCCCTTTCGATCTTACGTCTTTTTTATGTCGTATCTTTTAGTTTTCAACATAGAAAAACATAAATCAGAAAATTAAAAAGATAAAATGATATAATATGGTAGATGTAAGTAATAAACTGCATCAAGTGAAGAGCGTTAGCGGAGGCACATGTATGGGAACAGTTTGTAGTAACTCATGTAACACTGACAAAGTAGCTAGCGTTCAGAGTTATAAGACATTAGTATCTGGCATGTATTATAGTGAGAAAAAAGCTAGCCATAAGAGCACAGAAAAGGAAGGTGAGAGAATATAAGTAACCAAAACTGACTGCAGAGAAAAAAGGAAAAAGGGATGGGTGAAGAGAGAAGTGGGAGGGGAGGGTATGAGTAAAGCAAGGGAGACGGGGTATAGGGGAGAGAGGGGGTCCACTGTCAAAGTATATGTCGGCATCAAGTTCTAGGAACATTTGAACCGTATCAAGATTGACTGGGTATCAAGAGATGTGCAGAATTATAGTGAACGGGAGTCTTAGCCTTTTAGTCAGGGCCCAAGTTGTGTTCTCAAAGGCTTTTTTTTATAATGTGAGGAAGGTAAGGAAGCAGTAAATGGCTCCCAAATAGACCAGAAGGCTAAGCCATTAGTTTCCAAACTGTGAAAGGAACATAAACATTCCATGTGAGCCATGGAAAGGTAAGAGACAAAACCTCCACCCACTTTATCAGAATAGTCTTCAGAGCGGCTATGATTAGAATGTTGTAAAGGTGTATTTGAGCATGGGTAAGAAAGGATATCTGGTGGGGGACACATAGGAGTATCTCTTGGGGAATCCCCTCCAAGTATATATGTGTGTATATATATATATATATATATAATACAGGGATTGAAAGTCTTTAATATGTGACGTAGAGGGGTCTGTAGGTCCTTTAGAATCTCAGTGCCCTTAACATGCCACTCCATGAAGTAGCCTTGAGCCTTTCCATGTTGGAAGCCTTAAGTTGCCCAGCAATGGGAGATAAATGGATTGGTACTTTGTTTTATAAAAATAGATGGTGTATGTACTGCCAAGCCCTGCATACATATCAAATTGGAGTATTGTTCCACACACTGGGAGGCAATTTGGCGGTGGGAGCAGGAAAAATATATCTCAAGTTCAAGGGGGATATAATGCTGACATTCCTAGCCGTACACGTTTACACATTAGTCTTGTATAGAGTCGACTGCCACACACAGTAAGCTAGACACATTATAAAGTTTGAAGTCCAGTAAATTAATACCTGCTCGAGCTGGGGGCCGGATAAGCTTTCGTAGGGTAATCCTTGACTTTCGGCCCCTTTATATAAATTTATGGAAATCTCTATTCAAGATAGTAATGTCATACTAAGTGAGGTGCATGGGGAGTGTTTGGAATTTGTACAGAAGGCGAGGAAAACAAATCATCTTGATAACGTTGCACCATCCAATAAAAGGCATGGGCAGGGATGTCCAAGCCTCCAACTCGCCAACATTCTGAGTGATTGTGGGTGGGTTTATAATTAATGTCATAGAAGGATTTGAATGATCTTTGTATGAGAATCCTCAAGAACTTGACATAGTTGTCAGCCCGCTGAAAGGTGTAAATGTTTTGAGGTCTGTCCAGCTCACACGCTAAGCTGAGGGCTTGGGATTTAGCGTAGCTGATATGTAGGCCAAAGATGTTCCCAAACCCTTGAAGAAAATTAACAATGTGTTGTAAGGCATGGGAGGGATTATGATTAATAAAAGTCAATTGGCAAAGGCTGTTAACTTGAGTAACCAATCCCGTGTCAATACCCTGAAAGTCTGTAAGGCACAGGAGTCTCCGAAAGAGATGTTCTAGAGTGATGTTAAATAACATGTTAAATAACATGGGCGAGAGCACAGCCCTGCTTCCTCCCCTTTTCTAGAATAAATGAAGTGGGGTTCAGGCCTTTGCCGTAATACAAGCTTGTGCAGTAAATTGTGTTAACAAAGTTGGAGAATCAGGCACTAAAACCCTCATGTAGCAAAAGATGATCCATCATCGCAGACAACTTAGAGCTTTACTCAAACTTGATACCCTTATCATGAAACAATTTGTAGTGGGGCACAAATGCCTTGTGCTTCTGTGACAGGTGTGCGGAAAATTCTTGTCAGCAGGGATGTATCTTTGTACTTGAGTTAGCTGGGCTTGCAGTTGGCCGCAAGCAGGCTGGTTTTATCCGCAAAGTTGAGGAGACAGAACACCACAAGTCTAGGTCGTCCCTCAGCACCCTCTTTCAACGGACCCACTCTTTGAGCTTGTTCTAGAGCCACACTGCGGTTAGGGGTTTCCAGCAGCAATTGCTTAGTGAAACCTTATTGCAGAAAATCACATAGCTCTTTTAATTGTACAGATTCAGGGAGACCTACAAGCATCAAGCTGGTGCTCCTGTTTTCTTGGACGTTAATTTTGTTGTAAGTTATTCCTGCATAATAGTTTACAACTTGTCCACACTGTATTGCAATTTTGAGGATGATCTTTCACAGCCAATGGTACAGTTTCCAACCTCCTTTAAGTGATCATTCTGGCTCTTCTGCTCCACTAGAACATTATCAATAGATGAAGACAGTGGTAAGTTTGGATTCTATCGAAGGAGTTAACAGATCAACAACTGCTTGTGCCATCTCCTATGCTTTTTCCATCTTGTCTTTCTATACCCTTATAGTTTGGTTTGTTTACAAATCTGCCCATCCTAGGAAGGCACCAAACCAAGCTAAACACAGACTGCACTATGATGGTCAGAACCAAGTCGTCTGAGGAAGAGCAAGAGGGCATGGGTTGAGAGAGCTTGCTGAGCTGATATGTCTCAGTAGAAATAGGTAAAAGTGGACTGGATAAATGAATAGGAGAGACACCTCTGCAGGGGCTGCACACAAACACAATGCGCTAACGCATCATATCCAGGGGGATCCGGGGGGGAGAGATCCAGATATTTAGTGTTCTCCTAACATTGGAGATAGGGGAAAGTCCCCAGGGAAGGACAGAAAGGTGAGGGCAGGATCTCCAGTAGAGTAAGGTCTTGGTAGGTCTGAACAGAGTCCCAAAACCACACTCCAATCCTCAGGCAGCAAGAGGAAATCACCGGTGCATCCCAAGCTCCTACAAGTAGAGGGTTCAAGGGAGCATCCAGTGCAATGAGGTGAGAATTGAGGAGCGGCAGGAGCCACATCAGGAAAAGGCACTCATACTCTAGAAACCCACAGAACAAATCACGTTCCCTTTCCACAATCGTTATTATTATTATTAATCTTTATTTATATAGCGCCAACAAATTCCGCAGCGCTTTACAGTAGGGAGTAGACATACAGAGGTATTAAATAGTACAATCAAATGTGGAGAACAGAAGGATCAAAGGACCCTGTTCGTGAGAGCTTACAGTCTAGAGTCTTGACCGTTAAACTGGTCAAGCACTGCAGCACTGCCGAAGGTGGGCTGGAGTTGAGCTTCAGCAGGGGTAGATCTCAGACCTGTAACGTTGCTGTGTTCTCTTGGCAGATAGAGGCAATGGGTTGGGGGTTAGAGTATGAAAAGTGCTATTGTTCTGGGGCATGCAGGTCCACAGTAGAGCTGCACTAGTCTTCTGTTAGGCTCCCAAAGTTTCACTCAATGAATGTGGTGAGGATGTCTTATAAGGGCATAATGGTAATCAATAGGCCAGGGATGCAACTGAGGGTATCTACTAAGCCACGGTACTAGAGGCTCCCTAAATCCTTGATGTTAGCAGACCAGTGAGTGTGAAGGTCCGAAAACAATAATAGAAAGAAAAAGTGAGAAAAGCTAAGCAAGAACAACTAAACAAAATTGTGTGTGTGTGTGTGTGTGATTTGGAGCGTACCCAGCAGCAAGGAAGTCAAGATGAGGTGGAGTGTTTGACTACATAGATGGGCAACATCACCCATTGTTGATGGAAGCCACTCAGGGCTGAGATGGTAAGCCCTAGACTAAAGAGTCAGAATGTCAGTCAGGGTGCTGCTTAACTCCATGGTGAGCTCTAGTCTCTCTATTTTTTCACCCCTTTCTCCCCCTTTTTCTTTTGACCCTCTCTTTCCCCTCTTTCTTTTGCCCTCTTCTCTACCCCTTTCTTTTGCCTCTCTTGCTCCCCCCTTTCTCTCACCTCTAGCTGCTTATCCTTTTTTTTCTCTTTCTCGCCTTCCCCTCTCTCCCTTCCTTGATTGGTACTCCTTTCTCTCACCTCTCTTCCTCCTCCTGCCACTCCTTTCTTGCCACTGAGTGCACATATTTGTCATCACTGCAACAAATGAAAATGTGCACTCCAGTACACAGTGCCCACTATCTCCAGCAAACTGTGCCCATGCCTATTATTTAACTGTGAATACTGGACACCTCTCAGGAATTCGGTTAAAATGAGGTCCTCCAAGAAATGAGAAAAAAAAAAATCACTGGCCCTTATTTACCAAGACCAGGCTTGTAATGCAATTAATAGTAAGTAGGAGATTTAGACATCATGGCTGGCAGTCAAAAGTATCTCTTTACTACTACTCAAAACTTTTTCCTGAAACAATACAATGTTTAAAGGCACAAAAAAATGCCATTATGGCTTGTTTAAAAGTGTAGGACAAGAGCAATATCTGGGTAAACTCACATTCACTTTTTCTTCCTTACAGATGCCAATGAGACCAGTACCAAGCTACATTCAGAGACCAGATTATGCAGATCACCCCTTAGGTATTGCCAATAAAGTTATTAGCAACTGTATTGCATACATCTCTGTTTAATCTACCACAATTTGGGCTTAATTTCTCTTAATCCCTTAATGTCACATGACGTGCCAGAACCGTCGCACCGGTTCAGACGTTTAGGACCAGTAACTGTCCTGGCCCATCATGGTCCTCTATGTTCGCCCACCCCCGGATTGGGCGGTCATTAAGTGTTAATCAAGCTATGCTAACTATATTTTTTTCTTGAATGTATAAATTAAGAAAATAGCCAAGCAAACCATTTAAACTTTTATTGCTGACAACCAAATATTACAGAATGTTTATCATTTAATTTATAAATTTAATTATTTTAATTTCACCAGTTTTATCAAAGGAAACCATTCTAGTGGGAATTCCTCTCTTTCAGCTGGACCTGTCACCCTAAAATAAGTTTTGGTTATAAAGAGAATTAAAAACTGCCCATGCTATACTAGCCATTTCTTTGTAATATAAATAGTTGTTGAGAATGTGTCACTTTATGGTAATTAAAGTGATTGTTAGCTATATAGCTTTTAGTATGCATCTTTGTTTTTAGAGTTGGCTTCATAGTACTAGAAATGCTTGATTTAGTGGTTGAGGAATGTAACCTAAGCTGATCTTTGTTCCCTTACTTAGGGCTTGATTCTGTTCCCCACGATAAAACAGGGCGGTATAGGCTGAGAGCATTCCGGGCTGTACACACAAAATTGTACCATCAGAATTCTATTCCCTGACTGCCAGAAAATGCAACATTGATGGCCAAAACCCACCTTGTGACCAAATGCTTGTTGCAGATTTGTGTTCCCACAATGCTTTCTAATTAACAAATTCTGGAAACATCAAAGTAAAATCGCTAACTCTAGTTGTCAAACAACGAGAGTGAGCTCAAAACGCAGTCGTCCTCCCCACACCTTCCCAACATTTACCAGGCACTGTCCCTAACATGTTAAATCCTTTAATAGCTTTTTTCTAAGCCATAAGATGTGGTGTGATGTAATACTTAGGACTTCTCTAAAGTGAGTTGCCTTAGCTTGGTTGGCAATCAAACATATTTTGGCCAAATTGTGCCACAACTCTTTATGGGGTAATGTTGAAAGTGGAACTGTAACACTGTTGCTTCCACAGTCCAATGTGTTGTTCACTCCATAAAGCATTGAACAAAAACATACTAATCATTTTCAACTATTTAAATTGCAATCAAAAAGCTGCCTATTTCTTGCCCAATAGTGTGAGGAAGAGAGGCACCATCTTCATCAAGTTTCCAGTGACTGGCAGTTTTGTCCCTCACACGTAGCTTCCAATCTGCTAACAAAGCCTGCCCCTTCACTTGGAGACAAGCGAATACAACCTGAGCACAGGGATAGCTGGGTGGACAATGGGTAGGGAAATTGGGCCAGCGGACAGTTCAGCAGAGCAGTGCCTTACAGCTTGTACTGCACTGAGCATCACTGGGTTAGATTTAATAATCCTTTTCCTTAAAACTATTGAGATTTGTAAAATATTACACCTATTGAAGTTACTTTTAGTAGCTAGACCTACTACAGTTAAATTTATTGGGGGTAGAAATTCCACTTGAAGTCTGATTGATTTGGTCTAAGAGGGGGAATCCAAGGGCCATGTACAGGTTGAGATATCCTTTATTTTTACACTTAGGCTAGTTAAAATGAACCATTGATTAACTCACCTGTGCTTATTCAGGGATATCCATAAATTTTGACCTGTGTCCAAGCCCTTGCAGAAAGGTTTGGAAACTCCTGGTATAAATAAGTATAACAATCCTAATTTGTTTGTTGTGTTCTGTTACAGTTTAACAGGTCAAGACTGAGCATTCAGAGGTTTTAGGTGGCATGTGTAACCAGGTTTGTCTGATGAGACTAGTAAATGGTAAATTTAACACATTTGGGACATCCCATTCTAAGAGTATAAGCACTCAATATTTAATGGTATTTGCAAATGAACTCTCTTAGGACCAGGGGGTGCTCAACACATTGCATTAAATACACTTGTCATCCTAAAGGATTAATACATAATGCTTTCGATCAATAATTTGTCAGTTAAATGTTTATTTTCCAGGAATGTCTGAATCTGAACAGGCCTTGAAAGGCACCTCCCAAATAAAAGTTCTTTCTCCAGAAGATATAGAAGGGATGCGGGTTGTATGTAAAGTGAGTTGAGCTTATTTAAAAATGTATTTTAATGTAATCATTTATCATTCTTTGTATATTGTACCCATTTATCTTATCTTGGTCTCATAACATTTGTTTGCAAAGGCAAGAAGCACACATAGTGCCCTCACCATCACCAACAAAACCCATTTTATCTTGCTCCCATACCTCCCAAGTGTCCCTCTTTAGGTGAGAGACTCCCTCTTTGAGACCCAAATACCTCTGTCCCTCTTTCCTACCCTAGCGTCCCTCTTTTTAGGAGGTCAGACTGTGTGGTGTATATAGAAGTATATCACATTGCTCCACAGCAGTAAGACTCACATTAAAGCAGAACTATCATCATAATAAAATTGCCCCGAAATCCATTACTAACACAGCGATATGCAAAACCATACTTTAATTAGGCTAAATAAGTCTGTGTTATTGAAGAAAAACAACTTCTTCAGCAGGCATCCATTGCACAGAGCTTACAAGAGAAGCTCTGTGTGCCTGCACCCTCAGTAACTTCGTGTACATTAAGGTATCAAGGAACGCCACTCGCCAATTCTGGCAGTGAACGGGACAGACAGCGCACACCCAGAGGTACCTTTCCTCCAATATGCAGAAAACAAAAGAAGGGAGAAGTTGCCCAGTAGTGTAGTACAGTATAACAATCAATCATATAATAAAACGGTGGGTACTCACATAAATCTTGGTCAGCAGATGTCAGCTGACAGACTCACAGATGAAGAATTCCACCCAGTCTCTGCTCTGGGAACTCGGACACAGCAGGAACTGAACAGCTTCCAACAAACGGGTCCTTGTTATTTTTTTATTTCAAGTTTATGCATTGATTTTAATAAATATTTGAGCATATTTGAGCCGTTTGTTGGAAGCTGTTCTGTTCCTACTGTGTTTGAGTTCCCAGAGCGGAGACTGGGTGGAATTCTCCGTCTGTGAGTCTGTCATCTGACATCTGCTGACCAAGTACCCACAGTTTTATTATACAATTGATTGTTGTACTGTACTACACTATTGGGCACTTCTGCCTTCTTTTATTTTCTGCATATGGTATACCATTTTGGGAGAACGGACTTTGGAGGTGCAGTTTAGTGAGACCTGGTTGGGGGAGGCCATCTGATTTACCCCTGATGTGCATTAGCTGTTGACTACATAAGTAGTTATTCAGCCACCTTGTTTTTGAGTGTAACTCACTGTGGTGCATTGGTGGAGGTATTTGTGCTCTGATTCTACACAAGGGGCATGCCTTGTCTTTTTTTTTTTTTCTGTCTCCCAGTGTATTTTTTCCGTCTTTCCTCCAATATGTCTGTGCTGTTGTCTGCTGATTCCTGCCGAAGAAGTGGTTTTTCTTCAATAACACGTACTTCTTCAGTCTGTTGAAAGTATGGCTTTGGATATCGCTGTTTTAGGAATGGATTGGGGGGCAATGTTATTATGATGCTAGTTTTACTTTAATGTTTGTAGAAACTTAAATATAGGAGTATATAAATTAGCCTGTATAAATAAAATTCTTTAGTTCTGTTCTAAATCATTTATTCTGTTGCACAAATGGGTATCAATAGGTCATGAAATAACCTAAAAATTCTTACCCATGCCACGTCTACCAGCAATATATGTTGGGAGGTATGTACTCCCTCTCCCTGCCTAGGTCTGTAAAAGAGAAGTCAAAGAGTAAATCACCATCCCAAAGAGGAGAGGTAAACACAGATTTTATTTATTTATTTATTTATTTTTATTTATTTATTTTTTTCAGTTGAGAAATTAAATCACTTGAAGGGTGATTTTCTTTTTTCCCTCCACTTCAGTACGCAGTATAAATGTGGTCTATATTATGAATGCATTTGTCTTGAAACAAAACAAAACTTATCCCAATCATGAATAGCTTTATTCATCCGAGACCAGAAATGGATTCTAATTTCCCTTGGCTATATGGAATTTTATATTCAAATATCAACCTCATGTTTAATTTAAGTGAATCACAACTGTAATAGACACCATGTAATTGAATGACAAAACTGGATAGAATGTGATATCAGAATATGAACAATTTCTTTAAAGCGTGGTATGAATTGAAACAGCAGGTTTATGAAACTAAAATTCTTATTCTAATTTCTTTTCTCTGGCTGAACTTCTAAATCTAAATTTAAATTAACAGGCACATGAGTCAACTTTTCTCATTTTCCCTCTATTCTTTGCAGCTTGCTAGAGAGGTATTAGGAGTGGCAGCCATGATGGTGAGAGCTGGTGTAACTACTGAAGAGATTGACCATGCTGTACATTTGGTAAGCATCAGCTTATAACATATAGGGGAAGTTTTTACTCTTTATTAGTGGAAAATGTCTTCCACCAAACATAAAACAGAATTGAAGACCAAAAGGATGCTCGTTTTTGGTCTGTCAAAATTCTGATTCTGTCATTGCAGTAAACATTTTGTAGGGTTCTTTTTGGGTTTCCTTATATTAAACACTAATAAAAGGATAATTTAAACAGGTATTAATTACATTTATAATTCCAGATCACATGGCTCAAGCATGGCCATATATTTGCCTTTCAGTGTGCCCAGTGCTTGGGGACTTAAAGTGAACTTTACTACTACAGGGTTGGGGAATATTTCAGGGTGTATGGATTGTTGGTAGACCAGTCATCATGACAGCACATGTGCTCAAGCAGAGATAACTGCATATCCTTTTGATTCACTTGAGATTGGTATTATGACTCATTTATTAGATAACGAACTCACTGCAAAAATAGTTGTTGTTTAAAAGAAAACATGTTTTTGTACTAATCAACACAAGGTTTAAAAACTCTAGTTTTGTCCTGGAGTAATAAAATATGATGTGTGCATTTTTCCCATGGTTTATATGAATAAGTACAGTAAATATTTTCTCCAGTTTAGGAAAATGCTGTTGTTGGTGCCTGATGCAGACCAATATGTTACACTTCTTTTTGCAGGCATGCATTTCAAGAAATTGCTATCCTTCCCCACTCAATTATTATAACTTCCCTAAGTCCTGCTGCACATCAGTGAATGAAGTTATCTGCCATGGAATTCCAGACAGGAGGCCTTTGCAAGATGGGGATATTGTTAATGGTAGGAAAATTAGTATTTTCTAAGACTGCTATAGTTTCATTGTGTTCACTGTGTCACATTGATAACAAGCTAAATATAATTATAGATTTAATTCTCCCCACCAAACTTATTTTAGAACTGAAATGCTTATGTATTAAGATCTAAATATCACTTTAGCTGTAAAAATTGACTGTAAGTGTACTGTACTAACTGCAATAATATGTTTCGCTTTGCTAGTTCCTCCTGCAGAAAAGACAACGCATTAACATATACTTATTAAATTTTAATCAACGGCCTGTTATGCATGGAATAAAAATTCACAGACCAGAAATTTGCTTGCTTTTTTATCATGTAACCTTGGGCTGTAAACTCCATATATTATGCCCTTTGCAATTAAGAATTAAGGGGGAGCAATAAAAATATAATATGAGGCCATTAATAACTGAAGACTACTTGGATTGGTGTCCTTAAAACTGCAGTCGTCTGTATCTATTTATGTAGCTTTTTGCATAGTATTTGAAGTTTCTTGTATTTTCTGCACCCTATTTTAGTACCACTACACTGTTCAGTGCTAAAATTGCAACACCAGGAAGAAGGGGATTATCAGCTTATACTGCACTAAGCAGCTGGCTATCTGAGTTATGTAAATTACATTTCTGCAGCAATTGTTAACATGAGCATTGGGTTATATGGATATAAAGGTTGTCAACCTGTTAGATGGCCTGTTTGTTTTGAAGATGATTAGGCTATTTTCAGCACTGGGATGCTTTGCAATATGCCTAGACTATGACCGTAATATTAACTAACAAACACAAGAGGGAATGAGGGACTGTCCAAGCTAGCTTTTGCCAGACATGTTGGACATGGAACCACAGCTTGGAGAATCATCCACTTTGGAAAATGGCATTGCTCAAGCACTTCTTAAGCCCTCATACTAAAAGGTGACTTACATAGAGCCAATGATGTATAGCTGGTTGACTCATATTATTTAATGTGTCTTGCAAGACAAACAGTCTGCAGTAAAGATGACTGTGCCAAAGCCTAATACTACTACTACTAGTCACCGCACAGGACACGCTGATGAAAGTTAGTGTCAAGCCTGAAGTTTTGTCTAGGACAAAGGTGTAAAACTGCAATCCCAAAGGTTCAAGACAAGGCAGGGTTGTGGGATATGCAAACAAACTGGACAAAGATGCTAATCTAGGAACGAGCCTGCTCTAGTATTGCGCAGGCTCTATAGGAATGGTGTTCTACCCAGGGTGCAGTCTATTTTAGTTCACTAGTGCCTTACACAGAGAGAAAATATCCTAAAGCATATCATACTGGTCCAGACAGAACAGCCGTCCAGCCACAAAGTGCCAGACAACTGCCTTATGAACAAGAGAAGCAGCCAGTCACATATGTACGTTTCGACTTATGTGGCTAGACTGATATTCTGGCAGGACCTCTGACCAGTTTGTTTGCAGGATTGTGGGTATCCCTGATTTGTGCACTGGTGTTGGTGCAGTCATTTTGACTGCAGCATGTGTGCAAAATCGGTGATATCCCAAAAACCTGCTCATACTCACCCTGTGGAATGCACATTGATATCCCTGGTCTAGCACATTGCTGTGGCCAAACAATGGTGTTGAGGAGTGTTAATCTGATATATGCTGAAATGTGGATCATCCAATGCCATGCATTCCACTTTGTTATAATGTTGTTAGGAGGCATTATGCTTGGCAGACTCGCGTCCCTAATGCATATTTCGGGCGCTCTCACAGCCTGCTGGTACCTAGACCTGGACCATTTTTCCAGAATGTTATGGGACTCTGATATTATCATGGACCACCTTGGTGGCTTCAATGCTGCCATGCTTTCCTGGTATTGTAATTTCATTGTTGAACAGTTCATATATTCACAATACACAATATGCTCTCTTCTCAGTGGCTAAATGTATTCAAACTGATGATTCCCTACCAATGGCCCTTAAGAACTATCTAAACATTCACATGATAGTTGTGTCGCTGTCCAGGTATGACAACTACAGTTCAGACTTTGGGGGAAGAAGTTCATAAATTGGACTGCTGTATGAAGTTCACATATTTTGGGAAGTCCTTCTGTTAAATGTAATGCCACTTGTTCCCTTCTCTTTAGTTTAATTAAGCAAAATGCTACATATGCCCTGGGAAATACAAGTTTACTCTTTGCTGTTATTCTTTTCAGTGGACATTACCGTTTATCGGAATGGATACCATGGCGACCTCAATGAG
Source organism: Rhinophrynus dorsalis (assembly GCA_037306005.1). Classification (NCBI taxonomy): domain Eukaryota; kingdom Metazoa; phylum Chordata; class Amphibia; order Anura; family Rhinophrynidae; genus Rhinophrynus; species Rhinophrynus dorsalis. The sequence goes on along the minus strand of CM074718.1, from coordinate 217,168,291 downwards.
ACCTTTTATGTTGGGGAAATAGATGAGGGAGCGAAAAGGCTCGTTGAGACAACATATGAGTGCCTAATGCAAGCTATTGATGAAGGTGAGTGGGTGACTGAGTTAATGAAAGCCAGTCTTACTCATTCTGAAAACTGGAATGTCAAAGAGTAGGTAACATAAGATCAAAAAAAGAGAGACAATTTTAGATTAGTACTATTTATAAATTGTCCCACCTCCTAATAGCAGTCTTATTTCTGTTGGCTGTGTAGGTGAGTATAGAGTGAAACTTGCAAAAAAATAATTATCCATTGTATCTCTCAAAATCACAGTATAACCTCTGGGGATAGTCCTGAGGGGATGTAATGAGGGCAGTAACTTACTAATGTGACTTCTCGCAATGGTTGGGGTAGAAGCACACTTCCAGCTCAGCAAGCGTTAAAATTTATTTTTTAATTTCTTTTTTGGTATGCCCAAGTATGTCATATCTCTGTGGAGAAAGAGTGAGACACACAAGATATAATAAAATAAATTTGTAGTCTATGTGACTTAGCAAAGTGTTTATTGCCAAAAGAGGGGAAAAAAATGGCACATTTCATGTTTATTAGGCTTCTCTTGTAAAATTAGTGTATTGTATTTGGCATTATATGTTAAATTTAATCAAAGTTCCTAATTACTAGCATAATTAATTAGTTTGTAAGGCTGTTCCCTAAAACAGCGCAATGATTTTCACTAAATTTGTTTTCTTCTGTGTCCCTCCCCGGCATTAAAATGGGTAATGTCTCTGCCCTCCAGCTGGGTAGGACTTCCTCAGCTTCTTTAAATGTGAGCTTCTGGCTTGAGATATCAGTTTTTTTTGTCCTACCCAGCTGGACAGACGTTATTTTTTGTTGTTGTTCCAATACCTCGATTTGGGCCGCTAAGAAGCTGTCCACAGGGAAAATGACGTGGCAGATCTGAGAACCCGCTAATTGCGCTCTGAATATTTGCACCGACATCAACTGCAAAATTTTACCTTCCTTCCTTGCCCTCTCCGTACAGCAAGCAGGACATGAACCCATTCCAGTTCAGCATTCCCAGATGCATGGTTGTCAGCCAGCACATGCCACAGGAAACAGGAAGCGGATGCTTCGATATGATCGTGCATTTCACAGCTGGAACGCACAGGGCAGAAAGTCATTCAGCATCTCAGGCAAGCGTACAATGCGGGTCAAGACATTTCCTCCTCTTCTCATTTACCTTCCTGTATATAAGTAAGGGGTTTTCTCTATCTGGGTCTATGTCTGTAACTATGTCTGCCTCTAAGAGGCAGAAAGACAGGGAAAAAGAGAAGGAGAAGCTAGCCTCTGATGCTCCTGCTAAAGAGGATAAGGATGCCTCTAAGCTTAAATCTTGCTTCAGTTGTGATGCAGAATTAAGCTCTAATGAGTCAGGGAAGTTATGCCAGGAATGTATTAAAAGGCTGCAGGACTGGATATGATATCTAAATTTTCTAATTTCTTGAGCTGGATGAAAGAATCCATGCAGGATACCTTTAAGGCTATGCAAGAGAGTGAACCCTCCAGGAAAAGACAACGTCTGGATCCAGGCAAAGGTACGTCTACCCGTCAAGTTGAAGAGAAGCTGGAACCCAGTTTATGTGATCCAGAATCTGAATGTTCTTCTGTGGAAGAAGGGGAAGTGACTGAAGATCAAAGCTCCTTCAGTATAGATAAAGTGGATAGTCTGGTTTGTTTGGTCCGAAAGTCCCTAGGCCTGTCAGAGATGCCTCAGGACCTCAATATTATGGATGCAGCCTTTCTGGTTAAGAAGGAGGTACCTGTGTTTCCTCTGCATCAGTCTATCCTTGGCATGGTAAATGGCGAGTGGAAGTTGGGAGATTGAAGATCTACTGTCCCCAGAAGATTCTCTAACATGCATCCTTTTAAGGACGATGAGGTCAAGTCCTGGGTCATACCTCCCAAGATCAACGCATCCGTGGCGCAACTGGCTAGACACACAACTCTTCCTTTGGAAGATGGAACTTCACTCAGGGACCCCATGGAAAGAAAACTTGATGGGATCCTTAAGCTCCAAGAATCTCAAGGCAGCCATGGCAGTGGACTGCTTAGCCTGTACTATGAGGATATGGCTTCCAAACTTGGAAGAGACGATTGAATCCAACGTATCCAGATCTAAGCTGTTGAAGGGAGTGGCAATTATGAAAGAAGCCAAAAATTTCTCCTGCCACGCATCCTCAGATATTTTTCGACTTACAGCCAGATTCTCTGCACTTTCTGTGGCGGCCAGAAGAGCCATATGGCTGAGATCCTGGAATGCAGACACTTCCTCCAAGAGCAAGTTGATGTCTTTACCATTTTCTGGCACTTCATTGTTTGGTGAACACCTGGATGAGATTATCAAGAAGGCATCAGGAGGCAAGGGCACCTTCTTACCACAGGAACCTTCCTTTCATGAACAATCAAAATTCCAAGGGAGGCCTTACTATCAGAGAAAGAAGAGAATATCGGAGGGGGCTACAGGAAGGAATTTCCTAGGAAGCCCCAGACCAAGAAGGAATTCCAATGAAGACAAGTGGGCCCTAGCCAAGGATCCAGACGGGGCAGACTGGGTCTTTTTCTGTCTGCCTGGGTTCAGTTGACAAATCCAGATAGTTGGGTTCGGTGGATCCTGCAGCTGGGGTACCCGCTAGAGTTTTACAAGACCTGTACTAATCATACGTTCATACAGTCCAAAATACCTCCCAGTCCTGCGAAAGCTACAGCCTTTTTGGAGGCAATCCAGAATCTTCTATCCAACAGCTTGATAGAGCCAGTGCCTTCCCATCAGCAAGGTTTTGGCATTTACTCAGTGCTCTTTATGGTTCCGAAGAATTCAGGAGGATTCCAGACCATCCTAGACCTGAAAGCCCTAAATCAACAGATAAAAGTATCTCATTTCAAGATGGAATTAACCTCTTCCATAATAAAGACAGTCTTTCCAGGGGTCTTTCATGTCTACAATCAATCTCAAGGACGCATATCACCACATTCCCATCAGACCATCCCACAGGCGGTTCCTAAGATTTGCAGTACAAGGAGAACATTCCCAGTTCAAGTCTCTTCCCTTCGGGTTATCCACTCCCCCAGAGTATTTTCAAAGGTATTGGCTGCAGCCATTCAGCCTCTAAGAAGACAAAGGATACACATTCTTTAATATCTAGATGACATAATGATACTGGCGGTCCAACACACGCAAAAATCGCTGGAAAACCTTTGTCCATTAGGATGGCTGATAAAACAGGAGAAGAGTCCGCTATCTCTGTCAAGATCAATAACCTTTCTGGGCCTAAACTTGAATTCCCAGAACAACACAGTCACCTTAACAGACGACAGGATCAACAGGATTTCCAGAAGAATTTCTCACTTCAAAAGGAGTATGATCCACACTTCACAAGACTTTATGGAGATGCTCCGCAATCTCTCATCAACCACCCAAATGGTACCCTGGTCAAAACTAGATTTGTGACCCATCCAATTGAATTTCTTAAAGTTCTGGAACAGGGATTCTGGGAATCCTTCCCAAAGAATAGCCCTCCTCCCCAGAGAATAGCCCTCCTCCCATCGACAAGGAAGGAATTGAGCTGCTGGTCACGATTTCAAATGTCAGGAAAGGGACATGCTTGGAGGATCACACCTGGGAGACACTGACTATGGATGCCAGCCTGTTAGGCTGGGGGGGGGCACATGGAGGTCGATCTTCGTCCAAGGCAAATGGAAGACTTGAGAGAAGGATCTCCACATAAATACCTTAGAAATGAGAGCAGTCTGGAACTGCATACAGCAATTACTGGACAAACTAAAAGGTAAGTGGGTTCTAATATACTCAGAGAACTTTCCCACTGTAATACATCTGAAAAACCAGGGAGGCACAAGGAGCCTCACTCTATACAAAGAAGCCACACTCTATACAAAGAAGCCAGAAGACTACTTCTGTGGGCAGAGAAACACCTAAGAGGGATCTCAGCTGCCCACATAGCAGGAAAAAGTAGCATCATAGCAGATTGCCTGAGAAGAAGTTCCATAGATCCAGGGGAATGGTCCCTGGACCCTCAGGTCTTCAATCAGAGTTGTCAGCACCGGGGTCAACCAGTGATAGATCTTATGGCCTCAAAGGCCAATGCAAAGTGTCTAAGGTATCTGTCCAGATGGGGAGGGATCAGGATGCAATGGGTCACAATACCCTGAAGATTCCATGGACATACAGCCTGATGTATATCTTCCCACCCTTTCCAATACTCAAGGAAAGTCAGGAAAGATCTTGCAGACATCATACTGATCCCTCCGGATTGGGCCCGAAGACCTTGGTACTCTTTCCTGGTGTCCATCATGATAGCATCACCTTGGCAGCTCCCACTGATCACCATGCTACTAACTCAGGGGCCGGTGTGTCATCCAGACCCCAGTCTACTATGCTTGACAGCCTGGGGGTTGAGAGGCTCATGCTGAAGAACAAAGGGCTATCAAATGCTTTCGCAAGTACCATCATTTCTGGACTAAAGAAATACACATCGAAAGTGTATTCCAGGGTATATTCTACCTTTCCTCATGGTTTAAATCCAAGTTTCCCCAGGATTCATCTATTTCCGTTCCTAGGATTCTAGAATTTTTGCAAGATGGTTTCCAGGCATGTCTACGGCCTGCATCCATCAGAGTACAGGTATCCACATTATCAGCTACCCTGGCGATCCAATTGACAGAACATGACCTTATCAAAAGGTATTTGAGGGCAATAACTAAAATCACACCCACTATTCGTAACATTATCCCACCATGAGATCTAAACTTAGTCCTGGACCAATTGTCCAGAGCTCATCTCTTCAAAGCATTAGAAGACACTTCACTAAAACGCCTGACTCTAAAAGCGCTGTTCCTTACAGCTATCACCTCGGCACGTAGTGTGAATGAATTACAGTCCTGTAAAAGTCCTTTTATGGTTTTTCATCAGGACAAAGTGGTCTTAAAACCAAAACCATCCTTCAGGGGTAAGGTCATCTCTGAGTTCCACCTCAACCAGGAGATCCCCTTGCCATCCTTTTGTCCTAATCCTCAGGCAACTAAGGAGAAACAATTTCATAATCTAGACCTGGTCAGAACCCTCGCCATATATTTGAAGAGGACGGAAGAATTTAGAGATTCAGACTCTCTATTCATCTATTTTCAAGGAAGACTCGAGGGTAAATCGGCCTCAAAGGCCTCTATATCTAGATGGATTACTGATTGCATTTGAATAACATACAAAGAAGTGGGCCAGCAGGTTCCAAAGAACCTTAAAGCCCATTCTACTAGGGCCATATCTACTTCCTGGACTAAGAATGCTGAAGCTTCTCCTTCTGAAATCTGTAAGGCAGCAACTTGGTCTTCTCTGTCCACGTTCATCAAGCATTATCATCTTTATGTCCAGTCCTCTGCTGACAACAAATATGGACGGAAGGTCCTGGAGGCTGTTGTCCCAACTTAATCCTGTAGGATCTGTCCTTCCCTTCTTGGGATAAATCATTGTTCTTACATGTTAGTATTCCTGTTTCCCCCACTTATTATGGGTACTACTTTTTAAGTCCCATTTTAATGCTGGGGAGGCACACAGAAGAAATAATAAATTTTTCTTACCGTTATTTGTATTTCTTCTGTGTCCCTACACTGCATACCCTACCCTACATTTAACATATGTGCATTCTATATTTTACAGCTCGGCCAAAATGAAACTGATATCTCAAGCCGGAAGCTCACATTTAAAAAAGTTGAGGAAGTCCTACCCAGCTGGAGGGAGGAGACATTACCCATTTTAATGCCATGTAGGGACACAGAAGAAATGCAAATAACGGTAAGAAAAATGTATAAATTTTCACAACATATTTATTAATACTTTATTGTATTATGCTTCAGATTGATTTTCTGTTTTTGCTGTGGTGCATTTTATATGTCTGTATTTTTCAGGCAGAGTTTTAGTTTTTATTTTAAATGCCTCCCAATTATTTGTTGCTGTTTTTACAAAGTTGCAAATAGTGGTTTGGCTATTTATTGCCATCTGATTCCATGTTTTTCTAGGTTTATTTTTGCTCAGTACACCTTTGACTTTTTTTTCTTGTATTTAGGAAATTTGAGATTGTAGGTTTTATTTGTTGTAGAGGTTCTATCATTGGTCATTCTATGAAGCAAACAATTTATTTGAACATGTTCCTTATCATTAATCAGCATACATTTTTTCCCTTTAAGTTCTTAATCTTTAGATTTGGAAAAAAATGTTGTGGATTGGTTTTCTTTTATCTGTATGTATCTTTTAGAATGTTCAGTATTTTAATTATTTCACAGTCTAAATGTCTATTTTAATCTGAAATGCATTGATTCTTAAAGGCAGGGCTCAAAATTTCCACTCGCCACTAGCCAGTGGCGAGTGAAAATTTAGCCCTGGCGAGTAGAAATTCAGGGTATGTTATGGCTTGCAGTGGCGAGTAACTTTTCATGTCTGGCTAGTAGCAAAGGACTTCAAGTTTTAAGCCCTGCTTAAAGGGAAAGTAATGTTTCACAATAAATGCAGCTCCAATCAGTCTTCATAGCATTTGGGTTATGGAGAGTATTATTTCAATACGGTCAGAGTTGTAGTTCAAGAGTAGTTGAATGATAAAGTATCCCCCTCCTGCCCCTTTTACTGATGTAACACCGCTCACATCAGAGCAGCAAGACTGTCCGGATGGATCGCAGAGAGAGACAATCTTCAGTGAGCTTAAGGGAAAAACCTGTCAGGGGCAGGGTTTTCCTCATGCTCACAGTAAGAAGATTGTCCCTTGCTGTGAGCTGTCTGGTCTCAAGACCAGATTCCACATCTGAGGGGAGATGGCTTACACTAGGTAAAAGGGGCGGGAGAGGGATAATTTATCATTAAATTACTCTTACGACAACTCTGACAGTATTGAAATAACACTCTCCATGGCCCAAATACTATGAAGATTAATTGGAGCTGCTTTTTTGTGAAACATTACTATCCCTTTAACTGGTTTAAAATGATCCCTTTTAAATCTGTACTTACATATGTATGAAAAGGAATGCTCCATTTTTATGCTTTTGGTGTAGGATCCCATTTGGCCTCTGGAGAGACCATAGTATATTTTAATTGTCACTGAACTTCTTAATAAAGTAAACATTTCTTAAGATGTTGCCTTCTTGTCTCCACAATGCTCAAGCCAACACTATGTGAGAAGATCGGAGAAAAAATAAAGGCAATGTTGTCTGTTCTTCGGCTAGTCACCACTCGAGCTTCACATTTTAGCTCTCCTATGCCATTGCAGAGAAGAAATTTCCAAGTACATATTAGGCTAATCCTGCCCAAAAGGGTGATCAAGTTCCAAAATGATGGACAAGTCCCCTATGCTGGGAAATACCTAGCTTACCCCATACTTGCATTTCAGCCTTGTTTTGGCCTCTTTAGTGAGGTGCATCTTGTTTCCTTAGGCAGAGAAAGCAAGCAGTCCACAATAAAATGTCGCCATCTATTGTGCGACCAGAGTTGTGGTGAGTTAAAAGTGTTGCAAGAATCAAAACAGCAACATCAGAATGTCGAGCCAATCAAAAGTTTGACAGTCTGATGTCACTTGCTTAAAAGGATAGTAATACTTAATGCGGAACTTTCACATTCATTTAACTATCCCTAGGTTGGAAGATATACTTATCATGATGCTTTGTGTATATACAGGGCTTATAATTTTAAGTCCTTTGCTAGTAGCCAGACCTGAAAAGTTACTCGGCACTGCAAGCCGCTCTCCCTGTGTCTTGTCAGTCACAGGGGAAGAGACAGCGCCTACGTTTTTTTTTTTTGTTTTTTTTTTGTCCGTTGAGCGTGATGCTTGCTCGTGAACGAACTGCATGCAAATTAATGTGTATGCGGCCAGTTCGTCCACAACGCACACTCACACAGATGCTGTGCACGCTGGTGTTCCTGTCTCCCAGCGCTCTCAGTGGTTTGTGAACGCAAACTTTTAATTCATTTCGAACGTGACAGTAGCAGGAACATTAAAGTTACCAACCTGTTATACTGTAGCAGCCAGCAGCCTAAGTACCTGCATATTAAAACTTATTTGACATAGAAATGTTAACCCTGTGTTAACCGCACAGACAAGACCTGAATGCGCATGATTCAAGGAGCGCGTCAGGTGATATGCTTTAGAAAGGCTTGACTTAGGATTCAGAGGCTGGACGGACTATTCACTGCCAAGCCCTGTGGGAGTGTCTTCTGCACCATACGGTGCGCGATGGTACAGCTCTAACAGAACGTTACGTCACCAGGTAAACTATTCATGTCTCTGTTGCTGAATTTATAAAGAATTTAACATGAAAAGAAACACATCAATATACACAGGGCACACAAAGGAAGGGATGAAGCCATGAACATAAAGAGTTGAAAGTTCCGCTTTAAAATGTAGAAAAAAAAAATATGTTTTAGGGTTTATCCCCCTGAGTAAAACAAGGGTACTCCCACTGCTGAGAAGTTTTTTATTCAAAAGTTATTGCAGCTTTAACTTGAATTTTTTAGGTGCAGTATCACAGTGGCCTGAAATTGTACAGTGGCACTGTTGCTACACTATGCTATAGACAGCTGTGGTCAATTGACCATAAATCTCCATAGGATGGTGTAGCAACAGTGCCACTGTACAATTTCAGGCCACTATAATACTGTACCTAAAAAATTCAAATTCAATATATATTTTACATTTTAAGTATTACTATCCCTTTAATGGTCGTCAAATAGAATGCGACATTCAATGTACACATGTCTCCATCTGTGCCTTAACCCACAGAGTGCCTGAGAGGTCCACAACGCATTGCAAAGTTTTGTGGACCCCTATGGCACTCAGAGGGTAAATGAATATGAAATGTGCAAGCATTACAGCAACATTTTGTTTCTGTCTTATATTTAATCCTTTGAATGCCACAGAGGTGTGCAACACAATGCAGAGTAATGCGTTGCTCACCCATCTGACACTCAGCCACAGGCTACATATCTCCTTGCAGTGGAGCTGGGGGCAGAGATCAGCAAGACTGAGATGCAGTATTAAAGACATCACAGCTAACACCCGATCATCTGCCCAGCAGATGACATTTTATACAAGATAGAATGCTGATATGTAGCCTGATTAATATTTTCAAACCCAGAGACGTCTTAAATGGCAAACGAGAAATTATTTTGCAGATTTTAAGTCCGCTTGATGCTGTTTTTTTTAAGCAAAACCCTGCAGGGAAAGAAGAGGCTTTTTACTCATATGCATCCAATACATTTAAACGGGGTGGTGCTGGGATGAGACCTTTCAGTAGGCAACATGAGAATCTCACGCTGTCATGCAGTGCGAGATTCTCATGTCGCCGTTTTTATCATGGTGACATGGTTAATATGTTATGTGGTTGCACTCTCTTTTGCGTGCAACCTTTTAAAAGGATAACTGCAAGGATCCTGCATCTCCACTCGAAGCCAGTACACTTGGGCGAAGTCAGTCAGTTTAGTAAGAATGGAGGCATTGTATTGTTTTTCACAGTCTGGCAGTTCCAAGCTCCTGGCTGTCCTTGGAGCCATTAAGAGAACTCTGCCACATCTTGGTTTCCTACCTTTCCAAACATACGTAGACAAAAGTGCCTGCAGTTGCTTCAAATAGGCCTGAGGGATCTGAACAGGCAGAGCCTGGAACAAATACAAGACCTTTGGTAAAAACAACATTTTAAGGTTGCTCAGTCTACCAAACAGGAGACTAGAAGATTCTGCCACTTCTCCAGATCTGGAGTGAGCTGGGCAAGGAGTGGAGGGAAGTTATAGGTGAAAAAGTCAAATGATTGAATTGGTTATCCACGTAAAGAGAAATAGTTTGCAATGCTTGACAGTGTACCTGAGGCATGTTGACATTGAGTACTTCAAACTTGCACTCATTAAGTTGAGAGCCTGAGAGTTTGCCATATTCCCGCAACAAGTCTGTGACCGCTGGTACTGACTGCCTCGGAGATGTAAGGGACAGCAGAACATCATCAGCAAAGACTGACACGGTATATTCCCAGTCAGAATCTGGGATACCCCAATAGTCGACAGGAATTGGATCACATATAAAAGTGGCTCCAGGACAAGGACATCTGGGAGCAGGGACAGTTGACACCCCTGTCGAGTCCCATTCCCAGAACATTTGTTGTCTCTGGGAAAGTTCTGTATTTTCTTCAGAAAGGTTTCCACTCTGGGCTCAACTCAGCCTCCATAAAGGTCAAGTTGTCAGCACTGTCTACCATTTACTGAATAGGGTCTAGTGAAGAGGTTTCTCAGAGCTAGGAAAGACCCAGAATTAGAAGAATTGTTCCTCCATAGGACCTCTAGTCCAGGATCAAACTCTTCACGCTCTAAGTCTATTTAAAATTAGACATTTTATAGTAGAATTTTGTAGATGGTAATTTTGACAGCCAGTTACATCAGTGAGACAAGTAAGTGAACTATAGACTCTCTTTTGTGAATCCCTTTACCTGATTGTTCAAAAGGATAAGGTTGTCCTCACAACCAAGCCTGCCTTCAGGACAAGGTGGTTACAGATTTTCATTTAAACCAGGAGATATAATTTAAACCAGGAGATAGTACTACCCTCTTTTTGCCCAAACCCAAAATGAGAAATAAAGAAGTTTCATAATTTAGATTTGGTAAAGATGTATCTCTCTCTACCTTAAAGAAACTAAGGACTTTAGGAAAACTGACATATTATTCACTTCCACATCATGTTAGGAGCATGATTGCATCAAAGGCCTTGTTTGCCAGATGAATCAAAGAATGCATAATGTTGGCCAATCTGGAGGCGAATCTTCAGCCCCTGAAAAAGAAAAAAAAAAAAATCAAAGCTCATTCTACAAGATCAATTTCTACATCCTGGGCAAGCAAAGCATCAGCATCTCCAGAACAGAAGCCAGCTGGTCTTCAGTTTCAGTCTTCATAAAACATTAGTGGGTGGATGTTTAGGCTTCTGCTAAGGCAAAATTTGGAAGAAAAGTTGTGTAGGCAGTTGTCTCAGTCTACTGGTGGTATATTTTCCTTCTCCTTTTGAAGTTTTCCTTCTTCCATCACTACTGATTCTGGCTGTATTTACCCCTTTGGGTGTTTATTCTTCTCTTGGACACTGGGTTCTACCACCCTTATGGAAACCTGTTCTTGTATATCCTACTCTTATGTGGTTAACACAGAATAAGGGGGGATTTACTTACCATTATTTTTTTTCTGTCTCCCTACATGGCTTATGTCTCTTGCAGCTCAGACACAAGTGCAGCTGGGGAATCTCCACAGGAAGCAGCCATTTATTTGCTGATTGGTTACCTATCTAGAAGGTGGAGACCGTACCCATTATTATGTTGTAGAAGGACATAGTAACATAGTAACATAGTAGATAAGGCTGAAAAAAGACATGCGTCCATCAAGTCCAGCCCATGCCAATAACACCCCTGTTGATCCAGAGGAAGGCAACAAAAAAGCCCTCTGGAGCAATTTCCAATGTAGGTGTGTGTGTGTGAGTGTGTTAAATAGTTCCCCGGCTCAATATCCTATTTGCTTTGAAGCCATCTGTCATAACTGTCAATATTGTTCTGTGCTAGATAGGCATCCATTGCTTTTTTGAATGCAGTTACATTATCTGCAAGCACAGCATCCCGAGGCAAAGAATTCCATAGCCTTACCGCCCTTACTGTAAAGAATCCCTGCCTGTGTTTTAGTCGAAAGCGCCTTTCCTCAAGTCTTAATGGATGACCTCTTGTTCTTAGCTCAGCTCTTTGCATAAATAATTCATTGGATAGTTCTTTGTATTGGCCTTGAATGTATTTGTAAATGGTAATCATATCACCCCTTAGACGTCTCTTTTCTAATGTAAACAAACCCAGTTTGGCTAGTCTCTCTTTGTAACTCAGATCCTCCAATCCCTTTATCAGTTTTGTTGCACATCTCTGCACCTTTTCCAGTTCAGTAATGTCTTTTTTTAGAACAGGCGCCCAAAATTGTACTCCATATTCTAGATGAGGCCTAACCAAGGATTTATACAGAGGTAGGATAATATTAGCATCCCTTGCTTCTACACCTCTTTTTATGCAGGCTAGTACTCTATTTGCTCTTGCAGCAGCTGAGTGACTCTGCACACTGCTGTGAAGACTATTGTCTATCAGTACACCTAAATCTTTGTCTAATGAGGATTTCCCAAGTTGTTTCCCATTTAGAGTATATGTAGCAAGTTTGTTTCTACAACCCAAATGCATAACCTTACATTTATCTACATTAAATGACATCTGCCACTTTTCTGCCCATTCACTTAGTTTATCTAAATCCTTCTGTAGGGAAAAAACATCGAGCTCTGTATGTATTTCCTTACATAGCTTAGTGTCATCAGCAAAGATTGAGATGCTACTTTCAATTCCCACTTCTAGATCATTAATAAACAAATTAAAAAGCATTGGGCCCAGGACTGAACCCTGCGGTACCCCACTTATAACCCTAGACCAATTTGAAAAAGTTCCATTTACAACAACTCTCTGCCATCTATCATTTAACCAGTTCTCAATCCATGTACAGATACCACCACCCAAACCGAAGCCTTTTAATTTATGCAGTAACCTGTTGTGAGGCACTGTGTCAAAGGCTTTTGCAAAATCCAAGTATACTACATCAACAGCAATTCCCCTGTCCAAATTACTACTCACTCTTTCATAAAATGCAAGTAAATTAGTCTGACATGATCTGTTCTTTATGAAACCATGCTGATTCCTACTAATGATATTGTTTGTCTTCACATAGTTCTGAATACTATCAGTTAATAACCCTTCTAGTATCTTACCCACTATGGAAGTCAAGCTCACAGGTCTATAATTTCCTGGTTTGGATCTTGCTCCCTTTTTAAACAATGGAACTACATCAGCTTTCCTCCAATCACAGGGCACTATGCCTGATGAAATTGAATCAATAAATATTAAGTATAATGGTTTTGCTATTACTGAACAGAAGAAAATTAAATATCTGAAAGTGAATTTACCACTCTTCGTTTAGTTTTTTCACTCTGGATCAGCTGATGTGATATTGCATGGGCTGAACTTTATGGACACATGTCTTATTTTCAGCCTCATCAGTTAGGAATACTATGTTATATTGGAGATATATACAATATGTATGTGTGAGGGGAGTTTACATGCAAAAAAGGAGGTGGAATGTGTAAGGGATTAGCATGACACCGTGTGGTGCCCTGGGGGGTAAGATGTGGGGGGTGAGGGCATCCTGCAGATGGAAGGCTGTTCCTGTAGTGATTTGGACAGGGGCTTTGAAACATGGCTAGGGTTATTCTTACCCCACTGGCAGTCATAGGGTTAATCCGACTAAGTTACAAAGCAGTGGCCCCTGGAAACAAACTTACCATTAACCCTTGTGTACCTCTCTGGCACTCAGTGGGTTAATCCTGATGTCCAGTGGAGTCTTCAGCATCATGGTCCCCTATTGCCATCTTCGTCTTCTTTTTTTCTAATCTTCCTTCTTGTCTCTTCTTTTGTCACCGTCGCATCATGCCTGTGAAAAAATACAATAATCTTTAATGTGTTGTGCCCAAACATAACCCTGTCAGATGTGCATAGTTTAACCCCTTGAGTGCAAGACGGGTATGCATCGCATTGCAGATCAGTGCATTGCGTACCTCTCTGGCACTCAAAGGGTAGATAGAGAATTCATAAAAAAAGACCCATAAATCCATACTGGCAAATGTTGTCCAGAAACATAAGGTTAACTGAAGTATCCAAATAAATATTACATTTAGACTGAAAGCTCCTTGGGGCAGGGACCTCTATCCTAATGTTTCTATGAATGTGCCACTTATTATATCACCATTTATTTATTGTAACTTACGTCTATTGTAAGGAGCTGCGTACATTGTGTGGCGCCATATAAATAAAGATATACATACAAATTCCTATGTGCCCAGTATCTTTGCTGATGTCATCGACAGGGTAAGTCATGAGAAACCCCCTTCCTCCAATTTTGTGAGGTAAGTTTGAACAGAGGCTGCCTTTATATATGGGCAGTCTCTGTTCAAAGTGCCTCAGCTATCGGCTGGGATTTGTGCCCAATATTTATTTAGGCACTTCAGTTAACCTTATGTTGTTCAATGCATTGCAGTGGATGACAGGTAAATGTAACACAGATGAGCTAACGATCAGTGCTTGAAAGTATCTCGGGCACTGATCGTTCACTTTTTTTTCCCTTTGATGTTCCCATTATTCATCCTATTTAGGGTGTGTTTTGGAAACTTATCACACAAAATGGACATTTGGACAAGAGTCTTTTTCTATGGCCTAATGTTTGTTGTGCTTTCAGCTGGAGGGACAATTGAATACTGACTTCAACTTTCTTTTTTTTGTTGGCCTGTATCCAGTTTTGCCCTACCGGCTGTTTTAGGTCAACTAATTGAAAAACCTTAACGGAATGGTGTTTTGCATAAGATATTCTTGGGGTGTTACATATCATAGCAATCTGTTGCACACCTCTCTAGCATTCAGAGAGCTGAAATGTCAAAGAGGAAAAAAATCTAATTGATCTAAATGGGGATTAACCCCTTGATGCTGTACTGTAGGGCACTTAAAGTTTTTTGTATGGAGAGCTGCATTTTTTTGGGCCATATGTTGGACACGCAATCAATACCATCATAAGGAATCTATTATTGGCCTGTTTTACAATTAAGTCCTGCCTACTTGCATACATTTTAAACAAAACTTGATCAATTTCTATGTTCATTCCTATTTACAGTGAAACCTGGTGTGCGGTACAGAGAACTAGGGAATATTATTCAAAAACACGCTCAAGCAAATGGTTTCTCTGTTGTTCGAAGCTACTGTGGACATGGTATACATAAACTTTTCCATACTGCACCCAATGTGCCCCATTATGCCAGTAAGTATGTCTCTGCTCACTGATTTTGTGCCTATTTGCAACTGTCGTTACCTGCATCGCTTCCTACATTAAGGCAAATAGCATGTTAAAGACACAACTCCTTTAAACAGCACAAAGCCTAGTTTGCTTTATATCTAACAAGTGGGAACTCTGTCAGCAGTGTTGGAAACCTCCACTAAATAGATTAACAAGTGAAATCCATGGACCCTTCTGGAGTAACCCAGCAGCCCCATAGGGTTGAAATATAAATTCCTATTGATTGAAATTGAACTATAAACCATTTCAATGCTAAAAGTTTACAACACACTTCAAAACAATACAATAAGGCCTCTCTGGGATTTAAGAGATCAATAGCCCTATTTAAATCTATGGAAATTTTCCTATTCCCCTTTAGGTGCATGTTGATTCACTCATGAACTGCACCTTTTTCTGTTTGTGGGTTTTCAGCAGAGTGCACTAGAATGCAGAACAGAGCTTCTTGTGATTGTTGCTTTCTAGTAATGAACCTTTATTTGTTGGTGGCACTGTGTTGTACATTATGACAGTCTGTTTCTGTGTTTGTTCGATGTTCTCACAAACTGGTATGAATAAACATAGATACAATCTAGTGGGGAATCTCTAATGGCATAATGAGCAGGAACGTGGCATAAAGTGCTACACATTGCCATCAAAATATAAATGCAGAAGTGAAAAAAATTGAAACCAGGGGGAGCCCCTTGTGCCGAAACTCTCAATAAATTCTTGGAGCACTATTAGAACACCTCTTAGAAGGGTATTTCACAAGTAAATTAACTAGGATGTTACACAAGTCACAGCACAGTTAGTCCCTGTGATATTTCAGCTTCCCCAGACACAGCATATATCAGATTCTCTGGTGCAGAAATTAGTAGACTGCTCCTCTTTTTTTTTTTCCTCGCTCTCCCAAGAGGCTTAGAACATAAAAATGCTGGGTGTCCACTAGTACAATAATGCGATACACTTAGTCAATAATAAGAAAGTATAATTCATGTACTCACATGGTCTTGTTCTCAGCATGTGAATACTCCCATAATACTGGCCCACTCCCTTGAGAGGAGATTAACCCATCCTCACTCAGGATACAACGTTCTCAGTTTGACATTTCCTGAAGAAAGGAAAAAGCTGGCTGCTTCTAAATACGATGTTCAAATATAAAAATGTGTTAAAAAATCAAATCTAAAATTGTGTTTAAAAGATAATGGCCACAACGTATCAAAAGAAAACTATAAGTGTTAAAATATTAGAGCTGTGAAGAGTAGGTATGTTTTAATAACTGTGTACTTCCCTGCAAAGAATGGTTTCCAAGCTTCACCTGTATGTATTTCATCTCTGTATAAAGTCCCTCTGGCAATTGCCACTGTTAGATTTGTGGGGCCTCAGCCCCTGCATGATTAACAATGGCCATTGTCAGCTCTAGGTGCAGGCGGCCCAGAGCCAGAAGCCAATCATGTGATTTTCATTTTATATATTATAATCTGAAACTTAATTTCCCCCCCAAATTTTGTATAAAATGCATGCATTAAAACCATTCCAGTGGTGTGCTTGGTACAAGTGATTTAGCAGTGGGGTTATTCCTAATGAAATACCTTTCAGGACTGTAAATGGTGAGCAGATTTTTTTCAGAATCTGTGTTTGCCCAGCACCTAATTATTTTTTATTCATTTATTTTTAAGAAAACAAAGCTGTCGGAGTGATGAAGCCAGGCCATGTGTTTACAATTGAACCAATGATCTGTGAAGGTAAAAAGGACAGCTTGTCAAAATACCATTTTATGTTGTGCAACTTAAAATTTTGACAATTTTTAGATTGTTTTGCATGCTTGTAAGCACTTCAGAAAAGCATACATTGAATGGCAATGCAGAGGAAGTCTGTATTGTGGTCTAAACAAAGAAATGGTTAGCAAAAACAGGTAATAATGTAATGGAAATGTTCCTTGTAAGTGTATTTGGTATGTGTCAGCATTATCAGTGTTATAACCGTATTCATTTTAGAATAGCTACAAGGGATAATTATTACTGTCCTTCATGAGACTTGTCACCACCGATCCTCGATATACATCTGTCATTTCAGTACTTGCTACTTTTGTCCAAGGCTGAGTTACTCGGCAATTTCACTCCTTTTTGTATTTTACGTTTTTTCCTCTGGTTCATTGTGAACTACCTGTGGTATGAGAGTGTTTATGTACACCATTTTACATTGTGCTTCATATTCCATAAGATGCCAGTTTTTCATTATCTGAAGACATAATCACAATTAGAGGGGTATTTTCCTAAGCCATGTAAATGGACCTGGGTCTTTTTACATGGCACTTGGTACCTTAAGGGTGGTGGTGGTATATATTTTATTCACTTAAATGAAAAATTATATTGGGCTTTAACTTTTTATTTTTTCCTAATAATGGCCCTTTACGGCACATCATCGGCTAGTGGTTTCCATTGTTTTGTGTTAATTTTGTCGTTGTCATTAGCATATAAACTAATGCATGCTGTTTCAGGTCAGTCTTTATTGTAAGAGATGCTACTGAGCAGCAAGGGTCTATCTTCTCTCTTCAGACCCCAGTTCAGCACTACTGCTGATCTGTTAGGGCTTTCAGCACAGCTCAGGTTCTTTTTTTCTAGGTCTGCTTTCAGCAGAAAAGGGCACCTATTACATGATTATATTTTTAGGATGACCAGTGACTTGCCAAGGTAGTTGTCCTTTACAGAGCAGACCATTTTATATGACATAGTTAGTGAGAGAGAGAGAAAATAGTTATTTCTATACACTTACACTAATTTCTTAGTTTTCTATTTAAGAGTGTGACTGATATCCATCACACTCTTCAACGCTGTATTTGGGTAGTCATTTAACTTTTATACCCCCTAATATCCTTTATGCTATCAGTCCCTTCTCCTTGCAAGAGGCTGGCTGGTCACCAGACTGATGGAGCTGTAATTGCCCATGCAACCCTACACAGTGACTTGGCCATTGAGACACCTCCATAAGTATTGTAAATGAGTCCTGAGTGCTAGCTTGGCTTTTAGATAAAGAAGTGTTTGTTGGCTTATTGCTGGGTAAGGTTGCTATTGGCAAAACGATCCCGGTGATCATTTTTCGTTATTAGCCCCCTTCCCAAGGAGTTGATATCACCTTAAGGGGGTGGAGACAGAAGATAAAAGTTACATTGGCAAAATGTAGCATTTTGAAGATTGTGACTGAGCTCATGCACACTATTTAAATTGTAAACTATTGCCTTAACGAAAGCATTTCTATCTCTTTAAAGTTTGACTGGCACATCTGTGTTACAATATTTAATTTCTCCCCTCCATGTTGTAGGAGGATGGCAAGATGAGACTTGGCCTGATGGCTGGACTGCTGTAACAAGAGATGGGAAACGTTCAGCACAGTTCGAGCACACCCTTTTAGTCACTGAGACTGGATGTGAGATTCTTACACGAAGACTTGAAGACAATGGACGACCCTATTTTATGTTTTAGCTCCTTTGCTAGAATAATTAGATTGAATGGTGTCTGCTGCTTTGTACCCTGCATTTTTGCAGGAAAGATATCTGAAGGAGCAGTGAGGTTTTATCACTCGGTATACATGGCTCAATGCTCTGTGTATTAACCGAGTTAAACACCATTCAGATTGACTTAGTTATGTTAAAGAACTTACGATTTGAAACAAGAAGGAATCGGGTCTTTAAAGTGTGTGTGTTCTACTTTTAATTACTGTTTGCCTCTCATCCCCTTTTGTTTTTCAAAATTTTTTTTTTGTTTTTGGTTTTACCCATTTTTTTCCTCTTACTGTCAGACATCTATTCTTGCCTTCTCTTCCCACACAGAGCAGAAAATAGGGCTTTATTCAGGAAGCTATATAGGCGCAGTCTTGGAGCAAACAACCTGCACCATAGGGGACAAATAAAAAGTCCTATTGATTAAATGTGGCTTCTAATGCATTGAATGCTTTGTAGCATTCAGCAATTTAGCCTCTTAAGGTCCAGATGGGTCTGCAATATGTTGCTTACGCTCCTCTTGTCCTTACTGAGTTCAGTCAATGGGAATTTGAGAATTTTTTTTTCCCAATGTGTCCCCTATTTCGCATATTGTTTGTGCTATTATTTGCTCCTCTTTGTCTTTCTGAATACAGCCCAAGGTGCCTCCATAGCAGACTTTTTATACCTGACATGGTAGTTTTTCTACAATCTGGAGTTCAAAGGAAGCACAAAATGGTCTCCGTCCCCAGTGTGCAGTAGCTATGCATTGGTGCTCTTCTTGTCTGTTCTGCCTTTTCTGACAAATGAATGAATGCATATAAATACATTGGGCCCTATGCAGATAGAAAAGGATCAGCACTTCTGCAGCAAACCAACTGCATGGGGGGTGGTAAATGCCTATTGATTTAAAAGGGGTTTGTAACTCCCTGAATTCTAGAGAGGACTCTAGCAAAATACTTGTCAGTTGGTATGCTCCTGCTCATGTTTGTTATGGCCCTTTATGTTCATTAAAGCAGTGCAGAGTTCCCTATCTGTGCCTGTGTTTAGCATCACCCTGCCAATCATGTGTTCATTGGGGACTCTACCATTCAGATTATCTCACACGTGCTCAGATAGAGAGATCTCTCTATTATTCCTGCACTGTTAACTGTATTAGAGAACTGGAACCCTGAAATCCTGGCATAATACTAATTGGGGCATATGTATAATGTCAATAAGTGGGAAAGCAACTGAACAATGGGAATACAATTACAAAAACATTGTCCACATTAATATAAATCGGTCTTTTAACCCCTTGAATGCTAGAGAGTTGTAAAATTTATAGCGCAATGCAGTGCAGAACTCTGTAGAATTTAAAGGGATGACATTACTTAAAAAATACTAATCCCTATGTTAAAGCCCTTGACTAAAGATGAAAAATGCTCACAGCAGCATCTCTCAAACCCTTATGGTTTGAGAGATAACCGCTTTCAAAGTTCGCCCGTGGCTGACGTCAGCGTTCTAGCTGACTGCAGGGGAATCCTCTCCTGAGATCAGCCAGCAGCTCTGCAGCAGACCTTTTAAGTGAAGGATTTCTGTTTTGTTAATGCGATCTTGGCTCTGCTGCAGAGCCGCAGATGGTCCCCGTACCGGATTCCCAGGCTGTCAGCTAGAATGCTGTTAGCCAGGGGCAAACTTTGGAAGAGGTTATCTCTCAAACCATAAGGGTTTGAGAGATGCCGATGGGGGCATTTTTCATCTTTATTCAAGGGCTTTAACATAGGGATTAGTATTTTTTAAGTAATACTATCCATTTAAGGGGTTTAAGTCTTATTTTAAATTATTGTGAATTTGTTTGTCCCCCTATGCTACAGTTGGCTTGCCCCACCTTTGTCTTTGTACATATGCCCATTGAGTTGATAAGAAAATAGTCAGATGTTGTGCTGCAATGCACTGCAGTCAGCACCGTCACCCAGCAGTTTAAATAGTTATATTTGGGTGCCTGAGATCATTGCTGTTGCTTCAAATAAGTAAGTTTCTTAACTCCTTGGCAGCCAATGGTTTAACCATTTTAAGGACTAGAATATTTCAAACCCCCTCTGGTCCTTAAAAGGTTCATAACAAAAATATAACTCCTGCATTGTTTGTTTTTTGTATGTTTTTTTGTTTTTTTTAATTTATGTTGATTAACCCATCTGTTCTATATAATCTGTGTGCCTTCAACTAAAAAGTACAGAAGAGTTTATAATTAAACACTGGAATGTGCTGCTGGACTTTCCAAATGATCCCATCAAAGTGTCTTGATACACACACACTCACAAACCAAATCCTTTTCTCTTTGCTGCCAAAAAGAAACCGACAAGAAATGCTTTAACGGCATTGATACTAAAGTAGATTGTTTAGTAGTTCATTGCCTGGCAGTGCTTTACGAACCTTTCCAACAGACATGTGAAATACTGGTACACTTTGCTGCACTTTTTTGTAAAGTTACATCAGCACAAGGGCTGCCAGTCTATGTGCTGTAGGCCAGTGGTGTTAAAGGGGAATTTGCCAATTGTTTTAACTGTAGCATGCCAGGTGGGTATCTAATATCCGACTTAATGTATTGGATACCCCTCTGGAATTCGGAGCGTTAGCTGAATTTATTAATAGATAAAATATTGAACGAGCTGATCAGTTATTAGGATTTTGAATTTAGATGCAGTTGACTGCTTTTCTACCTATCTGAGAAAATACTTGGCAGGAAGAACATCACTTGAAAGGATAACATGATGAATATTGCACCATTTTTCTTATTTCTGTGCCCAACTTTAACTTCCAACATGGTATCATGTGTGCCTATAGTAAATGGACTTCAAAGAAACATGTTTTTCTTACAGTGCCTCAGATGTGTTTTGCTGTTAAGGTACAATTGTGGTAACCCATTATATGCCATAATTTATGTTAATGAGTTGTTAAAGTGACCTGAAAGACGATGCAGAGCTGTTAATTTGTTATAGGGAAATTTTAACCCTTTAAAGACCAGTGTGTGTGTGTGAGGTTGGGGGGGGTGTCCTGCATCAAAAACAATGTGTTGCACACTCCCTCACTGGTCCTTAAATGGTTAATAAATTGGCGTGATTGAATGTTTGATATGCTTTTGCAAACCAAATTAAAAGTTGTTGACATTAAAGGTTGAATAGATTGGCCATTTTTTGCAGTTGGACATTTTTGCTATTCTTCTGATCTGCATTTTACTCACACCAACGTGCTCAGAGTACTGTAACTGTCTAATAAAATACATGCAAAATTGAGAAGGGGACCTTGTCACACTGTTGGCCTCAGTTTATTATGAGTGGACTTTAACTCTTACAAATAATACGTTTTTTCTTTCATCCAATGTGGAACACACAAACCACAGGGTAAAGCCGGCTCCTCAGAGGCAGGGCACGTCTAGAAAAGGTCTCTGAGGTGGCGACTCCCTCCTTTTCTCCAGTGTACCCTCTCCAACTAATATCCAATTTTAAGTGACCACATCAGTGGAAGGGTGTATGGACACTGTTCTTAGTCTTCTTTATTTTTAATTCTTGGTATATGTAGCTGTATTATCCCTCATTAGATGGACTCTTATTAATGGCTTCATAATTCAGGAACTGTCCAGTTCACAGGTTTATTTTCAGGACCTCACATCCAGTGGATGTTGTCTTGAATTTCAGCCTGTACCTAAGGAACGTTTCTGGGGTCTCATTTATTATGACATGAGTCTGTAGACTGAAGTATGGTAAGTTTAACTTCTTAAGTGCTATGGTCCTGTATATGCATCCCTTTCTTTGGGCAAAAGTTCACCATGGAAATGAAAGCCAGATTTGCATTCTGTTCCTTCAGTTCTACTTTTTGTATGTCCATTCTTCCTTTAGATGTAAGGGCTTTTAACCCCTGCACTGCTTCTTTTAAAGCACTGTTTGTCTCATTGAGTAACTTTTTTTTCCTACTATTATGCATTTCTTTTATCTCTCTCACTCTCTATCATTCTTTCTCATTACTTTGACATATATTATGTATTTTTTTTAAATAAGCAGTGGCCCCTTTAAGAATGAGGGAATTTTCTTTTCTTTCACTTCTGTCTGCTTTCTCTTGGCTTTGTTGTGAGTTAAAACTAGATGTTAGCTGGTGGGGTGGAGTGGAGGAAAGGAGGGTGTCTCTACCTCAGCGAAGTGCCCTACTGTCTGGAGGAGACTTTACCCCATAGTTCCTGCGTTCCACATGGGCTAAAAGAAAAGGATATAATGGTAAGTTCACTAAATGCACAGATCAAGAGGAAGTAGTAAGCCATAATCTACTAATAATGAGAGAAAATATCTGTTGATTAATCTAAATTGGGACAAACAATGGTATGCCTACAGTTGATGTAGTGGCTGCCTGTCTGTCTGTCATAAATATAATATGCTTGGGACACTTGAAGTAAAAGTACTTTAAGTTGTTCCTCTATCATTAACATGTCGTGGGAGCCATATAATGGTTTTTTTGCCCTTCTGAAAAGGATACATTCAAGTGATACACATGTACTAAAAAATATATACCGCAAGTGCTCTTACCTAAGCATACTGATTTTGAGATCACACATTTTATTAGCCACTAGTAGAAGAGCCATGTACACAGGCCACAGTGGCTGGCGGTCGTGGTGCAGTCATGCCCAGTAGAGACTGCCCGCTCCGCGGCTGATACAGAGCTGGACGCTCGGAAGTCAGACCGAGCGCCCAGCTCTGTGTCAGCCTCGTCACAGTCTCTACTGCGCATGACTGCGTCGTTACAGACTTTGTAGTGAATTATTATATAGGATTGGGATCAGTATAGCAAGAAATTTGAAACCAGCTAAACTGCCATAGTGGAGGATCATGTACTCCAGGCATGTCAAACATGGCCTCAGCCAGTGCAGTGCAGCCCAGCATCAAGGGGTTAAAAGTCTCCTGTACAAACCTCCCAAGTGCCTCTCTTTATTACCCAAATCCCTCTTTCTCTGTCATCTAATATAACTCACAGGTACCATGGGAAGGCAACAGCTCCTCCCAGTGGGCTGTAAAAATTCTAGAAGAAGTGCAGGGGTGGAGCCTCCCCCTCCTTCATATCAGGCTACCTCACTTAACCCTGCCCAGATAGATTTGTTCCAAGTCCTGGTTAAATGGCTGAGAACAGTTCTGCTTATTTTTTAGTAACACTTATTTTTTGTTAGAATGTGCCAAAATTCCCCAATTAGTCGGATTACCATTACTGGCTTCCCCTGGAGGATTGCCCAGTTATCAGATGCTGTTGTGAACCCCTTGTAGCCCTAGGAGAGAATCATACAACCCATGTCTGTCTCTCCAGAAGGACTCTCTCTGAAGGCTTCTTCCTTCACAATGGTAATCTGAAGAAAGAAGACCTGCAAAAAAGGTGACCAACCCTTTAAGTGCCATGGTCTACTTGTCCCACAGTTCCCCTCCGCACAGGAGGCTTTCTGGAGTTCCTTATAACTCCTTCACTCATGGTGGGTAAATATCTGTCTGTTCTCTGGAGCATTTTGGCTGTTTTGTGGTAATTAACCCCTTCCCTGCCATATTTATTTGTTTGTTGGGACTTCTATCTCTTTTTCCCTTTGTATTCATGAGTTTTTATCATTTATTATCTGTCCTATTACTGTTTTGGGTGGGGGGTTGTTCACTTTTCAAAACTTTTAGAAATGTTTAATTCCACTCCTTTAAGAGTGCGCTTTACCGCACGGCTGCACTTGCTCCATTGACTTCTATGGGACAGACTGCTTTGGGGCATATCTCTGCAACTGTTCCACTTACAGAGTTGAGAGAGGGCTCATTCTTCTTGTCTCCCCTTGTCCTGCATTCCAGTTCATATCCTCAGTGCCTTGGGGGTCCCTGAGGGGTTCGGTTACTGTGGGGGACTGCAAATAAGAGAAGTACTACATTGCCCAGAATGTCTATTTCGCGGGATTTTCTGTTATTTGGAGTACATATACAAAATGTGTGAGGCTTCTGGGAATGAACAACCGCACAATGGCCTGTTCTATGTCTAGTCACCGCCCAGAAGCACCAAGTTTTAGCTGTCTAGTGCCATTACAGAGGAGAAATTTCCACATACATATTAGACTAGTCCCGCCCAAAAGGGCAGTCCAGTTCCAAAATGACAGGCAAGTCCCCCCTGCACGGGAACACCAGCTAACCCCGATGTACGTTTCGGCCTAGTTGGGCCGCATCAGGTGGGTTCATCTGGATTCCCTAGGCACTGAGAGCAAGGGGTCCACGTCTGGATTACCCTTCACTCTTAGGGTATCCAATGTTTCAGTCTTATGTTAAGACTTTCATCAGGGACATAACACTCTCATTGTGGATATCACCATTCCGTTCTTAAATACTCTCCCCCACACCTGGCCCAAATCTCACGCTCACCTGGCCACCGTAGTGACCTTAAGAGTCAGATCTACCCCCAGTAGCAAG
This sequence comes from Rhinophrynus dorsalis, assembly GCA_037306005.1. Lineage (NCBI taxonomy): Eukaryota > Metazoa > Chordata > Amphibia > Anura > Rhinophrynidae > Rhinophrynus > Rhinophrynus dorsalis. Next base: position 217,143,424 of record CM074718.1, on the reverse strand, counting down.
GCAGAGAATTCAAAGAACTATTTTAACCCTCTGAGTACCCGGACTGGCGCTCAGCACCTCACCAAAAATTAAGTGCTGCCCGTCCATCTGTGTCTCAAGGGTCAAGTCCCCCAAAAGCTAAACATATAATCGTCAACATATGAAAAGATCTCTACTTACATATTTAAAACGGTCTTTGCATGTGCCCAATAGTGTCTGAACCACTACCATTATTTGCCATACCATATCTGAGTGTCAATATATCTAAGTTTTTATAAGTAACTAATCAAGCTTTAACCCTGTCGGAACAATGGTCCCAAATATATACACCCACTACATCTCTTTCCAAGTCAGTCTTTTCAGCCTGTCACCCCCACGTGAGTGAATCCTGATCCATTCAATTGGGCAACATTGTAGCTCTTTCAACTTGTTTCTGCATTGTATAAAATGTTGTGCTACAGGAGTCATCTTTAATTCCTTCTCACTAAGTGTCCCAATTAGGCTCTAATAATAGAGGATCTGTGCTCCCTGATCCTCTCCTTATAGGGCCTACTGGTCTTCATGTTAAATGTTCTTTAATATGGATTGTATAATTCTTGAGTGTTAAGACAATAGTGGATCCCGTTATCATATAACTGCGTGTTACACAACCAATGCATTTGGTAATCCCCCACTTCAATGGGCACTGTACACTGGAATACTTATCCCTGGGGTCAGATTTAACTACTGAGAAGGAATTAAAGCACCTTGCAAACAGCATGATACCACAAGTGTGTGCGGCAGTGTTTTTGTGAGTATGCAGAAGGGGCTTCTTCCCATACTTATGGAGACCCCTTTGAGGCTGACCCTGAGCCCTCTGCAGTGGGTCTCATCAAGGTGGTTTTTACTACCCTACACATTCCTGTTAACCCTGTAGAGACCCAGCCATCTACTGACATCTTTCAAAAGCATCTTTCTCTGTCCAAGAGATTTTCTAAGCTGTATCCCTTTTCTGATGCAGCTTTGGCTAAGTGGTCTACACCTCCTCATGTTGCTCCCCCTATTTCTAGACTGTCAGAATCTACTGCCTTACCTTTAGCTGATGCCACGGAGCTTAAGGACTTAGCTGATAGGAAGTGGGAGGCTATCCTAAAGTCTGCTTTCGCTGCCATAGGTGCTTCTGTGTGGGTTACAGCCATTGCTGTTTGGAATGAACAGCTTCCTGATGCTGTCCGCAAAGGTGCTCCTAAGGAGGACCTTTTGGCCATTTTAGCCAACATGTCTGAGGCTCAGAACTATGTTACTGATGCCCTCTTTGACGCTGTCCAGTTTGAGGCTAAGACTTCTGCCTTTTCTGTTGCTGCTAGATGCACTTTGTGGCGCAAGATTTGGTCTGCTGACTTATCTAACAAGTCACTAATTTCTCTCCCTTTTCAGGGCACGTCTCTCTTTGGGCCTGAACTGAAAAATATCACCAGTGAAGCCACTGGGGGTAAGAGCACTTTATTGCCTCAGGTCCCCAAATGCCCTAATCTGGAGAGGAAGCAGCTTCTTTTTCATCCCAGCCAAAGTGAAGTGCAAAGGCAGAGTCCAGGGGGGTCTCAGGCCAGCACCCCGAGCTCCATCCCCAAGCCCAGGCAGCAGTGAAGGTGAAAAAAAAAAATCCACCAAACCACCTTGGGTGTGACCTGCCAAACCCTGATCCGCAGCTACTTGTGGGTGGTCGCCTGCAGCATTTTTCAAACATTTGGGCAGACTCCGTTGTGAATCAGTGAGTATTACAGGTTGTTTCAGGAGGTTACAGGATTCCCTTCACATCCCTACCTCCCTTCAGATCCTTCCTTTCTCGATCCCCTCTGGGCCAAGAAAAGCTCCGTCTTTTCAACAGGGAAGTCCAGGCTCTCTTGGACAAGAGAGTTCCGGTTCCTCTGCCAGAGAGAGGTTTATGTTTCTATTCAAACCTCTTTGTAGTTCCCAAGAAGGATGACGGCTCTTTCCCTATCCTGGGCCTCAAGGACCTCGACTCTCTTGTGGTCCATACTCACTACAAGATGGAGTCTTTGCTCTCTGTCATTGCAGCAATGTGTCCAGGGGAATTTCTGGCTTTTCTGGATTTGCAGAATGCTTACCTGCTACTTCCAGTTCATCCGGACAGTCAGAAGTACCTGGGTTCGCTTGCACCTTGGGATATTTCCAGTTCACTGCTCTGCCCTTTGGGCTCACCACTGCCCCACAGGTGTTTGCACTGGCCTTAGGGGCATTGATTGCCTTCCTGCACACCAAGGGGATTCAAGTGACTCCTTACATGGATGACCTTTCTGGTGCATGCTCCTTCCAGGGATCTTCAGGACTGCCAGGTCCAGGGATGTGCTCAAATCCTCCTCCAGCACGAGTGGATTCTGAACATGGACAAATCTGCTACAGTTCCTTCTCAGGACCTGGTTTTCCTCGGTCTCTGATTCGACACCTGTCAGGGCATGATATCTCTGACAGAGGATTCAGCAGATCATGGGCAAGGTGTCCCCGGCTCTAGGTTTGTCCTCCGCTCTGGTTCGCAAATTCTTATTCTTAGTGGGTCACATGATATCCACCATGGAGGTGGTTCCGTACACCATGGCTCATATCAGGGAGCTTCAAAGGTTCACTATGAGCTTGCTGGGCACATCCAGATCTTTTGGATCGTCTGGTCTCTCTTCCCCAGGACTGGGCCTTGGTGATGATGGACGCCAGCCTTTACAGCTGGGGATCTGTCCTGGGTCTCCTGGGGGTTCAGGGTCGATGGACTGCGGGGGAGACCCTCCTGCCTATCAATATCCTGGGGCTCCGTGCAAATCTTCATGCTCTGGTGTACTGGTACTCTCCACTGAGGGGCTGTACAGTCCGCGTCCAGTCAGACAATTCCACAGCAGTGGCTTACATGAAAAAGCAAGGAGGCACAAGAAGCGTTTTCGCTTGGTCCAAGGTCAAGGCTATTGTGGCTTTGGCTGAAGAACACGTTCCTGTCATCTCCTCTGTGCATATCCCAGCATAGAAAATGTCCTGGCAGACTTTCTCAGTCGCCAGACTGTGAACCTCAGGGAGTGGGAGCTCCATCCGGAAGTTTTCAGTTGGTGCAGAAGTGGGATCTCCCTTGGATAGACCTGATGGCCACCAGGAACAGCAGGATGGTCCAGATTTTTTGCTCATGTTCGAGAGATCCTCTGGTGTTCGCAGTGGATGCTCAGTCAATTATGTGGCACTTTCATCTGGCCTACATTTTTCCACCACTCCCTCTTCTCCCCAGAGTGCTGAGGTCACCGCATGGTCCTTAATGTGTGGTCCTTAACAGCTGTCCATGCGCCATGTCATTCGGTCATTAAGGAAACAATGTATTACCATGTAAACTGTTTTGAAGCATAAAAAGTAGATTTTGCAGATTCATTTTGCATGTAAGAATTCATTACAGGTATGTGGGGTCCACAGTTGCTACGCGGATGCCCAGTTTGGATTCACTTCAACAGTGGAGGGACCAGAAGAGCAGCCAGGTGGTCCAAGCGTCAGTTGATCCTCTCCTGGAAAGAATGTCGTGTTTCAACGATACCCGCAAATCATATTCCAGGAGTTGTCAATGTAGCAGTTGACTGTCTCAGTGACAGCAACTGGATCCCGAGAGATGGGAACTAAATCAATCTGTTTTCTATTCCATAGTACAGTTGTGGGGCTTTCACATTGTGGACCTTATGGCACCTCAATTCATTCTCAGTGTCTCCCAGTTTTTGTCCTGGAACCCACTGGCCTTAGAGGTGTCCGTGGTGGTGATTCTATGGTCCTCCATCTTAAGTGTGTCCTCCACTTTTCTTAATCTCCAGGGTGTTAAGAAACTATCAAGATGGACCAAGGATTGCACCTCATTAGCCTCACAGGCCTTGTTTCATAGATCTGATCACATTGACCTCAGAGGAGCCATTGCATCTCCCTCTTCTTCAGGACCTTGTCTCTCAGGGTTCACATTATCTTGAAGCTGATATCCTGAGAAATACTCATAACAAGGAAACAGATTCTTAAATGGCACTCTGTTCAGTATACAAATAGCTAAAAAATGCAAAATTACCCATGTGATAAAAAAAAAAAAAAAAGCATTGTTGCATTAAAAACAAAACTCACCCACATGGAGACCACCTGCATACCACCTGAATGTCTAACAATTGTAAAATAGTATAGATACAGAACTTGTCTTTAACTCTATGAAGTTTATAGAAATCAGTATTTGTTATTATGAATGACTTATTAGCAATATAATGTGCTGTGTTTTGCTTACTTGACTAATTATCATCAACTCTATGAAGTTAATTTATACTAATGAAGTTATTTGCATCAGTTTGACATGATTTGCTGTATCTGTTGTATTGTATGCTTGTTACATATTTAGGTAGGATATGCAGGTCGTCTACATGTGGGTATGGTTTGCATTTTAACTCCATGTTGCTTTTTTTTTTTTTTGTGATCGTGTCTGTGTGGGAGGTTTGGGCCTTGTTCAGTTATATTTTTTGGACTAATTGGAGCATCAGAGTTGTCATTTTTTGATCATTTTGCAAATCGTTTAGCCTTATTTATACTGTATAAAGGGCTGAGTGCCATTTAAAGATCTGTCTGTTCTGACTTATTGTTTAAGTTCCATGACACCCTATATATAACATGGTTACACCTAATCATTTAAATGTATGTGCTCCTAAATAACTGTATACTGCAGTGATATCCTGAGAAAGAAAAGCTTCTCTGAACATAGAGAAGTGATATTCTAAGAACGAAGAGCTTCTCTGAGCCAGTCATTGCAAATCTACTTAAGGTCCATAAGTCCAAGATTTACTATAGGGTCTAGTCTTTGTTCGTCAAGTGGTGTGAAGAACATGGCTTGTTCCCATGTCCTTTTTACCTTCCTGCTTAGTTTTATTAAGGTTCAGATCTTTGGCTTGTTAGTTCTTTCCAGAAGCTTAAGGTTCCGCTGCTGGATGTTGAGATGGAGATGGAACATGCCTACCCCATTTTTGGGATCCTGTGCCTACATCGAATCTAAGTCTGATCCTCTGAGTGCTTCAGAAGGTTCTTTTATGATCCTTTGACTTCTGTATGTCTTCATTTCTTGACCCTCATGATCACGTTCCTCCTTATTTGATGTGTGGCCACACTGCAGGGGTTTTCTTGTATGGATCTTTTTCTGAAGTTTTACCTTGCAGATGAGATTGTTCTGTGTACTCACTTTGTGTTTCTTTCCAAGGTGGTTTCTGAGTTCTACATTAATCAGTCGATTTGTGCTTCGTTATCTTTGGCCTGATCCCTCTAACAGGTGAAAATGGGATCTGCACTGTCTGGGCGTAGTTGTCTCAAATACTGGTTGTTGCACTAAATCTTCTCCAAAGTTGCATACACTATCCTTTATTCCCTATGGCCTGTGTGCGAGCCAGGCAGCTTCTAATGTGAATGTGGCCGCCAGGGCTATAACATTAGAAAGAGGCCAATACCTTTTCAGGTAACTGTACATTCCACCAGAGAGGTGGCGCATCTTCGGCCTACAAATGTTGTGCAAGATGGCAATGTGGTTACTAAGCACATTCGTGAAATATTGGAGTCCAAGTACTGGCTTTGGCTGTTTCCAGTTTTGGGAGAAAAGTCCTCAAGGCTGTGTAGGGGTCTTTCTTTTCTTTTCTAGCAATCTTTTATTGCATAGTTATGTATGTTTGACACCTGAGGTTTATTGTTGTCTGTTTTTTTACTTTGTTGAGACCTGTTTTGTTGTTGGGAGTTCTTTTTCCCCTCCCCGGAATTCTGATTGGGGCAACTGTGGTGTATAATTATAGTCCCTGTATTTCACAATTAATGAAAGAGCAAAGGGGATTTTTGTCTGCTTACTGGGGACATCTCTAATGGAGAAAAAGAAAAACATGTGGTTTGCATTCTGGGTATGCTAAGAGGAGACCTTATCACATTGTACAAGTATATGAGAGGTCAATACAAGGATCTCTGCGGTGAGCTATTTATTCCAAGGCCTTATCAGGTGACCAGGGGACACCCCTTGAGTTTAGAGGAAAGGAGGTTTAGACTTCAGCAGAGGAAGGGTTTTTTTACAGTAAGGTCTGTTAAATTGTGTAATTCATTGCCAAGGAGGTAGTTATGGCAGATACAATGGATACATTTAAGAGAAGATTAGACAAATTTCTTTCAAAAGGGAACATACAGAGTTATACTGTTTATCAGTAGGCAGATCAGGAAGGTCTGATAAAGACTAACTTATTTGGTAGCAGGAAAGCTATAAAATTCTCAGTTACTGGGGTATGAGAAGGTTGAACTTGATTGACTTGTGTCTTTATACAACCTAATGTACTATGTTACTATGTTCCCTGTGTAGTGACTGCCTTCCAGCCCTTCTTTCTTCTTGACTTTCTTTAATATTAGTGCTGTTGATGCATGGCATATGAAGTATTGCTGGGATGGAGTCTCATCCTCCAGAGAGCTTTGTCTTTAAATGCCATGCATCCCAGTGGTAGCTATTTAACCCCATGGTTCCTGTGTTCCACAAAGACTAAGCCTTTGAACATATAAATATAGAGCTTTTCCTGCTGATTAAAAAGAGTTTATCCCCACAGCTGGGAAATTAAGTCTTCCCAAGTTATCATGTAAACCGTTGTGTTTTTTTTTTTTTTTTTTTTTAATATTAACAGTATCCTGGTATCCAGAGAATCCTCTTGGTGTCATGACATAAGAGAGATGATAAACTGGCTACTGTTTTCCATATTAAGTCATAGTTACAATTTTATCATTTAATGGCAGTTTGGTTATAGATTTTAAACCTAACACCTGACAACTGTGGAAGTACACTTATATATGTGCTGGCAGCTGTTCCATTGAATTCTGCCGGGCAGTTCCCTGGCACAAAGGCCATTGCAACAGGAAAATATTTCCTGTTCAGTAATAACAGTAACATCTGTAAACTGAAGTTGAAACATAATGGTTGGCATCTCCAGTCAGTTACATTGTGCACCTGTTTTTCACCAGCTGATTTAATTCTGGGCACTATTTCACTTCTGCTGGCTCCTTTTATGTATTTGTTTTTCCCTCTATTGTAAAAAAACAAAAAAATACCTTTTGTTAAAGCGGAACTTTTACATAGTAATAAGTTGTCCTTCAATAATTAAACATATGGCGACTAGCTTGATAATACATGTATTACCTCACAAAAGTACCAGATTCTAAAGAAATCCTTAATCTTCGAAGACTGATGGCCAGGTTAGTGTAGTCTGCGTGCCTGCGCCGTCAAGTCCCTTCTGGTTACCTTGTGGCACACTGCAATACTTCTTATAGGAGACCATGACTGACAGTGCAGGCTTGCAGACAAGATGTCCGCGCTGGTGCCTGGCTTCTGATCTCCGAATCTGGCACGTATTATCAAGCTAGTTGCCATATGTTTAATTATTGAAGGGAGACTTGTGTGAAAGTTCTGCTTTAAACGCATAGTTATTTTTTTTTATTTACTATCTCAAAAGCTGGCAAATGTTTTCACCTTATCTCTGTGGCCCCCATGTGCTTTGTTGGTCATGTAAGACATGATTTCAACAATAACATTATCAGTGAAACACTGACACTGATGACCTCCCATATGACATTGATTACATCTTCAAACCCAGAAAGACTCACACTGCAACATTTTGGCTACCATTTTAGTAGTGACACTGATCCAAGAACGATATACATTACACCAAAGTACTCCTCTAAGCTACTTCAGAACTACACCTTAGTGCCCTAATAAACGCTCAAAGTAAAGCTCCACAACTAAATGGCATATTTGCAGACCCACGTCTATCCAGTTTGCCCTGGATCAGATAGTATTGGGTCCTCCCGTTTTCCCCAGACAAAATGTGCATCTTCTGTTTGTGATAACTATATATTCTGCATAGGATCCCTCACTCAAGGAAGGTTAGTTGGAATGAAGGCATGGATAATTCTTCTTTTTCTTCCCCCCCATGGGGATCCCTTTGAGGAGGACCCCTGGAGACCTGTAGGAGCTTGATTTGGGCAGAATGCAGCTCTTCAGACCTCTGAGACCCCTAGGGGGACATTCACAATGGGCTTTTTTAATGGCATGGAAGGTACTGTACAGATTATCTTTGATAAAGGGAAGCTGCTGGATCGGCAGCTCTATCTAGGCAGCTTTACCCTTCTTTACCTTTTCTCCACCTCTGCTTTGCAGCTTTGTGAACAGATCCCTCTCTTTTTCACCCATCAACACTCTCCGATTTACTGTATCTGATGCAGCTGCATTTTAGGGTCATGGATAGAATATGCCTCAGGGACAGAGTCGGGTGGAAAGACCCATAGCCTTTTTGGTGATTGCATAATGGAACGGTCTGGATGGAGTCTGCTTGGGTGAGGTGGGGGAAATCTTGTTTATATTGTCTCCAAGGTTCATGAAGCTAATGCTTACATCTGTGTGGCAGCCTAAGATATGATTATGTTTCTAGATAAGACACCCACACTCTGCAGCAGCACACTGTACCCTGTGGCTTATCAGAAGTCCCTTATTTTCTTAAGATTTGTGTGAGAGTAGCTCTTTGCCCCTGAACTGATGAAGGTAATTATTTATGCTGTATTCCCCAAGTTCACATCTAATAGTCATTCTATTTTTCATTAACCCCGCTGCTACTCTCAAGTGACTACGGCACCTGCCCCTTCCCCTTCTTTGAGCCAATCCTGTTTCCACAATCTCAAACAATTAGGTCAGGTGAGAAGCCCACACAGAAGCTCTCCACTGATACGTCTTCCTAAGAATGGCTCATGGAATCCCAAACCTCTTATCAAAATTTTAGGGCAACTGCAGCATTTTTGCATTGTATTGCCACTCTCGGTGGAAGATCTGTGGATTTTGTGGATTTTCCTTAGGGAGGTTATTGCATAGACTTCAAGAACCATACTCCTTGTTGCTTCATACAAAGAATTCCTCAAGGTCCTGTTAGGACTCTTCAGCTCCAAGACTAGGTTCACACTTTGGTGGATATACAGGTCTTACTTCCAGTCCCCTTTCAAGAAGGGTTCTTGGGATTTTATTCCAACCTCTAAATTGTCTCAATCATTTCAATTATAAACAGAGATTCAAGATTGAATATCTGTGTAATTATATCTGCTCTGTGTCCAGGGGAGTTTTTGGCTTCTCTGGACATAAGGGATATGTACCTTCATATGCCAATTCATGTGCTGAATCATAGATACCACTGATTTGCTTTTCAGGATCATCATTTGCTATTTATGACCTTTCTTTTTAGTCTGACCCTGCAGCTGGACATTCTGAGTAATTGGCCCATAGAGCAGTGTCAGCTGTCCCTTGTGATGTCCTTCTTATCCTAGATGAGGGTGTATCTACGCTGTTGGTTGGTTGTCCATTTGTCATACTGGTCTGGTTCATAGTGTTAGTGAATGCCACTCCGTCTATATGGGGGAGAGGATGGCACCTTCAGCACTCAGTTGACCCAGAGACTCTGTTCCAGCCAGATTTTGATCAACATCTTGGACCTTTGAGTGGTTCATCTAGTTCTTCGGCATTGGTCCCAGTTGCTTTTCAGCCTTCTAGATCAGATTCAGACTGATGATGTGAAGGTCATGTTTATGTCAACAGCCAAGTGGCAACCTGAAGTGCAATTGCGTGATCATAGGTTCACCTGATTCTCTCCTGGGTGGAAGCTCGTGGTGGTGGAAATCTACTAATGCGTGAAGCATGGGGAGTGGGAACTAAAGCAGTCAATTTTCAACTCCATAGTTTGAAAGTGGGGTCTGCCAGTTGCTGACCTCTTGGCATCCTGGATGAAACTCCGTTTTGGTGCAGGTCCCAGTATTCACAGGTCTTTGCAGTGGATGCAATGTTACTTTCCCCCGGCAAATCTTTTCTCCTCTTCCCAATTCCCAGGGTGTTGAAAAATCAGCATGGACTGGGCTTTTAATACTGTATCTTATTGACCTCACACAATTCTCTGACCTGATCAACTTGTTGGTAGATGGGCTGTTGAATCTCTCTCTCCTTCCAGACATCTCGTCTCAGGGCCCTCTGTGTCATCCAGAAGTAGAGAGGCTGCCTTTGATGGACTGGCTTTTGAATTTCATATCCTAAGGAGCAAAAGTTTCTCTAAGCCAATGATCGTGACCATGCTTAATGCCCGCAAGCCAGTTTCTTCTAAGGCTTATCATTGGGTCTGTCTTTTTCAAGTCGTATGAAGAACATATTTCAAATCCATATCCTTTTCATCTTCTGTTGGTTGTGTGCTTTCTGCATGATGAACTCCAAAAGGGGCTTCACCTGAGCTCCATCAAGGTCCATACCTCCATCATATCAGTTCTTTTAGAGGCATTTTGATCTGTTGCTGGATGTTCAGAATTTTGTGCAAGGGGTGGCATGTGCCTGCCTACCCCTGTCATGGTGTGCAGGCAAAAGAAGGACAGACACAATCGTATGAAATATAACCACCTTTATTTATAATGTACAGCAATAATAGTATATCCCACACAACCCCAGGCAAGCAAATAGGATCCAAGATCCCTCCGGAGTTGCACACTGTGCTGTGCACTGCACTACTCAAGTGGGACAACAGAGAATGGTAGAAGGTAGAAGTCACCACTTGGTCTGCGAACAGAGGCAACAGGGAGCAAAAGCAGACTAGAGCCAGGAGGCACCGAGACTACAGGTCAGGCAAGGAGGTAGTGTAAGGAGCAAGTAGGCAGCCAGAGTCACAGGTCAGACAAGCCGTGGACTACACGGAGCGTCACCAGGCCACTGGTCAGACAACCAGAGACTATGCCGAGCGAGTAGGAGGCAGGGCCACTGGTTAGGCAAACACAGGACTACAAGGAGTGAAAGTAACCATGCCCACAGGGAAGGCAACCAGAGGCTACACTGAGCGAGTAGTAGCCATGGCCACTGGTCAGGCAAGCCGGGGTCATACACAGAGTGAGTAGTCAGCCAAAGCCACAGGTCAGAACCGATGTGGGTAGTCAGACAATCCAGGGTCATACAAGGAGCGGATTCTCCTATAAGGCACGGGTAACAACACAACAGCAGAAACACCACGTAAGGTCAATGACTACTAGGTCCAGGGAGCTTTATAAAGGAGAACAAGGAGGCGGAACCCAACTTGGCCACCCAGAATAGGCCCATAAACAGGCATCCGTGCTAGTGCCTGTTACCTGATGTAGCAATGAGGAAGTGGCCGAAGGCCATACAGAGATAAGGAAGCACAGGATAGCCCAAGGGAGACTGTGATAACCCCATGTTTAGGGATCCCAAACTCCATGGGATCTCAGTCTGGTCCTTGGAATGCTTCTGAGAGTTCCTTTTGAAGTATTGGCTTCTGTGTCTCTTCGTTGCTTGATCCTGAATAGGCTTTCTGTCTAGCATTTGTATCTGTATGGTGTGTGGTCAAACTATAGGCTTTGTAGACCCCCCCGCTGGTTTTTCATGAAGATAATGTGTTTCTGCATACTTTGGTTTAGGGAGAGAGATTGTGCTCCCTTCCTTGGCCTGATTTTTTTTTTTTTAGATGAGAACAGGACCTTCACTGTGTGGACATAGTTCGGTTTCTTAAATCCTATATTAAACACTCCGAACCTTTTCAAGAATTGAATATGCTTTTTACTATTTGAAAGCCTAGCTGTAGGCCAAGAAGAGTCTAAAGTGAAAGTGGCCTCTTGGATGAAGGTGACCATTCACCAGACCTATGTCCTTAAGAAAGGGCCAGTGCCTTTTCAGGTAATGGCTCATTCCATCAGAGTGATGTGTGCTTCCTGTGCCTACATGAACCAGGCTTCTATGGAGCAGTTATGCCAGGCAGCTATGTGGTTGTTTCTTCGTACGTGCATTTAACATTAGTTTCAACATGCAGACCTCAGTTGAAGCCAGTTTTTGGGAGGAAAGTCCTCTCCACAGTAGGGCCTGCAGCAAAGCATTTAGACCAGCAACAGATACATAATCAACCAAAACATCCCATTCTGAACGTAGGGCAATTCATTGGTCTTAGCAGGGACACCAAACATCCAACAGTGGTGGTGGTGTCACATCTCTGTGGGACTGCTCCCTGCATATGGTTTGGTAACATACAAAGGAACACTGTGTAGCTGCTAGGATTGGTCCCACTGCATGTGAGATGGTTTCAGCATACTTGCAGGATTGTTTAGCATTGTGTAACTGCTAATGACCTTATTCTGCTTGCACAGACACACTAGCATGTGCAGTGTGGAATTCCACCTGGTATGGACCTCCATTTTCAGCTGTGATGGGGCAAGTTGTTGCATGAACTGTAGGATCGGCTAAAATGGGCACAGATTTTGAAGGCGAGATTCAGCATCTCTCTGAGGGTATTTGATTCTGCCAAGAATCTGATCACTGTCCTAAATTTACCACATGAACAAAGTAGGGCACATTCACCATATCACCTGTTCTCAGTGCAGCTGTTATGTTGGACCCATTATCAGCACAAAAAACAGCTTTTAAAGAGAGGGGTAAAAACCATCTATTACCTGCACTAGGTTACTTAATATATCAACAGCTTTGTGGTACTGTCTCGAATGGACTATCATGCTGCTGCTTTTAATCACACTGCTAGAACCATAGGCAAGGTTACTGGCTGTCACTGTAAGCTAGTATTGTTGCCCATTGGTAGTGGTGGGAAGAAAACCTAGTGAACAGTGACGGTCATATAGTCTGTTCTCTGCCCACATGTCCACAAATCTGTCAGGTGAATATTCTTGCCGTACAAGCTTTTCAGACCTTTTCCCACCACAATAATCACCTGCTTGTACAATTCTGGCACATCCATCCAGGAAACATAACTGTCACTTGGGATATGCCAGCATGGAGATAATATGACATGAGTTCTCTGAAACCTTGGTTTTCTACAAAAGCAAGCTGCCAACCTTGCCATATACAGGTATACTTTGGGATTGTTTTTGACACCTTCCCAAAACCTCAGTAAGGGTGGGTTGGCAGTACATGGCTGAAGAACCCTGTAGCTTAGGTTTAACAACATGACTAGAAAAGGTGGTAGAAGTGGAGACAGCATGTGTGTGCAGTCTATGACTCTTGCCATCTCCTGCAGCAAACCCAGAGTCGTCCTACTCCTCTGTAGCAGGAGCCATATGTGTTATTTGGAATTAACTAACTGTTGGCATACTCTGACAAATCAATAACATCACTACTTCTCTTACCTACCCCAGAGCCCTGGGAACTTTTTGGAGTGCTTCTGCTAGTTGTGGCACCTCTGATCTGTTTTATGGTGTGTCTTCCAGTCAGACCTGTGATTGTTCTTCAGGTTGGATCTTATTGAGGAGGAACCTAGGTGCGAGACTGCTTTCCCCCTGCTCATGTGCTTTTTTTCCACAGGCAACAGGTAGCAATATGCTTAGTTTTTGTATCATGAGTGAAGTATCTACAGTACATACTGTGCACTTCATGGTTCCTGAGGGGCTGCTACTACTACTGGGGCTAGTTGTTGCTTCTACTATTACTACTGTGTGTCAAAGCTACTGCACTTCCAGCAGCAGCAGATGCACTCATCATAGGTAAGATTGCGGATGGTAATAACCAGTTGTTTTTGTTGCTGGTTACTCAACGCTAGTAGTGTGTGTGGCTGAGAGGGGGGTTTGGACTTGGGAAACGGTGATGATGACTGACAGGATGACTGTGTATTTTTGGGCATCTTTGCTTGTACAGGGTAAGGGTTTCCAATTGTTTTCTCAAACCTTTTATTAAAAAAAGCACAGTGTTGCTTTTCATTGGTGGAAGATTGGGCCTTTTCCTTTCAGCAATCTTTCTGTCCATGTCATCTTCTCTCTGTCTCAACTTTATCTTTAGCTGAAGAAGAGGAGAGTGCTAGAGGTACAGTGAGGGAAAAAATTATTTGATCCCCTGCTAATTTTGTATGTTTTCCCACTGACAAAGAAATGATCAGTCTATAATTTTAATGGTAAGTTTATTTGAACAGTGAGAGACAGAATAACAACACAAACATCCTGAAAAACGCATTTCAAAAAAGTTATAAATTGATTTACCTGTATAAAAGACACCGGCAGCCAGAAATATTGCAGATTGATAGGGGGTCAAATACTTATTTCACTCAGAAAAATGCAAATCAATTTATAACTTTTTTGAAATGCATTTTTAAGGATTTTTTTGTTGTTATTCTGTCTCTCATTGTTCAAATAAACCTACCATTAAAATTATAGACTGATCATTTCTTTGTCAGTGGGCAAATGTAAAAAATCAACAGGGGATCAAATAATTTTTCCCCTCACTGTATATATTCTAGATCTACATCATCATCACTCATCATTAGGTCATCCTCTGCATCGCCCACCGCTTTTTGCTCTTTACCTTTATATTCCTATGAGCTTTTTACTTTCACAAAGTTTGCTACTACCTTGAGGACAGGTGTTTTGGTGCTTGTTTGTCTCACTGTCAGATACAGCGGTTGGATGAGCTGCTACATCTTCTTCCATTATGCCATCATTAACACTAGAATGTGACTCGGGTGCCTGTGTCTTTTCAAGTCAAATCAGTCAGACAGAATGTTGGGGCATTTGGGGACCTTCTTTGCTCCCTTCTCACACCCCGCAGACACGTATAATGTAGAGATAATAACCGCAAGATCAGTAAAGAATTTGGACATCAGCTGTCTGTGTCATTCAATTCATATCAGTCTTACAGAATGTTGGGGTATTTGGGGGCAATCTCCTTTCTCTCTTTCTGTCCCCCAGAGTACCTAATACAGAAAACAAATGTTCTGTCTACAAGACTCCCTAAACTAAGCTTCAATTCCACTGTCTTTCCTAGCTTAAAAATTAGCTGCTCTCTCATCCTCTCACAAACACAGAATGGCATGCTGTTAGAACATGCCACCCCTTTTATAGTATGTCTACGGGAAAAAAGGAAAACTTGGCAAGTGCTTGGTACACATTCAGTCTTCCCATTGATTTCAATGCAATGAGCCAGGCAAAAAAAAATGAGAAAAACTGCACTCTTCATGCAAAAGTTGCCGCTCAGCGAAAAGTGCCATTTTTCTCCTGTTCACTTTTGAGCAAAAACTTTAACCCATCACTGGTACTTACATACCATGCCAGGCTGGAGTCCTGGGCTTCAAATGATACATGCAGTAGCACTAAGTAAAGTGTATATCCTGTCATAATAAAACCTATGTTATCTCCATTTGATGCTACAATTTAATATAACCCCTTGAGTGCCAGAGAGGAACCTCTCTGGCACTCAAAGTGTTAAATGTAGCAGAGAAACTATTAGCCAGGATGAGCATTCATATAGTTGAAATGCATGTGGTAATTGCACATACTGTGGTGGAAGGTGGATCGTGCTGGCTCCCGTGATGTGAGTGACTGGCATTCATTCATGTAATTGAAATGCGTGTGGTAATTGCACATACTATGGTGGAAGGTGGATTGTGCTGGCTCCCGGGGTGTGATTACGTGTGAGTGATTGCGTTTGAGTGCGAGATTGAGTGATTGCGTGTGAGTGATTGAGTGAGTGTGTTAGTGAGTGTATGTGATTGAGTGAGAATGTGTGAGTGAGAGTGTGTATGATAGTAAGAGGGTGTGAGTGATTGAGGGTGTGAGTGTGATTGAGTGTGTGATTGAGTGTGAGTGTGATTGAGTGTGACTGCGAGACTGTAAGTGTGAGAGTGTGATTGAGTGTGAGACTGAGAGTGTGAGACTGTGATTGAGTGTGAGAGTGAGACTGTGTGAGAGTGTGAGTGTGATTGAGTGAGACTGTGAGAGTGAGAGTGTGTGAGTGTGATTGAGTGAGACTGTGAGAATGTGATTGAGTGAGACTGTGTGAGTATGGTTGAGTGTGTGAGTGATTGGGTGTGAGACTGAGAGAGTGAGAGAGACAGTGTGAGAATGTGAGTGTGAGAGAGTGTGTGAGAATGTGAGTGTGTGTGAGACTGTGAAAGTGTGAGAGACTGAGAGTGGGAGAGAGACTTTGAGAGTGTGAGAGACTGTGAGAGTGAGAGAGACTGAGACTGAGAGTGGGAGAGACTGAGAGTGTGTGAGGGACTGAGAGTGTGTGAGGGACTGAGACTGTGAGAGAGACTGTGAGAGAGACTGTGAGACTGAGAGTGTGTGAGGGACTGAGAGTGTGTGAGGGACTGAGAGTGTGAGGGACTGAGACTGTGAGAGAGACTGTGAGAGAGACTGTAAGAGACTGTGAGACTGAGAGTGTGAGAGGGACTGAGAGTGTGAGAGGGACAGAGTGTGAGAGGGACTGAGAGTGTGTGAGGGACTGAGTGTGTGAGGGACTGAGTGTGTGAGGGACTGAGTGTGTGAGGGACTGAGTGTGTGAGGGACTGAGAGTGTGAGGGACTGAGAGTGTGAGGGACTGAGAGTGTGAGGGACTGAGAGTGTGAGGGACTGAGAGTGTGAGAGACTGTGTGAGACTGTGAGAGAGACTGTGAGAGACTGTGAGACTGAGAGTGTGTGAGGGACTGAGAGTGTGTGAGGGACTGAGAGTGTGTGAGGGACTGAGAGTGTGAGGGACTGAGAGTGTGAGAGACTGTGTGAGACTGAGAGTGTAAGAGACTGTGAGAGTGTGAGGGACTGTGTGAGACTGCGAGAGAAACTGTGTGAGACTGCAAGAAAGACTGTGAGAGTGTGAGACTGTGTGAAAGTGTGAGACTGCGAGAGAGACTGTGAGAGTGTGAGACTGAGAGTGTGTGAGACTGAGAGAGTGTGAAGAACTGTGTGAGACTGCGAGAGAGACTGTGTGAGACTGCGAGAGAGACTGTGAGAGTGTGAGATTGAGAGTGTGTGAGACTGCGAGAGAGACTGTGAGAAAGAGTGTGAGACTGTGTGAAAGTGTGAGACTGTGAGAGTGTGAGACTGTGAGAGTGAGACTGAGACTGAGAGTGTGAAACTGAGAGTGTGTGAGACTGAGAGAGTATGAGGGACTGTGTGAGACTGCGAGAGGGACTGTGTGAGACTGCGAGAGAGACTGTGTGAGACTGCGAGAGAGACTGTGAGAGTGTGAGACTGAGAGTGTGAGACTGTTTGAAAGTGTGAGACTGTGAGAGTGTGAGAGACTGTGTGAGACTGTGAGTGTAAGAGACTGTGAGAGTGTAAGAGACTGTGAGAGTGTAAGAGACTGTGAGAGTGTGAGGGACTGTGAGAGTGTGAGGGACTGTGTGAGACTGCAAGAGAGACTGTCTGAGACTGCAAGAGAGACTGTGAGAGTGTGAGGGGCTGAGAGTGTGAGGGACTGAGAGTGTGAGGGACTGTGAGAGTGTGAGGGACTGTGTGAGACTGAGAGTGTAAGAGACTGTGAGAGTGTAAGAGAGTGTGAGGGACTGTGAGAGTGTGAGGGACTGTGTGAGACTACGAGAGAGACTGTGTGAGACTGCGAGAGAGACTGTGTGAGACTGCGAGAGAGACTGTGAGAGTGTGAGACTGTGTGAGACTGTGAGAGACTGTGTGAGACTGAGACTGAGAGTGTAAGAGACTGTGAGAGTGTAGGAGACTGTGAGAGTGTGAGGGACTGTGTGAGACTGCGAGAGAGACTGTGAGAGACTGTGAGAGAGACTGTGATAGTGTGAGGGACTGTGTGAGACTGCGAGAGAGACTGAGAGTGTGAGGGACTGTGTGAGACTGCGAGAGAGACTGTGAGAGTGTGAGACTGAGAGTGTGAGACTGAGAGTGTGAGACTGAGACTGCGTGTGAGACTGTGAGACTGCGAGAGACTGCAAGAGAGACTGTGTGAGAGTGTGATAGAGTGTGAGACTGTGAGAGTGTGAGACTGTGTGAAAGTGTGAGAGTGTGAGAGACTCTGTGAGACTGAGAGTGTAAGAGACTGTGAGAGTGTAAGAGACTGTGTGAGACTGCGAGAGAGACTGTGTGAGACTGCGAGAGTGTGAGACTGTGTGAGACTGCGAGAGTGTGAGACTGTGTGAGACTGCGAGAGAGAGTGTGAGACTGTGTGAGACTGTGTGAGAGTGTGAGAGACTGTGTGAGACTGCGAGACAGAGTGTAAGAGACTGTGAGAGTGTAAGAGACTGTGAGAGTGTAAGAGACTGTGAGAGTGTGAGACAGGGAGTGTGAGACTGAGAGAGAGTGTGAGACTGAGAGAGAGTGTGAGACTGAGAGAGTGTGAGACTGTGTGTGAGACTGTGTGTGAGACTGTGTGAGAGACTGTGTGAGAGACTGTGTGAGTGTGAGACATAATGTGTGCTTTGCAATACGTTGCTTACCCCTCTGGCACTCAAAGGGTTAAGTTAAGGTAACATAGCAATATAACACACGGTGGCTCTTCAGTTGAGGCAATGTAGCAATATGCTGAGGTATCAAATAGAAAGTGGTGTTTGAGGCTTGCCCCTCTGTAACAAACAGCAAAGCATCTCTCTCCCTTTAAGGAGAAAGGGTGGGAATCAGGAAGCAGGAAGTGGAGGAGTGACAGTTGAGACAGTGAGGTGACTGAAGAGATGATGAGTTAAATAAGAGTTGCTATTAAGTTTGTATTTTATGGGAACATTACACCCTCATACTGAAACAGAGTGTATGGAGGGTTACAGTTATCTGTGGGAGGTGAAACAGTGTGTTTGTGGGGTCATAATCCTGAGTGAGAGTGTGAGTGGACCGGGAGAAGTTACTGATATCCCTACCTCAGGAGCGAGTGGCAGTTATATATTTTTTTTTTGTCAGTTGGATACTGGTGGGTGGGCTGGAGGGGGCAGGCCAATTCCCTGTATGATAAACACGCCCCCATTGAATCACCCAATGAGAGCAGTAAAGTCCCCATTCAATCACCCAATAGGAGTTGTGTCTCCTAATGAGACATAAATTATGTAATTAGACATTCTGTTCAATGCGAGTTTCTTTTCTGAGGAGACATAAATTATGTTCTGTGTGTGGGGTACCATAAATTATGCAATGAGGCTTATTCTTTTATATATATATATATATATATATATATATATATATATATATATATGGCATCTGCATTTTACTTTATTCACTTTGTGTTTAAAAACATATAATGTAGGTCATTTCTTTTGAGTAACATAAGGGGGCTCCTACTGCTGAGAGTTGCATATTTCCAGAGTTATTACTGTTTAAAACTGTGTTTATTTACTTTAGCAGTGCCCTCTAGTGGTCAAATTCCAATTAGTTGTCCTGTTACATTCTACTGAAAAGGAAAGTCAGTGACTTACAGTTCTCCATATAATGTGATCGAAACTGCCTTTCACTTCCTGTCAGTTTGAACTATCAGGATGTAAATGCACAGTAAATTCACTTCTGATAATTTGAACTTTTGTATCTTTTGAAAAAAACAATGGACAAAAGTTACTGCTCCTTTGATTACATACTGCATCCCTTAAAGGGATAGTAACCATTTATTTTTACGTATTCTGCAGATACATAATATGTACAAACAATTTGCCTATTGTTTCCATCTTCACCTATTTTATTTAAAATTTGATGTCCCTGATAGCAAGGTCACTGAATTTCTGCTTCCAGACAGGTTTCTGGTGAGCAGTACATCAGAGCAGATGTAACACATTGTTAAAATATTCCAGCAGTACTAAATGCTATTTGTGCTACATTGTTTGTATTGTGTCTTTTATACATTGTATTAACAGATCCAGGAAGCACACTGTCAGGGCCATAGGTATATAAAATAAATGAATAAATAAATACAAATAATATTCAGTTTGACTGAGCACATTATGTACTTTTGGAATATGTAAAGCTATAATAGAGGGTTACTATTCCTTTAATGTAATGGCATAGCTCTCACATATAGATTCATGCTGCCACCAATGTTTCAATGATAATGAGAGCTTTCTATGTTTATGCAGTTTACAATATTGCAATAAATTATTTGGCTTTTTAATTTAACTACATCAAGAATGTACATTTTTCCCTAACAACAAATACATTCTATATAATAATTCGCTAGGATGTTTGTCAGAAGCTGTCATGCGCAGTAGAGACTGCGTGCATTCAGGCAGTCTCTACTGCGCATGATAGCATTGGATGAGTGAGGCGACGCAAGACTGCATTGCGTGGAGCAGTAAGGTAGCGGCCGTTTAACCCTTTGAGTGCCGAAGGGGTACACAACGCATTGCGTACCCCTCTGGCACTCAAAGGGTTAACATTACTCGGACCTTGGCCATGTACACAGGCTTTTACACTAGTTTTATTATAATTGATTACAACATTTAGAAATGCTACTTTATCTCAGCTGTTACAGGATGGCACCGGTTTGTACAAATTATTATTATCCTAATAATCTGTATTGTGTTTAAGGTAACACACATTCTTTTAAATCAGGAATGCCTATAAAAGACACAAACAGCAGGGTTCCACTAATTCATTGCAATCTTGTAAAATGAAATGTTCATAAGTGTCCCTTATATAAAGGGATATGTGGGTGCATTATATCAGTTGGAACAGTGACAGGAAATAATCCAATAATCCAAGTGCTACAAGTGTGGCCTTCAAAATCCCAAAATATACACATTATCTTTATTTCTTTGATTGGACACACGGACAGCAAAATGTTTTTTTTTTCCATTGGCACTTCAAAGGCAGGATGAAGATTAAGCAGACAGAGTATGCAAGGGAACTTTGTTTTAAAATGGTGTTTTGTTTTTTTTTTGCAGTTGTGTAGTGTGGAAACATCCTTGCTCCCACTATACCACAAGACTGATGGAAGGCCACAGAAGCTGTCTTTTAAGGGAAACAAAAGGTCCCTTATATGATATGCTGCTTACCTCTTAGTGTCATCATGTATTTCTACTGAAGACCTTCAGAAGATATGTGCTTTACATAGGCTCTTGATGTTCTAGACCAGGGATTCTCAACTCCAGTCCCCAGGGCACACCAGCAAGTCAGGTTTTCAAGGTAGCACTTATTAAGCACAGGCAACTCAATCACAAAGTCTGAGACACTGATTAATCACCTGTAATTAAGCAGGGATATCTAGAAAAGCCCTAGACCTGTTGATGTGTCCTAAGGACTGACATATCTAGACCTACAGGGGTCATCAGAGATTGCTTATTGAGCTGACCAATCTCTTTCCTGTTCTGTAGCCTTTGGAGTTAATTGTTGATGTACCGTATGTCAGTGGTACTCATGCCTCTCATCACTGCGCACTAAGATTCAGGAGGGAATCTTCTTAACCTTTTGAGTTGCAGAGTGGTGTCCCCCCCTTTGTGTGCTGGGCACCCCTCTGGCACACAAAGGGTTATTATATAGGGTTATTAAATATATTATTTATTATGAGTTGGCCTCAATTGAACTCCTCTGGCTTCAGACAGTTAAAAAAATTACAAAATTGCCAGCAGAAACATTCATTTCTTCTGTGTCTACTCCCCGGCAGGAGAATGGGCTTAGTCTCCGCCCCCCAGCTGGTAGTACCAATCCAAGATTTTTAAAGTCTCGCCCTTCACCCCTTCTCCTCAGTTATGTTGGTCCTACCAAGCTGGTAGCTGGAAGAGGACTTCCTCCTACTTAATTTTTTTTTTCTACTATGTTTACCAAGGCTTATTCACCTTGGCCGCATCTTAATGCTGTCCCTGGCCTTACCTTCCTTTCACCCCTGCAGGATTTGCCTAAACTGGCTCCCAAGTGCACCTATTGCAGTGTTTAGAGTTGGATGCTTGTCCCCCTGCAGCCTGGAAGCATTTCTCCACCTCCTCATGTAAGCCAGCATCCATGCCAGCAGGCGCCTTTCTTTATCATCTCTGTTATGTGGTGTGCGATGATGACGTCATGTGTGCATTCCACTGGTGGAGCGCACGCTGAAGATTACCATCCTGCATATAAGGAAGGAGAAAACGCTATGGAGACAGGTTAGTGTTCAGTTTTAATAAAGTGTTGTGCTTCTGGGGCCCAGAACAGCATGTCTAGCACTGCTAAAGCAGGGGGAAAGGAAAGGCTGCAGTCACTGGGGAAAGTGAAGAGGAGAGAACTTCTAAAGCGAAGTTATGCATGGCTTGTAATTCTACGTAAGCCTCTACTGATATTACCAAGCTTTGTGCTGAATGTTTAAGAACAGCACCTGGGCAGGGCATGCTCTCACATTTCCAGGAGTTCTTAACATGGATGAAGGCCTAAGAACCAAGCTGCTTAAAGAGGTTCCTATCATTAAAGAAGCAACTAATTTCTCATGTGACTCATCACTGGACATTTTAAAGCTACTATAAAAATCCTCTTCTATGTATTTTATAGCAGGAAGAGCCTTGTGGATTCAGTCCTGGGGTGCAGACTCGTTTTCCAAGGCTAAACTAGTTGCCTTACCATTCTCAGGAGGCTCTCCCTCTGGACATCAATTGGAGGGAATAATAAAGGAGTCGTCGTCGGGGGGGGGGGGGAGTTCCTATCTTACCCAGGATAAAAGATCACCTAAACCATTCAGAAATCCTAGTTTTGCCTCCAGACATCTTTCAAGACAAACTGGTTACCAAAGAGTGGGATTCAGGAAGGATTTCTATTGTAAGGTCCAGATCAAAAAAGGAATTTCAATGAAATTCATTGGGCCCCTTCCCCAAGGCCAGTAGGGGACAGACTGGCCCAGTTCTACAGAGTCTGGACTCTGTTTTGTCCTGATCAGAGGGTCATTCAGACAATGGGACTAGGGTATTTGCTCAAATTTCTGTCTGTTCCAACCACATCTTTTTCTCAGATGTCAAAATTTTCAAAGTCATCCAGGAAAGCAAGGTGCATGATCAAGCCTGTCCAGCAGTTGGAGAAAGAAAAGGTCCCAGCAGTTCAGAGGAGAAAAGGGATTTACTCCATTCTATTTCAGGTCCTAAAACCATCGGGGTAATACAGTACCGTTTTGGATTTGAAGTATGTCAACAGTTTTGTGAAGAATTCCTTTTTCAGGATGGAAACAATAGTGTCAGTAATAAAACCCATCCCTCAAATAATATAACACAAGTTTGACGAAGGCACTTCAGTAGCACAATTTAAAACGGAGACACAAATAGTTAATAATCCCGATAAAGATATATTCGGTCTTGCAGCCTTTACTCCTACAGGAATCCGATATTCCTGTCACAAATCCAACCTCAACTGCTTCACACAATGGAGTTGGCGCTGACCTCTAACTCTCTCCCGGCAAGCCCTTCAACATAAAACAAATTTATACATGTATGTGTACTAATTATATATATATAATATAAAATCTCTCAATAATAACACATATAAGTACATAAAATAAATTTATTGAATATTCACTTGCAATCTAGCAAACTTATTTTAGATCTTAAAAGCAATTATAAAAACAATTGCAGGGGCAGTTCTGAAAGGTGTATATAAATACACTCAACAATCTATACATATAAAACATATCTTAAAAAATCATAAATAATATAAACTTACATAAAGTAATAATAACTCCCAGAGCACAATATAACTACCGGCCGGAGAAAAATTGCAAACACTACAACTACTGCAACGCGTTTCACACTCCAATCATGCTTTACCAAGCAGAAATACAAAGTTGCATTGTGCACTTCTCGTAATAACAGCTTTTTAAACTTTCTAACCACCACCGCATTGGTTAATTGATGAGATCCAATTAAGGAATCCTATCCGGGTCAAAAAAGTTCCATAAGAGAACATAGCCAATGCTCTCTCTCGAAAGGAATTCCTTTCTTAAAGGAACACTCACCCAAGATAAGATGTCCCAATTAACCCATTATATAACATATCGAAGTTTTCATTTCTCATGAAAAGGATACCAATTCCATATTTTCATTCAATCCTAACGGGGCCAACGTTCCCACAGTAAACATCCAGTAGGTTTCCATCTTCTTCAACAATTTAGCAAGACTTCCTAAGCCTAAATCAGACTTGATTTGCTCTATAGCATATCCCTTTAATAAAGTTTCATTACCTTCATGGCATTCAACAAAATGCCGTGAAACTGAATGGTTCATAACTTTGTGTTCATAAAATCTTCTTTTAAGTACTCTCTTACTTCTACCTATATAACGTAACCCACAAGGGCATTCTAACAAATATATAATCCCTGCACTATTACAATTGATAAATTGAGCAATCGGATACCTTTTATTCTCTCTATCTTCAAAGTATTCCTTTGAATTCCTTCCTCGGACAACCAGAACATGTTGCACAATTGCCACATCTATGCCAACCTGGTTTACAATCAAAAAGGGTACCCTGAATAGCATTCTTTAAATATCTATGTTTTCGCAATATAGTGGGAGCAAAAATATTTTTTAGATTTTGATTTCTTTTACAAATTATTTTAACTTTATGTGGTAAAAACTTCCTCAAAATATTATCATCCATTAAAATAAGCCAAAAACGTTCACACATTTGTCTGATCTTATTCAAATGGTGTGAATAGGGTAAGCTTGGGGCTAATGAAAGAGCTTTCTCATCATTTCTATTCCTTGTATTTGACCACAAAGTTTTATTCACCATATTAATTTTAAACTTTTTTGTTTTCTCTAATTTCTTTATTTTAAACTTCCTCATTCCTATTTTTCTTTCCTTATTAACACTTATCATTTTATAGTTGCCCTTTTTATTTTCATTATTATTATTTTTAATATTTTTATTTTTAATACTTTTAACGTGTCCGGACTTAGATATTACATCCCTACTTTGACCTATACAAAATTCCCTCTCTATAGTATCCAAAATTGTATTCTCTTTATCTCTACTTTCAACATCTTTATTAACTCCTTTTTTATCATTCTTATTGACACCTTTTTTAACACCTTTCTTAATGTAAATATTTTTTTCTTCTTTCTAGCTCTATATTGCGTATTCAATTGAACGTGTTTAATCAATTCCTTAACCCTTACAAGGTGAGGATCATCTCCCTATTGCTCATCACCAATTGCAATCTTATGATCTACAATCTTACAGATATCTTCAACTGAAGAAAACCCTTTTACCTTATTAACATACACAGAAATTACCCTCAATATATTTTCCCCCTTTTGGAACATTTTCTTTTAATACATCAGACATATTGTTCTTCTATTCTCCCCCCATCAATTGAAAATGATCCATTTGTATGACCTTCACATGATTTCGTCTGGTCATACCCCCTCTCTATAAATCTTAACACCAAAGTTAACGCTTGTTGGAAAAAATCCTCCAAATTAGAACAATTGCGTCTCAGTCGCATAAATTGGCCCCTAGGTACATTATCGAGCCGATGGTAACTTGTATGGGGGATATAAGTATTTTGATCGACTGCCTTAAAATGGGTCTTAGTCAACACCCTATTATTATGAATAAATATGTTCAAATCCAAAAAAACAATATTCGAATGACTACACTCATACCTGACATTAAGTCTATATCTATTTTCATTTACATATTGTATGAATTCCTTCAACAACATCTCACCCCCCCTCCAAATCATAATGACATCATCAATATATCTTCTATACAATTTCAGGTGAGGGGAAAAGCGATGGCAGGGCCATACATATTCGTCCTCCCAGTTTCCCAAAAATAAATTAGAGAAACTGGGGGCAAGGCGTGTCCCCATCGCAGTCCCCCTCTCCTGAAGAAAATAACGCCCATCAAATTTGAAATAATTTCTACTTAAAATAAATTCTATATTTTCCAAAATAAAATTTCTGTTTGCTGTCCAAAAAATTCATTTTTTCAAAAGAGGACTTGACTCTGAATGTTTTATGTTAGTATATAAAGCACTAATATCCACTGTTACCAGCAAGTCACCTTCTTCCCACTCAACCTCTTGTAATATATATATAACATCACAGGTATCTTTAAGATATTATTTTGTAACCGGAACCATAACTTGCAGAAAAAGATCCACGTACAGCAACAAATTCTGTCTAATCGACCCAATACCTGATACAATAGGGCGACATGCAATCCCTACCCAGGGATTTCTGTCCTCGGTGGATCTGCAGGATGCGTACCACCATGTCATGATCAGGCCTTGTCACAGGAAGTTTCTATACTTTGCCTTCAACAGCCACCATTACCAGTTCAGAGCCATGCCCTTTGGACTTTCTTCCTCTCCAAGGGTTTTTACGAAGATCTTATCAGCCTGTTTGCAGCACTTACAACAGAACGGGATAGTAGCAATCCCTTACCTGGACAATATATTGATTGTGGCCACATCTAGACATCAAGCAGTTCAGGCTACCAACAAATCCTTGCGTCGCCTAACAGAATCAAGTTGGTTAAAATACTACCAGAAGAGCAGTCTGACACCACATCAGAAACTCGTCTTTTAAGTTCATCCAGACTCAAGGGTAATGATGGCCTGTCTAGAGGAAGACAGGATTGTAAAGATAAGAAGAGAAATCCAATCTTTCAGATGTTTGATCAGACCAACGGCTCAAAAATGTATGATTCTTCTGGGAATGGGCACATCAACAGCCCAGATAATACCATGGTCATGATACCACATGCAAGCCATTCAAACCAATTTCTTTAGATTTTGGGGCAGGAGTCCATGCAATCTAAATCAAAAAAATCCCCTTCTTCCATCAGACAGAAGTGAATAATTTGGTGGTCAAGAGTCAGAAACTTAAAAAAGGGCCATCCCCTTCTACAGCCAGAATTGTAAGTGGTGACAACAGATGCCAGCCCCAGTGGGTGGGGAGCAGTACAGAAATCTCTGTCAATCCAGGGGACCTGGACACTTGCTGAAAAACACCTGTATATAAACATCCAGGAGATGAGAGCAGTAAGAAAATCTCTGACAAGATTGAAAACTCAACTACAAGGCAAATCTTTCCAGGTAAGATCGGACAATCAGGTAACAGTGATCTACCTAAAAAATCAAGGAGACACGAGGAGAAGTCTGATTGCGGAAACAACCTAGCAAACCTCAAGGCATCTCACATATCAGGAAATCTGAATCAACACGTAGACTACCTCCTCAGAACAAATATAGATCAGGGAGGGTGGTCTCTAAAGGACACAGTCTTCCAAAAGATCATAAAAAAGAGGGGATGTCCAGAGATGGAACTCATGGCCTCGAAGCCCAACAAGAAATGCAAGAGATACTTTGCAAGATGAAAGGATCCAGAAGCCCTAAACCAGGATGCTTTCAAGAAGACATGGGAATTCAGACTAGCCTATCTTTTTCCTCCAATAAGTATCAGTTTCTCATAAGGTGAAAATTGGTGTGCTGCACATGCTCATGAGGGCTATGTGAAGTGTATGTGCCCATCTGAGTCCTGTAACTTGATTTTAGAATAGCATTGGACCTTCCACTACCCCTGCTGATTGGGGGTGGTGTGGGCAGTGAAATTACTGGATAATGTAAAAATAAAGGTCAGAGGTGCTCAACTAGGCTTATGAGCTAGCAAATACATGCAAGACGCTCAGTGGGACTGTGTCCTCAAGACCAGGGCGAAATCCCTTTTAGCTCATCAGTGCCATACACAGACAGGAAATCTTCTGAAGCATATCATACTGGTCCTGCCAAATGACAGTCCAGCCATGAAATGCCAGACAATTCCTCTCTGAGCAAGGGAAACAACTAACCCCAGACGTACGTTTCTGCCTTACTGGGCCTCGTCAGTGAGGCACAGCTGATCCCTCTAGACTCTGTGAGCAAGGGGCCTATGTCTGGATTCCCCCCATTACTCTTAGGGTGACTAATCCCAAGAGCAATTTGCATATGTAGAAATAAAGGTCAGAGATGCTCAACTAGGCTCATGAACTAGCAAATACATGCAAGATGCTCACTGGGACTGCATCCTCGAGCCCAGGGTGCAATCTCTTTTAGCTCACCAGAGCCATACACAGAGAGGAAAATCTTCTGAAGCATATAATACTGGTCGTGCGAAATGACAATTCCTCTCTGAACAAGGGAAACAGCTAACCCCAGACATACGTTTTGGCCTTATTGGGCCTTGTCGGTGAGGTGCAGCTGATCCCTCTACACACTGTGAGCAAGGGGCCTATGTCTGGATTCCCCCCATTACTCTTAGGGAGACTAATCCCAAGAGCAATTTGCATATGTAGAAATAAAGGTCAGAGATGCTCAACTAGGCTCATGAACTAGCAAATACATGCAAGATGCTCACTGGGACTGTGTCCTTGAGCCCAGGGTGCAATCTCTTTTAACTCACCAGTGCCATAAACAGAGAGAAAATCTTCCAAAGCATATCATACTGGTCCTGCGAAATGACAATTCCTCTCTGAACAAGGGAAACAGCTAACCCCGGATGTACGTTTTGGCCTTATTGGGCCTTGTCGGTGAGGTGCAGCTGATCCCTCTAGACACTGTGAGCAAGGGGCCTATGTCTGGATTCCCCCCATTACTCTTAGGGTGACTAATCCCAAAAGCAATTTGCATATGTAGAAATAAAGGTCAGAGATGCTCAACTAGGCTCATGAACTAGCAAATACATGCAAGATGCTCACTGGGACTGTGTCCTCGAGCCCAGGGTGCAATCTCTTTTAGCTCACCAGTGCCATACACAGAGAGAAAATCTTCTGAAGCATATCATACTGGTCCTGCGAAATGACAATTCCTCTCTGAACAAGGGAAACAGCTAACCCCAGATGTACGTTTTGGCCTTATTAGGCCTTCTCAGTGAGGTGCAGCTGATCCCTCTAGACACTGTGAGCAAGGGGCCTATGTCTGGATTCCCCCCATTACTCTTAGGGTGACTAATCCCAAGAGCAATTTGCATATGTAGAAATAAAGGTCAGAGATGCTCAACTAGGCTCATGAACTAGCAAATACATGCAAGATGCTCACTGGGACTGTGTCCTCGAGCCCAGGGTGCAATCTCTTTTAGCTCACCAGTGCCATACACAGAGAGAAAATCTTCTGAAGCATATCATACGGGTCCTGCGAAATGACAATTCCTCTCTGAACAAGGGAAACAGCTAGCCCCAGATGTACGTTTTGGCCTTATTGGGCCTTGTCGGTGAGGTGCAGCTAATCCCTCTAGACACTGTGAGCAAGGGGCCTATGTCTGGATTCCCCCCATTACTCTTAGGGTGACTAATCCCAAGAGCAATTTGCATATGTAGAAATAAAGGTCAGAGATGCTCAACTAGGCTCATGAACTAGCAAATACATGCAAGATGCTCAATGGGACTGTGTCCTCGAGCCCAGGGTGCAATCTCTTTTAACTCACCAGTGCCATACACAGAGAGAAAATCTTCTGAAGCATATCATACGGGTCCTGCGAAATGACAATTCCTCTCTGAACAAGGGAAACAGCTAGCCCCAGACGTACGTTTTGGCCTTATTGGGCCTTGTCAGTGAGGTGCAGCTGATCACTCTAGACACTGTGAGCAAGGGGCCTATGTCTGGATTCCCCCCATTACTCTTAGGGTGACTAATCCCAAGAGCAATTTGCATATGTAGAAATAAAGGTCGGAGATGCTCAACTAGGCTCATGAACTAGCAAATACATGCAAGATGCTCACTGGGACTGTGTCCTCGAGCCCAGGGTGCAATCTCTTTTAGCTCACCAGTGCCATACACAGAGAGAAAATCTTCTGAAGCATATCATACTGGTCCTGCAAAATGACAATTCCTCTCTGAACAAGGGAAACAGCTAATCCCAGATGTACATTTCGGCCTTATTGGGCCTTGTCGGTGAGGTGCAGCTGATCCCTCTAGACACTGTGAGCAAGGGGCCTATGTCTGGATTCCCCCCATTACTCTTAGGGTGACTAATCCCAAGAGCAATTTGCATATGTAGAAATAAAGGTCAGAGATGCTCAACTAGGCTCATGAACTAGCAAATACATGCAAGATGCTCACTGGGACTGTGTCCTCGAGCCCAGGGTGCAATCTGTTTTAGCTCACCAGTGCCATACACAGAGAGAAAATCTTCTGAAGCATATCATAATAGTCCTACTAAATGACAATTCCTCTCTGAACAAGGGAAACAGCTAACCCCAGACGTACGTTTTGGCCTTGTCGGTGAGGTGCAGCTGATCCCTCTAGACACTGTGAGCAAGGGGCCTATGTCTGGATTCCCCCCATTACTCTTAGGGTGACTAATCCCAAGAGCAATTTGCATATGTAGAAATAAAGGTCAGAGATGCTCAACTAGGCTCATGAACTAGCAAATACATGCAAGATGCTCACTGGGACTGCATCCTCGAGCCCAGGGTGCAATCTCTTTTAGCTCACCAGTGCCATACACAGAGAGAAAATCATCTGAAGCATATCATACTGGTCCTGCGAAATGACAATTCCTCTTTGAACAAGGGAAACAGCTAACCCCAGACGTACGTTTTGGCCTTATTGGGCCTTGTCGGTGAGGTGCAGCTGATCCCTCTAGACACTGTGAGCAAGGGGCCTATGTCTGGATTCCCCCCATTACTCTTAGGGTGACTAATCCCAAGAGCAATTTGCATATGTAGAAATAAAGGTCAGAGATGCTCAACTAGGCTCATGAACTAGCAAATACATGCAAGATGCTACTGGGACTGTGTTCTCAAGCCCAGGGTGCAATCGCTTTTAGCTCACCAGTGCCATACACAGAGAGAAAATCTTCTGAAGCATATCATACTGGTCCTGCGAAATGACAATTCCTCTCTGAACAAGGGAAACAGCTAACCCCAGACGTACGTTTTGGCCTTATTGGGCCTTGTCGGTGAGGTGCAGCTGATCCCTCTAGACACTGTGAGCAAGGGGCCTATGTCTGGATTCCCCCCATTACTCTTAGGGTGACTAATCCCAAGAGCAATTTGCATATGTAGAAATAAAGGTCAGAGATGCTCAACTAGGCTCATGAACTAGCAAATACATGCAAGATGCTCACTGGGACTGTGTCCTCGAGCCCAGGGTGCCATCTCTTTTAGCTCACCAGTGCCATACACAGAGAGAAAATCTTCTGAAGCATATCATACTGGTCCTGCGAAATGACAATTCCTCTCTGAACAAGGGAAACAGCTAACCCCAGACGTACGTTTTGGCCTTATTGGGCCTTGTCGGTGAGGTGCAGCTGATCCCTCTAGACACTGTGAGCAAGGGGCCTATGTCTGGATTCCCCCCATTACTCTTAGGGTGAATAATCCCAAGAGCAATTTGCATATGTAGAAATAAAGGTCAGAGATGCTCAACTAGGCTCATGAACTAGCAAATACATGCAAGATGCTCACTGGGACTGTGTCCTCGAGCCCAGGGTGCAATCTCTTTTAGCTCACCAGTGCCATACACAGAGAGAAAATCTTCTGAAGCATATCATACTGGACCTGGGAAATGACAATTCCTCTCTGAACAAGGGAAACAGCTAACCCCAAACGTACGTTTTGGCCTTATTGGGCCTTGTCGGTGAGGTGCAGCTGATCCCTCTAGACACTGTGAGGAAGGGGCCTATGTCTGGATTCCCCCCATTACTCTTAGGGTGACTAATCCCAAGAGCAATTTGCATATGTAGATATAAAGGTCAGAGATGCTCAACTAGGCTCATGAGTTAGCAAAAACATGCAAGATGCTCACTGGGACTGTGTCCTCGCTCCCAGGGTGCAACCTCTTTTAGCTCACCAGTGCTATACAAAGAGAGAAAATCTTCTGAAGCATATCATACTGGTCCCGTCAAGTGACAGTCCAGCCACAAAATGCCAGACAATATATCTCTGAACAAGAGAAACATCTAACCCCAGCAGACATACATTTCAGCCTTATTGAGCCTCATCAGTGAGATACCGCTGATCCCTCTAGGCACTGTGAGCAAGGGTTCCATGTCTGGATTCCTGCCATTACTCTTAGGGTGACTAATCCCAAGAGCAATTTGCATATGTAGAAATAAAGGTCAGAGATGCTCAGCTAGGCTCATGAGCTCCCAGTGAGCTTCTTGCATATATTTGCTAGCTCATGAGCCTAGTTGAGCATCTCTGACTTTTCTTTCTACAAATTACTGGATAATACATAGTGCTTTGTTGACAGCATGGGTGATTTGACCTGTGAAGTGAGTGCCCTGTTCACTATTGACTGTGAGGTAAGCCAAACCTTGGGAAAACGTCCTGTAAAAGCTTTTTTGCAACTGTCCTTGCATCATTGTGGGCACATGGGAAAGCTTCTACCCACCCTGAAAATGTACACAATATCACCACTACATACTAGTAATGGGAGACCTTGGGCAATTCTATGAAGTTAATTTGTATATTTACAAAAGGACCCCTAGCCTAGGATGAGCTCCTTGAGGGGGCTTTACTGGTTTCCCACTATTGTTTAGTTAGCAAATGAGACAATTCTTACAATAGTGTTGTGCTACTGCTGCAACATTGGGCGCAAACCAATCTTTTGAAATTGTCTCCATTTCCCTCTTTGTGCACATGCATCATACCATGATGCATGCCGACAATGTAGGTAGTAGTGAAGAGGGGAGTACTGGGTATCCATCGTTAGAGAACCAGAACCTAGCTGGGTCCTGATAATAAAAGACAGAAAGCCATTTATTTTGTGGTGCATCCTCATAGAATGCTGTGAGATCTACTGGGATCTCAATTTCCCTTAAAGGGAATGAGGGCTCCATCTCAGCCACTGCCTTTGCTCTACTGTCTGCAAATACATTTCTTTTTTTTAAATAAAATCATCAGTTTTAGTGTGAGAATGACATTTTATTATAGCAATTTCTTGGGGAAGTTGGACTGCCCCTATTAGATCTTCAACTTAAGTGGCACTATGTATGGGGGTTCCTTCCTGCTGCTATTAAGAATCCTGTATTTTTCCAGATTCCTACAAAGTCATGAGTTAGTCTAAAGGCATACTGGGAATCTGTGTATCTCTATCTATCTAAAAGAGAGCGCCTCATTGCATAATTTATGTCTCCTCAGGAGACATACACACCAAGGAAGGGATATAGAAATCTCCTCCCTACTGCCATTGCTGGAGATACAGGAATGGGCAGGGTTTGCCCTCCCTCAACTTCCTGCTCAACCAACACACACACACACACACACACACACACACACACACACACACACACACACACACACACACACACATATATATATATACTGTGACACACCAATACACACACAGCCTCTCACTCTGACTCCCAGTGGCCTCAGCAGGACCTGTAGTACAGCCACTGAAGGGAAGCTGCAGCACCAGGGGAACATAATGGCACTCAAAGGGTTAAGGTAGGCCCTCATTGCTCAGTTATTTCATGGGTGTCATCATTTGCCATGCAAGACAGAGGACAGACACATGCTTAAGCTCCCTACTGCCACAGGGTTGTATATCAACTTTTACCCCTCAGGACACACCAGAATTATAGGGGAGATTGTCCTCAAACCCCTCACACTGTAAACTTCCACTTCCCTCCCACTTCTTCTCCTTTCTCAGCCTATTCCTAACACTTTTTCACATGTATGTTACTCCCCGCCCCCTAGTCACAATGAAGCTTTTAACCCAGAATATTACCTCATTAATCTCTCCCCACCAGCACCCCTCCAGGGACTCCACAACACAAAGTTCACACTGCTATTTAACTCTGACATGACACACCAGTGTATACTGCATGCCTCTCTATATTTTAACCCTTTGAATGCCAGAGTGCACAACACTAAGGGTTAACATGGTGGTATAACGCTCCTTTTATTTTTTGCTTTCCATTTGTACAACCCAAACACACACACACACACACACACACACAGGCCAATACTGCAATTCTGTCCCTCTTTTCTGGAGATCACAATAGGTACTGTATATCACATTGCTCCACAGCAATAAAAGTCACATAAATATTTAATCTTCAATATATGTGTAAATAAAATATTTTATTCTTGCTGCAAATAATGTATTCAGTTACACAAAGAGGTGTCAATCAGTCTAAACCCTTATATACTCTTAGTTTGCAGGGAAGTAATATACAAGGGAGGTCGGATGCCTATGCTACTCAAATGGTTAGCCCTTGGAGTGCCACAGGGGTATGCAACACATTGCTTTGCAATGCATTCACAAACCCGCTGTCACTCAAAAGGTTAAAGGGATAGTAATACTTCTATTAAAGTTTAGCTTCTTTATTTTTAAGATGTACCACTATATTTCATTACTTACAGTGTTGTACTTTAAATGATATTCAAGCTGAAATAAACCCCCCCACTGCCCCTTTCCCTGCATCACTCAGCCTCTCAGTGTGGTCCGGATGGAGTGTGCCAAGGGACAATCCTAAATTAAAATCCTGCCCTCCTTCATAAAGGGGTTCATTATAGTTACTTGTAACGGAAGCTGAGAAGGGACCGCGTCGCCTTCCGCCGTCGTTCCCGGGTCTCTCCTTCTCAACGCCAGATAAGCGCCGTCGGATGCACCAGTTGAAGTATGGACAGTCACTGGAAACAGCCGCAAGATTGCTGGAAACAGGGAAGCAGGGAAGAGTCCACGTCACCGCCTGACAGCATATGAAGTTGGGACTCAGGAAGCTGGCAGCAGGAGGTCGACGATTCAGGATACTTGGCGCAGATGGGTATCAGAGTGGACACTTTAGACCATAAGCAATACAAGACTCCAGGACTCCTTGTTCACTTCAAACATAACTCACTTTATTGTCACATGGGGAAACCTGATACAATAGGGAACATGATTAAATCATAACACATCAGACAAAAGGCCAGCAGCAAATGGTAATGGCTGACACAATGGGAGCATTCACAGAGGTAATCAACTCACAACATATAATACAAAGGGCTGGCAACATAGTTTCAGGTTATACAATAGGTGACTCACAGACTGAGGGTTGTGAATGGATTAACACACAGCAGGGGGTCTCAGGACAGTTCTCAATACAATGACTTGATTAACACCCAGCAGGAGGTCTTGAGTCAAATGGCTGGAGTGGCTACAATACACATCCTAGGGACAAGTACAATTAAACACATACAATATTTGACAATACATAAAACATAAATCTTTTAACATAAAGATAGTAAACCCCCCCCCATCTGAGGTCAAAGGAGGCCAAGGGGCCATAGTCTTTAGGTAAAACGTTCGAGGTCCAGACAAGGGCCCAAGTAACGGATAAGATCCGTTACATTACTGAATGAAGATTGTCTCTCAGGGCATCCGTCCGGTCCCAAGACCGGATTTCACATCTGATGGGAGGCGGTCAGAAGGGGCGGGAGGGGGATCCTTTTGGCTTGAATACAGTTGTAACTGCAACACTCTAAGTCAGTGGATCTCAATCTTTTTTTTGTTCAGGGCACCCCTAACACGTAATCTAGACCATTCACGGCACCCCTGACTTATTTAATGTACTTTATCAAGGGCATAAGAAGGGTACAATACATAACTATACCATTATTATCAGGTCTTATAATCATAATAAGAAAACTAAACATATTGTGCATAACAATTTCTATAAATCTTTATTTAAAAGTCCATATTTGTTAGTCTTCATAGAAAACATGGGGCACACTAAGTTGATGCCCGTGGCACACCAAAGTGCCACAGCACCCTGGTTGAGAATCACTGCTCTAAGTAATTAAGTATAGCAGTACATGTTACAAAAAATATAAAGAAGACTCAGAGATAAACTTTAAAAGAAGGATTACTGTTCCTTTAAAATATTATCTATTCTTGACTTTTTCCAGTGTGACCATGTTGGTGTTTTTTTTTTTGAGCCTTTTTTTTTTTTAATTAATTTTTTCTTTTTACATGGACCGTGTATGCCCAGGAGGATCACTGTTCTTTCCTCAACTCCCAGATGCCCAGCACGCCCTCTCCACTGACAATACCCCTGCCAGCCCCTAGGCTCAAGCCTGTTTACTCAGAATCAATAGTGGCTTCTTCCTCCCGCACTGGATCCGGACATTGCAAGGCACATTGTGGGGAGGAGTGTCTCCGCTGTATCAGGGGCAGTAATGTAGGGCAATGAATCTACATTATTTATGTCATTGGGACAACTTCTTTATACATTAACAGCACTCTATTTAACCCTTTCAATGGCAGAGAGGTAACTAATACATTGCACCACAATGCATTGGATGCCTTTCCAGCGATCACAGGATTAACGCTGATATGACACACACCACTGTATACTACATGGCACTCTATGGATTAACATGCTGGTATAAGTCTCTCTCTCTCATAATCTTTTATTTTCTGCTTTCCTCTTCTACACACCAAACACACAGATGCATAATACTGCAGTTCTGCCCCAGACTAAAGGCACTAACAAATACCACTGATTTCACGGTTTCAAGACCACAGTGGGGATGGCAACACGTTGTAAAGCAATGTCCTCTGGGCTTCATTTAGCTTATAACTCTCTGAATACTGCAGATATTCACTTCAATACAAGATTGTTACCTACACAGCGCTCTAAAGCTCCTACACTAATCCCAGGGTGGCCATAGTCCACACTTATACACTCAGAACCTACAGATCTGGGGGACCAGCATGAGCTGGAACATCCACACATGGGGGGGCTGCTATCAGTGTCAGTGTCCCCTCTGTGTGTGTGTATGTCTGTTACATATGTGTCCCTATGTCTGTT
Source organism: Rhinophrynus dorsalis (assembly GCA_037306005.1). Taxonomy (NCBI): domain Eukaryota; kingdom Metazoa; phylum Chordata; class Amphibia; order Anura; family Rhinophrynidae; genus Rhinophrynus; species Rhinophrynus dorsalis. Next base: position 217,107,002 of record CM074718.1, on the reverse strand, counting down.
GTGTGTATGTCTGTTGCGCGTGTGTCTGTTGTGTGTGTGTGCGTATGTCTGTTGCGTATATGTCTATTGTGTGTATTTCTGTTGCATGTGTGTGTGCGCGTATGTCTGTTGTGTGTGTGCATGTCTATTGCGCACATGTGTGTCTGTGCATGTCTGTTGCGTGTGTACATCTCAGTTACAGGTGTGTGTACATGTGTGTATCTCTGTTGTGTGGGTGTATGCATGTCTTTTGCATGTTTCTGCTGCTCACTGTGTGTATGTCTCTGCCTGTGTGTTGTATATGTCTGTGTTTATCAGTGTGTCTACATTTCAGACACGTGCGCACAATGGTCATAACATGATGGGCAACGCCATCCCACATTGCTAGTATATATGTATATATGAGCTCTGCTGTTTGAGCAGAATTAACACTGAAAGTGCTCCCTTGCCCCATAATTTCATGCAGGATGACAACAGCATAACCACCACACAAATTACCATGCTGGTCCCTATAGTATGAGCCATCTACAAACAATTCACATTCTGCATTTTGCAGTGGGGAGCCAGATAAACTTGGGTGGATCTCAACAATTTGTGTGACTGCTGCTTTACAATCATGTTGCTCTCCAGCCGTGGGAAGGGGCAAAAATTAAGCAGGGTTTACAGTTATGTGGGCTTGTGTAAAGAAGGATTAGTTCATACTTAGTGGCTTTAGAGCAAGACAGTTGGGTAAAGGACTTTAGAAGCAGTGAGTAAAACAGCATGAGGAAGAAGAAGAGTTAAATCATGACCCAAAACAACATCAGCAGAGGACTCTACCATATCAGTAGCAGCCACCACTGATCTAAGACAGCCCATGCTAAAGTAGCCTATTGGTCTGAGTTTACCTCCATGTTCCCGATAGGGTTGCCACCTTTTCTTTAAAAAATACCAGCCATGGCATTCCCTACATAGACATTGGACAGGAGCCAATTTTTTACTGGCCTGCAGGTAAAATACCGACTGGGTGGCAACCCTAGTTCCCGAACTAATACCCCAGAGGCAAATCCATAATTTTTAGGACAATAAAGGCTGAAAGGTTTAGAGTTACTGGGTAAACCAAGTGCTAGGGCAGAGGACTAATGCTGTCTGAGCAAAGTAAAGGCTTCTTCTGTAGCTACAGACCATGGGACTGGTTCAGGTGTACCTTTAGTGGTTAAATCAGTAAGTGGCTGGGCAATGTTTGAAAAGTTTGGGACCCACTGACGGAAGTAGTCAGGCATCCCAAGGAAGGCTGTAATGCCTGAAATGGTAGTGGAGTGGGGTGGGGTGCTTGGAGGATAGGTTTAACTCTATCCTCAGTAAGGGCTCTTTGTCCTGCTGAAATCTTATGTCCCAAAGGGGAAGGGTTAAAATGTGGAATGTGAAAAATATTTGTCAAATTAAATGGTGAAAGAAAGACCTATAAGTTGAATTTTCAAGGGGAAGGGTTAAATTGTCAAATGTGCACAATATTTGTCGAATTAAAATGGTGAAAGAAAGCTCTTTAAGTCGAATTTTCAAGGGAAGGGTTAAAATGTTGAATGTACAATATTTGTCGAATTAGTGTTGTGAGAGAAAGCACTGGAAGTCGAATTTAGAAGGGGAAGGGTTAAAATGTGGAATGTGAACAATATTCGTCAAATTATTGTGGTGAAAGAAAGCACTGTAAGTCGAATTTTAAAAGGGGAGTTAATATGTCGAAGGGGGGCACTCTATGTCGGATTTCTATGCTGTATACTGTATTCTGCACTGATTTTGTTAGAACAACGATGATTTTGAAACTGTCTTTGTGGCTTCTACGCCTCAACCTCTGAGGAGCAGAATTCCTGACTTAAAATGTAACCACAAAACAGGCGGTAATACTGAGCGTGGGTAATAGAATGATACTTGCACATTGTTTTTAGTTGTTTCCTATGGGCTTTTTTTTGACTGGCGGAATGCACACTTACCGCTGATTTTGCTTTCACAAGTAGGGTAATAGGCAGGGCTTATAATTTTAAGTCCTTTGCTAGTAGCCAGACCTGAAAAGTTACTCACCACTGCAAGCCATTACATACCCACCAGGGCTGAATCTCTGCTAGCCAGGGCTACATTTTTACTCACCATTGGCTAGTGGCGAGTGGAAATTTTAAGCCCTGGTACTAGGATACTAAAACCTAACTTAAAAAAACACGCCTGTTTTTTTTAATGCTGGTAATAGAATCGAGTCCTAAGATCCTCTTCCCTTAAAGGGATAGTAATACTTGAAAATAAGTTGATTTTATTTTGTAGTCCTTAAAAAAACATGAAAAATGATATAAGTCTTATCTCCCAAACCTTTATGGTTTGGGAGATATTCAGAATTAAAGTTTTGGAGTGATGTCATTGCTCCACCCTTCAGATTTGGAATCCGGTCATTTGACCGGCCATACCTCTCAAGAAGCGCTGAGATCACCATCTTTAAAAAGAATTTCTTAATTGGAATGGTCTACAAAGTGTGCTTTGAAGCCAGGCACACTTTGTAGATAGTTCCAGTTAAGCAGTTCTTTTCAAAGATCGTGATCTCGGCACTGCTAAAGAGCTGCCGGTTGCTCTGTGGACCGAATTCCAAATCTGTCCACTAGATGGCAGACTTGGCTGAAACAGCCAGGAAAAGAGAATTTTGCTATATTTTACAAGTGAATATCTTCCAAACCATAAAGGTTTGGGAGATAAGACTTATATCATTTTTCATGTTTTTTTAAGGGCTACAATATAAAATAAAATTATTTTTAAGTATTACTATCCCTTTAAGGAGAATCCATACTTCAGAATGAAATCTAAGTAGTGGCTCCTCAGTCTTTAGGGCAGCTGATACCATATTATTATGTACTTCTGCGACCTCCAGATATACCTCATCTGGAGTACAATAAATAGTACAACCCAATTTACACAAAAGATCTTTGCACAGTAAAGTAACAGGACATGAGGAGCTAAGCATGAATAAATGGTCAGCAGAAAGTTGATTCAGAGAGACAAAGGCTGAGTAACAGCTTGGGTTATAGTAATACCGCAAGTACCACTAGCCCACACTTTCTTAGATTGCAAAGGTACAGATGGAAAAACATTATGTCTTATAGAAGATTTTGTGGCTCCAGTATCAACTAAACATTCAGCTTATTTTCCATCAACAATTAGACTGACAAAAGGGCCCAACCGGTCAATGGGAATGAAAGGTACATTTAAACAATGTTCTTCAAGGCTGTCTTATGCTAATTGTATCTGGTCTGGATTAACCCCTTAAGGACCAATGCCATGCCAGGACCATCACGGCTGTCCGCCACTTAAGGACCAGTGATGGTCCTGGCACGTCATGGAATTCAGGGTTCCACGCACATCTGCATGCTGTACACCCTTCAATCAGATGATCAAAAAACATTTTTTTAAATGCTCCGTGGTCCTTAAGTGCCAGCTGAGAGTGCGCATGCTGGTGCTTAATGGGTTAAATGGTGGGGGAAGGAAACACTCATTTGAGATTTATATCTCAAATGAGTGTTTCCTTATCTTATATCTTTATATCTTAAAGTGTCCCGGTTGATTACAATTGAAACACAAGGGCTGGCTATCCATCCTTCTATTGTCTTCCCCTCTCAGCTGTCCCCCCTTGTGGTTGTCTCCCTCTGATCCAGTCCTGACACTGATTTCCATAACCACCTTTCCCTCCCCTGCCTCTGCCATTTGCCTGAGGCTGTTGGAAATATTTAACTTGTGCCACCATTAATGTTTCTAATTCCTTTTCTGTCTTTCGTACAATGCTCAGCTCTGCCTACAAACTCAGTGAATTTAGTAGTTTCCCAAGTTACTAGGGATAATTTAACTGACTTAGCAACTTTGGGGTTCAGACCATTTAAGCAAATTAAAGAAAATTAGGTTAAAGGGATAGTAATGTTTCATAATAAAAGCAGCTCTAATTAATCATCATAGTATTTGGACTTTGGAGAGTGTTATTTCAAATCTGTCAGAGTTGTAGTTCAAGAGTAATTCAATGACAAAGTACCCCCCTTCTGCCCCTTTTACTGATGTAACACTGCTCAGCCAGAGCAGAAGGGACGTACCCAGGTAGACTGCAGAGAGGGACAATCTTCAATTAAGATAAGGGATAAACTTGAAAAACTTGTCAAGGGGGGCAGGGTTTTCATTGTTCTCATAGGAAGAAGATTGTCCCCTGTTGTTATCTGTCTGGTCTATGGACTGCATTCCACATCTGAGAAGAGATGTCTTACACTGGTAAAAGGTGCAGGAGGGGAAACTTTGCTTGTGAATATCTCTCAAACTATAAAGGTTAGTGAGATAAGACATATCGTTCTTCATGTTTTTTTAATGCCTACAAAATAAAATAAAGATAAAATGAAGTATTACTATCCTTTTAAGGGTCCCCTGTGCTGTTGTCTCAGGGTCAGTTATCCCTGAGTTTCTTATAAAAACTTGATATAACCTCAGCATTTTCTGCAGGGGTTTGTATTGATTTCGGTTTGCATGTATTTATGCTTCCCCAGTTCATTTTAGGCTTATACATTGCTTTAATGTGTTCAACAATGTGATCATAAAGAGCCCTAAAGGCTTTATTGCCTGGGACCTCTAACATTAGGGTCCCGTTGGGGAATACCTTGCTTCTACCCCCCACTACAACTCTCATAAACAGTTCTATATATGCAGGAGTGTTTTGTCAGTCTCTGTGTCAGTTGTTGCAGGGTTTGAGTAGGTTGCTGGACCTGAGGCTTCTCAAGATCCTCCCACTTCTGCCTTTCTCTGTTTATGGTTTCCTTCCAGCTAGCCACTAGACTATCTTTAGTCCTTTTTCACATTTCACTGTACCAGTTAAAATACTGATCCCATTGATCAGTAGAAATATTACTACCTTTTGTAACTAAAGCACCTCTCATGTGGGTTAGTACATCTAAGTCAAAAACTGCTATCTAGGGGAACGATTTCTTTGGAACATATTTACTTAACCTGTTCAATTTCTTTAAACACTTGCAAGGCTTTGCACCATACGTTTTCCAAATATAATGGGCGACCATGGCCTTTGGGAGTTCTAGTATTGTTGGGAGTCTGCTGAGACCATCTTTCTCTAATTCTTTCTGATCTAATCACCTATTCCAACCCTGCTTATCTATGTAAGCCCACCATCCTATGCCCACCAGCTGTTCTCCTTTGTAATCTGCACCAGATTCTCCTGCTCAGTAACAAGCTCATACACATATACCAACCCATAACATTTTTCTACATATGCTTGGTTAAAGGTGAAGATGATAAGCATTTTGTAAGGGAGTTTAATTTGTTTGTGACTCAAATGGTGCATTTTAAAGGTAAATTTTGTCAAGAACTTTAGTAATAACAGGATATGCTTTTTAGCAACGCAATTATTAGTGCCCTCAGGCTAACAATAGCATGCTGTAGTGGTTGGTAAAAATAAAAGTGGTTATCAACCTCTCAAGAAAGCTTTTTGTATCAACCAAAAAGTATGAAATATGATTGTCACATATCTCCTGAGTAAACTGATACCCAATATGTATGGATGCACAAATGTATGTCCTTCCCTGGGGCCCTAAATTCGTAACAACACAGATCATATCTTTTGTGGAAACAAACATGCTACATATGCGCTACCTATGCGCTTAATATGAAAATACTTGGGGAATCCTGATAAGAGAAAGATGTAAGAGTACCGATAGATAATATATATATTATGGCAGTGTGACTCTCTGCAAGAGTTAATAAGTTACTGTCTTGTATAAAAAGGAGTATAGATGCATGTGATGGGAATATAATTCTACCTCTATATATAAATCATTGGTAAGGCCTAATCTAAACTATGGAGAATAGTTTTGGGCACAATTTCCTAAACTGGAAAAATGCACAGATGTGCAGCAAAACTGATAAAGAAATTGGGTTTACTTTTAAAAGGTTGCACGCAAATACTTCATTAATTATGTCACCATGATAAAAATGACGACCTGAGAATCTTGCACTGCATGAAAGCAAGAGATTCTCAGGTCGCCCTATAAAAGGTCGCAAAAAAAAATGTTGATGAGCGCTGCTCTGGGCGTAGAGAGAGGCCAGGAGCAACACTGAAAAGAGCACTCTGCTGCTCCGGGCTCTCCCTCCCTCCCTCTGAGTGCAGACTGACAGAGCAGAGCCCGGAGCAGCGTTCATTAAGTCGGAGACTCACACTCACAGAAGGGCACTGTGTGATGAGAGAAGGAGGTGGCAAGGGACTTAAGAGGAGATGAGGGAAGAGATATAAGTAGGGGTAGCAGTGCGGAGAGCATTAAAGGTGAGAAGAAGGACTTTGTAAGCGATGCTTTGCTGAATAGGGAGCCATGACGGATGTCTACCAATGGTACCAACCATTCCTCACATGACTTGTGGGGAAGGTTACAAATGGAACATAGTTCTCTATGTAATCACTTTATTAATGCAGGCCCATAAGGGCCCTGCACCAGGTAAGTCCTTCATCCACACCTTTTTTATCTTATTGTATGTTTGCTGTTTTTAATTGCACTACACTGGGACCCACAAGTAATAGTAGAAACATCAAAATACCATTTAAAGGGTCCCCTCTGACACGTTTCAAAATAACATCTTTCTTCAGGGATTATTAATTTAGATAGTTTTTGTAGGTGTATTAGAGTAGGACTTACCATAAAGTGAGATACCTTGGTGTGGTTGGTAAGCTTACACACGGATTGGCCAATTTGTGGGATGAAACTCTCACGTATTTTACTTAGATTTACTAAGGATTATTACATATGCCCATTGCAGGGCACACATTATTTACAGCATATAGAGGAGCGCAGATTTGGTTGTTTGTATGTGTTTTCACTTTTGGATTTAGGCCCAATATTAGGGGGACTGGAGAACCCTCTCATTTCTTGCTGCTATCTATATCTTTCATCTTTATATTTATATGTTATTTTTTATTATATGGATATTTCATGATGAGTTAGCGCTGCGAGCTTTCTTCTTTTTCTGTTTTTGTACACATATCTCCTTCAGCTCACTTTAGCAGCTTCTCATTTTATCCACTTAAATCACACAGAAAAAAAACACATTATCACTTTACTTTATTTCACCATTCCTTTCCTTTTCTATCCCACTTGGCCTTTAAGAACCAGGCTTTTTGGCCTGTTCCAGTGTGTATACCCCCTGTCTGTTTGGTACCAACCATTCCTCACATGACTTGTGGGGAAGGTTACAAATGGAACATAGTTCTCTATGTAATCACTTTATTAATGCAGGCCCATAAGGACCCTGCACCAGGTAAGTCCTTCATCTACACCTTTTTTTATCTTATTGTATGTTTGCTGTTTTTAATTGCACTACACTGGGACCCACAAGTAATAGTAGAAACATCAAAATACCATTTAAAGGGTCCCCTCCGATGCGTTTCAAAATAACATCTTTCTTCAGGGATTTTTTGTATTTGTAGGTGTATTAGAGTAGGACTTACCATAAAGTGAGATACCTTGGTGTGGTTGGTAAGCTTACACACGGATTGGCCAATTTGTGGGACGAAACTCTCACTTATTTTACTTAGATTTGCTAAGGATTATTATATATGCCCATTACAGGGCACACATTCACAGCATATATAGGAGCGCAGATTTGGTTGTTTGTATTATGTGAGCAGGTTCATTTTTGGGGAGAGTGTGGTGATTCATGCAGCCGAGGTCAAAACAGATTGAATAAGTGAAAGATAGGTATCAGGGAGGCCAGTTAATAGGATACTGCAGTAGTCTAAGCGGGACAGAATCAGGGCAAGTATAAGATGTTCTAGTCACTAGGTTAATGTGAGTGGAGAAGGAAAGGAAGGCAAATTAATTAATACATTCACCCAATGAAAGGGTGTACAATGAGAAAAGTAGCAGACCAAGAACAGAACCTTGAGGCACCAACACAGACAGAGGGACTGTAGAGGAGGTGTTATTGCCAGAAGACACAAAAAAGGAACGCTGTGAAAGATAGGAGGAATGCCATGAAGCAGCTTGATTTTGGAAACCAAGATTGTGGAGAATCTGAGCAAGAAGAGAATGGTTAACTATGTCAAAGGCAGAGGATTAGTCGAGTAGTATAAGTATAGAAAACTGTCCTTTGGCTTTTGCAGTCTGGAGATCATTAGCCACTCAGACAGAGAGCTGTCTCATTTGACTGACCACACGGAATCCAGACAGCAAAGGGTTCAAAAGATTGTTACAGCTGAGGAATTTGGTTATTTGGGAGAAGACAAGGCATTCTAAGAGTTTTGAGGTAAGAGGTAGAAGAGAGACAGGTCGACAGGAGGGGTCGAGGTTAGTCTTCTTGAGTAGGGGTTTTATTTGTGCCAGTTTGAACGAAGATGGGAAGGTGCCTGAGGAGAGAGGGGTGTTGAAAATGTGTGTTAATATAAGTGTAAGGATAGGTGCAAGTGGTTTCAGTAAGTGGGAGGGCAAAGGAGAAGCTGAGAAACTTCTGCCTTTGTTACAAGAATAAAATGAGCAAAGTATGATGAAGGGGGATTGGGAGAGATTGTTCGGAGACAGATGGAATAGTAGAAATCTGTTTTTGAATAGATTCCATCTTGTGTTTGAAGTACTCAGAAAAAGCTTGAGGTGAATGTATGGGGTGAGAGGAAGCTGTGGAAGGATGGAGCAAGGAGGCAAAGACTGCAAAGAGACGGCGAGGATATTTGTTGTTGTGGATTAGGTGGTGTAGTATTCATGTTTAGCTTTTGATAAGGCAGAATGTAGGCAGGTCAGCAGAAATTAAAAGTGGATGAAATCTGCATATGAGTGTGATTTCCTCCAAAGACGTTTAGCAGAGCGAGTGCAAGAATGTAGAAAGCGGGTATGGGAGTTGAGCCAGGGTTGTGGATTGACTCGACAACTCTGATATAGTTTCAGTGGGGCATAGGAATCAATTGCAGAGGATAGGATTGAGTTGTAGGAGTTAACAAGAATGTCTGTATCAGAGATGACTAAGATAGGGGAAAGGTTGGAGTTAAGTAAGGTTCTCATCCCAGAGAGATCAAGTGAGAGGGTATCCCTTACAAATCTGTTGGAGGGAGGGATGGGGGAGGGGCAAAGTGTGAGAGAGAAGGATATAATATGGTGGTCTGATAGAGGAAATGGAGAAACTGTGAAAGAAGAAAGATCCAGTCTCTTAGTAAAAACAATATCCAGGCAGTGACCAGTTTTGTGAGTGGCACAGTCAGTCCACTGCTGTAGATCAAATGAGGAAGTTAGCTCAAAAAGACGGGAAGACCAGGAGACAGAAGGGTCATCAATTTGACAGTTAAAGTCACCCAGGACAGGATTGTCAGTGGAAAGAAAGGAGGAGAGCCAGGATTTGAAATCTGAGAGAAGGAGAAGAGGAGTTAGCCTGTATATTACAGCCACGTGCATAGACATAGGGTAATAGAGCTGGATTGCATGTACTTTGAATGAATAAAAATGCACAGATGGTGGTATTGAGAGGGGCTGAAGGAGAGAAGGAGACACAACCAGTAGAGCGAGGGGTATATGAGAAGCAGAACCCTCCATAGGAGAATTCAGCCTCCACCGCTGTGTCCTGTGCTGACAACCAAGTTTCTGTGAAGGCAAACAACTGCAGTAATTGCTCTCAGAAACAATCGTGAATGGGGGTTGTCTTGTTAACTATGGAGCAGGTGTTCAAAAGAGGACAGGCGAAGGGGAGAAAGGATGGTGAAATAAGAGGAATGTTTATGATATTTGATGGGTTGGAACCCTTCAAGAATCGATGGGAGGACATGGTAAGCTGTGGTTTTTAGCAGGTTGGTATGAGGTTTGGGCCTGGATTGGGAGCAATATCCCCTGAAGCAAGCAGCAGGATAAATCAAAGGGCAGAAATATGGGAGTGCGACTTTTACTGGTGTTTTGGAATAGGTAAAGCAGAGGGAGAAGGGGTAAAAATCTGTAGAAGAGAGCAAGAACAGACAGGTGTGATGGGCAGGAAAGAGGGAGAGATGTGGATGTAGTTTGGAAAGTCAGAGGGAGAGTTGAAGCTGATAAGAATCCTGGGGAGCACTGGACATATAACAACAAGGTAAATAGCAAATGTGAACATGGTAAATCAGTTCCTGGTGCCAGAGGAAAAATGTCATTGCTGATGATCTTCCTACAGCTGCTCTTTACAGGTAATGCAGGAGTTCTGTATTAGTTATGAGCATTTTACTGCAGGCAAGTGATTTCAAAACAGAAAAGATGTGTAGGTTAGTGCTCTTGGCACCCAAGATGGTATGCAAGCTGAATTTGTCCTGGAAAAAATAATACATTTAGTTTTCAATGTATAACTAGAACATTACTAAAAAAGAAATCATACCAAAAGAGATGGATAGAAAATATACTGAAAATGTGTCCAACCACCAGGATAGAAAATAATCCCCCAAGCCTCTGGCAATAAAGGGTTAACGTACAATTTTCATAAATAGGCTCTATTGAAGTTGCTGTACTAAGGCAGAGTAGTGTAATCCTGGAGCTCACTATAGAAAAGAAATAAAAAAAAATCCCAAATTCTTATTGATTTACATGGCTCTTTTAACCTTTGAATGTTAAAGAGACCTCCAACAGATTAACCCTTTGATTGCCAGAGGGGTATGCAACACATTGCTTTGCAATGCTTTATGTACCCCTCTGGCACTCAAAGGGTTGAATTACAATGTATTGAATACCTCTCTAGAATTCAAGTGGTTAAAAGCCACATTTAAATCAACAGGGTCTTTTAAAATGTATTCCCATGGGACAGTTGGTTTGCCTTGGATTGCACTTCTTTCTGCCTTAGTACATAAGCCGGTCACAAAACTCACCACAAGATCTTTATTACTATGTTCAACGGGCAACTTGGAAGCTTTCCATTTTAGAGGATGCCAAGTGGTCCCTGTCTACTTACCTTTGTTGATATAGTTTTAGATATTTGTGAAAACAATACTGCACAACACAACAAGATGTACATGAATATGATCCTTTAACCCCTTAACGACCCTTGACGGTCATAGTACGTAAGGGTCGATTTGACTTAACGACCGATGACGTACTATGACCGTCATCGAGTTCCGGGCTCCCCCCGCGGCTGCACACTGTTCGGGAGTCCGGAACGCAATGGAGCAATAAAAAAAAATTGCTCCGTCGTCGTTAAGTCACTTCAGCTTCCGGATTCCACGGTCGTTAAGGGGTTAATGTTGTATATCAACAAATGTTGTACATATGATTCACTGAATGAGAAACCGGACGTTACATTGGTGAAATGGGCCTAAAACCTTGACTTGGGAATTCATTTACATAGAATCAATTATATACAATGAAAAAGATTTCACCCAGAGATACTGCTCCATCAACAACCTCAAAATCAAAGTACTCATGGAGGAATAGGAATTATCTGCTTTTTCAGCACCAAAGACACTGAACTATATAAGGACTTGGGATTTCTCTTATATTACTAACACATCACATAGCATTTCCTTTACTTTCTTATAGTTCACACTGACCTCATGTTATTTATTTTTAAACGTGTGTAAATGGATTTATCTCTCGCCCCCTCTCTTTGTCTTTCTTACACCCCTATTCTCCACATTCCTTTCAAAATGAACAAGGGATTTTACTCCTTAAAGCGGAACTCAAATTAAAGTTACCCCCAAACAATTATGCATATAGCAATAAGCATATCTATACTAGGATTATCCAGAATATGTCCACGTTATTTAGAAATTCAATTCGTACTGAGACAGTCAGACAGGCATCAGCGTAGACATCTTGCCAAAAGAGACATCTGCAATCCTGTGCTGTCCGTCCCGGTCTCCTCTAGGAGGAATTACATTGTACCTTAAGGTACAGGAAGGGACCGACGGCAAGGAGCGCAGATGCCTCTAAAGCAAGCTGCTTGCCTGACCGTCTTAGAACGAGTTGGATTTGTCAGTAACGCTGGACATATTCCAGATAATACTAGTATTGATATACTTATCATTATGTGCATAATTATTTGAGGGTAACTTTGGGTGATAGTTCCGCTTTAAACTGGTGATCTGTAGTTTGTTTTTTCTTTACCCCTGTATTGCCTGTGCATTATCAGGGCTGATGAAAATCATTGATTCTTTCCAACAGTTAATGGTGTACCTGGTGGTTAGGCTAATGGGAGGTGGAAGGGTAGTTAGATTTATGTTGAAGTTAATCGCTTGTGTTCAAAAGACAAATGGAGTAATTATGTTACAAACCAACTGCACCACGGACGGCACTGACTTAAATAGGGGTTTCAACCCATTGAATGCAAGAGGGGGTCACCATTGCTTTTTTTTATTTGTTCCCTATGGTGCAGTTGGTTTGTTCCAGAATGACCCCACATTTATTTGTAACTAACAGCCTTAGGAATGTATGGGTAGGTTGTACATGAACTAGCATATTGTAACTATAGTTTATTGATTGCAGGTACTTGGATAGCACCCTGGTTAAACTTTAGGTAGGTGCCACACTCATGCTGCATTGCCCATGCTGCATCTCCTCCTTAACCCGTTGAGTGCCAGAGGGAAGTACAGGGCATTGATCTGCAATAATTTAGACACCTCTCTGATACTATGGTTAATGAGCTTTCATAAAAAATAATACTTTCATATGAGTCAAAATTCTATAGTAATCATTATTTTTATTTCATTATTTCAGAAAAAGCTTACTGTTCCTTTAATGAAAAAATATTTTATATGGCTTTTACTGCTGTGTAAAACAAATGTACTTTCAGAGGTGGGATATTTGAACTGAAAAGTTATTACATCTCAAAATCAGATATGTTTTTCTAATCAAACTCCAACTAGTGTCCAGAAGGCAATTTATTTGCAAAATGATGTATTCTGTGGGAGAGCTTGGAGGAGATTCACTAAGCAGTGATAAAGATGTGATGATGTGGAGATGAATTCTCTAGTTCATCACTTCTCCAGTTCTTATTTTATTCTATGGAGCTTATTCACTAAGATCTCCAGTGTTGAAAAAATTTTAGTGCACTGGCTCCATAGAATACCATTGAACTGGAGAAGTGATAAACTGAAGAACTCATCTCCACTTTATCACCTCTTTATCACCACTTAGTGAATCTCCCCCCTTGAGTCATTAACTGTAACTTTCCACTTGGGGACCACAACAGGAAATTGCAGTTTAATAATACAAGATAACTTTGAGTTGTAATAAATGTTGAAAGATAAATCTCAAAGAAGTAGGTGTACCCTTGTTTTACTCACTAAGAAATGCATTATAATATACACATTATTTCAGAAAAAAGTTTCTTGCTTTTTTAACTTGTGAAGGTTATTTGAGTCATATTGCTTGAAGCTGAAATTGAAATTAAATGCACGTAATAAAAATAGCTTCTACATAGGAATGCAAAAGCAGAGTAATGGGTTGTTTACAAGTAATGACGCTCAATTGTACGAAAGTTCAAGGTAAATTAGAGAATAAACTTTTATCTTTTACATGGGAAAGGTAAGAGAATTGCTAAGCAACAAGATTAGAAAGGCATGGAAGCCAAACCATTTCTGGAAACTGATGTACACTACCGAGCTGCACTGTATTTCACACCATCTTGTTCCAGACCAAAGAGGAGATGCACTAAGATAGTCGTGGGCAACCTTCGGCTCTGCAGCTGTTCAGGTCTATAATTCTTCAGCCTGCCATTGGATGGTTGGTGATGATGTAAATGTAGCAATGAACAGCTTGGGGGGGGGGCTTCAGGTTGCCCATCAATGCATTAAAGAGAGAGAATACATTTCTTTCCTTACAGAGTTTATTATCGGAAGCTTGTGCACTAAGGAATCCTTGGCTCTCGGGCTTCTGGGGATTACAACTAGCATCACACCAACCAGTTATTGGCTGGTTGGGGATGACGGGAGTTGTCATCTCCAACAGCTGTAGGAGCAAACTTTGCCAACCCATCTGGATAGTTTCTCGTCTTTGTATCACTTTACTCTCCCTTTTATGGGATAGTACCTCCTAGGACACATTTAACATAGTCAAAGGCAATAGTTTTTCTTTTTATCTTCTCTTTTGGGGCTAGATTCTATTACAGGTGCTAGTTTTATCACTGCTTTTATCTCCGGTTTTCCCCATAGACTTCAATAGGACATTTTTTTATAAAACGGGTGTTAACATTTAGCACCTGCAATAGAATCCAGCCCTTTTTCTTGAAAATGTAAAAACATTTTCTGGCATCTACTGCAACACACGAAGCTTGGTAGAGCCCTCTATTTCGATATTCTGCAGTACTGCTGTGATCAAGTAGAATATCTGTCAGATGTAACCAGTAAGAGGCATTTGATGACTATGGGAGGGCAAAAGTTTTTTTCACAAAAACAAAATTCATTTCTCCACTTATTTAATTTATTCAAATCAATGATAATAAAGTAATCCCCCCCCCATGAATTGTTTCCCCCACACAGTCCAGCTTTGCTCACTTGCCAGATGTTGTTAGTCTGTGCTTGGAAGGGACAGAGAGAGAACACTGCTGAAATCTGATGTGCGCTATTGGAAAGGCAGACAGTAAAAGAGGGGGAGCTGGTGTTGCTCAGTTTAAGAAATATTGGTGATAGAGTTGTTCTTTGAGCAGGTGTGGTGAAGGGTGTGATTTGTAGACAGCGACAACGACAATTTAAATAAATATATACAGTAATATGTAAAAGTTTTAGGCAGGTGAGAAAAAATGCTGTACAGCAAGAATGCTTTCAAAAAATAGACATGTTATTAGTTTATATTCATCAAATCAAATCAATATTTGGTGTGACCACCGTTTGACTTCAAAACAGCATCAATTCTAGGTACACATGCACACAGTTTGTTAAGGAACTTGGCAGATAGATGGTTTCAAACATCTTGGAAAATTAACCACAGTTTTTCTGTGGATTTAGGCAGCCTCAGTTGCTTCTGTCTCTTCATGTAATCCCAGACAGACTCGATGATGTTGAGATCAGGGTTCTGTGGGGTCCATACCATCACTTCCAGGACTCCTTGTTCTTCTTTACTCTGAAGATAGTTCTTAATGACTTGACTGCATGTTGTCATGCTGCAGAATAAATTTGGGGTCAATCAGATGCCTCCTTGATGGTACTGCATGATGGAGGACACTCCTTCTTGTACCGCTCTTCAGCCTTTGGCAAACAAACTGCCTTCTGCTACAGCCAAATATGTCAAATTTTGACTCATCAGTCCAGAGCTCCTGCTGCCATTTTCCTGCACCAAAGTACCTGCATTTTTGTGCATAGTTGAGTTACCTGGCCTTGTTTCCATGTCTGAGGTATGTCTTTTTGGACACAAGTCTTCCATGAAGACCACGCCTAACCAGACTTCTATGGACAGTAGATGGGTGGACCATGGTCCCACTGTTTTCTGCCAATTGTCTTGGGCGACCACTGGATGTATTGTCCTCAACATTGCCTGTTTCTTTGTGATTCTTCAAAAGAGCTTGAACAGCACATCCGGAAACCTCTGTCTGCCTTGACATTTCTGCCTGGGAGAGACCTTGCTGATGCAGTATAACTTGCCATGGTGTATGACTTTTGAAACTAAACGGTCTTCAGCAACCTCACCTTGTTAACCAAGTTTGGCTGTTCCTCACCCAGTTTTATTCCTCCTACATAGCGGTTTCTGTTAATGATTGTGTTTCAATCTACATATTAAATTGATGATCATTAGCACCTGTTTGTTTGTTTAACCATACACCTAACTATATGCCTGCAAAATATATAACTTTGTGTATGTGCACCTAGAAGAGTTTATGCTTGTTGTTTTGACGGCATAAGGTGGTCACACCAAATATTGATTTTTCATCTGTTCACTCACTAAGCATTTTGCTAATTGAAAAATATAAACTATTAACATGTCCATTTTTGAAAGCATTATTATTTTACAGCATTTTCCACACCTGCCTAAAATGTTTGCACATGAGTATGTGAATATATATATATATATATATATATATACCTTTGATTGATAAGTGACAGACAGGCAGGCAGGTGATGCTACTTGATCTGAGACTGAGAAAGTGAAAGTAACAAACAGATCCTAGAGACAGACATACATCATGTCATTTTAGTGTGCACTGAAGTTTGAACAGTAAATATAAATGGACTTTTTTTGTTTGGTTTTTAACAATTGAATGAACATACCAAGGAATAACAAGTCTATTTGCTGGTGACAGCAGAGGAGTATGGATGGAACAACAAGCGTGTACAGTGCCTATAATCGGACACCCTCAGGAACAACAAATGTGTTTGCCAGAGACATCAGTGGAGTCTGGATGGAACTATGCACAGAGTGGCTATTTGTGTGTGCAGTTGTGTACTAAAGTTTGGACATTTTAAAACATAAATTAATATACACTGAGGTGTAGTTGCAGGAGGCAGCAGTGGAGTCTGGAACACAGTGAGTGTGCCCAGCACATTGCCTACTTGTTTGCACATAGGTATCCATAAAAGTTTTGAAAGCAGTTACAGTATCTGCAAGCACAGCATGTCAAGGCAAATAATTAACTTCCCCACCCTTACTGTAAAAAAAAAATCCCTGCCTTTGTTTTAGTCCTCTAGCCTTAACCCCTTAGTGACCGGTCACTATGCATGCTCCGTCACTTAATGCCTGTGGAAATTTTTTTTTCTCAAATGATTCCGGAGCCCCCAAATGGCGTGCAGACACGCGGGGACCCGGATTACTGGGACGTACATGTATGTCCTTTGTCTTTAAGCGAAATCCACCTTGGATGTACCTCCATTATTGTTAAGGGGTTAATGGATGACCTCACATTCTTAGCTCATTTCTCAATCCATGCACAGATATCACCTCCCAAACCGAAGCATTTATTTATGCAGTAACCTTCTACAAGGCACTGTATCACAGGCTTTTGCAAAATACAAGTATACTGCTACATCAACAGCAATTCCCTTGTCCACATTACTACTTACCCTTTTGGAAAATGCAAGTAAATTAGTCTGACATGATCTATTCTTCATAAATCCATGCTTGCTCCTACTAATAATATTGTCAGTTAGTAACCTTTCTAATATCTTACCTGATATGGAAGTCCAGCTCACAGGTCTATAATTTCCTGGTTTGGATCTTGCCTCGTTTTTGAACAATGGTACTACATCAGCTTTCCTCCAATCACAGGGCAATAAGTCTGATGAAAGTGAATCAATAAATATTAAGTATAATGGTCTTGCTATTACTTAACCAAGTTCCTTAAGTAGTGTTGGGTGTATACCATCATGTCCAGGTGCTTTATTTGTCATAACATTTTACAATCGCTTTTGGATTCTGCCTTTAATAAGCCAAGTACATGATGGCAGAAATCCTAGGGTTTTGTCTGAAATTGTTGTTTGTTATTCTCTTACTTTGTTATGTAATTTTAATCCAAATCTAATGAATCATAATTTTTTGTTAAATTCTAATTTGTTGTTAACCAAATACAGAAGTCTAGTAATGACGCACTGGAAGTATCAGTCATCCACCACAACAATCAGTCACTTGTTTTTTTGTGGTAAAAGAGGCACAGACTAGCAATTCCTAATTCCATAGGCAACATTGTGTCATGCTTTTACCTGTTTTCTGGGTTTTGTCATATATTCTGTTTTGTTGGCCTTTCCTTTTGCTGCCCTGTGATGACATATTTTACTAAGCCCTTATCTAGCACTGGCACCTCCCTGTGATCTAAGCATTCTTTCAGTGAGCTTATATTGAGTCTTGTTCTGTAAGTTTCCTGTGTTTCTGACCTGGCTATACCTGACCAGCCCTTCATTATTTGGCTTTTCTTTCTGTGCATTCCGGTATCGACCCATTGCTTTGTCTATTCGAATACTCTCCTGATTGCTCGTGTACTTTGCTGCCTGACTGGTTACGACCCCAGCTGGATTGACTCCTCTTTGACACATCTATGATACCATCTCTGCCTATGTGTTACCGAACCGGCCTATCTACCATTCTCTACCCCGCGCCCTTGGATTTCCCCTCGACTAACCTTGCTCTCGGTTAAGTCTATCAGTCAAGCTCGACACCTTCGGCTTCCAGTTGAGTCCGACTAACCATATTCCTGCAAGTTTGAATCCTTGTCGGTTCCAGGTTTCTTAACCCCAGTCAAGGTTTGTCGTTCAACTCTCCTTCTGTTTGAACCTCTGTCTCCTGAGTTTTGCCCCTTTTATGTTCTCGACAGAGACAAGTAATACTGTGAGTAGGTTCTGCTTCCTGACTCAGTGAGTAGCTGATGTGTCTGAGAGTGTTATCCGGCTATCAGGCTTTGCAGTCAGAGCCTCTAACTCAGCTTAGGCCGCAGCAAGGCACTCCCAGAGCAGCCACCGCTAGCCAGTTACGCTCCCCATCCAGTGCACCCCAGCTTCTAGTTCACAGAGTCCTACCTCACAGTATAAGTCTGTGTTGTCTTTTGTTGTTTGTTTTATTTATATTAATAGCTGCCTGTTATTTCTTTGTGGAGTTCCTCCTCTGCTAAATTCATACAAGCAGTTTACAAGGGCACTTCCTGATCTAATTCTGACACATTGTTAGCATACTTAATTAGATATGTGCCAAGTTGTGTGCTCCCAGTTCTTACCCTCTTTTTGCAACATCTTCACACGCTATGTATACTGCAGTTGTTGACAACTACTCAGTCCCTCCCTGCCCCAAGAGACACACTTGGCCATGAGTAGGAAACTGTATGGATACCTATCTCCAATATATAAACATATTACTTTATTGTATTAAAAAATTATTTATTTTCTGCTTCTAAGAAGAAATAACATCTATAAGATCTGTATGGACATATATTTTGCAGCATTTGTTTTCATCTTTAGATGTTCACTTATTTTTCGGAACTAAATTTACTATATCATTCATCAAGTCTCTTTCATACAATCTTTCATACCATCTAAATATATTAATTTCATCCATTAGCAAGGATATATTGTTTTGTATAAGCAATCAAATATATCATGGATTAATATGAAATCATCTCTACTAGGCCATAAGGAGTAATCTCATTGGAATATATTTGTTTAGTTCATCATCACAGATATTGTTTTTCACAATTAGTTATATCCATCAGGAATTTAATAGAATCAATTTATTTTATCTTATATTATGGGTTTTGTTGGGGACTGATTATTTAATATCATTGGATCACTTTATATGGGACCTATATATGATTTATATATGTTTTATATACATAGAGTATATATTCACAGATTTAGGTTTTACCAAGACATTGTTTTTCTTTATTGTTATTTTAACTTGTTTTAGTCTAGGTATGAATATGTGGGTTTTATATTAACTTGTCTTATGAGCAGATTAATTAAGCCAGTTCAACATTTCAGCCCTTACTAAGGTCTTTTTCAATATGGAATCCGATGTATCTGCTGTTGGAAAGCAACAGCGTGAGACATCCATATTATAAATATAACCCTCAAGTCACACACATGTATGTTTTAAAATACTCAATGATCATGAATGGACAATTTGCCAAAATACATTGAACAGTTAAAACATATATTTGATTTTAGTCTAGTGACAGAAGCCTTCACCATTAACTTATCTTATAGCTGTCATTAATTATAAACTTTCTTATATCTTTTTTGTTTCTGTAACAAACATATAATTTGTAGAGCTTGCTTCTACTATCACATAGTGACTGGTTCTGGACTGATCGCCAAATAAATTCAATTATGTCAGTTTAAAGCGGAACTTTCACATAGTATAAAGTCGCCCTCCAATAATTAAACATAATTGAAACTAGCTTCATAATACATGTATTACCATTCAGAAGTGCCAGATTCTAAAGAAATCCTTAATCTTTGGAGACTGACGCCTAGGTTAGTACCGTCAGTCCCTTCCGGTTACCTTATGGCACACTGCAATGCTTCTTAGAGGAGACCTGGACTGATGGCGCAGGAGCACAGACAAGATGTCTACGCTGATGCCTGGCTTCCGGTCTCCGAAGATTAAGGATTTCTTTAGAATCTGGTACTTCTGAGAGGTAATACACATATTATGAAGCTATTCACATATGTTTAATTATTGGCGGGCAACTTTATACTATGTGAAAGTTCCTCTTTAAAATGAATATCTATAATCTAAAGTAAAAAGGCAACTGTATGCTCACATAAAACGTTTAGTGTCACAAGCATAAGACTTTAGAATATTTATCCTGTCAGTCTGCCTGGACCCAAGAATATTATATATATATATATATATATATATATATATATATCGGTTAACCCCTTAAAGGGATAGTAATGTTTCATAATAAAAGCAGCTCCAATTAATCTTCATAGTATTTGGGCCATGGAGAGTGTTATTTCAGTACTGTCAGAGTTGTAGTTCAAGAATAATTGAACAATAAAGTATCCCCCTCCAGCCCCTTTTACTGATGTCACTGCTCACCTCAGAACAGCAAGGAGGTGTCAAAGTGGATTGCAGAGAGGGACAATCTTCAATTAAGATGAGGAAAAAACCTGTCAATGGGGGCAGGGTTTTCATTGTTCTCACAGTAAGAAGATTGTCCCTTGCTGTAAGTTGCCTGGTCTGTGGACCAGATTCCACGTCTGAAGGGAGGTGGCTTACACTAGGTAAAAGGGACAGGAGGTGGTTTATTCAATCATGGTGACAACAGGGGTCTGAAAAGAGATACCCACAATGCACCAACGCTGCATCATCTAGGATAGTTTTTTCGTCCTCTATTTAAATGTATATCCTAGAGCTAATCTTTAAATTAATATACCACTGTACAATAAAGTGAGAAATGATTTTATTTTTAAAATTATAGATGCCATTGGGAGGCACAGAAAAGACCACACAATAAAAATTACCAGAAACAGTAGACAAAACATACACAGTATACAATTTTGTATGTGTATGTTCTGTCTACTGTTTCTGGTCATTTTTTTTTAATGTGTAGAGGTTTTTCTCCTTGTCTTTACTGTGCCTCCCAACGGAATTTATAATATTAAAAATAAAATACGTTTTCACTGTTATTATACGGTAGCATAGTAAAGATTAGCATTAGGATACACATTTAAATATCTTTTTCTCTTTTATATACATCTTATGTGGAAGTGGTATTCTATTCTTGAGCAGCTTATGCATATTCACCTTCTTTTCACATTGCAAATGTATACATTTGGAGGGTGTGCATTCCAGTTCTTTGTATTGCTAGTTTTTTTGTCAAGTAGGACGCAGGTCCCCATAGACCCTCTGTATCAGGCTTAAAAGCCTGACACAGCAGATCTATGTAAAAATGCAGACAAGCATAGAGTTTGTACCCAAAAGCCACATATTTCTGGATTGCTTTATAGCCGTGGGGGTCAGTTTTCAGACAGTGCTTCTTTCCAATGGCTGATAGGCAGAGAGTTTTGTGGTTGCACAGTGGGGCTCCGCTCCATGCTCTAATCCTGAACTCTAATCATAACTTTAATTTAACTATTTGAGCACCAGGAGTGTGCAGCGTACTGAACAGTAATATAATATGGGCTCCAAATGATTGATTCTAGCCCTTAATCTCCAACTCAAACTTTAATTCCAATACAAATACTTAATTGTAAATGTTAACCATTAATCTGAACACATCACCCTACGCACCAGTTACCAATTTCACATGCATGCAGGATACTTTACCCGTCCCTGCTGGGGTGTATGGAATCTGTATTTTAGCATCCTCTGCTTTGTCAATTTTTAGTTGCCTATGTGTAATCACAAATTGGTTCCAGGCCTTTGGAGCTCTGAAGGAGAAGGCAGATCTTCCTGCTTCTCTCTCGTATTGTGGTATACATAGCGAGTTGTTAGCAGTGGAGCGGAGGTTATAGTTAGTATGGAAAGCAGGAGTGAGCATACTGCTCAGGTAGTCTGGTAGTTTTCCAGAGAAGTGGTTGTGTACTGAACAAGAAAGGTGAAGGGTACGTCTAGATTTGAGGGGTATCCAATTTAGTTCTTTTAGCATATCACAGAGAAGAGTAGTGTAATTACATGGGAGGCTAAAGTGGCATATTGAATTATACAGGGTGTGTCAAGTTTACTAAGATGGATTTCTGGCGCTGGAGCATAAACTACATCACCATAGTTTACGACAGGCAGCAACATTTGTTGCACAATACGTTTTCTAACCAGGGGACTTCAATTTGTGTCTAAAGAGAGTACCTATTTTGGGATAAAGCTTGGAGGTTAATTTGTGAATATGATGACCAAAAGTGAGGTTGGGGTCAAGCCACATACTAAGATATTTGTAAGAGTCCACTGGGGCCAATTTACGATTAGACTCCGTTACAATGGATAGGTGGGTATTTCAGAGATTATGCAGTTTGTGCTTTGTACCAAATATCATTGTGACAGTTTTGTCTGTGTTTAAGAACAGTTTGTTCCTTGCTATCCATCTTTCAACCTTGCAGAAATCATGTTGTAATATGGCTTCAAGGTGTGATATGTGAGCAGGGCCGGCCCAAGACATTGTACTGCTTGGGTCGAAGGATGAATGCTGCCCCCCCCTCCGCACACCAAAACCACGCCACATCCTTAAATTATATTAACCCCTCTCCTGCCCCCCAAAACCACATAGAACTGTAGCTTTTTTTTTTACACCCCTTTTACCTCCCACCCTTGCCTTTTTACACCCCTTGTACCTCTTTCTCCCCCTTCCCTTTTTACACCCCTTGTGGCTCTTTTTTCCTTTTTTACCCCTTGTGCCTCTTTTCTACCTCTTGTGCCTCTTTTCCACCCTTTGTGCCTCTCTTTTCCCCTCTTTTTCACCCATTGTGCTTTTTCACCCCTTTTGCCTCTCTTTTTACTCCTTGTGCCTCTCTTTTCACACCCTGTGCCTCTTTTTCACCCCTTGTGCTTCTCTTCCTTTCTTTTCAACCCCTGTGTCTTTCTCTCCCCCTCTTGTGCCTGTTTCTCTTCTCCTTCTGGCTTGCTCCCTCTCTTCTCTGCTTGTCTGGCTCTTCTCCTGCTTTTTGCTCAGTCTCTCCACTGCCCGCACTGATAATAGCCGGTACCATATCACATGGAGAGATGCAGCGTGGTGCATGCTGGCATTTTCTTCGTCAGTCTGGGTGCCAGTTTTAAACTTTCACTGGCCTACAGAGGAAGAAAACTCCGGCATGCTCCACACGGCGTCTCTGCATGTGACACGGTCCCAGTCGTCATCAGTGAGGGCAGTGGTGAGATGCTGCGCGCAAAATAACATGCCTTGGGGTGACAAATTGCTGCCCCTGTCAGAGTGCCGCCTGGGTCCATGGCCCTGTATGTGAGTTTTTAGCATAAAAAATGGTGTTGTCTGCATACATGTGTACTGAAGATGATTTGCAATCCTTGGGCAGATCATTTATAAATCGAGAAAATAAAAGAAGGCCAAGAATGGAGCCTTGAGGAACTCCACTTGTTACTTTGAGTGGAAGGGATTCATTGCCGGCAACAGACACATACTGCATTCTGTCTGATAAATAGGTTCGGAACCAGTTTAGAGAATTATTACCCAGTTCTGGCCTTTGGAGTTTGTTTATAAGAATATTATGGTCTACTGTGTCAAAGGCCTTGGCAAAATCCAGGAAAATAGCTCCTGTGAGGTCACCATTGTCCATGCCCGTCTGGATACTGTTGGTTACTTTTAGGAGGGCCGTGCCTGCTGAGTGATTTGGTCGAAAGCCTGATTGAAGTGGGGTGAAAAAACTGGTCTGTTAATAATATTTTTCTAATTGCACATGTACACATTTCTCTAGGGTTTTGGATAAAGTGTGGAGTAGGGATGTTGGTCTGTAGTTTGATACTTTTTATCCCCACTTTTGTGGATAGGTACAACTCTAGCCACCTTCCAGGATTTTGGCATATACCCTGTTGCCAAAGAGGCATTAATTAAAGATGCAATCGGTTTAGCCATTACCATGGCACTGAGCTTTAATAGAATTGCTTGTAGTTTGTCAGGGTTAGATTGGGATTTCATTTTTGGGTTGAGGAGGTGATTATATATTTCGCTTTCATTTACTGGCATGAAATTTAATTAATTTTCATAATTGGACAGGGCAACAGGTGCCAGTGAGTGTTTTGTAGATGGCTGAACTTCCGAGTTATCTTTGTTTTGTGTAATCAGGGTGGTGGTACATCAAACAAAGTAGCTGTTAAATGCATTGGCTATGGGGCACTGTATTGTTTCTTTGTCTATGGTTATAGTTTATGGGTGAGAATGATTAGGAGGGTTGTAGAGGTTTTTAATAACCTTCCAAAAGTTGTCTGGCTTTGAAATGTTACTGTTTAAGTAGTCAGTAAAATAATAGGATTTTAGTCTTACCTGTTAAATCCTTTTCGCTTAGTCCATACAGGTTACTGGTAACTCTGGGAGGTGAAGCCCTCTAGTGGTAGGCAGGAACGATTCACAAAGTGTATGCAGGGGGGTGGAGCCTCCCCCTTCCCTCCTTGCCGCACCAGCCAATGAGCTCCAGATTGAATTGAGACACTAACCATGACTATTTAAGGGAAGGAAGAAGACTCCTGTGAGCATGCCCCGAAGGACTCCCACGGCCTGCCACAGGAGAGCCAAGCATGGTCACTTGACAGGGTGGGAGACCAGTAACCTGTATGGACTAAGTGAAAAGGATTTAACAGGTAAGACTAAAATCCTATTTTCACTGTCATCCAATACAGGTTACTGGTAACTCTGGGATGTCCAACCATTGAGTTTCCCTGAGGTGGGAAGGAGGCAAGGACCAGGCGCATGGCCCCCAAAGTCACCAATACATCTATGGACCAACTGGTCAGAAATAGTACAACAAACAGAAGTGTCAACCAACACCAAACTGGGGTAAACGACCCCGGAAATATCACACAGCACACATAACAAGAGCCAGCAGGGCTCAACCATTAAAGAAGCACTAAGAACCAAGAAGAAGAACCTCGACAGGCAAGACTGCCTCTAGGACCTTCCACCCAAAGCTGACGTCAAGCGAAGCCAGAACAACCACAGGGTAGTGCTTGGAAAAAGTGTGCACAGAGGACCAAGTGGCCGCCCAGCACGGAATGGAATGAACAGTAACCCTGAAGGGAACATGCTGATTCCTCAGCTTGTATGCCTCACAAATTGTGGACTTAATCCAGGAAGCGATAGACGCCGTAGATGCAGGTCTTCCTGCTCTAGGCCCCTCAAGAATGACGAACAGCACGTCAGACTCCTGACAGAGTCAGTGTGATGCACAGAAAACTGGAGGCAGCGCACCACACCCCAACAAGAGAAGACCTCCCTCCTTGACAGAGGAGGGGTTAGAGCAGAAAGAGGGCACCAAAATCTCCTGATTGATGTGAAACCCGGAGACCACCCCAGGAAGGAACACCCTGGAGGTACAGAGCACCTCCGAATCCTAGGGAAACACCAGAGAAGGCGGCTTACAGAACAAGGCCTGTAACTCCGCAACACAGCGAACAGACGCAGTCACCAAGAGGAAGGCCAACCTCCACGTCAAGAGACGTAAAAGAACAGTTGCCAAAGACTCAAAGGGGGAAGAAAAGAACCCCCAGAACTAAACTGAGGTCCCACCGAGGAGCAGGACTCCAGAAGACAGGGTGGACATGAGCAACGCCCTGGATGAAAACCTTGACATCAGACAGAACCACAATGTGCTGCCGAAAGAACACAGAAGGGGCAGAAGTCTGCACCTTTAACGGACTCAAACTGAGTCCCTTATCCAACCCGTCCTGCAAGAGAGCCAGGACGTAGGGAAGGTAAAACTCAAGTGACAGATCCCTGTCAGCACCCAAGAGGTAAAAGTAGACCAAACAAGGTGGTAGAGCTCAGAGGAAACCAGGATGTGAAAGCTAAGCAAGGCAGTCACCACCCCGAGGAGAATCCTGTCTTCCATAGAATTGAGGATTCAACCTCCAAGCCGTCAAGGTCAGACAGTGGACATCCTCCTATAACAGGTATCCCTGCAGAAGACGATCCGGTAGAGAAGGGAGCCAAACTACTTCGCTGCAAACAGAGCCAGAAGCTCCAAGAACCAAGGATGTCGACGCCACAACGGCACAAGGAGAATGACAGAACAATTGCCAGCCAAAGCTTCCGAATGACCCTGATCAACAAAGGTAGGGGAGGCAAAATGTAAGCCAGTGGGAACATCCAAGTGATGGACAGAACATCCACTGCTTAGAGCTAGAGGATCCCACCACCGAGAGCAAGACACAGGAAACTTCCTGTAGTGTCGCATTGTGCCTGAATGAGGAAGTCCACCATGACGTAATCTACGCCTGGAATGCGAACTGCGGATATGGCAAGAATGGGCCTATCAGCCCAAGGCAAACAGCCTTGACCTCAAACCAAGCAACGAGACGCCTTGAGCCACCTGGCTTGTAGAAGTAAGCCACAGCCGTGGCGCAGTCGGACTCCACTTGGACCGGGCAGTTCGGAGAAGGATTCCCCGGATACCATCGGCCCTGAGCACTCAGGTGACCCAGAATCACACCCCAGCTAGACAGGCTGGCGTCAGTGGTTACCTTGGTCCAAAAGGGAAATCAGGAAACACCTGCCCATCAGCAGGTTGGAAAGGATGAGCCACCAAGATGGTGTTCCTTCCTTTTCTTGGGAACTGAACCTAACGTCGTCCGATGTAGAGGCAGACACCCTCCCATCTGAGGACAATCCCTGTAGGACCCTGGAATGCAGCGTAACCAAGGGAACCGCCTCCACCGTAGAGGGGAACTACCCCACCAGGAAGGACAGCGGCAGAAGTGAAACTGAATCCCAAGACAGGATTGCAGAAAATCTGAAAGCAATCAGGTGAGCTACCTCCTCTGGAAGGTACACCATGCACATCTGAGTATCGAAGAGAGGGCTCAGAAACACCAGCCTCTGAGACGGAATCAGGTCCAACTAGTCCAGGTTGACTCTCCACCTGTGATGAAATAGAGATTGGGTACAGGTCTGAAGCTGTTGAAGGAGTAGACCGCAGACGTGTCCTTCAATAGCAGGTCATCCATGTAAGGAGTCACTCTGACACCCTCCTGATAAGGGACAGCAGTCAGGGCCCCAAGCACCCGCAAGAAGACCTGAGGAGCCGTAGTCAGTCTGAAAGGGAGAGCAGAAAACTGGGAGTGTCCCCACTCGCAGGCAAACCGAAGGTATTGCCGACTCTCTGGATGGATGGAGATGGAAAAATAGGCATCCTGAAGAACCAGAGAGGCAAGAAACTCCCCCGGCGACATGGCAACAAGCACTGTGTGCAGAGACTCCTGGCAATAGAGAGTTCCGAGTCACAAGGGAGTTGAGGGTCCTTCAGATCCCAAATAGGGTGACATCTGCGTCCTGACTGGGGATCACAAAGAGGTTCGAATAGGACCCAGAGCCCCTCTCCGGAGCAGGAACTGGCACTAGGACGTCCTTGTCCAAAAGAGCCTGAACCACGCTATCGAAAGACAGCGACTCCCTGTACTTTGAGATGCATAAGAAGAATAAAGCAAAAGGGAGGAAGAGAAGAGAAAGGGATCTTGTACCCTTCCGACACCACCTGTAAAACCCATGGGTCCGCCACAAACGCTGTGAAACAGGCGCAGACGGCCACCCACAGCGGGATGCAGACCCGGGTTTGGTGAGTTGTGCCGAAGCAGTCTTGAAAGCCTTGGGCTTGGTGGAGGCCTTGGGCATCTATTGCTGTTTGGGCTTGGAAACGGGATGCGGAGCTGAGGGAACCGACTGGTTCGCCTGGCGTGTCTCACCCTGAAAGGGACGAAAATACCAGTTGCGATTAAGCGGTACTTCCTTCCTAGCCACTAATGGCAAATGCATACTCTTGCCAGTGGCCTCACTGATCAATTCTTTAAGATCAGACCCAAACAAAGAGGTACCCTGGAAAGGCAGGGATAACAGAGCTTTCTTGAAAGCGGTTTCAGCAGACCAGATCTTGAGCCAAAGCTCATTTGGCCACTACAGACATGGTAGAACCCTAGCCATCATGCGGACGGTATCAGAGACAGCAGCAAAAACATAATGTTGTGCGTCAGATAAATTAGCTAGCAAGCGCAATTTCACTGAAGTAGATGCATCCAGACGGACAGCCGTGGTGAGTTGTTCAGTCCAGACTGCAATAGCCCGGTTAACCCACGCAATAGTAAAGAGGTCGCATGGCAGTGCCAGCGGTCACAAAAAAAATGGACTTGAGAGCAACCTCCAGTTACTTGTCAGTCCAATCCTAAAAGGAGGAAACATCAGAAACAGACAAGGCAGTATTATTTAGACAGCCTAGAGACAAGAGCATCCACCTTAGGGGGATGAACCCATATAGCAAGCGCAACCTCAGAAAAATGGATAAGGCTAGCAAACTCTCTGTGTACAGAAGTAGTCTTATCAGGGAATTTCCACTCTTCTGAGACCAGCCGGTCCAGAGTGGGAGCGGGAGGAAAATAAGTCAGAGGCCTATGGAATGTTAAGAGTGGTTAAAACAGCTCTGACTAGGCCCTCAACAGAGGGGTCATCAGCCTAAAAGGGATCCCCAATATCCCAGGAGAGTCTAACACGGTACTATACCCCACATTAGTGTCTATGAGCAAGTCCTCGTCCGAGGAGTCAGAGACATCAGGTGCTCCCTGTGGTTTAGGCAGGGAAGATCTGATACCAGAGGGGGCCTATCAAGCCTGGAAGGCCCCTTGGATCTGGGATGGAAAGAGTGGAAGCGTGGACCTGAGGTCCCTAGTTGCGGCCTTGAACTCTTGCATCCAAGCTGGCTCAATAGCATGGCTGGAGGGCCCTGGGTTGCTGTCAGGGACATCAGAATATGCTGGGCAATAGGACCTGAGAACCCTCTAGGTAGCCCTAAGTGACAGGAAGATCAATGTGGAATGGGGGATACAGAGACCCCAGTCTCCCAAGTCACAGTTCTAACCCCAAGCTCCAGCGGTATAGACATTCACATAGTGTCAACAACCATACTGTACAATAAATCACCCAAGAAACAGTGTTAAAGATTAAAGTTTCACCCCAGAAGACATTAATTTGAACTTATCTGGCAGGCGAAGGGTTAATCCTCAAAGGAGAGAAGGGAAGTCCAGGCACAGTGTTAAGATAGTAGCTGAAAACAGCTCACAAAATGGATGCCGCGACGGGAGCCAATCAGAATTTAGGCGCGAAGCAAGTGCTCATGGGAAATGTAGTTTAAAAAAAAAAAAAAAAAATCCTAAACGGGGCCCGAAGCCCCCT
This sequence comes from Rhinophrynus dorsalis, assembly GCA_037306005.1. Taxonomy (NCBI): domain Eukaryota; kingdom Metazoa; phylum Chordata; class Amphibia; order Anura; family Rhinophrynidae; genus Rhinophrynus; species Rhinophrynus dorsalis. Next base: position 217,077,821 of record CM074718.1, on the reverse strand, counting down.
GAGCCCCCCAAAACACTGAAACTGTAAACCAGATGAAAAAGCGAGGGTAGACAAGTAAAATGAGCCATCTCTGAAGTCGCTGTGTCAAGCGGTTGCAGAGATATGTCCCAAACAGTGCAGTCCCATAGAGATGAATGGAGCAATGTGTCTATGTGGTAAAGTGCGCCTTAAAGGTGCAGTACTCAAATAAAGTTAAACTTTAAGAAAAGCATAAAAACATGTAAAATAGCAAAGGAACATGTGAGAACACAGTAAAAACACTAACCCAATAGGAATAATGTTATAAAAACCCCCAATAAAGTGCCAACCGGCAGCTAAAGGGTTAAGTTACCACAGAAACGCGCTCCAAACACCCAGACAGACATACAGATAGACCCAATGAGTGCAGGAGTGCCCAATGAGAACTCCAAACGTCCACCCCTGTGCGGAGGGGTACCGGGGGACAAGTGAACCTGCAGCACTGAAAGGGTCGCTCACCTTTCCTGCAGATTTTCTGTCTTCAGATTACAGTGGGATAAGAAATTAACCAGTGGGTAACTTCTGGGAAGCACTTGGATACCAAGTTTTTCCCCTTCAGGACTAAAAGTTCACTGAAAAAGTCCTGGACACTGAGCTAGCCACTTTGAATAGAGCATTGTCAGTCCTGGTAATCCGCCTAATGGTGGTATTCCATATTTGACAGAAAAATAATAAAATTTCTAAAAGTATTGAAGAGCAGTTCCTGTAGCCTGTTACTCCAACGAGGAACAATTCAATCTGGAGCTCATTTGCTGGTGCGGCCAGGAGGGAAGGGGGAGGCTCCACCCCCCTGCATACACTTTGTGAATCGTTCCTGCCTGCCACTAGAGGGCTTCGCCTCCCAGAGTTACCAGTAACCTGTATTGGACGACAGTGAAATTGTGATTTTGCTAATTTTGTTTGTTTTGTACATGAATTCCTTAGTTGTCTGTATGCAGTGTGATCATATGCGGAGCCGGTTTGTTTACATTTTGTCCATAAGGCATCTCTGAAACTGTATAACTGAATCAAGTCAGCTGAGACCCAGGGCACATGTGCCCCCCTAACCCTGACCTTCCTTAGTGGGGAATGGGTATTACAGACCTGTAAGAATTCCGAGTTAAAACATGCAATCTGAGTCTAGGTCTGGTATTAGATGTATTCTATGCCATGAGCAATTTTTAAATTATTTAGGAAGGACTGAAGATTACATTTTCTTAATGATCTTGTGAGTATGACTTTGGAACTTTACTGTTTTTATTTTGCTGACAGTAAACTATGGAGTGATCGCTAAACACATTTTGCTAGTACACCTGAGTCTTGGATTCTGCTTGTGCAGGATGAAAGGATCCAGTCTAGCAGAGTATGGTTGGATGTTTTTAGATTTATGCGAGTAGGGGAGGATATTAGCTATGATAAGTTCAATGTTTTAAACAACGAACAACATTTTTCATTCCTGGAGTCTAGCCAATTAATATTAAAGTCTCTAAAAACCATCAGCTCGCTTTTCTTGTTTTGAGTGACAATCTCCTTTATGTGTTGAGCTATGTCTGAAAGGAAATGTGCTGTGGGGTATTTGGCGGTCTGTAGATGCCAACAATTATGATTTGTTTTGAGTATGAAAGACAAATTTTGCCAGCAATGTATTCATAAGAATCAGAGTTATGAGAGTCATTTAGAAGTGTAAAGTTTACAGATTCCTGTATGTATAGGATTACCCCTCCTCCTCAATTTGCACAGTAAAGCATGAGTATCCATCTATGGCAACAGCAGTATCAGATATTTTTGGGGATAACCAGGATTCAGTAAGAATAAGAATTTTAGGTTTGTATACGTAACACAATGCTTTTAATTCATCCATTTTGGGCATAATACTGCGTATGTTGCAGTGCACAAAAGACAGACCCTTTTTAAAGGTGAGGTTGCCATTTATTGATATGATGATTACAAAAGGTATTCCAAACGATGTTCTTCTTCGAAGGCCCTCATATGAGCACTTGCAGAGCATTAGTAGAACCATACTAATAGAATCAGGTGTTAAAGGGGGAACTACCACCCCGCAATAACTTAAGCTTGACTGATTGTGACGAGACGTCCGTGCTTCCTGCTCCTGTCACCATCGGTAAAACGCTGATATCTGCAGAACCGGGTAATATTTCTGGCGACTAGCGCCACTAAGCAGCTAGTCGCCAGATGAACAATCAGTCAAACTTAAGTTATTGCGGGGTGGTAGTTCCCCTTTAATCGTTAAGACCAATACAACTCAGGTGTGCTATGTTACTCTTTGAATGAAATATATAGTGTCACAAGTTTTGAAAATCTATACTGAAATGGTGTGAAGAGAATATTCATATAAATGGCAATTTCACATAAATATTTATCAAAGAGAAAAATGTATGTCTCAGTGTTAAATAGTGTATCTCTGAACAACTAGTATCAACTGATTACAATATTTTAAAAATTTTTATTGAATTTTTAAATAAAGCCAGTTCGTGATGATGGACTCAGACTTTTGGACCCTATTGTGTATTATGATGCATCTTAGACTTCTTTTTTTTTTTTTTTTTTAAGAACCGTAACCCTTTGAGTGCCAGAGATGTATCCAATGCATTGCAGAGCAATGCAGTGGATACATTTCTGGTACTCAAAGGATTAAGCAATCCACATAAGCACACGTTTTAGACCATTCCAATGAAGGGATTTGTTGTAACTAACGAGATTGCGGCTCTGCTGCAGAGCCTACATGTGGACCGACGTGGACCGACATGGATCTCCTGCTGACAGCTTTATAGCTGTCTGTAGGAGACATCGAACTTTAAATGCCTGTATCTCTTAATCCATAGCGGTTTGAGAGATACGTTTTTTTGCATTTAGCTCAGTTTTTTTTAAGCTCTTCTAAATGCACAAAAATTCTGTAGATACAAACACACACACACAAATACAATGTATGGCTGTGTTTGTGTGACCGCACCCCACTAACCATAATGGGATCCGCCAGCTTAAAGACAGCAGATTAAAATTGCTGATCTGGACATCACTCAATGATAAATAAGCTATGGCCAAATACAATCTGACCACTGCTGAACAGATGGATAATGAGGAAGGAAATCCTCCAATTTCCTTGACCAATGAGCTATTCAAACAAGAACTGTACAACTATTGAAATGATTCCTAAATTGCATTTGCAATTTTCTGTCAGATTCAATAAAATGCATCTGACAGGCTAGAAGATCTTTTAGTTGGAGAATGCTCTACTTCCATTATCAAGAAAGACATCAATACAACAAATTTGTTTGAGTTTGTTTTATAAGGAATTTCAGGTAGTCTATGAAATTACTGGACACTGAAATTAACAGAATTTTACAAATATTTTGCATTTCTAAAGATTTTTCTCCCATTCTCTCCATCATCAATGTTTTATGTTACCATGTAGAATGTAAATCCACGTAGTTGCCTAACGAAGAAGCTTTCTCCAGTGTAATTCTTAAAAGTTCAAAACACTTCGAATGCTACAAAGAGAAATGGAAATGGGAAATGTTATGAAAGGAAAGGACACAATAAATTACTTTTTTTCCTGCAGTTAAATACAAAAATACACGATTTCTAACCAAATGCAATATGCAACATGATGTAATATGAGAAAATACACACACTTATTTTATAAGATTTGCTAGTTTCTGAGTATGCATAGTGAGCTGAGCATATACAGAAGGGGAAACAAACCAAACAAAACTTTACTTTTATTTTTTTTTTTTAAATAATCCAAAGTCCAGGGGGCTTATAGAGGTACTTTCCTGATAATAAGATTGCCCCTGAATATATCACTAACTTAGCAATATGCAAAAGTATACTATCTTTAAGGTTGAAAAATTAGTAGTATTACAGTAAAAACACATCTTTTGCAGGGACCAGACGAAAGACAGTGCAGACATCTTAGAGGAAATGTACCTCTGAGTCTGTGCTGTCTGTTCCGTTCTCTGCCAACATGGTGAGTGGCATCCTTCGTGCCTTCTGGCGCTGGAAGGGACTGACCACGCAGGCTTCTCTTGTAAGCTCTGAACAGCCCGATGTCTGTAGAAGATATGTTTTTACTGCAATACCACTAATTTATCGAGCTTAAAGATTGTATGCCTTTGCAGATCTTTAATTTAGTAATATATTCAGGGGCAATCTAATTAGCATGAAAGTTCCACTTTAAGCGTAAAGGCAAACTGGCAAATCTGGTGCACCAATGACGGGGAAAAAGAGGATTTTAGTCTTACCTGTTAAATCCTTTTCTCTTAGTCCATACAGGTTACTGGTAACTCTGGGAGGAGATCCGCCCCTTTAAGTAGGCAGGAACATTTCTCTAAATGTATGCAGGGGGTGGAGCCTCCCTTCCCTCCTTAGGCTGCAGCTAGCCAACCAGCTCCAGAATGATTTGAGACACTAATGACTAGATAGTAGAAGGGAAGAAGACTCCTGTGAGCATGATCCCGAAGGACCCCCACGGTCTGCCACAGGAGAGTCAAGCATGGTCCCTTGACAGGGTGGGAGACCAGTAACCTGTATGGACTAAGAGAAAAGGATTTAACAGGTAAGACTAAAATCCTCTTTTCTCTGTCGTCCAATACAGGTTACTGGTAACTCTGGGATGTCCAGCCATTGTGTTCCCCAGAGGCGGGAAAAAGGCAAGGACCAGGCGCAAGGCCCCTAAAGTCACCAGTGCAACTATGGATCAACAGGTCAGAGATAGCCTAACAAAACTAAAGTGTCAACGGACACCAAACAGGGGTAAAACACCCCAGGAACTGTTACACAGCACACTGAACTAGAACCAACAGGGCTCAACAGTAAGGAAGCACTAAGAACCTAAGAAGAAGATCCTAAACAGGCAAAACTGCCTCCAGGACCTTCCTCCCAAACCTGGCGTCAGCCGAAGCCAGCATATCCAATTGGTAGTGCTTCGAAAAGGTGTGCACAGAGGACCAAGTGGCCGCCCTGCACAGCTGTTCAGCAGAAGCCCGATTCTTGTAGGCCCAGGCCCCAATGGACCTGGTGGAATGAGCCGTGACCCAAAAGGGAACATGCTTATTCTTCAATTCGTAGGCCCTACGAATGGTGGACTTGATCCATGACGCAATAGTCACTTTGGATGCAGGTCTTCCTGCCCTAGGACCCTTGGGAATGACGAACAGTGTGTCTGATTTCCTGACAGATTCAGTGCGGTGGACATAAACTTGAGACAACGCACCACATCCAACAAGTGGAGATCTCTCTCCTTGTCAGAGGAGGGGTTAGGGCAGAAAGAGGGCACCACAATCTCCTGATTGATGTGGAACTCAGAAACCACCTTGGGCAAAAACACTTTGGAAGTGCGAAGCACCTCCTTATCCTTCTGAAACACCAGATACGGTGGTTTACAGGAAAGAGGTTGCAACTCCGAAACACGGCAAACAGACATGATCACCAGGAGAAAAGCCATTTTCCACGTCAAGAGACGTAGAGGAATAGTAGCCAAAGACTCAAAGGGAGGGCGTTGAAGAACGCCCAAAACCAAATTAAGATCCCACTGAGGAGCGGGACTCCGTAAGGCAGGACGAACATGAGCAACGCCCTGGAAGAAAACCTTGACATCAGGAAGGCTAGCAATACGCTTCTGGAAGAAGACAGAAAGCGCCGAAGTCTGAACCTTAAGAGAACTCAAACTGAGTCCCTTATCCACACTGTCCTACAAGAAGGCCAGGACAGTAGGCAGATCAAAATCAAGGGACAGATCCCTATTAGCACACCAAGATACAAAGGTCGACCAGACACGGTGATATATCTTGAAGGAAACAGGCTTACCGGCACTAAGCACAGTAGTCACCACAGCAGAAGAAAAACGTTTTTTTTTTTTTTTTTTTTTAAAAAGAAGAAACGAGGATTCAACTGCCAGGCCATCAAATTGAGCTGATGGACATCTTCCTTCCACAGGTAACCCTGCAGAAGAAGATCCGGACGGGAGCGGAAAGGGCTCCGCCACAGATAGAGCCAGAAGCTCCGGATACCAGGATTGACAAGGCCAATCCGGAGCAACCAGGATGACCAGACATCGGTCCATCTTCAATTTCTGTAGCACCCTTATCAACATTGGAAGGAAAGATGTAGGCCAGAGGAATAGTCCAAGGGATGGACATTGCATCGACAGCTAGAGCCAGAGAGTCTCTCCACCGAGAGCAGAACACCGGAACCTTCCTGTTGTGTCTCGTCAACATCAGATCCACAGGGTCATCCCCCACCTCTGAACAAGGAGTTGAAACACCTCGGGATGTAACTCCCACTCTCCGCTGTCCACTGTGTGACAACTGAGGAAGTCTGCCATGATGTTGTCTACTCCACTCGGACTGGACAGCCCTCCAGTTGAGACACCCAATGACGTAGAGCATGAAATATCTCCTGAAGTTCCAAGATGTTGATTGGGAGAAGGGACTCCTCCGTTGACCATTTCCACTGAGTGCTGAAGTGACCCAGAACAGCTCCCCAGCCCGAGAGGCTGGCATCCGTCATGACCGTGGTCCAGTAGGGAATCAGAAAGGATCTCCCTTTCAACAGATTAGAAAGATCCAGCCACCACTCCAAGCTCAGCTCCACATGAGGGGGACACCAACAACCTCTGATGATCTGGTTAATTCCTGCACACCTGTATCACAAACCTCTAGAGTTCCCTGGTGTGCGCCATGGCGAATGGAACTGCTTCTTTCGTGGAAATGAACTTCCCCACCAGAGAAGACAACCTCGGAACTGGGACCAGATCCTAAGACAGAATCGCTGAAACCCTGTGGGCAATTTGATATACTACCTTGTCCGGTAGAAACATCATGCTCCTCTGAGTATCGAATAGAAGACCCAGGAAGATCAGTTGCTGGGATGGAACAAGATTCGACTTGTCCAAGTTGACAATCCATCCGTGATGGGTGAGGACCTGGATGCAGGTCTGAACCTGCTGATGAATAAGGTCCGCAGAGGTGGCTTTCAAAAGCAAGTCGTCCATGTAAGGAGTCACTCTGATTCTGTACCGATGGAGAACGGATATCAAGGCTCCTAGAACCCATTGGAAAACTTGAGGAGCCGTTGTCAGACCAAATGGAAGAGCTAAGAACTGAAAATATCCTCTGTCACAGGCAAACCGCAGGTACTGCCTCCTCTCCTGATGAATTGGGATGTGTAAATACGCATCCTGAAGGTCCAGAGAAGCAATGAACTCCCCCGGAGACATGGCAGCGATCACAGTACGCAGAGACTCCTGATAATAGTGAGTCTTGTTCACGAAGGAGTTTAGGTCCTTCAAATCCAAAATAGGGTGACATCCACCGTCCTTTTTGGCTACCACAAAGAGGTTCAAGTAAAACCCCGAACTTCTGTTTGAAGGAGGTACTGGCTCCAGGACATCCTTGTCCAGAAGAGCCTGAACAGCGCCGTCGAGCAGACGCCGTTTCTCGGTGTCCTGAGGAGTACGAGGAAGAGAATAGAAAGGGATCTTGTATCCCTCTGACAGCACCTGTAAAACCCATGGGTCCGTCACAGAATCCTCCCAAATTCCACAAAGAGTCGCAGACGACCACCCACAGCGGGATGCGGACCTGGGTTCAGCGAGTCATGCCGAAGCAGTCTTGGTAGCCTTGGGCTTGGATGCAGCCTTTGGCTTTCATTGCTGTTTGGGCTTGAAGGAGAAACGCAGACCTGATGGAACCGCCTGGTTCGTCGAACGTGTCTCAATCTGAAAGGAACGAAAGGACCGATTACGTTTAAACGGCAACTTCTTCTTAAAGACCAAGGGTAGAAGAGTACTCTTACCTCTTGTGGCCTCGCCAATCAGTTCCTTAAGATCAGGCCCAAACAAGGAGGTACCCTGAAAAGGCAGAGAAAGTAAGACTTTCTTGGAAGCAGTGTCAGCAGACCAAATCTTAAGCCAAGGAGCACAACTGGCTACCACAGAAGTAGTAGAGGCCCTCGCCATCATGCGGACGGCATCAAAAGCAGCAGCAGAGACATAGTGTTGCTCTTTATAGATATTGGCAAGAAGACACAATTTCTCCAAAGTAGGTGCATCCTGACGGACAGCCGTAGTGAGTTGTTCAGTCCAGACTGCAATAGCCCGGTTAACCCACGCAACAGCAAACGCTGGACGCATAGCAGTACCAATAGAAGCAAAATGGACTTGATGGAAAACTCAAGTTTCTTGTCAGTCCAGTCTTGCAGTGCAGAAGCATCAGAGACAGGTAAAGCAGTAGATTTAGACAGTCTGGATATGGGTGCGTCCACCTTAGGGGGATGAACCCATTTAGCCAGCTAAGCTTCAGAAAAGCGATAAAGCTTAGCAAATTTCCTGGACACAGAAGCAGACTTGTCCGGAGATTTCCATGCCTCAGAAACCAAACGGTCAAGAGTGGGGTTAGGAGGAAAATAAGTAAAGGGCTTAGCAGGCTCCTGAAAAACATCAGAGGGAACCTCCTGAACCAAGAGAATGTTGAGTGTGGTTAACACAGCCCTGATCAGGCCCTCAGCACAGGGTTCAGGATCAGCTTCAAATGGATCCCCAAGGGACCTAGAAGACTCCAAAACAGTACCATCCTCAACATCTGAATCCAGCAACAATTCCTCCTCAGAAGAATCTGACACATCAGGTGCCCCCTGCGGTTTAGGCAGGGAAGATCTGATAGTAGAGGGGGTCTGCCACATTTGAAGTGCCCCCTGTATCTGAGATGGAAAGAGTTGTAAAGTGGACCTAAGGTCCCTAGTCGCAGCCTTAAACTCTTGCACCCAAACTGGCTCAATAGCATGGCTGGAAGTCCCTGGGTTTCTGTCCAGAACCTCAGAACATGCTGGGCATAAATTACCAGAGAACTCTCTAGGCAGCCCTGCGTGACAGGAAGAGCAATGCGCAGTGGGGGATACAGAGACCCCAGCCTCCTTAGTCTTAGGTCTAGCCCCAAGCTCCAGAGGTATAGACATACTCACAGTGTAAAATAACCAACTGTACAATAAATCACCCAAGTATAATCTGTAAGATTAATATTTCACCCCGGAAATGCTAAATATAGACTTATCTGGCAGGCGAAGGGTTAATCTGCAGAGAAGAGAAGGAAAGTCCAAGCCCTGTGTAGGATACTCGCTGAGAAAAGCTCACAAAATTGCTGCCGCGACAGGAGCCAATCAGAAAATAAGTGCGAACTAAGCGCTCATGGGAAATGTAGTTTTTCCCAAAAAAGTACCCTAAACAATGCTCGAAGTCCCCCAAAACACTTGAACTACAAACCGGATGATAGAGCAAGAGTAGACAATTAAAATGAGCCCACTCTGAAGTTGCCAAGTTAAGCGGTTGCAGAGATAAGTCCCAAACAGTACTGTCCCACAGAAGTAAATGAAGCAATGGTGTCTATGTGGTAAAGCGCGCCTTAAAGGCGCAGTACAGAATTTTAATAAAAGTTAAAGTAAAACATCCATGCAACATGTGTGAACATCTAGAAAACACTAACCCAGTAGGGAAAGTGCCATAAAACCCCCCAAAACATGCCAAACCAGGAGACAAAGGGTTAAGTTATCACATAAACCTGCTCCAAATACCCAACAGACATACCCAATGAGTGCAGGAATGCACAATGAGACCTCCCAAGCACAACCCCTGTGCAGAGGGGCACTGTGGGACAAGTGGCACTGCAGTACTCAAAGGGTAGCTCACCTTTCCTGCAGATCTTCTGTCTTCAGATTACCATGTAGCAAGAATTACCTCAGTGGGTAATCCCTGGGGAAGCACTTGAAACAAATATTTTCCCCCTCAGGGATTAAGGTACACAAAAGAGCACCTGGATACTGAGCTAGCCACATTGAAGGGCATTTGTCAGTCACGGTAATCCGCCTAATGATGGCATTCCATATCTGACAGAAAATAAAAAAGAAACTAAAACTAAAGAAGAATGTTCTCCACCTGGTGTTGTCGCACCGAGGAACAAATCATTCTGGAGCTGGTAGGCTAGCTGCAGCCTAAGGAGAGAAGGGAGGCTCCACCCCCTGCATACATTTAGATAAACATTCCTGCCTACTTAAAGGGGCAGACTGCCTCCCAGAGTTACCAGTAACCTGTATTGGACGACAGAGAAAAAAAAAAAAATCAGATTTAATTTGGGCTTTTAACCACATTAATTCTAGAGGTGTCTCCAACAAACTGAACCATTTAAGAGAATAAGTTCCATTAAAAATCAATGACAATATGAGGAAGTTACTTCAACTATAGAGCAGCTGGTATGCTCCAGTTCCTTTAAAGGGATACTAATGTTGGATATTTGGTCCATAGAGAGTTATTTCAATACTGTCAGAGTTGTAGTTAAAGAGAAATTGAATGATAAACGATCCCCCTCCAGACCCTTTTACCTAGTGTAAGCCACCTCCCCTCAGATGTGGAATCTGGTCTGCAGACCAGACAGCTCACAGCAAGAGATAATATTTTTACTGAGAGAACAATGAAAACCCTGCACCCCTTGACAGGTTTTTCCCTTATGCTAATTGAAGATTGTCCCTCTCTGCAATCACCTTTCTGTTCTGAGGTGAGCAGTGTTACATCAGTATAAGGGGCGGGAGCGGGATACTTTGTCACTCAATTACTCTTGAACTACAATTCTGACAGTACTGAAATAACATTCTCCATGGCCCAAATACTATGAAGATTAATTGGAGCTGCTTTTATTTTGAAACATTACTATCCCTTTGCCATATGTTAGAGATCGCTCTAGCATTCAAGGTGTTAAATGAACCATATAAATCAATGAAAAGATTTCCTGTGTATGATGAATGTTGTTTGCTCTAGAATGTGCAAGTAAGTGTGTTCGCACCTGTGTGTTTAAACAGATCAATCCCTTACCTTGTGATGCCTGTATGTCAAGATCAGTGTAAACCATGTGAGTGCCATAGGATTGCTAAAAGCATTGAACTACTTAATGGCACGTTGTAGGGTTTATCCCCCTGAGTAAAACAAGAGTACTCCCACTGGAGAGATTTTATTAAAACATTATAACAGCTCAAACTTGAATTTTTTTAAGTGCAAAACCACAGTGGCCTGAAAATTTACAGTGGCGCTGTTGCTACACCATCCTATGGACTGCTCTGGTCTGCAGACCATAAATCTCCATAGGATGGTGTAGCAACAGCACCACTATAAATTTTCAGGCCACTGTGATATTGCACCTAAAAAAAATTCAAGTTTGAGCTGTTATAATGTTTTAATAAAATAACTCTCAGCAATATGAGTACCCTTGTTTTACTCAGGGGGATAAACCTTACAACATATATTTTTTTTACATTTTAAGTATTACTATCCCTTTAAGGGTCTAATGCCGAAGGCTCTGAGAGGAGCTATTCTGAAGCCAACTTCTTGTAAAATGCCAAAATGTCTTAAGAGTTTTGAAAACAGTGTGGTGCAAGAATAAATATATATAGGCAGCATACGGTGTAAAACATCTAATCTGGTGGTCCAGTCAAAGGCTTACCTCTTCCCCGAATGCATTAGCTCAAAGGTTTCATTAATGGAACTAAAGGGTAAAGTGTGAGTCACAAACTCATCAACCTTGATTTTTTTCGCCATATATTCAGATACCAGTTTTGGCACACTTTCTACACTCTTCCAGCCTGTAATGTACCAAACCAAGTTTAGTTGCTATTCATGTAGTGTATTTCCAGGCAAACAACAAAATAATAGAATCATATTACAAAATTTAAAATGATAAAGTCAACTGAGAACAGATGTAGTTACACCTTTTATGATAAATTAGCCCATATCTGTAAGGTGATCAATCCTCTAATTAAGGCTGGATTATTCAGAATCTTACAACTCTGCAGGACTAAACATGAATCAGTGCAACCCTGCAGGGTTTATTTTTCATAAATGTCCCACATTAAAAATGGAGGTCTGGTCACATTATACATTTGTGAAGTCAATCTGAACAAGCATCAGCAGGATACAGAGACAAATAGTGCCCAGTAAATTTGTGTGTTTATGCAGTGGGTTGTTTCCCAAATTCATTATGGAATACAGAGCAAACGTGTTTAATTCCGTCATTAAGCTGATGGGAACCAAGATAAATAAACACTAAGATGCAAAATGATGTTTTCCTTCATAAACAGTCTGTTTGTAATGTGTTGTGTGTAAGTTCACCCCCCTCCTATGGCCCAGAAGCACACTGGCTTTATGAACCATTTCCTAAAATTGAGGTGCTTTATCATCATGGAGCTTGCATACCAGCATACTTACCATTTTTTTTTACCTCTATTCAAATAAGAGTATGAAAAAAGGCAAGTAAGCCCCAAACCTTCACCTTCCCTGTCTTCCCCAAGTGTTCTGGGATGTCCTCTAATGTGGGCTTCTTGCCTCCTTCCGTGAGGAATAATACTCCCCCCCCCAAAAAAAAAGTTGCTTGACAGGGAGGGGGGGGGGGGAATTAAGGGAAACCTTAATCATGTTTTTGCCTTGTGCTCTCTGGGGTCAAAAGTCTAATTTAAAGCAAAGGAAATATGTATTTGTCCCCTATAGTACAGTTGGTTTGTCCCAAGATTACTCCTCTTTTATTTTGATCATAAGGCCCATTGTAAACATTCAATAAACTGTAATACATTAATTAGAAGGCATGTTGCATGGTAAATAAACTTCAGTTAGTAGCAAGCTTTTCATTCATTAAGTCCCTTACCACCAAACGCAGTTCCTTTCCAAGTGCGCCCTGTGACCAGCTGAAAGGGACGTGTAGAGATTTCCTGGCCAGATGCTGCCACACCAACCACAACACTTGTACCCCAGCCTTTGTGACAGGCTTCCAAAGCAGATCTCTGATCACACAAAAGAAGAAATATTTGCCATTACAGGCTATTGTAAAACAAGACACATTTTTGGAAAAATTGTCATATGGTACCGAGATCATATTACAAATGACAAATATGCTCTTCTGCACTCCTAAACTTTAGTAATGGCTACTAAAATAATGCTTTTGTCACTTAGGACTGTATTCAGTAAGGGAAAACGGTCCAACTCTGGAGTGTATCATATGTACCATAGGGGATGAATTAAAATTCTAGTGCTAGTCATTGGTCAGGTGAATGTGTCTACTGATAGGCTGAATTATTCTTAAGAAATATAATGCGTCCATTACACAACTGTGTAGCTTCGGGTAGGTTAGGCCCTACTGACCTACTAGTCCATGTGTGCTGGCTAATTAGGTAAAAAATGGGTTTAAAGTTTCAGGAGGGCCACATTCTTAGACCAAACCTGTATGAAGTTGTGCTGTTCCCATCACTTATAAATATCTTCAAGCATAGCAAATGACCATGCTCTTGATGGCTTTCCAGCTAGGGTATCCCTTTAAGAATGAAACCAGACATCATGTGGCTTGCATGGGTAGGTGGAGCACATATTTATAAATGGGCTGGGAAAGCAGGTCCAGTCTTGTGTGGGCTACCCATCCACTGCAGGCATTTTTAGTCTGCAAGTCAGCATGTCTCCTTTCAATGTGAGTTTATAGAGGGGGTTGGGGTGTTTTTAATTATGTGAGAACATTAGGTTTAATCTTGTTTATATAGCCAATTCAATAATGTTTCGCAGCTCCAGGTCCAAATATGCTAACTCTTAGAGATGTACTAAACCAGATAAAATGGCGTTTTGTTAAGAACTCGCTGAATTTGGGGTACCTTGGCGTGGTCAGCGAGCTTACCCATAATTTGGCCAATCTATGAACACAACCCCCATCTTTATGAGCAAAATTGATCTTCTAATCTATATAGTTTTAATATATGCTGGATGCAGGGCTCCACTGTTTCTAGGACATTAGAACAGATTAGCACAGGATTCTCTCTTTTCTCTTCTTCATAACAGTTTGACTACACACACATTAAATGTATGAATAAAGAGACTTATAAGTGGTTTTCATTAAAAATAAATGTCATTCTGCTTTAGTGAGATCACTATAGAACTCAATGAAATTATATGGTTTTATAAATGAAACCTGTTCTATAGTAAAGGGACTGTCAAGTTCTGCTCTTTTTTCTACCTTTTTGTGTTCCTTGTATTGTTTTTGCTTTGCTTCTTCTTGTTGATGGATATTTGATACCTGTCTTGTTTTGTGCTCAGTCCCAAGCCTTTATCAAGTGCCAGTGCCTCAATGCTGGAGCGTGATCATAGAATTCTAGGGCATTACCCAGTTGTTTCTAGTCCTGTTCCTGAGATCCCTTGCCCTTCCCTCCAGTGTGCTTCTTGTGTACTGACCTAGGCTTGCTTCCTGACTACTCTCCCGCTCTTCGACTTGGTACCGTGTCTTGCTGTGATTGATTCTCGGTTTCTGACCCCAGCTTCTCCATTCAACAATTCTCCTGCTTTGTTGTCTTCCTGTTGCTGACCCTACTAGTATGACCACCGACTATTCTGCTCTTCTCACCATTTGTTCGACTCATCTGTTCTTACCGTGCACCGGAGCGGTGACAGTTCGACCATCTGTCTTCCAGCTGTCTGACTGCTAGTCAGATCCCAGTCCAGCTAGTTGAGCTTCGACTAGGAGTGGTAGCTATATGTTGAAAGTCGAATATTTCTGCTCTTCAACAAGCAACTTTCGACGAACAGTGCAGGTAACTCCGTGTCCTTGTCTGTCACTCCTTCGATCCCAGTACATAGTAGCTATCTCGTAGGCTGTCATCCAGACTGAGGTCCGGCTCCTCCGATCAGCACTAAACTGGCTTTGCAGTCATCACCTTTAATCTGGTCTAGGCCGGTGCAAGGCAGGCTATGGGGTATCCAATGCCAGCCAAGTTCACATCCCATTCAGTGCACCCCAGCACCGTGCCTACTGGTGAACTTCCTTACAGTCTGAGTTGCTATGTGTAGTCAATATATTTTAAGCTTTTAAAGCAATGAATTGAAAAATCTCTCTTAAAAACCTATTTTCTCCTATGTCAAATATGGAACAGAGGAACCATGAGGATATACCAAAGCACCCATAAAAATTCCAGGGAGGGAAAACAAAACAAAAAAACTCTCCACAGAACAGCAGCATTCCACAAGTCTAACTGGCATCATGTAACCTTAGATGTCAACTGACACAGCAAACAAGAGTTAACAGGGCTCAAACTACTGAACAGAGTGTAACTAGAAGAAAACGAGTTCTTAAATAGGAACAACTGCCTGAAGGACCTTCTGGTCAAAGCTTTCCTCTGCCAAGGCCAAGACACTGACACATAGTGTTTGCTGAAAGTGTGCAAGGATGACCATGTTGTCTCTTTGCACAGCTATTCGTCAGAGGCCAGACTCTTGTAGGAACAGGTTTCTTTCCAATTACATATGATTAGTGTATGGTAGCCTTGATCCAAGAAGCTATAGTTACTTTGGACGCAGCCTGACCTTCTCCAGGACCCACAGGAAAAACACAGGGATTCTGCATTTCTAAAAGCCTGCTTACGATGCACATAAAACTTAAGTGACTGAACCACACCAAACAGGTGAAAATCCTTTTGCTGTTTGGTGGAAGGGTCAGGACAAAGGAAGCAACGACAATATCCTGGACGATGTGAAAAATCAAACAACTTCAGATAAGAAACCCTGAGAAGTACGAAGCACAGCATTGTCCTGGTGAAACACCAGGAAAGGAGGTTTACAGGACAAGGCTTGTAACTCAGCAACCTTTCATACAGAAACAATGGCTAAAAGGAAAGAAAATTAAAATTATCAAAAAATGCAACAAAACCAATGAAAGGAGGTTCAAAGGAAGGTTTCTGAAGAACACTTAAGGGGGATGTCTAAAGGATGGATAGCATAAGCCAACCCTTGAACAAAAAAGTATTGACATCCAATAAGAGAGCACTGGTTTTACAGAAGAGGTCTGAAAGAGCCGATATCTGTACCTTTATTGTTTTGCCATCCTGTAAGAATGTCATGACTGTAAGCAGGTTAAAGATCTGAGAAGACATATCCTTATCAATGCACCACTGGTACAAGATGGACCAAAACCTACTATACGCTTTGGTAGAAACAGATTTCCTAGCTTGGATGGGTGGATATAACCTTCTCCAAGAAACCCTTTTTCCTCCAGATGCTGACTTCAATAGCCATGGTCAGCCTTTTCACCTACTGTGGGGGGAAGTAAGAGGCCTGAGGGAGCTGAACCCTTTGTGCCCCGGGTGTGTGTGTGTGGGGGGGGCCCACAATCTTCCTCATAAAAAGTGAAGTTTGGAAGAAATATGAGGCAGAGGGGTGCTCTTGCCTCCAGTGGCATCACTAATGACCTCATTGCTCAGATCAGGCCGAAACAGATTCTTCCACGCAAAAAGGAAGAGAAACTAAGAATTTGTTGGAAGATTGGTCTATCGATGAAATCTTGAGCCACAAGGTACGACACAAGCGCAACAGGTAATCCTGAGTACCAGAATATCTGGTGGCATCAAAGGCCACTTCAGAGAGATATGAATTAGCTTCCAAAATATTGGCATCAATAACCAATAGTTCCTCCCTAGGAACATCATCATGGATACCCTCAGAGTACTGTTCACCCCAGAAGGCTATTGCTCTACTGACTCAGACTGAAGCAAAGATGGCTTGGAGAGCTGTTTCTGCGGCTGTAAAATTAACTTTTAATAAGGAGTAAAGGGGTTTGATGGCCTGGTGCTCGAGGTCTGCAGCATCTCAATAGTAGAGCTGTATTTTTGGCCAGCTGCAAAATAGGGGGAATCACAGGAGGGGAAGCCCACTGCACCAGGGTATAATTTAGAGATGCACTTATTAGGGAGAAGCCACTAATCTGACAATTCAGTTCCTATAGATGAACCTAATCTAAGGTGTTGTTAGGAGGAAAGATTGGGGAGTCTCTCTTGCATCTCTGGAAGATATCCTAAGAGGTAGATACCCCCCCAGAGGCTTTAGAGACCTGAAGAGTCTCCAACACTGCTCTGATGAGCCCTTCCACTGGATTTCCAAAGGACAAGGAAGAATCCACATAAACCTAATCAGATGATTCCCTAACTAGCTGAGTGTCCCCTGAAAACAGGATAAATATATCTAATAGGGGCCACAGTGCAGAATGGACATAGAATGCCAGAATATTCCTTTGAAAGCCCAGTATTGCATGAAGAACAATGAGCTAAAGGGGTTAAGGAAGCCCCTGAATCCTTAGATAGGAGTTTTCTCATGTTTCCCTTGGAATCAGACATGTCTAGTGAGAATAACCTTAAACTGGGATAACGTGTCTAAAATTGTATTAAAGTTACAATAAAACTCCTAGAAGAGACCCCAAAGGGCTAAACTGAAGAAAAGAGGCGAGTCAGCATCTATATGGCATAAGAAATGGAGGAATAAGATGGCAATCAATTCACTGCCCGTCCAATCAGAAAAAAAACAAGAGAAGCAGGTAATTCTGGGAAACTTAGTTTTCGTTGGATTGCTTATAATGAGCAAACTGTGGCTCCTCATTCACAAAACACGACAAAATAAAGTACACTGGACATAAAACATGGTCAGCGGTGAAGACAGAACCCACTCTGTCCCTTATGCTATAAACGGTGCAGAGACATGTCCCACACAAAACCATTCCCATTAATGTCAATGAGACAAAGATGGCTACCATGCAGGCTCCAGTTCTTAAAGGGACCATGTGCCAAAAATTAAAATAAAAGGAAATAATGTAATAAGGTTACAAAATCTGTTCAGACATACAGACAAAGCCTGAAAGGCAACACAAAATAGCCTCAACTGGTATAACCGGACTCTTAAAGGGTTAATATAAGAGAGGAGAGCAGCCACCTTTGACATAGTAATGAGTAGGGAAAGTAACACAAGGAGTGCCAATAAATGTTACCGAAAGTGAAAGCTAAAGTGTAATGAGACATAACTAAACAGGACCAGGACATTCAAAAGTTGAACTTACCAGTCTTCTTTCTTCAGGTTCCCATTTTAAATTGCAGAACTTGAAAGAAGTTAAGCTATGAGGAACAGAGTTTTCAAAAAGTTAACCTCCAACAATGACAAAGGACATGGTCATAAGCCCTGTTCTCCACACCACTGTAAGAACAAGACCAGACCCTAGGATATGCTTTATAAGGCACTGGCTCGTGGGCCAGCATACTCCTTGGAACCCATCTTTCTCAGGATGTTAGTTTCAAGATCCATGCAATCAAGACCACTCTCTCAGTGTTTGGCTGACAGAGAGGACCCCGAGACAAGAGGTCTGTCAGAAAAGGGAGATGCCATGGTTTAGCTATCGAGAGAGTAATCAGATCTGAAAACCATCCTGAATTTTCTCAACACTCTGGAAATTGGGGAAAAAAAGAGAGAAAACAAACAAACATAAGCGAGAAGGAAAATTCCATAGAATGTCCATCTTGTGGTTCCATAGGGACGCAATCAAGTTCAGGACTTGGAGACCTCATCTGAGAGCTATGGGGGAAATCGAAAAACTGTTTCAGTTTCCATTCCCAGAGAACCAGACTCAGGCAACCATAGTCCATTACCACATTTTCTTTCCCTGGAATGTGAATCGCCGAGAGATCCAGAACACGAGCTTCCACCCAAAAAAGAATCAGACAAACCACAGACCAGGCAGCTGCTCTTCTGGCCCCTCTTTGGCAGCCGAAATACACCACCACAGTTGTATCATTGTATCAAATACATATTACCACACTGCAAAGAGACTGGACCCAAGGCTGAAGAATCAAGACCAAAGGACATCCCAATGCCAGGTTTGTCTTTTCAAGCCACCAGCATAGATCCACCCTCATGCAGAGAGAGGGCCATCACTTATAACTGGTAAGTCGGATGTCTGGACCAATTCCCGAGGATATCCAGCTGAAGGGTCCGAGTGTGAAACTGGGCATAAGAAACTGCCTCCAGAGCTGATACTAGATAATCTAACACTCACTAAATCCTGTACCACTAACAAAGAGCAAGACAAAGCCTGAGATGTCTGTACTTTGCCCATTGGCAGTAGGATCTGTCCCTGAAAGGTGTCAAACCTCATCCCTAGAAATGCCAGATACTGGGACAGACTCAAAGAAGATTTTTTGAAATGTATTACCCAGCCATACTGTTCCAGAATGGTAACAAACATCTGTTGATGAAGATTCAAGAATTTCTCTACAGGTGCCTTCAGTAGTAGACTGTACAGATAAGGAGATCCTTAAAGACTTTATATGTGTCACGGTTTTCAGGCAAAGAAGGACAGACATGAATATAAAATATAAATCCACCTTTATTTAATAAAGTACAGCAATACGGGTATTAACCCACACAACCCCAGACCACAGGATAATCGGCCTCAAGCTTATACCCGGAGCTGCACACTGTGCTGTGCACTACACTACTGCAAGATATCTGAGACTAAGGCAGAGGTACAAGCGGAGCACCAGAGAGTACAGACGAGGATGCACCAGTCTGCATCTCGGGTCACGCGACCGGAGGCAACAGGGAGTGAGAGCAGGCTGGAGCCACAGATAATAGAGACTAGTAGTAGGCACGCTAGGAGTGCACTGAGCCAGTAGTCAGCCAGAGCCGCAGGTCAGACAAGCCGGGGACTAGACGAAGCGGATAGTCAGACAGGAGCCAGTGGTCAGACTAACCGGAACCTACACGGTGCGAGTAGTAAGCCTGAGCTACGTGTAGACCAGCCAGGGACTATATGGAACGGGTAGTCAGACAGAAGCCAGTGGTCAGACAAACCAGAACCTACAATGAGCGAGTTAGTCTGTCAGAGTCACAGGTCAGAACTGATGTGGGTAGTCAAACAAGCTGGGGTCATACACAGAGCGAGTTAGTCAGCAAGAGCCACAGGTCAGAACCAATGTGGGTAGCCAGACAAGCCAGGGGTCATACATGAAGTGAGTTAGTCAGCCAGAGCACAGGTCAGAACCAATGTGGGTAGCCAGACAAGCCAGGGTCATACACAGAATGGATTCTCAGGAAAGCACAGGTCACAACGGAGCGCAGGAGACAATATCAGAAACACCACATAAAGGCAATGACTCCCAGGCCCAGGGAGGTTTATAAAGGAGCAGGAGAAGGCGGGACCCAATTAGGAAACACAGAATAGGCCCATAAACAGGTGTCCTGGCCAGTACCTAGTTCATGACGTCAGCAATGAGGAAGTATCCACAATCATGACGGCCGATCTGCCACAGAGGAAGGAAGCACAAGATAGCTAAAGGAAGACTGTGAAACCCTGTGGAGTAGATGCCAGTCCAGAAGGCAAACATTCTCTTTGACACACTGCAGCAATAAATGAGTGCAAGTGCTCCATCTTGAACCATGGAGTATGGATCAAATCAAGATGCTTTGTGTTTAGAACACCCGCCATCATTCTTAGGGACTATGAAGAAATTGGAACAGAACCACAGGATCTGCAAATTCACTCATGACATGAACTGAAAAACAAAAAAGAAACCCTGCAGTAGTATCACACTAAAATGATTAATGACAAGTGATAATGGTGGTCCTAAAGTATGTGGAAGTATCCTAAAGATTAAATTTATTATACTATATACATAAAAATTAAAAATGTTCTCACCGAGGCAGATACCGGCTAACCACATCTCAATATCCAAAAAATTCTAATATGTAGGATACAGATCGATAAAATATCCCCTGCACCGGTACTTATGCACTCAAATTTAGTATTTATACCCTTTTTCAATCAGGTGACATTATGATGTCGCCAAATAGAGGGCGACATTTCAATAGGATAACCGGGGAAAGGAAGGAGAATGGCTGAGAAGTTGTGTAGCCACCTCCAGGTCCTGGCAAAGCGTTTGAATACTGTTTTTCTCTGAGATTAAGAAGAACAGGTAGAAAGGAGCTTGCCTAATGGGGGAGAAGACAACACCCAATATGTAAAGAAAAATAATGCAACACTAAGAGAAGACCAAGTCCTCATGTTATCCTTAGAAGAAGACTTTGAAATAAAGTCTGCTTCAGCTGGGTGGGGGTCTCTGCTTCCAGACAGCTTTTATTTCACGTATCCAAGCTCCTAAAAGAAGCTGCATTACCCCATGATTCCTGTGTCCCACATTGGATGAGAGGAAAAGAAAAGCGGGTAAAATGATTCTGTACTGCTACTTAGATTAGAAGCATGTGAAAAGCTCTTTAACAAATTTTTAGGCTTACGCACCTAAAAATACTTTACAATTGTTGGTTATGAATACATGAAGTTTAAAAGGGTATACAACTTTTATTTTTAAGTGAAAATGTCCCAAAACATTGCAAATATCGTGAAGTATAACAGAATAAGACGAATCCCACCTCCCCCCATAAAATAAATGAATAAAAAGTAAAGTAATTACCATAACACCAACATTGCCAATACACTCAAAGGAATAATCCACTCCTCCATCAGTCATCTCAATCAGAACATCCTGAATAGGTTTGTTGTAGTCCTTAGGGTTAATGCACTCAGTAGCTCCAAACTCTGCTGCCTTTCCAAACTTCTCATTGTTGAGGTCAATTCCAATAATACGAGTAGCTCCTGCTACTTTACAGCCCATAATAACTGCAAGACCAACTCCTCCCAATCCAAAGACTGCACATGTGGAGCCAGGCTCAACCTGTGGTGGGCAGAAGAAATGAAAATCAGCATAAAATTTAGGAGTACATCACAGGAAAAAAAAAAAAGAAAAAAAAAGAAAAAGAAAAGAAAAGAATATAATTACACTATAAATTGTATCTAATTGCACTTGTTGAAGGGTCTGTAATAACCCATTACCAACGCATTACAAACAGGTACAAAGTATTTTCAGACTGGTGAGAAAAATGCAAATTATGGTACGTTAATGTAAAAAGCTGTCATGCACAGGTAATGTTACACATGTGTATTAGCATACAGTACTGTCTTTAGCATGGGGTGATGTCAAAGCAAAATTTACCAAAGGTCAAATTAGCAATGTGTGTTTGATTTAGCAAAGTTTGCAAAAAATTTTTCCCCATGTGCTCATTTCCACTCAACTAAATGCAAATAAAAAGTGCACTTTCTACTTGAAATTTCCCTTAGTTCACTGGAGGACACATTGACTGTAAGGTAAATGTTTCTCCACTAGGAGGCAGGACAATAACTTATATAACAATACTATAACAGTAAATTATCCTGCACCAGAAAGCAGGACACTTAAATAGTTAACTACTAAACTAGAAGAAACTCCTTACTCCGCTGCCTTACTTAACCCCTCACAACACAATGGAGGTCAGTTTTATTTTTATTTTTTTAAGTGTCTTAATTGGAGGCAACTGGGAAATCTCTCAGTGGAGACTGCTGAAGATGTATGTTACAGTTATTTCAATGTAGTAACTCTTTGAAGGCAATGGACTGGAGAAAGTGTGTGCAAATCTGGTTTCTCAACTACACAGAACTGCATCACTATGAGCCCCCCCCTCACTACTGAGAACATTGAACTATATGAAGGAAAAACTCCATGGAGGGGAAGGAAGGGGGAATTAGAGATATCTTACATATAGACCCCAGAGGGACTTGCTTACCCATATAGGACAGGATTGTCCTGAGTGGTGGAAGCAAATATGTCCCTCATGAAGGGTACAGTAAGTAACCTGGAAAAACTGTGTTGAGTAAGCTATTGTTTAACCCCTTCAGTGCCAGAGGCTCGGGCCATTTTCTGAACCCTGCAGGCCAGACACTTTTTCAACATTTTTGCTATCCTTCCGTTTAGGCTTGATTTCCTCTGGGGATTTTTAGTTACATATGGAAAACTATATATTGTTTTTTTCAGAACGAACTGAGCTTTCTTGTGATACCTTACATGAAGAGAATTTTACATTGTGCAAAAAGCTATGATGTCATAATTACAAAAAAAAGTGAAAATTTACTCATTTTGCTAAAATCACATACTATGTATCAAAAACATTTACCTTGATTGAAAAAGTTTCAATTATTTGAAAAAGCCTCGAGTCCCCCGAGTAAAAAAATACCAAATTTGTATAGTTTTACCTACGTCCATGGCTAGCGTAGAGCCCTAATCACCAGCAGCACAAAATGACATTTTCAACTTTATAAACTAATATGCGCATTCTAGGGTTTTTGTGGTAAAACTACCCTAAAACAGTGGAATAACTATATAAAACTATATATTTCTGGAAAGTAGACAACCTGCTGCATCTAATGAGGGGTGACTTTCCTTGTTACCCCAAGCCTGGTGTGCACAAATGCCTCCAGAAGATGGCGCTAATGAAAAAAAAAAGGCTTTTTCTTACATTTCTGCCCCTTCAAATGTACTAAAATGTGTGAAAACCATGGCATTTCCAACTGTATTCATTAGCTAGTGCTCTTAGGAGAAAAATAACACCCCATTGGTATGAGTTCACCTACCTCAGGGGGCGCTACAAGTACAAAACTACACCTATTGCAACCTCTAATTTTTCTAACATTTTCTCAAACATTACCTGTCTGTACAAAAATGGTTATAACAAATACAGAAGTGAAGAAAGGGTACACAAACCATACCATTTTGAAAAGAAGACACCCTGCCGCATCTAATGATGGGTGACTTGCCTTGTTACCCCAAGCCTGGAGTGCACAAATGTCTCCAGAAGGTGGCGCTAATGAAAAAAAAAGGCATTTTCTTACATTTCTGCCCCTTCAAATGTACTGAAATGTGTGCAAACCATGGTATTTCCAACTGTATTCATTAGCTAGTGCTCTTAGGAGAAAAATGACACCCCATTGGTATGAGTTCACCTACCTCAGGGGGCGCTACAAGTACAAAACTACACCTATTGCAACCTCTAATTTTTCTAACATTTTCTCAAACATTACCTGTCTGTACAAAAATGGTTATAACAAATACAGAAGTGAAGAAAGGGTACACAAACCATACCATTTTGAAAAGAAGACACCCTGCCGCATCTAATGATGGGTGACTTGCCTTGTTACCCCAAGCCTGGAGTGCACAAATGCCTCCAGAAGGTGGCGCTAATGAAAAAAAAAGGCATTTTCTTACATTTCTGCCCCTTCAAATGTACTGAAATGTGTGCAAACCATGGTATTTCCAACTGTATTCATTAGCTAGTGCTCTTAGGAGAAAAATGACACCCCATTGGTATGAGTTTAACTACCTCAGGGGGCGCTAGAA
Organism: Rhinophrynus dorsalis; assembly: GCA_037306005.1. Lineage (NCBI taxonomy): Eukaryota > Metazoa > Chordata > Amphibia > Anura > Rhinophrynidae > Rhinophrynus > Rhinophrynus dorsalis. Next base: position 217,053,728 of record CM074718.1, on the reverse strand, counting down.
GTGCAAAACGACACCTACTACAACTTCAAATTTTTCTAACATTTTCTCAAACATTACTTGTCTGTACACAAATGGTTATAACAACTACAGAAGTGAAGAAAGGGTACACAAACCATACCATTTTGAAAAGAAGACACCCTGCCGCATCTAATGATGGGTGACTTGCCTTGTTACCCCAAGCCTGGAGTGCACAAATGCCTCCAGAAGGTGGCGCTAATGAAAAAAAAAAAAGGCATTTTCTTACATTTCTGCCCCTTCAAATGTACTGAAATGTGTGCAAACCATGGTATTTCCAACTGTATTCATTAGCTAGTGCTCTTAGGAGAAAAATGACACCCCATTGGTATGAGTTTAACTACCTCAGGGGGCGCTAGAAGTGCAAAACGACACCCACTACAACTTCAAATTTTTCTAACATTTTCTCAAACATTACTTGTCTGTACACAAATGGTTATAACAACTACAGAAGTGAAGAAAGGGTACACAAACCATACCATTTTGAAAAGAAGACACTCTGCCGCATCTAATGATGGGTGACTTGCCTTGTTACCCCAAGCCTGGAGTGCACAAATGCCTCCAGAAGGTGGCGCTAATGAAAAAAAAAAGGCATTTTCTTACATTTCTGCCCCTTCAAATGTACTGAAATGTGTGCAAACCATGGTATTTCCAACTGTATTCATTAGCTAGTGCTCTTAGGAGAAAAATGACACCCCACTGGAATGAGTCGACCTACCTTAGGGGTGCCAGAAGCACATAACTACACCTACCTGTTTGCTTCTTCGAAAATGGCTGCTTGTACTAAAATGTCCATAACTGTTAGAGACATGAAGGAAAGGTATAAAAGGTATACCATTTTGGAAAGTAGACATTCTCCCGCATCAATTGAGGGGTCACTTGCCTTTCTACCCCCTGGGCTGAAGTGCACAAATATTTCCAAAAGGTGGCGCTATGGGAATAAATACATGTTTTTTTTTACATTTCCACCACTTCAAAGATACTAAAATCTTTGAAAACCATAACATTTCCTGCTGTATTCAGTACCTGCTACCAACATGAGAAAAATGGTAGCCTATTTGTGTGGGTTAACATAGAATATGTGGGTGCTAGGAACACGTACGTAAACCTGACACTTTTGTTTTTGAAATTATCTGCTTGCACTAAAATGGTTATAACCATAATAGATATGCAGAAAAGGTAGAGAAACAATGCCATTTTGGAAAGAAAACATCCTTCCGCATCTAATGAGGGGTCACGTGCCTTCTTACCCAAAGGCTGGTATGCACAAATGCTTCCAGGAGGTGGCGCTAGTGAAAAAAAAAAGGCATTTTCTTACATTTCTGCCCATTCAAATGTATGGAACTTTGTAAAAACCATGGAATTTTCAACTGCATTCATTAGCTAGTGCTCTTAGGAGTCAAACGACACCCCATTGATATGAGTTGACCTACCTTAGGGGGTGCTAGAAGTAGAAAACTACACCTACTACAACCTCTGATGTTTCTAACATTTTCTCAAATGTGACTTGCCTGTACAAAAATGGCTATAACACATTCAGAATTGAAGAAAAGGTAGATAAACCATACCATTTTGGAAAGAAAACAACCTGCCGCATCTAATGAGGGGTCACTTGCCTTCTTACCCCAATACTGGTGTGCATAAATGTTTCCAGGAGGCGATATAGGAAAAAAATTGCATTTTTTTACATTTCTGCCCCTTCAAATGTATGGAGCGCTGTGAAAACCATGGAATTTTCAACTGCATTTGTTTGCTAGTGCTCTTAGGAGTCAAATGACACCCCATTGGTATGAGTTGAACTACCTTAGGGGGTGCTAGAAGTAGAAAACTACACCTACTACAACCTCTGATGTTTATAACATTTTCTCAAACCTGACTTGCCTGTACGAAAATGACTATAAAACCTTCAGAATTGAAGAAAAGGTAGATAAACCATACCATTTTGGAAAGAAGACAACCTGCCGCATCTAATGAGGGGTCACTTGCCTTTTTACCCCTAAGTTAGTTGGCACAACTATTTCCAGAATGTGGTGCTACAGGAAAAAAAAAATTTTGTTTTACACATCAGTCACTTCAAAGATACTAAAATGGTTCAATGGCGTGGGATTTCCTAGGAGGACTTCTTGCCAGCCTAAGAAAAATGGTACCCCACTGCTGTGGGTTGACATACCAATTTACGCTACAGGAGCGTAGCTACCAGTGAAACAGAAATGGTAAAGCAAACAGTGTATGTGTGATTTTATGGCTAACAGATGAAAGAAGCTAGGGCGTCAGCCGGTGTACGTGCGGACCTGTGACTACAAGTGTAACAAAGTATGTGGGAGGGTGAGGGATTAGGCAGTGTGTGTGGGTATGAGCAGAGGAGCAAGGATGGTGGGGCAGTGTTTGATAGTGTGTATGGGAGATCTGTGACTACCAGTGTTGATAAAAAGTCCTGTGTGTGCCACAGGAAGGGGGTCGGCATTGAACTCCCCTCCTAGTGGCACACACAGGGTTAATTTGTGTTTTAATTTTTTTTTTTTTATTATATACCTCATTGAGGGGCATAAGGACCCCCTGATCCCTCCCCAATGAGGTCTTAGTAAAAAAAAAATATATATATGTCCACAAACAGGGGACCCTGAGAGTGCCACAGGGGTCTCCAGCGCATTGCAAAGCAATGCATTGGATCCTTGTGGCACTCAGAGGGTTAATTTTTTTTTTTTTATCATTACTTCGTAATCAGAGCTTGTTGGGTGGCCATCAGGACCAATCATGATGGCCCCCCAACAATCTCTGATAACGAAGTAATGATAAATGCCCTGTGTACTCCACAGAAGGGGGGCTGCATTGGCCCCCCTTGTGGCACACACAGGGTTAATTTTTTTTTCTTTACTTTTTTTTATTATGGACCTCATTGGTGGGTATCAGGACCCCTCTGATTCCCCCCAATGAGGTCTTAAAAAAAAAAAAAAAAAAAAAAAAAAAAAGGAATCAAAATAAATGTCCCTGTGAGTGCCAAAGGGGTTTCCAGCGCATTGCAAAGCAATGCATTGGACCCTTCTGGCACTCAGAGGGTTAATTTTTTTTTTTATTATTACTTAGTAATCAGAGCTTGTTGGGGGGCCATCAGGACCAATCCTGATGGCCCCCCAACAATCTCTAGTAACAAAGTAATGACAGAAGCCCTGTGTGTGCCACAGGAGGGGGGGGGGTGCATTGGACCCCCCCTGTGGCACAAACAGGGTTAAAAAAAAAAAAAAAAAATTTTTTTTTTTTTTAATAATAGACCTCATTGAGGGGCATCAGGATCCCCCCTGATCCCCCCAATGAGGTCTTTAAAAAAAAAAAACAAAAAAAAACCCAAAGAAAAGACCCTGTGAGTGCTACAAGGGTCTCCAGCACATTGCAAAGCAATGTGCTGGGGACCACTGCGGCACTCACAGGGTTACTATTGTTTTTTTTTTTTTTTTTTGTTTTTTTTTTTTTAGCTATTCAGACCTCGTGGGGGACATCAGGACCCCTCCTGGTGTCCCCCAAGTAATTGATCTCCCAGCCGATAGGCTGGGAGACCAATTTGGCGACTGCAGGAGAGCAGAAGCTCTCCTGCCTTTCACTCCTACCACCGGTAGGAGTGAATCGCTTAAGGGAAACTTCCCTAACGTCATCGGTGATCATGTCACCGATGACGTTAGGAGGTTTCCCCCGGTCCCGCCCACTCCTACCCGGAAGTTCGGGTAGGAGAGACGGAAGAGGAGAAGCTGCGCTTCTGCTGCGCTTCTCCTCTTCTTTTATTGATCTCCCAGTGCGATCGGCTGGGAGATCAATAACAGGGGGGACATGAGGAGTGATCCTCATGTCCCCCCACGATTGCCCACCTTTTTTTTTTTAAAATGCGGCCACTGCATGCCGGTTATACCGGCTCATGCAGTGACCGCATTTTAGTGGGTACATTGTACGAGCTTGGCACAGCGGGTACAGCTGTCCAAACTCGTACAATGTACCCACTTGGCACTCAAAGGGTTAAAGCAAATATATCCTTTGTATACACTGAGTATAATCGTCTACTTTTACCTTATGAATGTATCCAAATAAACTCCATTTGAAGAAGGGGATATTGAAAACACAATTCCTCCCAAAACACCCATTTTTGTATACTCTCCATAAAGAAATGTTCTGCTTGATGAACATAGTATTTCAGACAACGGACTAGGCCAAGCAATGAAGCTCCTATTTCCGTCTGTTAGATGGAGCCAGACAAAGAGACGGAAAAACACATTCCTGATGTCAAAATCAGAAACCACCTTGGTAAGAAACCCAAGGAACGTTTGCAGAACAACCCTACCAGTATGAACGATCACAAAAGAAGGTCTACAAGACAAAGCCTGTAATTTGGCCACATGGTGAACAGACACAATTGCAAGCAAGAAACTGATCTTAAAAGCTTAAGGCTCAAAAGGATCCTTCTGGAGCACTCCCAGATCCAGGTTTAAAGTCCCATGGATGAGTGTGATCCCTAAAGCCAGGGTAGGAAAAGCAATGCACCTCTGAAACAAGAGCAGCTTCTTAAGCCTGCCCTGAATTAATACAAAATTGCTGGAAGACAAAAGGTATGCACTTGCAACCCTTCTTCACACCACTTGAAGAAACCAAAAACAAAAATAGTGACTAGATCCTATGATAAAACATGGATGAAACTGGCTGTGTGGTCCTTCATCATGGTTGTCATTACAGGTTTGAAAGAACCCTTCTTCCTCACAAAGCTGGCTTCAAGAGACAAGTGGTCAAAGCTTGCTTATTCACATATGGATGACATAGAGGACCCCATGTCAAGAGGTCTGGGAGAAGCAGAAGGTGATACAGCTAATCACCAGATAATTTAACTAGTTCTGAGAACCATGCCCAGCGATAGTATGGACCAGCCCAGAATGACAAACGGTTGACCCAGTGTCAAGTGAGATTCTTGAAGCCACCAGCAAAGATCTACCCTTGTCTGGCCCGAAAGACATCACATGGGAGAGATGAGCTGTCTGGGCCAATTCCGGAGTACGAATTTGGGCAAATGAAACTGCCTCCAGGGCAAAGACCAGATACCACAACATCCTCATATATTCCCACACTGTTGCCAAGTTAAGGCCTAAAACATCGGACGTGACAACAGCTGAACCTTTTTTTCAAGCAAAAAGATCCATCAACTCTAATGCTGGGATAGACTAGATCTTGGGATGGAACCTTAGAGTAATTTTGGAATTGATCACCCAGCCGTGCTGTTCCAGTATGGATGATAAAGACACTCCACCTCCACTGAAGGAACATTTAGCAAAAGGTCATCCAGATAGGTAGTAAAGGACATCCCAAGAGAACAAATGTAGGCAGACAGTGCTGACAAAACTTTTGTGGAAAATCACAGAGCAGATGCCAACCTAAAACGGATGGTGGTGAAATGAAGATAAGGGTATTAAGAGGCATATTGAAGGAAACTCTGATGACCTCCATGAACGGGGATAGGCAGATATGAGTCTTACATCCAGAGAAGCCAAAAACTCTCCTGAGTACGACGACTTAATCTTAAACTGAGGTGTATGAACAAAACAATTGAGAAGTTTCAGATCCAGGATAGGTGGACAGACAATGTACTTTTTGAGATTTATGAAAAGGTTGAGATGAAATCCCATGCACCAGGGATGAAACAATCTCTATACAAAAAATATAGAATGGAAAAGAAACAAAAAAAACAAAACAAAACAAAACAAAAATTTTTAAGCTGTCCCTTACTCAGCTCTCTTGGTCTTCAGTGATGGACAATCGGCTGCTCTACTGGAAGTACCTCCACTCAAGGAGGAAGGAATATATGTACCCCAAAAAAATAAAAACACAGGAGGAGCCAATAGTGCTTTATCACGCAAGATATGGATGAATACAATAATCATATATATACGCACTCACATTTGCATGTTGCTGCATAAATACTTATGTATAGATACAGCTAAATAGGCTTGCAGGGAATATCTTACCGTCCCTGTACTGTAACTGGCCTGGTGTTAACGCCAACTCTCTCTTTCAGGTCTCAGGCTTCTGTTCCAAAGAGGAGTGGACTGGAATTTGGTGCTTATTAACAACAGAGCAAAAGGCACATAATGCATGTATGATCCCTGTAGACACTAGTCTGATAGAAGGAACAAGGGTTTCAGAAGAAACCCTAAAGTTTTTGAGGTCTTAGTCTTCCATATATCTCCCTTGTACTCAGACATAGCAAGGAGACCACCCAAAGAATAAAACAATTATTTGTCTGATGTGAGGGGGTAAAAAAAAAGGTGCCAGAGGGACATTCAGCCACTGAGAGAGAGCTCTTATAGATCTGGTGCAGTATGGGCCATTCCACATGGTGAGAAAGGAAGAGAAGAGGCAATAGCTCCTCCCCTCCCTTGAGGCCTGGGGAAAAATGCATCCCTCAAAAATGCAAGGCTTTGTGGTTCTCCAGCCACCCACGCTCTCACACCACCATTGCAGTGGGTTAGCACCTCTTGGGGGATTCTTCCGTGAATTGTGTCTCTACAGTGTGAAGTCAGCCCACTTTCGCAGACTGGAGCCCACCTGGTGCTGTGTGAGACAGCCAAGATGCAAATGATGCCTCAGCCAAGTTGGAGGCCCTAAGCACTATTCTTAAACATGCTGTAGTTAAACTAAATGTAAAAATAAAAATAAAGTGGGAAATCTACCCCTGTGTTATCCAAGTAGTCAAGGATGTGCTAGAAATAAAGAAATTAAGGGGCTGAACATAGTAAAACTCCACTGACCTCATATTATGGCTGCCAGACAGACAAAAAACAGACAAGTAACGCACACTGAAATTATAGTCCTCATCAGTGTTCAAAAAAGTGTTGGCTAATAAGGATCTGAAAGCCATCAGCAAGCAGACCCCAGGCCCTGGGAAAGTCTGCCCCCTGTTCCATATCCAGCCTTGACGAACGGGGACTAAGCGCCTGCCTAATAGGGGGATTGCACAGACACATGCATGTTACAAAAATAATAAAAACTAGCTAAGAGGATCTTCTCCCTGCTGTCTCCTACCAGGACAGAAAGGTGCGTCTGGGAGAGAATCTCCACCTCCAGAAAACTCTGCATGCAGGTGCCGTGCCTCCTAGAAAATACTTTACCCTAGGTTTCCTGTGTTCCACAAGTGATGTAGGGCTGCAACTAACGATTATTTTGATAATCGATTAGTTGGCCGATTATTTTTTCGATTAATCGGATAAAAATCAATATGCTAATTTTTCATTATTTAAATTGATTTAATGAACAAACAGTGTTAAAAACAAACGGCAGAATAAAAAACTTTACACATTAACATGTGTCATTGTCATTATTTCACCATGGGGTCTATGCACCTCTTTCTCCCCCCTTCTCTCCCCCCCTTGTGCCTCTTTCTCCCCCCTTGTACTTCTCTCTCTCCCCCTTGTGCCTCTTTCTCCCCCCTTGTGTTCTCTCTCCCCTCTTGTGCCTCTCTCCCCCTTGTACTTCTCTCTCCCCCCTTGTACTTCTCTCTCCCCCCTTGTACTTCTCTGTCTCCCCATGTACTTTTGTCTCTCTCTCTCCCCCTTGTGCCTCTCTCTCTCTCTCTCTCCCCCCCTTGTATGTCTCTCCCCCGTACCTCTTTTTCACTTTCCCGCATTGATGACATCCTGTGCGCAACCATGCCAAACGCGGAGACGCCGCGTTGAGAGTGCAGGGGTTTTCTTCCTCAGTCTGGGCGCCAGTTTTAAACTGGCCTCAGAACAGAGGAAGAAAATATCTGCAAACTCCACGCGGCATCTCTGCGTTTGGCGTGGTTGCGCACCGGATGTCATCAATGCGGGAAGTAAGAAGACAGAATCCGGCGGCTGTGGGGCTGCTGGGCGGCACAACGAATCGCTGCACAACGAATCGATAATGAGAATCGTTGGCAACGATTCTCATTATCGATTTTTATCGATTCGTTGTTGCAGCCCTAAAGTGATGAAAGAGAAACTGGGATTTTTACCCCCTTGAATGCTAGAGACCTCTCCAATTGCATTGATATATATATATATATATATATACATTTTTTTAGTAGTTCAAGAACCACACTCACAGGACTTCCAATTGATGAGAAATATGTGCAATATGTATTTGACAAAGGCCCAAAGTGGGGCCGAAACATTGATTAATAAATACTGCACATATTTCTCATCAATTGGAAGCCCTGTGAGTGCGGTTCTTGAACTACAAAAACTGTATGTATACACTATGGGACCTGACACCCAGGAGGGAGGGGGAGGGGGGGGAGAGAGAGAGAGAGAAAGAGAGAGAAAGAAAGAGAGAAAGACTATCCAGAGATTCAGATATGCATGGACGCAGGGGAAGACACAAAAATTGTAAATGAGGGGAAGGGAAGGGAAGGGAAGGGAAGGGAAGGGAAGGGAAGGGAAGGGAAGGGAAGGGAAGGGAAAAGGGAAGGGAAAAGGGAAGGGAAAAGGGAAGGGAAAAGGGAAAGGGAAAGGGAAAGGGAAAGGGAAAGGGAAAGGGAAAGGGAAAGGGAAAGGGAAAGGGAAAGGGAAAGGGAAAGGGAAAGGGAAAGGGAAAGGGAAAGGGAAAGGGAAGGGAAGGAAAGGAAAGGAAAGGAAAGGAAAGAAAGAAAAAGACTGCAATAAGATTGCTAGGAGATAAAAATCTGTCAGGTACTGGCACTGAATCAGCCAGAAGAGGAAAAAAGGTAAAATTAAAATACTGCAGTATGATTCATAAAAAGAATACTTCAGGTTAAGCCACACAACAAAACATCTATCACAGGGATGGGCAATAGAAAGCCCTCCATCTGTGCTAGACTTCAATAGTCATCTCCTGCTAGTGGATGATGACGTTTAGCAGCCGCTGGAGGGTCTCACGTTGTCCTCCCCTGATCTAGATGCATAAAGTTTCAAAGAAATGGGGCAAATCAGTAACCAAGTGCAATCTTACATAATAATTATTTAAAGGTCATAGTCCATACAGCATCAGGGGGAGTGCGATTTTGAAAAGTAAAGCAGTTTTCTTTTATTCATGCTTATAAATTTTATGCAAATGTAAAATGTTTAGTTATAAGAAATGACAAGAGAGGGACAACATTGAATACCTTTGCTGTATTAATAACAGCTCCGTAGCCAGTTGAAATTCCGCAGCCCAGCAGGCAGACTTTGTCCAGTGGAGCTGAGTCCTCTACTTTAGCTACAGAGATGTCAGCTACCACTGTGTATTCTGAGAAAGTGCTGGTGCCCATGAAGTGGAAAATCTGCTTCCCCTTGCATGTAAACCTGCTAGTACCATCAGGCATCAATCCCTTGCCTTGAGTAATTCTGTTTAAAAGATTAATCAGAAATTAGATCATTTATCTTATGTGAAACAAAGGCAATAAAAACAAAATACAGTGTTCATGTCACATTTAATGTTGATATCATCTCTATTACTCAATATTTAAAGAATTATAATTGATATATTACTCAATATGCCTGCTTTAGAAAAGGTGATGGCAGTCTAACCATACCGTATTCATCTTTCATTCAGTGTGTTCACTGCTGCTAAAATCCTGCTTCTGCCTCCATTTTCTAGTATGTATTTATTCCCACAATCATATTCTTGATACCATAACAGACTATGAACTTCTGCATACATATGCACTACCCTCTGAATGATGGTGGAGAGTGTAAAGTTAAACCCCTCCCCCCCAAAAAAAAAAATAAAAATAAAAATGAAAGAAGCAAAAACATGTGCACAAACACACACATGCATTTCACTTTTACAAAGTGCTCTCAGTAGAATATTTATAAAGTCTCTGGCTGGAGCAATATGCAGCCTAAGCCAAACACATGTATGGGTGCTGTCCCTTGATAGGAGTGAGATAAGTGACATCATGTGGGGGGCATGCAAAGCACATGTAACACATTTGAAGAACAAAAATGAACATTCAGAGTACGTATGTTTACTCATCCATCGCAGTCAAACAAGGGGAAAAATGTACATATAAAATTATTGTCCTACCTTATCTTTTGGCACAAGTTGGTTTTTGGATTCAAGCAAAACTTGCACTCACCACATTGTGGGATATATAGAGGAATGACTTTGTCCCCTGAAAAAAAGCAAAAAAAAAATAATTAAAAAAAAAAAATATTTTGTGTTTGTGTGAATGTACATAATCCACTAGATGTATTTATAGAAGTATTACTAAAAAATGTGATTTATGGGCCAGTTCACAGTATCATTATTTCTAGAGTCCACATACTAATACTACATAAGAAGAAGCAGAGAGTGTAATGCATTACAAAGAAACTCACTGCATACCCTATTGTGTCGTGTTAAGGCACCACTGCTGGCACAAGCCATCTCTTGCCTCTTCTGCATATTCACAAGCAGCAGCAGCTGCTTTTTTAAAGAGGAACAAGGAGAAAACCGTGGGGTCCATGTATAAGACTAGAGCAATTCTAGGGCAAGCTAACTGTGCCATGGGTAACAAGAAAAAAAACTGACTGAGTTACATAGGGCTTTAATTTAATGAACGAGGGGGGGGGGGGAGACTATACATGCAATAAATGCAACACTTTCAATATGAATGAAGAGCTAGGGGTGCTCTTTTACACGGCTTACAAGCCATTTCTTTATATTATATATAAATACATACATCTTTTTTGCCTGAATATTGAATGACCTGAATCTAAGGCAACTCCCCAAATTTTGCTTTCCAGTTATTCACGGAGGAAAAAACAAAACAAACCCCCCCCCCCAAAAAAAAAAAACACTATAAGACAACCATGTCCATCCCCCTCTCTCCCTCCCTATTCCTAGGAGGCAGCCTGGTACAAGAGCCAACAGAAAGCTGGATGGTAGACATTCCATACAGAGGACGGCATGTTTTAATTTGCTGCAGGCTTCTTTGCTTGCTGCTCCAGGTTCTTTTAGGTCCTACTGCCAGGTCCTATTTTCCAATGGGCACACTAAAATATGACTGTACCATGTGAGTTTGCACACTACAAAGCAATGAGTGGCAGGAACTTAAAATAACGTGGAGGTAGAAAAAATGCAGTGGATGGCAAATTTAAACATGCTGGATGAAACGTCCATTGGACTGCCTGCCAGATTACAATTTTCTACTGACCCGATGGGCAGTCAGATTAAAAGGTCATCTCAAATATAAGGTGTGCTCATATTTTTCAGGTCAAAATGAATTACAAATTCTGTATAATTCTCAAACAAACACAGTATATAATTGGCCTTAACGGAGTTAAATCCTCTTGATCTGATAAGAAACTTACATTGACTTGGGGATCTTTGTTTACTTAACTCAGAAAGTTATAGCTATAATAAGAAAATAATGAATTATATGTTTATTATATTATATCTATTTATCTCTCTCTAATATATTATACATACATTATATATATATATATATATATATATATATATATATAGCAAACTGGAGATGTACAAACATCTTACATCAAGTGCACTCTCAGGTCTTTCTTAAATGTAAAATATTTTATTCAAAACATTAGCTCTTATCTATCAACGTTTCGGCCCCTCTTGGGGCCTTTCTCAAGACACTAACAAACACAAAGCACCAACCTTAAATACAGTTTGAAACCGAAATAGCGCCAAGAGCGCAGCGAGACCGTTGTAACAACGTATCCGTACAGAATGGAACGCAGCGGTGAACCGCATGCGAAACTGAGATCTCACTCGCTAAAAGTGATTGGTCCAAATGTATCGGAATACCGTTGAATAGCTTACTCTCTCGCAGATGCTCAAGACTTCTCGGCTCAACTGTGTCTTAGTGATATATGAAACCATTATAATAGAGAATAACACAATTCTCAGTATGCAGATTGAAAAACACATAAAACTTTTAAAAGACACGTAAAATCTACTGTGAAGTCGGGGAAGGAGACGGCGCCCGAAGGGGACCTAAAAGTATCCCCTCATGTCAATCTCCCTTTTCACTTTAAAGGAGAATCTATTATGAATTCACATCTCACGCTTCTTCAAATGATTATGAATAATCTAAAGCCACAGATCACAACAAAGTCTAGCTCATTATGCAAATTCAAGCATGCGATCCTCACCACTACGTTGGTCATTGGTGGTAATCCACCTCTCAGCGTAGGTGGTATTGTGCAAGTTAAGTGATCCCAAGACCTTGTGAAATTTCTTGTTCTCTCAATATTTAAGCAGATCTTTGATATTTTTATTGTTGTAATGTCTTCTTAATCCCTGGCTCTACGTGTGTTGCTTCATGGCAATCATCACCGTTTCAACAGAAATTTACGATTAAAAGAGCATTTTTCTGCAGAAACAAATATGACAGAAACAGGTACCCCTTTTAAGAAAAAATAAATTTTTGATCCACCTAGTAACAATGCTTCTATAAAAACATGGATTGCAATAAGGCTAGTCATAATAAAAAACATTATTCCAACCTGTCTAAAGATGAGCGCAATGCCATTAAAACACTCACTGATGACCCCAACATAGTCATTAGAACTGCAGATAAAGGCGGCGCCATCGTAATTATGAACTACTTGGATTACAGGAAGGAAATAATGTCGCAATTAGCTGATATAGACACTTATCAATGTCTTTCTTTTGACCCCACTATTACTTACAAAAGTGAATTTGATAAACTAATAGCTATGGGGGGTGAAGCAGGATGGCTAGATGAGAGAACTAGCCAATATTTGATCACAGAGTTCCCTAGGAAACCCATCTTATATACATTACCGAAAATCCACAAATCATTGACTGCCCCACCAGGGAGGCCAATAATTTCTGCAGTGGGATCATTGTTACATCCCTTGGGAGAATACATTGATTTCCATTTGCAACCATGTGTACAAAACCTACCTTACTATTTAAAAGATACAAGTACTTTTTTGCAATTGTTGATGGCCTTACAAGTTGATGCCAATGATATATTGCTAGGGACAATGGATGTCAGGTCATTGTACACGGTAATTCCACATGAGGGTGGTCTAGCCGCGGTGCGGGACCTGATTTCCAAGAACCCTTTATACCAGGGCCCTCCAGTTGAATACTTCTTGCTTTTGCTTGAATTCAGTCTTACAAAAAATTATTTCAGATTTGAAAACAAGTTTTACCTTCAGAAGACAGGCACAGCCATGGGGGCGTGCATGGCACCAGCTTACGCTAATGCTTACATGCATATATATGAAATGGAGTTCTTGCAAACACATGATCTATTCAAATCAAAAAGTATTTTTTATATACGTTACATTGACGATATGTTTATTTTGTGGAATGGAACACCCACTGAACTTGAGACTTTAGTGGCAGATTTGAATAGAAACCATCCCCACATTCAACTGACATTATCATACAGTTACGAGAAGATCCCTTTTTTAGATGTATTAGTACAGTCCTCTAATGGTACATTAACTACTACATTATATAAAAAGCCTACTGATCGTAATAATATTTTGGAAGCCACCAGTCACCATCCTCCACATCTGATACAAAGTTTTCCGAAATCTCAGATGTTAAGACTAAGGCGGATAATCAGTGAAGAGGACACATTAGATACAGAATTGAATAAGATGGGAGAAAGATTCCTCAATAGAGGATATAATTTTGATCTCATTAATGAGTGCATCAAGTCCACAAAAGAGACATCTCGGACGGATTGTTTTTTCAAGAAAACACCACCTAAGGAACCAAGAATGACTTTGGCCACTACGTTCAGCACAAGTTCTAATATCATTAAAAAAAGTGTCACAAGACATTGGCCCATAATCACTAGTGATCCAGCTTTGAAACAAGTTCCGAAATCATTACCTATGATGAGTTACAGACGAGGGAAAAATCTCAAAGACTTACTGGTTAAAACAGATCCAGTCAATTGCTATAATCAAAATAAAATGATTTTAAAGAAGGGATGCTATAAATGTATCTCTTGTGTTACATGCAACTATATGATGGTAGGGTCTTCTTTTAAGCATCCACACAAGGGCTTTAAGATTTCCATTAACTATCATTTGGGCTGTGGCAGCCAATTTGTGATTTACATTATCTTATGCCCTTGCGGACTTATGTATGTGGGCAAAACCACTAATACATTTAAGGAGAGAATGGGAAACCATCGGGCAGCAATTAAAGCTGCATTGGAAGCCAGCAGAAACCCTAACCAAAGACAATCCTCCAAAATTAAAGATCAACCTGTTGCTGTACATTTTGCACAACATAACCACCCTTTACCAACATTGAGATATATGGCAATAGATCATGTTCCACCATTGTCACGAGGAGGTGACAGAGGTAAATTACTCCTTCAAAAAGAGGCAAAATGGATACATTTCCTTGATACAGTGGCTCCTCGAGGTTTGAATGATAAACTATTGTTACAATGTTTTCTCTAAAGGATACGCTACACTGACTTTTGAGTCGGATATTAATAGTATATTGGAACAATATTATATATTAGAACGGCTGTATGGATCATAATGACATTGGACTTTGAATCCAGGAATGTAGACTGACAAGAGCTGGTGAAATATTTACATATCTAGTTGATATACATAGAGCTGCTGTGTACACACCACGATTTTTGATGCCCACATAATCTATAAGGAGATGGAGTAGTTCATCTGTAGGGTGGGCTGTTGTCCCCTGTTGATTTGTGTTATATGTTGTACAATTAATGGACACAGTGGGACACGAACTATCATGGATGTGTTCAAAATTCAGTATGCAATACTATGATTGAGTTGATTATTTAATAATGACTTTTCCTCCACAGAGATAGCTCGTTTTGTTGTTGTGTTGTATGATCGACACGTTAATCAGGGATGAGATTTTTTGCGCATAGGATGTACACATTTTTTGTCATCATGTGTGCTCGAATCCCATTACTGTGATTAGGTTGGGGAATAGAGACACGGCGGTCCCGGGTACTCTGTCCCGGTGTGAGCACAATCGGACACGTCACTTTTTGATGCGATGGCTGGGCTCTAGGGGGACGGAGACCGGGGACCCTCTATGCATCTTCTTGATCAGTCTAGCTCAAATTCGTTCATTGACAATGTAAAGTCCCTGTCATCGGTCTCCGTGATGTCTGCTTGGGCAGCACACGTAGAGCCAGGGGACTAAAGCTGTGAAATCTTGACTTTGAAAATATGGTTGCAGCCTGATAAGTTGTGTAATTCGTACTATATCCCATTATAGGACTCAGTGATGATTGCCATGAAGCAACACACGTAGAGCCAGGGATTAAGAAGACATTACAACAATAAAAATATCAAAGATCTGCTTAAATATTGAGAGAACAAGAAATTTCACAAGGTCTTGGGATCACTTAACTTGCACAATACCACCTACGCTGAGAGGTGGATTACCACCAATGACCAACGTAGTGGTGAGGATCGCATGCTTGAATTTGCATAATGAGCTAGACTTTGTTGTGATCTGTGGCTTTAGATTATTCATAATCATTTGAAGAAGCGTGAGATGTGAATTCATAATAGATTCTCCTTTAAAGTGAGAAGGGAGATTGACATGAGGGGATACTTTTAGGTCCCCTTCGGGCGCCGTCTCCTTCCCCGACTTCACAGTAGATTTTACGTGTCTTTTAAAAGTTTTATGTGTTTTTCAATCTGCATACTGAGAATTGTGTTATTCTCTATTATAATGGCTTCATATATCACTAAGACACAGTTGAGCCGAGAAGTCTTGAGCATCTGCGAGAGAGTAAGCTATTCAACGGTATTCCGATACATTTGGACCAATCACTTTTAGCGAGTGAGATCTCAGTTTCACATGCGGTTCACCGCTGCGTTCCATTCTGTACGGATACGTTGTTACAACGGCCTCGCTGCGCTCTTGGCGCTATTTCGGTTTCAAACTGTATTTAAGGTTGGTGCTTTGTGTTTGTTAGTGTCTTGAGAAAGGCCCCAAGAGGGGCCGAAACGTTGATAGATAAGAGCTAATGTTCTGAATAAAATATTTTACATTTAAGAAAGACCTGAGAGTGCACTTGATGTAAGATGTTTGTACATCTGCAGTTTGCTATATATTTTTTCAAGTTGCACCAGGCATTAATTTTGAATATTTGGAAATTTGTGTTTTGGAGTGCCCACCCTGTATAAATATATATATATATATATATATATATATATATATATATATATATATATATATATATATATATATATATATATATATATATATTTATATTACACACATACATATACACACACACATCCCACTGTTGCTTTAGGGATCCAGCTCCCAAATAAGCATAGGCTGGGGCAGGGATTTTGACAGGGTATGGGGGTGCAAGATTCCAATACCCCATCTAAATCATCTGCAGGTAACTTCTCCCCCTCCCCTACTCAACTGACCGAGCTCTCCTCTGTGCATATTAATTCTATGCATGCCGGAAGCAATACATTCTATTAAAAGGTTTACACAGCCTGCACACCTTAGCAGTGCACTGGGGTGTTGGTATAGCCATTATATGTGTGCACCATAGAGGGTACTTGTTTGGGTCTTAGGAAATTAATGCCCTGTGTTGGGTTGTTAAAAGGATAGTAACACCTGATATGCCAAATTATTTATATTGTAAACAAGAGTACTCCCAATGCTGAGAAGTGTTTTATTCAACATGTTTTGCAGTTCAAACTTTAATCTTTTAAGTGCAGTATATCAATGTCCTGAAATGTACGGTGGCACTGTTGCTACATCATCCTATGGGCGTTTCTGGTCAACTGACCAGAGAGGTCCATAGAATGGTGCAGGAACAGCACCACTTAACAATTAAAGGACATTGAAATATTACATCTAGAAGATTCAAGTTTGAGCTGCAATAATTTTTGAACAACTCCTCTCAGAAGTGGGAGTTTTACTTAAACCCTGCAATATATAGTTTTTTGCATATTACCCTCTGACAGGCTATATGCACATTCAGCACTTTGGAAGACTGCAGAGATTATGTATAGCAAGCATATCATCTTGTGGTTGTTGGTACATTTGTGGATGTTCTTGACCTCTTCAAGCATTTTATGCACTGGGGCTTATCGTCAATAAAGCTCCCTGTGCTTGTCTTCCAGTTCTTGAGTGGGGAACACAAGCAAGCAGAGACAGCATAGGAACGTATTTTTATACTTGCCATTTCTGTAGCATATGTAGATCTTAATCCAAGCATATCTGTTTATTTTTACCCATTACCCACATTGCGCTGCTGTGCTTGTACTTCATTTAACATGTGGATGGGCTATAGGCTGCCTTTCCATTCACAAACTGAAAACAAGCACACCGGTTAGTCTCAAACTCGCCAATGTCAGTGATTTTGAGTTGTAAAGTTCAGCTCTCTATGGTGGGCTCTATAATCGGTTGGTCAATCTGGATGTTGGCCAAAAGCTACAAGATGTAGTGCAAAGAATTTGGCCCACTCAAAGCACAGCTGTTTTTGTTCTAGCCTGGTAGTATGCACTGCAGCACAGAAAAATAGGTTCTACTGCAGAATGGGAGATACCAAGAAATACCCATGTCATGCCTTGCACAATGCTTTGGTCTCCTCATTTAGGATTGGCTTGAGCCTCCAAAGAATAACGGTCTTTGTCTACTCCACCTCATCTGCATTTTCATCAGAATTTAGATCTGGCTAATGTTACTGTGAAAGTCAACAGCTGTCTGGATTACTCCAGGTTCACCACTCTCAAGCTCTGCAGTAAGACTGTTTAACTTAATGCTGTTGTTCTGGTCAAGCTCCCTTTCAAGTACTGTCCTAATCCTTGATGTCATTTCAGTAAGGAAAAAGTTAATGTATCTCAAAGTGGTTGCTCTGATGCACATTTGTGCAAAAATCCCTTATTAGGTTGGCTTATTCTCACAAAGTAAAGTGCGCAAGGCATCCATATGATTAGTAAGAATGCCAAGCACTTTGAACTACAGTGGCTGCTACAATCTTTCAACGATCATAGCCAACCCTTGGAAACACCTTTCTTGAGAACAGAACAAGAGTTCTGAAGAGCAAACATGCTTCACACTGTTTGTGTAAGTCAAGGCCCTCAAAAATAACTCAACTGCATGATCTACATGGTGTAGCTCCTGCCTCTGCCATGTAGGACCATCCACAGTCCAATACAAAGTCCACAAACTCTTTCAAAGTACTCTTACGCATAGGCCTCCAAGATTCATTAGCTGCTGTTGCAGGTACAAGGAGACACTTTTCTTGTTCGCATAGTTGTCTTGTTGCATGTGTATACCATTCCTTATTAAATATTGAACAGGGGTTTTTGACTTGCACATGTTTTTGAATTGTAGAAAACATTTCTATGGGCTGTTCTTTCATTGTTCATAAGACTATTGTACTGTGTTTGCACAGTACAAAGACTATTGTACTGTCTTTGACAGAGTGTCTTTTCCTACACCAAGAGCAGGGCTCTCAGTATTTTGATCCATGCCTCATGTTGCTACAATGAACCTTGCAATGCTAATATACACAAACCCCCCACACTGTCTTTTCTACCAGCCACGCACAGATATGTCCAATTATGCTGTAAGCTACACATCAATATTCCATAACGGCCAACTATCTATCTAAATGAAAGCATGTACACAGACTATTTTTTTTTTTTGTGAGGTCGCTCGGCTAGCCCCGCAAGAAACTGCCACTTTTATACGGTGGCTGTTGCTGTAAAACTACACCACAGCTCGTAAAACAGCACCACAGTTCTTAAGAAAAAAGGTTGTAGAGGTCCACAAAAGACAGTATGTCCCAATAAAAAGTTATACAGGTTTGTCACCAAACTCTTGGGATTGCTCTGTTTTGTCCTCAAAGACCACAATGAGGCATATAGAAAGCGTCACAGGATGAATAAATCAGTTACACAGGTTTGGTCCATAACTAGGGTATGTGGCAGACAAGGTATAGGTGGTTCTGTGACTACCAGTGGACAGCGGAACAGGGCTGGAATAGCAGAAAATTGTGTGTGTGGTTCTGTGACTTCTAATCTCTCCACCCTCCCCAGGCCTCTTCTCACCATCTGTCTTTTGCAAATATACACACTTGTATGAATACTATACTACACTACTAATACCGGCACTGTGTTGCCTGTGTGGTTTAATTAAACACAAATTATCACACTTACACTACAATGCAATGGAGAAAAGAGTTTAAGTGTTAAATGAATAATAACTTAACAAGACTTAAAAACATCTTAAAAAAAGGTTCCTATTTAAAACTAAGTGGAGGTTAATATATTACACACCCGCATTGTAATGGTTGGGAAAGGTTACATTTTCACTCTAATTAGTGCCAGGTCATTGCAGCTGCCCTGACATGTGCGGGAGGCTAATCTATGTGCAGGACTTTACTAGCACTTTAGGGGTTAATAAGTGACCAGGTCTCTTACATGTAGAGTCTGGTGACACGTGATTTCACACTGGGAGGATGTGGAATTCACCTGGAACATAGTGGATAATGCATGTAACAAAAAAAAAAAAAAAAAACCTGTGCTTGGAGTGGGCCAAATGCACAGGATACTTCCTAATACATTTAACTCTTTAAGGACCTGGGTGTGTACTCTCTGGTGCTTAAAAGGTTAATGTTTTTTCCTCATTACTGATCTGATAGTGTTTATTCTTTATCTCAGGTTTGATAAACTGAGTCCCAGAATTGCAAGGAGAAAAAGCATTCGAGATGTGAGTGTTTTTTTGTCATCTGAAAAGTAAAGAGTTAAAAGGTATAAAAAGGCGGTCTGTCCATTTTAGATTATGTCACAATATAGAGAAATCTGTTAACCATTTTACCTCCTGGGACTTCCAACACATTATGGACTAATGAGAGTTAAGCTGTTTTGATACTACTGTTGACCAACATATAGCAGACATGGTTGGCAGAGGCGAGGTTAATCTTGCATTTTTGCCAGTATAGTTTATATGGCATGTTGCCGCCTTTAACTCTAAGGACTCCTCTGGTCTTTAAAGGGTAAACTGATGCCTAACACAGAGATGGCCATGCAGTTTAAGAAAGACAGACACACTCTCTCTCTCTTACTTAGTTTTGCCTGGTGAAGAAACAAAGGTGGGAAGAAGGAAGATGCAAAAGGTTTGGGAAGGAGGGGCAGGCAAAGCAGTGAGGCAGCAAAAGGGAAGGAGGGGCAGGCAAAGCAGTGAGGCAGCAAAAGGGAAGGTGGGGCAGGCAAAGCAGTGAGGCAGCAAAAGGGAAAGGGGGAGCAAATGAGGGAGAAAAACGAAGAAAGGGGAGCAAGTGCGCGCGCAAAAGCAAAGAAGGGGGAGCAAATGCGCGTGCAAAAGCAAAGAAGGGGGAGCAAATGCGCGCGCAAAAGCAAATGAGGGGTAGAGCAAATGCGCGCGCAAAAGTAAACGAGGGGTAGAGCAAATGCGCGCGCAAAAGCAAACGAGGGGTAGAGCAAATGCGCGCGCAAAAGCAAACGAGGGGTAGAGCAAATGCGCGCGCAAAAGCAAAGGAGGGGGAGCAAATGCGCGCGCAAAAGCAAAGGAGGGGGAGCAAATGCGCGCGTAAAAGCAAAGGAGGGGGAGCAAATGCGCGCGCAAAAGCAAAGGAGGGGGAGCAAATGCGCGCGCAAAAGCAAAGGAGGGGGAGCAAATGCGCGCGCAAAAGCAAAGGAGGGGGAGCAAATGCGCAGGCAAAAGCAAAGGAGGGGGAGAAAATGCTCGCGCAAAAGCAAAGGAGGGGGAGCAAATGCAAAGGAGGGGGAGCAAATGCGGGAACAAAAGCAAAGGAGGGGGAGCAAAAATGAAGGGAGGGGAGCAAATGAGGGAACAAAATGAAAGGAGAGGAAGAAAGAAAGGGATCAAAAGGGAAGGAGAGGAAGAAAGTCCTTACTGCCGCCCTGAGGTGTATATATGTGACATGCACACCAAATTGTGTCATGTGACGCTCTTCTCTTTTATATAGATGTGGGCGCGTGCATGTGGGCCTTTTTCTGTTGAGCTAGGCAAGTGCATTCCAATGGCTGAGATCTATATAATTCAAAAGTTATTATAGCTCAACCTTTTTCAAACTGTTAGCAACAGTGCTAACACATGTCTAATAAGCAATTTTGTTATAATGCTTTTCATGAATCTACACATTTTCCATTTAACCATCTCCTTCCCTGCTCTTACTGTCCTCTGAGACTTCTGGCTTTTATAAACTAACATCCTCGGACAGTGGCTGTCAAAGGATGATAGGAGTTGCAGGCCAACAAATGGAGGGTGGCAGATTGCACTCTGCTGTTAGACAGCAAGCAGAGTGCTCGCATTAGCAAGTGTTCCATATATTGACAATGGTACCTCTCATGTCAACAAAATGTAATTTATGACGTCTGTGGGCCACCCCATTTTCCTACATTCTGGTAAAGCATTACCAAACCTCAGTGTACCTGACAGTCCTTCCTCATACACTCACAAAAAATAAAAGGAACAAAAAGTAATTATTTCTTAAGCCTGGCTGAAGAGGAGGATAAATGAAAGCAGTGTGGCATCTTGCATGCATGTATTTACAGACAAAACTGCATTTGAACATGCACTCAGGCCCCACTATGACTTGTTGCATGTAACAAGACAGGCAAAAAAATTTTAAGCTTCACCTCCACTTATACATCTGGCACACTGTATATTTGTTTACTGGAAAATGCAGTTCCTGATCTTGATTGGACCACTAAGATCAGTTTAATAAGAATTGGATCAAACCAACTGCTTCAAATGGGACCAAATGACAGAAAAATCCCATTCATTTAAATGTGGCTTTAACATCTTGAATGGTTAATACAAAGCAACTAGTAGGAGACTTCTAGCATTCAAGGTGTTCTCTTAATTTCATTTGGCACAACTTCTAACATCAACTTCTAAGACAGTGGTTGCAAAACCGCTCCACATAGGAGCCCAACAGCATTTAGGATGTCCATGTG
The DNA here is from genome assembly GCA_037306005.1 of Rhinophrynus dorsalis. Taxonomy (NCBI): domain Eukaryota; kingdom Metazoa; phylum Chordata; class Amphibia; order Anura; family Rhinophrynidae; genus Rhinophrynus; species Rhinophrynus dorsalis. The sequence goes on along the minus strand of CM074718.1, from coordinate 217,031,802 downwards.
CATGCACAGATGAGTTAATCGGAGGATCAGTCATTTGATTAATTCCTGCACACACGCAGGGACATCCTAAAGACATGGCCTGCTAGATGCCACAGAGGAGAGTGTTGGGAACCATTTATATAAGAGCATGATATGATGCGGGTTAAAATTATTCTTGTGGTATACGGTAAAAACATTTAAAATAATTTCTGTAAGCAAAATGGTGCAACTAGTTTATATGGAGTTTCCTGTATTGCCTCTTTCCATTTTTGCATTGTGCCCCTGGTTCCGCGGAGTCACATGATCTCACCTGGGCAATTCACTGTCTGTCTTTCTTCGAACACACCCCTTTTACCAGGTATTTTAGGAAGTTTCACCTGCTTTATCTTATGAGATTCAAATGATTCCATGTTTCACAACAGCCTCTTTTCACTTCTCTGTGCCTTACCTTATTTTTTTTAGGGTAGTGCCTCTATTTCCATTTCTTGGACTGAATTATTTCTATTACTTAAGATATTATACTATCTTCCTGCTCACTGTCTTCTCTCTCTAGATTTCCGTTCATTAGGCAAGGCCCCTTTCATTCAATATTTGGTGTTGATTTCACAATATTCAGTGATAAAGTTTTCCTTGTCACACATGCAATACATTTTCATGGGGTATATCCCAATGAAGGTCCTATGGACCAAAAGGATAATGGACTATGAAAATGAACATGTTTAATTTGCACCCCCATCTATTTTTCCTGCTATTCTAAAGTCCCCCTGTCCAAATGTAATTTGGTACGATCAACCATTTAGATGATTTTTTATTAGTGTTTTATGTACAGCACCTCTCTTTTATATTTTGTTCGGCTGTACGCCAGAAACTCTAACTACCTGTCAGCAACTGTTCAAAGTCCAAGGCACCCATTCTGTTCTCTGTAGTATTATTTGCACAGTAGACTCTATAGGAAGCAGTTATATGACTAGGGATCCTGAGCCAAAGCCATAAACAATTAAAACTGTGATAAGCATTTGCACTGTTTGCTGGCAGAGTGGTCTGCAGCATTCAAGGTTGAGATTATGACACACATCACTTTGTTCATAGTAGCTACTTTGTATATAAAGCAGGGGGCAATTCTATTGAAACAGAGCTGCTTAAAACATATGCTCATGAAATGGGTGACCTTTACTATAAATTGTAGAGCAAATTAAAGTTTTTTTTTCTTAAATTACATTTCTATACACAACTGTGAACTGCAAGCTGGATAAAAATGTATAACTGTAAATGCTAAAATGGCCATTTCCATACCATAACATTTTTATATTTGGGGGGGGGGTGAAGAAAAAAAAAAATTCACCTTTTAATGTATGTATTATCTATGTTTTGTTACATCTCTTTCTCTCGCTCACTTAAACATATTCTTCTTTAAAAGGGATAGTATTTTTTTTTATTTTAAAACACAAACATGAATCTTATAGGCATTAAAAAAATAAAACTAAATGCCCCCAAACCCATCTCTCAAACCAGGACCGGATTCCCCTGCAGTCAGCTAGAGCGATGACGTCAGGGAAAGGGAAGGGAGTGGGGAACTTTGGTGCCAAAGGTATCCTTTTTAAATGTTGCATGCGAAACAGTGTGCGACTACAGGATCAACTGTTTAAAAGGGGAGACATGAGAATCTCGCACTGCAGGATAGCGCAAGGTTCTCATGTCGCTGAATGAAATATCACCAGCAAGCACATGATCCAATGAAATACCTTCTGCTCGATGAAATATGATGACTCTGGCGACCCTGAGGAGCACTGATGACGCCCCTGCATTCTTGGGATCCCTGATCAGTTCTGCCCCCTCCAATGAAGGGATTACCACTGAATTAGTAAAGTCTTCAATAAGAAAACTATGTGTCTGTGACACTTATAAGGCAGATCTGTAAATCCCTTCTTAAGGATTCTCAAAGCGATGACTGTTTATTTTCCAAATCACATGTTAACACAACTTGTCCTCAATTGGCAGAATCCCACGGTGATCTAAACACAGCTTCTATCTTAAAATGAAGATCATTTAAAGCATGGATTCCCAATAGGTATCTCTAGATTTGTCAGCAGATCAAATAGTTTACAGATAGAGCGCATGAAGATTTATGCTGATAAGTAGTGTTGGCAACATAATGTACCTAATCTGTCAGTTCATACATTAGCGCTGTACATAGATATGTGCAAAAGCAATTTAGATAATATCTCCCAAACATAAACAACATGTGGTGTAACTGAGAAAGCTGGGGAAAGATCAGACACAGTGTAATCATGGGAGAAGGCTATTATACACACACTTTGTTTTCATTTTAATCCATTTTCAGAAATGCACACAACCTTCTGATTGTCAGAGGGATGCGTTGCAGATTCCTGGCCCTCAAATGAACGGTTTTGTGTACCAAAATGCCATATTTGAGAATAACTGGGGAAAAAATATTGCAAACTATCTTTCCCATATTTCTTAAAGGTAAATGTTCTATTAGCTTCTATTGGGTTTCTTTATTTTAATGTAATTCAGAAACGATCACTCTGTGGTGACCTTGAGGAGCACTGATGATGTCCCTGCATCTGTACCCAGTCGCTGCTGAGGATGATGCACACACAAGCCACACCAGCTTTACATCGGAGGGGGCAGAACGGTTCAGGGAACCCAAGCTTGGTGGCTGAATGCAGGGACATCATCAGTGCTCCTCAGGGTCGCTACAGAGTCATCGTTATGTGAGGTCTGCATAAAGAGCGAGACTCCCCGAGTGCAACGGTGGGAGCGGGCAGATGGTATTTCATTGAATCTTTTTGAAGGGCTAAAATGTGCTTTTTAATACACTGCTGGAGACATTTCATTCAGTGTCATGAGAACCTTGCACTACCCTGTAGTGTGAGATTCTCACGTTCACCCTTTTAAACAGGGCAACATGCTAAATGCACCCTGTAGTCACAAGCTGTTTTGAACGTGACATTTAAAATGTGAACCGGTGCCGAATATCTCTCAAACCATAAAGGTTTGATAGATGGGACTGGGGGTATATAGTTTAATTTTTTTAATGCCTACAAGATTCATGTTTGTAAAAAAATGACAATACTATCCCTTTAAGTATGCTAGAGAGAGGGAAAAGTCTTACCTGCTTTAACTTTTGTAACACCTTCTCCTACGCTCTCTACAATGCCAGCTCCTTCATGACCCAATATCACTGGGAAACATCCTTCAGGATCAGCGCCACTCAAAGTGTAGGCATCAGTATGACACACAGCAGTGGATACTATCTATAAATTAAAAAAAATAAAAATAAAAAAAAATAATAAATAAAATAAAAAATGATTATATATATATTTATTACACACACACTCGTCTGTGACTAGTATATAGATAGAAATAATGCTGTTCTCAAACATTAACATTGGTTGGACTAGAAACTTTTTTTATCCAAAATGGTATTATATATTTGGGTAATAAGTTGCTATATTATACAATTTAATTAGACAAGTGTCAGAATATGAGAACACGAATAATGAATGTACTTTGCCAGAAATCGCGAGTACAATGTACTTTGCAATGTGCTGAACACAATTCTGGCTTTGAAAGGTTTAGTGAGCAAAACACTATCCTTATCACCATAAGAACATAACATTTAACCCTCTCTAATTTTTACCATTTACAACCTGTATTCCAATCTTAAGCAACCTTTATGGGAGCACACTGCCATAAGGAAAAACCCATTTGGAGCGTGCGTGTGTAAATGTGAGCATACACTGGAACGGATTACCTTTATGCGAACTTCATGAGCTTTGGGAGGAGCTACTTCCACTTCTTCAATTGAGAGGGGCTTCCCTGCCTCCCAGGCCACAGCTGCTTTACATTTGATGACCTGTGCAAAAAGACAAGAGGTCACATTGATTCGGCTCCTCAGTGTACCAACACGCCTGGTGCAGCTGTCATACAAATAATTTATTCTCTGAACTGACTTAACCCTTTTAGGACTAGAAGGGTATGTGCACAACCCTCTAATGATTAAAGGGTTAAGGCCATCCTAGTTATAAAATGCTGTAAAGTGGTAATAAATGGTTTACCATCATTTTAAGATTTAGTCAACACATAAAATGGTATAATTGCTAGTAACTATTTCTGCACTTAGACACGTACTCTGAAGAGAATAGCAGGTGTGACATCTGCCAAACAGTACCACTCACCCACTTGAGTTTAGAAATGTGGAGAGAGAGAAAAAAAAAAAAAAAAAAGTGAAAATGGTGTTAAATAGAGCAGCATGAATAATATTAAAAAAAAACTAATGACAATAGTAGAGAAGGACTGTTCACCATTGCACAAGACTTGCAGTTCATTTATAAACCACACCAAAATACTTACACGTTAAATCTTTATTACTGTCCTCTCTTCCAGCCAAATATTTCATAAAATTTGTGATGGTCTGATACTTATTTTATCAAACTCCGGATCTCTTACAAAATTCTGCTTCTCTCCTCTACCCCTTCCTACATTTCCATTTTGAGCTCCCCATATACCCCATCCCACCACTTACGATCAATCAATTACAGTCTTCTCTCAGCTCATTTTGTGTCTACAGCCCTCTCACGCATCAAACCTTTTTCTCTCATTGCTACTTATCTATGGCATGCTCTTCCTCCCACCCTGTGCTACTGCACTTCTCTTGTAGTCTTCAAGTCATGACTGAAACTACACTTAACAAAACTTTAGCATGCTAGATGGCACTGAGTTTGTACAACTTAGGTTCTTTATAAATTATTTACTTTGTTTGTGTCCCCTATCCTGACCAGAACTCTAGCACTGTATTCAACACTTGATCCTTATGTACACTCTGTATCTCCCATTACCACTTTAGACTATAAGCTTTCAGGCAGGGACCTCACTTCCAGTGTTTCACTTTGCACAGCACTTATAACCCTGTATTGTCTCAACCCTTAAATTGTAAAGCGCTGCGTACACTTATGGGGCTATATAAATAAGCATATTCATTCATTCTACATAACCATTATCTGCTTGCAATGAAAGTATTCATAATCAGAACAAAAATTGTGCTTTTTAAAAAGAACAAATCAATTTCAAATGAAAAACTAATTGAAACTGAAGTCACATTAAAAGTAAAACAGAATTGGATCAGTAACGTTTTCTTATTATATTATTATTATATGACTTTTTACAGAGCACCCATTGCTGGCAATATATTTATTAAAAGGTTAAAAGCTAGATATATTATGTTCTATGCAGTATAGCCAATAAAGTACCTCTACCATTAAATGGAATAAAATAATAAGACACTTACTGAATTGTAGGTGGACTAGGAATACCACTCATTAATCCGTTGAGTGCTAGCTTAGTGTTCAACGCATTGAAAAGCAATGTGCTGGATAACCCTCTAGCACTTAACCCCTTAGCGACAGCTGCGTGCGCACACGGCTGTCACCTTAACGCCCGTGGTACTTTTTTTTTTTTTATTTTACAAAATGATTCCAGAGTCCCTGAACGGCGTGCAGCCGCATAGAGACCCGAACTTCCGGGACTTACCAGGTACGTCCTCTGTCACTAAGTGACAGTTTTTGAGGGACATACCTGGTAAGCCCATTGTCTGGAAGGGTTTAAAGGGTTAATACATTTTTTTCCTCTTCTCAAAAGCTTTATTAGAAATTTCAGCAGAAATACAAAATAAGGCTATATTACAAACATAGAAATCCACAAAGGCAATAATGCGGAATCATCAATTACAGTCTGAAACTAAATCAATAAAACAGAAAAAGGACACATCACTTATCAGAAATTACAATTCAAACAGTAAAATCCCAACTAGAAGGGGTACAGTGGGGAAGATCATACCCCAAACCTCAAAACAGAGATTAGGAATATCGTAAGCTTGATTTGAAAATCGTGCGTGTGTGGTGTAGGAGCGAGTGGCAGCCATTTTGTTTTTCCAGTGACTTTGATAGTGTTGGGTGGGCTGGATAGTGGGGGCGGTCCAACTCCCTGCATGATTTTCACAGGCCTAGCAGTAGCCACTGCAAGGCCTGTGAAAATCACACCCCTATTGAATCACTCAATGGGAGCAGTAACTCCTCCTTACTGCCGCCCCTGGGTGTGTGTGTCTCCTGAAGAGACATAAATTATGTAATGACCCTCTTTTTTTTATATATAGATTGCAGGATTTAGCATGCAAATTAATGGTGCCACTATTGAAAACCTCATGCTGCAGACAATCTAGGTTTTTGCCTAAGAAGCAGGTCAACAGTTAACACCTTAATGACTGTTTGTGATCATACCACGCTTTGAAAACAGATAATTTTTATATGGAGGTGGGGTGGGAGGGGGCGGAAGTGTCCCCACAGTGTCCCACCCCCAGGCCCTTGCGGTCCTTAAGGGGTAAGTCAAACTAGTGTTACCAGACAAACTGGAACCTAATAATAACGAAAGATCATTTGCTTCAAACTTTTAGGCAGAATTTAAAGTGGAACTTTCACCTTAATTCAAGTGTGCATATTTGGAAACTGCAATTTAACTACCCGTGTTTCATGTTGGCCAAAAGATCAGAAGATGTACAGTTAACAGATATTCATACTTCTTACCATATGCTAATTGAGGTATCAATGCTGTACCAGTGACATTTCATATGCTAATTAAGGTTTTCAGTGCTGTGTCATGTTAAATGAAGCCAATCATTTTTCATATGCTAGTGAAGCTTTGTGCAGTACCAGACAATATTCACTTGCACTTTGCCCAGAAATAAGTGTGAATATTTCCTAAACTAGACATCTAGTGGACTTTTGGATAAAAATGACATACAGGCAGCTTTTAATGCAGTTTTCAAATATGCAATCTTGAACTAAACTCAAACTGTGTACTCTTCTGGCACTGAAACAGGTGCATGTATCAAATAGTGCTGTGCAGAGTCATAACTACAGGGGCTGAATCTCTGACAGGGCACAGCTTATAAGATGGTCCTTTGGCTCTGTACTATTCTGCAATCACTTACAATCAGACCAGTTTTCTATCCTGACAATCAGTCTCTTATATCATCACACACGGGCTGCTGCCATATAGTTAGATAAGAATAGTTTATAAGCCACTTCCCTTTTCTTCATTAACCCTTTCAGTTCCAGAGAGGTATTCAACACAATCACTATGGCCATGAAATGGTTAAATCTTTAAGCACCAAAGAGGTAGCCAAAACACTGAGAAGGTCTACACTGTTGAATTACTCCTGACGATGTGGGACGATACACTAAGGAATGATAAGGGTCATGTTTGTAGACATGATGGGGAACTGGACCAGAATCCATCTTGTGGTATAGACTAAGAGTGCCTTCACCATCTCATCCTTATAATTATACCTTAAATACACCTACATTGTCACATTTTCTACATGCCTTCACAAGTTTATAATGTTGCTGTGTCTCCTTTGATAATGGTTAATTTGCATATTGAATGGTAGTTTAGTGAGCCATTATAATGTTTTTGTGGGTGTGTTTTTACGTTAATATGTCCACATGCACTAACCTCTGATAGCTGGCTATGCTGCTGTAGTTGACAAACAAATCTGTTTCCCTAAGGATGATGAATTCGGGATCTGTCCCTAGTCTTGTCTTCAGCCACAAAAGAGAGTTTACTATGTGTCCACTGGAGAGCAGAGACAGCAAAAGCCCTCCCTTAACCTTCTGAGGGCCAGTGGAGCATATTGCAGAGCAATTTGCTGCACAATTTTTTGGCATTCGTAGGGTTAACCATTTAAGAGCCATAGGGATGCTTTGCACTCCCCTGTGGCACTCAAAGTATTATAACATACACAAGTCCCCTGCCGCAGCGCCTCTTAATAACAATAAACAAAAGAAATTGCAGTAATTATGGGAAAAAAACAATTGCTCCACAGGGAACAAATACAATCTTCCAACATCACAGATGATTTCAAGGTAGTTTTAATCCCTTGAACGCTAGACATCTCTCCAATGCACCGCCTTAGAAGATGTTAATAGCTCCATTTAAATGAGAGGGAACATATTTTTTACTCCTTATGGTGCAGTTTGGTTGCCTCAGAATTATTCCATTTTGGTTTGGTGTATATAACCCTTAGAGGATGATTTAACAAGAACTACTGTGGCAAAACAGAAGTACCATATGGGAGAGATAAATAATTCCCATTTAACTAGGGATTGAGAACCAATGTGTTGGAGAACTTGTTATCCTTTAACGAGTTAAAAGCACCATGTAAATAAGAAGGGCATTGGGGGAATCTGTATTTGTCCCAGTGGTGCAATTGTGTTATTCGTGCACCAGTGGTATCTAGTAATACTTTGTTTATACAAGGCTTAATATTGTACTTATTAAATAAAGTAAATGATCCAAGTCCTGTTGCTATAACTTGTATAGTTTTATTGCAGTATCTTTGTAAATTTTCCCCCTCCAGCCCCTTTTAGCCACACCAGCGATCTAGCTGACAAACTTGGATTCTGGTCCCAGGACCGGACGACTCGTCTGGAGAGCTGAAATAGCATTGTCTACAAAGCAAATCTTCATGAGAACAGTCTACAAAGTGTGCCTGGTTTGAGGTAATAGACTGTTCTTGACTTAACTGGAAAAAGTAAGGAATACATTTCAGAACACCTCTGGTCCACGGGAACCTCTTTCTGACTCTGGCTGCCAGGATATCATTGAAAACCTTGGGTCTGAGATTCTTGCTTGATATTTGGTATCTCATAAATCTGTAATTCTTTGGGACAGAGTTGAACTCCATGGGATATCCCATCTCTATGATCTGCAGGACCCATTTGTAGGGATAAATGGCCCACCAAGAATCCAGAAATTTCCCCAGCATGCCCCCAACTGGAAAAGAGATGGGACCATGGTCGCTTAATTAGGAATATTTTGAAAACTGGCCTCTTCTGGTTCCTGCCCTGGTTGGCTGGACAGTCCCTCTTTTCTTCTGATCATAACCCTGACTGTGTCTGTATTTACTTGCTTCCCAAAAGGACTGCTTGCTGTAATTAGATTTGCAAAAAGAGGATCTATTCTTTCTGTCTTGTGATCAGAATGTAATCTTCCCTCCTGAAGACCTTTTGATGATATCTTGAAGTTGGTCTCTGAAAAGAATTTGTCTGGAGAATGGGAGAGATACTAGTCACCAGCCTCCCATGCTCTGATCCACAGAGCCCTTCAGGCCATGACTGATAAGGCTGATGAACTGACAAGTAACTTAATTACATCAAGCGAGGCATCACCTGAAAAATGTACAGCCTCTTTAATAGAAGCTACTTCCTTCAGAAGTCTGGGGCGAGAAACAGGGAAGTTTACCTTTTCTTCTAGGTCTGCAAGTCAGATCCTAAGGGTGCAGAAGACACAGGCTAAGGCTGTCGCAAACTTGAGGTTATGCCAAACGGCTAAGAACTGCTTTTTTAGAGCACCGTCAGCTCTCTTCTCCATGGCATTTCGAAGAGTAGCACCATTCTCCAGAAGAATAGTTGTTTTTCTTGAAATCTGGGCAATAGAGTCTATCCTTGGCGCTGAGGTCTAGGAAGCAGATACTCTTCAGAAAAGGGAAACATTTTAGTGAAGCACCTGGAAATGGCTGATTTTTTATCAGTAAGGCTCCATTCGTTCTTGGTGGTGTCCTGCAATGATTTGTGGAAACACTAAGGAGGGTTTCTTATGGGCTACAAAGGCTGTGTCCAATTCTTTTTGGGTATCGGAAAGCCCCAGAGTTTTCCAGCCCAGAGGAAGCTGTCTAGCTTATCTAGACTAAAGGATCCACTTTCTTCAGTTAACTCACATTCTTCAGTAGATGAGGGCACAAAATCCAGGTCCATGAGGCTACTTTCTTCTTCCATATCATGCATAGTGGAGGTTCCCTCCTCAGAGTCAGAGCTTCTCTGCCTTTTCCTGGAGGAATCCTACATGGCAGAGAAGGTCTCCTGCATGAAGGACCTCACCCAACCCAGGAAGTCCTGAAACAAAGAGGGTATCTCTGTACCTGAAATTTTTTTTTTCATACAATTCAAACATAATTTATTAGAGGATAATTTGGCATCTCAGCCTGAACAAGTCTTTGACTTGGAAACAGGCTTATCTTCTTTGGGAGTCACTGTATAAGGATGCAGACTTAGTCTTGTTAGCTGTGGATGACTTACAGCGGAACTACCACCACATAACAAGTTTATCTTAAATAACTCCCCATCTGGCGACTAGCTGCTTAGTAGTGCTAGTCGCCAAAATTATTACGTTATTAACCCTGTGAGTGCCAGAGTGGTACGGAATGCATTCTATACCACTCTGGCACTCAAGGGGTTAAATAGATTTCTCCTTTCTTCCCTGGCTGACAGGCAGGACGGAGCGTGGGCATCTTGCCATAGTGATGTCCACTTGCCTACACTGTCAGTCCCTTCTGGAGCCAGATGGCTCCTAGCAACGCCTCCTAGAGCCGGCTGGGACTGACAGAGCAGGCGTGCGGACGTCACTATGGCAAGATGTCCGAGATCCCTGGCTGACAGGCAGGATGGAAGAAAGGAGAACTCTATTTAATAAGGTAATAATTCTGGTGACTAGCGCTACTAAGCAGCTAGTTGACAGATGGGTAGTTATTTAAGATAAACTTGTTATGCGGTGGTAGTTTCATTTTAGAGAAGAGGACATGTTAATTTAGTATAAAAGATAGCATAGAAAAGCATCAAATAGCATAAATATGCTGTAGAGGTCAGGCTGTCCATGCTGAAGGCTTTTAAATTGCTGGAACTCTGGAAATGCTGTCCGCCGACTATGTGTTCCACCTGTGGAACGCATAGAGCCATACTTCCGGTTGAGGAGATAAGACGAAGCTTGACTTCTTGAAGTGTCCTCTGCTCACCGGAAGGAGAAGCTGTATGCTGGAAATGCCGGTAAGCCTCACTGAATGCAGAAAGAACAAGGCTTTTGGCCCCATGCGACCTCCCAAGAAGTATTTGGACCACAGCGCTCCCAAATAACATGCTCGTCTTTGGCTGGCTGGATGCACAGCAATAAAATAAACATTTCCTTTAAGCAAACAAGACCTAAAGGCCTCCGTCCACCAGATTGGTAGGACCAAAACAAACTGAATCCTCTCTCCCAGAAGGCTCATTGATTAGTCCTACCAGCTATAAGGCGGGGCTAACCCACATGTTTTGCCATGGTAAGGACACAGAGGAAAAAACCCAAACAAACCTATTTTTCCTTTAACAAGATCTGTAAACATTTGTGCAAACCCAGTTAGGGGTAGAAAGGGAAGACACCCCTCATTTGAGATGGTGGGATATCTACTTTAAGGAAATATATGCTTTTATTAGTTATTTAGCTGTTTTAGGGTAGTTTTACCATGTGACCAATGTAATGTGGATTTTTATTGGGGGTCAGCACAGGTCGTGTATGTAGATAAAACTATACATATTTGGTATTTTTGTACTCAGGCGGTTCTGCAATTATATGAATAAGAAACTTTCCCAACCAACATAAATGTTGCTGTTGCATAGTGTGTTATTTTAGAAAAATGTATCATTTTTCCTTGCTGCATGATGCAAAATGTACTTTTTCTTCAAGTGAAGCACAGTGCAAAAGCTAAATTTGTTCTGATAAAAAGTATAGACAGTTTTCTATATAAATAGGTTAGCTACGGGAATCCTACCTGAACAGATGGAGGGAAAATGCTGAAAATGTGTCTGGCCCACAGGATCTAAGAAATGGCCCAAGCCCTGGCACTCAAAGAGTTAATGTATTCTATTCCATTTTTTTTTTTAAATGAGAATTAATGCTGGAAGCTAAAAGAAAATAAGCTGTATAAAAAGTCTATTGGCCTTCATGGTACCTAATGTTACGGAGACAAAAAAAAAACAAAAACACTTTTCACCTGGGTAGTTACAGAACAAGTTCCATTAGAGGTGATCCAAAGTACCATGTAGTGCAACAACATCAAAATACCACTTACAGCAGACTCACAGCTTTACTTACACAGTAGAAATGACATATTTCCCACTAGAAATAAGACATAATGTCATATAATTAACCAATACTAACAAATACTGGGAATCTAAAATCTTATTTTATAAAAGTGGAGTTAATGGAAAAGAAGTGTTAAAATGGCTGTAAGATTGTCTCTGGTATTTATTAAAGTATTGCGGACAGTTTAGGAGGACATAACGCCATTCAGTACACTTTAAAAAAAACAAACAAAAAAACAACGGAGTAAGGAAGTTTGTAAAAAGTGGGCAAATGTCACTTTGGGGACATTGGGGAGACATTGGGGAGAGCTATAAAAGTGGAGTTAATTGAAAAGAAGCTTTAAAATGGTTGTAAGATTGTCTCTGGTAGTTATAAAAGTATTAAAGGGTTAGTAATGTCTACTTAAAGGTATTTGGTCCAGTCTTCTTTATATTACATTGTATTTAAGTGCTTACTTTCGTGTACTTTAAAAGTTATGCAGAGATGAAGATCTACCACTTGCACCTTTCTTGCACATCACTGCTGCAGCTCCTCTGGTCAAGATGGCTACACCGAGGGACAAGCTTCAGTAAGCAAAGAGAATTCCTGCCCCCCTTCATCAAGGGCTGGCAGGATTTCCCTTATACGTACTGAAGTTTGTCCCTCTCTGCAGCCGTTGAGTCGCACAACATGAACAGAGAATCCATGGGAGGTGGCCAGAAGGGGCGAGCAGGGGATCTTTATCTTTGCATAACTTCTGTACTGCACAACAGTAAGCACTTAAATATAGAGAAATCTCTTAGTTTTAATATAAATACGACTCAACCAAATACTTTTATGCAGACATTGCTGTGACTTAAATGAAAGTTTAGGAGGACAGAACACAGTGTAGTAAGCTTTTTAAAAAATGGCATAAGGAAGTTTGTAAAAAGTGGCTCAGTGAATTTATAAAGAAATGCCGCAATTTGAAACAATTTAGACAGAATTTTCTCAAAATATTTAAGGCCATGTCTGACAGGTTCTTATTCTTTATGGTCACCACATTTATAAATGTAGCTAGAATATGTTATAAATACCAACTTTCATAATAGGGTATAGTCATTTTAAGGAGCCCTTCACAAAAAATGAGCAAAAACATTTTTTTTTTTTTATAAATCTCCCCCATACTGCATACTGGTTAAGTTAACCCTTTGAGTGCCAGAGGGGTACGCAACGCATTTCTTTGCAATGCGTTGCATACCCCTCTGGCATTCAAAGGGTTAAGCTGTCACGAACAGGGTCCTATCCACCATTTGTATCCATTTGCTGGGTAATGAGCTTTATAAAACAATGATAGTATGAGTGAAAGATCTATTTGCACACAAGGGTTAAATTCTACGTTAACCCCTTGTATGAAAGCTGGTATTGCAGGATTCAGGGCAGTGTGCCAAAGCAAGGGACTATCCCTAGAAATCTGGAACTGTTGGCAGAAGTGCCTAAAGTGAGCAGTCACAGCTATACTCAATAAGTATCCACCAAATACAGCAGTGGCTGTCAAGTTGTTGTTAGACCTCAATTTCCATCATCCCCAAGCCGCCACTGACCGGCTGAGAATGACAGAAGTTACAGTCCAAAAGCCACTGGAGAGCCATTCGTTTTCTGTCACTGATGAAACAGGACAGGCAGCCCTCTGTAAATTAAGTAATTCAAAAGCCTGCTGCTTGTTCACACAGCCCAACGTTAAATCCTCTTCCACTACCACGTTTCACCCTGCCGGTTCCTACTCCTTTGGTTAGTCCTGCATAAAATTCCTCACCTGCCCCACAGTAGTAGCCATGATCCACGTCCAGTGCACAAAATTCTTGTCTCCTACTTCTCCCTACTTCCACTGTGTAAAAGGGCGCCTTGCACAGACAGCAGCACATAGGACAAGTTCCTATCGCTGGCGCCACCTTCAGCACAGAAGGACTCAATCTCCTGTTGCTGCTTCTGTAGTCAATCACAAATAGCTACTAGATCCTCGCTGTGATTCGTACTTTATTTCCTCTGGTATTTCAGGTTGGTGTGTTCAGTAATGTGGCTAATTGGATCCTTTGGGTCTTTCAAATTTGTTTTATTAGAGCCCGACCACAGTGTAGGCCCTTAAAAACATACTGCCCACATAAAAAAAAAACAAAACACCAAAAAAAACAAACAAAAAACAAACAAACCGGACAGCTCCACTAAATATCTCGTCAGCGCCACAGGAGCAAAATCAATGCAGTTACATGAAAAGGTACAACATTAGGCTGGGTTGTATTATTGTTGCATTACATTTTATCAGTAGGGCACTACTAAATATTGCAGAATACAACGAGCTAATACTGGGAAAGGCAGCAGACAGTAGTCATAATATTGTTTATAGAAACAAATATTCAAGTGCACTGGAATTGAAGAACTGATGGCCTGCAAACTGTAGTTATTCTGACGTTTACGAACTGCACCATACATGTGAAATAAAAACGCCTATATTCCCAAGCACTCGAATAGAGATTTTTAACCCCCTGAATGCTAGAGAGGTATCCAGTACATTGCTGCACAGTGCATTGGGAATCTAACATTCAAGTGGTTGAAAGCCCAGGATTTTTTATTTGTCCCCTCTGGTGCAGTTGGTTTTCTCCAGAACGACTCCAGTTTGCTTTTATAAACATGGGCCATTGTTAATATGTGATGCTACTGTGGTGGTGGTGGGGGTTGATAGGTGGGCAGGTATTAACAATTTGAGTGCCAGAGGGGTACTCCTCTGGCACTCAAAGGGCCAGTGCAGATTTTTTAGGTTACTTAATTATATATTTACAGCTCTTTGTATACATTAATACATTCTTTTGCACAAACTAATTTAAATACTTACCTATAGTGAAGTTTTTTTTGGGAGGTATTATTTAGGGCAGGCATATCAAACATGCGGTACCCTGTGTGCTAACTGCTTTGCACCCCAGCATCATCCTTCACCCTCCTTACCTCATCCTAGGGTTGCTGCTTGTCCAGTTTTCTGTCTTCTCTCCATGTTTCACTGGTCCCGAAACCCAGACAAAAGCATATGCAGGTTGCTGGAATGAACCATAGTAACATAGTAGATAAGGCTGAAAAAAGACATGCATCCATCAAGTCCAGCCCATGCCAATAACACCCCTGTTGATCCAGAGGAAGGCAACAAAAAAGCCCTCTGGAGCAATTTCCATGGAGCAATTTCCAGTGTAGGGTAGGGGGGGGGTGATATGTGTGTGTGTGTGTGTTTTTCCCCGTTTCCCCGGCTCAATATCCTATTTGCTTTGAAGCCATCTGTCATAACTGTCAATATTGTTCTGTGCTAGATAGACATCCATTGCTTTTTTGAATGCAGTTACATTATCTGCAAGCACAACATCCCGAGGCAATCCCTGCCTGTGTTTTAGTCAAAAGCGCCTTTCCTCAAGTCTTAATGGATGACCTCTTGTTCTTAGCTCAGCTCTTTGCATAAATAATTAATTGGATAGTTCTTTGTATTTACCTTGAATGTATTTGTAAATGGTAATCATATCACCCCTTAGACGTCTCTTTTCTAATGTAAACAAACCCAGTTTGGCTAGTCTCTCTTTGTAACTCAGATCCTCCAATCCCTTTATCAGTTTTGTTGCACGTCTCTGCACCTTTTCCAGTTCAGTAATGTCTTTTTTTTGAACAGGCGCCCAAAATTGTACTCCATATTCTAGATGAGGCCTAACCAAGGATTTATACAGCGGTAGGATAATATTAGCATCCCTTGCTTCTACACCTCTTTTTATGGAGGCTAGTACTCTATTTGCTCTTGCAGCAGCTGAGTGACTCTGCACACTGCTGTGAAGACTATTGTCTATCAGTACACCTAAATCTTTCTCTAATGAGGATTTCCCAAGTTGTTTCCCATTTAGAGTATATGTAGCAAGTTTGTTTCTACAACCCAAATGCATAACCTTACATTTATCTACATTAAATGACATCTGCCACTTTTCTGCCCATTCACTTAGTTTATCTAAATCCTTCTGTAGGGAAACAACGTCGAGCTCTGTATGTATTTCCTTACATAGCTTAGTGTCATCAGCAAAGATTGAGATGCTACTTTCAATTCCCACTTCTAGATCATTAATAAACAAATTAAAAAGCATTGGGCCCAGGACTGAACCCTGCGGCACCCCACTTATAACCCTAGACCAATTTGAAAAAGTTCCATTTACAACAACTCTCTGCCATCTATCATTTAACCAGTTCTCAATCCATGTACAGATAACACCACCCAAACCGAAGCCTTTTAATTTATGCAGTAACCTGTTGTGAGGCACTGTGTCAAAGGCTTTTGCAAAATCCAAGTATACTACATCAACAGCAATTCTCCTGTCCAAATTACTACTCACTCTTTCATAAAATGCAAGTAAATTAGTCTGACATGATCTGTTCTTCATGAAACCATGCTGATTCCTACTAATGATATTGTTTGTCTTCACATAGTTCTGAATACTGTCAGTTAATAACCCTTCTAGTATCTTACCCACTATGGAAGTCAAGTTCACAGGTCTATAATTTCCTGGTTTGGATCTTGCTCCCTTTTTAAACAATGGAACTACATCAGCTTTCCTCCAATCACAGGGCACTATGCCTGATGAAAGCGAATCAATAAACATTAAGTATAATGGTTTTGCTATTACTGAACTAAGTTCCTTAAGTACCCTTGGGTGTATACCGTCCGGTCCAGGCGCTTTATTCACTATAACCCTTTCCAGTCTCTTTTGGACCTTGTCCTCAGTAACCATATGCAGAATGGATTAAATTACTTTTGGTAATGTTACCAGTCAATCATTTCACCACAGTGTGGAGTAAGGGGAGAACTGCAGACTGAAGAGGGCAGAAATAGAAGGTGCATGCTGGTGCAGAACAGAGTATATAACTGTGGGCTTTTATTCTCAAATCATTTGGATTAAAATAGAAAAAAAGAGCAAAAAAATTAAAAAACAACATTTTGCTTACATTTTCCTGTCAGGATTTGCATGCCATTAGTTCATTACAAAAAATACCCCTAAATATATTCATTTGCTTCTCCTGAATATAAGAGTACCCCATATGCCTAGTATTTCAATCCCTTTATCACATTTACAAGGTAAATATTGCAAGATGGGCGCCATTATTTCCAACCTGTAATATTTCAACAATTGTCATGTGAGCATCATAGCTTAATTGATAGTGCCAGAACCAAAAATGTCCCACAAAGATATATGTTTCTGAAAACTAGACAACATAAGGTAAATGATCAGGAGAAGTTTGGAGTTTTTAATGCAGCTATTTTTCCAGAAATATTGTTCAAAATTGTGGTAATATTTTGTTTTTTTGCAGTTTTCACACTTACATTTCAATATTACTGTTGATATCAAACACGGGACAGTTAGTGTTCAGCTCCTTCTTCTGAGTACGGCAATATCCCATATGCATAGGTTTCTCAAGGTTTGTGGAAGCTACGGGGCCCAAATTGGAACATGCGTGTTTCCAGTTTCATACTTTGATTTTTCACAGCTTGCGTCACCGGTGCTATGTCTCATTTGAGGCTGTGTACCAGTGCCCCACTTTAAGATTTCCCCCGAAAAGTGTATATTTTTGGAAAGTAGATGCTCCAGGCTTTCATTTTATGTATGTTTTCACATTTTTTACGCAGCCATTTTACCACCAATCCCTTGTAAATCTTGACGTAAGTAAAAAAAATCAGCGTTTTTCACACTTTGACTTCAGTGTTGATGTGAATTTCAAGCACATGATAGGTGAAGATTTTTAAAAATGCATTGTTTTGTATTCACCTCCTTCTTCTGAGTATGGATGCATAGGTTTCTCAAGGTTTGGGCGAGCTACCGGGCCCAAATTGGCACATGCGCTTTTCCAGTTTCACACTTTGAATTTTCACAGCTTGTGTCACTGATGCAATGTCTCATTTGGGGCTGTGTACCAGTACCCCACTTAAAGACTTCCCCCCAAATTGTATATTTTTGGAAAGTAGACACCCCAGGCTTTCATTTTTTTGTGTGTTTTCAAATTTTGTACACAGCCATTTTACCTCCAATCCCTCATAAAACTTGACGTAAGTAAAAAAAAAAAAAAATTAGCATTTTTCACACTTTGACTTCCACTCCATCTTCAGAGTACGGCAATACCCCATATGCATAGGTTTCTCAAGGTTTGTGGGAGCTATGGGGCCAAAATTGGAACATGCGCGTTTCCAGTTTTACACTTTGAGTTTTCACAGCTTGCGTCACTGGTGCCATGTCTCATCTGAGGCTGTGTATCACTGCCCCTCTTTAAGATTTCCCCCCAAAAGTGTATATTTTTGGAAAGTAGACACCCCAGGCTTTCATTTTATGTATGATTTCAAATTTCTAACGCAGCCACTTTACCACCAATCCCTCGTAAATCTTAACATAAGTAAAAAAAAAAATCTACATTTTTCACACTTTGACTTCAATGTTGATGTGAATTTCAAGCACATGATAGGTGAAGATTTTTAAAAATGCATTGTTTAGTATTCAGCTCCTTCTTCTGAGTACGGATGCATAGGTTTCTCAAGGTTTGGGGGAGCTAAAGGGCCCAAATTGGAACATGCTCTTTTCCAGTTTCACATTTTACCACCAATCCTGTGAAAACTTGACGTAAGTAAAAAATGCAGCGGTTTTCACACTTCTATTTCAATGTTGATGTGGATTTCAAGCACAGGATGGGTGAAGATTTTATAAACTGCATTGATTAGTGTTCAGCTCCTTCTTCTGAGTACGGCAACACCCCATATGCATAGGTTTCTCAAGGTTTGGGGGCGCTACGGGACCCAATTTTGAACAAATATTGAATTTTCACATCTTGCTTAACTGGTGCCTTGTTCTCCACTTTAAGATTTCCCCCCAAAAGTGTATATTGTTGGAATGTAGACACCCCGGGCTTTCATTTTAGGTGTGTTTTCAATTTTTTTTTACACAGCCATTTTACCACCAATCCTTTGAAAACTTGAAGTGAGAAAAAAAAATACAGCATTTTTCACACTTCGACTTTAATGTTGATGTGAATTTCAAGCACAGAATAGGTGAAGATTTTATAAACTGCATTGATTAGTGTTCAGCTCCTTCTTCTGAGTACGGCAATACCCCATATGCATAGGTTTCTCATGGTTTGGGGGAGCTATGGGGCCCAAATTGGAACATGCGCATTTCCAGGTTCACGCTTTGAATTTTCAGAGCTTGCGTCACCGGTGCCATTTCTCATTTGGGCTGTGTTACAGTTCTCTCCTTTAAGATTTCCCTCCAAATGTGTATATTTTTGGAAAGTAGACACCCCAGGCTTTCATTTTAGGTGTGTTTTCAAATTTTTTACACAACCATTTTACCACCAATCCCTCATAAATCTTGACATAAGTAAACAAAAAAACAGTGTTTTTCACACTTAGACTTCAGTGTTGATGTGAATTTGAGCACAGAATAGGTGAAGATTTTATAAACTGTATTGATTAGTGTTAGGCTTCTTCCTCTAAGTACGGCAATGCTCTATATGCATAGGTTTGTCAGGGTCTGGGGGAGCTACTGGGCCAAGTTGGAACATTTTAGTTTCCTTTTACAAACATGCCATTTTTACAGCTGGTGCCTTGTCTCATTTCTGACTGGCAAAGCTGCAATTAATTATACTCCCAAAAGTATATGTTGTAGAAGAGTAGACAACCCTGGATTTCATTCTATTTGCATTATATCAATTTTTTCGTTGCCACTCCCAAAACCTGCAGTAAGTCAGAGAAACACCATTTTTTCACACTTATATATTTTAGTGCTGCTTTGGATTTCAATCAGATAATATTTGCAGATTTTTTAAGTGCTTTACATTAGTGGTGAGTTACATCATCTGAGTACGGCAATGCCCCATATGCATAGGTTTGTCAGGGTTTGGGGTTGCTACTGGGCCCAGTAGGGAACATGTGTGTTTCCATTATCAGAGATGGAAAAAAATCTTAGGGTGCTTTGCTTCCCATTATATTGTGATAGTGTTAGATCTAAGGAGTGATGTGTTTTGAAAAATAAAACACAGGATATTTCAGGGGGGAAAAAGTGGCCAAATAATAAAATAAACTTTACAGCACTACTACATTGTGCCTGCATGGTATTGCTTGAAGCCATGCAGAGGCCAGGTTTGGAAGGGCAATCAGGACAGTAAGCTGGGGTTTCTCTCAGTATTCCCTTGCTGTAGCAAACCCTGCAGTGCTTTTGTGGGTTTTTCTTTTGGGGGGTGGGGAGGATTTTATAAATAAAGTGTACTGTCCCGGGTTTTCATGGAGTTATTTCTGTTGCCCCTTGAAACAAAAATTGCGAAATAAGTTGGAGCTGATACTGCAGAAAACTAAATTTTAGAGTGGGGTTTGCCAATCTGAAAATTAAAAAATAATTGTATACTGCAGTCTGCATCATGTAAATGGCAACCTTTTTGTACCATGCCCTACACTTTCGCGTGGTGAGGTATGGCTGCATGAGTTGATCACACAGATCAACTCCCCCCCCCCATGTGCTTATTGTAGTCTTTGATGCAGACTGGCTTTTTTAGTACCCCCCTTCTGCCACGTACAGAGACTTCCACAGTTTTGTCCTCATGCATGGTGGAAAGCATGTATACTTCTTTTTTGTCTTTACACTTAACTGCCAGCAGCTCTTGTTGGCACAAAGCTGAGGACGTCCCAGTTTTTAGTTTTTTTGCTACTAGTTCTTTGGGTATCTCCCTGCAATTGCGCCTGACAGTGCCACAGGTCACGGTGTCAAAATAAATAAGTGACTTAAATAAAAGGTGGCTGGCGTAGTAGTTGTTAACATATAAATGATATCCTTTATTTAATAAAGGGTAAATTAGATCCCAAACAATTTTTCCATTTGTCCCCAAAGATTCGGGGCAACCAGGAGGGTCAAGTTGGCTGTCCTTGCTCTCATAAATTCGAAAATCCTGGGTATAGCCTGTGGTACTTTCGCACAATTTATAAAATTTAACTCCGAATTTGGATCGTTTGTTGGGGATGTATTGCTTGAAACCTAACCTGCCTTTATATTTCATAAGGGATTCATCTATACTTATGTGTTTTTTGGGGGTATATACTTGGACAAACTTTTCTTGTAAATGATTTATTAGGGGGCGAATTTTGAACAGTCTGTCATACTGGGGATGTTCTTTTGGGAGGCACAGGGTATTATCACTAAAGTGCATGAAGCGCAAAATCTTTTTGTATCTAGTCCTGGTCATTGTTTTGGCGAATATAGGGGTATCATATATGGGGTTTTTACTCCAGTATGATCTAATACTTGGTTTTTTAACTATTCCCATTGTCATTGTAAGGGCCCAGAATTTCTTAAATTCTAAAAGGTCTGTGGGTTGCCATATTTCTTCCTTGGAAATGAACGCTGATGGGTTGGCGGCAATATATTTGGCTGCATATAAATTTGTTTGAGACACGATTTCCCATAAAATTTCTTCCCCGAAAAATAAATAAATAAAACTGAACATGGGTAAATCCTTCCACATCTACTTGAATTCCTGGATTGCCTGTGAATTCAGGAATTTGTGGGCATAAATTGGCTGATGATACCCATTCATCAGCAGGAGTGGCAGTACTTGTAGCAGGTCTTAGGGCAGTACTTGTGGCAGCTCTTGGGGCATTTCTTAGGGCAGCTCTTTGGGAAGTTACTGAGGCAGCTCTTGGGGCATTTGCCGGGGCAGCTCTTGGAGCAGTGCGTCTTTTTTTGACAGAAGGCCCTGCATCATCACTAGAGCTGCTCTCACTCTCAGAAAACTGAGTGATGTCAAAGTCTGACGCAGTGTCTGTTGTTTCTTAGTCAGACACCAAAATGGAATATGCCTCTTCTAAACGCTACCTCCGCTGCATTGTAAATACCTACTCTAAACTAAATAAATTACTAACTTCTGTACCTAACTATACCTAACTCGCTCCCCAAACGGTCACTATTCCTATAATAAGTTTTTTTTTGTATTTTTTTCTCTATGCTACTCCTAAACCTAAATCTATCCCTAAGCCTTAACCTAACACACGTATTCCTTGAACCTACCCAACCCAACTACCTATCTAAAGTAGCTTATAAAATACATTTTTAAATAAAATAAACTTTTTTTTTTTCCCTACGCTACTCCTAAACCTAAATCTAACTCTAAGCCTTACCCTAACACACGTATTACTTGAACCTACCCAACCCAACTACCTATCTAAACTAGCTTATAATATAAAATCAATTTGTAAATAAAATACACTTTTTTTCCCTATGCTTCTTCTAAACCTAAATCTAACCCTAAACCTTACCCTAACCCATGTATACCCTGAACCTACCTAATCCAAATCAACTACCTATCTAAACTATAATTATATTTGTTTTGTGTTTTTTTTGTTTGTTTTTTTCCCTGCTCTACTACTAAACCTAAATCTAACCCTAAACCTTACCCTAGCCCACATAAACCCTGAACCTACCTAACCCAAGTCAACTACCTATCTAAACTCCTTTTGTATCAAACCTACCTTCCTCTAGACTGTAAGCTCTCACGAGCAGGGCCCTCTGATCCTCCTGTTCTACACATCTGATTGTACTATTTAATACCTCTGTATGTCTATTCCCCAATTGTACAGCGCTGCGGAATTAGTTGGCGCTATATAAATAAAGAATAATAATAATAATAATAATAATTATTATATTTTTTTGTTTTTTGTTTTTTTTTCCCCCTGATTTACTCCTAAACCTAAACCTTTCCCTAACACGTAGATGAAACCTACCCAACTACCTACCTAAACTACCTAAAATAAACTAAATAATCACATTTTATTTAAACAAATAAAAAAAAATACAAGGGGGATGGGGAATGTTCCATAGATCTGCAGCAAACTGATCAATACTAGAGTGATCAGATGGGGGGGAACTGTATTGATCACTGCAGCAACAGTGATCAAAGGGTTAATTACATTTTTAAACAGTTTTTTTTTTTTTTTTTGCAGGAATGCTGGAACAGGCTCTGGATCACAGCACAGCAGATGACTCTCTGTCTGTCTCCACCTCAGAAGTGTCTAAGTTGGAGGGAGGTAGAGAGATGTGACAGGGACAGTATTTGTAAATACTGTCCCTGTCATTCTGCTTTTGCAACATGTGATTTGGTATCCAACACATTGCAAAGCAATGCATTAGACACTTGTCTAGCATTCAAAGAGTTACTATTGTGAAAGAAGACAACATACTTAATCAGTTGAGGGGTAACTTTCTACCCCTACCATGTTGTGTACAAATGTTTCCAAAAAGTGTAATTAAAGCAAAAATTATTGTTTTTGTTTTACACTTCTACTCCTTCAAAAGTATGCAAATCTCTAAAAAATTAATTAGCAGCTCCTCCCCCGAGAGAATTACATGTTGCTAAATGCTGACACACCATAGAGGATGCTGGAAGCACAAAATGACCCTTACCAAAATCCGTACGTTTTGTTATGTTTTTCAGATTTGGGCTGCGTGTACTAAAATGTCTGTAACATCTACAAATATGGACAAAAGGTGGATAAGGTATACCATTTTAGATAAAGGACTACCACTGCAAATTAGGGATTGCTTGCCTTTCCACCTCTAGCCTGGTGTACACAAAAATATCAAGGTGGCGCTAGGAAAAAAATGCATTTTATTTACATTTATACCCTTTCAGTGGTACTGAAATCTTTGAAAACTATAGAATTTCCTACTGTTTTCAACACTTTTTTTTTTTTTAAAGAAACATGCTCATAGTAATTTCACACATAAAGAAAATGTAGACAAGGCACAACATTTTGAAAGGAAAATAATCCGACACATCAAACAGTAGGTTGATTGTCTTTCTACCATATATTACACAAATGTTTCCAGAAAGTGATACTATGGGAAAAATATGTTTTCTTAAATTTTTACCACTTCAGGAATATAAAATCTTAAAAACCATGAGTGGTGATTATCATTGGTCAGTGGATCAAGGCTGTAAGCAAATTTTTATATAGTGCCAAGTGATACTTTGGAGTACCCTGGTGCTCTTACCTAGAAGACGATCCAATTGCCTCTTTTCTATAGTGATATAGGTACTGGGTGGTACAGTGTTAGCCATAAAAAAGCAGGAGACTGGTAGAGTACTAAAATAACAGGATTCTTAGTAAGGAGAGTGTTCCTAGTAAAACCAAATAAAACTAAAACTATCAACACCACTGGTGATAATCAACAATGACTTAAAAGTGAGCTATGCAGTATCAACAAAAAGCCTTATGGCAGATATATATAGAGATATCAAATATATCTATTAAAAAACAGTCTGATGTAAAATGTCCAATATTATTTAAAAGTAATGTTACCAAATGTTCATGAAAACATGATAGAAATGGAGATGAAATTAATGAAATGATGAGGTATGGAATTGTACTCCACTTGTAAGTGCCACAGGATGACCTTGTCCACCATATATGAAATCTGGATAAACTCAAAAAGCAGAGCACATAACAAGGGAGAAGAATCTAAGAGTAGAAATTTATTGTACAAAATAAAATACAAGAAAGTAAATAATGCACTTACAAAGGCCCTTTTTGGGCTTTATGTGTATCAGTGCGTGTCTCTTTCCCTTATGGCCAAAGAGCTGTGTCCTCCTGTTCTCCTACCAGCCGATTTGGTACACCGTCCTCTCTGGTGAACTCCTCCAAACTCTTTTTCAATGGTGCTGTAGATAATGACGTTCAGCCTGATGTGTGACTGATGTGTGTATTGATAGAGTAAGTGATTAGTCATTTATTCGGTAACCTGGATGGTATAAAGATACATTAAATGGGAGTTGGAGTGAGTAAGGCGGTTCAAGACTCACCTCGTAAAGAGGAGAATCTGGAACGCCAGGAGCAGGTGGAGAAGGCTGAATGGGAGTGTAGAGAGGAAATTCACAGGGGATTTGGAAGGGACCTGGGATCGACAATCTAAACTCAATGAGAGCCCAAATGTTTTCACAGACTCCCTCTCTGTGGGAAGAAGAGGGTAGAAGTATGCAGAAGAAGAATTGATGACCAGGATGCAGAAGACACTGCTGGACATCAGGATTACAGGTAAGTGTTCCAACTCTGGGTGATAGGATAATGTTAGGGCTAGTATGCATCCACTTTATTGTTAATGTTAGGGGTAGAGTAGGGCAGGGCCAAGGGAGGCTTAATGTTTGTAAGGGTCACTGCTTGTAGCTCACGCTCGGTGTTTGACACTTTGTCAAACACAGAGGGTTGGCTGGATTGCTTTGATCTTCCCATTTTTCACGCTATTTAGCATGAGTTATGGGACTTAACAAACCACAACTAACGTTGGGCCACAAGTTAGGTTCTGTGTCCCAACTCTTGTTGTGGTTCCTGTTGAGAGGTAATTGAATTCTGATGGTAACACTGTGTACCGTTAAGTTTTCATTTTTGCCATAATGATAGTTTTACTGGTGGGAATTGGATCGAGCCCCTAGTGTCTTGAAAGCTTGCATCCTGCAACCACTTAGTTAGCCAATAATGGTATAATTTTTACTCTGTCAGTCTCCAACTTATTTTCCAGCATGCTCCAGTCTTCCTGAAATGTGATAGATTGAACTGATAACCCCTATGCTTCTTAACATGACCTATATACATTTTTTGATCCAGGTGTGACTGCAGCTCTTTTAACTATTCATGCTCCATAGAAGCTCTGACCACTTTACTGACTGTGCTTCACTGGAAATAGGTAAGAGTTTATTTTATGCAAACATTTCCATTGGAATCAATAATGAGAACGAATCTCTTTGTCTGAATCTGATGACTGATGGATCCCTGTATTTTCTGGAAGACGAGATGCATCTTAATGATTAGCCTCTTTAATAGAGGTTTTTTGCAAGGATCCCGTGAGCCAGGATAAGAAGTATTTTATCATAGCAGGAGATTCAGCTTATATAGCCTTTCTAGTGCACAGTGGGCAAAGCTTCATCTTATAATGCCCTAGCAGTCTGATGTCACATGAACTGCATACAGGATTTCGAGACTTGGAAGTGGCCTTCCTGGGTCTTGGGCTTGATGTTTGTTACAAATCAGACATAATCTGCAATCTTCCCTCCATTTGACCCTGCAGCTCCTGACATACAAGGATTAGGGAATCAGCCTCAGCAAGCCCTCCCAGACTTACCTACCAGCACTTGGTTGAAGAAACAGGATTCAGAACTTAAAGGGATAGTAATGTTTCATAATAAAAGCAGCTCTAATTAATCATCATAGTATTTTGGCCTTGGAGAGTGTTATTTCAATTCTGTCAGAGTTGTAGTTCAAGAGTAATTGAATGATAAAGTATCCCCCTCCCGCCCCTTTTACTGATGTAACACTGCTCACCTCAGAACAGCTGGGAGGTGCCCAGGTATACTGCAGAGAGGGACAATCTTCAATTAAGATAAGGGAAAAAGCTGAAAAACCTGTCAAGGGGGGCAGGGTTTTCATTGTTCTCAGAGTAAGAAGATTGTCCCCTGCTGTTATCTGCCTGGTCTTACAGCCAGATTCAACATCTGAGGAGAGCAGTGTTACACTAGTTAAAAGGGGCGGGAGGGGGATAATTTATTATTCAATTACTCTTGAACTACAACTCTGACAGTACTGAAATAACACTCTCTGTGGCTCAGATACTATGAAGATTAATTGGAGCTGCTGTTTTTGTGAAACATTGCGATCCCTTTAAGGCCAAACTGAAATTGGGGAAAGGCCTAGCTTACCTTGGACAGAAACCATATCACCTCTCCAGGCAGCACACCACATGATGTCCCTTGTGCACCTCAGTTATCTCCCTTGGGTACTGACAAAAAAAATGTACACCGTCCACCTTGGTAGAGCAGAGAAACACTGGATTTATGGATTTATACCAGAGGAGACATTTTCTGTGCTGCTTTGAAAGGAGAGGAATCAACTTGGATGTGCTGCCTGGAGATGTGAATGAAATTCATATTTGTTCTTACCTGTCAATTATTTTTTCTTTGACACACACTGGGATAGCTCCACCTCCCTAAATAAGACAGGAAAAAAAATAAAGGGCCTCCCTCCTCCACCATCTTCAGTGAACAGAGATGAACCAGATGCCAAATGTTGCTGAAAATACTTTAATAAATAACAGCACAAGGGTATGAAGTCTGTGTGCTAGCAAAGGAGACCTGAAGGAAAAAGAATTGTAAGGTAAGAAAACAATTCACTCTTTCCTTCAATGTGTCCTGGTAACATTGAACATAGTTGATGAGGTTGAAATAAAAGATCATCAAGTTCATCCTTTTCCGCATCATTCTTGTTTTAGTTGGTCCAGAGGAAGGTAAAAACCAAAACCCCTGTTGAAGTCATTTCTAATTCTGCTGCGAGTGGGTAAAACAAAAACCTTCCTGACTCCAAAAGACAGTCTAAAATCTCTCTGGATCAACATACTATCTGTAGTCAAAACAGCTGTCATAATTATCTATATTGTTCTGAACTACAAAATGTATCCAATACTTTTTGAAAGTATCCACTTTTTCTGTCAACACAGCCTTCAAAGGTACGGTGTTCCACGTCCTTACTGCACTTAGTGTACTAAATCCCTGCCTTTGTTTAAGTAAAAGCACTTTTCCTGTAGTCTTAAAGGATGCCCACTTGTTTTTTTATCAGCATTTTCAGTAAAGTGTTCTCCAGAAAGTGCCTTGCATTGGCATTGAATACATTTGTGTATGGTAATCATACCACCCCTTAATGGCCACCGAATCCAGTGGAGGGAGGCCATTAAGGACCACCTGAGGTGAGCA
Source organism: Rhinophrynus dorsalis (assembly GCA_037306005.1). Classification (NCBI taxonomy): domain Eukaryota; kingdom Metazoa; phylum Chordata; class Amphibia; order Anura; family Rhinophrynidae; genus Rhinophrynus; species Rhinophrynus dorsalis. The sequence continues at coordinate 217,004,058 of CM074718.1, read as the reverse complement.
GTGTTATATCAGTAAAAGGGGTGGGAGGGGGATACTTTTATCATTCAATTACTCTTGAACTACAACTCTGACAGTATTGAAATAATACTCTCCATGGCCCAAATACTATGAAGATTTACTTGGAGCTGCTTTAATTTTGAAACATTACTATCCCTTTAACTATCTCTTGGTGATTGCAAAAGAACTGTGATAAAAATCTTGGAAGCATCATATTTTTCCTGTTGGCCATCAGATCTGTTTAATATGTCCCCAACTCTTCATGAGAGAACTGAATAATCCCTGTTTAAGACACAGTTTATCTTATTGAACTGTCTTCCTCATGAGCATGTCTGCCCAGGCACTGTCCTTGCCTCTGGTGTGAATAGATGATAATAGTGAGAGAATGACTTCTTCCCACTGCAAGATCTTTACTGAAAAATATAGTAAAGTTCCATTTCTTGTGTCACTTTGCTTGAAGTGGTATGCAACCAACATTGTATTGCCTTTGGTGGTTGTTGTTGTTTTCTTCAGGACTCTCCAGACTGCCAGCTGCACCAAATGGTTGGAGCTAATTAAATTCCAGGTGCATTGGAGACCAGGTGCATTGAAAAGATATGGCTTGCATCACAGCTCCTTTGCCGAACATGTTTGCCTCTGTTGTGATTATCATCCAGCATATGACTACCTGTGGAATGACTTTGGACCACCAGGCCAGAGGAAGCTTGAATTGCAAAGACTCTTATACTGTTTGAAGGGTGACTGGATGATTGTTCCAGTTTGAACTGCTAAAGAGCCCTCATGTGAAGTTGAGCCCAAGGAATCTCATATATGGAAGCTATCATAAGGATCATGATATACCTGATTTGTTTCACAGACATAGATTGTGAGGCTTTCAGAAGACTGATCTGAAATCCTTTCACAATAGCATCAAGGAGGAAATCTATACTTATTTTCTTCTGTTCTGGAACGAGCTGTGATTTCTTTGGTTCATAAACCATAACAGAGACTGTAACCCTGAGGTGACTTGTTGGAGATATTCTACAAGCAGCTGAGTTTTAGAGACATTCTCAAACCAGTCATCAAAATAGAGAATTACAGTGATGCCTTGTTCTGCTACCATAACCTTCATGAACACTTTTGGAGAAGATGAAAGGTCATAAAAAGGAGAAGCAGACTGAAGGTGATACACTTTTTATCTGTCTTTGTGAATTCTTAGGTTGTATAGTAGCCATTATGTCTCCATATTCCAGTATGTTTACTGATGACTTTATGCTTTCCAGTTTATCTTCCACCTCTTAATCTGATTCAGAAATGTAGGGTTGGTAATCCGCCTGAAGCCAGCTGTGTGTTTTGGCACTAAGAACACTGAAGCATATGCCACTTTCCTATGGAATTGTCTTGGTATTGTAAATTAAAGTCTTGAAGTGATTTCAGCTGAGAGGATTTCTTCAGTCTGTATAGTGAAACTTGAGTTGTCAGAAGGGGAACTTGAGAGTGGTCACGAATCCATGGGAAGGAAGAGAAGCAAGTCTTAGTTTATAATCTTGATTACATTTAATATCCAGTAATGCAGTAAGGCTTTGCCATTGAGGAAGAATGCAGCAATCTCCCTCCCATAGAGGAATAGAGGCATTTACTCTGGCCATCCTGTGTGGTAGGTTTCTGTGACTTCATTCCTTTAGATATAAATGTTCTTTTGTTGGTATTTTGCATTTGAAGCTTCTCTTATCTGTCTTAAGGAATGTATTTCTTCTCTTCTGATACATTACCTAGGGACAGTCTAAATATTTACCAAACAGTTAAAAGAATCTTTAGCCATAGCACATAGTTTAGCTTTATATGAGTAATCAGCTGCCTGATATTTAACCCCTTAAGGACCATGGTCTTGGGAAGTAACCTCCCCTTAAGGACCACTTTGGTCTTTCCGATGCGCTGGTACATGTGACCTCTTGTTGTATTTGTTCGCCATGTTCGGGACTGAGAGAGATCTCTCCAGTCTTGGAGCGGTCAGGTTCAGTCACCATTTTTACTTATAGTGCCCCTTAAGGAGTGCTGTCATTAAAATGTATGTAACATGCTATGGCCGTCACCAGTTCTTAAAGGGTTAGTAATTCCCAAAATAAAGTTGATTCTATATGTTAGATTTTACAAAAATAAAGTATTTGGAAAAAGTCCTGTCTCTCAAACCTTTAAAAAAAAGCTCATTCTGGCAGAAGTAAGGAAGGAGGGTCGCCGCAGTGCAAATGCAGTCCACACAAATGAAATAGCCTCACCATTTGGGAAAAACTCTGAAGGGAAGCTGTAAGGAACATGTAATGAGTTACTTGACTTGATTTGAGCTTCAATTCTCCTTCACATAAGTGGAAGAGATACTCAGGATGTTTATGTGTGTATGTGTAGGAATTTTCTAACAGATGAGAGTTGGTACTGTGTTAGCTGTAGAAATACAAGAGGTGAATATAGTCAAGTTGATACTTTTATTGGCTAACTAAACAGATTTAGGATGCAAGCTTTCTAGCCCTCTTAGGTCTCTTCCTCAGACATGTTATAAAGATCAATATGAAAATATCTCTTATATACAAGTTCACATTACATTGTTTAGAATGGAAATCAGATAAGGAAGCTCAGTCTAGACTAAGGCACTTTGATCAATCAATGGAACAGGAGAGTGCTGTAAATTGTAGTCTTCCTCTGAGGGGTCCAAGGTATTTATGATCCCAGTGGGACTGTTGTAAAGGTTAATCCACAATGCGATAATGTGACAGGAATTATCTGTCTCTTTTCAAACCATAATTCAAAGTTGTAAATTGCATCATTAATTTAACCTCCCATATTTTTCTCTCTCTCTCTGAGTATGAAACAGTCCCATCAGTACAGTCAATTTAATGTCCCTGACATTGTGTCCATTCTGGTAAAAATGTTCTCCCACTGGTGTCTCTGTCTTTTTGTTGTTAACACTGGGTCTGTGGGAATTAAACCTTCTATGTAATGGATCTCCAGTTTCACCCACATAAAGAGCTGTTGGACATTTTGCACGCACGATGAGGTATATTATAGTGGTTGATTTGCAGGTGAGGGTACCATTGATCTTATGGTGTAAGTGAGTGTTTGGAATGGGTACCTTGTCAGTGGTGTAAATGTGTGCACAGGTTTTAAATCTCCTCTGCAGGCAGGGAGATGTGCCATTTTTTGTATTATTATTCAGGGCACTCCTCACCATCAGTTGTTTTAAATTGGGATGCTGTCTGAAGGAGAGTAAAGAAGGTTGTAGGAATATGTCCTTAAGCCTTTCATCTGTATGTAATGTTGTTTGACGTTCTCTTGATATGATATGTGGAGCTTGTGGAGGACATCAGGATTCTTCCTGATGTCCCCCCCTCCAAGTTAATGATCTCCCAGTCAAGTTGACTTGGAGATCAATAAAGGAGATACAGAGGAGTGGAATGGCTCCCCTGCTTCCACCCTACCCGAACTTCTGTGTAGGATTGGGCAGGATTGTGGAAAGCTTTCCATGTCACCAGTGACATGGGAGGATTTCTCCAATCCCACCCACTCCTACACAGCAGATTGGGTAGGATGGAAGCAGGGGAGCCATGCTGCTTCACTGCGTGGCCTCTATTGATCTCCCAGACACATCGGCTGGGAGTTCAGTAGCTAGGGGGCATCAAGAGGGTTCCTGATGCCCCTGTGAGGTCTGAATTTAATCTACTGAGTACCAGAGATATATCTAGTTCATTGCATTGCAGTACAACTGATGCCTCTTTGACACTCAAAGACTTAAAAATACATAAAAATAATGATAATTTAAAAAAGTAAAATAAAAAAGTGTGCCAGAGGGGTGTCCAATGCATTTTTTTTGCAATGCACTGGATACCCTTTTGGAACTCACACATATATCCCCCGGCCCTTTGATGCCCTGTCCACTTGCCCAAACATATACTATCTTACCCCCCCCCCCACACTTTGTTCTGCTACAGATCCCCACATACACTGTCAGACCTCTAAGCCCGGTTCTACTATCCACTGGAGGTCTAAGATCCCCTAATATGCTGTCTGCTCCCCCCCAGTCTGGTTCCACTGATCATTATTAGTCACAGACCCCTGTATACACACTCTGACCTGCCTAGCCTTGTTCCACTGGTAGACATGGACTTGTACATATACTGGCTGCTCCTGGCACCCACTACAGTATGTTAACCCATACCATTGGGGGTGTCATTTTTCTTGGGCTGGCTTTAGGTACTGAATATGCTTGGAAATCCCATGGTGCTGAAATATAAAAGAACTAGTGTAAAAGCCTGTGTATATGGGCCAAGATCCAGTGAGGTAAAGAGGCCAGTCTTGCTCTGCGTACTGCCGTCGCCTCATTGGAGGCGCACATGATGCAGTCATGTGCAGTAGAGACTGCCCGAACGAACAGAATGCTCCCAGCATTCGGTGCATTCAGGCAGTCTCTACTGCGTATGACTGCATCAGATAAACATTTTGGCCTTTTATATTATAGGACTAGTGTAAAAGCCTGTTTACACGGTCCAAGGTCTGGGTAATGTTACCCCTTTTAGTGCCAGAGGTGTACGCAACACATTGCTTACATTTGAAGGGGTAGAAATGTAAAAAAATGCATATTTTGTCCTGTAGCTCTTCTTTTTGGAAACATTTGTGCACATTAGGGGTAGAAAGGCAAGTGATCCATCATTAAATGGGATGGGTTATCTTTTTTCCAAAATGGTGTGCCTTGTCTACCTTTTCTTAAAGGGATAGTAATACTTAAAATGTAAAAAAAAAATATGTTGTAGGGTTTATCCCCCTGAGTAAAACAAGAGTACTCCCACTGCTGAAAGGTGTTTCATTCAAAAGTTATTAATTTTCAAAGTTGAATTTTTTAGGTGCAATATCACAGTGGCCTGAAATTGTACAGTGGCGCTGTTGCTACACCATCCTATGGACAGCTCTGGTCAGTTGACCATAAATCTCCATAGGATGGTGTAGCAACAGCGCCACTGTACAATTTCAGGCCACTGTGATATTGCATCTAAAAAATTCAACTTTGAAAATTAATAACTTTTGAATGAAACACCTTTCAGCAGTGCAGATACTCTTGCTTTACTAAGGGGGATAAACCCTACAACATATTTTTTTTTACATTTTAAGTATTACTATCCCTTTAATTTCTGTAGTTGGTACAGCCATTTTAGTACAGGAAAGTTATGTTTGAAAATATTTACGAAAAATGAGAGTTTGTAGTTGGTATAGTTTTGTGCTTCTGGCATCCCCAACAGTATGTCAGCTCATCTCAACGGGGTGCCATTTTTCTCGTGAGAGCAGTAGCTCATGAATACAATAGGAAATGTTATAGTTTTCAAAGATTTCACTACATTTGAATTTGTTGAAATATTAAAGAACTAGTGTAAAAGCCCGTGTACATGGGCCAAGATCTGGTGAGGTAAAGAGGCTGATCTTGCTCTGCGTACTGCTGCCCCCTCACTGGAGGCACACGCAATGCAGTCATGCGAAGTGCCCAAACGCAATGCGTTCAGGCAGCCTCTACTGCACATGACTGCTTTTCAATGCGTTGCATACCCCTGTGGCACTCAAAGGGTTAAGCGGCCTCTTCATGCGCAGTAGAGATTGCCAGAATGCGCGCAGTCTCTACTGCACATGACGGCTTCTGACAAACATCCTAGCCAATTATTATATAGGGTGGCTACTTTTTCCTTTAGCTCCACCTCCTGGAACCTTTTTGCATACACGGCCAGGGGTAGAAGTGCAAGAAACCCCTCAGTTGATGCAGTGGAATGTGTACTTTTTAGGTACACATTTAGGGCAGTTTTACCATAAAGGTGAAACCACTATTTTGCTTTCCTGCTAAATAGGGGTTTGTGTACTTTTGTACTTTTGAAAGTTTCACTACCAACATAAAGGATCTTGTTATCTAGTTTATGAGAGTGGCAAAATAAATATTTTTTTTACATTTTTTATTTATAACATCATAGCTTGTCACAAAATACAACATTTAATTTTTGTGTGGTTCCATTAAAAGCTGATTTCTCGTCTAACCCCCCCCCATAATATATAGTGTTCCATATATAACGAGAAGGTTATCAACAGGAATCATACCTCATTATCATACAAATGTATAGAAAAAATGCTGAAAATGTGTTTGGTCAGCACGGTACAGAAAATTTACCCAAGCCTTTGGCAAGGAAAGGGTTAAACATATTAAATGCGCCTATGAAGGCGTTAATCAGTCTGTCATTCATCTGAGCTACCATTTGTTCAAAAGGGGAAACTACTGGGATAAAACAGTGGTTTCCTGATGTATCTGCAGGGATATTCTGCACAATTGGTAGCTCTTGAGGAGCATGGTTAGCTACCACTGCTCTAACTAGTATGCTCATAAAGGCAACTTGGCTGCACTCTGCTAGCACATTCCAAGATGCCCATGCTTATTTAGATGTCCTGTGTTCCACTGTAAATGTTCTCACATGGAGGGTCATAGCAGAGTTGTGACACATGGCTAGGGTGTTAGCCATGTATAATTGGCTGATGCCTATGTCAGTCATTGCAGGATATGAACAGCATCTAATTCTCCAAAATGACCCAAGTGACCAATCTGCACATCAGTTTACTGAAAACTGGACTTGCCCAACAAATGAATACATCCAAGTTGCAGTATGCTGCTTTAGGGTGTTGTACACAAGGTAAGAATCACTCATGTGAACAGCACCATTGGTGGCAATGTTTTTCACCTAACAAAAAAAGGAAAAAATATAGACCCGGAGCACAGAACAAGTCAAATCACTTAAAGCAGCGTCTTATTCCTCAAATTGATTTATATAAGGCCGCTGTGCACCCTGGTCTATAATAATACACAAATATGCAAAGAAAAAAAGGAGGAAAATATATAGACCTTCTCGGGGCACTAACGTGATGGTGTCAAATTAGTAAATACTAAATCATCAAATGTACTCGCGATGAAAGTAATAAAATATAACCTTTATTAGAAATAAAATTATTGGTAAAAAATTACCTAAAATTACCGAGGTAACTAACAGGACACTTAGGAGCTCAAAAAATGCTAAAAGGATGCAAGGATGACGTAAATGAGATCCCAAGTGTACCGCGTCACCAAGGACAATCTAAAAACATCTTTAAACAAAATGAAAAAGCCTCACGGTGAAATGCGCGTCAGCGTATCATTTTGTTTAAAGATGTTTTTAGATTGTCCTTGGTGACGCGGTACACTTGGGATCTCATTTACGTCATCCTTGCACAGAACCCTTTTATATTGGCAACAATTGAGGGACTGAGTTAGATAATATTCACTCTAGCAACTAATGCTGAGTTACAGCGTAGGAGAGTTGTCAATATAAGTAGGAGTTAATGTTGCGATTGTCGGTGGTCCGTGGAAAGTGACCTTCGATAATAACCAGACAAACACTGATGTTTGGTTATTGGAGATGCAGATGATTTAATTTTCATTAGCATTTCCTGGGATGACGCTTAGTAGCTAGGTCTATAGAAATAAAGACATGTGGCGATATGTACTTTGGGGTATGTTATTATCCTAATTGTGCATGTTACTCCATTACAGTGGCGACAATTGAGGGACCTAGATTATATTAAACCTATTCCAGTGAATAATGCTGGTTTGCAACTTAGGAGAGTCGCCAGCTGTAATAAGGAGGATTTTTTTGTAATGATTATATTCCTCTAGATAGGGGATGTTGATATATTATTGCTACCAGTTAAACTCAATAGGTGTCTTTAAGACATGGAGAATGCCATTCCAGTTGTGAAAGGGAAATATGTTTATCCCATATATAAACTATAGATGAGAGTGGGTATTTTCCATGTCCTATATATATTTAGCATTTTTTGAGCTCCTAAGTGTCCTGTTAGTTACCTCGGTAATTTTAGGTAATTTTTTACCAATAATTTTATTTTATTTCTAATAAAGGTTATATTTTATTACTTTCATCGCGAGTACATTTGATGATTTAGTATTTACTAATTTGACACCATCATGTTAGTGCCCCGAGAAGGTCTATATATTTTCCTCCTTTTTTCTTTGCATATTTGTGTATTATTATAGACCAGGGTGCACAGCGGCCTTATATAAATCAATTTGAGGAATAAGACGCTGCTTTAAGTGATTTGACTTGTTCTGTGCTCCGGGTCTATATTTTTTCCTATTTTTGTTAGGTGTGACATTTGATTATTTTCTGGTAGAAAATTAAATTTTTTACACCAGTGGAAGCACGACACATACTATTTTAAAATGGAATCACGATTGGTTAATGATGATTTGTCATCCAGATCCTCCAGAAGGCAAAGAAATCTTGATGAGTTATTTTCAGAACAAACACTGGTTAATAGTGACACTAATACCACATGGTCAGCCCTTATTAAAGATCTGAAGACCTTATTACAATCAGAGACAAAGTCTTGATGGAATGCCAATTATTTTGATAAATATGTTGCAAAAGCCATGATCCCAAGGGGATTGAGAATTAAGTTGTATCCTTCTTTCTTTTTCCCTGATCCTAAGTTTAGGGAAAGATGGGAGCAAGTGTTAGATACGTGTTCACAAGATCTTATGAAACTCCTGGTTGAATATGATAAGGGAGTCTTATCTAAGTTGGAAGTTGAAATAAAAAATGTGACTGATAAATTAAAAGAGTTTGAATCCTTAGAGTCTTTTAAGATTGGTTATAAAAAAATGAATGAAGATATGGAGAAATTTGAGATGGTAATCATAGAGAGGAAGAAACGCAAACTTTTGAGAGATCTTAATGACTATAGGGAAGGCAAGATTCATAAGTGGCCAACACATACTAATGTATCTATTGTTAAAGATTTGACTAAAGACACATCTGTGTCAGAATCGGATATAGACACGGAGGTATCGGATTCTGAACAATGTGAGACAGATCATAGAGTAGATTTCAATCGGAGTTTTTTGGGACCACACAGTGGAGGAAGACACGGAGGGGGAAGAGGAGTAGGGACAAGAAACAGAGGAGGAAGAATCAGAAACAGAGGAGGTGGTCAGGGTCACCAATATTGGAACCAATCCCAGAGTCAGAATGTGAGGGGGTGAGGGGTTCTTCCATGACTATGACACTCAGGGACAGATAGATAGTACTGATCAGAGTGACAAGCAGATTAATATCATCAATTTATCTGATATAGTGTTGACGGAGGACCAGACTAATTTGTTACAGAAAGGTTTATCTTTTGTATTAGAAGATCATAGTGACCAATTTGAACATATAAAAGATTTACATTTTTTTGTTCGTAAATTATTATTGTTCAAACATTTTTCATTTGATAGAGAAACTTCTCCCACTGTAGATACGAATAATGAAGAGGTATTGTCAAACCTTACTTCCCTTTTGGAAGAGAATGAAATAAGGGATGGAGGTGAAGATAATATTAAATGGATGAATCAATTAAAAACAAAATCTACTTTTACACCACCAATTAATATAAGTCATACTATTAGGACTTTTTTTGATGTGGTGAGTGAGGAGATTTCTCAAATTAAAAACTCACGGATGAAACATGGCAACATAACCCCAGCAGAACAAACTGCGTTACAGGAAATGACTCATTGAGATCAGGTTGTAATAAAACCAGCAGATAAGGGGGGTAACATTGTGATCTGGCCAAAAAGTATGTATGTCAGTGAAGCTATGAAACAATTGTTAAATCCTTTGTGTTACCGTAGACTGTTTTTAGATCCAACAGCGGATTTTCTTTCCCTATATAACAACTTAATAAATCATGCAAAAGAACATGGTATTATTAATTACAAACAATACCAGTTTCTGAGGGTTGATTCACCTAGAGTTGCTACTTTTTATCTTTTACCAAAAGTCCATAAAGACATCAAAACACCGCCAGGTCATCCTATTGTCTCGGGCATTGGCAACCTTTGTCATCAGGCTGCCAAATATCTTGATATTTGTCTTAGGGACATCGTCCCCACGTTGCCATCTTACGTAAGAGATACTATGCAGGTATTATCAAGGTTAGAAGATGTACAGATGAGAGAATCTACACTTCTTGTTACTGCAGATATTGATTCTTTATACACAAGTATAGATCACCGGAATGGTTGCAAAGCTGTAAGATATTTTTTGGATATGTAATCTGTACAATACAGTGATCATAATGATTTTTTAATCAAACTTTTATACTTTATATTGACTCATAATTATTTCTTCTTACAGTTAAGGGGCACTGCGATGGGGGCAGCATGTGCCCCCACCTATGCTAATATTTATTTAGGCTGGTGGGAGCGGGAATATGTATTTGCTGACAAGATGTTGAAATATTTTGGCAATGTGACTTTATGGATAAGATACATAGATGATGTCTTATTGCTGTGGGATGGTGATGTTAACCTATTGCATGAATTTATGCAACAACTGAACAAAAATGACTTAAATTTGAGGTTGACTTATGAGATGAATAAGGATGTCATTTCTTTTTTGGATTTAAAAATTATGAGAGGTGAGGACAACATGATTACTACTGATACTTATCGAAAACCAACAGCGGTAAACAGTTTGTTACATTGTAAGAGTGCGCATTCTCAATTTACTATTAGAAGTTTACCTGTGGGCGAATTTCTGAGGATACGCAGGACTTGCTCTAATTTAATCTATTCAAATCTTGTGCAAATGAACTGAGGAATCGTCTAAGACAGAGAGGATACTCTAATACCTCAATAAGAAGAGCTTACAATAGGGCTTTAAGAACAGATAGAAAGACCCTATTGACTCCTAAAGTTAGGTGTGACTCAAAGAGTAACATCAGATATGTCACAACCTATGGATCTGACACTAATTACATTAAGTATCTTGTTTCAAAAAATTGGAACATCTTAATGTCAGACAAAAGCTTGCAAGATATATTAGGGGACAGACCATTGTTCTGTTTTAGGAGAAATAAGAACTTGGGAGATCTTTTGACCCATAGTCATTTCTCGGGAGAGACTATACGGACAATGAGATCATTACCTCAGGGTTCTTTTGCTTGTGGACATTGTAGGAATTGCAAATATATGAGTAGGAACAGTGAGATAGTGGATAGATTTGGACGTATCCACAGATGTTTAGACTTCATTACATGTCAGACATCTGGAGTGATATATTGTCTTCAATGCACTTGTAATTTGAGATATGTGGGAAAAACTTCACGCAAATTGTGTATACGGTTGGGGGAACATATCAGTAGTATAAAAAATGCATATAATTATATGAACAATCAAAATCGGATGTTGACCACTGTATCCAAGCATTTTTTAAAACATCATAATTCGAGTCCCAAAGATTTGAAATGTTGGGGTTTACAGGTAGTCAAACAGGATATAAGGAGAGGCAATGTGGAATTGAAGTTGTTGCAATGTGAATCTAGGTGGATCTACTTATTGAATACTGTAGATTCATGGGGATTAAATGAATATAACAACTTGGGGTTTTTTTTGTAATAATTTATTATAATTTTGTTGGGATGATTTTTTCACTTTTACAATTCATTCACAGTTTTCAGAGTATGGGAGTTATCACAAGCATAAGAGATTTTATATCTCTTTTAGATGTAGAAATTGAACCAATTTATTTTTTACACACTTTCAATTGTTTCACACATCACATGAACACTGTAGGTCATGTTATGATTACAGTGGATTTGGGTATGTTAGATAATGATTTTCATTTATTATATATTTTGAGCAATGGTCACTTTATTAGTTTTTGATTTATTTTTTATTGTTTCACATTTCATACGAATATTGTAGGTCACGTCATGAATCACTGAGGATCTGGATATGTCAGATATTCACCTTTAGCTTTTCAATATATTTTGTGTAATGGTCACTTTAAGAGTTACTAATTTATCATTCACGTCTAATATTTTTTTGTTAAGTGTATATCTTTTTCCCCCCTCTCTTGGTTTACTAATTCGGATGCGTATGTGGTTAGAGAGACATCCTTATTCTCAGTTATTTTTAAGGTAGCGAACAGTAATGATTTTGTCCTTACAAATGGTGAAGTGACACATTGTAAATGTTCGCTATGTATGGATAGGGAGTAACTGTGTTACGTATAGGATCCAGTGAATGGATACGATATGTTCGTTAGATGTGACATGTTGTTTTCGCTACATCTGATAGCTTCCGATTTTCGCCTAATGTGATTGGCACATTTGAATCCAATTGGAAGATTTTGATTGGAACATTGAAGTATATAAACCAGTGGAAATTATGGTAGGTTCAGCCTTGAAAAAGCCTCACGGTGAAACGCGCGTCGGCGTATCATTTTGTTTAAAGATGTTTTTAGATTGTCCTTGGTGACGCGGTACACTTGGGATCTCATTTACGTCATCCTTGCACAGAACCCTTTTATATTGGCAACAATTGAGGGACTGAGTTAGATAATATTCACTCTAGCAACTAATGCTGAGTTACAGCGTAGGAGAGTTGCCAATATAAGTAGGAGTTAATGTTGCGATTGTCGGTGGTCCGTGGAAAGTGACCTTCGATAATAACCAGACAAACACTGATGTTTGGTTATTGGAGATGCAGATGATTTAATTTTCATTAGCATTTCCTGGGATGATGCTTAGTAGCTAGGTCTATAGAAATAAAGACATGTGGCGATATGTACTTTGGGGTATGTTATTATCCTAATTGTGCATGTTACTCCATTACAGTGGCAACAATTGAGGGACCTAGATTATATTAAACCTATTCCAGTGAATAATGCTGGTTTGCAACTTAGGAGAGTCGCCAGCTGTAATAAGGAGGATTTTTTGGTAATGATTATATTCCTCTAGATAGGGGGTGTTGATATATTATTGCTACCAGTTAAACTCAATAGGTGTCTTTAAGACATGGAGAATGCCATTCCAGTTGTGAAAGGGAAATATGTTTATCCCACATATAAACTATAGATGAGAGTGGGTATTTTCCATGTCCTATATATAGTTAGCATTTTTTGAGCTCCTAAGTGTCCTGTTAGTTACCTCGGTAATTTTAGGTAATTTTTTACCAATAATTTTATTTTATTTCTAATAAAGGTTATATTTTATTACTTTCATCGCGAGTACATTTGATGATTTAGTATTTACTAATTTGACACCATCACGTTAGTGCCCCGAGAAGGTCTATATATTTTCCTCCTTTTTTCTTTGCATATTTGGCAATGTGTTTCACAAGGGTGAATTTGGCACAGCACTAATAAGGCTGATTTAGTTGCCCTCGTGAACATAGACTAGTGGGGAACTATAGTCTTGGTGTGTTTCAAATAATTAATTATCTAGATAGGAGTCCTACTGCAGTCATATCAATTTATGCAATTTATGTGTTTTTCATAATTGCTGCAGTTGCCTGTACTTGCTGTGCACTATTTTAACTCTTTGAGTTCCAGTGGCCAACCCTGGTTGCTTTTCATGTTTTCTGGAAAATGACTTAAATGCACTATACATAGTCTGAAGGCATACTTAATGCATAATATCAAAATAACCCCATAAAAGCATATATTTCCTTAAAAACCTATTCCACTTCATCAAATGAGGGCTGCCCTGCCTTTCTATCCCTAGCCTCCTGGTGTGGACAAATGTTTCCAGAAGGTAACGCTGACAGAAAATATAGGCATTTTTTACCCCTGTCCCCCTTCAAACGTACTGAAAGCTATGGAATGTCCTGCTGCTTTCATTATCTACAGCTCTTCCCAGAAAAATGGTAGCCCAATGTTTGGCATACCATAGGGGTGCCAGAAGTGCCAAACTACACCTATCTGTTTTCTATTTTTAATTGGTTGCCTGCAATAAAATGGCTGAAACAGAGATATGAAGGAAAAGTATGCAAGACATGCAATTGTTAAAGTTTTAAAGTAGACATTCATCTGCATCAAATGAGGGGTTGCATGCATTTCTACACATAGTCTGGTGTAAAAAAAACATATCCATAAGCCAGCACTATAGGATAAGTATATAGGTTTCTAAAAGTTTCATCACATCTTAAAATCTTTGAAAACCAATTTATTCAGTGCCTTCTACCAGCCCACGAAAAATGGTGCTACATCTGTATGGGCTGACATACTATATGGAGTGCGAGAAAAACTAATCTACACTTGCCACTTTTCTTTTTTGAAATTACCTGCCAGCACTAAAATGGTCATATCCATTACAGATATATGATATCATATCTTAACACATCTGTACTGATTCTCCATATTGCTCCTCCATTTTTATTTTCAGTGACAATTTTATTATTATTTTTTACATTTTAAGATGTCTCTGTGACATCAAACAATCTCAGATTTATGTTATCTCTTATTGGGAATACATTGTTTTAGTCATATTTTTATATTATTAACCCTATATGCTTTGTTCGTTTAGTGTATTTTATTTGTGTAAAATAAAATCATGTTTATTTTATCCTTTTAATTAGATTATACTTATGCGTTTTGTGCGGTTTTGGTCTTTTGAGCTCTGGCTTATCCCAGAATGGTCCAGGGGTGGGACTGGCAGCAGACTTCATTGTGTATCAGGTTAGCCACCGGACAGTATATAAGGAAAAAAACATCACCACATTCCACCCATTACTTTGGACTTTATATATTCATTGAACTGGAACATAATATTGTGTGTATATTAGCTAATCCCTGATTAATTAGTTTAGATTTTTTTACAGTTCCCTTTATCACTTATTATAGTTTCCTTATACTTGTGGGAGAGTAATATATCCATGCTTGTATCTGCAATCAAGGATCAGATTCCTCTCATTTAACTACCATACACATTTATAGATCATGTCATATGATTTCATTTATCTACTTGTGATTTTTTTATCATCTTCCATTCTACATCCTAATTTTAATAATTTCCATTTTAATGATATCCTTTATGATTATTTAAATGTAAGGTCAATTTGGGTTTTCATTTATTTTATTCTAGCTTGAGGGTAGATTGTTTTGATAGACTGTACATGTATGCCTAGGGTAATTTGACATTGACTTACCAAAAGGGTCAAGTCTGCGTTTAGCTTTCACCTCCATCCAATAAACCATAGACTTTTAGTTTGAATGAAATTAGACACAGAGAGAGAATATTACCCAAGATTCTAATGGGACATAGTGATATTTTCAAGGTAGTAATATGTCCCTGTTTAGTTATAGTCTACAACAGAGTTGCAATGTATGATGGACTTACTTGTTTTAAGTAAGTCCTTCTATAAAACAAATAAAGAAATACTTTCAAGGATATACTTGTGCTTTAAGCACTGTTTTTTTTCTCTTGAACATGAAGATGAATCTATACATAACAATGGGAGTTTGTAGTCAATGCTACCCCAAACTGATAACAAATAAGAAACTTTTAGAAAAGTTGCTATGAAGAGGTTTTCTGAGCATTTCAGAATGTCTTCATAACCTCTTCTAACATGCTTCATAAGTAGTAATATTGAAGTAACATACTATAAACAGACATCTAATAACTGTTATGGCTATGACAACAGAAACCTGTTATTTCCAAAGATGCCTTTTCATAAAAAAAATTCTTTAAATGGGAACTATATTAGAGGAAGAGGACAAGGAAAATTTAGATTCAGTATGCTTATGAAAACATGAACTGTGGTTTCACTGGTCTCTGTATGATCCTTTTTCATGTTTCCATTTAAAGGGCTACCTAATCACCTTACATATGATTATTTTAACTTGTTTGACAAAAAACGTACATATAAGTCTTTCAAACATCAGATAGTTACAGTTGTACAAAGCAAGGGAAGTCTATAAAACAATATGTAAATTCTTCCTGCTTGTGATTTCCACTGTCTGAAATGTCATTAAGAAATGGAAGTTAAGGGGAACTGCTGAAGTCAAGACAAGATCTGAAGACCAAGAAAAATCTCCAATAGAACTATTCATATACTGGCCAGAAATGCAAATCAAGACCCCTATATCACTGAAAAGGACCTGCAGGAAAGTTTAGCTGGCACGGGAGTAGTGGTGCACCAGTCCACTGTGTAGTGTTGCTTACCCAAACATTATCTGCATGGAAGAGTCATTAGAAAACATCTTACCTGTGAACTCATTACAAAACTCAACATGTGAAGTATGCAACAAAACAGATAAGCCAGAGGTGTTCTAGAACCAAATGGTGAGGTTCAGTTAAACTGAACTTTGTCTACAATCACCACAGGTTCATTTGAAGAAAAAACATTTGAGAAAAGAACACGTTGCCAACTGTTAAGCATGGGGTATCAATTGTTATGCTTTGGAGTTGTGTGGTAGACTGTGGAACAGGCCATATTGTGCAAGTAGAGGGAAGGATTGGCTCTACTAAGTATCTAAAAATCCTGGAAACAGATATCCCACTGTCAGTGAACAAACTGAAGCTAAAAATTGGTGGTATATTACAAAACAGTGATTCAAAACAAACTTATCAACCATGAACTACTTCAAGAAACAAAAGTTTAAGGATTTGGAATGGACTTCACAGATTCCAATCTTAAATATCACTGAACATCTGTGGGTAGATTTCAAACATGCAGTGCATGCAAGGCAACCTAAGAATATTTCAGAACTAGAAGCATTCTACAAGGAAGAATGAGAAAAAGTTCCTGAAGCAAGAATACAAAGACTGTTAGCTGTCTAAATGAAATATTTGGAGGCGGTGATTTCTGCCAATTTTGTTTCTCAAACATTTTTATTGTTGAATACACAATAGTCATGTAAGCACAGTATTTAACATTTCTGGAAGTGTGCAAAAATCGTAGGCTGCCTAAATCCACAGATGAACCTGCCGAGTTCCTTAACAAACTATGTGCAAGTGTACCTAGACAAATTGATGCTGTTTTGAAGGCAAAGGGTGGTCACACCAAATATTGACTTGATTTAGATTTTTCTTCTTTCACTCATTTAATTTTGTTAATTGATAAAAATAAACTATTAACATGTCTATTTTTGAAAGCATTCTTACTTTACAGCATTTTTTTCACACCTGCCTAAGACTTTTGCACAGTACTATATATATATATATATAATAAATGCTGGCACTCACAAAACTAATTTCTGCCACTGTGTTCTCAATATCCTGGGTGTACATCCGATAATAGTATATAAACAAGTAAAAAAATGAATGCATTCACAGGATAAATATCACAAAAATTATATTAAATCCAAGATCACATGAAAATATAACAGGAACGTTTTTGTCCTCTACACGGGACCTTCACCAAGCCAGCTGATGAAGATCCCGTGTAGAGGACCGAAATGTTCCTGTTATATTTTCATGTGATCTTGGATATACTATAATTTTTGTGATATTTATCCTGTGAGTGCATTCATTTTTTACTTGTATATATATAAAACTAAGCAGGTGATCTGCCTTGCACATACTCCCTGGCATCCCACCGAAACCCTACCCAACACCCCTGGTAGTAAAGATAGGTTGGACCACAGCACCATTAGATAATAGTCAATGTCTACATTTTTTTTTTTTTTAAACATTTTTTATTAAGAGGACAGTAATGATGCGTTACAAATATAATAATAATGTACACGGTAAATAAGCAAAAGAGAAAAAAAAATACATACAATCAGGTATATATATCAAGGAGTTACAGTTGTCCCATTTTGAATTTTAAGGTAAAGAACCAAACTAAACCAAACTTAAACTACCCCCCTCCAACCCTAACCCAAGCTGAAATCCCAATAAAACTCAACCCCCCTCCCCCCCTCCGGGAGACGAGCACCACACCACCTCCATTAAATATTTATAAACATATCCAAGAAGTATTGAAGCGTCAATATGTAAATACGCATAGAAGTAGTACTATGCGTAACCACATTTTCCAGGAGGAATAGAAACGGAATGTAAAACAGTGTGTAATAGTTATACATCGCATAACCCTTGTTGAGAATGGGTTCTAGAATTACAGTAAGAGGTCCATAGACCCCATATTTGGTAGAATTTGTTCGGAGTGCCCCTATGCAAATAAAGTCCCTTATAATGAGGAACATTATGTGCTATAAGGTTCATCCATTGGTCATGCTTGGGAAGGTGTTTTGACATCCACGATTGTGCCACCACCTTTCGTGCCATGATCAACAGCTCTCTAAGTAATATAGTATGAAAATTTGAATGGAGCTGATCAGGGAGAATAGAGCATATACACAGCTTCGGAGACAGTGACACATCCCACTACACCACAGATGATATAGTTCGGAGCACATCAACCCAAAACCCACGCACCAGAGGGCACTCCCACAGAAGGTGGAAGAAGGTGGCACCTGCCTCTCCACACCTCCTGCAACAATCACTATCCAACCTGCCCATCTTGAAAAGCCACACAGAGGTATAGTAGGATCTATACAAAATCTTAAGCAAAATCAGTTGATGTCTGGCCGTAGTTGCTACCAGTGCAGGACTTCTCAAAGCTATTTCCCATTCACAGTCCCCAAAAGTGCCTACATCAGCCTCCCATTTAAGTCTTGAGTCCATCCTCTGCCACCACAGAAGCTTTATCTAACCAAGTATAAATTAACGAAACAGGTCTAAGAGACTGCCTCTTCCTGGCCTGCGTAATCAATGGAAACTCCTGTATATTGTATATAAGTACGAATAAAAGAAGTTAGCAGGAACATTGAACTCCTCACGCAGCTGACTGAAAATTTTTAAGGTTTTGCCCTGATACACATGACCAAGCGTAGTAACACCATACGTTGACCAGGATCTACCAATCTCCAGATGTCGAAGGTGCATCAACCCCTTCGACCCCCAGAGAGGGACACCAGGGTCCAATGTCACAAAGTTTGAAAGAGACTGGATATTGGACCATACACTACAGGCCGTCCGAGAGGTAACAGGGGGATTCTTAAGCACACCTGAACCCAATAAAGGAATGTGCGGCAGAGATTAACCCGGTTTAAGAAGAGATTCGTCAATTCTATGGAATGTATGCAGTGTATCAGGAAGAACATATGCAAACGCAAACAACGTCTACATTTAATTGAATATCCTCTTCTGCTCTTCAAGTCTTGTAAGGAAAGCAGTGGTAAATATAATCTCAGAGTTTCTTGACAAATGTGTCAGTAAAAGGTGCCTACATTTTAACAATTTTTCCCATTCCAGTTCTTCATTTTGGACTGATAATGCCCAGTAAAATTTCTTAAAAATTGCTAAATGAGGGTGGTGTCTAAGTTAATATCCAAAACAGTAAAAAGCGATCGCTACAGCACTGTAATAGGCACTTTATAGAGTAGCCGATTGTACTCACCCTTTCACGAAGGGGTCGGTGGACCCGGCGCTACCCCCATCAATCGAAGCACCGATTTCCACAAACTTGAAGACCACTGTATGGGGGTGCTCACGGGACCACCTCAGCATAAACACTCCACCTCTTGTTCGATAAGTAAAACTTCAGTTTTATTATCAAAAATATTTTAAATCATCCAACATGTAAGACAAAAACCCCTCACGGGGACACAGTACTAGAGGTGTATACGCCTAACGCGTTTCGTGTATACAAAGACACTTAATCATAGGCTAAAGCATACAAAGTAAAGAACTGATATATATAGAAAATACCCAAACCAATCACCAACATTAGAACAAAATTAGATTAAAGCAGCAGCAGCTGGTTGTCACACCTGTGTGTGCACTCACCGATTTCAAAACTGCAATCAGCAGCCTGCCCACGTAATCAAACCGGGACAGGTAAAATACATCACCAGGTACGTCAACATCTACAACCTAAGCCGCTACTGCAACATCTCTTAATTAACCCATTGGTTAATCCATAAAGGATTCAACCTACTATGAGTCTACTCCACACATACACATCATTATTAAAAACGATGATCACAAAGAATTCATACAATCAAACTAAACATGATCACTCCAATCACTTCTGTTAAAAACAAAAGCAAAAAACATAAACAAGGATCGCTAATCCAATGAAAACTCGGATACCATTCAAAGCACAACACTTATATTCAAAGCAATGACTATGCTAAATCAACGTGTAAACAACATCACGTTATGATTAGAATTCATTCCAAATGGTTTCCTCGTTTTCAAATGGAATATCCATTTCACTTCACTTTTCGCTAACAATCTCTCCAAGTCCCCCCCTCTTTCGGGCAGAGTAACCCTCTCAATGCCACAGAAGCGGAACTTAGAGAGATCACAGTCATTGCAAGAAACAAAGTGTCGAGCTACTGGTTTTGCAACATCCTTATTGATAATGGATCTAATGTGCTCTCTAATCCTTTCTTTAAGAGCACGACTTGTCTTACCAACATATTGTTGTGAACATGAACCACAGGTAATCAAATAAACAACACTGGAGCTCCGACAATTCATATATTGATGTATCTTAAACGTTTTTCCAGTGTTCTTATTAGAAAACAAGTTTCCAACATATTCACAGGACAGACATCTCCTCGCGTTACATCTGTACATTCCCACAGTATTTAACCACGTGGGAATACACGGTTTTATACTATGAAATAAACTAGGTGATAATCTATTACCTAACGTACAGGCTCTTTTAGCCACGAAGGAAACCCCTTTATCTACTACTGATTTTAACCTCTCATCTCCTATTAGTATCGGTATATGTTTATTCACTATGCTCTTAATCTGATTAAACTCAGTACTATATTCAGTAACAAAGAAAATCTTACTCCCCATCTCCTCACCATTCTTTTTTTTATTATTATTAAACTCTCTATTCTTATTCAATAAAGTTGTTCTACTTCTTTCTCCAGCCCTCTTACGGGCAAACCTTAATAATGATTTTGGATATCCACGATCAAGTAATCTCCCCTCCAACAATCCAGCTTGTTCTCTAAATTCTTTTTCCTCTGAGCAGTTCCTGCGAACTCACAGGAACTGACCAGTAGGAATACCTCTAATAGTATGTCGAGGATGACATGATCGTGCATGCAGGAATGAATTACCAGAGCAAGGCTTCCTATAAAGGGTAGAACAAATTTTCCCTTCTTTGAAATACAATTTCAAATCTAAAAAATGTATCTCATGTGGCTGATAGTCACTAGTAAAAGTTAAGTTAATATTATTGGAATTCATATATACCAAAAATTCCTCAAATGTCGCAAGGTCACCACGCCAAATAAACAGCAAATCGTCTATGAATCTTTTATACAGCACAATATGGGAACAATGGAAGTTAGTATCTGCAAGCACGTGGGTTTCCTCATACCAACCCATAAACAGGTTGGCATATGAGGGGGCCCCCATCGAAGTCCCACGTGCCTGCAGGTAGTAAGTTCCATCATATTTAAAGAAGTTATTCCTCAACAAGAAATCAATAGATTTCAACAAAAATATCTTTCTAATCATCACCATATGTGCTGTATATATTCAGATGATATTGTATTGCTTTCAAACCACTATCATGCGGTATCATGGAATACAGTGACACCACATCCATCGTTGCCCAAACATCTCGTTCTCTCACCTCAAAGTCCTCCAAAATAGATAACACATGACCAGAGTCCCTGACATAGCTCCCCAAACGCAAAACTAACGGCTGCAAATATGCATCAACCAATTCTGACAAGTTCTCATTAAGGGAAGCTATGCCAGAGACTATAGGTCTACCAACAGGTGGCCTCACCTCCTTATGGACTTTCGGAAGATGGTGAAAGATTGGAACAACGGGATGCGTCACCTTCAGATATTCTGATTCTCGAGATGTAATAACTCCGAATGCAAATCCTTCATCAACCAACTTTAATAAAGCCTTGGAGATAACCTTAGTAGGATCTTTTTTTAAAACAATATATGAATCCGGATCCTGAAGCTGTCTCAAGGATTCTGTGTGGTAAGTAGTTTTATCCAAAACCACCACACAGCCTCCTTTATCCGCATTCCTTATTATAATTGTTTCATCAGCTACCAATGACTCCAAGGCCTTTATTTCACCTTTCTGTAAATTTGACAAACCCCTTGCTTTCAATTTGATACATTCATGTAACTGATGGAATTCCTGTTCCACTGCTTTCTGAAATGCCTCTATAAACACTCCCCTACTCTGAACAGGATAAAAATCCGTATTCCGAACTTTCCTCCACTTCTTCTCCACCTGCCCAACGTCCACCTTTCTCATAACCATTGGATCACTCTCTCTCTCTGCAAGAGTTCCAAATCGTGTACCGTGGACAGGTCGGAGAACAATGAAAAGGCCTGGACAGAATCAACGGGAGTGGAGGATAATGACAAAACCTCTTCAGCAGACTGACCATCAGCTATATGACTATATCCCTCCTCATACTCTTTTATTGTCAACAAATCACTTTCAGTGGAATCATTAGAGAAATGCTTTTTTAAGGTTAACTTTCTAACAAAGCGATTAAGATCCAAAATCGTATTTAATAAATTAAATTGTCTCGTTGGGGAAAACCCCAATCCTTTAGATAGCAGTTGATATTCAAATTTGTTCAGGGGCCTTTGAGAGAGGTTTAATACCTCCTGCCCCGACCCCTTGAACGATATCCTCGTCCTCGACTTGGATCTTCTTCCCCTCCTGGTCTGCCGATGGAACTCCGATTCCACTGATTGGATCGTCTGTCGTTGGATCTGTCCCGTGTATGTCTCTTGTGCCTGTAGTTTTTTGAAGATCTATATTGATTTTGGTCGTTAAAAACTTCATTAACCACTCGTTCACGATCATCCTGCACAGGAGAAGAGAGGGAGCCAGTACTTTGCTCGGAGACCACAGCATCCTGTTCTATACTAGAAAAACGAACTCGTTTATGTTCAGAATTAGATCGTAATATAGACCTAACATGGTCACTACTCTTATTCCTGGATCTTTTCTCCCTCCTCTCTTTATGCCATGTATAGACTCTCTTTTTATCAAAATCTTCCTTATCTCTTAAAAATTTTTTGGATTTTAACAAAGTTATGTTGTGTTCCAATCTTTGCATTTTAGTTTTAAGTTCAATCTGTGCCTTTTCCAATTTAACTGGATCACAACATAACCTTATCCTATCCTGAGTCGAAGAATAACTCAGTTTTTAAAGACATATACTTAGCATTTTGAAAAGTGACAATGAGTCTCATCAATTTGGTGGAACATTCTGATAATATACTATTCCATTTGGACATAAAGACTTCATCCTCCTGCCCAAAAGTGGGACTTTTTGACAGTCTCAGTCCTCTGGGAATCATGTCAAGTGCAAGATACTTCTCAAAAGTTACAATGTCCCACCATAAACGCATCTCTTTAATTGTTAAGGTTTCAAGTTTATCTAATAGCACTTCATCAGAAAACATTTGATCACCCTCATAAGGGGTTTGTAAAGAAAAAACCTGAGATGCTTTATGAACTCTATCATCATATTGATGTTGCACTGTAAAAGATATCATTGTCTCTGTATGCTGTACCTCTAATGACTCCTGATTTGGAGTATCCATGTTAAATGTTCAATGTTTTATTTCAATACAAGAAAGGTGGTCTTTTAATAAATTATCACAATCGACAATTCCCACAGTGCAAACAAACCCTAACTAGTAGGGGAGCTAATCGCTAATGCTTAAATAGATAATATCCAAAACAGTAAAAAGCGATCGCTACAGCACTGTAATAGGCACTTTATAGAGTAGCCGATTGTACTCACCAGGTTGGATAGTCAGACAAGCCAGGGACATACATGGAATGGGTAGTCAGCCAGAGCCACAGGTCTGCACCAGTTAGGATGTCCACTAATGAGGAGGCACTACAGAGAGAAGCTGGACAGAGCCCCAGGTCAGCACTAGGTTGGATAGTCAGACAAACCAAGGTCATACACAAAACGGGTAGTCAGCCAGAGCCACAGGTCTGCACCAGTTTGGATGTCCAATAGCTAGGGAGCGCACAGAGAGTAGTCAGACAGAGCCACAGGTCAGCACCAAGATGGATGGTCAGACAAGCCAAGGTCATACACAGGAAATCAGGAACAAGTAAGATACTACTGCACAGAACAACAATGTAAGGGTAACTGGATGTCACGGAGTGACTAGGAATTGAACACACTGACAAGTACAAATGAGCTTAGTATAAAACCTTATACTCCCATACGCAGATGGAATGGCACACATTCACAAGCCCAGAGAGGAACAGTGCAGGTTCTTTCCTCACCCTTCACAGGACAGGTGGTCAGAAACGGAATGGCCCTTAGACTACACAGAGATGTGGATACAGTACAGAGCACTCCCGTACCCGGATCAGATGGCACACCTTCACGAGACCAGAGAGGAACAGTGCAGTCACTTCTCTGACCCTTCATAGGACAGGTGGTCAGAAACGGAATGGCCCTTGGACTGCACGTTAATGTGAGAGGGCAGTGCAGAGCACTCCCAAACACAAAGTCGGCAAAAGAGTGTAGAAGACCAGTATCCCCACAAGGGATACACTAGGCGGTAGCCAGGCGGAGAAGGCTAGGCAACACAGGCCGGTACGGACACGGGAGGTCAGACACACAGAATGACCGACAAGCGCTGCTTAGCGGAAGCGAGCGCAAAGCGTAAGACACAAGGCAGCACGGAAACCAAACCGTAAAACGGAATGGTCACGGAGCGCAACACATAGGGTTAACCAGGAGGCAGCCAGAGGTCAAAACCAGATCGGATAGTCAGACGTCGCCAATGGTCGTAACCGGCACGGGTAGTCAGACGAGCCAAGGGTCAGAGCCGGAACGGGTAGTCAGATGAGCCAGGAGTCAGAACCGGAACGGGCAGTCAGACGTAGCCAGGAGTCAGAACCGGCAGGGACGTGCACAGACATTTTTGGGGGGCAGGGGCTCAATTGAAAAAAAGGGCACTTCTCATAATTATTATTATTTTTTTTTTGTTAAAAGGGCACAAGGGCACTTTGGACAAAAAGAGCAGGTGCTCAAGCCCCCTTTGGTGTCTATGTGTGCATGTGCCTGAGAACCGGAACGGGTAGTCAGATGTAGCCAGGTAATACACAGGAATGGTAACGCACCAACGCAGAAATAAGCTCAGGTACACCACGAAAGGGCGCTGGGAGTGACACAGGCTGAGGTTTAAAAACCCTGATGGGTAGGTGGAGCAATGACCTCATCAGTGTGGTGCCCTATAAGAATAGAGACTCAGCAAGAGTGACAGTAGATAGTAAACAATGTCGTTCCAGGGCAAAGTCAGTCACAGGCAATCACGGGGCACGTGATACTGGATAAGGATCCAGTTCCCTCAAATACCCAGAACCAGGAAGTTGCTGGGTGGAGCTACCAGCCCCAACTGCATAAAGCTGAGGCCTGCGACATACTGCAGCCCTGCGCCCAGAAATGTCGCACCAAGGAGAGTTTCGGTCGACCCTGCATCAGAACGAATGACAATTTGGACAGCCGCGTCAATTCAGCAGAGGACACGGGCAACCGCTAGAGACATCCAGCGTGCCAAGACCCAATCCCAGAAATAACGCATGGGATGATGACGAAGCGACATTTTGTGCCATCCTAGCCCTGCGTCAAGGCCGGAGGCATCTCAGGAATTAAGGTAACTGTGACACAACTTAACGTATATTGCAACTGAAGGTCAATACGTTTTTCCAGAATGCATGTATAACTAACCCGTGGTTAGGAAGGCCAAGAGAATGAGGAGTAACAAGGTGGAGGAACAGGGTACTCCTCCAAGGGATTACTGAGCAAGAGGCTGGGGTGCGAGACTTGGGAACGGTGCTGGGGAGCGTGGATTGCCAAGCCTGGAGCTGTTCTTCGGCTGAGCTGCCTATAGGTGCTGACTGCGAAGCCAGATGTTGTGGTCCCCAGCAGAGAAGCTGCAGGGTGACCCTGGATAACCCAACCAAGACAAACTATACTAAGTAATCCCCAGGGAGAATAGACAAACATTTCAAACAGGAACAGAGGTACTCACTCAGGACTATTGGAGCAGGTAGATACCCTGTGGCTGGAACAACGGGTCACCAACACTGGAGCAGACAGGGGCAAGGTCAGTAGTGGTCCGGGTCATACACAGGTAGGCAGGAAACACAGGAACAGGCAGAGGCAAGGTCTAGATTGTGCAGGTCATACACAGGAAGGTAGGCAACACAGGAGCAGGCAAAGGCAAGGTCAAAAGGTCCAGGTCATACAAAGGCAGACTGGCAACACTGGAGCAGGCTGAGGCAAGGTCAGAAATGGTCTGGGTCATACACAGGCAGGCTGGTAACAATGGAGCAGGCTGAGGCAAGGTCTGAACAGTCCGGGTCATACACAGGCACAGGCAGAATTAAGGAGGACCGGATCATACACAGGAAAGCAAGAAACTAGGACACAGGAACCACAACAAAGTGCAGAGTAGACGCTATAAAAATGCATCTAATAGCTCAAGGTAGTGAGTTATGAAGGCCTCAAACCGGAATGAAACATGAGTGTTAAGCATGGATGCCTGCCGGACCATAGAGAGGAGTAAGTGAGAGCGGTCCGCCGGCAACGCGCATCCGCACAGCAAAGGAAACGGGAGCATGAGAGGAGGAACACGGCAACGGCCAGAGACTCAGCAAAAGCCGAAGGAAGAGGCAGGCAAAGAGACAAAGGGGTAAATGAGGCATGACAGCACTGCCACAGAACATGGAGAAAATCAGAATGTGTTGTGCTACATTTAGGAAAATTAGCAGTGGTGACCAGGCCAATTCTGCATGCTCTGTTGGAGAGGACATTGTGTAGGTGTCTATAAGGCAATTCATAGAAATAAGTGGAGGGGGAACATTTAAGACTCCAATTCAAATTAAAGAACAAAGCCACAATTGTGATATCTGGTACATCCGCCAGCCACCTCTGGATACCTCCTTTTATCTTGGAATAATCTAAAATCAGGGATAATAACTTTTATATAAATGAAATACTGAAATTAACCTTGGATGTGTTTTAAATTACTTTCTAAAGCATTGTTGTCTATTTCCGTGAGAATCAATGGCATGACTTGTTTGGCAAAATGTTTTATTTAGAGATATAAAAAGATCTAATTCAGGGGATATTATATTTCGATTGTAGGTCTGGGAATGTGTAGATTCTTTTAAGTGGCCTATGCTTTCTACTCCTTGCTCTTCCAACAAAGAAAATCTTAGGTCTTTCCCCATCTGGAAGTGGGGTTTCCTCAACAGTGCAAGAAAGAGTGATGTATGTTTATTGTTGAACAGAGATTTACATGCAGATTGCCATGCCTTATTGGTGTTACAGATCAGAAGATTAGTGCGATATAGTGATGGTGTTGTTGCTTTAGTAGCAAATAGAAGATACTGTAAGTCAGTAGATGGGACATCATTTTGGTTGCTCTCCCATTCCATGCATACAGATGTATGATTAATCAAATCTTTAGAATATCTAAACAAACTAGCTATGCTGTAGAGTTTCAAATTAGGGAAATTAAAACCCCCAGTAGACTCTGATTGTTGTAGTTTAGCTATACTAATTTGTGGACATTTGTTATTCCATATGATTGTTGAAACCTTTTATGAATATGTTATATTTCAGTCATAAAGAAGTATATGGAACATCTGGAAAACATATAAGAATCTGTTTGCTGGTCTTCTCCATTATGTTTAATGAGGCTGACATTCTGTCATCTAAGTGTTGTAGTTTAACATCACAAAACTGTAGCCTGGTCAGTATTTCATTTACTGGAGTCTGGACACAATCTAATTTTTTTCTGTAGTTGATGTTAATAGCTCTGTGACAGCTTTGGCTGTGGCCTCAGCCAATTAATCATCAGTCTGTTGTGTCATGTTGTTGATAACTTGCATCTGTAGATGCAGCCTGATCCACTGCTCACACAGATTTATTTTATTATTATCCTTCTAAGGTTGTGATAATCTGGCAGTCATAGAAGAGGGGGGTATATTTTTCCACTAACTATTGTCAAGGATTTAATGTGCAGGATATAGGCACAATTGTAGCCTAGATTGGGGGGGCTTAAGCACATTGAGATATTTTGGGGAAATCCAAGGGACATGGTGTATACTGAAGAAAACTTTATAAGCCATGGTGAAAACAAAATTCATTAGGGATTCAACAAGGTGGTCGATCATAGGAGTCACCTGCTGCCAGTGAGTCAGGAGTAGGAATGTTTCTGTCTATACAGATTTGACTGAACAGTCTCCCTTTAGCTGGAGCACATAGAAATCTGAGATATCCCAAGAAATATTTAAACAATAGTGAACAGTCCATATCTTTGGTACAGGGTAATATGCTGTTATAAAGTTCTCATCACGCAAAGCTCCAAAGCCTAATATGGCAATCAAACTAATGTCCCTTAGAAAGATAGTTGCTAGTATTTGTGGTAACAACCCAACAATAATTAATAATATAATGTCTAAAATGTAATAGGTTTATATCTCCATGATCCACCTTATCGAACACAATATGTTATGATAGTGTAGGCATCCACTAGGTGTGAAGAAGATCAGTGACCCATATACAATAAGATGAGTGACCATAGGCACATAGAGTAAATATGAACTGGCAATCTCCAAGCCCCTGAGAGAGAGAGAGAGAGAGAGAGTAAATCCACCATACTGGGGATATAATATAATATTTGAGGGGGATTTGGGAGTAATTATCTGTAATGACTTAAAGGTAGGCACGCAATGTAATAAAGTGGTGGGGAATGCAAGCAGGGTACTGGGTTGTATAGCTAGGGGAATTAATAGCAGAAAAAGGGAAGTGGGCATGCCACTCTACAGATCTCTAGTTAGACTTCACCTAGAATACTGTGTACGGTACTGGAGACCCCATCTCCAGAAGGATATAGATACTCTAGAGAAAATTCAAAGAAGGGCTATTAGAATGGTGACTGGTTTACAGGAAAATAAATATCAGGATAGACTAAAGGATCTGAACATGTATAGCTTAGAGGAGACAGTGGAGAAGAGAGAGAGGGGATATGATTGAAACATTCAAATACATGAAGGGATGGAAGTATATTTCAAAGGAGTAAAAATGTTAGTACAAGAGGCCATAGTCTAAAAATAGAGGGACACAGGTTTAGATGCAATGTAAGAAAGTTTTACTTCACTGAGAGGGTAGTAGATAAGTGGAATAGCCTACCAGCAGAAGTGGTAGAAGTTAATACAGTGACAGAATTTAAGCATGTATGGGATAGGCATAAGGCTGTCCTTAACTTAAGAAAAGACCAAGTACCAAAAAAGGTTTGAGGTTTTTACTGAAGGAAAATGGGCAGACTAAATGGGCTGAAATGGTTCTTATCTGCGGTCAAATTCTATGTTTCTATGTATTACAGTTATAGAGCTTGTTTACTGACAACTCGGAGGGTCGAATAAAGTAGAAAAAAATCCCTCTGTCTTTGACCTCCACACCATGTAGCCAGTCAGATATAACTGGAAAAAGTAAAATGTTTACTGTTTGTTGTTGCTATGTACCTTTACAAGGTTCTCAATTTGTTTGTCAATATACGGAACTCCACTTTCCATGTTGACACATCATGGTGCCCTGCTTGGATATTTTTATCCCAAAATTATAAGCAGTTGCAGTTTTCTATTATATTTATCAGGTGGTGTTGTTGGGATGACTTACTATGGTGAGAAAAATCATCCAGCAGTGACAATACCATATAACATTTTTGTATTAAAAAAAAAAGTACTGTTCCTTTAATGTCTCATTTTTTGTTAACACTTCCTTCCAATAAACAGTAGGCTTTATCAATTAGGATACACATTATCCAAATGCACAATTATGGCCTGTACAGCACTGCTTTCTAAGGAGTCATACCTTTTAATATCAGTATATACCATTGTACCAATTATTCAGTTGTCCTTGCTGTTCTGTGCTCTGGCTGAACTCGCTGTTCCCCTTCCTTCTCTTTCTGTTAATACTCAATGTTTATTAGCCTGTGGATGTATACTGTCTACTTATTGGTTAGCAGGTGCAGCCTGTACCTGATTGATCACTGATCCTTGGTGCATTCTCATGCTGCTGTTGAACCACACATAAACCCATCATCCTCATCTGTGTGGTGATCCACAAGTGCTCATGGGCAACTACAAGTATACAATGCTTTGTATGTCATTGCGATTAGCCATAGAGTCAGTGAGACCTTTAGTACATTTTAAAGGTAGTAACATACAGCTACGGATGACAGCGGCACGGGCAGTCTGTACTGTGCATGACTGCCGCACGCGCTGCAGTGTCTACTGTGCATGTCAGGCGTTACACACAACTTAGCGAATTATTATATAGGATACTGGTCCGATATCATTAAGCAATGAGATTTGATTGAATAAAGGCAGAGGCAGCAAACTGTTGTAGGGCTCGATCCAAATGTTGGCGTTAAAATCAACGTCATGAAAAAAAAAGGCCATCGCGAGTTAACCAAGACTGGGTAATGTGAGATTCAAATCTCCATTACCCAGAAAGGCTAAAGGGCGATGGCCTACAAAATACACGGAAACTACAAAACCTGCGTTGCATAAAATATGACATCATCTCCATCTCAAAACACATGATAAATAACGTGAAATATGTCCCTATCAAAGAAAGAAGCGAACATCCAACGTTACCCAGTGCCTCAGCCAATCCCAGCACCCCAAAGTATCAAGTTCAGTCGAATAAACTATATATAGACCCCAAATAACCTCACCTTTGTCTGTGTATCGAGTTCTATGAGCTAGAGCACAGGACCCAGGAGTGTAGGCTAGTGACAGAGAGACAGGTAGTGAGGCACATACATAGAGTTAGAAGGAGTTGGAGAGAATTGGTACACCATAATACACATAATACATTTTTGCACATACCCATAACACACAACCAAACACACACATAGCTATTTTTTTTAAATCCCACAAACACTTTTATATTTTTTTTCAGTGTGAGTCTGTGAGTGCAAGTGAGTGATAGAGAGTGAATGAGTGAGTGTGTGTGAGGGCCTGGGTGAGTGCCTGTGGTGAGAGAAATGGAGAGGAAGACAGGAGAGAGGGATGGGGAGAGTAGGAGGAGAGGAGGAAAAGGAGCAGGTGGGCATCCCCAGTCAGGGTAGGGGATGGAGATCCCTGGGGAGGAGGGGGAGCCATATCAGACTAGGCACATCTAGTGCAGGGACAGAGGAGAGAGTGGGACGAGGGGTACGTCTGGGGGAGCACCCAACACAGCCAAGGCCATCACAGGCAGGGCTGGAGACCCCAAATTTATGGAGGAGGAGGAGGAGATCCTGGTCCTGGTTGAGGCTATTATTGTGAGGGAGAGGATCCTATTCCCCAGGGGGAAGGTCGCTGGCATGGGGGCCAAGAAAAAAGCAAAAAAGCTGCTGTAAATGTAGTGTCCAGCTGCAACCATTCACTGGACTCCATAAAAAAGAGGTGGACAGACTGCAAGGCCAAAGTCAAGAGGAAGATGGGACAGGAGGCCATGCATGCTGTCGGCATGGGGGTGGTCCGCCCCTGCGCATGGACTACATGGAGTGGGAGGAGGCAGTGCGCAGAGCCATGTCTGCAACAGCAGTGCAAGGGATCCGGGAAAGGAGCGACATCGGAGATGAAAGGAGCCTCCAGAACACCGATAAGTGCATCAAGGCCTATATACTTATCATACAAATCTTGACACCTACCATACATAGGCCAACACAGTGACACCTGAACACATGGACAGCATTCCACACCACGAAATCAGCAACACAGCTTGGAGGGACTTCAAACAAGGACAGAATACTTGACAAACCCATCCTGAACAGTAATGTTCAAGTCCCTGTTGAACCCCCTTCATGCTGTCCAAAACAACATCATGCACAGCACAAATACAATGCACACCATCATGTGTCAGTCAAAGATATATCTGTTATGTGTATCACAGTGTCATATATAGAGTGACAAAGAGGTCAGCACATAACCCCTTGAGTGCCACAGGGATAAGCAATGCATTGTTTGACAATACATTGGCTAGTCCCCTGGCAATCAAAGGGTTATAGACGATAGCAAGGAGGGGAAATGACGTGTGTTCTGGAGTATTGTTACTGCATGTCAGGGCTAGGCATTGTACATGTAGGTAGTTTGTCCACGTGGAATAGTCAAGGTTCAGCATGTAGCCTGCAGAGTGTGGATGGCCAGATGGCATTCACTGCCATCACCACTCTGCAGGACATACATGATTCACAAGCCTCAACCATGATGGGGGGGGCATTCACTATGGTGTCAGAAAGAGGTGACAATGTGTACATGACAATTGCAGTGTCATCACACCTGCAATCCCTGTGTTATCCTGTGGAGCCAATGCACTGAGATCTAAACAACCTATGATATATCAGTGCTTAGGCTCCATAGCATAACATAGGAAAAGGTAGAAGTAACCTCCAATAGTACAGAATTACCATGCACATGTTTGTGTGTTTGTTTGTCCTCCAGCTGTTTGGGTTGTTGGGTTCCACAGATCATGTGTGTTGATGTGCTTGGTATGTCTGTTACTGTTGCTGACATCATTGGTTGGACTCTGTAGTCACTGGTCATCACTGGTGCATTGCTGTGTTTAGAGGTCCTAGTGTGTTTGCTGTTGAGGCGTAGGTGTAGGACATGCAATGGGTTTGGTCACTCATGGTGTGATGGTTCAGTTTTGGTCACCACATGGATTGTGATGAATAGGGATAGCAAGGAGGTATGCCTTGCTATCTACACTGCTCAGGATACACATGATGACCAAAGCTACACCACTGTAGGTTAGTAGAATAAATGTATGGGATCTTGTCAAGCTCAGCAATGTGTGTCAGGATGGTAACCAATGCATTGCAAAGCAATGCAATGGATTCCATCCTGCCACTCAACAGTTCACATGTCAATGTAATAGTCTTGCAGCATGCCTGTCATAGCTCACATCACTAATTTCATCATGTCATTTGCCCACACAGCATAAATGCCATCCCATGTTGAGGACTATGGAGGAACCTCCTCTGAGGAGGCCACCACCTCCTGGACGCTGCCACCACCACAACCGCAGCAGCAGTGGCCCCACCATGGCCCCCAGGGTCCACCACAGCAGCAGTAGCAGTGGCCCCATCATGGCCCCCAAAGTCCTCCACAGCAGCAGCAGTGGCCCCACCATAGCCCCCAGGATCCACCACAGCAGCAGCAGCAGAAGTGGGCTGATCTTGCCCTCCAGGGCCCACCACCACTGCAGCCACTGGGAAGGCACAGGTTGCCACTGACTGTGCCAGTGCCGGTCCAGGCACAATATGTCCCTGTGGCAATACCACAGCTACACATGTGGCCAGCAGGCAGCCAGGACTGACTTCACACCACCACCCCCACCAATGCCATCACCCCCACCAACTTCCCAAACCCACGCCACCACAAGAGCACCACTCTGAGGCTGGAGCATCACGGGAAAGTTGGGGTCCAGGGATGAGATGGGAATGTCCCCCTACTCCATCCTTGCTGGTGCTGTCCCTCCTGAAGCCCTCCATGGTGGTCCGCTAACCCAATCCACTCCACCGCCTCTGCCAGCCTCCGCGCCGGTCACACCCACAGCAGTCCTGGATGCACCATGTGTGGCTATCCAGAGGGAGCAGCTGACCGAGATCCGGAGGTGTACCCTTTCCTTGAGGTGGATTGAGCAGAACTTTGGGTGGATCATGGAGGGCCTCAGGGCCATTGAGGCCCAGCAGGTCAAACAACCAGATGCTCCAATTCCACACCAGCATGATGGATGTCCTTGACCATATGCTGGTGGAGATGTGGGAGTCCAATTGCCAGGAGACCCAGCACCAGGACATGGCCCAGGCGTCTCGTGAGGGGTCAAGTAATGCCTCCACAGCCAGCACTGATCCACCACCAGCCACCAGACCCCCTTGGGTAACACTGAAAAATCTGAGGGAATCCACCACTCCAGCCCCTCCCAAAAAGAAAGGGCAACCTTCGTCAGGCCCCTCAATAAATATGCACTTCTTCATCACATCTGTGTCCATGTATGGATGGGTAGACACAGGTAAGGAGCGCTACACGGACACACCAAAGCTTCATGGACCCGTGTCTCCACGTCTGTTGAAATCATGCTGTGATTGTTTGGGGCAGCTCCGGACCCACCGCACCACATTGATAAGGGTGAGTTCTATATAGAACTTTCATGGTTAAAAGTAATTTGCTTTGATTGGAATTTTGTTGCAACCGCTTATTATTATTTTTATCTATTGTTCCATGTATGGATGGGTAGTTTGTTTGGCAGAGTTGTCTCCAATGCATTGCAAAGCTATGCAGTGAACAAAACTCATGCACATCTAACATGGGTGTAAGGTATTGAACAACAGGAAGGCACATACACCGTGGCAGAAATGTCTCTAATGCATTGCAAAGCTATGCAGTGAACACAACTCATGCACATCTAACATGGGTGTAAGGTATTGAACAACAGGAAGGCACATACACCGTGGCAGAAATGTCTCTAATGCATTGCAAAGCTATGCAGTGAACACAGCTCATGCACATCTAACATGGGTGTAAGGTATTGAACAACAAGAGGGCATACACACTGTGGCAGAGTTGTCTCCAATGCATTGCAAAGCTATGCAGTGAGCACAACTCATGCACATTCAAGGGTGTGTTAGGGTGTCACAGCATGGGTGAGCATGCACATCTAATGCGGACACTTTTGCCCAGGTTCAAATCACAGACCACATAGCACAGCCAGAGTGTGGTGTTCCATGATGTGATTTGAACCTGAACGACATACACTTGATTGATGCATCATGGCATCCAAGAAATGGGTCTGGTTTCAAATGCAGGAGATGGATGCTACTGCCCATCACATGGAGGAATGCCTATCAAGGATAGCAGCATTGATACAGTTAGCGCCTGCATATGAATCCAGCACATGATCTGGATGACAACATTGATGCTGGATTGGTAATCAATTGAGCCTGGCAATTACAGATGCTCATTGTTTGGGATTGACATATGTGGGCAACAGGTGATTGTAATGGACGTGGAATCAACACGTGACCGGGACATACCTCTGGACCATCACGGGGCATGCCATGGATGCCTATGGAGAGTGAAGACAAGACTTGCAACAGCACTGTCAACACAACAGTCATGCTACCGTGAATCATCATAGGTGTGAGTGCCAGAAGGTATGCAACACGTTGCTTTAAAATGTATTGCTTACCCTTCTGGCACTCACAGGATTAACCACTAATATTGCAGGGTGGTAACCAATGCATTGCATGTCATTGCATTGGATATCCTTTCTGACTCCAAAGGTTGCAGGGGGCTTATGGGAATGGTTCACTTAGTCGAGGTTTTGTATCAGTTCAGGTTATGTTGAACATGGCGAGTTGATGTGTGTCCATCAACATGGACACACATGCTTCTTACACACAGATGACATAGTCCCTGATGATCCTGGTTCATGTCTGCATCACAATGCAGGTATCCACATCTTCATCTATGGTGACAGAGACCTCCATGGGCTGTTGTGGCTTCACATCATGGACTAGACGTGTGTGTGTGTTCAGCAATATGTGTCATGGGCACACACCCAGATCATGTCACATGCTTTTCCAGGTGCATATTTTTGAATGGCCCTTGAGTGATCCAGACACTGGGTAAATTGGCTATTGGTGTGAGCAGCCACAACTTGCACCCATAGCCGGCACCACCTGTGGACAGTGAGTGGCATGCTGACATGGGAAAACAATGTTATTTGGATGATGTACACCAGGTCAGTGTTTGTTGGTGTGTCTGTGGTTGGTGGTGTGGTTTCTTGTATCTGGTATGTACCTGTCAGTTGTGTGTATGTGATGTTGTGGAGTGCATGTTGTGTTTCCGTGGGGTTGACTAGGTGAGCCTGCTTTGTTTTGTGCGTGACAGATGTGCATTTTGTGGGTTAACCCCTGTTTTTCCAGGTTGTGTTGTGATGGCTTATGTTGTGCTGCTTTGTATTACCTCTGTCCCTGTGTGGTTACTGGAATCCTGTTTGTCTGTGATCTGGTTGTATGGTGTAGGCCAGTGGTTCTCAACCAGGGTGTCATGGCATATTGGTGTGCCATGTGCACCATCTCAGGGTGCCTTACTTTTCCTATGATGCTATTTTCTGTATTACTATCATTACTTTTGCACATTTCTTGGGGATATATGTTTCTGGGAACTATTATACACTGTACTCTCCTCATTGTCATTGACACTGTGAGACCTAATGATAAGCATATGTTAATTTGGGAATTTCCTTGTGACTTCAAGAGGTGCCCTGAAACATCCAGATTGCATGTTAAGGGTGTCTTGGATGGAAGGATTGTGAGCCACTGGTCTAGGCCTTGTTGGTGCATTTGCTTGGCATTGCAGGGGTTAATATTTGACCTCTGTATGATTGGGTTATGTACTTGTCTAAACTGCTTCTCTGTTTTATTTTGTCCAACGGTGCTTTTTACTCTGAGTTGTGTGTTGCGCACAGAGCAATTCGTTGCGTACCCCTCTGGCAGTCAAAGGGTTAAAGTTTGTACATTTTTTAAAATAATTTTTACTATGGCATGGATAGCAACATCACATAGACGTTATATCAAGGATCTAAGCAAAAATTCACATTTAGGCCAATCTAGGCCAACACAGCAATGGAAAGTGTTTTATCTAGCAGATTCCCATTAACCCCTTAACGACCCTTGACGGTCATAGTACATCATGGGTAAACCTGACTGAATGACCCATGACGTACTATGACCGTCATGGAATTCCGGGCTCCCCCCGTGGCTGCACGCTGTTTTGGGAGTCTGGAAACGTAAGGAGCAAAAAAAAAAAAAATGCTCCGTGGTCCTTAACTGACCACGCTGCACCGATCGGCCAGTTGTTAAGGGGTTAAAGGGGTTATGCACAAAAGTGTGACAAAGAGGTGATAAAGTGGAGATGATTTCACCAGTGATATCACTTCCTCAATTTCTATGTTATTCTGTGGTGCCTTTGTACTAAGATTTCTCCAGCTTGAGAGATCTTAAAATATTGGCTCCATAGAATAACATAGGAGCTGGAGAAGTAATACCACTGAAAACATCTCCACATTTTCACCTCTTAACCCCTTAGGGACCCTTGACGTACCAGGACCGTCAAGGGTAAACTTTCTTGAAAGACCCTTGACGGTCCTGGTACGTCACGTACATTTTACTTACAGCGCTCTACCGGGAGCGCTGTAAGTAAAAATGGGGCATGAAATAGACCGCTCCAAGATCGGAGCGATCTATTTCAAGCCCCATAATGACGCGCCGATACACGTGACAGGTCACGTGTACCGGCCCGTCAACGTGCCCCTATGCGGACGTTATGGGACGGAAATGTCCCATAATGTCCGGTCCTTAAGGGGTTAATCAAACTGTAGTGCATCTCCCCCAAAGTCTATGGAGAAATGTGTACATAAAACCCATTATGTTATCTACTGCAGTGTAATCCAGGCTTTAGTTTGCATATTGTAAAATGAAGGAGACAGTAGTACCCTTATGTAGTTTTGTTTTTTAACCCTTTGGATGCTCTAACATGATGTTTGTCAACTCCTGTCCTCAGGACCCACTAACAGGCCAGGACTTAGGGATTTCTCTGCTAGAGCACAGGTGCGGTGATCAGAGGCTCATTCACATTGATTAACTCACCTGTGCTCTAACAAGGAAATCATCAAATCCTGGCCTGTTAGTGGGTCCTGAGGACAGGCGCTGAGAAACACTGCTCTAACATATGGCTTAAGCCTTTGAGTTCCAGAGGGGTATGGAATGCATTGCTTTACAATGTGTTCCCTACCCCTCTGGCACTCAATGGGTTAACAATGATTGGAAGACCTCTTCAGCATCCATTGGCTGGCTGGAGAAGGTGGGACTTTGAAGTCCTGAACATCTGGAGGGCCTCAATTTGCCCAGCCCAGGGTAATCGTTAATTGTCACTAATTAGTGCAATAATACAACAGATGAAATGGCTTGATAACATTTTTATTATACTATGCAGAATCATGCAGGTAAATCATAGTATATTTATTTTGTATAGCAATATGCAAATGTATTGCATACAGGCATATTACAAATCTACTTTTGATTTGCATTTTCCTATAGAAACTATATAACATGCTCTATATAAGTATATAGTACATAAATGCTGTTCCAAAATATATCTTCATTTTGCATGTTGCAGATGAGCACTAAATGAGAGGTTAGTTTGCCTTGGTTATTAGTGTTTCCAAGATGTGTGTACTTAAAACACCAATACTGTTCGAATACTGCAAGGAAAAGAGAGAATATTAGTGTCATTTCATCTTGCTTTTTTACTTTTTGAAAATACTTCTGAAAACTCAGATACAATGGGATATGTGCAGACAGGAGAAGAGGGACAATTTTGATGCTAAACCAACTACCCCCTAGGGGAGGGAAAAAAAAACTCTTAAAGGTGTAGTAATGTTTCAAAATAAAAGCAGCTCCAATTAATATTCATAGTATT
This sequence comes from Rhinophrynus dorsalis, assembly GCA_037306005.1. Classification (NCBI taxonomy): domain Eukaryota; kingdom Metazoa; phylum Chordata; class Amphibia; order Anura; family Rhinophrynidae; genus Rhinophrynus; species Rhinophrynus dorsalis. The sequence continues at coordinate 216,965,642 of CM074718.1, read as the reverse complement.
TGGGCTATGGAGAGTATTTCAATACTGTCAGAGTTGTAGTTCAAGATTAATTGAATGATAAAGTATCCCCCTCCCTCCCCTTTTACTGATTTAACACTGATCACCTCAGAAGAGTAAGGGGGTGTCCGGATCGATCGCAGAGAGGGGTAATCTTCAATTAACGTAAGTGAAAAACCTGATAAACCTGTCAAAGGGGCAGGGTTTTCCTTATACTCAAAGTAAGAAGATTGTCCCTTGCTGTGAGCTGTCTGGTCTTAAAACCAGATTCCACATCTGAGGGGAGGTGGCTTACACTAGGTAAAAGGGGCGGGAGGTGGATAATTTATCATTCAATTACTCTTGAATTACAACTCTGACAGTATTGAAATAACACTCTCCATGGCACAAATACTAAGAGGACTAATTGGAGCTGCTTTTTGTGAAACATTACTATCCCTTTAAATGTATTATACCTTTCTAGGATTTAAAGCATTAGAAGCCCCATTTAAATTAGATTTTTGGGGGATATGGGGAGTTTTTGTTTTTTGTTGAAGTTGGTTAGCACCAGAATTGCTCCAATTCTTCTTAGCACATCACCCTCAAAACCTTTTGTATTATATCAATAAAATGGACTGTGTAGTTTACTTATTAAATAGTAAAAGGGTTAAAGTAGACCTATCACCTTGAATCTTCTTTACATACTGCCTATGTGCCATGTTAACCAAAATTCCAGCAGATTACTAGTTTAGGAGATATTCACACTTTTTTCTGGGAAAAGTGAAAGTAAAAATGTTCTGGAACAGCACATGAAGCATTACCGAAAACCTTCATTAGTATTATGACACAAACTGAACAGGTGTACTGTAAAATCTCAGGTATAATACACACCTGTTTATAATACACAGGTGAAAATTACAACAAGATTTTTGATAAAAACTTAGTTCCTGTGTATAATACGCACCCCCTACTTGCATACCCCCCTTTCTGCAATCAGACCCCCAAAACACATTAAAGCCCACCTTAATAACCAGGACCCCCCTCTGGATTCCAGGCAGCAGTGAAATTTTGTCAGCGGGCAGCATTCTTGCATTCGACGCCCACTTCTTCAGCTCCTGGAACTCCTCTGAGTAGCCCTTTCAGGACCTACCATAGATTCAATGCGCACTATGGTAGGTCCTGACAGGAAATAAGCAGAGGAGTTCCAGGAGCGGAAGAAGCAGGAGGGGAATGCCAGAATGCCGCCCACTGCCCCTATTTCACGGCTGCCTGGAATCCAGAGGGGAATCCTGGTTATTAAGATGGGCTTCAATGTGTTTTGGCAATATTGTAGTACAGAGGAAGCAGGCAGTGAGAGCAGGAATTCTGCCCGTTGCCTCCAGATGGTGGTGATGGACTTCAGGGGGATCTGATTGCAGAAAGGGGGGCAGACAAGTAGGGATATTGAGGCAGGAGGTTTTGTTTTTTTTTTTTTGGTGCTTGCTTTTTTTTTTTTTTTTTAACTTGTGTATAACCCTTTGAGTGCCAGAGGGGTGCGGAACTCATTGCAAAGCAATGCGTTCCGTACCCCTCTGGCACTCAAAGGGATAATACACCCCCCCCCCACTTCACATAAGATGAAACGGGGTAAAAATGTGAGTATTATACCCAATTATTATTAATTAAATATAAAACATAATTGAAATGGTTGATTAGCATTTGAAACATTATTTGTACCACAAGGGGTACCGCAATTAGCCTGACTTAGCATATGGTAACAAGTATGAATATATCCTTAAATGTATATTTGCTGGTCTTTTAGCTAACATGACACATAGGAAGTTTTTAACCCCATCGCGTCCTGTGACATACCCGGACCGTCACGCTGATCCGGCACTTAAGGACCTGTGACGATCCTGGTACGTCACGTACTTTTACTCACCTCGCTCCTGCAGGAGCACGGTGAGTAATAACGGGGAATGAAATTGACCAGAGCGATCTCTCTCAGTCCTTCATTCAACGTGCCGCCTCACGTGATCAGTCACTTGGGACAGCACGTCGAACTCGCCTATCTGGTCCTTAAAGGACCAGACACCCCGAGACCGCTGGTCCTTAAGGGGTTAATGCAGTTTTCAAATATGCAAACTTGAATTAAGGTGAACGTTCCACTTCAAGTTTACAAATTATACACATTAGCATTTACAAACACCATGATTTGTTGTATGAAATTCTTTTATAGATTTACTAGTGTAAAAGCCCATGTACATGGGCCAAGGTCCGGGTGATGTTAAAGGGTTAGTAATGTCAAAAAAAAAAAGTTTTTATTGCATTTAGAAGAGCTTAAAAAGTTGAGCTAAATGCAAAAAAAATTATCTCTCAAACCGCTATGGTTTGACAGATACAGGCATTTATAGTTCAATGTCTCTTGCTGACAGCTCTAAAGCTGTAAGCAGGAGATCCGTATCAGTCGACACAGAGCCGCAATTGCTTTATTGACAACTAATCCCTTCGTTGGAATAGTCTAAAATGTGTGCTTGCAAACCAGGCACACATTTTAGACCATTCCAATGAAAGGATTCGTTGTCAATAACGCGATTGCAGCTCTGCTGCAGAGCCTCCGTGTCGACCGACATGGATCTACTGCTAACAGCTTTACAGCTGTCAGCAGGAGACATCGAACTTCAAATGCCTGTATCTCTCAAACCATAGCGGTTTGAGAGACACCTTTTTTGCATTCAGCTCAACTTTTTAAGCTCTTCTAAATGCAAAAAAACTTTTTTTTTTTTTTTTTTACATTACTAACCCTTTAAGAGGCCTATCCTGCTCTGCCTCCTGCCTCCAACGCAGTCATTCACTGTAGAGACTGCTCGAAAGCACAGAATCCTCCCAGCAGTCTGTGCATTCAGGCAGTCTCTACTGCGCATGACGGCTTCTGACAAACATCCTAGCGAATTATTATACAGGATGTTCATTTTTCACTTCATTTGAATATTAGGTGGACTAATCCATTTTATAATTCAGATAGTCCCATAGATCTCTCCAGACATATCACATTGTTTTTTCCTGCATGGGTAATTATATTTATGTTTTTGTTGTGTTTTTGAAAATTGAGCATATTAGGAATGGGGATTTGTAAGTTTTAAATTATGGTTAATATAGGTATGTATTTATATTTCTTCATTGTTAATATGATGTTTTATGTTTCTATATTATAGGTATGTTTTTGTGAAGTATGAATGTATTATATTGGAAATTTTGTTCACCGTATTTTCCTTTTTTGTTTGTCTGTATTTTTTATTGTTGATGTTTTGCTTTTATTAGGGATATTACCATTCGGCGGTGAGGGTAAGTCTACCTCTGCTTGTGGGGAGATCGGCTCGTGTTGTCTAAGCACCATGGTTTTGGTTCCTATGGAGTTATCTTTTATTAGGGATATTACCATTCGGTGGTGAGGGCAACTCCACCTCTGCTTGTGAGGAGATCTGCTCATGTTGTCTAAGCACCATGGTTTTGGTTCCTGTGGAGTTATCTTTTATTAGGGATTTTACCATTCGGTGGTGAGGGCAATTCCACCTCCGCTTATGAAGAGATCAGCTTGTGTTGTCTAACCACCATAGTTTTGGTTCCTATGGAGTTATTTGGACTTTTAGGGTTGCTGTGGAGCATGACTTTGTCTTTACTAGCCAATTAGAATTTTTAGAGATATTTATTAAAGGGGAAACTAGAGGCTGGTCTCGTTTTATTCTACCGGTGACTTTGATAATGTGGCATCTTAGTGCCAGTTATTTAATGGATATATAAATGTATTTTTTAAATACATGTCCTATTTTTGGAGAGACCTGTTTGATTTTTATCCTTTTGGAGACAGCAGCTGTTTTTTCCGGGGAAATATAACCTTGAGAAGAGACATGAAACTTTCTCTGTACGTAAGTCTTATCAGAGTACCCAGGGAGTAGTCCACTCTTCATACATCTGAATGCAATTCTTATATGTTTATTCTATAACTGTTATATAAAAAATACAGCACCATTGGTTGCCCTCTCTTTATTTGTGTTCTATGTGTTGATGCTGTTTAGGCTGAAAGAGATTGAGAGGAGCTGTCCATCAGTACCAACTATTAGAAGTTTGTTTTGTGATATTGAGCGTGCATTACAGAGGGTTAGATATACAGTTCCCCAGCCAAATCTATTGTGAGTATAACATCAATGGGCAGCACGGTGGTGCTTTATTGGTGTGCAAGATCCAACACAGGACACCCTTCCCTCTTTTTTCTTCTCCCTTCATCTTGTGTTTTCTACATATCATGCAAAATTGGGAACAAGTTTTCCATTAGTCTCAGGTTTTTCTGACATCATACCGACATATTTGACCAACACTATCCCAGACACCTGCATATGTTTTATGGTGTCTTATTTAACTCAGCTCTTTGGACAATAAAGAGGTCTTCAGTGATTATTTGTTGTATAAGAGACTTTTCTTTGCCAAGCAACAGTGGATAGGGCTGGAGATGGGGTTGGGGGGGATTTTAAGGGTAGGTTTGTGGCACCCTTGTTTATGGGTACCCTAGTTATGAATGCATAACCAATGGATATATCACATTCTGATGTCTAACTTCCATTGATTTCAATGAGATTCAATTGAATGGGACTTCACCGAACCCATTCAACTCAATTTAAGTTCTTATCAGACTATGATGTTTCAAGTGATTATGCTGCAGAACAAAAACATGTATATACAATTGTGTTTATATGTATATACACACACACACACACATATCACATTTTCACTACCAGGCTTAAAATTTCACGTACCTTTTGCCTTCATGCATAAGTGTAAAAGCCTCATTAATTTTGTCAAATGGCAGAGTATAAGTAACTAATGAATCTAAATCAAATTTCTTTGAAAGGTAGTCAGTCACCAACTTCGGGACATTATCCACACTCTTCCAGCCTAGTGGAAAAGAATAATTAGGTTTATATACATGACAATTTTACATTCATTTGAAGTTACCATGGTTACAAATGTGATAAAAGAAAATAATAAGTTCACCAAATATGTTATACTTCATTCATTTTAAAGAAGCAGTATTTTTTTGTGAAAAACATACATTGTGTGACTTTTTCTGCCGGGAAATGCATATTACCAGAGAATTACATTTTTCTCATTAGTCACTAGATTTCAGTTAGTTATTCTGTTGTATTGTATAGAAGAAGTGAGTAGACTTTAGTGAGTCATTTCCTGTCTAGCCATATCCCTGACTATACAATATACTACAAACTATTTTATTGCAAGAAAGACTAAGGGTAGCTTATTTACCTTTTTATAAAAATCACCTGTAACAGAGATATGTGCCCCATGATTAGATCTGATCTACAGGGAGCAGATCCGTCAGTGAAGCTGGGGCTGTATTGTTGGACCTAGTGGACCCCATGCATTCAGGCCACAATGTGCAGGACAGTTTCCTGTCCTGTGTGATTCAGGTTACCATAGACCCTCTGTTTTGGACTTAAAAACCCTGAAACAACATGCCTATGGGAACTACACATGTGACCCAGGTAGTTGTCTGAGTGTCACATGCTTTCAGACTATGTTCCTGCACACCAGGTCAGTTTTCAGCATCCCCTCAAATGACTGTTTTGTGGCTGCATAGCCCTAAACCTTTGACTCCCTTTGGAGCAGACTTGGAAAAATGTGATAATAAAGAACAACCCTTTTTTACCTTATATTTTAGTACAAAATACACACACTCGTATATACATTCAGACACACTTTATTTAAGCTTTGAAGCCAATGGAGTCAGGCAAATACTTATTAGGTTTTGGTCCGTAGCATTGCTCTGTTGTAACATCAGCAAGGTCAGCACTATGCAATGGCGTCATAGCCTCACTCTGACCAAGCAGTGGTTACAACATGGAAATACTGGGAACTGAAGCCTGATGAGTTGCGGGGGTCCCTGCCAGTTTCAAGGTATAAGAATTATTTATGGACAAAGGAGGGAGATGAAACACACTATGGAGAGCGTGTGAGAGAGGGAGCTGAGCTGTACTGTAGAGAGTGGGTGAGGAAAGTGAGTTGCACTCTAGAGGGGTACATGAGAAAGGCAAGCTGCACTGTGGAGTGGTGGGGGAGGAAAGATAGGTGCACTTTTGAGGTGTTGTTGAAACATTATATAAATATAATAAAGTAGTAGTCTGAGGCAAGTCCTCACCTCCAAAGAATGTGGCTTTTAAGGTTCTACCCATTATCAATTGGAATGGAGCCACAGGCAATCCATTTTCATCCAAAGAAACTCCAACAATCGCACATGTGCCCCATCCTACTGTGGTGCACTCCAGAGCCGCTTTCTACAAAAATGAAGCAAGAGAACAGCTTATTAACAACGTATAAAATATGTATTTGGAATTTGGATTATTTATCTAGATTTTCCTTTTGTTAAAATAAATTAAATGTAAAGAATTCAACAGTTCATACACCAGAAACCTGGTACAAAGTGAAGATGCTATACCAGGGGTAGTCAATGTTTGGACTTCCAGCTCAGCTGTTGAGGACTACAGTTGTTATTGGTTGCTTGGGGATGATTGTCCCCCCCTATTTGGAAGTCCAAAGAATGACTGTCCCTGAATTAAGAACTAGCCTATATATAATGTATGTCATGCAGGATTGCAAAATGTCTGGTTTGAGGAATATTCCTTCTGTTGTCAAGTGCTCCAGTATTATACGTTTTTTTTTCTTTTTAACCCTTTGAGTGCCAGAGTGGTACGCAATGCATTGCATACCACCCTGGCACTCAAAGGGTTAAATGCAGCCACCTTTCAAAAGGCAGGGATATGTTAAACCCTTTGAGCGCAGAACAATGTGTTGCCAACCCCCTCTGGCACTCAAAGGGTTAAAACCAGCACTGTGCATGTCTTTTGGAATAAAGTTTGAAAACTCTTGATCAATTTACATTTAAAGGGAATATATCAGGTAAAGATTATATTTCAAAATTCAGTTAAAGGCAGATGGACTTGAAATGTTTGCACCAAGTAAATGCATGCTAAATGAGAAACAAAGCCCAATTAATATAGAATTGTAGCAAGAAGTATAAGCACTGAATATGTACAATTAATATTTTACAGCTACATTGCTATAAAATTGAACTTTTAACAACTTGGATGCTAGAAAAGTTTTAGTGCATTGTGTTGCATCTCTCTCATGCAAGGGGTTAAAACTAAAATTCCACTTAAATAAATTTGAATTTCAGAAATGTTTATTTGTCACCTTGGTTTGCACCAGTCCTTCTTAGTACATCAGTCGCATTGTTATATTATGTTCAATTTTCTTTTAAATGTAATTAAACGGAATATGGTATTAATAAAAAGTGTAAGGTAAATATGTGCTTGCTATGACAAATGATTAGTAGTACATTTAGGGAACATTGCAATATTTTATATATCCAATTGCATGGTAATTAAAATGTAAACTGTAATGCTAGTCGAATCCACCTACCATGACATCAATAATTCCAATGCATTCAATGGAGAAATCCACACCTCCGCCAGTCATTTCAGAGATAACCTGCTGGATTGGTTTGTCATAATCTTTAGGGCTAATACATTCAGTGGCTCCCAATTCCAGTGCTTTCTTGAATTTGTCTTTATTGATGTCAATCCCAATGATGCGGCTTGCTCCTGCTGCTTTACATCCCATAACAGCTGAGAGTCCAACTCCTCCCAAACCAAACACTGCACAACTAGAACCGGGCTCAACCTGGAGGATTATTACAAACATATCTGTCAACAAAATGTGCAGTAATTGTAACGGTGACAGTTTGTCAGTGCTGCTTCTCAATCACTCTTTTTTGTTTTCACTCAAGGCACACATAATGCTTAAGGCCCTTAAAGAGCGGTATTTGTTATATTGCAGTATGATGTAGCATTTGCATAATTAATTTGCCAATTTTCTGTTATAAGAATCTCTATTGTTGTATTCTTTATAATTTTTCTTTATTGTCTACAGAACAAAAGGACTGCCTAACATATTATCATGGGCAATATGCAAAGTTGCAGTTTTATGCACAACCCAACTGTGTGTGCAGGTACAAAAACTGCTAAACTGTTACTTCAGTCAGAGGAGTAAGGGGTGGTAATTAACCATTAAAATAAATAGCTTAACATCTAGCACGTTAGCTTTTTTGAACTGAACCTATAGAAGTACCATATTTAAAGGTATGTTGTACTTAATTCTTATTTCTTTGTGATAATTTCTACAACAATCTGTATAATTTCACTTGTTTTAATTAGTGTGATCAATTTTTTGTATTCATCTGAGTTTTCACTTTTCCAGTCAGACAGTTGTCCTCTTACTGGATTATATGGAACCCCAGTATTCCATAAAGATATATAAGGGTTTCCATGGATTGAGGACAGGGTAATGAGGCTTGAATGGCAGGCAGTTTATGTGTGTTTCTTTGACTATAAGTGTGCAAGTGGTAAGTTGAAACCTTCTATAGGAATAAGAATAAATGTCTCTTAATGTGTTTGAAACTTATACTAAGATAGTATTCTTTCATACAAGAGATACATTGTTATATTCTGGCACTTTGTCTACATTTGACTGTGTTTGCTATGCACCAATTTTGGTCTATATTTAGTTTTCATCTCCACACAATGAACAGTCGACTATCAGTAAAATTAGCTATCTAGGGAGCCCCACACATGATACTAATGTGACAAGAGAATCTCTAACCTGCCCCTATTCATATATAGGGGGTATATCAATCTCAGATACATTTGAGGGCTGCGTATTCAACATTTCCCTCAAAAGAGGGCATCAACAGTGCTTGCCATGGTCTGTGTGTGTGTATGTATGCATAAAAATATATATATTTGTGAATATTGGGATCTATGATACACTGTCTGATATCCCAGACTTTTTCCACTGTGGTGTCCACAGAACCACCCATGCACTGTCTGCTTCCCCATTTATATTCCTCTGGTAGTCATAGATTCACTCACACTCCATCTGACACCCCATCAATGTTACACTCAGAATCAAAGGAATAGTCAGCTTCCCACCTTTGTTGCGCTGTTAGTCACAGAATCACTCACATGCTGTGTGACATCCCAGCCTTCTTCCACTCTCCCATTTGTAGCAAAAGACTGGCACGTACACTCTCTGTCACCCTTGCCTTGTCCCATAGGTATTCCAGAACCACTGATTTCCCATCTCTCAGACTCAGATTCTCCCCTAGAGCCAGGTATCCCCCTCACTTACAAGCAGGTGTTAGAGTTTTCCCTAATCTGTCCCTCCTCTGTCCCTCCTCCACCCACATGTCTCTAACAGGACATTCTCCCCTTCTCCAACTCTATCCTAGCCAAATCTCTCTGAATTTTTCTAAGCAGAGTTCTCTCCTTGTCCATGTCTGACATCGCTTCATTCCTCTTCAAGTCTTCTCCTCTAGCACATATGCAAATAGTGTCTCTCTGCCTCTCAGGACTATGTCTCCCTTAGCTAGATTTCTCTCTCACTCCTCCTCTAATAAGGCTCTCCCTTCCCCTGCCCTCACAAACCAGCAAAACTCGGCATATTTCCCCCTCCCTACGAAACATGTGAACCCCCAACAGAACTCACCCACAATTTAGGAGCCCACCCCATCAACACCACCCACAGACTTACATAAAGTCACATAGTGTACTTAAAAAAAAATCCTATTATTTTAAATTGGCCTGTTAATCCCAGTTCTTAGCAACACGTTGGTGACTGCTATAGCATTCAGGTGGTTAAAATCTCCATTTAATTCAATGGGAATTTCATGGATTTTGATCTCCCCCCTCTGATGCAGATCGTTTGCTCCATAGTAGCTTGTCTTTAGCTTGTATAATGTGGACCTTTTTTTTCTGGGGAGAATGATATCTGATGTATTAACTAAAAGTGGTGCAATTTTGAAGCAAATCAAGTATACCATAGATAACAAATACAATGTTCATCACTTTTAATTGGCATTTAAACCCTTTAAATGCTAGACAGGTGTCCAGTACATTGCTTTTCAGTGTGCTGAGACCTCTCTAGCATTCGAGGGATGAAAATCCCCATTTAAATCAATGTGGATTTGGGGATTGTTGTATTTATTCCCATGGGTGTACTTGCCTTGCACCAGAATTGCGCCAATTTCCTTAGTACATAAATTCCAGTGGCATTATAGAACTTAAAAAACATGTACTGCTCCACAACACCCACATTATCTAGGGATTAAAGTGCCCAAAATGATCTGCTCTAGCACCCATAAGCACCAGATCCACAGTGAGAATAAAAAAAGCCTAAAATGATCTGCTCTGACCTACACATACATGCACCTCTGTACCTTCCATTCCAGCTCTAATCAGCCCAGAGATTTATCTCTTACCCATTCCCTCCCTACTCAGTATAGGCACATGAATAACTAGTGATGTTAGCAAAGGTCCTTCAGCCTATTAGAATCTAGCCACTACCTTAATTCTCTATAATCATTCCAGCAGCCTACAAATGATTCTGTCTGGGTTTCAGTATTAGTGAACTCTGGACAGAAGCCAGAAAACCAGACAGGTGGCAACTCTGGGCTGAGACAATTAGAGTGGAGGAAGGTGCTGGGCATTTAAAGTTTCCTTTGTCACAAGATAGCAGGCAGGGGGCTGCATGTTTGACATGCCTTATTTGTAGCCTACAGTAGAGATGAAATGTAAAAAAAACATATACATATGTAAATATATAACTTCTGTATGACTTCTGTATGAAAGTCATATTCCTGATATAGTATTTCTATTAAATTAATAGCACTTATTTTAAAGGGGTGGCTGCACTATAAATTTATTAAGGCTATATTAGTTTGTTTTGGGCTATGGTTACATTTACTAAAGGTATGTAGAGTAGGGATCACCAACACACTTGCAGAAAATCCTGAAATTAGGAAGTGAACCACAACTAATACTTATTAATTTTTACTGATATCACAAACAAATCAGGCCAAATAGCCTGTCTATAGAAAAAGAACCCACGCACACCAATCAATCTACATCTATGGGTTAAATACACAGCTGTAGCTAGGAAGCCCTACAGGGAAAATAAAGACCAAAATAGAAAAAGGGAAAGAAAGAAACCATGCAGTACTAGCACTCAAATCAGGCTTATCCCAGCAGTGCATGTGTTCCCATATTTATGGGAACACATGCACTGCTGGGATAAGCCTGATTTGAGTGCTAGTACTGCATGGTTTCTTTCTTTCTCTTTTTCTATTTCAGATAGCCTGTCTATAAAGAGATACAATAGCCTAGTTCCTCAAACCGAGCTACAAAATGTCTGAGGGGATGTATGCACCAATGTAAGGCAAATGTATATCATTGCTGGCATGGGAATTTATGTATTGTGCTTATATATATATATATATAGGCTTATGTATGAGCTTATAGTAGATGTAAGATGTAGCATCCTCAGATGTCCCAAGCTGGCAAAAAGAACTGATGCTTTTAGCATTAGACCTGGGGCTTTAGCCCCCGTTGGCAGTACTTAGCAATGCACCTGGTAAGTATGCCACCTTGTTTTGTATATCCTGCTACCCTTGTTTACCCCAAATAGACACCCTCTTTATTTTACCTCACTGCAAATTCCCTTCACACGTATTATGCTAACTTTTAACTTCATGGGTGCTAGTGAGGCCTTCAGTGCACTTCAGAGCCATGGATTGAAGAACCTTCTAGCATCCAAGGGTTCATCTTCACTTTTTTAAATCCTACCTAGAATTTTAAACCATTATGTGCAGCTAGATATGGTCGCCTTTTATGAGGTCCTTTTTTAAATTTTCAAATTATTTTACCTTAGCAGTGTTGATAGCAGCACCATAACCAGTGGAGAACCCACAGCCAATCAGGCAGACTTTATCCAGAGGAGCCGCATCATCAATTTTAGCAACTGATGTTTCTGCGCAGACAGTATATTCAGAGAAGGTGCTGGTGCCCATGAAGTGGTATATTTGCTTCCCCTTACATGTGAACCTGCTTGTGTTGTCCGCCATCAGGTCTTGATCAGAAATGGCAGTCTTAATTTTGCTAATGAAATAAAAAATAAACAAAAAGAAATGGGTATTATGGCTTCCTTATTATCACTTTTTCTCTGAAGAATTACTAGTTTAATCTTAAAAGAATAATGGTGGGCAACAGACAACCCTGGGATTGAATGTGTTTCTCAAGGCTTCTCCTGTGACCTTTGTTTTTTTCTCTTTACCGTGTCATCCCCGAAACAAAAATAGGCACCCTCTTTATTTTACCTCACTGCAAATTCCCTTCACACATAGTAAGCTAACTTTTAACTTCATGGGTGCTGGTGAGGCCTTCAGTGCATTTCAGAGCCATGGATTGAAGAACCTTCTAGCATCCAAGGGTTCATCTGCCCTTTTTTAAATCTTTCCTAGAATTTTAAACCATTATGTGCAGCTAGATATGGTCACCTTTCATTGTTATAGAATGAAGGCATGGGCTTGTAATGGTATTTAAATATTTGTTCCATCAAATATGACTACATGCCTTTGAACCTTTACTTAATCTTGCAGAATTCTACTTGCCCTATTATTTATTGGCAGACATAATGTTCTGGAAGTGCACACTAATTAATATACTAGAGCTTTTTCCAAAGCAGAGAAATGAGCAGTGGAGCCGATGTCATGTTTCTGTAAGACACAATGACAACGTATAATTATCTTTACTAAAATCAGAATAAGAAATTCTGGGACTTATGCAGAAAGCAAAAGATGAGTAATGTTAGAGCAAGCCCAACTACACCTTAGGATGAATGTAAAAATTCAGTGATTTAAATTGAACTTTTAACTCCATGAATGCTACAGAGATCTCCAGCAAATTGCTCTGGGTATATACAGTTGATTTAATGGGAATGTGACCCCTGTAGTGCAGTTGTTATGCTCCAGAATTGCTAAACGTTTGCTTTCTGCATTATGTCTTCAATGTATGGACATCTGGAAAAATGAAAGACAACATGTTCTAAAGCTTTTTCTTCCTAATATCCTACATTCATGCTGGGCCTGTTAATTTAAAGCCCTTCTTCAGCCAACATGGCATTTAGGCCTTTATTTATAAAAGCAAACTGGAGTTGTTCTGGAATAAACTTGCACCACAGGGGACAAAGAAAACATTCAAAATCCCCATGCACTTGAATAGGGATTTTTAACCCATTGAATGCCATGGTGGTCTCCAGTGCATTGCTTCGAATGCCTCTCTAGAATTCATGGGGTTAAAAGCCCAATTCAATTTAACACAAATGTTTGCGTGTCCCCTGTGGTGTAGTTGGTTTACCCCAGAATAATTCCGGTGTGATTTTATAAATATTGGCCTTTTCTGGAGTAAGGCAATTGTACTGTAGGGGATAAATACAAATTCCTTTGAAATGAAATTGATCTTTTAACATCTTGAATGCTAGAGAGACTTCCAATGCGTGACCTCTCTGAAATTCAACGGTTAAATATGGGCCTATTGCCCATATTTATAAAAGCAAACTGGAGTTACTCTCCAGTCTCCTATTTGCACAGTAGGGGACAAGTACAAATTCCTGTTAAACTAATTGGTCATTTAACCCTCAGAGTGCCAGAGGAGTATGCAAAGCATTTCTCTGCAATTCGTTGTGTACCCATCTCTCACTCAAAGAGTTAAGGTGAATGCTAGAGAGGTCTCCAATTCATGACCTCTCTAACATTCAAGGGGTTAAAAAGTTCTATTCAAGGGCATGGGAGTTTAGGAGTTGTTCTTAGTCCCCTATGATGCAGCTGGTTTAATCCAGAATAACTCCAGTTTGCTTTTATAAATATGGGCCTATGGGGGAGATGTATAAAAAGCATACATAGTAAGTTTAAGAATTATCGCTAAATTCATGACAGCTCATAATTATAAATAAGTAAAGACAAATGTATAAGTATGTCTGTCTGAGAAAATTCTGAGAAACTTTGCAGAAAATTTGCAACCAAGGCTATTTTTTCACATACTGTACATAACTGTCACTATATTTATCTCTTAAGAACAGGTTATACCTGGCGTTAAGATTTAATCATGAAAAATGCCTTTACTTTTGGCTCAGTTAGCAAATTTCTTTAAAATACGCTGTGACACAATTTTTACTTGAATAAAACCATTTCTACTACGTTTTCAAAAAAGTCAACTGACTGGAGTTAGCACTTAGCGAAAATGTTGCAAAATATTTATAAATATCCTTAAGGCGGTTTGTGACAATTTTAATTGTTTTTATTGTTTTTATTGTGTGATTTGTTATTCTGCTGATCAATAAACAAATTTATATATGTTTTGTATATCTTATGGTAACTCTTGTGTGTGTGCCTCCACTAATGAGCTTAAAGATTTGTTGTTGGTTTATCAATAAGAGGAGTTGATTTTGATTATTGGATCAGGTACTAAATTTTGGTCCATGATGGCATGTAATATTGATTTATTTGAGAGTAACTGGGCAGAAAAATTGGCCACAGTATTTTCACAGGAACCTGAGGTGGTTAATGCGCCAGAGGCCACAACAGTCTCGTTCACTGATACGTGCAATTCACTTATTAATTTGCACTATCAGTTTACGACTCTGTGGTGGAATATTCACAGTCTGGAATATTACATAAAAATGAGTTTCTAGAGGCTTAAGGATACAAATTTTACCGGCATGGGAACCTGATGCTGAATTTAAATCTAATTGGGAGAAGGTACGTAATCAAGGCTCACTAGATCTTATGGGCTTATTAGTAGAACATGATAAAACTCTCCTTATGGTACGTAGGGAAATTGTAGCACTTCGCACCAAACTTACACAGTTTGATGCAAATACGAGTTATTCCATTCCATAATAAACTTAGGAAGAAGTGGATACATTTGAGCATATTATAGTTGAAAAAAGAGGAATAAACTTGAACGATATCAAAAGGATTTTTCAGATAAACTAATATATAAATGGAAGCATTTTGGTAACCGATGAAATGCTAGAACTTTCAAAAGAAAACCGGAAACACAGAAACTGGCTACTGCCTCTATGATAGAGGTTACTTCTGGAGCATAACAATAGGATTCTGATTCTAATCTTCTGAGTGAGGGAGAGAATCTTCTTCTGGACACACATTTTTTAGATTTAGGCCCCACGAACACATCCGGAGAGGCAGGACAAAGAGAACTAAGAGACAGATTACAATGGGGATATCAAATGCAGAGCAATTGTCCCCGCAAGAGACACAGGAACCAACGGAACAATGCTGAATATTGTTAATCTTTCTAAACATGTGACTACCAGTGCCCAAAGGTCAGACCTTGAGAGACCTTGGGAATATTGTGCTTTGGCCGAGAGAGAATTATACATTTCCGAGGTACATCGACAACTGCACAATAGAAAAGCTTATAAATGCCTTCTGTCTGATCCCACAGAGGTGTTTAAGAAAAAACTTGATTGTATACTTCTAGATGCATTGCAAAGAAATATCATCACTAAGAAAGAACATGATTTTATGCAAGTTCATTGCCCAGTTATAGCAACATTTTACATTCTCTCCAAGGTGCACAAAAATGCAACAAAACCACCAGGGCGATCAATAGTGGCCGGGATAGGCAGCTGATCTGAATATATTTACACCTTTGTGGACTTTTTCTGCAACTGTCGGTCACTATGCTCAGTTCATACCTACAGGACTCAGCTGACTTGCTACTGAAATTACAAGAATTGCATGTCAAATCAGGGGTCCTGCTCGTGACCTGTGATGTGGAGGCTTTATATTCCAGCATAGATCACAAGCAGGGCCTCTCGGCAGTGGAATATCATCTTCAGAGGTCAGATTTGTCCTCAAGGAGGGAGTTTTGCGATTTGATCCTATGTTTGCTGTCTTTTGTTCTCGCACACAATTATTTTCTGTTTGATTCTACTTATTATTTACAAGTAGTAGGTACAGCTATGGGGGCTAAGTGTGACCCTTCACTTGCCAATCTGTTTCTAGGGTGGTGGGAACAAGTTTTTGTGTTCTGTGAGGAATTACAGAACTATACTGATCATGTGACCCTGTGGTATCTTTATATTGATGATATTTTTATTATATGGCAGGGATTGCATGCTTTATTTAAGGAATTTTTGGGGGTACTCAATAAGAATAACTTTAACATCCACCTTACTTCCCATCACTCGGATATTGAAGTCGAATTCTTAGACTTGTTGATTCGTATTGATCCCGCTAACCATATTCAAACCACACTCTTCCACAAAAAAAGTGGTAAACTCTCTTTTACATTTTTCTAGTGCTCATCCTTCGCACCTCAAAAAAGCAATTCCAACAGGACAATATCTGAGAGCTCGAAGAAATTGCTCCACGGATGAAGAATTCAGACTTCAAGCTCAAGATTTAAGACACAGATTCCTAGATAGGGGTTATCCTCCACACAGTTTGAGAAAAGGATTTAAAAGGGCCTGGAGTCCTAACAGACATGAATTATTGTAAACAGGTAAGTATGTTGCTAGATCTAACTATACGATTCAACCTATAACCACTTTTAACAACCAGTGGAGTCAAGTTTGAGATATATTTTCTAAACATTGACATGTTCTCTGCAGTGATCCGACATTGGAATCCCACTTGTCTCAGAAACCTTCCATTATTTACAGACGCAGTCCTAATTTAGGTGACCGATTGGTACGTAGCCATTTTAGATCAGAAACTCGACATGCTGAAGGACAAAAATGCACAGGTACATTTCCTTGTGGCAGTTTTACCATATGCACCTGTATCTCTCCCTTGAAAACAATTCTTAGTCCGGTAACAAGTAGCTACCTGATTTTACATAATTTTATTAATTGCTGGACTAAGAACTGCAACGATGCTATATAGTGCCCCTATAAAAAGTATTACGTTGGTCAGACCTCACAAATGCTTAAAAATCATATGCAAAAGCATTTGTCTTTGATCAGGAATGCTCAAACAGATGGCCAAAAAGGGGTGGTTCTGACTAGTGTAGCTTCACATTTTTTACAGGTGCACAGTGGCTTGATTGAAGGTATCCAAATATTTGGATTTTAAAAGGTACTACTTGGTATCTGAAAGGGAGATCTGAATCGCCGTTTACTGCAATGAGAATTATGGTGGAATTATATGCTGCAGTAAAGTCATCCCACATGTATTAATGAAGATATGATATTTCATAGTTACATCTGTTAACTGTGTGACATTTTTATTTCCTTTCTGGTTTTGAGGTCTTGTGTATTCTGGGATAGTGAGTAGGGGTGTATTCCTATCTTGGAATTTTACGTGGCTATTGAGAGAGTAATATAGGTGGTGATGTGGATGGTGGTTCAGTTTGGAAGGGGGTATGGAGTACTGATGAATATATATGGCTAATCCTATTTCACATCTAACCTAATGTGTTTATAGTTTCAGATGCCTTCAGACCCTCAGATGTTTTGAAATTGACACCTGTTATACCTTGGACACCGAAACACTGGGATTCCATAATTCAGGATTGTTACTTACCAAGGATCTAAATCGTGGGATATGTCATACCTTGAACCCAAGAAAATAGCATGCTTTATCTGGATTTATTTCCATCTACACATATAGTTTCCCTCTTTTTGGGACTGTTACGTACGATGAAATTCATGACGAGTCCAGGACCATTGTATCGGCTTGAGATATTCGTCACTGTCCCATATGTCTTTAGAGTGTTATGTGTCAGCAATGGCCATTTGCTATATGTTTGGAGTTTGAGAAATTGTGACTCTACTATTTGGGACTTTCACATATCAAGGACTCAAATTTTGGAGATATATTTTCTTGGACACAGGAAAAAGGGAAAAAAAGTAAATTGTTCATGGGGTTGTTTCTAGGATTGAGGGCATAAGTATTTAGATTATTATAACACGGACTTCCCCCATGGTGCTTTTTACATCTCCAATGAACTAGTATGAGGTATTATCTCTTTCTGGATGGCATATGGACTAATAATTGGAGCATTTTGCTTGATGGACTTCAATATACCTGGCAGCTTGGTGATCTGACTGCCATTTATAAATTTTATCTAGCCTTGGGGAATTAATTAAGCGAAAACAAAATGACAAATTCATATATTGGGCTGGAGTGG
Source organism: Rhinophrynus dorsalis (assembly GCA_037306005.1). NCBI lineage: Eukaryota > Metazoa > Chordata > Amphibia > Anura > Rhinophrynidae > Rhinophrynus > Rhinophrynus dorsalis. The sequence goes on along the minus strand of CM074718.1, from coordinate 216,947,571 downwards.
TTACATATCCTGTTCAATATTTTTTGTAATGTGATTATTATAGGTGTTACTTTGTAATGACTTGGCTATGTTTCTTTATATTTTTTCATGTCACCATTAATCAGAACTCTTCTTTTTCAGTTTGAATATACATTTCCTTCTTTTTTTCTGGGACCAGTGTGGGGGACTAATATTTGAGATGAATTGAGCACCAAAATGTCGGCTTGGGAAAATGACTGCAAAGTGACATTTGCGACAATGATGCTTTTCATTCATCTGTTTATTACTATTACTGTGTATAACATGTTTATTCAGATATTTGAGAAAAAGGAACAAAGTGGCTACCTCTCTTTGCATTGATCATTTTTAGTACCTATGCACATGCTCATGGACATTGCTATCTCTTGATATATTTTTTCTATCAATCAAATCATATATGGATGTGTGGGGCTTATCTGCCATATTCACTTCCTGAAATACAAATGGTGTAGGATAAATATAAAGGGGGATGGACATTAATTGGGCCGCTTGTGCATGAACGTGTGTATGATGACATCACACATATTTGGCATTAGTTGAAATCTGAGTACGACTGTCATGTGAAAAATACATATTATATATTTAGGTACCATAAAGGATATGAAAAAATCGTATTTTTGATACAGAATAAATGATGTGGGAACCGTCTAATGTGTGTTTTTCTATGTACGTCTTGAGGATGTTTACCAGCTTATTCTCTTGGTGGAGATGGGTACTGCGCATGCGTGATCAGTGGTCATTGGTTCCAACATACTGCACATATCGATGCTGGATTCTTTCAATTAGAGAACACTATTAAACGTATGGACATTATTGGTTGCTCTCTCGCTTTTCCAATTAAATACTATTTGGACACATGATCTATCTCTCTCAGCTCATTGGTTCCAGAAAAGTTTAAATATTGTTGTATAGCTAGGTGACCGTTATCCCCTGACAAAGCCAATATGGCGATATGCGTTGGGATGGTCTGTCGGTGCAGATAGAGTATCCAGGAATTTGATGTCTTACACTGATGTTTCCTTGGGGGTTTGATACTTAAATAGATGGATAAGTATTTGCTCTATTTCTACTTTTTTTCTACATAATATTGCTTATTTTTTGTACACCTCTTCCTTATTTCGTTTTTTTCATTTATATTGTAGCACTGATGTATTTTTTTTTCACTGTGGGAATTTCTTGAATTTCTTTGCCAATCTTTCTACGTCCCTCATATAACTATTTAGTATATAATGTATATTACATTTTAGACATCATGCCTGGATATTAACTGACTATGGTTTTGTTTTTATTGTGTGATTTGTTATTCTGCTGATCAGCAAACAAATTTATATATTTTTTGTATACCTTATGGTCACTCTTGTGTGTGTGTGCGCCTCCACTAATGAGCTTCTGTTTTTTGTGAATTCCACAGGAGGGATTCTCTCTTGTTGTTCCCTGCTGGTGATTTTCACTAAATCTTTATGCTCTGGAGTGGGCCCTACTATATCAGTTTATCATAGAGTGACTGATATTTGCCCGTGCCTATCCATTTGCGTTTATTGCGACAATTTTACAGACACTTTCTTTATAATTACAGTTTTATTATTCTCCTTCTATGTTCCTAGCTGAAATGTGAGTAAAATGTGTCAAACTACAACTTGTTAGATGTAAAATACTAATATATAGTCGAAAATGGGAATTGAAAGGAATTATATTTTTGTTCACCCCCCCCCCCAATTTAGTGTGTAAAGGGGCAATTTGCCCTCTAATAAATGTATCCTACTGTACAGCAATTTATGTTTCATGATGTGCAGTTTAAGGCACATACACAAAAAAATGTGGTCATTAAAAGTGTCCACAGAAGCTCAATACCATTATCCTATAGAGGTTGGTTTTCAAGCTAGACCTATTAAAGATGTATTCTGTAAGCTAAAGAGGAGCAATTCTAGAGCCATACAGGCTGTTTTGATCCCAGTGCAATGATCAGGGACGGGCTGGTAACTTGTGGCCTGGGGGGGGGGTGCAAATACAGTCCAGTGGCTCATTTTTACTATCATTTCAGCCCTCTGTCCCAGGCCAATCCATTTTGTTCATTTTAAAATTGGTATTAATGGTATGAAGTAAAACAAGTGATACCACGTAGTTAGCAATTGAAATGGGGCTACTCTAGTGAGACTATAAAGCTTTCAATTGAAGTAGAGTTACACTAGTGATAACACAGAGATTACATTTGAAATGGATCTACATTAGTGATCCCACAAAGCTTACAATTTAAGTAAAGCTACACTAGTGATACTATAGAGCTTACAACAGAAATAGATTATGCAGCTTCTGTAGTTTTATTTGGATTGCAGCTCTGTGGTATCACATGTGTAGTTCAGTTTCAATTGTAAGCTCTGTGGTATCACTAGTAGCTCCATTTACAACAGCAAGAAGGAAATTGAGTAAGGCAGTGGGCCACCGGCCCAGACATAGGACTGGCCCAGAGGGCAATTGCCCCCCAGGCCAGCCCTCCCCTGGCAACATTGAAATATACATCTTTCATATGTGTATCCAGTTGAAGGGGTGGTTTCATCAGCTTATCTCAAATCTCAGACTCCCAGCATGATCAAAAGCCTTCATATCATTGAGGAGATGTGACAAAATATACAGTTCTTCTGTTATTCTATGAAGAATTTCACTAAGATTTTTCAAGTTGTAGAGATCTTAGTCCACAGGCCCCATAGAAGTAGGGCTCTTTCATACAGGAAATTTCTGTAGTGTGACTTTTTGTAACATCTGAAAATGTTGAGGTTTGAAGACTACATGGTAGCAGGGATTTCCCAGCATCAGATTCTGTCAATGTAAACAAAAGTGACAAAGTCACAGCTACCAGTGACAATTCCATGCAATGTCATTTAAACCCATACTTGAAATGTGTAGCTATGCTATTGTACTATTGGAAGAAAGTTGCAACATGCTTTGTCTTTATAATACAAACATATTGCCTGTGTGAAATGCCACATACAACACAATGCTTCAAAAGTAATTTGTTACAACTGCAGCATGTAAAAGGGGACTTACTTAAATTGAAATTTTCTGTTCAGCCACTAGGTGTCCCCAGATAACTTTGTAATAATACTGAATCCTTACTATTGTCAATTGTGTACTGTAGTTGATATTTTTAAACACTTTCATTCTCAACACTATGAGCCACATTTATCAGGCATGTTGCTGGCATCAAATGAGTAATTTTGATCCTTGCAACACTGGAATCTTATTTATGATGTGCAGTTCCAGTGAAATAGCGGGATCTGTCAACTCCCAAGGTGGATGTGTAAATAATGTATATCCCATTTAAATCAATAAGAATGTTTGTTTATTATTCCTCTATGGTCTTTGGTTTGTCCCAGAATTAGTTTCCTTCCTCTTTATGCCTATCATCTGGCAACACACGGGTCACTTTGGCCCTTGCAATATTTGAGCCTTTTCTATGAAGGGTTGCTCTGTGCTTCACAGTGAAATATTGAGGTGCATGATTGTATTGTTAAAGGAACACTAACACCTCCTAATAATAAACTGTTATCTGAGTCAATTATGCATGAATTAGTTCTCTAAAATTAATTTCATTAGTACTGGATATCATATCCATTGAGGCAGCCCTGAGGAAAGGTAAATAAAAAAACACATACAATACAACCTATAGGTAATTTTAACGCTCTGAGTGCCAAAGAGATGCCCAATACATTGATTTGCAATGCAATCCTTGGCACTGATACGGTTAAAAGCTCTTTCAAAATCGCCAAAAGTTGTTTTTAGGTCTTAGGGTCACTATTAAATTACAGAACACAGCAGTAACTATTTGCTTTCCTGTAACCGATGTTATGAACCTCAGAAGCATGGTAGTGTGGGAGGCTGATTTATTAATGAGAAATTAAGTAATTCAGGAGTAAACTAAGTGCATTATAGGTGGACAAAAATCAGTCCCCAAAATTTCCATTTACAAATGAGTGCCAGAGCGTTGCAATGTATTGGGTACCTCTCTGTACTCCAAGGGTTAAACAGGGCTTTTAACTACTTGTGTGCTAGATAGATCTTCAATGCAATACATCAAAAACTTTGCTAGCATTCACAGGGTTAAAAGCCCAATTTAAATTAATGGGAATTGTATTTCTCCCCTGTGGTGTGGTTGGTTTACTCCAGTTATTATTTGTACATCAGCCTCATTGCCCCATACGTAGAAAAGTAAATTGGAGTTATTCTGGAGTAAACCAACTGCACCATAGGGGAGAAATGTAAATTCAATCATTCCCATGCACTTGAATAGAGCTTTTTAATTCCTTGAATGCAACAGAGATCTCCAATGCCTTCACAATGCATTAGAGACCTCTCTAGCATTCAAGGGGTTAAAAAACTATCCTACTGTATAGGCGATCCATGCTAGGGTGGATATCAGGAGGGGTCCTGATGTCCCCCTTGAGGTCTGAAATGTATGTATATTCCTAATAAAGTGCATATAACCTATGTTACACATAGGTTATATGCACGTTATTAAAAAAGGCATTGTCACCTACAAGGATCATCTATCCTACTGGGTAGGTGATCCATGCTAGGGGGTATCAGAAGGGGTCCCGATGCCTCTCCTGAGGTCTGAACTATATTTTATTTTAATAAAATATAACATAACATTAATTACACATATATAGGCAAGGCAGGCAGCAGCATATCTTGCCTATTAACCCTTTGAGTACCAGAGGGGTAGCAAACGCATTGCAAAGCAATGTGTTGCTACCTATCTGGTACTCAAAGGGTTAAGTGTAGAATAAAGGGCAGTGTATGTCGAATAAAGGGCAGTGCATGACGAAGAAAGTATGTTGAATGGGAGCAATATATGTTGAATTATTAAGGGGGATTTAATATATTGAAGGGGCATGCTGTGTCAGATTTTGTATAATGTGGAGAACAACACCATTGTGTGTTAGCTCCATATACATTGCCTGACACCCCCAGCATTTTTCCCTTGCCCAGGCAGTGGCCATGGGGAGTTATGGTTAGCATTGGCCAAGGGGAAAAGGCTGGAGAGGATCAGACAGTGTAAATGGGGATCTGTGGTTACCAGTGGTCAAGGGAACTAGTGTGGGGGCTAAACAGTGTAAATGCGTTCTATGGCTCACATTGTGCAACGAAACAATGCTGGGGGGGGGCAAGTGGTAACCACAGATCCCCATAGATGCTGTGTGACCCCCAGTCTTGTTCCCCTGTGATTGCACAACATGTATAATATATGATACATAAGTTAGGGGATAATTGTGTAGTGCTTGGTGTAGTATTTTTGTGAGCAATGCACATCCCTAAGACACTCAATGCTGTCCATGGTGCTGAAAGCCTTCTCTTTATTCCCCTACTGGCAAAGTAGGGAAGCAGAGAGAGTGCTGTTCAACTTTAGAATTGTCGTAGTGTTGGTGATGTGTGAAAGGAGGAAATCCCTTTCACAGCCCTCCCTTCTGTTACTGCATAGGAAAGTACAGGGAGATCCCAACTTCGACAACCTGAGGTAGGTGAAGTTGCGACTGTGAACTCCTACAGCAGAGGCTGCTATCGGAGTTTAGTGAATGTGAAGAAGTGTCACATTAACATATCAACACACCCCCTTGCATACATTATGCCTCATTTCCATATGGAAATAGGGCATTGTCGATGTGATGAATGATAATTCATAAACATGTCAGATTGATGTCGATGTGGGCATATTTTTGTCGGAGTGCTGGTGATGTAATGTTGTAGACATATTAGTGAATACTGTCGATGTGCCTACACCACTGCCCCAACTGGACATCAACATTTTTAGCCCTCTTCGAATTTTAGTGAATCAAGGCAGAGAAGTCATCTCCAGTTGATCACCTCTTTAGTGAAACTTCTCACAGGTCTTTGGAGCTTTTATGTTTTTCTTTATTGACTCCAAACCTTGTTCCCAGCCTGTTCTTACCTTATCTTCTGACAAAGGTTGGTTTTAGGATTCAAACAGAACTTGCATTCACCACATTGTGGAATATATAGAGGGATAACTTTATCACCTAAAAGATACAACAATATAAAAATACTGTATGACAGTATCACTGCCCAAATGTATTTAGTATTTATCATTTCCTTAGTTTATATTTCTTTATGTAAAATTACATTAATACCTGGTTTAACTTTGGTTACTCCTGGTCCAACACTTTCCACAATACCAGCTCCTTCATGACCTAGAATTACTGGGAAAAGGCCTTCTTTAAAATGTGTGCTTACAGCATGAGCATCAGTACGGCAGACTCCGGTAGCAACAATCTAAACAAATGTGGTAAAGATTTAAAAATTATAAGAAAGTATACAATAATGCAAGCCACTTCAACAATATTGATGGTTTATATGAAATTATACATATTTTTGGCTGACTAAAACAAACAAAAAAAAAAACCAAAACACTTTTGTGGCTGTAATAACTTTTGACTGAAACATTACAACAATGGGAATAGTCTTGTTTTACTAGATGGGAAAACATTACAGTGTATTTTTTAATAATAAAATATTTTTGCTAGCTATCATATTATGGGAGAGATCACATAAAATGCTGTTTAACTCTTTGAATGATAGGGGGAGCACTTCATTAATATACAATCAATTGCTCACTTCTTTGGCACTCATTGGCTTGAGGCAGTGCTTACCAATTCTTCTGTAGTGTAAAGCTATTTAAATGAACAGTAATATTAAAAAAACAAACAAAAAAAAACACCTTATTATATCAGGGCTTGTTAAATAGGTCCCAGATGTTGTTTTTCCCTATCTTGATGGAATTCTAAATATTTGAAACTGACTTGTTGTTTTCCAGCAATCTGGAAGAACAGTTTTACCAGAGCTCTTTCCCTCCTGCATGTACAGTGAGTGAAATGCTACAGACGTTATTGCAGAGTGAGAATATTACACGGTGAAGCTAATGCATTAAGGGCTGGGGACCAGCAACTCCACAGGGGACAAAATATTTTAATGTTTTCTTCCTTGAATGATAATGAGATATCCCAACATATTGTGATAACTAGAGATAACTTCTCCAGTGTAATTCACTCTCCAGTTTCTCTGTTTTATCTCATGTTGAGAGATATTAGTGCACAGGTTCTAACAGAAGGAGGATTGGGACCAATTATAACACTGAAGAATATATCTCTTCTTTATCACAACTCACTGCATACCCCCCTCCCCCATTTTTCTTCGTACATCAGCCTCTTCGGAAGTGTTACAATGTACACTTTCAAACTAGACCAAAACTGCAAATCTTTTTTTAAATTGCATTTGTATTTATTTTAAATATATCCTTATCATCATATTAAATTGCCTGTTACAGTATCCACACCATAAAACAAATTCTGCCAATGCCTAAGCAGGAAGAAATAAGTGCATGTAAATGTGCTTCCCTGTATAGTACCTCCGGGATAGACCTATCTGTAACTGAACATCCAGTTACAGACATTTCAGTAGTCAATGCAAGGTTCCAGGTGTCTCTAACCAAAACTCATGTGTTACTGCTAAGTTACACAAATTAAGGACTGAATTCCATTTATTTTTATTTTCATGTCTAAGGTTCATTCAATAATTTGTCATTATGCTACAATTTGATTGCAGCACTGGGATACTGAAGTCATTTTGCAGTTCAACCAAACTACTCTTTCAGACAGCCTAAAAAATGTGGCATTGTTACCTTTATACGGACTTCATGATCTCTTGGGGGCGAGACTTCCACTTCTTCTACTGAAAAAGGCTTGCCTGCTTCCCAGGCTATGGCTGCCTTGCATTTGATAACCTGCCAAATACACACATTAGACATTAGGCAGGGTAAAATAAACAGTGCTGTTTCAAAGTAATGATGGAAAATGTATACATGGTAACAGATGTCCAATAATCAGCATATTCATGGAAAAAGGATATACATCACTTTAACTACCATTTAAACACAGTTTACATTCCTTTTTTTTAAAGAACCATGCATAACTTAAATTTATTCTTGAATTTCCTATAAACAAATCAGTTTGATTCTCTAGTCTGAGCTCATAAAACGTCTGCTGTTGTAAAACATGGGCATCAAAGTCTAAAACCTTTGCAAACTAACAACCATCCTGTAAATACAAATGGGCATCTGCATAAAATAAAATTCCCCTAATTCCAAGTGATTTAAAAGGGGCTTTTAACCCCTTAACGACTGGCCACACAGCCGGCAGTTAAGGACCATGGAACATTTTTTTAATGGCATGCAGCTGCTCGAGGATCCCTGAATTCCATGACATACTTAACCGTCTTGGGTACTTAATGTAAGTTTGCTCATGATGGTTATATATGTCATGGGTCTTTAAGGGGGTTAATCCCATGAATACTAGAGAGGACACAATTAGTTTGCAACATAATTTTCCATTTTTAAATGTTTTCAAATATATATATATATATAAAATGGAGATAACTTCTGCAGTAATATAATTTCTCTAGTTTGACAGGGAGAAGCGATATCACTGGAGAAGTTATTTCTGTTTTATCACCTCATTATCACACCTTAGTGCATCTCCCTCCTCCCTTGAGTCTTAGATAGGTCTCTAAAACATTGACCTTCTGGAACCTAAGGGGTTAAAAGGTAGCCCGTGCACTGGTCTTGCTGCAGTCAGTTGTAACTGTAACTTTTATGGAACACACACATTCAGAAGGTGGGGGTTACTATCTACACATTCTTTGTAACTACTTCTATCATTCTTCGATGAAATGTTTATAGATTTTGGTTCATGCCAAGTTTTTTTATGCTTGTATCAGTTATATTTTTTCTTTCTTTCTTGTTTTAATGATATTGGCCAAAGGGCAGCAAGAAATCTATGAATTTGTGCTAAAACACCACGGGACATACATATAAAGACAGATGTGGAGCAAATATAGGGCAAAGCATCTGCTCTATTTGAAACAAATAAACATTTGTATTGTGTTTAATGGGTGTTTTTTTCACTTGAATACAGAGTAATGCATTTGAGATCGCTCTAGTTTTTCAATGTGTTAAAAGTCCAATTTAAATCAACTGGAATTTGGGGGATTGCCACTTGTTTCCTCTGGTCCAGGTGGTTTGCCCCACAGCTGCTCAACTTTTCATTTATACATAGGTTCTATGTATTCAAAATCTGTTAAAGTACAATAGCTACATCACTGGTGACAGCTGGTGGGAAAATGCAGTAACGTGCAAGTTGCATCTTCCTCAGTGTGATAAACATACCGGGGAACTTTATTGTCAGACGCCCCAGAATTCCAAGTAGTGCTGGAGGTGGGAGCAGACTAGGAACTGCCTAGAGCTCCAAAATTTGTGCCGGCCACACCCATATTCTCTGTTGTGGATGTGACCAGAACACTTCCAGTATCCCCTGCACCAGTTGTATACTCCATTATAAGCATACCTGGGAACTTCCATTGATGTCCACACGGAGGGGAGTCCTCTGGTGCAGCAGGGGGTGAGAATAATAACACAAATTGTGTCAAAAAGGGGTGGGGCCTGACACAAGGGGGGGGTGCTTAAAGGGGGAAACAGCAGGAGTGGGTAGAGTTTCAATAGAAACTCCCCACATCCGGAGGAATCAGCCTCTGCCCCGGAGACCCGGTAAAGCAGTGTCAAAACCGGAGTCTCTGGGGCAAATCCGGAGAGTTCCCAGGTATGATTATAAGCTGTTCTTTAACCCTATGTGTGCTAGAGAGGTATTCATTACATTGCAATGAAATACACTCAACGCATGCGTTGCACTCAAACGGTTAACCCCTCGGGTGCTAGAGAGATCTATCAAGCAACCAAGGGGTTAAAGCGTTTTTTTGTTCTTGCTTATTATAGGCCAAGGGTATTTTCAGTGCTCGGAAACAGTGGATGGTGCAGGGGCTGGAGTCATGTGAGAGTGAGGGTGGGATCAAGATTGGAGATAAGTGCACCAAGAGTACTTTGTCTATGGGTGTCTGGGATGTAAATCCTGTCCAGGGTGGAACTGCCCATGTGACTCAGTTTTGTGTCAGTGTAGGTGAGGCTTAATAGGAGCTGGATTAGTTTAACTCAATTAAACACTCTCTCTCCCTGGAGGCCCAGTAAGACAGAAAACCACAGTCTTCAGGGCAGATACATTGAGTTCCCAGGAAGGGTGATAAACTCCCCAGTTCGTATGTTATTCTGTGGAGTCTATACACTAACACATCTTCAGTGTGAGAGATCTTAATGCATAAGCTCCATAGAATAACAATTTTATTTGTATTTTTTTCATCTATGCCTATTTTTTTACACTTCTGTCCCTGAAATGATCTCTCTGGATCTGTTTGTAGAGAGCTTTGTCAGGGACCATGAAAGGAGGTAGAGTGATACAAAAACAGATAGATACTGCATACAGAGCACTCAGTGCTGCAGGAATAGTGGTCCATTGTTTTACTGTCCTGCTTTTATGGTTGACTGACCAGAAAACTCTCATGGAGCTCAATGTCTGAGCCATAAACGTGAAAAAAAAATAATGTGGATGAAAAAAATAAAAAGTACATGCAATTATACTTGACATATGACATACATGCAAAATATATGTCAAAATCAAGGGTTACTCTCTCTTTAAGTGTTAGGGTTCCTTTATGTATGTTTTCAATAACTTGTTGGCCATGCCACATCATACTTAGTATCAAAAAAGCTACTGTATGAGAGTAGTACTGTTTTTTCTACAACTTAACTAGCCATTTAGCCCATTTGGATGTAAGAAAGGTGTCCAACACATTACCCTTTTAAGGGCTAGCGATCCAGGAAGTGAACTTCCCTTAAGGACAGATTTGAAGTTCGTTGGCGCGAAGGTACACGTGACTGATGACATGTACCAGCACGCGAAACAGGGGTCTGAGAGAGACCGCTCCAGTCTTGGAGTGGCCAATTTCAGACCATATTGGTATGCACAAAAATACATGACGTGCCAGGGCTGTCACCGGTCCTTTAGGTAAGTTTACCAGTGACAGTCCTGACATGTCACTGGTCTTTTCAGGAGTTAAAAAGCAAAGAGTTGCAGTCCTCTAACAAACAAAATGTTAACTGTGTTAAAATGAAGTCTGAACACAGAGGTGCCAAGCTCTGCATGTGATCTGTTGAGTTACTCTGATACTGATATTTCTCTAGACCTTGAGCAATTCTGATTATTTTCATAACATTTTTTCAGCAGCTGAACTGGCAGAATCATGTGTTTGTCAAATGCTAAAAAGTGCAGGCAGCCAGTAAAGAAGTTGGGAACAAAGGAAATAATTATCAATTGATAGGAAACTGTGTAGTCAAAAACAGAAACAGTGCCATGTTAGTCTTTTGAGCAGGGATGGACAAACTGAGGCTGCTGAGGACTACAGCTCCTATTATATCTGACCAGCCTATTCCATATTTGGTGGACCTCAGCTTGCCCTCCCTGCTTTAGATCCTGTGTCTCAATAAGCAGCTCTGCATTGAAAGGGCTGTAAAAAGTCAATATAAAACCATTTAAACTATATGTAGTGTCTTAACAACTATGGAAACTGAGTTACCCTCAAATGATTTAGATCACTGCGCTTGGAAAACGTAAAAAGTGACTGCTCCAAATAAAAATAAGTGTTTAGATACACTTGCTTCAGCCATCTTTCAGACACCAGAATCATGGTGCTGACATCCACTGTGGCAACAGGCTATTGACACTCACATGCAGACATGGAACAACACTGCATTAAATATGGGTATAAGATCAGCTGTATCACTGTGCCTTTAAAGTACATGGACCCTTAAAGTGCTCTTTTACAGTTGGTTAAATACAGCCCTCTGTTAATAATTGGACTCCATAAAATAACTTAAGGAATGTGATTACTTTGTTTGACTTGGTAGTTTTTTTCCAATTCAAACTAATATTTCTAATGAAAAATGTTCATGGCTGAATGTAGAACTCGTTCACAGGGAAGGCAACTTATGTTCTTTTAGTGACGCTCATGACCATACCACTACTCCACAAATACAGTAACTGCTCTAAACATCATCTACTATTAAATGGCATAGGAAATTCTAATAACATATATCACACCAACCCAATAATGCTCTTAACTCATTGTTATGTGTTGATCTCTGTAGCATGCAAGGGGTAAGAAAGCTGGCCAGCAAAACTTGCATTCAATCTTAGAACTGGAAAATAAATAATCCAGCCACTGTACCAGAATATACAGGATAAAGAGTAGGCATATACAATATCTGATTCAAATCCACTGGGTATATTTTAAAGCCAGACCTTTATTTGAAATACTTAAAAATAAATAATCAAAATCAAGACACACTAGGACAAGACAAAATGTGTGTAACCTTATGCTTTACATTGTTCAGCACATAAGCATAGTCTTTAACGTTACCCAACGTTGCAATTTAGTTCTTAAAAAAGCCAGTTGCCTAATTGGCTTTCACAAGTCCTGATGTTGATTTGTCCCGCAGCTTAAAAGCAAGTATCATTTTATGCTATTGTCACGGATTCAATAATGAGAATGGACCAGTACTTAGGTAACACAATCTTTATTAGCGATAAGACAGGACAAGGAATTCAGCACAACATACAGGTCAAGAGAGGACTACAGGATGGATCAACAGGTACTATGGTACTGATGGAAACAGCAGCAGAGGAAGGGCGACTCAGGTCCGCACCTGAGGCCTCACTACAGGTACGCACCTGTACAGACAACGGATCCAGCGGTCCAAAGCAACGGAGGATAAGCAAGTTCGCACCTGGACAGACCATGTACCGGAAAGACCAGCTGCGCCACACGTCAGCACCTGGAGGCCGCAGAGGTACAATGGCCAGGGGAAGATGTCAAGCCACCCAAGACAATCCTAGGTTGTTCCCTGGAGCTTTTGTATGCTGGTTGCGCAGTTGACAATCCCAGGCTATGTCCATGTGGTCAGACAGAAGGAGCATATACGGAAGGCTTGGTCAACTAGAGCCACAGGTTCACACCAGATTGGATGTCAGACAGGCCAAGGGGTCATACACAGAGCGGGCAGTCAAACAGAGCCACAGGTCAACACCAGAACGGATAGTCAGCCAAGCCAGGGGTCATACACAGTAGGGTTCACCAACTAGAGCCGCAGGTTTGCACCAGATTGGATGTCAGACAGGCCAAAGGGTCATACACAGAGTGGGTAGTCGGACAGAGCCACAGGTTAACACCAGATCGGATAGTCAGCCAAACCAAATCACACACAGAGCCCAAGAAGCAACTGCACTGGAACACCATGAACGGGCAACTGAAGTGGTGTCCAGGCAGTTTTTAAACATATTGCTCCACCCCTAGAGGTGGAGCATAATGTGTGCTGTCCCCTTAAGAACCAAGTTGCGACGTCATCAGGGATTCCCTGAGATGCGCGCCTGGTTCCGATGTGCAGGGGCCGCCAGAGGGCACAACGTGGAGGATGGTCGCCTGGATGGACGCCAGAGCGCACCGTCCTCTCTCCCCGTGAGCCGCACACCTCGGCAGGCTGCGCGAGAGTCGGAAAGGTAAGCGGCGCTTACAGCTATGTCTTCTCTGATGGGAGCAAACAGTAAAATGCAAGCGGCTGCTCTAAGCAGCCCTGAAATGGCTCATGTTAGTTAGTTGGCAAGTTAACACAACCAGGAGGTGTCCAATTGTATTGGTGAAGAGTAATTGCTGAGTGTCACAATGGCACACTGAAAATGTTGCACATGTCAAAATTGCACGTTTTGAAATGATGCCTTATTAAAACAGCATCTAACATTATGCCGTGCAGTGTTGAATTATTAAGTGTTAGGGTAGGTTAGCATGTAGGGAGCTGATTGGATTAGGTCAGGGTATTTTGGGGGTACTATTAGGGTGATTTTAGGTTGCTTAAAATATTTATGGCCTGTTATATGGATTCTTTTTACTGTTTTTGGGTGGCTTATTGTAATTACTTGTAGATTTTGGGATATATTTTTTTTGTTGGGATTGCTAAAGAATGGGGTGGTGATATTGGATTGGGACACATGGTTTTTGACTAAGACAGCTAGATTCTGTTTTAATAAGGCAACATTTTAAGAGAGTCATTTTGACAACAGAGGCATTTTGAATTTGCTATTGTGATGCACGCTCTCATAAATCTGAGACATGATCTGAACCAGGAAATCTGTTGGTCAAAGCCACAGGCTTCCCTACTTGGAATTTCAGCCTTATAGTCTGCTAGGGTCTTGTTGGAAAGCCTGTCTGTAGACATCAATGGGAGGCAATGTTTCATCCCTATGTGATTTGAATTGCAAGACTTCAAATTTTGCACAATATAGCTTTTGGTTCTTCACCAGAATTGTTCCTCTGTCATACACTATAGTTGACCTTCAATGTAAAGTCTCATGGGGTATTTCCACTTAGGCAGCTGGATTTTTTTTGCAGTACTTCTCCATGTATAATGTGAGAGCACAAATTGCATAAGGCCACATCCATCTAGTGTTTTTCATGGTATCTGCACCTTTTCATTGATTTTTTTTAGGTTTTGGGAATAAAAGTCTGGCTTCTAATACAATTATTGGATTTGAAGTTGATCTTTTCTATCACTACTGGTGAATGTGGCAGCAGAAATCAGTCTGGCTGAGGTCCTCAGCCAGTCAACTCTCTGATACCACAATAAACAGTAGATATAAAATAGTTTACTATATCTACACAATACATGCTCATGGCATATAGTTGAATAGCCTACTATTTAACTATATGCCATGAATGAGTGTTTATTGTAAGAGCACTGTGATTGTTGTAGTGACACCTACAACAAGAATCTTGAGTATAGCAATCACAACTGAGATGCTTCTCACTATTTATAGCCCCTATGGGGTAACCTATGCTGCCTTGTGTTAAATATGACACGGAAAATGTTTGCCCAATGGAATCTAAAGATATTTGCAGTTTATTATGCTTTAATTATTTCCAGTTTCTTTGATATTTTGAAGGGGCATTATTCTAAACCATCATTTGTGCACTTGATATGAACTACTAATTACCTATCCTTTCTGAAGTTAGGTGTTACTCGAGATTGATCAACACTGAGTATTATGATAGCTGCTTATGGCTGCATCTGTCTTTTGGCCAAAGAGGAATTGCTTCTTCAGTATTTAAAAACAACAAATGTTATTTGTAGGCATTAATACTTCTTTACTTATATCCAAGAAATTCTATTCACATCTTGCAAACAGTGGAGGTAACCGCCACTGGAATAAAATTAATTATCTTAAAAATTAGTAGTAGCATATATCTCCAATTGGCCTATATTGTAAAAGTATAAGAAACAAATTATACATGACCAACAGTGCTATCAAAAGTTTTATGCAAATTTCAGCTAAAATAAAAAGGTGGTAGTCAGAGTTGCCAAATCATTCCTTTAAAAGAGGACCTGTATGAAACCTACTTGCTGCATTGGTGCAAGGGAACCATTTTGACTAATAATTAACCAGTGGAGCCCTGCAGCAGACATTTTTATATGTGTCCTCTTTTAAAGGGATACTCTTGCAACCCTAGTGTTAGTACGTTTGACTTAAGAACTTGAACTTGAAACTAGTAAAGAACATGTTAATGATTACCAGTATTGGTGATACAAGGTAACTTATTAGCTCACCATCTGTTTGCACTAGGAACGGGAGAGATATAAAGACTCTCCAATGACCTTGTTTTGGTAGATCTTTTTTTAATTTAAAAAGACAGTAAACCTTTTTTATTAAAAAAAAAAAATAATAATAAAAAAAAAAAAAAAATAAAAAAAAAAATATATATATATATATATATATATATATATATATATATATATATATGTAAATAGCTCCCTCTGTGTGTTTTTTTCCTGGATACTCTGGGTCAGGCAGGAATAGATGGCCACCACTCGCCAGTAGATGGGCAAGGAAAGTGATATTATCTCTTGCAGTGGCTGAAATGAGGATCACCAGAAAACTCCCCTCTAGGAATCCTCCCAAAAATACACAGGTGTCACAGATGACAAATCAGGGTAGTTTATTGTCCACGGCAGGTTCAATCAACATTCTAACCATTACTTTGTTTCAGCAAAGCTGTTAGCTGAGCATACTGGAAAACACAGAACATACACCAAATTATAACAGCGGGGATACACAGTGGACAGCATGTTTTAGCAATAGGGAAACAAGAGGCTCACTTCTGTTTCTCCACAGCTACCTATAGCAAGGATGATAGAAATAACATCACCTAGTGACCAGAATAGAACAATGTTACTTAACTAATTCCACCCGTAATAAGTTTTAGATGAAAGATCTCCCATCAGTGGTAGTACTCTTGTATCACCCATCTTTATAATATGGGATGGGAGGAGATATGAACTTATGATGTCAGCCCGCTTGTTTGAAAGAATCAAATATCACCTATGTGAAGAAAATACCTATAGTGTGACAATATGGGGACTGAGGAGACTCCAAAAAATGCCCTGTCTCACCTCTTCTTGCTCTAAAAAGTTAAAAGTACCCTTTTATGAAAGGGGGGAGTACCCCTTTTCATTCAAGTGTACTCTTTAATAGTGTGCATGCTATAATTGTTAAATAAATGTGTGTGTATTTATGTGTATGTGCGTAATTAAGTTGGATTTTTGAGCTCCTGGACATGATGGCAGTGAGTCTTTCAGCGATTTTCAGGTGTGGTGGGCCATCCAGGTGGATATGGCCAAGAAGATGTCTGCAATTTATAATTGGATTTGAGGTGAAAGATCAGGAATGGACATGTAAACTTGGGTATCATCAGCATATAGATGATACTTGAAGCCAAATTAATTGAGAAGTTCATCCAATGAAAGGGTGTACAGTGAGAAAAGTAGTGGACCCAGAACGGAACCTTGAGGCACCCTCACAGACAGAGGGACTGTTGAGGAGGTGTTATTGCCAGAAGACACAAAAAGGAACATTATGAAAGATAGGAGGAGAGCCATGAAGCAGCTTGATTTCAGAAACCAAAATTTTGGAGAATTTGATCAGGAAGAGAATGGTTAACTGTGTCAAAGGCAGATGATAAATGGCGTAGTATAAGTATAGAAAACTGGTATTTGGAAAGGGTCCAAAAGATTATTAGTCAAGATGGGAAGGTGACTGTGGAGAGAGAGGTGTTGGAAATGTATGTCAATAGGTGTAAGGACTGGTGCAATTGGTTTGAGTAAGTGGAAGGGCAAAGGGTCCAAGGAGCAGGTAGTGAAATGGGTAGATAGAAGAAGCCGATAAACATCTGCCTCTGTTACAGAAGTAAAATGATCAAAGTATGATGAAGGGTGTTTGGGGAGAGAGACAGATGGAACAGTAGGAATCAATGATTGTTAGAAGCAATAACACCTACATTAAGAGTAAAACATTACAATTATCATGGATCTTAACCTAACACAAAACAGTGAATGATCAGCAAGCTCTATGGCGCTTGGATATTAAATACCAGAAGGAAAGATATCGACATGAAGATATCACATCACAGTCATCACTGAGATATGCATGAGAGATGATCTAATAGAGATAATTGACCAGAACTAAATTCTTAAATGCGAATACACGTGGGAATCATTTGCAGGGAGGGAGACAGGCACATTGCAAAACATTGTCTTGGCCTTTAAATCAATAAGGAACTCATAAAACAGATCTAACCAGGCACACATCACATAAAACATAGCGCATAAAACAGACAGAGCCCTCAAAATATGGATACATCAAAAAATGTGTTCTAAACCCATAATCTTGGCCTAGCACACCAGAATAAAATAAGAAGGTGTGTGTGCCAACAGTTACACAATTTGGTAGTTGTACAGTCCCACAGTGTATTCTAAATATTGCAGTGAATAGTAAACTTAAAGGGATAGTATTACATCAAAATTACTATCCCTCATATTGTAGCCCTTAATAAACGGAGTTAAATGACACCAGCGGCATCTCTCAGACCTTTATGGTGTAAGAGATAGCCGCTTTCAAATTTTCCTCTCCCCTGCTGGCAGCGTTCTGCTGCCAGCAGGGGAATCCGGTCCCGGGACAGGCGGAGGCTCTTAAATAGAGCCGATATCTCGTTATGGAAGGAAAAATTATTCATTGAAACAGTCTTCTACGTGTTCTTGGTTACCAAGCACACATACAAGACTGTTTAAATTAATAATTTTTCCTTCTATAACGAGATATCGGCTCTGCTGAAGAGCCTCCTCTTGATTCAGAGACAGGATTCAGCGTTCTGCTGCCAGCAGGGGAGAGGAAACTTTGAAAGTGGCTATCTCTTAAACCATAAAGGTCTGAGAGATGCCGCTGGTGTCATTTAACTCGGTTTATTAAGGGCTACAATATGAGGGATAGTAATTTTGAAGTAATACTATCCCTTTAAGCCCAAAAGGGGCTGAAAGAAACCAATTAAAATTGAGGCTTATGGATAAGAGTAAGTAACAGAGAGACACTGAAACCTCTGAGATGCAAAAGAAATACACAAAAAAGGGGTAAGGGGTTGTTTCCCCACTATATGGACAAACAGCATTATCAATATCAAGTACAAATAGATAAGGGGAGAGGTGCAGAAAATGCATGGGATCTAAGTTTATTGTATGCATGAGTCACCTGTACAACCCCCCTTTTGCTCAGAGTCAAATGTGCATAACCAAAAGAATATTTGTCATCCTGTTGTGGCAAACATAATAGCTGAATGTTCAAAAGAAATTAGCCAAGCTTAATACTTTACTGAGCCCATTAGGAGAAACAGTATTGAGCTTAAAAATCTACTTTTTTAAGGGCACTGTTGCCTCCCCTTTCGAAGCAGGGAAGTATGGTGAATCACCATAGACAGTGGAGCTTGAAGAGAGTATTTGTGTTTCAGGAAGTGTCATACAATAGGTTTATCTGTTTCTTATTTAACATGGCTGCACTAATGGTAGGTGGATGGTTGGCTACTCTCTCTCTAAATTATATCATGGTTTTACCCACACAGTAGAGGCCATAGGGGCAAATAAGTTTATAGTCAGATGTACAGGTCAGTCTATGTCTGATCCTAATAAACTCATTGGTAAGTGAGTGTTTGAAATGAGTGCCTGAAAATCTACTGTTACAGGTTAAGCAATTAGCACACTGATAACATTCCAGTTTTGGTTGTCTCTGTTAGAGCCGGTTTGAGCACAAATGATCCTCTGTGTTAGAAATTGTTGCGTGGTCATGTTGCATAAGGATTCCCCATAATATACCATTTCTAGGAAATGCCACTAGAGGTGGCGGCATGTTGTGGAAGGGTAACGTTACATCAGATGTGGGTACAGATGTACCCACATCTGCAAGAGGGAAGGCCCCTCTTTCAGATGAGGGTACTTATAAAAACACTTATTATCAGGGATCAGTGGTTAACCCAGCAAATGTACACTATCATGGTGCCCATGCTCCCCTTGCGACATTCTGTCAGTCTACACTTTGCTTTACTCCTATTGGCTATTCTGTGCTTGTCCCACCCAGTATGGCCTTTATATACTGGGTTCTGGTACCCCTCCGATGCCCTTTCGTGGTGTTCCTGTACCAGTGCTTATTCCTGCTCTCAGTATTCCCAGTGTACCGACCCGGCCTGCCTGACTACTCTGCATCTCGTCTCCTGCCTATGAACCGACCCGGACTACCTGACCATTCTTCTTCTCCTGCTCCTGTGTACAGACCCAGCTTGGCTGACATTCCTGCTCCATGTACCAACCCGGCTTGGCTGACATTCCTGCTCCATGTACCGACCCGGCTTGGCTGATGTTCCTGTTCCGTGATTCGACCCGGCTTGGTTGACGTTCCTGCTCTGGCTGCCTCTGTGTTGCCTTGGCGACATTCCTATCGGTTACTCATTCGTGACGCTCCCGGTTGGTTGCGACCTCAGGGTGAGTTGCTCAGTTGCCCAGTCCGTTCCTGTCATGGCATTGCTCAGTTGTGTGCCTCCATTACTGCTCCTGCAGCGTGCAAGTGGCCTAGTCTCCGTTACTGCTACGGCAGTGTGCAAGTGGCCTAGTCTCTGTTACTGCTCCTGCAGAGTGCAAGTGGCCTAGTCTCTGTTTGTCAGTACCTTCCGGGTTTGCGGAACCGAGCGGGGAGATCCTGGATGCCCGCTTCGGCTTCCTCAGTGCTTCTGCGCATGCGCCGTCGCCATGGTTACGGACGTGCGGCGGCGTCATGACGTGGGCCTATTAGAGGAGCGCACGGATAGTATCCGGCGCTCAGTATTCTGTCCCGGTTCGTGGGAGAGCAGCTTCTTCCTGCTCTCTCCATGTGAGGCGGATCGTTAGCCCTTTCAGCACCCTTCCTTCAGTGACCCCTTGGAGTCCGTTATACTGGCCATCTGGTGCTACCTGTTCAGGCCAGGCCTGCTTCGCTCCCTAGCTTCCAGGCAGTGGATGCCTGTATTGCCACCTTGGGTCCTGTCTTCTCTTGCAGTCCTGCTTATAGGGTCTGACCTCCAGAATCCGTTTGCTCTGTACCTACAACTCCTGAAGGACCTCTCCAGCTCAGCTCTCTGTGTGCTTGGGATCTCCAGTCCTAGCTCTTCACCTCCTGTGTGCGTCTCCTGGATTTTTCAGCTCCTTTTCCTCTAGATTTGGTGAGTGCTTTTATCATTATTTCTTGTGATATTTGACTCTCCCTGGGGCTGGTGGTGGAACGTTTCTCCCTGGGGTGTGTTGTCCTGGGCCTTCCTCAGCTCAACTGAGGGGGGTCATCTGGCTTCGCGGCCAGCATCTTTATTCAGCTCCGGCTGCAGCGAGACACTCTGCAGGGGGACCTACGCTCGCCAGCCGCGTACCCAAGCACCGATCCCTAGCCTTCACTCCCCCAGCCCTTGTTGGAGGAGTCACTTATTTTTACTGGGGTTCTTCCTGGTTGGGATTCCCCATTGTGTCTGTTCTCTGTTAGTCCTGCTTCTGGGTTCCATTCATAGCTAAATAATTTACTGAACACTTGACACTGTTACTGCTACGGCAGTGCGCAAGTGGCCTTGTCTCCATTACTGCTCCTGCAGAGTGCAAGTGACCTAGTCTCCATTACTGCTCGGCAGTGTGCAAGTGGCCTTGTCTCCGTTACTGCTACTGCAGAGTGCAAGTGGCCTAATCTCTGTTACTGCTACGGCAGAGTGCAAGGGGCCTTGTCTCCGTTACTGCTATGGCAGTGTGCAAGTGGCCTTGTCTCCGTTACTGCTACGGCAGTGTGCTTGTTGCTCAGTTTCTGATACTACTCTGGCAGTTCACGTTTGTCTGCTAACCTAATACTGGGCGTTACTTATCCTTAAGCTCTCTATCTTGAGTGTGCTCCATCACAGACCTTTCTTCACATGGGACTGTTTACATTCGCTGAAGACCATTAACCCATGCAGTACCGATACCCTGGGAATCCTTCGTATTCCACCTGACCTGTGTCAGTATATTCTGTTATGGACTCTATGGTTATACTGGAGCTGTGTAGGCAAATGTATATGTAACCTGTCTTGTGTCTGTATTATTCTGTTAAAATACTACAGGACCTGTGAGGGTTATTATATTACTGTGTTTTCAATAAAACTGTGTTTTATCCTAAACCACTGTGTCTGGGTGTCAAACAAACCATTACAGTACACATCCTATATAATAATTGCTTAGATTGTTTGTCAGAAGCCGTCATGCACAGTAGAGATTGTGCGCGTTTGGGCAGTCTCTACTGTGCATGATTGCATCGTGTCAGTGAGGAGACACAAGACTGCATGGTGTGGAGCAGTGAGGTAGCGGCCGCAATGCGTTGCATACCCCTCTGGCACTCAAAGGATTAACATTACCCAGACCTTAGTCTGTGTACACGGGCTTTTACACTAGTACAATCATAACTGAAACATGTAAAAAAAGCGTGGTAGACATGGTTTTGTGCCCCTGGCAAATCCTGTAGCATGTCAGTTCATGCTAAATGGTGTAACATATTTTTCTCAGGCTGTTATAATAGGAAATGCCATGGTTTTCAAAGATATCAGAATCTTTGAAGTGGAGAATGTGAAAAAAGGCCTACTTGCCCAACATAGCCACTTTCTTGAAAAGTGCTAAACTGACTAGGACTAAAACGGCAAGTGAACACAAATTTAATGCAGCCAGTTATCTACTTGCTAAATAAGTTTACCATGTCTACTTTTCCCCAGTTCCTGTAATTGCTGACCACTTAAGTGCAGGTAGGTAATATTAGAAAATAAAATTGATAAGCATAGTTTAGTGCTCCTGGCACCCCCTCAATATGTCATACCATGCCAATGTTGTGCCATTTACTCAGGCTGGCAATAGGTAATAACTACATAGGAAGTCCCATGGTTTTCAAATACTTTAGTATCTCTGAAATGGTGGAAATGCTAATAAATATTTTTTCAAATAGTACCAACTTCTGGAAACATTTGTGCTTGCCAGCCTGGGGTTGAAAGGCAAGTGATGCTTCATTTGATGCAGTGGGATTTGTTCTTTCCAAAATTGTATGCCTTGTGTATCTTTTCCTCATATATCTAGTCGTTACAGGCACTTTAGTACAGTACTTGAAAAGTATATAAAAAATAATTGATTTTGGCAGGAGTAGTTTTGTGCTTCTGGTACACCCTATTGTATGTAAGCTCTTACCAGTGGAGTGTTATTTCTCTCAGGAGATAAGCTTCTAATGAATACAACAGGAAAATGAATAGTTTTCAGTACCTTGGAAGGGGCAGAAATGTAGTTTAGTTCCATCTTTTGAATACATTTATCTGCACTGGGCTAGGGATAGAAAGGCAAGCTATCTGTCATTTGAATGGGGATATCTTGTTTCCAAAATGATATACCTTGTCTACCTTTTCATCTTGTATACAGTTGTTTGGAACATTTACATGTATGTCATAAAAAGTAAGAAAAGTGACAATTTTGTCTGTGCAGTTTTCTGGTCCTGTCAGCTCATACTAATGGGGTACCATTTTACTCAGGACATTGCTCACTCTAAGTGGAGAGGAGGAGGTGGACCGTGCTTCCTAGTGCACACGTTTTCACATCCAAGGGACCCGGTAGATGAATGGGGTGTGATGTTGTATGTGTCCACAATAGACACATCTCACTGCAAAGATGTCACTGAATTTCACTTATAATGTTATCCTCAAATACCTGTGTGTGTGCGTATATAATAGACACATGCACTTATAAATCCTACAATATAATTTGCTAGGATGCGTCGCTCCCTGTATGCGTAACATGCACATGCGCAGTAGAGACTGCCCGAACGATGTAGTCATGCGCAGTAGAGACTGGCCAAACACACCGGCCTCCAGTCAGTGTGAGACAATTAACAAAATGGAGGCATGGCTGATCCGGAGTAGGATGCTCCGAACGGCCCACCGCCTGTCTCCGCTCGGCTCCGAGGCAGCAGTTGAGGCCGCTGGGTGGCACTTTGGCCAGTGTACACGGGCTTTTATACTAGTATATCAATAAATGTATATCTATACATCCTCAACCAACCACTGCTGCCACTGTTTAAATTACATTTAAATAAAAACAAAAAACGTTAGCCGCTAGCATAGAAGGATCCTCAGCCGGCCACTTAAAAAAAAAAAAGTCATCCTTGTGGTGGGGCATCAAGATCCCTCCTGATGCTGCCCAGCTACTGATCTCTCAGCCAATTTAGTTAGGAGAACAAAAGAGGTGGCACAGGGGAGCAAGAGCACTTCCCTATTTCCATACTCCCCAGAGATGGGTAGGAGTGGACGGGATCGGCAAACCCTCTCACGTCAATGGGGGATGCTTTTCCTGATTGATGTGAAAGGGTTTTCAGATCCCGCCCACTTCTACCCGACTCAGTGTAAAATGGAAGCAGTGGAGCCCTTTTACTTCCCTGCATTGCCTCTATTGACCTCCCATCTGAATCAGCTGGGAGATCAGTAGCTGGGGAGCATGCCCCACCACAAGGTTTGACTTTTAATATTAAAAAAACAAAAAAAAAAAAACATAAAGAAGGACACATTCCATTGCATGGGCAAAGCCATGCCACACACCTACTAGTATATTGTACTAGAGGGGTATATAACATACTTGATCATTTTAAGGTTAATTAGACACTATCTATATATTGTGCAAGCCAACAGGTTCCCATTCTTTAAGTTGTGACAAATCCTTCTTTATGTCATGAAAGTCATTATATGTCCAAAAGTATGTGTCCACCTGACCATCTCACATATATGAATTGTTGGACATCCCATTCCAAAATCAGGGCCATTAATATGGAGTCGCCCCCATCTTTGCGGCTATAACAGCCTCCACTCTTCTGGGTAGGCTTTCCACAAGATTTTGGAGTGTGTCTGTGTAAATTTATGCCAGTTCAGCCAAAAGAACATTTGTGAGGTCAGGAACGGATGTTGGATGAGAATCCTGGCTCACAACTGGCGTTCCACTTCATTCCAAAGGTTTTCAGTGAGGTTAAGGTCAGGGCATAGTGGAGAAATCCAAATTTATGTTACAAATGTGTGCATTAACCCTTTAAGGATCAGACTGATGCCCAATGCATTGAGAAGCAATGTGTGGCACACTCCTCTAGTCATTAAATACAATATAACAATGAAAATATTTAAAACTTAGGAAACACTGAGCTCGATGTTGTGATACATATGTATACCTTGACAGCCTGTTGAGAACCAGTATGTTAACCAATTGTTTGTAATATAAACAGTTTTTGAGAAAGTATCCATAGTTTGTTGTGGCAATGACTTTCTTTTATGGGCCAATATTTACCACACAATGTGCTATAACAGAATTTAGTCAGAGTCCGCACACTGAGGGCATATATACATACCTGGGAACTTCATCCTGTGGAGCCCCCAGAGAAGCATCTTGGGCTGTGACCAGGTATATTTTATTGACACAATTCTAGTAATAAAGGGGGTGGGTGGAGCTTACCACCATTGTGCTGCGTAAGTGGGTGGGAAGAAGTAGAAGTGAACAAAACAGGGTGGAAGGAAAGGATGAGAAGTAGGAGGGAAGTAGGCGGAACAGGGTGAGAAGGAGGAGAAGTGGGCAGAGTTTCACAGGAAACTCGCCACCACTGTAGAATCAGCCTCTGTCCCTGTAGACATGGAAATTAACTTTAAAATGTGAATCTCCAGGGCAGATCTGGAAAGGTCCCTTGTATGCATATATAAAAGCACAGAGAGCGAGTTGTTTTGACCTTAGACAAAACAAATTATCATTCCATATTGTAGATGGTTTGCTTCAGAATTGCCAGAATTCATCTTAGTGCATCAACCTCAGTAGCTCTGGTTAATTTTCATGTGTGTAAAGCAGGGTTGGACAACCTGAGGCTCCTCAGCACTTGGGAACTAAAATGGCTTTCCGGGGATGTCTTCCACAATTGAAGGGTCTCAGGATGCTTGTCCGAGGCTTAAAGTATCTTTGAGTGAGAAATTCGGTTAAATTGCTTGCATACTTTTATAAAACACTAATTTTCTTTTTAAAGGCAGAGTGAATGTATTTTTTATTTTTTTTCATGCTATGAACATAGTGAAAAACAAAATGACATTTCACTGTGATCTTCAGTATTAGTTATAAACTATACTGTCCATAGATTCTTCACATTTTATTTCAGTCTGGTTAAGGACCAGCAGGGTGGGCAAAGTATTAGCAATGTGTTGCCCACCCCTCTGGTTCTTAACCTTTTGAGTGCCAGAGGCGTACGGAACGCATTGCTCTGCAATGCGTTCCGTTCCCCTCTGGTACTCAAAAGGTTAAAGGGATAAGCTTCATCATGTGCCACTTTGAGTCTTATGTACATAAGAAACCAGGAGCAACTCCATAGCATAGGAGATACATTACATTTCCCATTTATTTTAACAAGTCTTTTAAGCCCTTGAATGTGACTAGTCTCAAGTGCATTGCAATTTATTGGAGACATCCCTAGCATTCTAGAGGGGGTTTATGCACTAAGATATGATAAAGAGGTGACAAAGTGGAGATTACTTCTCCAGTGATATCCCTTCTCTGATTCCTATGTTATTCTATGGAACCAATGTACTAAGTAGGAGAGATCTTAGTGCATAGGCTCCAAGGAATAACTTAGACACTGGAGAATTGATATCAATTTAGAAGTCATCTCCACTTTATCACCTCTTTATCACACCTTTGTGCATAACCCCCCTAAACTTCATTTAAATCAATGGAGATTTTTATCTGCTTCCTATGTTGCTGCTGGTTTGCCTTCAGATTGCCCCTCTTCTACTTTGTGCTTAACCCTTTGAGTGCCAGAAAGGTATCAAATGCAGTCCTCTGCAATACATTTGATACCTCTCTGGAACTCAAAAGGGTAAGCCCTTTGTGCCAAATGGTTTATTTTAATGTACTATAAACATATCTGTATCTGCCACACCCAGCTGATCTTGTTTTGCACAGTGCTTAAGTGCTTTTATTGGCCATATATGCCATCTTACTAGATAGCTGTTTTCATTCATTGTACTTGGAATTAAGGAAACACTTTGTGGGTTAGACCATAAGGAGTGATAATGAGCTGATAACACAGAGATAAATTTTCCAGTGATATAATTTCTCCAGTTCCTCTGTTATTCTATGGAGCCAATGCACTAAGATGTATCCAACATTAGTGCATAAGCTCCATAGAATAACATAGGAAATGGAGAAGTGGTATCACAGGAGACATTACCTCCGTATTTTCACCTCATTTTCACTCCATAGTGCATAACCCCCTTTGAGTGCCAGTATGGTGTCCAATGCATTTTGGGTTAATGTTTTTCAAGTATACAACTGCACCAATCCTTGATCTCAAAGGTTGAAGCTGTAGTTAATTTTAAACTTAAAGGGTCATTTCTGCCTTATTTTTACTGTATATTCTGCAAGTGCTTAACCCTTTGAGTTCCAGAGGAGTATGGAATACATTGCTTTGCAATGCATTCCGTACCCCTCTGGCACTCAAAGGGTTAATATGCACAATTAAATTGCCTATACTTTCTATTCTACATTTTTTTCTTCATTTTCACTTATTTTTTTACACTTTTATGTACCAGGCAGGGAACACTTTTAATGTGTTTCCTGAGAGCTTTCTGTGTGAGATTGATTGGGAAAGTAGAGGCAGTGCAACAATGTCAATAAATGGTATAAAAAAGGCATTGAAACAACATCCCACCCAACATTTGAAATGGTCAAAGAGGGACAGGTTTGCTATAGGCGGTGTTGCTGGGGGCGTGGCTGGTCAGCGGGGCATTACTGAGAAATGTTAGGTCATTTCATGACCTATTGACAACTCTTTGTGTAACTGAAGAAATGATTTAGAACAAGACCAAAGTATTTTATTTATACAGACTTACATATATACTTATATAAGCTGTGGAGCAATGTCATACACACCACACAGTCTGATCTCCAAAAAAAAGGGACACCAGGGTGGGAAAGAGGGACAGGGGAATGTGGGTCTAAAAGAGGGGTTGTTCCTCCTAAAGAGGAATGATTGGGAGGTATGAAACAATGTAGAGGAGCCACATCTACAATAAATATAACACTCAGTGCTGCAGGGATAGTGAAACATTGTATAAATCTCTTCTGTCACAGTGCCAAACTGGAAAGCTCACTGGAAACAGACATTTACTGAGCTTCCTGTCAAGGATATAAAAGCATTAACCCTTTGTATGCCAGAAAGGTATACAAGGCATTGAGCTGGATACCTCTCTGGCGCTCAGGATTAAATGAAGATTAAAATAAACAATATAGGTAATTTGACTTTACATTGTAGAATATGTAAAGTCAAAACAAGGTAGAACTATCCTATTAACAGGATAAAATTCTACTGTTTTATTGTGTCTTTATGCATACCTATTCCTCACCAGTAATGCTTACTTAAAGGGACAGTAATGTCCCATAAAAACTTGTTATAGTTTTGTAGAGCAGGAAAAAATAAGCTGAATGGCACAAACCCTATCTCTCAAACAGCTATGGTTTCAGAGATATAGGCCCTGAAAGTTCCCCCTCCCTCCCCTTCACCTGCTGTCAGCTGTAAAGCTGACAGCAGGAGATCCGTGTCGGCCAACACGAGAAGGCTCTGCAGCAGAGCCGAAATTGCATTATTGCAAGATAATTACTTCATTGGAAAGGTCTGCAAAGTGTGCTTGCAAACCAGGTACACTTTGTAGTGCTTTCCAATTAAGTAATTATTTTCCAATAACGTGATTTCGGTTCTGCTGCAGAGCCTCCGGTTGGTCCCTGGTCAGGATTCCCCTGCAGGCAGCACAGCTCTGAGGTCAGGGAAAGGGGTGGGGGGAATGTTCAATGCTTATATATTTTTTCCTGCTCTACAAAACTATAACAATTTTTTATGGGACATTACTGTCCCTTTAACCTTTTGAATGCCAGGGTTAAGTCCACATAAAGACATCAAAAGAAAAGCACATAACAACTGTACTTTAGGGGACAAATGCAGTGTCCTAAAATGTCCATTGATTTTTTAAATGGGGCCTCAAACCCTTGTAATGCACTGCAGACATTTCTAGCATTCAGTGGGTGAAACTCAGCATTGTGTCAATTGGAATTTTCATTTATCCCTTATGGTGCAGTTGCTGTGCTCTAAAACCATTCACGGACCACAGGACCTTACACAGAAAGCAGAAGATGAATGATTTTGGAACACACTATATGAAGTACTGGGATAAATAAAAATTCCTCAAATTCCCATCAATTTAAATCAGACTTTTAAGCCCTAAATCAGGCTTTTACCCCTTTGAGTGCCAGAGGGGTACTCAATGCATTGCGTACCCCTCTGGCATTCAAATGGTTAACCCCTCCAATACTTTTCAGAGCTATGAATTGGAGATAACTCCACCTTTCAAGGAATCTTTATTTGTCTCTTACAATGCAGATGATTTGCTCCAAAACTGTATCTCTTTTGCTATCTGCAATTTGAAATTTACCCTACACAGATGTCCTCTGTATATCCTCTAGGCAGTGCAGTATTATACCTTGGTACATGGCATCATGCCAGTCTCTGTCATACCACGTATTACTAGATTATCACAGTATCATATGGCTTTTAACTCCTTTGAGATGAGCTCTCTCTGGCACTCAAAGGGTTGAGAGAAGATTGAAATCAATGCAAACTTTGCCTTGTCCAAATGGTGCAGTTTGTTTGCTTCAAAATGTATTTTTCCATATGCTCCATAAAGCCCTAGGTAGAGTTCAATAGATAAGCAATTTTTGATCAAACCAACTGAGCCATAGCAGACAGATGGTGATTTTAACCCCTTGAATGCCAGACAGGTCTCCAATGCATTGAGAAGCAAGGATTTGTAGATCTCTGTAGCATTCAATGGGTTAAAATGGAACTACCAACCAATATAAAGTCACCCCCCAATAATTAGTTATATGGCGACATGCTTCTTAATAGTGTTATTATCTGCTACAAGTTCCATGATCTGAAGTAATCCTGTTTCTCAGAGACTGACGGCCAGGCTTGGATGCAGACATCTTGCTTAGAGACGACTGCACGCTGTCCCGATCTGCTCTAGGAAGCACTGCATGGAGCCGAAAGGCACCGGAAAGGACTGACAGTGCAGACACGCAGACGGCTCTACAGCAACAACCCTGGCAGTCAGTCTCAGAAGAAACAGGATTACTTCAAAATGCAGTACTTGTGGCAGATAATAACACTATTATGAAGATAGTCAACATATGCATAATTATTGGGGGCGACTTTATATTGGCTGGTAGTTCCGCTTTAACCTGGTTAAAACAGTGGAGGTTTCTATTTGCGCCCTGTGATGCAAGTGTTTTAGCCTAGAATTGCTTTATTAGACTGATGTACTAACACAACCTGGGGCTAGTTTGGAGAAAACCAAATACACCATGCAGGGCAATACAAATCTCCAAGCTGTTCATCGATTTAACACTTTGAGTGCCAGAGAGGTGCTCAACACATTGAAAATCAATGCGTTGCGTACCCCTCTGGCACTCAAAGGGTTGAATAGGGATTTTAACCAATTGAATGCTGGAAAGGTCTCTGCAATGCACTGGATACCTCTCTAGCATTTAAGGTGTTAAAAGCCCCTTTTAAATCATGGGCTTTTTCATTTGTCGCCATTGTTGCAGCTGCTATACACCAAACTTACACCTCTTGCTTTAGGCATACAGTCCTTGTTTGTTATGCAATTTGTACCTCTGCACACATTTCCTCTACACATCCTATCAGTGCACAGGTTATTTCCCTTTAGCTTGTGGCAGAGTTTATTAGTTTATCACAAATTCATAATTCTTCATTTAATTTATTATTACAGGATTAATACAGGAAAGTGAAAAGAGATTAGCAGACAAGAATCATAAAATCTCCATTCATAAAAACATTAATTGGAAAAAGTTAGTTGTAGAATGTCCTTACTTTTCCTTCTGTGCTCATAGTGACTTTTCTGTCTGAGGCTGTGGGAGATGTGCAGTCTGCTTTCCCTTCGTGAACACACACTGAGAGTGCTGCCTGATATGGTTTTTAATATCCTGCTATATAACCAGCCCATAACCCTCCCAGCCTTATCCCGCCCCCTCCCTTTTTTACCCTTGTTTTTGTTCCTAGGTTACTAAAAAACTATTTTTCTATTATAAGAGGCTAATTGAAGAACTAGAACAATTCTGGGTCAAACCAGCTGCACCATTTGGAAAGAATAAAAATTTCCATTGTTTAAATGCACACCTCCAAGTGTCCCTTTTTAGGGTGGTCAGCCCCTCTTTGAGACCCAAATCTCTCTGTCCCTATTGCCTAATGAGGTGTGTATAGAAGGGTATCACAATGCCCTACAAAAAAGGCACACAAATGCTTGTTTAACCCTTTAAGGACCACAGAGCATTTTTTTAATTATTGGATCCGATTCAGGGCTCCCTGAATAGTGTGTAGCCGCGCGGGTAGCCTTGAATTCCATGACGTGCCAGGACCGTCATGAGTCCTTATGGCAAGTCTACCCATGATAGTCCTGGCAGGTCATGGGTCCTTAAGAAGTTTCACTTCACTATATGTGCACACAGATTGGTATTTGTAAATAAAATACTTAGGTCTTGTTCTAAATCATTTATTCCATTTTATAATGAGCTATAAATATGTCATGAAGGAAAACTAATAATTTGCTGCAGTTCTTACCAGACAAGCCCCCAGCAACACCACTAAAAGTAAGTGTCCTTCTTCGGCTAGTTGGAATGTTGGGAGGCATGTAAATGGGGTTTTTAACCCAAACCTGCCAACATTTCAAATGACCAACTTTTTTTAGGTGGTGTTGCAGGGGTATAAATGGTGTGTGGGGCATTAATGATTTTTAGATAATTTCATTACCTTTGATATATATTTATGTAATTGAATACATTATTTAAGACAAGATCAAACAATTTCATTTATTATCACACATACTGAAGTTTAAACAAACATTAATATAAGTTTTATGTCTGTGGAGCAGTGTCACACACCACAAAGCAGGATCTCCTAAAAGAGGGACATCAGGGTGGGAATAGTGGGACAGAGGAAGGATTTGGGTCTAAAAGAGGGACTTTCCCTCCTAAAGAGTCACACTTGGGAGACATATTATAATCCCTTGAATGCTGGAGGACTCTAAATTACTTTGCCGAGCAATGTGTTAAACACATTTGTAGAACTCAAGAGGGGGGGTTATGCATTAAGGAGTGATAAAGAGATGATAACGTGGAGATAACCTCCCCGCGCATTGTACAACGCATTGTGAAAAGGGACGAATTGCACAAGGCGACGCCAGGCAGCCGGGCACAATGCCAACGCGAGAGGAGAGGTATCGGAGGAAGCGGGCAGCAAATACAAGCCTACCACCCGCTTCCTCCTATGTCTCTGTCCCCTCTTCCCACTTCCTCCAATAGCTCTGTAGTCCCCAGGTTTAGACTTCACAGCCGCCCGCAGCAATGGAAGTGTTTATGAATGGGGATGAGGGAAGCACTGCAGTCACAGTGCAGCCTGCTCCCTCGGTTGTATTTTAACCCTTTGAGTGCCAGAGTGGTACGCAACGCATTGCTTTGCAATGCATTGCGTACCACTCTGGCACTCAAAGGGTTAACTTAGATCTCATACATTTACAATGTTCTAGCTCCTTTGTCCCATTGCTATTAGTACTTTTGCTCCACTCTCCGTTTGAAGGAGAGTGGAGCAAAAGTACTAATAGCAATGGGACACAGGAGGTAGGGGGTTAAAAATGAATGAGATCTAATTTAAACTAATGTCTAATAATAGTATTTTAATAAAAACAAAAGTTTAAAACACACACACACACATATACAGGCAAGGTATGTAGTCCATACCTTGCCTACTAACCCTTTGGGTACCAGAGGGGTAGGAAACATGCTAAGCAATGCTTTCCTACCTCTCTGGTACTCAAAGGGTTAATTGTGGAATAAAAGACAGATTTGTCCACTACATGGAAGTCCATGAGGTGGATGTGGATGGGGTTAGTATGTCACATATATGCAATATGTGACATACTAAGGGGGGGATGTGGAAGGGGGCATTGTGTAGTGCTTGGTGTACTAGTTTTATTGATTGTAACCCTTTGAATGCTACAGGGGTGAGCAGTGCACATCCCCATGGCATTAAAAGCTGTCTATGGTGCTGAAAGCCTTCTCTGTGTTCCCCTAGTGGCTGGGTAGGGAAAAGCACAGAGAATGCTGTTCAGAACTGGAGTCGTGGGTTTTTGATTTTCTGACTGAACTTGATACTTTGCAGTGCTGTGATTGGCTGTGGTGCTAGGTAACATTTTTATCGTGTGTTTTTAGGTAAGATTTTCTATGCGACGCAGGTTTAAGGTTAACATGTATTTTGTTGGTTATCGCTCTTTAGCCTTTCTGGGTAAGGAAGATTTGAATCTCACGTTACCTGGTCTTGCTTAACGAGCGAAGGCAGTTTTTTTTCTTCATGTTGGTTTTAACGCCAACATTTGGATCGAGCCCTAAGATCTCCAGAGCTGGAGAAATCTTAGTGCATTGGCTCCACAGAATAGCATAGGAACTGGAGAAGTGATATAAGTGGAAAAGTCATCTCCACTTTATCACTTCTTTATCACACCTTAGTGCATAGCCCCCAGTGGGTTAAAAGACCCATTAATATTTATGGCCATGGAGGTACTAGATCCCAAACAAAAGCAGGTTTGAGTTGCAATAAACTTTGACAAGAGTATTTCTCAGGAATAGGCCTAATCTTGTTTTACTTAACAAATCCTGAAAAAAAATCTATCTCTATCTATCTATCTATCTATCTATCTATCTATCTATCTACGAGAGAGAAAAAGAGATAACTGGTAGGTAAGGGGCACTCACAGGTCTTATTTTCTTGTGAGCCTTTATCAAGACAACCAGAACACAACCAGCAGTGTGATCTGATGTATAGTATAACATGCAAAAAGGAGCCAAGAAAATCCCACTATGAAGGATTATCTTCATGAATGCAAGTGCTACACTGTCACAAAACAAGAAACCCAAATATCATATTTACACAAGATATACAGAGGTAAAAAAATCAATCCTAACCCTCTAAGTACATGTCATAAAGAATGAAAATTTTTTTTTTACCATTCCATTTCACAAATATATATTTGTCTTTGTATGTAGCAAAACATACAGTGGACTGATGGATATATGCCTGGTTAGTTCCGTGATATATAGTTTGGATGCTTTTTCATTTTTTATGACATGCACTTACGAAGTTTGATTTTTTTACCTCTTTATATCTTGTCTTTTCTATTCTGTTTTTGTTACAGTTTAGCACTTGTATTCATGAAGTTAACCCTGCATAGTGGGCATTAACAACACTATAAAAAGAAAGTTCCTGGCACTTAACAGCAAAACTGCATATAGGCAAACCGAATATAAAAAAAATATCTTTATTATAACTTGTATTAAAATATCATTGATATCACTGGGAACACGTATAACAAACAGTGTTAATCTGATGCGTTTCGTACCCTCAGGTACTTACTCATAGATATCCTCGTTACCTGAATAACGGATATTTAAACACTAATATGTGATCAATCAATGACTATGATTGGATTAAAAACAACCAATGTATGTATACGATCTAATCAAATACAAACAAACAAAAGAAACCACACAGATCCACATAATCATGTATAAAACAAACACAAGGTATAAAGAATACAATTAACTACAAAATATAGAGAATACTACAGGATATTGCCAACATCCCATTCAGAATTTAACCCTTTGGGAGACCTAGTATCCAGGGTAAAAATCCAATAGGCCTCCCTCCGGGAAATCAGATGGACGATATCGCCCCCACGTGAAGACACCTGTACTCATTCAATACCCATAAAAGAAACTACAGAAATGTCACCACCATGTCTATCCAGGACATGTAGGGACACTGCAGAATCCCTATTTCCTATATCAATCTTATACAGGTGTTCATGTAACCGTTCCTTTAAGGGGCGAATTGTCCGTCCCACATACTGAACCTGACACACCTTGCAAGTAAATAAATAAATGATTGACTTGGAATTACAATTAATGTAGTGGGCAATTGAGTATGTACGTCCAGTAACTGTTGACTTAAAGCTACAACTAATATCCATATATGTACACATATATGGATATATCTCTATGCAAAGATGTCTGTGCTGTTTCCAGGCCGTATATCTTGAGAGCAGTAGGAATTCTCTATAAGGAGGTAATTATTTTGACGACTAGTACTATTGATCAGCTAGTCGCCAGATGGGTAATTCTTTTCGGGAAACTTTATTTGGGGTGGTAGTTCCCCTTTAAGGCAGAAGGGATGGCATGCCTCTGCATGTGTAATTCTCTTTGGTAAAAGTGTAGCTGATCTTGTGCAAGTCACCAACTCTAGAACAGGCAAAGCATCTCCACATATATACTGGTTTTGTCATGTGTGATCACTTTAGGTCTGCCTGGTATTGCTTTGGGTAAAAAAAATATCTGGTTTCATCAAATCTTTTCAGTGTGCATTGTACTGCCCCCTTAGAAATATTCCACTTAGATGCAATTTGGAGCTGGAAACGTTTTTCAGCATTCAGGAGAACAATTTGTCCACAAGTTGCTTCACAAACTCCTTTGACATGATTACATAAGGTCTTTCAACTGATGTCCTTCTTCAAAGGCCCTAACTGGAGCACTTGCATAAGCATTAGCAGGACCATACTAATAGAATTAGTATCAGGTGATAATTGTTAAAAGACAAATACAATTCATGTGTGCTAGGCTGTTACCCTTTTAATGAAACATATCAGCCTAGATGCTCTAAGGCATGATAAAGAGGAGATGACGTCTCCAGTGATATCACTTCTCCAATTCCTATATTAGTCTATGGAGCAAATGCACTAAGATTTCTCCAACCTTGGAGATCTTAGTGCATAGGTTCCATAGACAACTATAGGAACTGGAGAAGGGATATCACTGGAGATATCTTCTCTGCTTTATCCCCTTTTTATCATGTCTTAGTGCATAACTGCCATTGTGTCACAACAGTTTTGAAAATGTATAAGTAAATTGTTATATATTATGTATAAAATATGAAATACAAGGGAGCACATTCACGACAAACAAAAATCATGAAAGTGTTCATAAATCAGCTCTCACATGGCTTGTCCAAAGTCCAAAAATTACCATTTATTCCAAAGTCAAAGTTTAATTCCCCTTCTGTGACTCAAGGGGGGTTGTGCACTAAGGCATGATAAAGAGGCAAAAACGTGGAGATAACTTCTCCTGTATATCACTTCTCCAGTTCCTATGTTATTCTATAGAGTCTATGCACTAGGATCTCCAAAGTTGGAGAAATCTTAGTGCATAGGCTCCATAGAATAACATAGGAATTGGAGAAGTGATATCACTGGATAAGTTATCTCCACATTATCACCTCTTTATCACTCCTTAGTGCATATCCCCTAAGGACTGGCTGTATAGCAGAATAGCTGAAGGAATTATAGTGATAATAGTACACAGACTTTAACCCATGAAGTCTCCTATTCAGGAGAAGAGGGCCCTGGAAGGTGCTAAGAACAAAAAGGACATAATGGACTAGTAGTAAAAGCATTAGGAAGACCAGTAAGACATGAGGAACAAAAAATTTTAATGAAATCTTGGTGGACTTAGACTTGCCATTTCTGCCAAATGCTCAGACATAGCCAGGAGAACCCCCAAAGAGAGAATACAGGACAGAAAATGAGGAAAAAAATCTGCCTGTACTGGTTTAAAGACAGGATGCCAGGAGGGATATTCAGCCTTCAGAATGGATAACTGAGAAGCAGGTGCCTTGTGGGTCGACCATTGAAGTGAAAGGTAGACGTATTAAAGCTCCCTCCTCTCTCCTGAGGCCCAGATTTTTTTTCCTACAATGGCCTGTGCAAAATGATATGTTACTAACCTTTAAGACCTGGATTCCATTGCCTTTGATAATTTTATCACAAGTTTTATCTGCATCTTTTTCCATAAGCTTCAGCATCTATGAAATGATGCTGGCTCTAACATGTATCACCTGCAATGTAAGACAGGCCTAAATATATGGGGTGCCATTTGTTAACCATATATCTTTCCACAAAATTACTGGAAGATAATAGATGTGTCTGCACATAATGTGTAAACATAATAGATTTTGTCAAATATAATAAATTGTGTTTATGACAAAACATAGGTTTTATAAATGGATTTTGTGGCACAAAAGTAAGCTTTCTCATAATGAAATAATACATTTTATATGACAATATCTTATTAGGACCAATCAAAATGTGATGAGCTTAAAATAAAAGGAACCAAACAATGTTTGTTGTACATTAGACTGTGGGTATTACATATATGAATTATATATAAAAAAAACAGTTTCCATAAAAGGAAACACTAGTTTACAGAATATCTACTGCATTCCCAGAATTCCATGCAGCAACATGCAAATGAGGAAACACAGGGATTCCAAATCCATGTAAATATTGGCATTTTACAGTATTGCTTTTCAAGGCAAACACTGGAACTGTATTGAACTAAAGTTAGGATTGATTTAGACCTTGCTGGTTTAAACAAGCAGCATTAAAGAAACAGGATTCTTCAGTATATAAACAAATTGTCTTTTCCAGCAGTACAATAATACATTGTCTCTCTGCAATAACAAAGCCTTTAAAGCAAAGTAAGATGGATGTAATAGACCTGTGTTTACATTCTTTTGATATCTGCAAGTCCTTAACGATATTAAGAAGCAGTCTCCAGTGTAAAGAATAAAAAGATACCTTGGCAGCACTTGCAGGGAAAACACAGGGTTTGGATAAAAGAGAAGAAAATGTGAGTTCTCAAACATCCAGGCCAGGAAACAACATGGTTACTTTGAAATTCAGTGTGACACAGATATTCTGATAAACCTTAATGCGAAAAGCACTGCAGGGTTCTGCTACACCTTCGTGTGCAATGTCCTGCAGTAGTTTGCAGTGCAATGTCCTGTGGATACACCTTGCTTTACATTGTGCTGCAGAGATTTGGACAAACCTTGCTGTGTACTATCCTGCAGAGGCTCTGCTACATCTTGCTGTGTAGTATCCTGCAGAGTTTCTGATACACCTTGCTGTGCATTGTTTTGTGGTGACTCTAAAAAACCTTGGCCTAGATTCACTAAAGTTCAAAGAGGGCTGTTGATGTCCTATTGGAGTATTGTCAAAGGCACAAAGACAGTATTCACTAAAGTGTCTTTGACATCACCTCACCATCAGTCCGACAAAATTCTGCCCACATCAACATCCACCCGCCAGGTAGTGTATGTGGGGCAGTCTGTCGGGCTAAAACACAATGGCGATGTTCCCCAGACTGCCCAGACCTAGAGGAAGGCATAAGCCTGTCAGCACACACAAATCTAAGTGGCACTGTATGTCAGATTTTGATGGGGAGCAGCATGTCGGAGTTATAGAATGTTGGGCAGCATGGGGAATAACACCATTGTGTGTTAGCCCCACATACACTGCCAGACACCCCAGCCTTCTTCCTTTGCCCATGTAGTGCCCATGGGGATTTGTGGCTAGCAGTGGGCAAAGGAACAAGATTGGAGAGGGTCAGACAGTGTACATGGGGATCTGTGGCCACCAGTGGGTAATGGAACACGTCTGGGGGTAAGCAGTGTATATGGGGTTCTGTGGCAAGGGAACAAGGCTGGGGGGGGCAAGTGGTAGCCACAAATACCCATAGATGCTGCCTGACACCCAGCCTTGTTCCCTTGGGAGTGCACAACATGTGTCATATATGGTACAGAGCTAAGGGAATAATTGTGTAATGCTTTATGTACTTTTTTAAAATCCCTTTGAGTGCCAGAGGGGTGAGCAATGCACATCCCTATGGCACTTAAAGGGATAAGGGAGTGATGCTCTCTATGGTGCTGAAAGTGTTCTCTCCACTCCCCTAGTGACCAAGTGGGGTGGCAGAGAGAGGACTCTTAGACTTTGGAATTGCTATAGTGTTGGTGATGTGTGAAGGGAGGAAATCCCTTCCATATGGACAGCACTTCGGCAATCATGTATGCTAATAGGGACCCTCTCCACCCCTCCTCTTGCATCCATAAATTTTAGTGAATATGTCAAGGGGTATGTACATCGAAATGTTGAAGTGATTCCAAAACATCAACAAAATCCTATCACCACAGCATTGATCTTTAGTGAATCTAGGCCCTTGCCTTGTAATGCCCAGCAGAGGTTCTGATACACCTTGCTGTGCAGTGCTCTGCAGAGGTTCTGATACACTTTGCAGTGAAAAGTTTTACAGAGGTTCTGATACTCCTTGTTGTTCAATATCTTTCTGAGGCTCTGATACCTTTTTCTTTGCTGTTTCTTGCAAAGATTCTGATACACCTTGCTGTACAATGTGTTTTGTGACAAAAACAATTCATTTTTTGAGACAATCTATTTTGTGATAAAATACTTTTTTGTGTGACAAAAAATATTCATTTGTGAGAAGGAATTCCATTAATTATGCAATCAAATCTATTTTGTGACAATATTCATTTGAGAAACAATCTTGTTTGTAAAAAATAAGATTGTGTGAGAGTCAACATTATCATTAAAACAAATTTGTGTGACAAAATCAGGTTGTCAAGTTTCTTCACAAATGATGTAGGCAGAACTGTTCTTTCATTAATTCTAGAGAAAAATGCTACTACCCTCATAGAATGAGTATAAGGAGAACTAATACAATTCAAGGGAAAACAATATACACTATTGTGGACAAATGAAAACTCAAATTCATTTAAATGGTGATTTAACCCATTTAATGCTAGAGAGGTTTTAATCCTTTGAGTGCCAGAGGGGTATGCAATGCATTGCGTACCCCTCTGTCACTCAAAGGGTTAAATGCATTGCTTTGGAGTTAAAATCCCCAGTTAAGTTAATGGACATTTTATGAATGTTTATTCGTCCCCTTTGGTGCAGTTAGTATGCTCTAGTTCTCAGATCAGTCATCCTTCTACATTCCTTGAGACTGAGTGAAACTATCTGACATGTTTACATAGTAAATCTGCTGACCTTGAGCTCATTTATTTCCAGAACTGTGTAGCTACTGTTTATGCTCTTTCACATATTTTGCTCAGATTTCTGGGTTACATAAAATAGTTTATCTAAAACAAATCAAAAGAAAAAGTCGAAAACATTAAGGGCCTAATTACACAAGCTAAAACAGCAGCAGTTCGGGACAAACCAACTGCACCATAGAGGTTGAAGGGATAATAATGTTTCATAGTAAAACAGCTCTAATTAATCTTCATAGTATTTGGGCCTTGGAGAGTGTTATTTCAATTCCGTCAGAATTGTATCACGGTCCCCGTGATCCTGTGTGTCACTCTTTGCTGTGCTGCTCCCTGATTGGCTGAGCTGTGTTGGCCCGCCCCTGGTTACCCGTCTTATACTGGCCACTGGCACCTGTCATGTGCCCTTTCGTGGTGTTCCTGAGCCTTGCTGCCGTTCACTGCGTTCCTGATTTCTGGTGTACCGACTTGGCCTGCTTGATTCTCTCCTGTGTTCCTGCCTGTTGCTGATCCGGCTTGTCTACGATTCTCCAGTTCCCGGTTCCAGTCTGTCTACGTTCCTGCTGCTGTCGACTGGGCGACATTCTCACTCCTGTAGTCGCGCTTGTGCTGGAGACTGACCTTAACCCTTGGGTCGCTGTGTTACTGTTAACGCTTCTGAGCTGTACTACTAGCTGAGTCTCCTTAAGCTTGCAGAGCTATACCATCAGGGCGATACCGATTGCTGAGCCGATTCCTTGCTGTGCCTCACCTCCTACCAGGTGCCTTGGTTAACCCTTGCAGTGCTACGCTACTACTGCTGAGCCGGCCGCTTGGGCCTGAGAGACGGCAGCCCATAATTCTTCCGTGCAGGGTAGTTGTTCTGGTACCGTACCGTTGGTCTCCTCACCCACGCACTTGCACTGGTGGAGTCGTTATACGCCCGTGGGGGCTACCTGGCACTAGCTATTGGCTTCCGTTTACTCCCGAGGGGGCTCGATTCTTACACTTGCAGCTTGCAGTCTCCGTTATATGCCCGTGGGGGCTAACATTCCTTGCTCTTGCAGCTTGTAGTCTCCGGTTTACGCCCGTGGGGGCTAACAACTCACGCTTCCCTAGTACTGGTGGCATTTGTTACGCCCGTGGGGGTTATCCATTATTGCTCTAGCGTTCTGGGTCAGTTCTGCTGTGCAAGTCGATTGCTTTCCTACAGACTCTGTATTGATTCCTCATACTTATACAAGCTTCAGCTACACCTTGGGCGTGCCTACACCACAACAGAGACTGATGAGGACTGTGTTAACTATTGAGTGCTCCTCTCTGGGTTACCAGCCCTAGTATATATTTTTACATACATTCTACTCTGTCTGTATCCAGTCTACTGACCTGTAAGGGTCTAGACACTTATTCCTTGTTTTCACTGTGTGCCTGTAGAGGGCGATATTGTTCATTACTTCTGTCAATAAAACTGTGTTTTATCATACCCTCTGTCTGAAGTGTCTGAAAACCGTAACAAGTTGTAGTTCAAGAGTAATTCAATGATAAAGAATCCCCCTCCCACCCCTTTTACTGATGTAACACTGCTCAGCCAGAGCAGAAGGGAGGTGCCCAGGTAGATTGCAGAGAGGGACAATCTTCAATTAAGAAAAGGGAAAAAGCTGAAAAACCTGTCAAGGGGGGCAGGGTTTTCATTGTTCTTGCAGTAGAGTATTGACCCTTGATGTGAGCTGTCTGGTCTATGGACTGGATTCGACATCCGAGGGGAGGTGGTTTACACTAGGTAAAAAGGGTGGGAGGGGGAAACTTTATCTTTCAATTACTCTTGAACTACAACTGTCACAGTAATGAAATAACACTCTCTATGGCTCAAATACTATGAAGATTAATTGGCGCTGTTGTTTTTGTGAAACATTACTATCACTTTAAGTGATAACTCACCTAATCCCCTTTGATATGAAATGGTGTTTTAACTCCTCAAATGCTAGAGAGATCTTCAGCATTTTGTAAAGCATTGGAGACATATCTTGAATTAAAGCAGTTAAAATCTTCATTTAAATTAAGAGAATTTAATTT
Source organism: Rhinophrynus dorsalis (assembly GCA_037306005.1). Taxonomy (NCBI): domain Eukaryota; kingdom Metazoa; phylum Chordata; class Amphibia; order Anura; family Rhinophrynidae; genus Rhinophrynus; species Rhinophrynus dorsalis. The sequence continues at coordinate 216,906,025 of CM074718.1, read as the reverse complement.
GTCCTCTGTGGTGAATTTGTCACAAAATTCACCTAATTAGATTGTGGAATTAGGCCCCAAGTATCACTGGATGACTTTTATGAGGAGTTTTAATTGTATGAATTCATATTGCCTATATTTTTATAATTTTTTAAATGTTTAACTATTTTCTTATACTTATCTTTGTGCCTGATTGAAGCACCGGTTTCTCTCCCTATAGGGAGAGCTTAGTTCCCTATCAAAAATCAAAGGTAGTGGTACAATATACATGTATCCCTGCTGCTTGAAAAAGGATGAACTGGAAGCACCATGATGCATCCAGTGAGTCAGAGAAGGAGAAAGTGACTATCACCAGCATAGAAGGGTCTGGGAGCCCTGATTTCCATGACCCAATGATGTCCAGTTCCCCCACATTGTCCCTAGGTATCTGAGGGAAAATAGTGTCATCATTGTCATCAAAGGCACAGGAAGAAGTGGGGATCAGTGTGAGCAGGACAGGTCAGCTACCTGTGCTTAGTGCTGCCAGTGTTCCTTCTGATAGTCAGGAAGATGAGAGGATGTCAATTTGACACAAGGATACCATAAGTCACACTTGCCATCCATGAGCTGTCCCACTACTACTACTATGCAGCTAGAGAGTGTTGAGGGTGAGGGAGGGAATGATGATGGTGATGATAGTGAAGCAACTGGTGGTGGGACTAGCATGATGCTGTAGATCATCCTGCTGAGGTGGAAGGGGAAGGGATGCAGAGCAGCCAGACTAGGTGTCAAGACAGCCCACAACATCCTCCCTGACCAGAGGAGGGCTGGCCTGGGGGCAATTGCTCCCTGGACTGGTAGGCCACTGCATCTCACTAAATCTCTCGATTGCTGCTGTAAATGGAGCTATACTAGTGATACCACAGCGGTACAATCCAAATGGAGCTACACTAGTAGCATAAACCATTTCCATTGTAAGCTCTATAGTATCACTAGGTAAGCTTTGCTTAAATTGTAAGCTTTGTAGTGGTGCACTAGTGTAGCCCCATTTCAGCTGTAAGCTATGTGGTGTCACGTGACTTATGTCACAACATTAATGCCAATTTTAAAATTAACAAAAGGGGGTGGGCTGTAACAGTGGCCTGGAATGATAATAGAAATGGGCCACTTGAATGTATTTGCCCCATGGGCCACAAATTGCCAGCCCTCCCCTGTCCCTGATCCTGTGATTTACCTTCCCCCGGCATTGTGCCTCTGGGATCTGATGATGAGGAATGCAGAACTGTTTAGCAGTACTAGTATCAGCACAGATTAGCTGTCTGTGCCTACTACTAGTGCTGCCAGTTTGCCTTCTTTACCTCAAGAAGAGATGGCAAGTGTGACAGTAGTGGACCCTCTGTCACATTTGTCATATTTGCCAACTAGGGTGTGTGTGTGTGTGTACTTTGAAATGTTGAAGTGTTTCGAAAACATTGACAAAATCATTTTGCCACTGCATTGACCTTTAGTGAATCTAGGCCCTGCAGAGGTTCTGATATACCTTGCTGTGCAGTGCTCTGCAGAGGTTCTGATAGACTTTGCAGTGAAATGTCTTGCAGAGGTTCTGATACGCCTTGCTGTTCAATATCTTGCTAAGGTCCTGATACTTTGTTTTTTGCTGTGTCTTGCAAAGGTTCTGATACACCTTGCTGTACAATGTTTTACAGAGGTTATGATACAAATTGCTGTGCAATGTCATGCAGAGATACTGATACACTTTGTTATGCAATGTCCTGCATGTAACCATGATGTGTGTATATTCTGACTTGGATCTCTACATTTCTGAGAAGTGAACACTGTCTCCTTTGCAAAACAGATTTTATGCAGGCATTCTGTTAATCCATTGACTACTGGTAAGGATCATTATACTCCTTACATTGGAGACTACTGCTTAACCTCTTAAAGGATGGACACGTGCCTAAATGAATTAGGCACAGGCCTGTTGCTTCCAGATTGCTTTGCTTTAAAGGCTTTGCCAATCTAGAGATACTGTTTATTTCCTGGAAAACACTTTTAGTGTATTCATATGCAGAACAAGATACATTTTTTATACCACAACCCTATTTTGTGACAAAAAAAAATCAATTTCGTGCGACAATGTCTTTTGTGACAAAAACATTTTGTGTAATCTTTTTTGTGACTTTTTTTGTGACAAAAACATTTTATATGACAATATATTTTGTGACAAAAAGTGTTTTTTTTGTGGCAAAAATATTAATTTGTGAGACATTCCATTTATTATGTAATAAAATCTATTTTGTGACAAGATTCATTTGTGAAACAATCTCATTTGTCAAAAAATGAGATTAATTGTATGTCAGTGAACATTATCATTAAAATAAATTTGTGTGACAAAATCAGGTTGTCACGTTCCTTCAAAAATGATGTAGGGAGTACTGTTTTTTCAGTAATTCTAGAGAAAAATGCTACTACGCTCATAGAGAGTGAATGTGTATAAGGAAAACTGCTTCAATTCCAGGAAAAACAATTTTCACTATTGTGGACAAATGGGATTTAACCGATTGAAAACTAGAGATGTTTTGAATGCATTGCTCTGGAGTTAAAATCCCCAGTTAAGTTAACCCCTTAACGACTCTTGACAGTACTGGCAAGTCATGAGTAAATTTGCATTAAGGACCCATGACATGCCAGGACCGTCATATTATTCAGGGCTCCCTGTGTGGTTGCACGCCGTTCATGGAGCCCTGACCTGGAAGGGGAAATAAAAAAAAGTGGTCCGCGGTCCTTAAAGGGATAGTAATACCTAAAATGTAAAAAAAAATATGTTGTAGGGTTTATCCCCCTGAGTAAAACAAGAGTACTGAAAGATGTTTCATTCAAAAGTTATTAATTTTCAAAGTTGAATTTTTTAGGTGCAATATCACAGTGGCCTGAAATTGTACAGTGGCGCTGTTGCTACACGATCCTATGGACAGCTCTGGTCTCAGGACCATAAATCTCCATAGGATGGTGTAGCAACAGCACCACTGTAAAATTTCAGGCCACTGTGATATTGCACCTAAAAAATTCAACTTTGAAAATTAATAACTTTTGAATGAAACATCTTTCAGCAGTGGGAGTACTCTTGTTTTACTCAGGGGGATAAACCCTACAACATATTTTTTTTTGCATTTTAGGTATTACTATCCCTTTAAGAGATGGCCGCATGTGAAATCGGATGTCCTTAAGGGGTTAATGGACATCTTGTGAATGTTTATTTGTCCCCTTTGGTGCAGTTAGTTTGCTCTAGTTCTCAGATCAGTCATCCTACTACATTCCTTAAGACTGAGTGAAACCATCTGACATATTTACATAGTAAATTTGCTGACCTTGAGCTTATTTATTTCCAAAACCATGTAGCTACTGTTGATGCTCAGATTTCTAGGATACATAGAATAGTTTGTTATCTAAAACAAATCAAAAGAAAAAATCAGAAAACATTAAGAGCTTAATTACACAAGCTAAAAGAGCAGCAGTTCGGGATAAACCAACTGCACCATAGAGGTTAAATGAAAACTCCCCAAATCCTGGGATGGGAATACGTAGCAAAGCCTTCTTGTGATCCACCTCCGTCATCGTTATCTTCCCCTACCAGATGATAGCGATTCTGTAGATGCGAGGATGTGGCAGTTCATTTCCACCCATTGCACATTGTGTGGTGCGCTGAACAAGTATAATCTCAGGCATGGAATCAAGCAGCATCTTAGACGGTTCTATCCCACAAAATATGCTAAGCTGGTGGCAGGGAGGATTCATCGTTATTATTAAAATTGCAAGCTGTTAAGTGTCCTTAGCGGAGTGGACAAGGGGCATAGTGACAGCAGCAGTTCTTGGTTTCTGGGGCATAATTGATTTGACATTGTGGACTTAAGTATCAAGGTGTTAGCTTTCAATTGCGTCAGTTGTTTTATGTGAGTGCTGATGTGTTGATTGTTCTCAGTTCTCAGTTGCTGATAAAAGGCACAGTTCCTTCCTGCTGTAGTGTCAAGGGAAAATTAGTATTCTAACGCATCCGTGATTTTGGAGGAATTGCAGTAGGAGAACCAGTATTGGCCAGTTTCTTTTCTCCATATATACAAGTGGTGAGGGGTAATTGTGCTGCTGCTATTGCCTCAGAAGCATCACTGGAGCTAGTGGCAAGTGGAACCATGATCATCACCCATATCACTGGTGTTGTTGAATCCATTCCCTTTGTGCTGCCTTATCTTCTTGCTACTTAAACAGCTCAGCAGCAGCGGCAATAACAGAAGTCGCAAATTCCTCAATGACACCATGGCATTTGCCAGTAGCCATTGGTCAGTGGCCACCATAGCATGAACTGCTAGCACTAGACCAGTAAGGCATATTTTTTTCAGGGTTTGTTCTTTAAATGTACCTTAGAGGCCTATAAAAATGATTTTGGGGAACTTGTTTCTAACAAGCCTAAGTACTACAAATAACTGTTTTCTTGGGGCTGGTGCCTCTAAAAATCCTGAGTCCAACAAATCACTGATTCCTCAATGCTTTTACCTCTAACAAACCCGAGTCCAACAAATCACTGATTCCTCAATGCTTGTACCTCTAAGAAGCCTGAGTCCAATAAATCATCACTGATTCCTCAGGGCTTGTGCCTCTAACAAGCCTGAATTCAAAAAAACACTGATCCTCAGGGCTTGTGCCTCTATCAGTCTTGAGTCAAAACAATCATCACTGATTCATCAGGGCTTGTGCCTCTAACAATCCTGAGTGCAAAAATCAACACTGATTCCTCAAGGTTTCTGCCTCTAACAATCCTGAGTCCAAACAAATCATCACTAATTCCTTAGAGCTTGTGCCTCTAATAAACCGAAGCCCAACAAATCACTGATTCCTCAACGCTTGTACCTCTAACAAGTCTGAGTCCAACAAAAATCGTTGATTCCTCAGGGTTTGTGCCTCTAACAATCCATATTCCCACAAATCAATGTTTTCTCAGGGCTTGTGCCAAACAAGGATAAGTCCAACAAATCAATGTTTCCACAGGGATTGTGCCAAACAAGTGTATGTCCTAAACATCAATATTTCCTCAGGGCTTGTTCCTCTAACAAGTGTATCAATGTTTTCTCAGGGCTTGAGCCTAACAAGTACATCCAACAAATCGATGTTTCCTAAGGGTTTGTGCCAAACATGTGTAAGTCCTACAGATCAATGTTTCCTTGGGATTTGTGCTTCTAACAACAAGTGTAAGTTGTACAAGTCAATGTTTCCTCAGGGCCTGTGCCAAACAAGTGTAAGTTGTACAAATCAATGTTTCCTCAGGACTTTTGCCAAACAAGTGAAAGTCGTACATATCTTTGTTTCGTCATTGCTTGGGCTTCTAACAACAAGTGTGAGCCCTACAAATCAGTGTTTCCACAGGGCTTAGGCGCAAACAAGTGTAAGTTCTACAAATCAATGTTTCCTCAGGGCTTGTGATTAACACAAGTCTAAATCCTACAAATCAATGTTTCCTCAGGGTTTGGGTCTCTAATAACAACAAGTCCTACAAATCATCCTCTAGAAAATATTCTATCCCATCAAGTATCAGTCTGCCCAGTCACAGCTTACTTCAGGGGGTCCTTGTCTCTGTCATGTTATATAGTAACATTTATTTATTTATTTATTTATTTATTTTATTGTATTAACTGCCCCCCAATCCCAGTCAATAAACACCCAAAAAATGCCCTGTTCAACTGACTCTTTCCCCATACTCCACCAACACAGGGACCCTTAGACTCCTTTTTATACTATGCCTGTTGGAAATAAACTAAAATTTACTATCTGTTGTGCATTAATTCAGTCTCCCCATTGAAATCAGTACAATGAGCTAGATGAAAAACTGGACTTTTCGCTGGAAATTTTCGCCTATTTCGGTGTTTAGGAGAAGACTTTCGCCCATCACTAGTCCCAGGTATGCATTGTTTTTTTCCAGCAGTACTAAAGGATATTCAGTAGGATGTAATAGTCAAAGACAAAAATGCACAAGAATCGTGGAATTTCCTCTGTCATGTACATGGCTTACTAAGGACAAAGTCTAAAAGAAACTGGAAAAGGGTACTTCACGAACATAGTTCAGTAATAGCAAGACCATTATACTTAATATTGACTGATTCACTTTCATCAGCGTAGTGCCCTGTGATTAGAGGAAAACTGATGTAGTACCATTATTCAAAAAAGGGGCAAGATCCAAAACAGGAAATTATAGACCTGTGAGCTTGACTTCCATAGTGGGTAAGATATTAGAAGGGTTACTAACTGACAGTATTCAGAATTATGTGACGACAAGAAATATTATTAGTAGGAGTCAGCATGGTTTTATGAAGAATAGATCATGTCAGACTAATTTACTTTCATTTTACATAAGAGTAAATAGTTATTTGGACAAGGGAATTGCTGTTGATGTAGTATACATGGATTTTGCAAAAGCCTTTGATACAGTGCCTCACAACAGGTTACTGCACAAATTAAAATGCTTTAACTTGATCTAAAGTTATAAGTGGGGTGTCACAGGGTTCAGTCCTGGGTCCAATGCTTTTTCATTTGTTTATTAATCTAGAACTTGGAATTGAAAGTAGTGTCTCAATCTTTGCTGATGACACTAAGCTGTCGCAAGGAAATACATACAGGGCTAGATGTTTTTTCTCTGCAGAAGGATTTAGATAAACTGAATTGGCAGAAAAGCGGTAGATGACATTTAATGTAGATAAATGTATGGTTCTGCATTTGGGCTGTAGAAACAAACATGCTACATATACACTAAATGGGAAACAACTCAAGGAATCCTCATTAGAGAAAGATTTAGGAGTACTGATAGACGAGAGACTTCACAGTAGTGTGCAGAGTTACTCAGCTGCTGCAAGAGCAAATAGGGTACTAGCCTGCATAAAAAGAGGTGTAGATACAACGGATGCTAATATTATCCTACCTCTATATAAATCTTTGGTTAGGCCTCATCTAGAATATGAAGTACAATTTTGGTGTCAGTTCTTAAAAAATACATTTTTGAACTGGAAAAGCTGGAGAGACGTGCAACAAAACCGATAAAGGGACTGGAGGATCTGAGTTATAAAGAAAGACTAGCCAAACTGGGTTTATTTACATTAGAGAAAAGATGTCTAAGGGGTGATATGATTACCATTTACAAATACATTCAAGATCAATACAAAGAACTAGCCAATTAATTATTTATGCAAAGAATAAGCGGTCATACATTAATACTAGAGGAAAGGTGCTTTTGACTAAACCAAAGGCAGGGATTTTTTTACAGTAAGCTATGGAATTCTTTGTCTCAAGATGTTGTACTTCAATGCAGGAAGGATTTTTTTTACTCACTTGGAGATAAATTGGCTTCAGGGTTTTTATTTGCTTTCCTCTGGATCAACAGGGGTGTTTCTGCATGGGCTGAACTTGATGGACACATTGTTAACTGTTACTATGTTGCTATGTATGGAACCATTCAATATGAAATTTTTATTGTGGTAGTTTTTGTCCCTCTTCTGGGACACCATTATTTTAGTTTTGATATGGTTCACAAAGAGTGCCCAGTTTTGCTTGCATTTTTCAAGTATCGCCAGACGCTGTCCAAGACCCTCTTCCTTTTGTGATAACAGGAGCATTTCATCTGTGTATAACAGAAACTTTATCTCTGTGTTGGATGAATCAAGGAGATGAGGAGAATTCCATGGTTGCTGCCAATTCATTGATGTGGATGTTAGAAGAATGTTGGACTCTGACTGCAGCCTTATGCCATTCTTATGGCTTAGTGGAAAAAATCTGGTCCTTTTGCCATTCACTTTCATAGTGAAGCTTATTGCTTACTGACCTTGATTCCATTGTGCATTCCTCCCTGATGATGGCATCTTTTCTCCAATTTATCTTCCCAACATTTTAATTAACAGGCCTGAATGTCAGATTGAGTCAAAAGCATTTTTGAAAATGACAAAATGTGCAGATATTTTGCCTCTTAAAGGGATAGTAATACTTTGTTTTAACTTTATTTTATTTTGTAGGCATTAAAAAAATCATTAAGAATGATATAAGTCTTATCTCTCAAACCTTTATGGTTTATGAGATATTCACAAGCAAAGTTTCCCCCTCCTGCCCCTTTTATCTACTGTAAACAATCTCTTCTCAGATGTGGAATCCAGTCCATAGACTGGACAGATAACAGAAGGGGACACTCTTATTCCTATGAAAACAATGAAATCCCTGCCCCCCGTGACAAGCTTTTCAGGTTTTTCCCTTATCTTAATTGAAGATTGTCCCTCTCTGCAGTCTACCTGGGCACCTCCCTTCTGCTCTAGCAGAACAGTGTGACATCAGTAAAAGGGGCGGGAGGGGGACACTTTGTCATTGAATTACTCTGGAACTACAACTCTGACAGAATTGAAATAACACTTTCCAAAGTCCAAATACTATGATGATTAGAGCTGTTTTTATTATGAAACATTACTATCCCTTTAAGTGTTGTGCATGTGTTGCTCGAGGAGAATGTGTACGATTGCAGGAACAGTGGTTTGGCATGAAACCTATTTATATTTTACTTTGCTCAGTTTTCTCTAGCTGTTTGGTAATGTGATTTTCCTTTTTATGTTTTTGAGGGTGTTTATAATCCCTCTGAATCTGGTAGTAGCAAGTCCTTATTTAGACATTATTTGAGTCTCTGTGTTTTTGGTTTGCCATGGATTCTAAGTTATTTCTTTGTAATATTCATTCTTTGTTGAACCATTTGTGCTGTGTATCATTGTTTGTTTTGTTATTTGTTTTTGTGTTGCTTTTTTCTGGCCCAGATATTTTTGCCATGGTGTGGTGTATCTCATTGAGATCCCTTACTGTTTGATTGACCCATTGATTGTTGGGTCCATAGGCTGTAAGGGTGAAGTTTTGGAGCAGGCATCTGATTTCTGTGTTGTTGATCACGTCTGTTTTGTGTCCATTTGTAGTTATAATGTTATTACGCATTCCTTGTCTGGTATGTTTATGTGTAGAAAGATTTGATTGTGATGTGAGAAGTTAGCATTTGTGGTGACTATCAATGAACAAATATCTTGTGGTTGCATAGTCCACTACACTACTGTCAAGTATGGAACTAAGTGTGTATTAGCCTAGAGAATCTTTTCTGGTTTGTCCAAATAAAAGGAAGGCACCAGGCCTCTACTTAAGTTTATAAGTTAATTTTGCTATGATAGCTGTTTTTTGAGGAGGTACTGGAATGTGGCACACAGTGCTATCTCTAAATATGCAAGTATTTCTATCTGTAAGTAGCCCTCTTCTCTGCCTATTCTATCATTGAGGTCTCCACATATCAGTACTCTGCCTTGATTCTGGAAGTGAGCTCCTTCGCTCTGTAGGATCTCAAATCAGTCTAATGTGAAATAAGTAGAGTCTGAGGGGGAATTTAGACTGCACACAGGTATATGTTTTGTTTTATGGAAGAACAAAGATTGTTTTACTTTTACCCACATATGCTCTTTTCCTAGCATAATGGTTGTAAACTGACATTCTGCTCCTCTCTGTAGCAGATTATCATTCCTTCTGAGTGACAACCTTGTTTCAGATATTTGTGCTTGTGTGCTGAAAACAAGAGCTCCCTGTAACCAGAAGGTGGGAGGGATGTTTTCTTCATATGCCTCCATGTTCCTTAGAGCATTAGGATATATACAAATCTAGACCTTGTGTTTTGTATCCAATTGCGTAACCATTCAGGCCCTGAATTTTCCAAGTGCTGATAATTAAAAATCCTATTTCAGTTGTTGTATACACTGTAATGGGGTGTGTACCATTTGTGTTTGGTTCTTTCTTTACTTTCACTTGCATTCTGTTAAATGGTGTGCATTTTCCATCTTTTCTTGTTTTCTTATGCATTGTCCACACACCCCAGTCTAGCACAGATTGCACTGAGCAGATACTTTATGACACTGAGTTCAATGCATTGTGCTTCTCTCAGTGTTTTCTCCAGGTCTGGTGTCTGTGTGGGTACCATTGTGGGTCTAACGTACTACTTTTTGGTTGATTTATGCACGGTGTCATTTGGAAGGTTCTCCTTGGAATATCTTACATTCTGTTTCTCATTTTAATATTGAGGGACCCTGTTATTGTAGAAGAATGTTGGTAGTTGTTCATTCCTTGTGTGTTGATGTGTATGATCATATAGGTAACAGAGTTAAGCTGTGTAAGATATACATGGCAGAATAAGGTTATTCCTTTTTGCTAACTCTCTTTTAATATGCTGGATCATAGAATTATATTCAACCTTCCATGCTCATAAGCATCATATTATCTTTGAAATTGAGAACTATTGTGTTGCTCTCTCAGCCAAAATATCAGTCTCTCTGCTACTGCTTCCTGTTGGATCTGAGATAATTTGTTCCAATGTGTTTAAAAATGTGTTTAGGGTGATAGAAATTTGGTTGGCTCAGGAGTTCCATGTCTCTCTATGTTATTTGTCAGGGGTTTTTGGCTTCTTGTTTTCCTGAAAATAAATGTTCATCCTTGGAGATAGGTGAAAAGTCGGCATTTTTCCTGTATGTGTGTTTGTGTGTGGGGTTGGGGTGGGATTTTCATGAAAAAAAATACAGTGTTATGCTTTTCTCACAAAAATCCCAGTACATAGAAAATACAAAGTATTCCCTCTGTCTCCCCACAGCCAATTAATTTTTCAACTGCTGCTGATTGGAGTTGAGAGTAAAGTTGTTAGAAGGATGAGTCTTACAAGAAAATAAGTTTTGAAAAAACTTTTAGCAGGTCGAGTCCTTGTGCCCATGATACCAACCACCCACCTTTACAATTCTGGCACAACTCCTTGAAAAATAAATGTGGCTTGGGATATGCCAGATGACTGCAACTCATACATCAGTTCTTTAAAACCTATGTTTACAACAAAAGAATAGGGCAGCATGTCTACTGTCAACATTCTGGAAAGTTTACCATTCCACATGTGTACTTTTAGATTATTTTTTGCATTTTTTAATACCTTTTTAAGAACTTGGTAAGAAGAACTGTAACTTAACAACATGACTAGTGGTATTGAACTAATGGTGGTGAGGAAGTTGTGATGGTGGGTGTGAGGTCTTTATGACTGTTATCACCTCCAGCCCTCCTGCATGCTTTGCATTCGCACAACAACAATAGTAGGTCACATGTTATTGTTAAAGAGTAAAATGTTGTCCTACTCCCTAAGACATCTAAAATATTACTATTATGTACCCATTTCCCCTGTGCACTTTTAGGAGTGTTTCTTCTTCTGCTACTCATGGCACCTTTGACATGCTTCTGGTGGTTTGTCTCCTAATCAAACCTGTGGTTTTGCTTCTGGTGGGATTTCAGAGAGGATGTACCTAGATAGGATCCTGCTTCCCACTGCTCAATTTTTGTTTTGCAGATACCAAAAAATAGCATATAGCAACATGTTTAGCATTTGTATCATGTGTGAAATAGACTGTGAGGTTTCTGAGAGACTACTACAGCACCGGATAGATGTTGTAATAGTACTAGCAGTGGGTGTCAGCGATGCTGCACGTCAAACAACAGCTTAATAACTCTTAACTAGGAATGTGGATGTTAACGTGTGTTACTGCTTAGTCAGTAATGGTGAGTGTGACTGGGTGAGGGTTAGATTACATGCGGTGATGATGATGACATCGGTGATTTGGTAGATATAATGATGATAGTGTTGATTTTTACTATATAAAGCTTTGTGGCATAGAGTGGTGTTTGGTATGTCTGAAAACAGTGTATGATGTATGCCTTTGTCTTTGCACTCTCCTCAGTCAGAAGTTTTTTTACACTGTCCCTGTTACCTTCTACAAATCATACTGTCACTCCCTGCAATCAAGCAACTGTCGTTCACCATCTTTGTCTGTGTGATTCAACACACTTATAGCGAGTTTTAAAATTTTAGCAGCTTTCTTGTTCTCTCCCAAGAACTGCAGGGTTAATTTTCACAGTACTATACAGGATCAACTTATTAGTTTCTGAATCAGTAGGTTGCAATAACTGACTACTACATCTTAGTATATGATTGCCCCTCCTGTTCTTGGAGATGTAAGAGTAAGTGTTTGTGCATGGAAGTAACACAGTATGCCAAACTGTACCTTCCTGTTTTTGTCTTGGTTTGAATTTGTGAGGTATTTGTTTGCCTGTCTGTCCGAATTTATCATTTATCAATAAAAAAAAAAATATGTATATATATTAATCTAATCTGCTTTCCCCCTTCACACCCACCCACATCCAGATGGAAAAAGTGGCAAAATTGCACTTTTGTCTGGAATTCCCCCACATGGTGAGAAATAATGTTTATTGCATATTTCTATTTTGAAGCAGTTTTGTCCATCACTGCTTTTACTCTTTGCTGCTTTTCTCATTTCTCTCTCTTTTCCTTTCTTTCTTTCCATCTTGTTCTCCATATTCATTGCTCTCTCTTTCTTTCCTACATTCTCTATCTTGTTTTACTTCAGATTCTAGAGCGGTATCCAACAGGGATAAAATTGTATCAATATTAATGTATTATGAGAGGATATGCAATATAGAAAAATAAAAATAGACACCCTGCCTAACTAGCTCTCTAACCCAGGCTAATCAGAATCCAGGAGAAATTATTGAAAGGATAAAATGTAGCCCTTATTGGTATATAGTAAAACAAATATGAATGAACAATGAGATAGCAGAAGCAAACAAATGTATAAAATGTACTGTGGGGGGAAAAATGAAAACCAGCTTGCCAGGTAGCAAACTGAGGTAAAAAATCTCAAATTAAGAGAATGGGCAATATATCAGTAAGGTGGAATCAGAATCCGTTATGGATACTACATACAAAAGTATCAGAGAAGATAAATATTGGAGAGTGTATAAAAGAAGCCAAGATTACCTCACAGTAAAAAGACTTCAAAAAAAGGAGTCACGTGGTAACCACCCATGCAAAAATGTGCAATGAATGGTGGCTAAACACCCTAATCATTGACTGATGTATAAGAGAGCACATAACTCCTACCAGCCCTCAAAAAGCCTCTAAATAATGCACAAAAAAATCTAAATTCACCGAAGATGGAGCATACAATACTGTTCATACAAAATCAAGTGAAAAATAGAAAAAGTGAGAACAATGTCTCCAAGGATTAACAAGATTTTTGATACACGCTTCTTCCAGAGGCCTCAAGCTAGGCAGAGTTTCTATTTTTACTTTTCTATAGTGGGTATTTTAAACCCTTGACACTGTGGGAAAGACCCTACAGTCTACTGTAAGATAGTTTAAGACTTCTCCATTGATAAAAGTTCTCCAGTTCCTGTGTTATTCTATGGAGCCAATGCACTAAAATCTCTCAAGTTGGAGATAAATCTTAGTGCATAGAAACTGGAGAATTGATATCACTGTAGAAGTTGGGGGTTATGCATAAAGGCATGATAAAAAATGTGATAAAGCTGATATGACTTAACCAGTGATATCACTTCTCCAGTTCCTGTGTTATTCTGTAGAGCGTATTCACTAAGATCTCCAAAGTTGGAGAAATCTTAGTGCATAGGCTCCATAGAATTGCATTTGACTTGGAGAAGTGATATCATTGGAGAAGTCTTCTCCACTTTATCACCTCTTTAGCACGCCTTAGTGCATCTCCCCCATTATCTCCACATTTTCACATCTTTAACACACCTTAGTGCACTTGTTAAAAGCCCCCTATAAATTAATTTGCTTTTTGTCCACTAAGGTGCAGATGGTTTATTCCAGAATTTTTCCAGTTCTGTATAGTACATCAACCTCATTTCCATAAGGAGAAAATCAAATAGGTTGGAGATGCATGTGTTCTAAATAATGCTATAGAAAAGAGTTATGAATAAAGAAGTATTATCTAACAGCTTCCTTCAGGTAAAACCAATCCTAAATAAGCTAGCTACAGTGAATGCTATAGGGGTCCTCAAGAGCCAGTTTGGGGATCAAAAATCTGTTGATGTTGCTGTTTCAGGAAGCTCTCATACTTGATACTTGGAAGGCATAGGGGGAGATGCACTAAGGCATGATAAAGTGCTGATAATGTGGAGATGACTTCTCCAATGATATCACTTCTCCAAGTCCTATGTTATTCTATGTAGCCAATGCACTAAAATTTCTTCAGCTTTGGAACTGGAGAAGTGATATCAATGGAGACGTCATCTCCACTTTATCACCTCTTTATCATGCCTTAGTGACTAACCCCCATACTCTTCCCTATCAGAGAATGTTTATACAGTATCAATCAACTCAAATGAATTTAGTTGAATCCCAACTAATAGAATCTTCTAGAGCACTGATATAACTGGAATCTGGGACTACACAGTTTACTGATCCCTAAAAAAATAGCTGTTAAAAGCCGCAGTGGTTCTTTAGAATACATGTACAGGCTAACTGCTAGGACGCTGCATTTTAGATGATAGTTGCCCATCAAGCACTTAGAGATAATCACGCTTTATTCTGTTACATTTTAATTGATGCACTTTGAATTATGTATTTAATTTATTGCATGTGTATTGTAACGTTTGGTATCATGTAAAGCAATGCATAATTGTCGTGCTATAAAACATATGCATAAAAACATAAAACTAATCTACTTATTTCCCCAGATTAACTTAAAACCATAAAATCCACCTGTTATGACATGCACTGAATACTGTGTTTCAAAATCTTTGGTGTAAACCATGATTATCTTGTGTGCTGTCTCTCTCTTTCGCTTTGAGAGAGATTCCGCAAAAAAATCTGAAAAACAATACTTTTACAGAAAAATGGCTCTTATAATCAATAGGCAGATTTTTATTCTCTGTACAACAAACACCACTTAAAGGGATAGTAATACTTCGTTTTAACTTTATTTTATTTTGTAGGCATTAAAAAAACATGAAGAATGATATAAGTCTTATCTCTCAAACCTTTATGGTTTAAGAGATATTCACAAGCAAAGTTTCCCCTCCCCGCCCCTTTTACCTAGTATAAGCCACCTCTTCTCAGATGTGAATCTGGTTGTATGACCAGACATATAACAGAAGGGGACAGTCTTCTTTGTATGAAAACAATGAAAGCCCTTCCCCCCTTGACAAGTTTTTCAGCTTTTTCCCTTATCTTAATTGAAGATTGTCCCTCTCTGCAGTCTACCTGGGCACCTCCCTTCTGATCTGTTTGAACGGGGGGGGATACTTTGTTTGTGAATATCTCTTAAACCATAAAGGTTTGAGAGATAAGACTTATATCATTCTTCATGTTTTTTTAATGCCTACAAAATAAAATAAAGTTAAAACGAAGTATTACTATCCCTTTAAGGTGGCAGGTCCTCTATAAAGCATAGGAGAAACAAAACCCAGGGAGAGCAGGTGTATAAAGTACATACTATTATGGCATTGAATAGATACTCACATCCACAGATCTGAATGGCTGATACAACTTCAAAGCCGGTCACAAAGCTCACAGTGACATAAGGTGCTAGTCCTGAAGAAATGGTTGGCATGACAATGAAACATGTAGATGTAGAATATGTATTTTTATATATATTTTTTTATCTTTTAAAATATTTTTTGATTTTTAATTTCAGTCGAGCCATTACAGTTATTTAATATTATATTTTATTGTTTCACTCATTACTTTTTATACGTTTGTTATATTCTTTGAGCTTCAGGTGCCGACTGAGATGGCCCTATTGCAGGGAGAACTAGCTCCATATTTCCCCATGAGCTTTGAAGTTATATCAGCCAGCCAGGGGCTGGATTCAATTGCAGGAGATAAATGTTACCTCCCGTTTTATCAAAAATGTTCCTATTAAAATCTATGGAGAAACCTGCATTTGATATACCTGGTGGGTTATGCACTAAGGTATGATAACAGGTTATAACACAGAGATAACTTCTCCAGTAATATTACTTCTCTAGTATCTGTGTTATTCTATATAGCCTATGCACGAAGATCTCCAAAGTTGGAGAAAACTTAGTGCATTGGCTCCATAGAATAACATAGGAACTGGAGAACAGATATCACTGGAGAAGTCATCTCCATTTATCACCTCTTTATCACGCCTTGGTGCAAGTTCCCCTACTCTCCCCTGGTTTTGTTTCTCCTGTGCTTTGTTGAAGTTGTTCCGGTGGACAATGTTTCAAGGGATTGAGCCTGATACCTGGTGAAATGTGCGGAGGCAGTTATAATATCCTCCACAGGCAATTTTGGCTACTACTACTACCTCTAGTAGCTAAGGGAACATGAGCAGCCCTTTTTCTAATTATTCATACAAGTATAAATCAAGGCATACTCGTACTAAATCATTAGACTTTCCCCCCTTGTGTGTTTTTTTCTTCTTTTAGGTCCTCTGTGAGAACATGCTTACTTTGTGCTTATGAGGTATTGCTCTTTGTATATTTTGTACATGAGAGCTTTTTGATGAAATCTAAGTATAGCTTTCAAGTCATTTTTGATCAGCAGAATATTCAAGCCGTGATTACATTTGTAGCCAACGACTCACGCTGTTAGAACACAAAATATTTTGAAAAAACAAGCACACGAGACAATCAAAGACTACATGACTGAACAATTTGATTGCAGTTTCTCCCTCCATTTTAATGCTGCCAATAATGAATATCAGTCATTAGTTTACATGTTCATAATACAGAACTGGTTATCACCCTTTCTCTCTAAATAAATGTGTTAGAGGTAAACATGATTTTTTTTTTAATGTTCAAGTGCCCAATTAACCTGAGCTGATTTGCCCATCTGTGTTCTTTAATTATCCAGTATTGCTGTACAATACTTTATTAACTTTACATTCATGTAGTAGTGTTAATAATTAGTAGACATCTGCTCATTCCTTTATCTTTTCTCATTTCAATTTAGCATAATCACAATGTGATATAATAGATGGAGCCTTTTAATTGTACATAGAAGAGTCCCTACAATTTATTTAATTATGGCATGCATATCAATTCTAAATGCTATCTTTTACAGTTTGAGTAGAAGTCTATCTTATCATCAACCATAAAGGGTTATTGTCTTTTCAGCCTTGTTTACATAGCATTTAATACACTTTCTACAACACAGAACATGAATACACTAATATTCTGTTATTGAAGAAGAGGTATCTAGATTTACATGTTATCATCTAATGATTAAGGAACCCCCATGAAAGGAAAAGTCATAAAAATATTATTCCTAACCTAATTATATTTAGACTTTGCATGCATTTATTTTTTTTTACTTTTTTATGGCATGTTGGTTGTGCTTCCATTATTATGTATGTAGCTCAATCTCTGTGTTTCTGTGTTAAATTTCAGTTTATAACACTTATAACTTTGAAACATGATGATGAATTAAGCTGAAATTTGGCAGTTTAGCCTTCCATCCAGGAAAAATCTTGCAAAATTTTGTTCAAATGGTAATAAAAGTTTGAGAGAAAGAAAGAAAGTAAAAATTAACACTTTTCCATGCTATTTCTTTGTCATGGCTACAGTCAAATCTACTGAAAATGTATAAAACTGAATTTCTGTCACGGTGACTCAGACAAATAAAGACTCTGATAGATACAGTTAATATCAACACCACTTTCTTAAAATATATAATATGTATATATATATATATAAGCACTTCCCCAACACTTCCTGATGTCAGGCGTGGGGTCAGTGCTACAGTCTGAACCTAGCCTGAAATACTGGAACCAGGAGCAGCAGCAAGGAAAAGAACCTAGCCTACGGTTCTCTGAGCCACCCGAGATGGAGAGAGGGTGGCTTAGAGGCAGATCTCTAACCTAGAACCATACCTGTGAACTTTTGAAACAGGGCTACCTGGAGGGTAACCCTGTCAGTCCCGACCTGGAAGGAAAATGACGCGATTCGCATCATAAAAGGGGTGAGGCTTAGTCGCAGAGGGGGGGGTGGGACAAAAACAAAAAACAAAAAAAACCTGCAAAATGTATCTAAGAGGGCGGGGAGTGGGAGGAACCAGGCGGGACGGAGCACAAGTGGGCAGAGTTTCTATTTAACCGGGTCTCCGGGGCAAAACCGGAGAGTTTCCAGGTATGCCTAGAACGCTAGTGTCTCCAGAGGCACAATACCCTAGAACGATGGGGTCTACAGAGACATGATACCCTAGAACGCTAGGGTCCTAAGCAGTCTGACATAAACGCCCTAGAATGCTAGGGTCCTAAGCAAGTACCCTCGGTAAGACCAGAGTGCTACAAGGCCTATAGATAGCAGACAAACCCAGAACAGCACAGCAGGCAGATACCAGGCCAAGATATCTGTATGGAGAGCAAAGCCAGGCCCAAGGTACATACGCAAGCAGAGTCAGACAAGGCCATGGTCATACACGTATCAGTTAGCCAGACTGAGCCACAGTACAAGCACAGAGTTGGTAATCAGCCAGGCCAGGGGTTCAGGCACAAATCGGGTAGTCAGATGAGCCAAGGGTCATACAAGAATTGGAACCAGCAGCCAAGCATGGGTCACAACAGAAAGCGGAATACAAGCAATGCTCAGATAAACCACAAAAGGGCAATGAGGCTAGGTTTGAAGGCTGCATATAATGCCTACCGGAGAGGCGGGACATCAATTGGCCAATTAAGCTGTGGGTACAAAATAGCGAGTGTGCTGTAGTGACGCCCAAATGAAAACAGGAAGGCCATCAGAGAGGTAGCTACCAGACATGCTTCTGCCTAACCATACGAGGGGATAAGGCAAGTAATGCCGCGGAAGATAGATCATGGGCACCGTGATAATTTTGCACTGACATTAATATTAAATGGGACTTTTGCTTTCGGTGACTAATGCTGATGTATTAAGAAGAACTGGAGCCATGAATCAGCTGTACCACCAGGAACAAATATAATGCCCCATTGAGATAAATGGGGTTTTTAAACCCTTGAATACTAGTTCTGTGGTGTGATGTTGGACACACCTCACAGAGTGGAATCTTTGTTGTCATGTGGATAACCCTCATGGCACCAGGATGTTACCCACTGTGGGTGATTCTCTTTGTCATGTTTTGGGCTTAGCAAAGGGAATACTTATTTTTGCAGCAGCTTTTTTTCAAATGATGAGAAAAAACTTCTGGTAAACTTTTATTGAGTCTAAATGGAACTGGAGTAATTCCCAGGCAAACCAACTGCACCATAGGGGAGAAATAAATATGTCTCTGACATATTACAAATTCATGCTTTGGGGACATCTGTAGCCTTCAAGAGGTTAAAAGCTCCATTTAAATCAATTCAAATTTGGGGAATATTTATGTGTAACCTATAATGCAATTGGTTTGCTCCAGGAAAAATCCATTTCTTTTTAGTACATTACCAGCCTCACCATCTGACACCCCAGTCTTGTTCCACTGTGTCACAGAACCACACATGTACTGTCTCACATTCCAGTCTTGTTTCTCTGATAGTCACAGAACCACACATTGTCTGACATGCCAGCATTGTTCAATTCTCCACTGGCATTCACAGAACCACACATACACTCTTACACATCCGTCTTATTCCATACCTCCCAACATTTCAAATGGTCAAAGAGGGACAATTTTGTTTTAGGGGGTGATGTTGGGGGTGTGGCTGGTTGGCGGGCATTACGGAGAATGTTTAGGTTACTTCAAGACCTACTGACACCTATTTAAATGATTTAGAGCAAGACCAAAGCATTTTATTTATACAGGCTAATTTATAAACACGAAAGGAAAAAACAAGAAGCGCAAAGCCCTTGAGAGCAGTACCTGACTGTGTGTCAGTAAAAACAAGAAGCGCGAAGCCCTTGAGAGCAGTACCTGACCGTGTGTCAGTAAAAAACAAGAAGCGCGAAGCCCTTGAGAGCAGTACCTGACCGTGTGTCAGTAAAAAACAAGAAGCGCAAAGCCCTTGAGAGCAGTACCTGACCGTGTGTCAGTAATTTATAAACACACATACTGAAGTTTAAATGAGCATGAATGTGAATTTTATTGCTGTGGAGCAATGTGATACACTAATATATACACTACTCAGTATGATCTCCTAAAAAGAGAAGAAAAAAGAGGGGTGCTTCCTAGTGTAATAAATTCATAAATTGAAATCCACCACCATATACACCAATGTACTCACACTCTAAAAAAACACTGGTCCACTAGACAGGTGTAGGTGTCAAGACTGCCTTCACTCAGTCATTCCATACAATGGTCATGGGATGCAGCTCACCCTTAAACATGCAGGGACCCCAAACAAAATCCTTGGACAAAAAGAAACAAACAGCCAGAAGGGACGCAAACCAATGTATTATATTCCTCAAATGAAGATAAATAGTGAAATATATATATACTCACAAGATGTAACCCACCTGTCTATTCCACATAGAACCGGTATTCTCAGCATGCAGGGAACAACTATCCACACTGCTCAGAGATACACCTCCCGTTGTGGATAAAATGAATTTAATCTGCTTGTAAATTATTATCATATTTAATAATGATAAAAACAATAATAAAAACAAACATGTAACAAGCCAAATGAACGCTCAACACGTTTCTAGGCGCACTGCCTTTTCATCAGAAGAAATCTTGGCTCTAAAACATATAATTTTCTTTTTCTCCTAAAAAGAGGGACACCAATGTGGGAAAGAGTGACAGAGGAATTTGGGTCTCAAAGAGGGACTGTCGCCCCACTTGGGAGGTATATTATTCCACTGTCCACTGGTAAGCGCAAAACCATACATAAACACTTTTGGAGAATCCCTGCTTTGTTCAACTGTCTATCATTTCATCCATTTTTCTTTTCTTTGTCTCACATGTAATACTGTAATATCCTGCAGGTTCCATGTACCTTTATAAAGCTCTGTTGGTCTGGTATAATGCTCCGCTGTTGTGTCATTTTCTTGCTGGTCTCATATAATGTGCAAAGATCTTTTGACCTCTAATGTTTGTGATGCACATGCACTCCATGTCTTGTCTTATGTGGCTCTGACTGAAGGTGTGCTGTGTACAATGCAAAGTAACTAAAAAAAGGAAATTGTCAGGGATGGCTACATATTTTAGAATTTTGCCATATTATGTAGAAACAGCCCTGCAGTAAGCTTCAGGGAGAACTATAATGTATGCTCAAAGTATTTTTGGCTTTTAAACATTATATACTAGACTGTGGGTTCTCAAAATTAGTCTTCAAGTTACAGCAATACTATAGAACTTAAGAAAATACTCACATCAGTGAGGATGAACAAGATTTCCACTGGTGGGTCTATTAAAATTCATGAGTGAAAGAAATTAACCTTTTCAATGCCCTTTAGGTTGATGAAATTGTGTCATGTGCACTGGGGCTACCTGCAGCAACAGTAGAGATTAAATTCAGTTCCTTCCTGATGTTTTATGCTTTCAACCTTTCAACAAAGAGTAGAAGGCATACCATTTTCTAGATAAGTTTGTTCTAGTGTTTAAGTAATGTACCAAACATGTTGTCCAAGAGCCACATACGTGCAGATTTCTTGCAGAGAAAATTTTTAAGTTCTCTACGATCAAGCATCCCCCCACCCTCATTACCTCAGCCTAGGATTGACAAATGTTGTTTTTTTTCTGGCTTGTTTCCCCTTGAACATTAGAGGGGTTTCCAACTCCTTGCTATGCAATGCACTGGACTGCTGTCTAGCATTTAGGGGATTTCAAGTTCCTTTTACAGCAATAGAAATTTTTACTTGTTCCTTATGATGCACTTGGTTTTCCCCAGAACTGCACTACTTTTGGTTAGTAAATCAGTTTTTATTTATCCCCAAACAAACTGGGCATCATTCATTAAGTTAAAGATGAGCAACTGTGGAGCAAACTTACTGTATCATAGGCATGCCTGGGAACTTCCAGTTGAGGGCTACCCGGAGGGGAGTCCTCTGTTCAGCAGGGGGTGACAAAAATGATGCTAATCGTGTCAAAAAGGGGCGGGGCTTGACATGAGTGGGGGGGCAGGGCTTAAAGGTGTAACACAGAAGGCTGGGGACAGAGGAACAGCAGGAGAAAAAGCAGATGTGGCAGAGTTTCAATAGAAACTCCCCACATCCGGAGGAATCAGCCTCTACACCGGAGACCCGGTAAAGCTCTGTCAGAACCGGAGTCTCCGGGGCAAATCCGGAGAGTTCCCAGGTATGATCATAGGGTGATATGAATATGCTGCAGATTTTCTTACATTAAATGGGGCTTTTAACGCTTTGAATGCTAAAACAGACTCCAGTGTATTGCAAAACATTGGAGCACCTGTTTGTGGGGAGCAAGATCTGTTGGTGTGTCACCTGTATGTATGTGTTGTGGCCATCCTTAGAGGGAAATATTGAGCATGTATTTATCATTAACCAACCTAAAGAAATCAGATCTTCTCCCAATCTAAAATAACTAAAAATAATTACTTCTTTGTATATAATTTTATATGTTCTTTCTCTATTTTGTGTGAATATATAACTTCTTACTCTAAAATGACATACTCAAAAATAAGAAAAATCTCAATGTGTTCGTACTGACAAAACATTTTCTAAATAAATAAATAAATGCCTTGCATGAATATATTCATGTGATCCCCATGTGCCTCTGATCAAAGGACAAGGGACAAATTATTTACAAATGTAATATGCCCTGGGCCCCCTTAATTATAGCTGTATGTTGTTGTTGTTTTTTTTGGGGGGGATTAGTTGAATGTCTTCCTGGGGCATTATAATAGCCCCAGATTCAAACATTAATATAAGCTACCCCATAACCCTTTCCCTCCCCATACAGTCTATTAGTGTACATTTCCTGTAAATAGGGTGAAGCATTTTAGTTCCAGAAGGGTACACAACACAATGTTTTGCAATGCATTGCGCACCCCTCTGTCACTCATAGGGCTAATGAGGCAATGTTAGGTATTCCAGCAATACTGTTAATACTAGAAATCAGCTTCACTTTCTGTACTACTGGACTATTAAGTGTGGTCATATTAACACTTCCTACATAAAATTTACATAAATAAAATGTTTCGCGAATGGGATGGAGGCATGATGACCTTTACAGTTGTGAACCTTTTGATTGCCAGAAGGGTGTACATGCATTGAGGTGCAATACTTGTGTGTCCTCCACACTCTTTGTACTTTTGTTCTCTCCCTCACGTCTAATCAAAGTCAAAGGAGGAATACAATTTATTTTATATCATTTTATTTTATGTATTTTTATTTAAAGGGCAACATTGCAACGTCAGTATAATGCTAACCAGAGCTTGATGTAACGATATAAGCCATTCACGTCACACCGAAGGGAAGCATGAACACGCACCCTGGGGCAGCTGGGAGGGAGGTGGGAGGAGAATTAAGTAGCACTGGGAAATGCCAAAGATTCAGCGAGACGCATTATGCGGAAGTGCACAGTTTGAAGATTAAATATCTTTAACAGTACGTAAATGAAAAAAAACAACACATTTTCTAATATTAGATTAATAACTAAACATTTGGCAAAAACTTTTTAAGAGGTGAAAGTTCCCCTTTAATGTTTTAATGCTGGGGCCTACTGTGAAGAAGAGTTGTCAATCACTGCTCTGCTTCTTGAACAGAAGCACAAGTTCAAGAAGCAGAACACTGGTTACCGTCTCACTTCGCAAGATGTTCTGCAGCAGTTATATATTTTTGCAGTCTGTAGTGTCTAGTTTTCAAAGCTATATGCCATAGCTATGTTCTGTTTATGTACATTATTATTTTCCAACCATTTATCAATGTTAATACTAGCTCTTGTCCCAACTGTTGTAAATGGTGGTAACTGCAAATTTCTCCTCCTCCTCAGTGCTTCTGTTTATAAATGTGCTACTCTACCTTGTGTGTTTCTTTCTTCTTCTTCTACATGATATGCTTATGCTAGTAGATAGAGATGGGAGAACATACTGGGCTTTTTTTGTGGAAATTACTGAGGAAAATTCACAATTTGACAGATTTTTACACATCAATTCCTGCTTATGGAAAGTAAACAGAATTTCCCTGTTTTCACTAGCACAAATGATTTCCCCATTAGAACTTTGCTGTTTTCTGCTTATGATTTCTATGGCTGTGAGTGTTCCAGCCCCCATAAATTCCCACCATGCAGAGTGGTTGTAGATTAGTAGTAGACATAGTAGTAGTGACCCTTTGGCTGTAGGGAAAATTGCTTATGACACAGAGACCATGACAAAATGATTCATTTAGAGAAATAAGTTTCCTACACAGGTAGATATAACAGAATTTAATTGTACAGCAATGAAAAATGTTTGATCAGTCAACTAATAAGATATATCCTAATATTTACATACTAGTGTAAAAGCCCATGTACACGGGCCAAGGTCCGGGTGATGTTAACCCTTTGAGTGACAGAGGGGTACACAACGCATTGCAAAGCAATGCGTTGCGTACCTCTCTGTCACTCAAAGGGTTAAGAAGCCGGTCCTGCTCTGCGTCCTGCTGCCAATGCAGACATGCACTGCAGAGACTGCTCAAAAGCTCAGAATGCTCCCAGCATAGAACTCCCAGCATTCATACACCTCCCAGCATTCTGTGCATTCGGGCAGTCTCTACTGCGCATGATGGCTTCTGACAAACATCCTTAATGAATTATAATCTAGGATTAGCAGGAAACAATTAGAGCCCATGATGTCATAAACAGTACTACTCTGATAACAGGTCAAGTAATCTAGCATAATAATAACTCAGAGTGCATATGGCTGTCTAAACAAATCCCATTAAACTTAAATAGAATCTACGATGGCTCTCAGTTCATGCAGAATAATATTTATCCAAGGCATTTCACAATGAACAGTTTATCAGATGCACAATCAAATTGAACTTCTACAAAGTATATACAAACATATGTGGGGCAGAAAAAGTGTAAAGTAAATACAAGTCAATATAAGCAATAAAGTAGCATTTATCTTAGTTGGCATTACATGTTCCGTTCTTCCTTGAACAATTTGGGCCAGGGGTAGTCAACTGCTAGAACTCCAGCTGTTGGAAACTACATCTCCCACCATTCCCAACTAATCAACAGTTGATTGTAGATAATGGGCGTTATAGCCCCTCAACAGCTGGATGTACAGCAACTGACTACTCCTGGTTTAGGGAATACTGGTCCATATTTATAAAAGCAAACTGGAGTTATTCTGAAGTGTTTCAAATATATTGAACTGTTGGGATTTACCACAACTATCATCCCCAGTCAGGCAAAGGCTGGCTGGGATGATGGGAATTTTAGTCTC
This sequence comes from Rhinophrynus dorsalis, assembly GCA_037306005.1. NCBI lineage: Eukaryota > Metazoa > Chordata > Amphibia > Anura > Rhinophrynidae > Rhinophrynus > Rhinophrynus dorsalis. The sequence continues at coordinate 216,880,865 of CM074718.1, read as the reverse complement.
CAATAGCTGGAATGCCAAAGGTCGCTTGACCTGGGTGCATTTTTTTCTGAGGAAATTTTGGTTTCCACAGTTCAGTCCTGTGCCAAGGAGTGGGTAATCTCCATAGAAACATAGCAAGGGATGAACCAATATGATTCTACACCAAACCATGCATTGAAACTAATGTATTTGCCCAATACCTGACTTATGCTAATTTACTAAGCTACCTACTAAAATGTTCCCCTTAATGTAGCTTTAACTAATAGTTGGGTAGTACAGGAGTGTATGGGCATCTTGGAACATTTGTCTCCTTTGAACATGTTTTATGTTATGTACCAGTAAAGCACAGACTTTGCAAAGATTATTGAAGTAATTTTATGCCATTTCTGTGTGCAAATGTAAATGAAATGTTTGTGCTTGCTGAAGTAAACGCTTTATTGATGATAGAGCATATACAGGTATGCGCTAAAGGGATCATATGCTCTAGAGCACACCCTGAAATGCAGCCAATGGAGTTGGAGGCTAAAGCCAGCAGAGCTGGTCTGGCAGATTCATTAATTTCCTCCAGTGGGTGCTTTGTTTTACTTCAGAAAAGAAAACTGCGTAGCATTCAAATGCACCATAAGGACACACACATTCCAAAAATTCAGATGGAGCTTTTAACCCCTTGAAAGTTAGAGAGGTCTCCAACACAATGTGAAATGCTGCTTTGATCTCTATAGCAATCAGGAGGTTAAAACCACCATTTAAATCAATGAGAATTTAGATGATGTTTATTTTCCCTTATGGTATAGCTAGAAATCAGCAGCAAAACACACTTTTTTATTTTTCCTCAAAACATTTTGGGTTCTCACTTTAGGGCAAAAAGTAAAAAATGTTCACCAAGGGAATTTTCACAGAAAGTACATGAACTGTCACTTTTCCTGCAGAAATTACAAAACATAGAAAACTCCTTCTCACTACTACCAGTTAATTTCTCACAGTAATGTTTGCATTTCCCACCTATGTTTTCAATAGCAGCAACTATTCCTGCCCTGATACTATAAACATCTGATTGTCCCACTGTGCGGTGAGATGTACTTTAGTAGCCAGATCCTGGAAAGCAGAGACAGCAGAGCTTAGCTATAGCTAAAAAAATAGTTTGCTGTAGTTGTATGTTGTATGTATACTACACATTGCAGAATACTTCATATCAGGGAGGAGATATAATTATTGTGTGTGCTAATTAGTAATAAGATGTGTCATTCACCCACTGGCCCTCCATCACCAGTCAGTGTAACTTGTTTTATTTGGTGGCACAGAAAAAGAACAGAATGACTGATAACCCCTGATTTCTTGGGAGGAGGGTTTAACCTTATCAACATGCTTAATTAGAGTAGCCATGCCAATGTGTGGGATTCCAGTGGTTCCCTCTCTTTATAACTTTTTCACACACTGGGCAATGCAGTTATTAATAAATGTGCAGGCCGTCCTTTCTCCCAAGAAATATATATTACAACACCCAGGATTTTATATATCAACCACCTGCATGTACAGCTCTAGCACAGGTGTCCTTGAAATATAATTGTGGCTTGGATTATACCAATAGGATGCAACACATAACAGCTCTGTAAAACATGATTTCTACAAAATAATTGTGCAGCATGTCAGCCACCAGCATTTCAGCAAGGTTGTTATTCCACAGGTGTAGCTTCGGATTATACCATGTAACTTTTATTCCTTTCTGAAAACCCTGTAGGTCCATGCCAGTATATAGAAGAACTGTGCAACTTAATTACTTTAACAACATGACTAGTACTAGAGGTGGCATGATTAGGTACTCCATGAATCTTGTCAGTCATCCACCTACTTTTGCATATGCACAACAGCAAAAGGAGAGATGGATGTTATTTTTTTTTTTAGGAAAATGTTGTCCCACTGTCTGTGACATCTACATTTCTATTTTGTGCCCCTTGGCCCCATTAACATTTAGAAGTTCTCTTATTGCTGCTACTCATTATACTTCTGACATACTGCTGGTGTGTCTCTCAGTCAGACTTTTGGTTATGATTCAGGTGGGATCTGAATGAAGATGTGCTTAGCTGTCATCTTGCACCCCCATTCACTTATTTTTAGAGGTAACATATAGCAAAGTATTTAGGTTTTGCATAGAGAGAGCCATATACCCATACTGTTGATTTCATAAACTGAGGGATTCCAGGGGGTGGAACATACATAGTTAAGGTTGTGAATTTTGATGACTTGTACTCACATTTAGGCAACAATAATCATTGTGACTAGGTGGGTACTGGACTTGGAAGAGCTGACACTGATGATGATTACAACCAAGATTATGATTGTATATTTTAGGAATATTTACTTATCCAGAGTCAGACTTTCCAGGTGATCTCTTAACCCCTTAAGGACCAGCCGCGCACACATGCGACCGTCACTTAAGGACCATGGACCATTTTTTTTTTTTTACAGTCCGGCTGGTGGAAATGGTGTAGCCAGTACTAGAGCTAACTAGACAGTGCAGATATTAACCCTTTGAGTGTAATGCATTAGATACCTTTTTGGTACTCAAAGGTTAAAACAAACAAACAAACAAACACTGAACTCTTTCATTGGTTATGATCGACATAGCAGTCAGCCAATTACATCAACTAATACTAATAATGGGAAGGCAGTTGATGTAGTATATCTAGACTTTGCAAAGGCATTTGATACAGTGCCACACAGAAGGCTGGTGTATAAAATATGGAAATCGGGGCTAGGAGATAATCTTTACAATTGGATACAAAACTGGTTGAAGGATAGGGAACAGTGTGTGTTGTTGTAAATGGACAATTCTCCAATACAGTTAAAGTGGAGAGTGGAGTACCTCAGGGTTCAGTATTAGGTCTGCTGCTTTTTAACATGTTTATAAATGACCTAGAAACAGATATAGAAAGCAAATTATCAATATTTGCAGATGACACTAAATTATGCAGGGTAATTAATTCAGAACAGGATCATTTCTCTCTACAGAGGGATTTATATAAAATGGCAGATTGGGCAAACAAATGGAATATGAAGTTTAATGTGGGGAAGTGTAAAGTCATGCATTTGGGAGGAAATAATCCCAAGACTACTTATAAACATAATGGAATCATTTTAGGGGACTCGTTGCTAGAGAAAGACCTCGGTATCCTTGTCAACTACAAACTTGGAAATAGTGACCAATGTCAAACAGCAGTAGCAAAGGCAAACAAAATCCTGTATTGTATAAAAAGTGGTATTGAATCAAGAGTGGATAACATTAATTTGCCATTGTACAAATCATTGATAAGACCTCACCTTGAGTATGCAATGCAGTCATTATATAGATACACCTTACTGCTGTATAATAGACCACTACCTTGGTAAGTCCTTCTGTTACACAGAGTAATTATATAGATATACCTTACTGCTGTATAATGGACAGTTACCGTGGTATGTCCTTCTGTTACACAGAGTGATTATATAGATACACCTTACTGCTGTATAATGGACCACTACCCTGGTAAGTCCTTCTGTTACAAACAGTAATTATATTTATATACAGGACTGCTGTATGATGGACTCCTACCTGGGTAGGTTCTTGTGTTATAAAGTGTAGTTATATTGATATACCTGACTGCGTGATGGCTGACACAATTATACATCAGATCTGGTTGGGATTTGTAACACAAAGGGGTCAAAAGCTCCTTTAATTAGTGGGAAGTGTTATTTCTTCCCTATGGTTTAGTTGGTTTGCCCCAGAATTATAGGTATTTCCCAGTACAATTTCTCTAAGGGCTACATGCAACAGAATCCATGCACTTAACCCTTTGAGTGCCAAAGAGGTATCCAAATAATTACTTTATTATTTCCCTGTGGAATTGTTGGTTTGGCCCAGAATGTCTCCATTGCTTTTTATGCATATGGCCCCAAAATAAAAGTTATAGGTATAATATAGATTATGGCTTAGAGGCCTTTACATGCAACAAAAATGTTGAGCATATCATAGAAATTACAAACAGGGCTAAAGAAATTACATACATGGCTAAACCCTAGCATTCCACAGAGATGTTTCCTAGTAAGAAAAGCAAATTAGAATTAGTTTTATATAATTCTGCATCCAAAAGCAATTGCAACTTCTTGCACATACACCAGGGATGGCTACCATATATATCTCCATCTGCTGTTGTACTAAATTTCAGTCTGAATTAACATCATTACCCTTTAACTGAAAAATCTGAATTCCTTTCTTCTACTTATAACATGAAGCAGAACCCCTAATCTCCATTGCTGTTTTACCCTTCTTGTGCTAATTAAACTTACCAGACCACTGTTTCCTTGGTATTCAATAATTTGTTTAGGTACAGACAATTTCTTTAATTGTCTTGCAATCTGATCAAGATGTTCGCCAAGTTTGCTGCTGTGTTACAGTTTATATATTGTGAAATTCTATATCATTTACCATCCACTGAACATGTAAAGTATTTAGAAATTAACATGAAGTTCCAGCATTTGCAAACTGAAGGTCCAGATGTGTATGACCCTATACATTAAGTCTGAATGACTTCTGCATTAACAAACTAGGGGCTACTATATTCTCTATTCCTCCTTGCTATGAAACTGCATCCCACTTCCAAGACTCTAGACAGCCTACTATCAGTATGTAATATACTGTACATATGATAGATCTATAGCTGGAGTCTACAATCCCAAAGTCATTATGAATTTTCCTTTATCAAGTCTGGAAGCAGCTTGTTACTTGATATGTCACATGATGCCTCTGTACATGACAATGCTGATGATGCTGTCAGGTTCATTACCACACACAGTGTCCATTACACTGAGATATGTTTGATTATCATATCTCTTATATATAGAATTTATTGACAATAGGTTGTCTTGAGTCTTGGAAAAGGGATGCTTATTCTTAGCAAGAAGAAATACAACATTAGGGAATATCATTAGGAATTTCCAGGGCATAAAAAGGTAAAAACCTCGTGGAAAGGCTGGGAACGCATTTCAATTATAAGTAGAAGAGAATAATTTGATCTTTCAATTAAAGACCATCATTCCTAATGGCCTTAACTTAGAATTCCCAATGACCTCAACTCATATCTTATGATTTCCCTTCTTATTTTGTTATTGATATAATGAAACCTTATACTTTTATATGTCATTTATTATTTGTGACGGGAGCTCTAGGACGCCGCCATGTCCTGGTCCGTCATGCTGGGCTTCTCCCTCCTGGATGCGACTACAAGTGGGGAGCCTGGCCAGTGAATGTAGGTAGCTGACTGGAACCCTGGAAACCTGTGCTGGAACAGATGACTCCTGACTGGTGAATCAGGATAAAATGCTGAAAGTCTTGGAGCACTGGAAACACAAGCTGTGCTATAGAAACATTCACTGGAAATCTGCAGCTGAAGAATCCACTGGAAATGCTAAAAATGCTGGAACTGGAGACTCTTGAATGGGGGGCAAAGGGGCCCCTTTCTACCATTCAGAATAAGGACACCAGGATGCTTCTTAGTTCAGAACAACTAATTCATTTTATTGAACCAATCAGGGACATTTTATACAGAACTTCCTGGGACAATACATTGGGATTGATGTAATCAACAAAACAGTACAATAGAAAAAGGTGTTGCAGACAATCAGGGCACCAGCCTAATCCTATCACAGAAGACAATATGAATACTCAACAGAGGAGAAGAGATTAGTAAAGTGAAACCCTAATCAAACTCTGGACCAGACAGTGATACAATACACCTTTGGAATAGCATTGCACAAACACCAATATTTAACTCCTGCCTGCCCATGTAAGATGGTAGGTCAACATTGAACACAGGGGTCCAGCATGTATTACAGTATATGAAAACACATTAACCATTCACATAACATTTAACATAAGACAGTAGGCAGTCAGTCAGAATGCTACCTAATTTCAACATGGGGCATGGGGAATTCTGAGTGCCTGGCCCTGTTTTGTGGCTGTCCAGCCACCCACAGCTGGGACTTCACCCAGTGCTTTTCAGTCTCTTTTGGGGGGTTTCCAATGGCTCTTAAAAGAGCCCCCAGTAATGACCTATGGTTACATTATTGTACATTTTTCATTAAGCAGACTTTTTCTGACTGCTTGTCAGTGCTTTTTTTCCTGTCTTCATGACACTTCTCCAATTCAGCATTTAAGCTATGAATACATTGTATCCGTATGTCTGTTACGCTTGCTACATTGCTGTAAGTTACTCCCCTTCTTTTAAACAAATAACTCTTTTTAACCCTTCTTATAGCCCCTGACTTCCAGATTGGTTTAAAGCTATGACTTTCCAGAGTTCTTATGGCGCTATGCAAGAAATATGGGCGATCTCTATTTCCTGTGTGAAAACCATTAGAGAATAGGTTTGAGCATGATTTTGTTGAATTGTGCATGAAAAATCAAGATTAGTGAACAGCTGCGCATATTTTTTTTGTGTGCGTAGTCAGGATTAATGAATCTGTGTGAGTGGATTAGCGAATGCGCCTAATGCAGGAAGTGGTATTGCGAATTAATTTATACGTCTGTGTAGTGTTGTTGTAAAAAGGAATTTTTTATGCACAATTCAAGAAGCTATTGGTATTCAGCTTCCTGGATTAGAACATGCAAAAAATCTATGTGCTCACAAAAATGCCTTCATCAGATGCAAACATTTCTTGCATCACGCCAATAGTGACTAACTTTCATACCCAACAAATGCCTGTACTGTTTTAACTATTCAAATAAAATGTGGTGTTTATGTAGTGTTTTGTGAGGAAGCATCATTGCAGAATATGGTCTCCAATCCTTGCTTGCTGTGAACCTAATCAATGGAATACCTGCTTAGACCTATACCTCTACTTCTACTGCTAATGGTTAGAGTTTTTTTATACAAATTTTCCTTTTATAAAATGGTGCTAAATCACACCGAACATTGAGTGCAGCCTATACTTTTGCATGGATTCACACATCACCTTTACAAATATAGCTTCATATGTGAGCTATATTCAAAATTGCTATGCACAGATATCTACAGAAGCGACACATACTGGGGGGTATTCACTAAAGTGTGATAAAAAGGTGATAAAGTGGAGATGACTTCTTCAGAGATATCACGTCTTCAGTTCCTATGTTATTCTGTGGAGCCTCTGCACTGAGATCTCCAAAATTTGAGAAATCTTAGTGCATAGGCTCAATAGAATATGAATGGGAGAAGTGATATCACTGTAGAAATCATCTCCACTTTATCACCTCTTTATCACATCTTACTGAATCTCCTCCAATGTCAACAAGGTGAAACAAGATTAAGGTCTAATAACCTATTTTTATGACTATAATGTTCCTAAAGTTCTCTTCATTTTTAGTCCAAGCCAGTCAATTGATTGTATTTTAATTTGGGATATACAGTACTTTGTGATCCAAATAGATCTGTATTGGGGGAATTAAATATATGATATCATGATTATGGAACTACTTTTATAATATGCTAGCCCTCATAGAATATATGGAAAATACATTAAAGAAGAATACACAAGCCTGGATGAGTACAGGATATTACTTTCTTATGTGTTAACAGTGAAAATGTTTCTTCATATTACAGTGGAAAGAGTGTTTAGGGAAACAGCACGAACGTGGATAATAGAAAACTCACTACATAGAGATGTCAATAAGCCTCACTTGCATTATCAGTTCGTATGAGTATTAGTTAATTGTTCATGTATGTATTATGAAGCAGAAAGGGAAGCTGTTAAAAGCTCCCTATCTCTTTCTAATCATCACCATCTATCAGTAAAATATTTAATGTGACTATTTCACTATGTACTTAACAAAATACAATTACTACTTGAACTGTAATATGGGTTCACATGGCTGCATCTTTGTCAACATTTTTACTCTTTGAACAGTATTCATATAGTCATTCTTTATTACACACATTTAGGGCTGCAACTAACGATTATTTTGATAATCGATTAGTTGTCCGATTATTTTTTCGATTAATCGGATAAAAAACCAATATGCTAATTTTTCATTATTTAAAATGATTAAATGAACAAACTGAGTGTTAAAAACAAACAGCAAAATAAAAAACTTTACACATTTAACATTCGTCATTGTTATTATTTTACTATGGGGTCTATGCACCTCTCTTTCTCCCCCTTGCACCTCTATTTCTCCCCCATGTACTTCTTTCTCCCCCCCTTGTACTTCTTTCTCCCCCCTTGTGCCTCTCTTTCTCCCCCCTTGTGCCTCTCTTTCTCCCCCATGTACTTCTTTCTCTCCCTTGTGTCTCACTTTCTCCCCCTTGTGCCTCACTTTCTCCCCTATGTACTTCTTTCTCCCCCTTGTACTTCTTTCTCCCCCTTGTGCCTCACTTTCTCCCCCATGTACTTCTTTCTCCCCCTTGTGCCTCACTTTCTCCCCATTGTGCCTCACTTTCTCTCCCTTGTGTCTCACTTTCTCCCCCTTGTGCCTCACTTTCTCCCCTATGTACTTCTTTCTCCCCCTTGTACTTCTTTCTCTCCCTTGTGTCTCACTTTCTCCCCCTTGCACCTCTATTTCTCCCCCATGTACTTCTTTCTCCCCCCCTTGTACTTCTTTCTCCCCCCTTGTACTTCTTTCTCCCCCCTTGTACTTCTTTCTCCCCCCTTGTGCCTCTCTTTCTCCCCCCTTGTGCCTCTCTTTCTCCCCCATGTACTTCTTTCTCTCCCTTGTGTCTCACTTTCTCCCCCTTGTGCCTCACTTTCTCCCCTATGTACTTCTTTCTCCCCCTTGTACTTCTTTCTCCCCCTTGTGCCTCACTTTCTCCCCCATGTACCTCTTTCTCCCCCTTGTGCCTCACTTTCTCCCCCTTGTGCCTCACTTTCTCCCCCTTGTGCCTCACTTTCTCTCCCTTGTGTCTCACTTTCTCCCCCTTGTGCCTCACTTTCTCCCCTATGTACTTCTTTCTCCCCCTTGTACTTCTTTCTCTCCCTTGTGTCTCACTTTCTCCCCCTTGTGCCTCTCTTTCTCCCCCATGTACTTCTCTTTCTCCCCCATGTACTTCTTTCTCCCACTTGTGCATCTCTTTCTCCCCCATGTGTCTCTTTCTTCTCCCTTGTACTTCTTTCTCCCCCCTTGCACCTCTCTTTCTCCCCTTTGTACCTCTAGACTGTCACTGTCGCTCTCCATCTCACTGCTGCGTTGAGTTGGCGGGCTGGGGGGTAATCTGAGTGGCATCCGGTCCCCTTTGGCTGGCTGGCTCTGAGTTCCCTCCTGCCCGCCCGCATCATCACGCTCCCCTGCGGGCCGTAATGACATACATACAGAGAAGGGGAAGAGGGCAGAGGCACCGGAAGAGAAGCGCTTGCTGACAGACAGTAACGATCAGTCTGCTGGCAACAAGCGCTTCTCTTCCGGTGCCTCTGCCCTCTTCCTCTTCTCTGTCTGTATGTCATCACGGCCCGCAGGGGCGCGTGATGATGCCGGCGGATGGATCTTGTCATATTGACACTGGCGGCGGCGTCAGTCTGGGGCTGCAACTAATCGATTATGAGAATCGTTGACAACGATTCTCATAATCGATTTTTATCGATAATATCGATTAGTTGTTGCAGCCCTACATACATTACTGTTTACAAAAACATATTGATGATACCTTTCATTAGGTCTGGACAGGAAGTAGTCGTCATTAAATGTTTTCAATTATCTGACCAGCCTGCCCTTTCTTCTTAAAAAGTGTTATCTATGAAAAACATAATAAGCCTAAGAGCAGGCCAGGGGAAGAAAATATAAATTCTATTCTATTTGACTGTGTAAGTTTTTATGTGTACATGTGTAAATCTATATCTATCTATTTATATATAGTATAGAAAATACCAAGCACTCACAGGACTTCTAAGTGGAAAAGAAAGTAAATATTTATTAAATGGTCCATTTGTGAATGATTTTGCTTTATATAGTAGATAACATAGTAGATAAGGCTGAAAAAAGACATGCGTCCATCAAGTCCAGCCCATGCCAATAACACCCCTGTTGATCCAGAGGAAGGCAACAAAAAAGCCCTCTGGAGCAATTTCCAATGTAGGTGTGTGTGTGAGTGTGTCAAATAGTTCCCCGGCTCAATATCCTATTTGCTTTGAAGCCATCTGTCATAACTGTCAATATTGTTCTATGCTAGATAGGCATCCATTGCTTTTTTGAATGCAGTTACATTATCTGCAAGCACAGCATCCCGAGGCAAAGAATTCCATAGCCTTACCGCCCTTACTGTAAAGAATCCCTGCCTGTGTTTTAGTCGAAAGCGCCTTTCCTCAAGTCTTAATGGATGACCTCTTGTTCTTAGCTCAGCTCTTTGCATAAATAATTCATTGATAGTTCTTTGTATTGGCCTTGAATGTATTTGTAAATGGTAATCATATCACCCCTTAGACGTCTCTTTTCTAATGTAAACAAACCCAGTTTGGCTAGTCTCTCTTTGTAACTCAGATCCTCCAATCCCTTTATCAGTTTTGTTGCACGTCTCTGCACCTTTTCCAGTTCAGTAATGTCTTTTTTTAGAACAGGCGCCCAAAATTGTACTCCATATTCTAGATGAGGCCTAACCAAGGATTTATACAGAGGTAGGATAATATTAGCATCCCTTACTTCTACACCTCTTTTTATGCAGGCTAGTACTCTATTTGCTCTTGCAGCAGCTGAGTGACTCTGCACACTGCTGTGAAGACTATTGTCTATCAGTACACCTAAATCTTTCTCTAATGAGGTTTTCCCAAGTTGTTTCCCATTTAGAGTATATGTAGCAAGTTTGTTTCTACAACCCAAATGCATAACCTTACATTTATCTACATTAAATGACATCTGCCACTTTTCTGCCCATTCACTTAGTTTATCTAAATCCTTCTGTAGGGAAAAAACATCGAGCTCTGTATGTATTTCCTTACATAGCTTAGTGTCATCAGCAAAGATTGAGATGCTACTTTCAATTCCCACTTCTAGATCATTAATAAACAAATTAAAAAGCATTGGGCCCAGGACTGAACCCTGCGGTACCCCACTTATAACCCTAGACCAATTTGAAAAAGTTCCATTTACAACAACTCTCTGCCATCTATCATTTAACCAGTTCTCAATCCATGTACAGATACCACCACCCAAACCGAAGCCTTTTAATTTATGCAGTAACCTGTTGTGAGGCACTGTGTCAAAGGCTTTTGCAAAATCCAAGTATACTACATCAACAGCAATTCCCCTGTCCAAATTACTACTCACTCTTTCATAAAATGCAAGTAAATTAGTCTGACATGATCTGTTCTTCGTGAAACCATGCTGATTCCTACTAATGATATTGTTTGTCTTCACATAGTTCTGAATACTATCAGTTAATAACCCTTCTAGTATCTTACCCACTATGGAAGTCAAGCTCACAGGTCTATAATTTCCTGGTTCGGATCTTGCTCCCTTTTTAAACAATGGAACTACATCAGCTTTCCTCCAATCACAGGGCACTATGCCTGATGAAAGCGAATCAACAAATATTAAGTATAATGGTTTTGCTATTACTGAACTAAGTTCCTTAAGTACCCTTGGGTGTATACCGTCCGGTCCAGGCGCTTTATTCACTATAACCCTTTCCAGTCTCTTTTGGACCTTGTCCTCAGTAAGCCATGTAGATGTTGGAGGAAATTCCATGGTTTTGTCTGTTTGCCCATAGCTTGTCATTTCTGCTTCCTTTGTATATACTGAAGCAAAGAACGTATTTAGGGTCTCAGCCATAGCTTTATCCTCACTAATCAATTCACCTGTTTCAGTCCTAAGAGGACCAATATCAACCTTAACTTTTTTGTTGTTAATATACTTGTAGAATTGTTTAGGGTTTTTCTTGCTCTCGTTTGCAATGTTTCGCTCATTTTCTATTTTAGCTAGCTTAATTGCTTGTTTGCAGATTTTATTACATTCTTTATATTTTTTAAATGATGCATCTGACCCATTTGACTTAAACACCTTAAAAGCCTGCTTTTTATTTCTCATTTCCCTGCTAACCACATTATTAATCCACATTGGTTTTGCTTTACTTCTCTTGTGCTTATTCCCCAATGGTATATATTGACGTGTATATTTGCCCAAGAGCATTTTAAATACATTCCATGACTCTTGTGCATTTTTATCTTTGAAAATTACATCCCACTGGATATCCTTTAAAGCTTCTTTTAACTTTGTAAAATTAGCCTTTTTGAAATTGAATGTTTTGGTTAAACTCTTGCTATTGGGTTTCTCATAACAAACTTCAAAGGATACAATATTATGGTCACTGCTGCCCAAATGTTCCCTTACCTGCACACTGTTTACAATGTCAGAATCGTTTGAGAGCACTAGGTCAAGCAAGGCCTCTTTTCTAGTTGGCTCCTCTACTAGTTGGGACATAAAATTATCATTTATCATACTTAGAAAAATATTTCCCTTTGTTGTGCCTGAAGTCATATTGCTCCAGTCAATTTCAGGGTAGTTGAAATCTCCCATTATAATTACCTTTGCTGACCTAGCAGCCTTTTCCATTTGCAGTAAAAGTTGGGCTTCCTCCAACTCCCCAACATTAGGTGGCTTGTAGCGTATATTCTTTCCAAGGATGTACCTACCAGTCACATATATAGTCACATATGTACTTATACAGTCAAATATATATATATATATATATATATATATATTTATAGGAGTGGGCAGATCGTCAGACCCCCTCATGTCTATGAGGAGAAGCCTCCATTTGTGATGTGAGAAGGTTTCCATATCCTGCCTACACCTACCTGGTACTCCGGGTACAATGGAAGCATCTGAACTCTCTTGCTCCCCAACATCATCACTATTGATCGCTCAGCCAGATAGGCTGGGAGATCAGTAGTTGAGGGGCCACCAGGAAGAGTCCTGATGGCCCGTCATGAGGTCTGACCTGAAAAATGAATAAATAAACTTTTAGTACCTCATAGGTATCCAATGCATTGCAATTCAATGCACTGAATACCTCTCTGGCACTCACAGGTTCACCTTAGGATGAACCAACTGAATCATAGTAGTGAAAGAAAACTTCCCATTAACTTAATAGAGAGACTAACACCAGTGGAGCTGCATTAAAAAATATGGTACATTTTGCCCGCTGTGACTTGGGAGGGCGTTACTGGGCCAGATCTAGAGGGAACAAAAATTAGCTCAGTTTTAACTTGTACAATAGGGAAGAAGGGTATGCCTTACCTAAAGTGAATTAATGAAAAGTATTTCATAAAGAAACCCTAGTCATGTGGAGGGGGGCTCTCAAGTAAGTAACAATGAAGGAAACAAGTACTAAACCTTCAAAAAAGAAAAAAAGGAAGCCAAATAAACAAACAAATTAAAAAAAAAAATAAAAAAAAAGCTTACTGAGACACTCCCGAGTTCAGATTGATGTTACACTATAACTTTATCATATCAGACAATATGAGAGCTATAATCACAAAATCACAAAAGATACAGTAAAGACAAATTAACATCAAAATCCTGTGGATCACAGTGCAGCACAAGTATTAAACAGTACAATAATGTAGTAAGGTAGTAGAGGAAAACACTAATATAAACAGCAGGCTGGAATAGTAAACCACAATTAGGTCTAACTTATTTGAACTTAGAACTCTATCTCTGCTGTACCTTTATAAGTAGGGTTTTTTCCTTTTTGGAGGATAGATATTACGCAGATTGAGGCACAGCCAGACCAAGAGCCCTGTAAATCAAGTCAGAGTACTGGTAGGTTAGGTAGATTTAGGACTCGATTCAAATGTTGGCGTCGGCAGAAAAAACTGGCGACGCTGGTTTTTACGTCAACTGAGCAATGCAAATGTTCCACTAGTAAGATGTGACACCAGTTCTGAAACGCCCGTCGCCAGAACAGCAAGATCTCACACAGAGAGGATAATATACAAGCGACGCCAAAAGCTATTCAGATGTTGGAGTTAGGCTAACGCGAGTTAAATTGCAACATTTTTCTCCAGAAATCTAACGCCTATTTTTTTTTGGAGAACGTCACAGGAGGCAGAGTAAAAAATCCACTTCGACAGTTCTGAACAGCATTCTCTGTGCTTTTCCCTACCCAGCCACTAGGGGAACAGAGAGATGGCTTTCAGCACCATGGACAGCTTTGAATGCCATAGGGATGTGCACTGCTCACCCCTGTGGCATTCAAAGGGTTACAATCAATAAAACTAGTACACCAAGCACTACACAATGCCCCCTTCCACCCCCCCCCCCTTAGTATGTCACATATATTGTATATATGTGACATACTAACCCCATCCACATCCACCTCATGGACTTCCATGTAGTGGACAAATCTGTCTTTTGTTCCACAATTAACCCTTTGAGTACCAGAGAGGTAGGAAAGCATTGCTTAGCATGTTTCCTACCCCTCTGGTACCCAAAGGGTTAATAGGCAAGGTATGGACTACATACCCTTCCTGTATATATATATGTGTGTGTGTGTGTGTGTGTGTGTTTTAAACTTTTTTTTATTAAAATACTATTATTGCACATTAGTTTAAATTAGATCTCATTCATTTTTAATTCCCTACCTCCTGTGTCCCAGTGCTATTAGTACATTTGCTCTACTCTTCTTCAAACGGAGAGTGGAGCAAAAGTACTAATAGCAATGGGACACAGGAGGTAGAACATTATAAATGGATGGGATCTAAGTTAACCCTTTGAGTGCCAGAGTGGTACGCAAAGCATTGCAAAGCAATGCCTTGCATACCACTCTGGCACTCAAAGGGTTAAAATACAACTGAGGGAGCAGGCTGCACTGTGACTGCAGCACTTCCCTCATCTTCATTCATAAAAACTGCCTTTGCTGCGGGTGGCTGTGAAGCCCGCAGCATAAGAAAAGCCTGGGGACTAGAGAGGCATTGGAGGAAGCGGGAGGAGGGGAGAGAGACATAGGAGGAAGCGGGTGGTAGGCTTGTATTTGCTGCCCGCTTCCTCCGATACCTCTTCTCTCGCATTGGCATTGTGCCAGGCTGCCCGGCTCGCACGTTGTACAATTCGTCCCTTCTCACAATGTGTTGCATTGCCTGGGTTTTTGTAACTGCCTGGGTTTTCAGTACCTTCTACATCTTGCCTGTTCCTGACCATGCTATTGTTTGCTGCTAGTTCCTGTAGTGTTTCTCTGTTGTGAACCAGTCCTGTCCTGACTGAACCAGTCCTTTTTCTGATCATGCTATTGTTAGCTTCTAGGTTCTGCACTGATCTGTTGTTGCTGAACTAATTCTGTTCCTCTCCTTGCTATCATTCAACTCCTGTTCTGATCTGAAGTTACTTTACCAAACCTGTACCTGCCTTAGTGCCACATTGTGCTTGTTGCTGTTTGGCATGTGAATGCTGAACCAGACCTGTTCCAGTCATTCGCTGTTTGACCCTTCTTGTGCATTTTTGCAGCACGGCACTAATTTTTATTGTGTGCTGTGCTCTTGGTCTTGTTCCAGTCATGTATATCCACCCCTGATTCACAGTCACTGCTGTAAACTTAGTTATTGTGGACCTTTGTTCCATTAAAGGGAGAGTAACGTTTCACAATAAAAGCAGCTCAAATTCATTTTCATAGTATTTGGGCCATGGAGAGTGTTATTTAAATACTGTCAGAGTTGTAGTTCAAGAGTAATTGAATGATAAATTATCCCCCTCCCACCCCTTTTACTGATGTAACACTGCTCACCTCAGAGCAGCAATACTGTCCGGATGGTTCGCAGAGGGGGCAATCTTCAGTGAAAGGAAGGAAAAACCCGTCAAAGGGGCAGGGTTTTCATTATGCTCACAATAAGAAGATTGTCCCTTGCTGTGAGCTGTCTGGTCCAGGACCATATTCCAAATCTGAGGGGAGGTAGCTTACACTAGGTAAAAGGGGTGGGAGGGGGATACTTTATCATTCAATTACTCTTGAACTACAACTCTGACAGTATTGAAATAATACTCTCCATGACCCAAATACTATGAAGATTAATTGGAGCTGCTGTTTTTGTTAAACTTTACTATCCCTTTAAGCTCTAGATCTGATGAGTCCGCTTCAGGTAGCTCTCCACCTGTGCTGCTCTTGCTGGTTTCTCTCTACACTGCTACCAGTGTTCTTTCTCTGCACTACAGTCTGTTTCCAGCAACTCAATCTTTTGTCCATTTTCTGTATTGCAGCCTGTCTCCAGCATCTCCACCTAGTGTTCATTTCCTGTAACTACAGCCTGTCTCCAATATCTCTACCTTGCATCCACTCTAGCTAGCAGTCTTAAATATTTGCCCTAGCCCTGTTTGTCTCTCCTAACAATAGGTTCAGACTAGAACTTCACCAGTGTCCTGTTTCACAGTCCCTGCCCAGTCATCCTGAGCATGGTCAAGCTCAACTAGTCTGTGCTATCCAACACTGTGGTTGGCACCTTTGCCTGGTATAGGCCACAACAAGACTGTACAGTGGTCTGCCTTCATTCTCTAGCAACACATAGGTGCAATCAAGAGCCCCCGTAACACTGGTGAACTCCCCCTCCTGTAGAATGCTAACTTGAGACTTGTTCATTCCTCTTTGGTGGATGGGAAGAATATATATATCCACTTTATGCATGGATTCCTTAGAGTATGTGTATGCTGAGCAACAGCTTTCAGACACAACTCAGGAAGAGATGCAAAGCCAGTGAACCACCCATGGACAGCCGTTTCGTTGTTAATGCAACTCATCAGCATGATGTTGGCTTTACTGGCTTGCTATTAAGGTTTGTTGTATTTGTGGAGCACAAACTGAAAAGGTTATGGTAGGGAAAAAAGTGAAAGTGAAAACCTCTTCCACCTGAATTTGATGGGTGGTAGATACAACGTTAAACAAAAATAATATTACTTGTTAAGCTTATTTGCATATGCATACCCAGAATCCTTTGCAGTAGTAACAACACTGCAAATGTGAGATTTCTGTGTGAAAAGCAAGTCTGATGGCTTGAGTGGTGTGTCAAATTTTTGTTTAACATTGAGTGAGGGCGAGTGGAAATTGAAGCCCTGTATGTTTCCCTGCAATCCCTGTCTAATTGTAAAAAGTGCCCTTCAGCTGCATTAGCACCCTTGGTCCCCATGTCAGAAGCCAGGGGATCACCTGCCCCTGACATCATATGCCTGCTCACTCAGCGACGGGAGGCAGAATAAGCTGATTGGCTACATGAGCTTTTTCATTAAGATGCGGTGCCCCTGACTATGCTTGTCACAGGAATACCAGTATGATATTTTCTCAGCCAACCAAAACGACCCTTCTGCCCCTTTACTAGTTAACAATGGGGTTCCAGCACCTGCATCCTTGCTTACTAATACTTTCATTGGGAAGATCAACTCCGATATCATCATTATAGGCACCCAGGCATCAATGAGTGTTGTGTCAGAGTGACACTCGTTAATGATTGGGTACCTGTAATGGTGATATCGGGAGTTGTTCGTTCCAATCAAAATCTTAGTAAGCGAGGACCTGCCTCCCAAGAGGGATGATTAGTGATTAGTGGCCCCAGGGTGACAGTATCACTGCAACCAGGGCCCACATGGAGCCTTAAATTACTTCCAGATCCCTACAGGTAAAATCATTAGTGGGTTAATAATCTTGTTCAGTGTGCTGATGGACTTGTTAGACGATAGCTGGTCAGTTTCTTTCTTCAGGGCATGTAGTTGAACGTGCAAGTTAACCTTTTGAGTGCCACTATGTGTTGGATAACCCACTGGTACTCAAAGGGTTAATTTGCTTACTTATTGTCACGTTAGAAGTAATATTTAATTACACTTTAATTTTTACCATTTGAGTGACAGGGGGTGCCCAGGGCATTGTGAAGCACTCGCAGGGTTAAATGGTAGGGAGGGCAGTATTTGGTTATCTCTAATGCCAAAGGGGTTAAAGGTTAGTTGTAGCATAACTTCATGTGTCTACTCATGACACAGTTTTGCCTTCTGTTATGGCAACTTTTAAAGTGGAATCACATATGTTCCTCTTTGAGACCCAAATCTCTCTGTCCCTTCATCCCACCCTGATGTCCCTGTGTTTAGGAGATCAGACTGTGTGGTGTATATAAGTGTATCACATTGCTCCACAGCAATAAAACACATTTTAATGTTTGTTTAAACTGTAGTATCTGTTTATAAATGAGACTGTATAAATAAAATACTTTGGTCTTACTCTAAATCAGTCAGTTACACAAAGTGTCCGTAGGCATATGGGACAACATATTCAGAATCAGAGGGGTGAGCGGTGCATTGCGCTTCTGGTCCTCAAAGATTTTTTTTTTAACACCTGCAAATCAATGTGCTGGTGACCTCTGGTATCAAAACAGTTAAATAATTTGATCAAACCCCCTTAACTGCCAGAAGATTTAGGGCCATATGTTTAAAGTAAAGGTGGAGTAATTTTGGGACAGTCCAATTACAGTATGGGGACACATACTAATTCCCAACATTTCCATTGATTTATTTTTGTCTCCTGTGCTGCAGTTGTTTTAGTACAGAATTGCTCCGCTTTTGTTTTGAACACAGGAGTCCTTGGCTGGCCAGAGAGGATGGGAGTTGTAGTTATCAACAGGTGGAGGGCCTCAGGTTGCCCAGCACTGATTTAAGATATTAAAGAAAGTAACCCTTACATCTGAATATAAAATAGGCTGATTTAACTTCAGCAAACATATGTAACAATGAATTATTCATATGTTGCATCCCTAAAATATGATCCCATATGTGTAAACTGTCCTATTCAGAAAGCATTTATTTAAATAAACGCCCAGTGCATATAGCAACATCCCTGATTACATCACTCAGTCTTGGTCTGGGACTGGGATACCTGATGAAATCTCATTAGACTGCACTGCATACTTGGTATCCCAGTCTTCTCTAGCTGGCATGTTTCCTCTGGGGTGTATCCAGTAAGAACACTGATTGGCACACCTGGTCATATCTTGGGGAACACTGATTTGTACACATGGCTTAGTTACACCTTGAGGGGAATACTGATTTGTACACCTGGTAGCCACCTTTGTTCTGGTACATGTTTACCCATCTTTCTCATATTATTTTTCTGTTTATAGCTATGTACTATGGTTCTCTCTCTCTTTCTGTCAATAATACTCCTACCTCCCCTCACATTCCTCTGTTAAGAACTTTAGATGATTTATTATTTATCGGTTTTAAGCTTTCCTTTAGAATGGCTTTTAATACAAATGTTGCATTTTTAAAACCAGTATGTTGTAGACTTGAAAAAGGGAGCATCGCTCTCAAAAGCTTGTATAATTGAACGTTAGTCCAAAACGAAAGGTATTATTACATACTGCAATACTTATTCATTTGGTCTCTACACCACTGGAATAACACTATTAACCTAAATTAAATATATATATATATATATACACTATTAAAGAGAACATTGTGACCACACATTCTCTTGATGTCCCTGACACATCCTGGGCTGTCAGCAAGGAGGAGGTAAGGAGGTATGCTGATCTCTTCCTGACTGCCTGTTTGTAACATACAGGGGGGCGTGATTTTGACAGGAGCCCTGGCTTCTCCTGTCAAAATCTCTGCTCACCATACCCATTCTGTGTCCCCTTTTCCCACATTTCTTTCAACCCCTCTGCGTCCCCTTTCCCTCATTATACTCACCCACTCACTGTACACTCTCCCTACCACTGTACCTACCTGCTCTGTGTCCCCTTTCCTCCAGTAACATCTGCCTCATATTACCACCACCCCTCCACCACCGGAAGTTTAACTGTCGGACACTTCCTTAGCTGCTCTGCCGCCTCCTTATAGGAACTCTTCCACTGAACACGCATTCATGCCCTGTGAACAGCTGAACAGCATGGTATAGTAAATAGCAATATGCAAATAAGGAATTAGCTCGGTAATAGCAAGTAATACTACCATCAGGAGCCAAGTAAAGAAAGCATCTGAGAAATACAATGATGCAAAGTAACAGGAAGAGTATAACTTTTTTGTTTTTTCTTTTGTTTATTAAATAACCCTGTTAACTGAAGGAACAAACACGGGCAGGATAGAGATATGACATATAACCGTGACCATGCTAAGCAGACGGGTAGGGAGAACTGAAAAACCATGAGAGCAAAGAGGAGACCTCCGATGCTGCCCAGCTCCCCCCAGAAGGAGGGGCGCAAGACAACCTCAGAGGAAACCCTCAAGGTAACATGGTCAAAGTACAAGCCATAAATAAGGCAGCAATAGCGAATGTGATATAGGAGTCTAAGGAGAAAATAGCCGTGCTACTATATGCAAACCTCAAGAATAAAGAAACAGTTATATAACATAAAAGAAAACCACCATATAAACGGGGGAATGGAGGCTACTCCATCCCTTGATTATGAAGAGCCGTTGGACAGATTTGCACAGTGATCCTCCATAAACATCTCAAATTTGGCATATCTACCCCCTACAAACAATATTGGGGGAATACAGGTGCATAGGAATGCAGTGAGATGTTATTCCTTTATGGGAATAGAGAGACAAATGCACATGTTCAGTTGGCTCACACACCCCCAATAGTGTAGGTTAGGGACATCATAAATAGTAGAAGGGAGGGATTGAGACTAAGTGAGTGAGACGGGATAGCAGAGGGGACATGAATGAGCCAAATGAAGGGCATAAGAAACAGTACATGTGTAGCATAGGAGGCAACATGGGCAGAGAACAACATTAAAAGGCACATAAAGAGATGAGGGCAAAAAAACACTAAGACAAACAGCTGTATTTAGTCACTGGTTATCAGCTGTCTATAATAAGGTCGTCCTCTGTGGAAGGCCTGGGAAATAAGTGTCTTAGGCCATGATCAGCAAGGGCACCCTGTTCTGCTGTGGCATGATGCTTGGACACGAAGAGAGAGAAGGTGAGAGCAGGGTCAAAAGATGAGGGGACCTGCAGATTCAAGTCTAGGATTCCTGTCGCAGAGGTTGCGGAGAGGCATCCTGAGTGTCTCTGTGCTTCTTCCTCTTGGGTGACTCTGCAACTAGATGCCAGCACAGGCATTGGTTCTTTTCCGATGGTGGGAAAGACTGGAGCAGAGGGGTTGAAGTAGAGGGAGGCGGAGGAGGGATATTCAGAGCAGTGCAGAAGTCCGCGCACCCAAGACTTCTCACAGGATGGCTGAATGAGAGTCATGCTAAGCCGACAGGCTGAAGGGGAAACCCCATTTGTAGGTTATTGTGAGAGATTTCAAGTGCTCCCCAAGAGGTTTTAGCTGCCTCTTCAAGTAAAGCGTGTGTGGGGAGATGTCCTGGAACACCTGAACCTCAGATCCCACATAGGTAATAGAGCTTTTATTCCTACAGGCCTGGACTATAGCTTCCTTATCACAATAGTCATGTAGGTGACATACAATGTCCTGCAGGGGGTCACCAGGGCCGCGCGGTCTCAGGGCACGATGCGCCCTATCCAGCAGGATAGAGTCCTTGTCAGATATTTGCAGAACTTGAGCAAAGAAGGATTGCAAAAAGCTACAATATCCTTTTGAGGGACATTTTCAGGCAATGTCGGATTCAAAATTATTTCTGTGTCCGAGATTATCCAGATCATTCATGTGGTATTGAAGCACGTTGACAGTTTCCTGCAGGGATCGCAAGTGCTGTTCCATTGCAGAATAAGCATCAGATAATTCCACATTAGCTTCCTCAATGACTTCTACCCTCGTAGCCAAGGAGTGACTATCCTGATGCAGGTCAGAGATGGCTGCATTCAGTGAGGACTTTATATCCTTGGCCACTGATCACAGGTCATGTTTAGTAGATAATTTATCCATCATACCCGGGGAAGTGGATGGCTGTGCCGCCATATATCCAGCTGGAGCCCCAACAGGAGAGTGTGAGCCCAAGGAATCGCCGTCTACTACTGCTGAGTATGTTGGCGGGTTTTGGAGGGAGGGTCTCTGCAGAAATGGTACCAAAGGTCCAGCACGTTTGGTTGGAGCGGTGCCAAACAGTAACTCTTTCTTCTTATGGTTAGGCATATAGAAGTATAAAAGCACACCTCACAACTAAAACAGGGAAAAGTAGAAGTGGCAAATAATTAAAAGGAAAAGAATGGTAGGGCCTAGGAGTGTTCCCTTCACACATCTATCTCAGTCGTGGTCACGCCACACCCCCAATTGTCGCTAATACTTTTATAACTCCCAGCAAAGGAACTGGATAAGTGATATAACTGCAGTAGTCTTCTCCACATTATCACCTCTTTATCACACCTTAGTGCATCTCCACCCCTGCTGCCACAACGACTTAAGGGGGGAGATGCAATAAAGTGTGATAAAGAAGTGATAAAGCAGAGAGGACTTCTCCAGTGAGAACTTCTCCAGTGATATCACTTCTCCAATTCCTTTGTTATTCTATGGAGCCAATGAAATAGGATTTCTGCAGCTTTGGAGATCGTAATGCATAAGCTCTATAGCATACTATAGGAACTGGAGAAGTGATATCACTGGAGAAGTCATCTCCACTTTATCACTCCTTAGTGTATAAGCCTCATGCTGTTACTATCATATTCTATAGAGAACTGTAGCCCAAGGCTCACTCTTCCACATAAAGCTACTTGAACAAGAAAATAATCTGTTCATCCAGGGAAGTAAAAGCAATTTGTTGCATACCCTTCTGGCACTCAACGGGTTAAATCAATGGGAGGGTTATTTCTCCCACGTGGTGCAACTGGTTTGCCCCAGAACTGATCCAGTTCATCTCTGTGCATATGATTTTGTCTGATATCACTGTGCTATCATACAGTATTTAGAGTGGAGAATGATTTAGTTCAGGGTAATATGTGGCCTTCCAGCTACCGCTGGACTGCATCTCCCCTTGGGTTGATGGCAGTTGTAGTCCACCAACAATCTGAGGGTCTCATGTTGCCTAATCCTGTTTATATATATATATATATATATATATATATATATATCAGCTAATGTTTAATACAACTTCATGAACATGTGAATATGTTTTGTTTGAAGTTATTTAATCATTAACAGGGCTATAGAATCTTTTCCAAGAAAAAAAAAAATAGTTGACAGATTTATGCTTCTTACATAACAGTTGGAATTTCCAGTGATCTAAAACCAGATTTTAAAATTTGATTGTTGGATTGCCAGTGGTCCCTGATGGTTCTCATACTTCTCATGAAAACTAGTCAAAGATTCACAATATTTGCAAACCATTACTGTAAAGCCAGTTCTGTTTATTGTAGTGGTGAATGGAACTAATTGTTGTAGTGTAACTTCAACAATTACCACAAACAGCATACTTGCCAATTTTTTTTAAACATTTCCAGGACACTTTTCCCCTGAAGAATCACATTGCATAGTGTCATTAGTGGTCTGTGGTAACATGTAGCGTGAAGCTCATACAGCAGACTTAAAACTGCACTTTTTACAGCAAAACATACACTACATACAGCGAAATACACTTAAATACAACAGAAAACCATACAAAATAAGCAATATAAATATGTGGGGAAATGTCAAAACCTATACATTTTTAATAATAAGCATATAGAATATGGGGAACACAGAGCCAAACCCCAAGGAATGTGCACACACAGAAACACACCAGAAATATGTAACCCCAAAAAAACAAAACAAACCTTCATGCCCCTAACCTAACTTCCCCTGTGTCACACACAACTCCTTCATGAGTTTGCCCCAGTCCAATTCACTAGGCTTGCAGATGAAAAACACAACTTGTAATATAAAAACAGAAGCCAGCACTGTTATTATATATATAAACCTGACAAATTAGTATATTACATGAGCATTACAACAATGTACAAACTGATAAATAAATCAGCATCATGCACTAGGAAGGGATGCTCTCACAATCTATGTTTCCATTCTAGCAGAAATGGTGGGGGCTAATACTGAAATGGAATTTAAAAATGCCTGGAAGAGACATGTCTATTCTGAGAACTATGTAAGACTGTGCATTCTAAATAGGAAAACTGAAAGACTAGATGGGCCAGTTGGTTCTTAGCTGTTAAAACCTGTTTTACCTCCAGTACTTGAGCACTGAGATAATGCTGTCACACCCACAACTGAGCATAGTGGGTATGGTTAGCAAAGTCTGCTTAGCCTAATGGGAAACTGTACCTTAATAGAAACTAACTTTTCTATGCAACAACATCAGTGCAGTAGTTGATTGCACTGAACTGTGGATCAAAATAGCATTGTAAAATCCACAAAAATTAGTAAGTAAATGTATATTCCTATTGGCGAGTAGAAAAATAAATGGGTAAAGTACACATGATAAGGCACTCATTGCAGCTGGTCTATTGTACTAAGCTTCCGTTTATAACAATAGTATCAAGACATCTCAAAAGATATGGAGCCCAGAATACACATGAAATATTAACACCAAATAAAAAGACGTACTGTCTGTATCACACACATGACATTTAATAAATTACATCCAATATGTTTGAATGGATCTTCTTTTAAACACAAAATAAACAGATTTGATATGGAATATGTTTACTAGTTTTCAAGCAATTATAATCTAGTTGAATTGAAAAATACAGTTTTAATATGTTAAGTTATCAGTGTTATGAGCCTTTATAAATGTAATTTTTCCTTCCCGAAAAATCCTGTTTAATTAAACTGGGCTTTTATACACTTGAATTAAAAAAAAAAGTGCATGGTAATTTAGGAATTTTTATTTGTCTCCTATGGTGCAGTTGGTTTACTCCAAAATAACTCCAGTTTGGTTTTATGAGTACGAAACGCAAGAAAAGAAGGGGAGCTCATAGTGTAAACAACACCCAGGGCAATTCAACACCACCATGCACCAGGATACTCACAATATTAAAAACCACTATAAGAGGTCTGTAGCATGGATAGTGGATTCAAACTGCCTCCATTCTGTTGCTTGTAGCACAGAAGCTGCTACACAGAACACAGGGTGTCATCAAATAAAAGAACAAAAGAAAACATTTGGTCTCTCTAATCACCATTCATTATTATAGCAACAATGGAGAGAGTTATGATCACTTAATTCAAATGTAACACAGGAATGAATAGATGGAAGCTGGTTACCAAACCAGCTTCCATCTATTCAAGCTTGTGTTACATTTGAAGTAAGTGATCATAAGTAGTGATGATCGAGCACCCCGATGCTCGGGTGTTCGGGTGCTCTGGCCGAGCGCCCCCGGAGGCTCGAGTGCTCGGCCGAGCACCCGAGCCCTATTGAAGTCAATGGGAGGACTCGAGCATTACACCAGGCACCCCCTGCTCTGATGAGGGGAGGGTGCCTGGTTCATAGGAAAAGGTCAGAAAATGATGGAAACACCACAGAAATGGTTCAGGGACAGCATAGGGAGGATGTCTGGATGCATCTTGGACTCCAACGTCGCTGCTGGGAACGATGTTTCGCCCGTAGTACGCCATTTTTACAGACTGACCGTAAAACACACAAAAAGGAAGATAAAAACTAATCTGCGGCTAGGCACACTAAACAATATGTGACGCTAATCTGCGGCTAGGCACACTAAACAATATGTGACGCTAATCTGCGGCTAGGCACACGAAACAGAATGTGACGCTAATCTGCGGCTAGGCACAGTGAACGGAATATGTGACGTTAATTTGTGAATTTGCACACTAAACAATATGTGACGTTAATCTGCGGCTAGGCACACTAAACAATATGTGACGCTAATCTGCGGCTAGGCACACGAAACAGAATGTGACGCTAATCTGCGGCTAGGCACACGAAACAGAATGTGACGCTAATCTGCGGCTAGGCACAGTGAACGGAATATGTGATGTTAATTTGTGAATTTGCACACTAAACAGAATGTGACAATAATCTATGGCTAGGCACACGTTTAAAATGGCCCTTTTTGTCGCTGCGTTGTAAAATAATTGGCCCTGTGCTCCTAACAGAATATGTCAGCTTGTCACTGCACTGTGAAATATTTGTCCCTGTGCACCTAGTACAATGTCACCTTAGAACATGTCCCCCCCCACAAAAAAAATGAAATTCTGCCACCCCCAAAAAAAATTAAATGCTGCCCCCACACACAACAGTCCTAAAAAGGACTTTTGGGTCTTGAAAGAGTTTAAACAATTTTATTCTCCCTACACTGACTTCCTGTGCATCTAGTATTATATGTCACCTTAAAAATATCCCCCCCACAAAAAAAAGGAAATTGTGCCCCCCTAAACAAAATATAAATGCTGCCCCCACACACAACAGTCCTAAAAAGGACTTTTGGGTCTTGAAGGAGTTTAAACACTTTTATTCTCCCTACACTGACTTTCCCTGCCTAAGCTCATCTCTCCCTGGCTGAGAATGAGCTGAACTCGCGCGTCGGGTGCTATACAGCACCCGATCACGGGTTCTGGCCAGCCAATCAGTGCAATGCCAGCAGCCAACATGGCTGCTGGCATTACACTGATGTCAGAGCCTCCCCGCACGTTTATTGGCTGCGCAGCAGCCGCGAAACGTGCGGGGAGGAGACCCGAACATGGCGGGCGAGCACATGCGGTACGAGTACCGCCATGTGCCGAGCAGAGCGATGCTCGAGCCGAACCGAGCTTCGGCCGAGCATGCTCGCTCATCACTAATCATAAGTGATCACAACTCATTTCTATTTTAAATGAATTGTGATTAGCTCCCCTGTCTTTTCTTTTGTTCTTCTAGAAAACTAAAGTCCAAAACTACCAACCATTATAATGTTTCACTATCTCTTTGCTTCCCAAGGTGTGTCCAATACTTTGCAAAGCAATGTGTTGAACACCACTCTAATATTCATATGGTTAAATTGGAATTTTAGTGGGAGAGGACATGAATTCCATTTGAGTCATCCAAGCTGACCTCTTTATCCATTTGAGAGCCAGAGAAAATTCTTTGGCACACAACGGATGGTACTCATCAAGCAATGATATATGATGAAGAATAGCATAAATGAAGGCAATACAGTTTATGTATATGTGCATGCCTGCTCCATATATTATATGGGATATGCCAGCCTGAAACTGGCAGATGCAATTGCCTATCTAGTGCTCATTTTTGATGAATAAGTGAGCGCCTGATATGATCTGGCCATTGAAGTATAAGTGAAATCATATGCACTGATTTCCTTGTACATTAGCCAAATTATTAAGCTATTTTCATATGTCTAATCTACACCTTTTCATTATATACAGTATGACAATTTTTTTTAGACATAATTTGGAGCATTATGCATCAAGGTAAAATTGTAGTTAAGGAGAAGCAAAATAACTACACCACATGCATTGAAAAAACTCCCATTGAAATATTTTTATTGATACATATGATTTACTTGTTTTGCTCTTAAGTGAATAAATTGTCTTAAAATATGTTGCTGGATCTTCATGAACTGAACTTCAAACTGATGAAAGCATTGTTGCACTTTCAGTCTGCAGCTAAAACATGCACAGTGGTAAGCCTTTATGACTTTGAAATCCTGTTGCGTGAGTGAAAGCAATTCATCTTGTGTAAATGACAAAATGAAGCGTCTTTAGTTACAAATTTTTTCTTTCTTTGCTGAGTTAGATGACAGCTCAGATCATTTAACACATGGCAACTTTCAACTGTATGATATGTATGAGATAAGTATAGAATTCTACTACAGTGCATTAGTCATATTGCTGTGTTTAGGCTTCTTTTTTTCTAAAGTCTTACTGTAACCAAAGTATATTTTATAACTAGGACTTTCAGCATTAAAGGAATTATAACAAATAAAAATTAAATAGGGTATACACACTTTAATACTCTTGACTTTATTCTACTATATGTAAACATTATGTATTTGTCAGCTGAGGCCTAAAATCTATTCTTACATATATAACAAAAAACTAATAGTGGTGCAAAAAATGGAAAATAAAGAAAAACAATCCCTCACCCTGCTGCCTGACCTGGATTTCACTCTCCAAAATCTCCAAAAAATATACAATATAATGTATGGTCTGGCGCACAGGTGCAGGACTCAAACAATACGTACCAAACAATAGAATACAAGTGGTTCAATCAGATTAAAATGGAAAAAACAATGAATACCAAACACTATAATGAGGGTGTTTCACATCAATTTTGGAGTATAATATTTATTTTTAAATCAGAAATTGCATTTCTTAAAAAACAATAAAAATGTGTAATTTCTATCAACAATTGTCTACAATTATTGTAATGGGTATACAATATAGCACTCAGAATTCCCAATCACTAATCAGATTAGGAAAATCCGAATAGATTCCCAAATTTTATTCTATTCTCATATAGTGCATAGGACCCAATCCTTGCACTTACTGAGCACAAAAACACAATTATAAAAACATTATATCGACATGTGCTACAATACTCAAATGTATACCCGCAAACCTATCTAATTCACATAGGCAAACATATAAAAATACACCCTACACTCTCTACCTACCCCTATACCCTATATCTATCTAAACAATCGATCGTTTGAAATAAAAAATATTTTAAAATGTGTAGGCTGATAGCCAATATTCACATCTGTGGTCTTAGGAAAAATGTTGTTGTTTAACCCCTTAAGGACCGGACGTTATGGGACATTTCCGTTCCATAACGTCCGCATAGGGGCACTTTGACGAGCCGGTACACGTGACCTGTCACGTGTATCGGCGCGTCACTATGGGGCTTGAAACAGATCGCTCCGATCTTGGAGCGGTCTATTTCATGCCCTATTTTTACTTACAGCGCTCCCGGTAGAGCGCTGTAAGTAAAAAGTACGTGACGTACCAGGACCGTCAAGGGTCTTTCGAGCAAATTTACCCTTGACGGTCCTGGTACGTCAAGGGTCCCTAAGGGGTTAATCATAAAACCAACGTTATACCCGATTCCTGAGCTCTCAATAGCTATATATTTAGACAACATCTGATTCATGCAATCCTTGCCTTTAAGGGGATATCTTATTCTATGCAAAAACGGGGCTTTTCACTGGCCATTCACAGACCACCCTGGACACAGTGGGAATGGGGTCAACAAGTGATGCGGGACTAGGACAGGTTCCACTTGCCAGTGCCAGCAATACTTATGGCCCTATTTGCAGTGCTGATTTTGAGGCAGTAGCAATAACAGCAGCAGCATCATCCTCTTTCAGTACAGACAGTGAAGGGGAATGTGGAGGACAAAAAGAAAGAGGCCATTCTTCTCCACTTGTTCCCCCCCTCCTGTAATCATGGATGTGGGACTATTTTTCTCTTGGGGCAGGCACAGTTCAGTCATCACCAATGGCACTGTGCACAATATGTGACAAGTCAGTGAGAAGCGGAAAGGAGGGAACACACCTTGGCACAGCCTCCCTGATATCACACATGAAACACAGACACCATGACATTTATGTCAAACATGTTAAAGCCAAACACCCATTACAGAAATCAAGCACCGTTGTTACTGTACCCCCTGACTCTCCAGAAAGGCAACAAGAGGCGAGATGGAGATCAAAGAGGAGGAAGAATAGAAAAATCCAGACAGAGACTGGAAGTTCCATGATGAGTGAAACAACTAGCTTGCCATCGCCATCACCTTCTTCCTTTAGGGTACCAACTACATCTTCTGCCAGTCTACCTTGTTCATGATTACCTCCCCTGCCAAATGATAGCCACTCTGTTGATGTTAGGATGTGGCAGTTTGTCTCCCCCCATTGCACACTGTGTGGTGCACTGACCACACATGCCAGTGTGGTGGAGGAGAATCAATATCAGGTCATCAAGCGGCATCTGAGAAGATTCCATCCCACACAATATGCTAGGATGCTGCACGGAGGGTTCATCATTACTATTAAATGATGAGGGGCAGGTGTAGAAGAATTATTGGCCAACTTCTTATTTTCTCCACATAGACTGGGGGCTACTTATTGTGCTGCTACTATCTCATGCACATTACTAGAGATAGTCGTGGCAAGTAGAACCTTCATCATCCATCACCCATGTTACTTCTGTTGTTGATCCCATTCCCTTTCAGCTGCCAAATCATCTCAGCATCTCAGTAGCAGCAGCAAAAACAGCAGTTGCAAATTCCACAATTATGGACTCTGGAGAAGGACATTTGACAATGGCCAGTGGCCACTGGCCAACATGACCTGCTGGCGCTAGGCAAGTAGGGAATTTTTTTCCTCTGGGCTTATGCTTCAAAAAAACAAAAACAAAAAAACACAGTCCTAGAAAAAAAATAAACTATTTTGTTTGTGTTTTTTAACAAACCTAAGTCCTACAAATCAGTGTTTCCCTAGGGCTTGTGCCTCTAACAAATCATCCTCTACAAAATACTCTGTCAAGTCAAGTATCAGTCCACCTCAGTGGCAGCTGATGTCAGGGGGGCCCTGTCTCCATTACTTTACATACAAATTTCTTATTTTATTTTATTTATTTATATTTTATTTTTTATTAACTGTCTCCTCAATACCAGTCAAGAACCTCCCCAAAACAAATTCCCTGTTCAACTGATTCCTTCCCCAGACTCCACCAACCAACACAGGCACCCTCCTCAGACCCCTTTTATACCATGTCTTATGGGATTTTTTATTTGTATTTAGGATTTATTTTATATTAACTGCCCCCCAATCCCAGTAAACAACCCCTCAAAAATCATCCCCTGTTCAACTGATTCTTTCCCCACACCCCGTCAACACAGACACCCTCATGCCCCTTTTATACTATGTCTTTGGGAAATAAAATAATATGTGTTATGTGTTGTGTGTAATTTAAATGTTCCCATTGATTTCAATGGAATGAGCTATGCGAAAAAATTGTGAAAAAGTGGAAAATCCTCACTTTTCGCAGGAAATTTTTCACCAAGTGGAAAGTGCAATTTTTCGCCAGTTTCAGTTTGAGGTGAAAATTTTCACCCATCCCTAATTAACATCCACAACAATAGCTATTATGAGTGCCTCTGCTGTTGCTGGAAGTACTGTACCTTTGACACCTAGTAGTAGTAGCAGTAGAATTGCATCAACATTTAGCCCTAGAAGTAGTAGCAGCCTCTCAGGAACCCCGAAGTACTGAAGTCCACAGTATGGAGATGCTACACTCAGCACTCAAAAGCTAAGCATGTTGCTGTCTGCTTTCTGTGTTAGAAGCACGTGAACAGGAGGAACGCAGGCTCACACCTAGGCACCTCCTCACTGAAATTCTACCTGAAGCACAAGTCTGACTGGGAGACACACCATGAACATATCACAGGTGCCACAACTATCAGCAGCATCACTCCAAAATGTTCCCAGGCTCTGAGGTAAATATGAGAATTAGTGATGTTATTGATGTGTCAGAGAGTGTGCCACTGCCAGCAGTTAGTTCATTCCAAATAACACCTATGGCTCCTGCTGTAGGAGATCACAAGAGTCATAGAGTGCCTACACATACTACCACCACCTCCTCAAGTGGTGGCGCTAAAGCAATAAGGTTGCACAATCATTCCACTATGTACTGCCATCCCACACTTTTAAGTTCTTAGAAAGAAGTTAAAACCTGAACAAACATAACACAAAAGTATGCCAATGGGATAGTAAACATTCCAAAATGTTGGCGGTCAACATGCTGCCCTTTTGGTGAAAACAGAGGCTTTAAAGAACTGATGTCATGTGTTGCACCATGCTACAATATCCCAAACCACAGTTATTTTTCAAGGATGGTTGTGCCACTGTTACATAAGCAGTAAATTAGTGTTAAGGGAAAAGGCACTCAGCCTACTAACAAGCTTTTCAAGTTATATGTTGTTGTTGGACTCACAACTTTGACTTTCAGCTATTTGTTTCTCCCCTTCAGCCCAAAGAAGAAGTAATATGTTGGTGGGGAATGTTGCATATATAGGAAACATATGCAGAAAATGTATTGTCAGTGGTGAAAATGGAGAAAAATTTAGCAATGGTGAAAAGGAGAAAACGTTAGCCAAAGAAGCAAACAAAATAGTTGGTTGTTTACAAAAAGACATGCAGCAAAATGTTCTCAGTTTTTTCCCACCCCTATCTGTGCCTAGAATATGGCATCTCAATGCCAAAAGAAGTGTTACCTGATTCTGGGTTTCTATATATCTTTGTATGTACCATACCTATTCTGTAGTCTCCACTGATGGTCAAATCCAAAAAAAGTATCTGGGGAAGATGTATGTGAGCTTCGAATTATAATATGTATTAGTAAAATAGGCAGAAAATGAATCTATGTGTGAATGAGGACTTCCCAGATTATAAGAATGCATCAATGTATATTTATTAGAATAGTAACTAGACAATTCTAAAATACTTAAAATTGGAGAAATCCTCAAGAATCTAGGAGGAGCCAATCTATAAATCACAGCAATAATTTGAAGAAGAATCTAAAAAGACCCAATTAAACAGAAAGGCTGATGTAAATGTATATTTTTTGAAGACACCCAGACCTTGTTGCCTATACAAAACACAAAAGCAGGGCTACAATAATGGTCTGCCATCTTCTTTTGGTACTTCAGGGCTGAAACAAGAGTTTTCTCAATATTTTGCCAATGCTCATTCTTCAACAGCAGGGACAAAAAAAGAGGTAGGTCCCATAAGAATGGACTTGGGATAATATCCAAAGGCCACAAAGAATGGTGAACAGGCCAAAGAATCATGAAGTATAGAATTATAAGAGAGTCTGGGGGCACTCTAGGGGAAGGAATAGGGAAAAGAGGTTGACCCCAAATACCCCAAAATTTGGTGTGACTGTCAAGACGCAAGCAGCTGTGATCCAAGGATAAAGTTGTTATTATCTCTGTGCTGGGGGAGTCTGAGGGTGTGAGAAGGATAAAAGGAGGTTAATCCCAAATACCCCAACATCTCCTCCCAGGTAGGATGCAGTTTGCAAAGGTCCCACCAAAATTCCACCACCACCAGTGTCAGGACAAAAGAAATAAAAACATATAAGAACAAAACTGAAGATGACAACGAGTTGCATTCTAGTGTTGATTATGGCAATGGCATAACAGAGGAAGGTGTAGCAGCTGAACCATATACTGCATCTGACAAACAATCATCAAAACACCTACCCTCAAAGTAATAGCGAACTTTATGAAAGTAAAAGTTACAGAAATTGTTTGACACCTCTAAAAGCATAGAGGAATATATACGGGTAGTGGGCAAGAAGCAGAGCGCAATGCTGAGGATGTCCTAATAATGACTGGTGATGATGTTGAGAGTAGGGATGGGTGAAAACTTTCGCATCATACCAAAATCAGCAAAAAATGGCATTTTCCCCATGGTGAAAAATGTCCTACTTTTCTTTCCTAGCTAATTGCATTGAAATCAAAGGGAAGATAATTTTTCCCCACCACAGGAAAACATTTTCTCTACTTTTTTACAGCCATATACAAAGGTGTCCTGCTCTCACAACATTCCATTCTGTGTTTGTGAGAGGAGAAAGCATCATATTTTTGAGGGAAGACATTTGTTCTATGTATTAGGGGATTCTGGAGGCACACTGGGGGAGAAGGAGGCAGGAAGGAGGTTGACCTCAAATACACCCAAATTTGGTGTATCTGACTGTCAAGACACAGACAGTCTGGGTCCAAATTGCTTGCTCATTTTGCTTTCACTGTGTCACGGTTTGTTTAGACTCTCAGACACAGAGTAAGATAAAAATCAAACTTTATTAAAAAGTTTAATGGGAACCCTCACGGGTCCTGAACATACTCATATATCACATATACGTAATGGGTTCAAACAGTAATTTTTGCAAGATACAGCATGGTAGGCTCTACCGGCCTTGCCAATATACCGGGCAAGGCAGCCTGGAGGGTAACACAACAATCTGAATATGGCTCTGCCGGCCTTGCCAATATACCGGACAAAGGCAGCCTGGAGGGTTCACGACAATCTGAATGTGGCTCTACCGGCCTTGCCAATATACCGGGCAAGGCAGCCTGGAGGTTTACACGACAATCTGAATATGGCTCTACTGGCCTTGCCAATATACCGGGCAAGGCAGCCTGGAGGGTTACACGACAATCTGAATATGGCTCTACCGGCCTTCCCAATATACCGGGCAAGGCAGCCAGGAGAACAGAAGGACAGCTCCACTAATGCTGAATAGATGGAACAGCAGCATAAGTTGGAAAAGTGGAGCAAACCAGTATCACAACCAGGGAGGCCAAACCGGTGCAAGAATGGAGGCAGCAGCAACCGGTGAAAGAAGGGTTAACCAGTACCGTGCACTGGACAACAGTAAAGCAAACCGGTTCTATAAATGATGGATCAGCAACCGGTAATGTGGAGTAAACCAGTATCGAGTACTATACAACAGGAATACCCAACCAGTTCAGTCATAGAGGAACCAGCAACCGGTGAATGTGAGTAAACCAGTACCGCGTACTGGACAACAGTAACCTCCAACCGGTTCTATACTGGCAGGATCAGCAACCGGTGAATGTGGAGTAAACCAGTACTGCGTACTGGACAACAGTAACGTCTAAACGGTTCTATACTAGCGAGATTAGCAACCGATGAAAGTGGAGTAAACCAGTACCGCGTACTGGACAACAATGGCGCCCAACCGGTTCTATACTAGTGGAATCAGCAACCGGTGAATGTGGAGTAAACCAGTACCACGTACTGGAACAACGTATCGCCCAACCGGTTCTATACTAGCGGAATCAGCAACCGGTGAAAGTGGAATAAACCAGTACCATGTACTGGACAACAGTAACGTCCAACCGGTTCTATACTGGCAGGATCAGCAACCGGTGAATGTGGAGTAAACCAGTACTGCGTACCGGACAACAGAAACGTCCAACCGGTTCTATACTAGCGAGATTAGCAACCGGTGAAAGTGAAGTAAACCAGTACCGTGTACTGGACAACAATGGCGCCCAACCGGTTCTATACTAGCGGAATCAGCAACCGGTGAATGTGGAGTAAACCAGTACCACGTACTGGAACATCGTATCGCCCAACCGGTTCTATACTAGCGGAATCAGCAACTGGTGAATGTGGAGTAAACCAGTGATCAGAATGTTGCCCAGGCGACCCAGCAGCCAGACGATGACAGTCAGGATACAGCAGCAGGAACAGCAGACAAGCCAGGATGACTACCAGAACAACGGGACCACCAACTAGGTCAGGAACGGAGCAGGAACAACGGCAGCATGGGATCAGGAACGGAAACAGGAACGACAGCCCAACCGGATCTGGAACGGAGGCAGGAACCACGCAGGAGAGGCACTGACTACTGGAGACACGCTGATACTGGTAGCAGAGAGAGCAGGCCCAAGGATACAGGTACAAGGCAGGTGACTGCTGACATAGAGACACCACGAAAGGGCAACCAAAGGGTGCCTCAGCCCAGTCTATATAGGCTATACTGGGCGGGCAATAGACAGGCGGCCAATGGAGAGTAACACACCTGACTGACAGCAGAAGACAGCAGTCACGGGTACCGTGATACACTGTCTCTGTGATGGAGAATTCTGGGGAAAGAAGATGTTGATTTTATTTTTTAGTTATATATTTTTTGGGGGCACTGAAAGTGATAAGAGGGTGGACAACTACTTAAAATAAATAAACAGAATTAAATAATAAAAAAAGTTCAATACATAAACAAATAAATATATTAGGTGACAGACAGCTGACTAAGGCAGACTTGATAGACAGCAGACAACATTGAGAATTTTGATGAGGGCTAAGGCAAGACATCACACACCATCAGTTGTGTACTGTAGAGAAAAAACACAGTACTGTAATGTAATGTCCAGCAAATGCACAGGGGGAGGGGGGAAGGTGGAGCAGTGCAGGGACATAGGAATAAAAACGTAGTTCAAAAACTGACAGCAGCAATGGTTGCTGTAGCTTGTGCAATAAATGATGATGATGCCTCTCCTCCCGGGGTGGATGCAGTTTGTGAAGGTCCCAGTAATCACACCATGCTGGTCCCCACCACCACTACCATACACATCTACCACAATGTAGGTTGTGCTTTATTTTTTTAGCACTTGACGTTATCATAAATATATGCCAGTGTCACTTAAGCAGGAAGTTAGTGTTGTGGGCAAAGGACAAATGCAGTCTGCATGCTAACACATTTTACAAGATATATGTTGATGTAGGACTTACACCTTTGAATTTCAGTGACTTATATATAATTACAGCCCTCAGAAAAAAATAAATGTGCTAAGAAATGTTGCACCATAGGAAACATAGGCAAAAATGTGTTGGAATAGGAGAAAAATGTATTGAACATTTTGCACGGTCATTTTGTCAGTCATCGTCAGCATCATCACCTCTTCCAAGTCCAAGTCCCACTCAGCCACAAACACTTGTGTTGAGTAACCATCAGTTGGGGTTGATCCATGTACAGAATGTTTGGATGTCTTCTTTATTTCTATACCTCTTTGATCATCTCTTCTGTCGGAATGCATCATGACTGCTCCTATCAGCAGTCATGGGACTTATGGGATATTAGGATGCCTTTCTCAATTTATGACAAATCATCTATTCTCTGATAGTTATGGGAAATCAGGGTGCCACTTTTAGTTTGTTCAATTTATGGTAAATTACCTACCAAAAATGAATCTATCTTTTCCAACTGTGGACAGTCACATCTTTATTCTTCAGGAATTGTCATTGGATCTTTTTACATTCCTGAACAGAATGGAACCTTTATATAATCATTTGGACTGATTAAAAGGAGAAGAAAAGGGAAATAATTAAAGATAATACTTCTTTTATATAAGTATCTTGGTATATTTTTGTGCTTTCTCATATTTTTCATATTTTGTATTTTGATCATATGAGGCTTTTTTGTTTGTTCATATCTTAATATCATATATGTATACTTTGTCTTCATCATATTTGTAGTAGTCAAAGATGTTTACCTATATTATTCCTCAAACTAGGATCTTGCGGTAAAATTGTCCAGTGTTTCTCAAAAATATTTTTGATTTGATGACTATATATATTGTATTGGGTAATGAAAGCCACATTTTCTATTTGATTACATTTTTTGTTGTTTTTATTTTTCTTTTTTAGAATGGATTCTCTATCTAAATTTAAAGCCCTATTATAAGCTGTATCTAATATACCATCTGTATATCCCCTTTCTTTGAATTGTTGTTTTAAGAAGGCTCCTTCTTTTTGATATTCTATTAAGCTGCTACAATTTCTACGGAGTCTATGAAATTGTCCAAAGGGGACATTGGTCAACCATCTATGATGGTGGCCACTGTCTGCCCTGATGTATTGATTTGATGACACTGGCTTCCTGTAGATTGTGCTTTGTATGCCTTCAGAGTTAAACGACAATATCAAATCCAAAAATTCTATTTGTACTTGATCTTTTTTTAATGTAAATCTAAGTCCTCTGTCGTTCATATTAAAACTCTGTATCATTTCTCTCACCCGTGATTCTTCGCCGTTCCAAATCATTATGATATCATCTATATAGCGGCCATAAAACACGAGGTCACCCTCTGCGCAGCACCTAAGGATCTCATTGTGGGCTTCCCAATGCCCTACAAATAAATTTACATACGAGGGGGCAAACCTCGTGCCCATGGTCGTCCTCCTAGTTTGTAGATACCACTGTTTCTGGAAGGTGAAGAAATTATGTGTAAGTATAAATTCGGCACATTGAAGTAAAAATTCTTTCTGTAAAGATGGAACTTCTGTGTCTTGATCCAAATAAAATTTAAGGGCTTCCAAGCCCTTATTATGTTCGATGTTAGTATATAATGACTCAACGTCCATAGTAACCCACCAAAAGTTCTCCTGATAATCTATTTTCTGTAATAGTTCTAAAACATGTTGAGTGTCTCTTATATAACTTGATAATTGGATGACATATTTTTGCAGAAAGTAATCTAAATATGCTGACAAATTAGATGTTATTGAGTTGATGCCAGATATAATAGGATGACCAGGGGGGTTATTTATATTTTTATGAATTTTTGGAATGTGATACAGAAAGGGTGGGTCTGGTTGTTCTATTAATAGGAACTTATATTCTTCTTCTGTAATGATTTTATTTTTTCTTGCTCTTAAAAGAAGATCCTTCAAATTATTAAGGTACTTCTCACTTGGATTCTCTGATAAGCATCTATAGAAATTTATATCTCCCACTATATTTTCTGTTTTTTGGGGGTATTGTTTGGACTTTCCTCTTTTTCCTCTTCTTCCTCCTCTACAACCTCTCCTCTTTTTCTTCGTTGTTTGTTCGGTATTGTCCAACCCACAAATCTCTCCAAACCTTTTCTTTCCCCAAAAAAAGATGATGATTGTGTATGCACATTAGGTATTGTTTCTGTTGTAATTGAAACATTGCTTATATTATTTGAAGGTATTATTTCAGATATTAATTTTCCTGAAACTTCTTGTTTTTTCTTCTCTTTTTTCTCTATTTTATTACTCTTCTGTTGTTTGTGGCTTATATTACCCAATACAATATATATAGACATCAAATCAAAAATATTTTTAAGAAACACTGGACAATTTTACAGCAAGATCCTAGTTTGAGGAATAATATAGGTAAACATCCGAACATTATGTTTCGTAAAAATAAAAATATTAGAGCACACATTGCTCCTAGTTGCCCTAAAGAATTAACATCAAATCATACTAATAACAAGTTTCCTAAAGGAACATACAGATGTCAACATCGAAAATGTATCAGCTGTAATTATATGGTCCATGGTACCACAAGTTTTAAGGACAAAACAGAAAAAACCACATATCCTATAAAACAACATATTAATTGTAACACGGAATATGTAATATACATGTTGTTGTGCGGTTGCGGTACCAAATATATAGGTAGAACTACTCAACCTTGAAATTATGGATAAATGAACATCGTGGAAATATTAAAAGAAAAGAAGAAAATCATGGTGTTCCTAGACATATGAACAGCTGTGTAAAAGGTGGACTTGAAAATTTGAAGGTAATAGGTCTAGAACACATACCAACAGGAACAGGTGGAAGATTTCAAAAATTGTGTTCCAGAGAGTCTTTCTGGATCTACACCTTGGAAACTTTGGGAGATGGAGGTTTGAATGCAGAGATGGATATAGCCTCATGCCTCTAAGAAGGCAGAAGGCGAATACCATAGAAAGTTTTTTTTTTTTTTTTATGGTATATATAATTTTTGTAATAATATAATATTTTATAATATATATTTTTTTCTAATAATATTTTTTCCAAAATGTTTATTAGTAATATTTATTAGAAGTAATCCTCTATTTTAATATGGATCTTGGCCTTTTGACCCGATTTCACCTCTAGCCTATAGATGGAGACGTTGATGGTGGTGGCTGATGATACATGTGATTTCCATCTGATGGGATTTTTTATCGCGTTCAGACCGCATGTTGGCACATGTGTCTATTGGCGTGGGGTAGTTTGTGTGTATTGGACGGGTCACGCATGCAGTCTACAGAATGCGGACTTGTTTTTGGGCGCACCGATCCCCCTGTATGCTTTCTTCTATAGTACACAGTGGTGACATGCGGGAAGACGTGCGATGTGTTCCACAGTTGGAACGCATGGGGGATTCGGTCACTTCCGCTATATGTCCTCATGAAAAGATGGCGTCCTCCACGAGGAAACTATTTTGGGCGATATTGGAAGATATAAGATGGGGGTTAAAGGTAAGTCCGATATATTCTCCTGAGGAAGTGACATTAAATTGTGCTGTCACGAAACATGTTGAGCTATTCATACAAAATTATCAGGTTTTTATATATATATTTTTTATTCATTGTATTCATTTATTTGTAAAATATTGATCAATACAAATATCGTTACCAAAACTTTTATTAATTTTTCAGAGTTGGTCTTAATGTTATATAGTGCTATTATCACTATTTTTAAAATATTACCCCCAATAAAATTCTTAAGGACCCTATGCGCCTAAATAAGGTATAAAGGTCATCCCTACCCGATTTTGTTTTTTGACACCTTAATGTTATTAAAATGTTCCTAACACTATTTGTGGAAGTGTATGTCTGCTTTCATTATATATGGCTGTGGACTGACACTATTGGAACAACAATACACTTTTAAGAAGTGTGAAGATTTCATCAAAGGTGCATCAATTGGATGTGGTTATTGTACCCAGAAAAAGCGAAAATACTGAGAGGCAGGAGAAGCCTCTAATCAATGTGAGTAGAACCAATAAGAGGGTTCTTTTGGCAATATTGCGGGCCCACTAACATATCTATATACTATGCTTACACAAGATTTAATTATACCACTGATATATTTATTGCAGAAAAAAATGAGAAGCATGGCAGATGAATCTTTCCATAATGACAAAACAGACATGCACCAGCTGGTAAAGGACGTTAGCATGCTTTAAACAAGATCCTCTCATATAGTCCATTAAAAGCAATGAGAAATACATTCTTTCCAGTTTGCTGGACCCCACTTTAAACACAAAATTTCAGAATTTCTGCCAAAACGCCATCAGCAGTTTGTCACAACATGACAATCATCAGCATCTCTGTGAGTAATCAGATTCTGTCACGGAATATAGAGATACACTTATTGATTGAGTGGAGGGTTGCATTGTGGAGGATGAGAGGTGAAAGTTAGGGCACAAAAAACTGCTAGACAGCATAGTGAAAAAGGCGGCAACAAAGCATTTCAACAAGCAGCAGCAGAAGGAACACCTACATCATCAACCAGAAAATCCCATTTTGAACACAGAGCAATTCATGGGTCAAAAAGCAGGGGCGGCAAAAATTCAACATTGGTGGTGGGGGTGGTGGTGGAACTGGTGGTGACACATATCTTTGGAACTCTGTCCCTGAGTATAGGTTGGTAACTAACACACAGGAACACGTGTAGTGCCTAGGAGTGGTTCCACTGCATGTGAGATGTTTTCTGCATACTTGCAGGATAGGTACTTTCTAGGCAGAAACAATGACCCCCATGGATTACTGGCATGTGTGTGGCCAGCATTGATACCTACTGCAGTGGAAATCCTTAGTTGTCCAGCAAGCATTGAGTCTGAGAGGCTTTTCAGTGTGCCTGGTTACATTGTCAATGATAGCAGGACGCAGCTATCAAGCAGCAATGTTTCAAAACTAACATTATTTAAAATGAACCAACATCTCATACAATCTGAGTATCAGCTAGCAGAAACCACATATGACAGAGAAAGCCAGGCCAAATCTATTAACAGCAGCACAGATGAGGAGGAGGGATGTGAAAAACGGTTGCTACCATCTAAACATCAATCACAACACGTCAGTCCAGCACCACTACCATACATAATCTGCCACATTGTAGGTTGTACCTTTTTTTTTTTTTTTTTTATAAATCTCTTGACATCATTATGAATCTGTGCCAGTGTCACTTAAGCAGGAAGTTGGTGTTGTGGGCAAAGGACAAAGACACTCTCCATGATAACAAATTTTTCAAGGCATATGTTGCTGTCGGCCTTCAGCACTGAGAAGAAGTAATGTTGTGGTGGGAAATGTTGCAGCATTGGAAACATAGGCAAATAATTTGTTGGCAGTGGTGAAAAGGAGAATAATTCTGCAGTGGTGAAAAAGAAGAAAACTTTTGCGAAAAAAGCCGAATATTTTGCCTATTTTCTCCTGCCCATTTTCAGGATTATAATCTAAATAGGAAGAATCAGCTGGAAACAACTGAGAAACTAACTAACCAGACTTGACACAGTACATTCCAGTATACTATTTGGCTGGAAACCCAGTCTATGCTGGGGTTATAAGAATTTAAACAGGAATACTCCAAAATAAGTGGAATAAAAGGGGAAGTGATAACTTTAAAGAATAATTCTTCGTGATGTGGAGACTTTTTAAAGACAGTGGAGTAGCAGAATATGTAAATAATTTAGCATCTAGAGGCAATCCATTTAACGAGCCAATTTTATTTGGAGGTCTGACAAACAAGGGGAAGGTATTCTTCATAATAACGGCTGAAATAATAAAAATCCTAACAGCACCAGAATCAATTAAAGCAACAGCCTGCACTGTTTCTTTAAACCAGCAGACTAATGGTATCAACAACCATACATTTATGGGCATAACAAAGACTTAGAGAGGCCTCTCTAAGTCCTTCCATTTCCTGACTTCACAGGACGAACCCATAATTGATAGCCAGGAATGCCACAATACAAACGTAAGAACCACTTCTGCTGCCTAATTTGCTGGCTAATTTCCATTGACTCAGACATAGTTTCAACAGAAGGAACACGTGAACATTGATAGAAGGAACACGTGAACATTGAGATAAACAGTAAAGAGAACAGTAGGTTTCAGAACAGATCTATAAGCTCAATCCTTATCATGTTCCAGATGTCTAGTCCAGAACATGCACAAAGAAGAACACAAGGAAATTAAGCCCACCAATGTCTCTGTTATCCTAGTAGTGAACATATAGTTTATACATTCACACAGACCTTCCTGAAAGTAGCTTTCAAGGCACTATCACCTCAGAATCATAAGCAAGTATTCTATATAAGAAATTAAAAACGTGATCCTAGACTGATGAGAAGAAAATGTATCAGAATTTGTATGAACATGCAATGAACATTGATTACAAAGAGCCTCACAGCTCCTTAGTATTACCATCAAATATTTCAGGCAAGAATAATTTTAACAATTGATTAGGAATAGAATGGACATTTGAAGAAGCTGGAGAAGATGATGATAAAAGGGTTCAACCCTCTTTTGAAGGTTTTAACTAACTTCAAATTTTGACTAGAATGCTGATCAAGAAGAGCTCTCTGCTGTAACACCACCTTTGATATATATGATCTGCAGATATGGTGCATTCAAAGTCTGTCATGGTAATCAGACAGAAAAGCTAAGGAGGGATATTCTGTGACCGCATCCAAAACAACAACTCCTGAATCTTTATTACGGTGCTTGAAATAACAAGAGGGAGCTGATATACCAAGCCCATGCTTGCTGTGGCCTAATCTGAACTAAAATGCTGACGGCAAGGTCAGATACCTCTCCCATTATTGCATCAGTGGAAGGTGGGGATGACTGGACAAAGGATGTATATAAGGTGGTGGTGGAGAAAATTCACTTTACTGCATGCTAGTATTCAGATAGCCAAGGAAGAGGTCAATAGAATGAGCATAGCAACTAGTCAAAAATAAGACCGAGCACTGAGCTTGTAGACTACCTATGTAATCAATATTTTGTTTTAACCCTTTCAATGCCAGTGGGGTACAGAAGGCATTGCTTTGAAAATAAAGCAATAGGTTGGCTGACAATCACCACACCACAAGGAGGGTGATGACAGCTAATATCTGTTAAGTAATTATACTGACCAGCACAAGAATAATATCTATAAGCTGAATAAGACCCTTCCTGAACAGAAATAATGAAAGACCTTTGAATGCAAAACCATAGCAGAGTAGTTCAAGTAACTGGCATACTTGCAGCTTGATCTGAACAAGCTGAATACACATCAGGTGC
The DNA here is from genome assembly GCA_037306005.1 of Rhinophrynus dorsalis. Classification (NCBI taxonomy): domain Eukaryota; kingdom Metazoa; phylum Chordata; class Amphibia; order Anura; family Rhinophrynidae; genus Rhinophrynus; species Rhinophrynus dorsalis. The sequence continues at coordinate 216,837,479 of CM074718.1, read as the reverse complement.
ATTCATAACCAACTGAACAGAATGGATTCAGTGACAAACAAAGTTGAAGATTAAATGGAACTATAGTCGGATGACAAGAAGCAAACACGTGGTTTAAAGTTGGTGCAAACTTCAGTTCAGAGACTCAAACAATGCGGCAACATTGTTTCTAGAAACTTAGCCAAACTCAGAAAGATTATTATAGATTCAACAGAGAACAAATACTGACTGGACTAGACTAGAGGAGAGCAAGCAGCTACAAACAGGATACACTTGAAAACAGATAACTTTGAATTTGAAATTTGAATGCACACAAGTCAGTCAGGAAGGGGAGAATTTTGCAAAAGACAAAACCCAAACACAGAAAAGGATAATGCAAAAAAACAAAAAACAACAACAACCCCCCCCCCCCCAAGGTAACTGGGACACATCTGAACCAAACAGTGTAAGCCCCATCAAACAGGGAAAACAATGTAGGTATGACGAAAAGCCTATATCCCCTGTTCTGCTTTGTATTGTCTCCCCCACCATTGCCTGCTTCTCACAAAGGTTTAATACATTTATGCATAATCATATGTGTTCTAGGGCAAGTTAATAAAGCATGTTGCTTTTATATTGCTGGAGTCTCTCCTATTAACTTCATTAATCCTGTGCCATTTGACTTATAAAATGTATTGTTTGAGAAGGAGTGGAGAGCTGTCTCCAAGCACCATTCAGATGGAGGATTGTAACATGATTGAAATGCGCATTGATAGCTATCAGAAGATTTATGTTTGCACATGTACAAGGGAAACAGTGACTTGAGCAGCTATTGTTCGTTGTTGTTGAATTATATCTCCAATAGTGAATGATGCTCCAAAGGTATATTCTTTGTTCTCTGTTTAGGACTGGGTTTACAGCTTCTGTACCTGGGGCAAGATACATTCGATAACCTTAGCTCCACCTATGATGATATCCTTTCCCCATCCACTTAAGAGTGCTAGAGAGGTATTAAAAGCATTGCAATTCAATGCATTGCATACTTCTCTGGCACTCAAAAGGACAATTGACTTGTGTGAGCGTATATACCTACCAGTGAGAGGGCTGGAGAAGGAGAGATGTGACTGGATGAACTAGAGTGGAAGAGTAAGTAAGAAGACCAAAGCTGAGACAAGCTAGGTAGAGAGAGAGAGAGACAGGGATGATGTGTGTATGAGATTAGGGAAATATATAAGAATCTAGGGTAGATGTGAAAAAGGCAGAGAGAGTAAGAAAGGTTGATGTAGGGTATGTGAGAGAGGCTGAGGTGGAGAGACTAAAGGGAGAGGCTCTTGGAAAATGTGTGAATGTTAAATAAGGGGAAAAAAAAGGGAACCAGTACTACTGTGCTATTGCTGTGCTTGCATTTCATACATGCAGGGCCAAAATGCTGATATATAATAACCCAGCTCATTGTTTTCTTATTTTTATCATTTACATTGGAGTCATCCAAGGGCTTGCACTAAAGGCAGAATCAAATAATATAATAACGGAGCTGTTTTTATCTTAAAGTAAATACATAAGTAAGTAAATAAATAAAAACATGAAACAGAAATGAGTGAAATGTTCCTGTAAGTGTATTTTCTGATGAATGTTGCTGACTTGTAGGTCTCTAAACATGTTTAAGGAATTTTGAATGCATTTTCTGAAACTGCTTCATCCAAAAGGAAGGAAAAAATCAATCACATTATGCCATAAGCAAATAGAGCAGTTTTGCTTATCACATGTGTCTTTTGGGATCAGTGCCAAAAGATAGTCAGTTCAATGAACAGAGCTGTGTGATATTCTCTCATCTCTAAAGTAAATGCATTTTATTTTGCGTGCCAAGGAATGTGTCAGCATTTTTCTAAATAAATTGTTCCTGTGTTTAATTCAAAGGTTGTTTCTTACATTTTGTGTGATGTTTTAAGCAAAATGAGGCACAGTAGAGGAATGCTTGTAAGAGTAATTTTACCAGTGACTACTCCACTGCACCTGATTAAGACTCAAGGAAAGATTATTGTCAGGTTATTACAACTGTCACCTGCAATAAAACAAAGCAGTTACATTTGTTGAAGGATTCTTGGCACCTGTATTTGTTTCTTTTTGTGCACATACTTTCTGTCACTATATCAAACTGTGGTTTGAGCTCAGAAAAACAACATGGGAAGCTTGAGATAAGCAACGTTCTTCTCCTCCAAATGATTAACTTGGAAACTTATAGATTGGGTCAAGAAGGGGTTACAGTGGAAAAATGGTTATGCACTTTGCTCTTTTAAACTCTGACCTAAATTCAGTATGTTACAAATTTATAAACTATTTATTTGCCAAAGTAATATGTAAGGCATTGCAAAATTATGTTGTGCCTTTTGCTTTTTTAGCTCTTTAAGGAGCACATGTTTTAAATATTTTGCTAATTAGAAAAATTACCACAAAAGTAAAATCTGAAAGTAATAAAGAAGATAGAAACAGTTCAGGAACCAGGAGTAATATGAAGAAAGAATGCCAAGCCGTACAACACTCTGAAGGCATGAAGATCAAGCAAAGAGAGCAAGGGATGCTGGGAAGATAAAGGATATCTCAACCAAAGAAATGGGAGGCATGTTGCCTAAATGTAGCAATCAATAAAGGTAAACTAGATGAACTCAGTTGTCAAGTTTGCAGCTGATCATGGCACTAGCTCCCATCTTTGCCTCTACACTACTAGATATTGTCGTAATTTTCTTTTGCTCCGAAGAACTGCTACAGTAGTATTTTTACAGCACTGTCAAAAATAAACATGGGTGGGCTTCAGATATCAAAGTCACTACACATTTCAGTAAAATAATAAAGTCCATAGCAATCACTGATACACCAGCGCAGCACTACACATTACTAAATCCTTCCTTGCCCCTTGTTCATTCAGATGTATTGGACTGCACGTGTGTATGGATTGAACACTATATATCAAGCTAGACTTCTTGTCTGCATTTGTCTGTCTTGTTATTGTAAGAATCATTGACCATACTCTTCATTTTGTCTGCAGTTTATATATCAGTTGGGGTATCTCACTGATTTCTGCACCTGCACAACTAACCAGTAAGGTGGCCTCCTCAAGTAGGCCTCAGCAGTTCACACAAGGCACACATTGGTTGTCACTGACCAGGTGATAAATATGCCTTCCAGCTAATCCTGTCCTGAACAACTACACAGCAAGATGACCTCTTGAAATGAAAAACATTACTTTCTACCAAGCAGGAAATTGTTAGTCAATAATACGTTTCCCCCCAATGCTATGAAGGTTCCCGTGGGTATAAAAGGTGTCAGCACCCCACATGTTGCCAGTCTGTGCTTAGGAGTGAGAGAGAAATTAACATATATAGATTCATATTGACTTTATCTAAATAAGTAGCGTGAGCTATTTGTGGAGGTGTTAGAGAGTTGTGTTGAAGATAGTTGTGTTCTGGGTGTGGGTGAGAACAAGGAAGCGTTAACCCCCCCCAGAAAAAAGTGTTAAAGTAAGTGACAACAAGCAGCTAGCTAGCCTGAGACTGAGTGACACAACGACAGATACCAGAGATGTGATAATCAAGACATGAATCAACTGGTGGATCACATTGTTACATGATCTGAGCAGGATTCTCTCATAGTCTCTATTAAATGCAATGAGGAATACACTATTGTTACCTTGCTGCACTCTAACTTTAAAATTAACATTTCTGAATTTGTGCCAAGATATGAGTGCCAGCACTCTGAGGAACAGGATTCTTTGAAAGCCTATGAAGACATGCTTATTTGATTGAGATGAAGATTGCAATGCAGAGGATGAGAGAGAAATGTACGAACAAAATACTACTAGAAAGCATAGTGAGAATTAAGTAAGCAAAAGCAGTATACCCTCAAAATCAGCAGCACTATCACACCAATATGTAGAATACCACATCATGACAGGAAGCAATGCATCTGTCTCATGGGCAGCAGGATAACATTTGTGGTGGTGGCACTGGCACATCTCTGTGGGACTTGCCCACAGAATATGGATTGGTAACATGAAAACTGCCAAGCTCCAAGGAGTGGTCCTACTGCATGTGAGATAGTTACAGCACACCTGTATGATAACCATGTTCTAGTTGGCACCAGTGCCATTGATTAATAAATAATAATACAATGTTATATTCTAAACAAACAGAATACTTAATATAATTATTTAGCATTCCATCCTACTCATCATCATCATCATTATCAAATATTATTCACTACCATCATCATGCACATCCACCACATTAAATTCAATCTTTTATTTTTTCTTTATTATTTAACAATATTTAGATCATAACCATTTATGTTTATGAATATTATTTTAAAATTATACTATCAAGATTAATAGTTTTATGTGTTTTAATTACTGATTAGTCACACTCATGCGACATATCTGGTATGCATTTATAAGAATTGACAGGCCTACAACATCATGGTAGTGGATAGAGTAGGAGAGGACTTATTAGGTAAGCCTTTATGAAAATTGTAGTTTTTGTTTACAGTCTTATGCCTCTTGTAATGTAAGATAGACTTTACAGAAAGTTAGCCAATAGCTACTACAGCAGACCTTTCAAAGCATGTTTTTATTTATAGCTGTTTATAGGTTAAGTAAACCATTCCAAACATTAGAACTGAGGTTTATACAGTTTAGCTTTTGCAAAAATAATCTTAAATACAGTTAAAACAGTTAGAGAAATTGACAGTTTAGCCCATTGCATCAAGGTAAGCCTTGAAAAAAAATGTTTAGCAGGTCTACATCAACATGCAATTTGAAAAATGTTTTGAAAGTAAGGCAAGGATTGAAAAAATTTTAGCAGGCCACAATCAAGCAAAGTAGTGACATGTTTGTGGCAAGGCAATACTTGATAAACAAATTTTCAGGTTTACTAGGGTCAGGTAAGCCAAATTACAGTGTTTGCTAACTTAGTTTTTGCTGTTGAGTCATATGAACATTAAACGTACATCACAGGATCAGGCTGATGTTCTATCCACCATGTCCATAGGAAGCAGCAGTCTTGGTGCTAATGAAAATTGTACTGAGATCCTTCATCATCTCCACACACTGTAGTGGTGGTGGAACTAGCACCAACTGTGATGTTGGACAGGTGATTCTGTTTCTTTCCTATTAGTGCTGCAATTGAGGTACAACAAACCATCTGGTGCATTGGTGGGAGGGGGTCCAATCAAAATAATTATTTTCGTCCTTCACCACCTCTAAAATTGTGGATTTTCAGACATTTTCAATTGGGGCTGGGACTAACTATGCAGTTATTATCAATAATTGCAATGCACACAGTGTATGAACAGGATGGGAAGAGTGGGTAGGACTGGCATTGCACATCTTGGTACTATTGCTCTAATTAAGCATATTGACATCTTAAGCTATCTCCCAAGAAATAAGATGGTGTCATTAACTGTGTCCATTGTCTGTCCCATAAAAATTAGTTACTGGTGTTGGTGGTGATGGTAATGGGGGGGGACAGCTTGTGACTGATACTTCCAATGGGTCACTCATGAAAACTCAAAAATTATAATTGACCCCTCCTGACATGCTCTTTACATAGTCTGCAGGCTGGTCAGTCTGAAGATGGTCCCTTATCCACGGCATTCTATCAGCCTCCACCAAATTGCCATTTAGTTATTGTGTCACACAGTGAGAAATGTGTTGAAATATATATTGCCAGATTTGGAGATTCTATGCCTGTGTTATTTCATTCTTGTTGGCTTAATGTTAATACTAATGATGTCTTTGTGATGTGTGTCTTAAGTGGGGGCAGTGCGGCCCTGTCAACGGTGTGTGCAGCTGCTATGTGAAGTATTACGTGCATCTGTTCTTTCAGTATTGATGCGTGTTCTGATTTCGCATGAAAATTCATTTGTATCTATTTGGTTAGCTGCTGGCGCTGGTGGGGGCGGCTCTGCCTCCATGAGGGGACCTTTTCCCCCTTTTTTTTTTTTTTTCTTTGTGTTCATGCATGTTGTGTTTTTGTAATTATGTCATTATTGCTTTTAGCTGTTTTTTTTGTGTTTGATTTGTTTCTCCTTGTTTCGGTCTGGTTCGTCCATTGAGACTATTGCTGATCGTATCTATTATTAAGACAGTTTAATGTTGCGATCATGTGATCAATTCTTTCCGATTGGGTGATGTACGTTTTTAGATGACGTCCCCTCCATTGTTGGAGGCTTGTCGTCTATCTATTTACCCATTGGCGGATGTAGCTCGCAGCGTTCGTCTCGCTGGCCCTATCATAGATTGACAAGGAGTATTTGAATTTCTGTGTTATGCCGGCTCCATTCTTTTAGTTCAGAAGTTTATTATTGTATCTTTGAGAAAGTGGCGTTTGCAGCTACGAAAAGCGTTAGAATACTTATGTGCTGATTTTGTACTTGATTTTATGTTTATAATTGAGTCTTTTAAATAAATCTGATACATATAGAATATTTGGAGCCGTTTATAGCAGCTTGAATTCTGGAGATTTAGAGTTCCTGCATTAGAGCAGCCCTGAATGGAGACAGGATTGTTTTCTCCGGATGCACGTTTGTCAGCTCAGATCTTAGCTGACATATATATTTGTGAGTACATTTTTATTTTTAAATTGTTATTTATCAGAGAGTATTACACTATTGGGCGCCCTCCTCTTTCTTTTGTGTGTCTTCTCTGCCTGCTGGTGGTACTGGTTTCAAATCTGCCCATGACACTGTAAAGGAAGACCATGAGGATGCTGGCGTGGAGGGACCTGGGATATTACTACTAGTAGCCTGGACCTTTGGATTAGGTAACGACAAGCCAGGTAAAGCCATCAACATTTTGGGTTGCCGCAGTATGTGACTTTTTGGCCACTCTTCTGTTGATTGTAGGGATGGCCAGAGACACAGTAATACAAGTACTTGTCCTTTTCTTGGGGGACAGCTTCATCTATTCTATATGAATCTCAGAGTGGTTATGTTGCATTCCTCCCCTCTTTTAAACTTTGTCACATAGTGTGCAAATTGTAATTGTGGATGATTGCACAGTCCCCCAAGGAAAAGTATTCCCACACCCGTGATTTCAATGAGCTAGGTAGAAAGGTTCTTCATGACTGCACCACCTTCTCACCAGATACAACTGAAGCACCTTTTGGTTGTGCTTCTGCTTCAGCATCAGCAATAGCAGTTGGAAGTGAAACATTCACTTGCCCCACATCACTGCTGGTACTTCCACTACTGTCACCACAGTCGGATGACCTCATTTTCACTAGTACCCAACATGGTGGAAACACAAGCCTGACCTTGCTTTAACGTGGGTGTCAGACAATTCAACAGGAGGAACTTCAGAAATTACAATTATATCACCACCAAATAACATCATGTCAGTAATGGTGGTGATAACCAATTTCACCATGTTTCTTGCCCAGAAAAGCTCTCATCATGTCACCACCTGTTGTCTCACACACAGAAACTGGAACAACAAACTCAGAGACAGGTAGCAACACTGTGTTTCTACAGCTGCAGACAGTTATCTGGTGAAATAATACATTTTCCCCTTTCCACACTATCTGTGGGTACAATGCAACAGGAAGCAGCAACAGGTGCACTGGGGGTGCTTATTAACTCTCACCAAATGACTACGCCACAAAGTATATTTTCTTTTAGCTCTCTGCTTCTACAGCTCTCTCTGCCTCAATGAAATAGTAAAAGTGGGGATAATTGTGGCCATATAAAGCATAGTTGCGAGTATTTCAGTGGCAGAAAAGGAAAGCTGAACATTTTATGGATGTTTTGTGCACCAGATTTTTCACAGAAAAATCAACAAAACATGAATTTTCTGTGAAAATTCCAATGAATAAGAAAAAAATCTGACCTGTGAGTGTGTGTGTCTTTGTATATTTCTGTGTGTGTTTATTTGCATCTGTAAGGAAATTCTTGTATGTGTATATATGTCTAAGTATTTATTTGTTTGCAACATGTGGTCTTCTAGCACAGCCTTTAGCTCACTGTACCAGGATATAGCCTACCTTTCATTAAGAGAGAAGGTGTTCCTTAGACTAACTGAGGTTGAGTTGGACACCATCTTTTGCACAATCACCTCCAGATATATATATATATATATATATCATGTGATGAACCGGATATGGCTCTCAGCTGGTATTAGAATACAACTCCCATCATTCTAATCCTGAAGCTTGAAGGCTGAAGATAATGGATGTTGCTGAACACCACCAGCTGAAAATCCATATTTCTCTGTCGTCCAATACAGGTTACTGGTACTTCTGGGAGGCGATCCGCCCCTTTAAGTAGGCAGGAACATTTCTCTAAATGTATGCAGGGGGTGGAGCCTCCCCTCCCTCCTCAGCTGCATCCTAGCCAGCCAGTTCCAGAATGATTTGTTCCTGGGTGTGAATACACCAGGTGGAGAACATCTCTTGTTAGTTTTAGTTTCTTTTTTATTTTTCTGTCAGATATGGAATACCACCATTAGGCGGGTTACCATGACTGACAAATGCCCTTCAAAGTGGCTAGCTCAGTGTCCAGGTGCTTTTTGGTGGACCTTAAGCCCTGAGGGGGAAAATCTTGGCTACAAGTGCTTCCCCATGGATTACCCACTGAGGTAATTCTTACTACATGGTAACCTGAAGATAGAAGATCTGCAGGAGAGGTGAGCTACCCTTTGAGTACTGCAGGTCCACTTGTCCCACAGTGCCCCTTTGCTGGGCTTGTATTTGGGCGTTCTCATTGCACACTCCTGAACTCATTGGGTATATATGTGTATGTCTGTTGGGTATTTGGAGCAGGTTTATGTGATAACTTAACCCTTTGTCTGCTGGTTTGACATGTTTAGTGGGGTTTTCTGACACTTTCCTTTCTGGGTTAGTGTTTTCTTAATATGCACACATGTTCCCTGTATGTCTTTCATGTTTTTACCTCATATTTTAACTTTTATTAAATGTATGTACTGTGCCTTTAAGGCGAGCTTTACCACATAGACGCCATTGCTCCATTTACTCTCTATGGGTCTACACTGTTTGGGACGTATCTCTGTAACCGCTTCACACAGCAACTTCAGAGTGGGCTCATTTTAATTGTCTACCCTTGCTCTATCATCCGGTTTATAGTTCAAGCTTGTTGGGGGGCTTGGGGGGCTTCGGGCACTGCTTTGGGGTACTTTTTGGGAAAAACTAAATTTCCCATGAGCGCTCGTTTCACGCCATTTTTCTGATTGGCTCCCGACGCGGCAGCCATTTTGTGAGCTTTTCTCAGCGAGAATCCTACGCAAGTCTTGGCCTCTCCTTCTCTCCTCCTCAGATTAACCCTTCTCCAGATAAGTCTATATTTAGAGTTTCTGGGGTGAAATATTAATCTAACACACTACAGTTGGGTCATTAATTGTACAGTTGGTTATTTTGACACTGTGAGTATGTCTATACTGCTGGAGCTAGGGGCTAGACCTAAGACTAAGGAGGCTGGGGTATCTGTATCCCCCATTGCGCATTGCTCTTCCTGTCACATAGGGCTACCTAGAGAATTCTCTGGTCATTTATGCCTAGCATGTTCTGAAAGTCCTGACAGCAGCCCAGGGCCTTCCAGCCATGCTATTGAGCCAGTTTGGGTACAAGAGATTAAGGCTGTGACTAGGGGTCACCTGATGTGTCAGATTCTTCTGAGGAGGAATTGTTGCAAGATTCAGACGTTGAGGATGGTACTTTTTTAGAGTCTTCTAGGTCCATTGGGGACCCTTTTGAGTCTGATCCTGAACCCTCTGCTGAGGGCCTGATCAGAGCTGTATTGACCACACTCAACACTCCCTTGGTTCAGGAGGTTCCCTCTGATCCCTCTGATGTTTTTCAGGTGCCTGCAAAGCCCCTTACTTATTTTCCTCCTAACCCAACTCTTGACCGTTTGGTTTCTGACGCATGGAAAAATCCAGACAAGTCCTCTTCAGTGTCCAGAAAGTTTGCTAAACTTTATCCCTTTTCTGAAACAGAAATGGCTAAATGGGTTCATCCCCCCAAGGTGGACGCACCCATATCTAGACTGTAAATCTACTGCCTTACCTGTTTCTGATGCTTCTGCGCTGCAAGATTGGACTGATAAGAAACTTGAAGTTTCCCTTAAGTCCATTTTTGCTCCTATTGGCACTGCTACGCATCCAGCCTTTGCTGTTGCATGAGTTAACCGGGCTATTGCAGTCTGGACTGAACAACTCACTACGGCGGTCCATCAGGATGCGCCTACTTCAGGGAAGTTGCGTCTTCTTGCTAACATTTCTGAAGCGCAACACTATGTTTCTGCTGCTGCCTTTGATGCCATTCTCATGATGGCAAGGGCCTCCACTACCTCTGTGGTGGTGTAACGGTTTTAAAGACACTCAGACCAGTATGTGAAATAAAAACACAATTTATTTAGCGTAAGGTAATGCAAAGGTCCGCCCTCTAGTGGCGGTTGATAATACGTCAGCAGTGTAGACTGATAGGTACAAGTGTAAATGCACAAACGTATTACATGTACAAATACTCAGCAGTAGAATGAGATATAACCACAGAGGGTTAAGTTCTTGATAACAGTCAGTCTCAGATGTGGATGTTTGGCACGCCCTGGGTGTTATAAGGCTGTGCTGGAGACAGAGTTCACCATATAATGGATACAGGACTGCCTCGCCAAGGTGTTCAGTAAAAAGCAGAACAGGAATCCAACTAGCCCCCTCGGGCGTACCTACTGGAACTGTGTCTGCTAGTGCAAGTGAAAATAGCCCCCACGGGCGTAACTGGAACCGGCCTGCAATGCAAGAGCTGCTAAGCCTCCTCAGACTTAACAGGATACTGGAATTTGACGTGCAAGAGCCAATAGCCCCACGGGCGTTGTTACCGGATTTGCTAGCGCTGAAGCCTTTGCCTGCCACCACTCTGTATAACGGATATCGCCCAGCAATACAATGAGAAAGAGCCTTAGGCGCCCAACCGGCCCAACAGACGTGAATACTCTGCAAAGGAAGTATAGAGTTGCCGGCGGTGAGCGGCCAACTCAACAGGAGTAGAGAGAGTGAAATCAAGGCAGCACTGCTAGGGTTAAAAGGCACGTTTACTCGAGGCTTTCAGCGAACAGCAAGGCTTTGCAGTATGAGGGAGGCGTACTGAAACACACACACAGCTCTGCACGGGTAGATACACTGCACTGATCGTGGTAACACCAGGCTAGGTAGTCACACAAAGACTGGAACAGCAGATAATAATGTCGCGGTGGCGACAACTGGAACGCAGGTCACTGGAACAAGCTGGAAGTCGATCTTCGGATCAGGAAGTCAGCCAGGCCGGGTCGGAGCACGTAGGAGGTAGTCATACAAGCCGGGTCATACACAAGCAGGAACGTCAGCCAAACCGGGTCAGGATCCAAGGGTGGTAGTCAGACGGGCCGGATCATACACAAACAGGAACACTGGAGAATAGTCAGGACAAGCCGATTCGGTACACAGGAATCCAGAACACAGGAACACAGCAACAATACTACTGGCTCAGAAACACCACGAAAGGGCATCTGACAGGTGTCTGGCCCAGGCATAAGAAGGTCACCAGGGGCGGGCCAAACTGGCTCAACAAATCAGAGCGAACCACAGGGAAGAGTGACATGAATCACAGGCACTGTGATAGGTGGCTAGGCATGCGCTTTGGCTTAAGATTTGGTCTGCTGACACTGCTTCCAAGAAAGTTTTGCTTTCTTTGCCTTTTCAGGGTACTTCCTTGTTTGGATCTGAACTTAAGGAACTAATTAGCGAGGCCACAGGGGGTAAGAGTACTATTCTGCTCTTGGTCTTTAAGAAAAAGTTGCCGTTTAAGCGTAACCGGTCCTTTTGTTCCTTTCAAACTGAGACACGTGCGATGAACCAGGCGGTTCCATCAGTTCCGCATCCCTCCTCCAAGCCCAAGCAGCAATGGAAGCCCAAGGCTCCCAAGACTGCTTCGGCATGACTCACCGAACCTGGGTCTGCATCCCGCTGTGGGTGGTCATCTTCGCCTCTTCCACAGGATTTGGGAGGATTCAGTGTCGGACCCATGGGTTTTACAGGTGGTGTCAGAGGGATACAAGATCCCTTTCTTTTCTCTTCCCCCTTTTCGCTTTCATCTTTAAGGTTCTCCTCAGGAAGTCGAAAGAAGCCGTCTGTTCGAGGACGCTATTCAGGCTCTTCTGGACAAGGATGTCCTGGAGCTAGTGCATCCTTAAGACAGGGGTTCGGGGTTCTACTCAAACCTCTTTGTGGTGACAAAAAGGACGGCGGATGCCGCCCTATTTTGGATTTGAAAGATCTCAATTCTTTTGTGGCGAAGACTCACTATCGTCAGGAGTCTCTGCGCACAGTGATTGCTGCCATGTCTCCAGGGGAGTTCCTTGCTTTTCTGGACCTTCAGGATGCGTATTTGCACATCCCAATCCATCTAGAGAGCTGGCAGTACCTGAGATTTCCCTGCGACAGGGGTCATTTTCAGTTCTCAGCTCTTCCATTTGGTCCTTCCTGATTCCCTACTGGACCAAGGTCACGACGGATGCCAGCCTCTTGGGCTGGGAGAGCTGTTCTGGGTCGCTTCAGCGCTCAGGGGAAGTGGTTCATGGAGGAGTCCCTTCTCCCCATCAACATTCTGGAACTTCAAGCAATATTTCATGCTCTCCATCATTGGGAGTCTCAACTGGAGGACTGTCCAGTCCAAGTGGAGTCCGACAATGCCACGGCAGTGGCTTACATCAACAGACAAGGCAGGACAAGAAGTCTCGCTGCTTGGTTAGAGGTCAAGGCCATTCTGTCCTGGGTGGAGGTTCATGTTCCTGTCATTTCCGAAGTTCACATTCCAGGCGTAGACAACGTCATGGCAGACTTCCTCAGTCGTCACAGAGTCAACAGAGGAGAGTGGGAGCTACATCCCGAGGTGTTTCAGCTCTTAACTCAGAGATGGGGGTGCCCCTAGTGGATCTGATGGCAACGAGACACAACAGGAAGGTTCCGACGTTTTGCTCTCGGTGGAGAGATTCTCTAGCTCTGGCTGCCGACGCAATATCCTTCCCTGGACATTCTCCCTGGCCTACATTTTCCCTCCTCTTCCGATGTTGATAAGGGTGTTACAGAAATTGAAGGTGAAACGTTGTCCAGCAATTCTGATCGCTCAGAATTGGCCTCATTAGTCTTGGTATCCGAAGCTTCTGGCCCTATCAGTGGCAGAGCCCTTTCTGCTCCCCTCTCATCCAGATCTTCTTCTGCAGGGTTACCTGTGGAAGGAAGATGTTCATCGGCTCAATTTGACGGCCTGGAGGTTGAATCCTAGATTTTAAGGAAGAAAGGGTTTTCTTCCGCTGTGGTGTCTACTATGCTTAGTGCCAGTAAGCCTGTTTCTTCCAAGATCTATCACCGTGTCTGGTCAACATTTGTGTCTTGGTGTGCTGACAGAGATCTGTCTCATGACTTTGATCTTCCCACTGTCCTGGCCTTTTTGCAGGACGGGGTGGATAAAGGACTCAGTCTGAGTTCTCTTAAGGTTCAGACTTTGGTGCTTTCTGTCTTTTTCCAGGAATGCATTGCTATCCTTCCCGATGTCAAAGTTTTCTTCCAGGGCGTTGCTCATGTGCATCCTGCCTTTCGGAGTCCGGCTCCTCAGTGGGACCTTAATTTGGTACTGGGAGTTCTCCAACATCATCCGTTTGAGTCTTTGGCTACTATTCCTTTACGTCTCTTGACGTGGAAGATGGCCTTCCTTCTGGTGATTGTGTCAGTTCGCCGAATGGCGGAGTTGCAAGCTCTATCCTGTAAACCACCTTATCTGGTGTTTCATAAGGATAAAACGGTGCTTCGAACCTCTAAGGAGTTCTTACCAAAAGTAGTCTCCGAGTTTCACATCAATCAGGAGATTGTGGTGCCCTCTTTCTGTCCTAACCCCTCCTCTGACAAGGAAAGAGATCTCGGCTTGTTGGATATGGTGCATTGTCTCAAGTTTTTTGTCCATCGCACTGAATCTGTCAGGAAGTCCGACGCTCTGTTCTTCATTCTTGAGGGCCCTAGGGCAGGAAGACCTGCATCCAAAGTGACTATTGCGTCATGGATCAAGTCCACTATTCGTAGGGCCTATGAGTTGAGTAATAAGCATGTCCCCTTTCAGGTCACAGCTCATTCCACCAGGTCTATTGGGGCCTCTTGGGCCTATAAGAATCAAGCGTCTGCTGATCAGCTATACAGGGCGGCCACTTGGTCCTCTGTGCACACCTTTTCGAAGCACTACCGTGTGGATGTGCTGGCTTTGGCTCATGCCAGCTTTGGGAGGAAGGTCCTAGAGCCAGTCTTGCCTGTCTAGGGTCTTCTTCTCAGGTTCTTAGTGCTTCCTTACTGTTGAGCCCTGTTGGCTCTAGTTCAGTGTGCTGTGTTAATGTTCCTAGGGTGTTTTTACCCCTGTTTGGTGTCCGTTGACACTTCAGTTTTGTTGGGATCTCTGACCGGTTGGTTCATAGAGGTTCTGGTAACTTTGGAGGCCTTGCGCCTGGTCCTTGCCTTCTTCCTGCTTCTGGGAAACTCAATGGTTGGACATCCCAGAGTTACCAGTAACCTGTATTGGACGACAGAGAAAAGAGGATTTTAGTCTTACCTGTTAAATCCTTTTCTCTTAGTCCATACAGGTTACTGGTCTCCCACCCTGTCAAGAGACCATGCTTGGCTCTCCTGCGGCAATACGTGAGAGTCCTTTGGGGCATGCTCACAGGAGTCTTCTTCTCTCCTATTTCTGGTCAGTTGTTAGTGTCTCAAATCATTCTGGATCTGGCTGGCTAGGATGCAGCTGAGGAGGGAGAGATGGCTCCACCCCTGCATACATTTAGAGAAATGTTCCTGCCTACTTAAAGGGGTGGATCGCCTCCCAGAGTTACCAGTAACCTGTATGGACTAAGAGAAAAGGATTTAACAGGTAAGACTAAAATCCTCTTATTGCCCAGTGCTTCACTGTAAGTAATTCAAAGTGCATTGCTCATCCTCTCCTCTTCAGAAGGGACCTGGGAAGAGAAAAAGAGGGGTAGGGCAATTTGCATTATTACACTACACTTGGGATCGGGCAACCTGCAGTTCCCCAACTGGTGCTGGACTACAGCTTCTGATAACTTGTGGTAGTAAAAAACATTTGTTTGGCGTATGTATGTGTGAGTGCGTGTGTGTGTGTGTGTATATATATATATATATATATATATATATATATAAGCATACTGAAGTCCAGCACACAGCAATGTGTGAAGAAAGATGCTTTATTCAGCAGTTCATTATACAGCCAAACATGTTCGGTCCCAATATGGGGACCTTAATCAGGGCTGGTGTGTTTTGTGTGCTGTAAATGTTTGAATTGTATGTTGTGTATTGTGTGGTATGTGTTGTTTGGGTGTGTTTTATGTATGTTGTGTGTGTTGTGTTGCGTGTGGTGTGTATGTGTTGTGTGTGTCTGTGTTGTAAGTGTGGTGTGTGTGTGTTGCTGATAATCAGTGATTTAGACCTTGATCCAATTACCTCACACTCCCCAAAAAAAGCCAACAACAGCTTTTTAAACATGGTAAACCATTCAATTAGCCATCATATAAACAGTTAAAAGCAGTTTTAAAATCACAACTGATGATTATATTTCACCCATTGCAAACAATAGAACAGCTACACCCAGGACCCATTCAATCCTGTGTGGTAGTGCCAACATACAATAAACTGATTCATTTAACTGATGAAATTCTGCACCCAGTTTTTCTGGCCTTGCAGCACACAATGGACAAAAAAAACACTGTCAGACAAAACAAAGCAGGGAAACATTAGCTCACGTAACTCCCAGCACATAGCACAAGCACACCAATAGCAACATTAACCCCTACAAAGCTAGGCAAAGACATGAACAATGCCCATGCCCTACAAACAAGTCACAGACAAACAATAAAAACCTATCAGCCCCCCAGGTACAAGGGTTCACAAAACATCCCAACACAATCCCACACACCAAATGCCAGAACACAAGGGTTAACACATAACAACACATATATACACAAACTACACACACACACACACCTGTTAAGCAAAAAGCAACCCAAGCTCACCTTTGCAACATCACCAGCCAGTGGTGCACTGACAACATCACACACACAGCTGCCACACATCAAGTACAACTAATCAGACAAACAAAACAGCCACACTGCAATACACTTACCTGGATAACACACACCTTCCCATTGGTTACTCCCTACCCCATGACTGCACCTGGACAACACCTCACCACTGTCATAAAGGGACATCTCATCATCCTCAGACGTTGTGTGTTTATAGTGAGACCACTCAGATGGAGAAAGAGAGAGAGAGATTGTGACCAGTATGTTTGCATACCTATTCCTGAGAAGGCATCAGAGACAAAGGCATTCCAGGGCTAGGGATCACTATCACCCCCAAGCACACATACTGAACAGGCTCCATTTGATGCAATCCCTGATGCTCTGGCTGGCCCTGTGGAGCAGCATAAGAACAACTGATGACCGCACACAGACCTAAGATATTCTGTACAAGGGTCACGATCCTCGGAATGATGGACGATGAAGTCAGTAACCACTACAGATTGACATTGCACAGCATCATACAGTTATGCGAGGTGATCAAAGAAGCATATGCAGCTGGCATGTCCCAGTCCATATGTTCAAAAATACTGCCTCAGGTGTTGCCAGCCCTCAAGAGGAATGGCAGGACATACTTCCACTACCCCACCACTGACGTGGATTGAACACATGTAAAACAGGACTTCTATACAAGGGGGGGGGGTATGCCCAGGATTAAGAGTGCCGTACACTGCACACATGTGCGCATAAAAGCTTTAACACATGAGGGACATCTCTTCATCAACAGTTAGAATTTCCACTCCCTCAACATACAGATGGTGTATGATGCTAACATGAACATAACCTATATGTGTGCCTCCTGTCCCATCTGCTGTCATGACTCCCACATCCTCAAGCACTCCTCCGTCCACAGGAACTTTGAGAATGGAACCTATACAGGGGGATGACTTTTGTGTGAGTCAACAATACAACAGTGCAAACATCACACACCACATCCACAGGTGAGCTCACTGAACTAATTTAAACACAGCTTACCATGGTCACGAGGGGCTGGTCAGGAAGAGGTGCTGACCATAATAACCATTATAAATAAAGTGGAACCCAATATGTATATATATATATATATATATATATATATATATATATATATATATATATATATATATATATATATATACACACACACACACACAAGGAACATGAAATAATAATGCACAACAGAACATTCAATGAAACAGAAACAAACAGGGTCTCTGGGCATGGGGAACAGGGCCTCTGGGCACAGGAGGGAGGGACAAGAATGCAGCTAGCTCAGGAACACAGGAAAACAGCTAGCCCAGGAACACAGGAAAACAGCCAGCTCAGGAACACAGGAAAACAGCCATCTCAAGGAACTCAGGGATGCAGCCAGTTCAAGTAACTCAGGAATGCAGCCAGCTCAAGGCTCAGGAATACAGCCAGCTCAAGGAACTCAGGGTGCAGCTAGCTCAAGGAACTCAAACTCAGGGTGCAGCTAGCTCAAGGAACTCAGGATGCAGCTAGCTCAAGTAACTCAGAGTGCAGCTAGCTCAAGTAACTCAGGGTGCAGCTAGCTCAAGGAACTCAGGCTGCAGATAGCTCAAGGAACTCAGGCTGCAGATAGCTCAAGGAACTCAGGGTGCAGCTAGGTCAAGGAACTCAGTGTGCATCTAGGTCAAGGAACTCAGGACCAAGACCCAAAAGATAAGAAACAGAACTGAAACTGACTGAACTGATCAGTATAAACTGGCCCAGAGGAAGGGGAGAGACTGAACTAAATAGGGAGGAGTTGATTGCAAGGTAGGGCAAGCTGGGAACAGAATCAGATGTCTTTGTGCAGGAGCCTACAACAGCACCACAGAAAGATAGTGGAACTGTGAGGTACTTCACCAGGCTAAGGACAACAACACAAATGCAGGATGTCCCTTTTACTCAACGTTAGCCACATAACATGTGGTCCCTGTGTCACCATGTCACTGTCTTTCCACAGGTGATGCTGGCTATGAGTGTAAAACGTGGCTTCTCACACCACTACCAAATCCCTAAACACCTGCAGAGGAGCGCTAAAATGAGGTACACTTTTTAACAAGGAATGCCATTGAGCACACCTTTGGCCTGCTAAAATCCACATTCTGGTGCCTGGATCACAAGAGAGATTTCTGCAACAAGCACCAGGCATGCGACAACATCCTACCCTGTGCTATACTATACAACATAACAGTGGACACAAATCTAATGGACAAGATTGAGCCTATATACATTGTAGAGGAACCTGCTCCACGTGCACAGGATGAGGAGATACAGAGAGAGAGAGACCAAGATATGAGACAGGCTCATTAAGTACCATATTGCAATAAAAAGAAACAATGGCACTAATTGAGGCAAGCTTCCAGAGTAAACACAGTGTATTGAGTCACAACTCACTCACCGCCAATGCTGGTTAGTCATCGCAGTGCAGGTCCCAAGGGATCCAATCCTTGAATAAACTGCAAATAGAAGAAAAAAGACTGCACTCCAGCTTTGTATCTAAAACCAGCTCCGCTTTTTTCCAAAGTATCAGAAACAGAAGCCACCCTTATCAAAACATTCTTACGAGATTACACAAGCACACAATTCAATGGCAACATTCACATAAGTGAACAATGACATTAACCCTGTCCACCCGAAGTAAGGCAAGCACCGGCATTTATCTCACAACCTTCAGGGACAAGAGATAGGATGAGGCACTAAGTGGTTAAACAACACACACACAATTAAATACCTAATACAGTATATTTAAAAACAACAAGATTGATGTATGAGAAATGTCTTTTAGTGTAATATTAACATGTGTCTGTGTATATATATATATATATATATATATATATATATATATATATATATATATATATATATATATATATACACACCACACAAAAAAGCCAGTAAATCAAGATAGAATTATATCTACTGGGGTCCCATATATCTATTCAAATTGGGTACCAAGGATTTTGGGTGTTTCATATGTTGTCATAATGCCAGCTATGAGGATTACAAAAAATGGGAGACATCAGAAACTTTATTAAGACCAACTGGCATCCTATTGGATAAAGTAAACATCCAGAACACCTCTTCCTGGGATAGCAGTCTTTCTGTACCACCACCTCTCACAGGCAATACAACTCTTTCCATGCCTACCACAGAGAAGTGTTCCAGATTAGAGTTATGATTTTGACAAAAGTGTTGTGCCAGTCTAATTCTGCAATCCCCACAGTTTATATTACTAATGTGTTCGATGACAAGTTCCCTAAGTGATCTACTTGTCTTTCCCGCATACTGAATATCACAGGCTTTACAGGCTATAACATTTATATACTCCTTAATTTTATGTTGAATGACTTGACATTGTTCATGGGACAAATCCATTGACAACAATTGCATCTGCTGTTTCCACATGGAAACATGTCCACAGTTCTCAACCAGGTAAATTTATTTGTTTTCTATCCTCAATATACATACTGGGGGAAAGACTTCTTGCAATCGTGGGAACCCTTTTCGAGATATACTTGCAACCACTGCTCAATACGGGTTGTAAACCCTTATCTGTAAGCAGAATGGGAAGATGGCATTTAACAATGCTTACAATTTCTTTAAATTCAGGACTATTAGTACTGAAGACTGGTTCACTTTTAATAGGTCGCAAGCAAAAGAGCATGCGACCACATTACACATTAATTATGTCTCCCTGGTATAAATGGTGACATGAGAATCTCGCACTGCATGACAGTGCAAGATTCTCAGGTCACGTAATGGACGGTCGCAAGGTCTAGAAGCAGAGACCAAGCTGCGGCTAAGAACCCTTAATGGCAAAGATGGAGTGGAGAAGAGTGGAGAAGGAGACTGAGGATGCAGAGAAGGGAAATGTGTGAGAGAGAAGGAAGCTGTAGGCAAAAGGCAGAATGTAGAGGAGACTGATGATTCAGTGAAGAGGCTTAAAGAGAGAGAAAGAAGGAAGGCAGAGGTGAAAGATTGGGAGCGGAGAGGAGACTCGATCCAAATGTTGGAGACAGCTGTTTTTTCTGCCAAAGGCAGTTTTTCAAGCACAGTAAGCTAGTCAAATGCCTCTGTTGTGAAAAAATACCGGCAAAAAAAAAAGCCGTTGTGTGATGAAGTTAAGAGACATTTGAATTGATCATTATGGTGGTTTCATATGACACTTAAATGAAAAAAAAAAGTTTAAAAAAATCTAAATCCTCAGTGGATGTATTGATATGGGGTCCTAAGCTCCATATCAATACTTCCAAAGTATGAAAAATGTGTCAAAAATTTGTAGAATTAAACCTATGAGTGCCAGTGGAGTATAATAACCTATACTATAGGTTAACCCTATGTTAAAACAACATCACATTAAAAGTAACACTTACCATTAATCCTGATGTTCAGTGGAGTCCTCAGCTTCCTGGTCCTCTTCTGTCTTTTTCCATTCTTCTCTTCTATCTTCTGCCTTTTCTTCAGTCTTCTTTCCTCTTGATGTAAATATAAAAAAAGTATTAATAGAATTAATAAACTATTACATTGTTTAACCCCTTGAGTGGCAGAGGGCTTTGCAATGCATTGCGGACCTCTCTGGGCTCAAAGGGTTAAACAATGTATGCAGTGCCCAGGAATATATAAATATGCCTCCATTACATGTCTTAAAATAAGCCATCATACTAATAAAACGTGCGCCAGTAAGATATGTAAAACAAAAATATATATAATATTATGCTTAGTTTTTTTAACTGTTTCCGCTGCTGTGTGCGGCCGCAGAGGTGGCGGCAGCGGAGACAGTGCCCTGTGCCACTGGTTCCCCTCCTCTCCCTTTCAGGCCGATGCTCAATCAATAATGACGAAATTTGAACAGAGATTGCCTTTATATATGGGCAGTCTCTGATCCAATTCCCTCACAGCCGTTGGCTGAGATGTGCTTACACACATCCGAGCCAATCAGTCTAAAGCACAGTTACTCGGATACCATGAAGACTACACGATCTTCCAACCCCACATGCCGAGAATGGATTTATCCAACAGATCATCTTGTGATTTTGCTCTAGCCATAGACTCTGTCCTACTTTGCATCCATTCTGGATATCCTCTCGCAAGAAACCTTCTCCTCAGACCCATACAGACTTTTTCAAAGAGAGCATTGGTGAAACAGTTATGACGGGCCCTCATAAACTGTTCCACTTGTACCCCCTTTATAGCATGCCGTGGGTGGCAGCTCTCTGCCCTAAGCAGAGAGCTGGCAGCTACAGGTTTTTTATGTTTGTCCATTGCTATAATTCCAGTATTTACTGATGATGTGATATTGAAGTCTAGAACGAAAATCTTAATTTGATCCCGGGTGAAGATGAAGACAAGATTACTGGTGTTATCATTAAGGTACCCAGTGAAGTCAGGAACCAATATTGAATCACCACTCCATATAATTTGTATGTAGTCAATGTATCTTTTAAAGTATAAAATACCCTGCCTAAATGGATTACTATCTCCAAAGATGTGGGACTCCTCCCACCATCCCATAAATAGGTTGGCGTATGAGGGCACAAATTTAGCCCGCATTGAGGTCCCACGTCTTTGGAGATAGTAAGAGCCACCAAACAAAAAATAATTATGGGTAAGTAAATAGTGGACTACTTTCAATAGGTAATCAGCAAAATTGTTAGAAAAATTGCTATATTTATATAGATGGAATTGAGCCTGTTGATGCCTGACACTATCGACCTGCCTGCTGTATTCTCAAGTCCCGTGTGCACATTGGGCAAATGATGGAAAATGGGAATGACAGGGTGAGGGCCTTTTAAAAGTTCAGCCTCCCTAGCAGTAAAAAATCCCTCCAAGGTGCCACCATCGACGAGAGACTGGAAGAGACCCATCTCCTATGGATCTGTTTTCATCTTGTAGTGACAATAGATCCATAGTAGCACACTGGTCAAAAAAAGATCCCAAAGGAAGCATATTCCAAACTGATTGGTGAAGTGACATTATCAGCTGGTAATATATCAGGTGAACCTTCATAATCTCCTAGTGGAGTTGAAATCTTCACTGAGCAGCTCGAAAAGTGCTTCCTGAGAACATCAGGGAACACTTCACCTTTGAGTATAATGCAGAAATAAAACACAATAAATGTATGTCCATGATCAGGCTTGGAAATGTCTGCAAACACACTCACAGAATACATAATGATCTGTTTCACTCCACAGAATGACTGACTTACACAGCCCTGATATCGCCTGCTACAACATCACAACCACATAGCTGGTACAGTGTCTAACTCAGAAGCAGCTGAGTGTGTGAAAACATCTAGCATCTGACATTCCTTCGGCCATGATGACATTGCTACTTCAAAGATACATCCATCCCCCTACAAACAAAGGTACACCACATGTTCAACATATCCTTGTGTTAAACTGACAGCAAACAACATTCACTGAGTTGAATATAGCCATATCAACCATAGAACCCTTGGAGTAATAGAGGGGTATCCAATGAGAACAATAGTTGCACAAAGCCTGATAGAGCAGAATATGGATGGATATACTGTGTTAGTGATGTCTAGCATCAGAGTAACTATTTGGGAGTAAGGTTGCAAGGCCCACCATGTTGAACTGTGTGTGTGTGTGTACGTGTGCAGCACAATGATATTGGCGGGGAAACATCCTCTGTGTCATGGGGCTTGGTTCATATGCTAGATGATGTATTGTTCAAATGTCATGGTCACACATACGTATGGCTGGCTGTCATGCCCTTATTCCTAGCCTCATTGGTTCCAGAGTGGTAGACAACCCATTGCAAAGCTATGGGTTGTCTACTCCTCTGTAACTTAAAAGGTTAATAAGATAATGATGGTTCATCAATTGCATGACAGACAAATGGTACAGTTTAAAATACTGTCATCCCTCTTTCTTCTTGTTACGCTTTGATCTCCTCCCCACTGTTTCCAAGGAAATTGTACTTCTTATTTGAATGGGGAAAAGTGCTAGGGGTAAGATTTGACACCGATCAATGGTCCACAATCTTTCTTATGCACTATCATTGCACCATACATGTGAAACTGAAGGAGGTCAACTACAAATTCCTAACATGATGGTATCTTACACCAGCATGGTTATCCAAAATCTCTCCCTCTAGTACAATCTTATGCTAGAGGTGCCATGAAGAGGTGGGCACTATGCTTCACCTTTGGTGGTCCTGCCTGAAGCTAAAAGGCTTCTGGGAGCAAATAACCTCCACTATATGTCCCACTTCCAGTCATGCCCCTGGTCTTTCTGTTATTTTAATTCCCACGTCAGGTCAATAAACTAACAAAACAGTTGGAGACCCTGATTATGTTACTGTTGTGGTGACCAAAAGCCTCTTCCACATCTTGGTTTGTCTGTCATGCAATCACCACCTACTCACTGTCTACTTAAACCTCCACATGGTCGCCACTCGCTAACTCCACCTTGACCTGTGGTATTTTGGGAGCTAAGGGAGTGATGCTGTGCACCTTTTCATCCCTTCGTTGTCTGTCTCAAAGTACTTTAGTCGGGACCATTCCATGGGTTCCGAAACTCAACTAAAGTCTACAGACACCCGGGTTATGCTTGTGGCGGCTCCCTTTACACAGACGCACCTACCCAAATGCCCCTTCTTTTTTTTTCTTCCCTCTCTCCCCTTTCCCCATCCTCATTATAACTTTGTGCTGCACTCTCACCAAGGACACATTATCCACAATGTACATTGGCCTATTCATTATTTTGTTTCCGACTGTCTCCACCTGTGACTATCTACTCCTTTATGAACATGTTTGCCTCTCTCTATGTTTTGACCCACCAAGCTGAACGGTATTCCAATTTGTAACCTCGGCAAGGTGTATTAGTATATCCAGTTTATATTGAAATATTTCCCTCTCTATTTCCTAATGCATTCAAATGCTTTTTTATATTGTAATGCTACAAATTTCAAATAACATTTTTGAAAAAAAAAAATCCTGTCATCCTTTCCCACATGCATCCATGGCATGACCCATCATAGAACAGCTGAATGTCCAAGTTACCGTGGTGAAACGTTGACTCCAACTCCAAGAAGCTGAAGTCTTGCTGTTTGCAAATATTGGGGTTTATATAATGTGAACTGCTCAAATATACATGGATGAGTTGCCTAAGATCTAAGAGCAAAATCCTGTCCAGTAATCTTGCTATTCTTCAGAGTAAAAATATGTTTTGGAGAACCTATGAGCAACTCATCATTGTTTTTTTCAGTAGCAAGTTGTTATGTTTAACGTACCCTTTGCTTGCTTTCAGAAGTCTTCAATGAATTTCTGTACAATACATACAAGCTTGCGTTCTAATGTATTATTAAACATATAAAAGGAAGCCTATCACTATCCAAAATATGTATGTTGGTTTTGATGTTGGCTTAGCCATTTCTCCAGATAGCAAAAATAGTTATGAGTTATGTATCCGTTACACCTCTGAAGTCATGTCCCTAATCCCAGGGGTCTATTTTTGAAATGTGGACCATGAGTGGAGCTGAAATGTATAAATGCCAGGAGATGATGGGGGAGATTCACTAAGGTGTGTGAAGAGGAGATAAAGTGGAGATAACTTCTCCAGTGATCTCTCCAGTTCCTGTAAATCTATGGAGCCAATGCACTGAGATTTTAAATATATTAGTATATCTATAATCTCCATAGAATAAGAAAGGAACTGGGGAAATTATATCACTGGAGAAGTAATATACACCTTATAAACTCTTTATCACACCTTAATGGATAACTCCCAATGTCCTCCCTGCATAGTATAATCAATTGACCCCACTAATGGCTTCTTCATGCTCTTGTCCTGTAACCAAACAACATCGATCTCCATAATTAACTCAGTATTACTAGGTATATGATGGATTATCCCTCATCAGAGTGTGAATCCCAGCATGTTTGTTTTGCTAATCTATCCTGCAAATGAAGAATAACCCAGAACTAACTTTAACTTTAACCAACAGTAACACTAACCTCTCTTTCACAGTCCCTGAGTCTCTGGAAACAGTAATTCAGCTACCTTACTGGTGAAGGAGAAAAAATGTATATACAATTTGACTTTAAATAATATACACTTGCAAAATATGTAAAGTCCACGCTATGATTTGCCACTTTTGCTCCCTTTCTCTGACATCAGTTCATACTCTTCAAGAGCTGACATGACCATGACAATCCACCTTAGCCTTTTCACAGTGTCTTTGTAAGTATGGAGTCAACTCCTAGTGAAGTAAAGTGAAAGCTGTTCTCAAAAAAATAAAGGATGGAAGAGAAACTAAAATCCAAGTATTAATAAAAACAAAAGGTTTTTAAGCATTTGACATACATACTTTCTACATTATTTTACTATGCTTTAAAATCAAGTTGTTTTCTTTATGGAAGAATCCACTTCCTGCAGTCCTGTTCAGATATTATTTGTAGTAGTATCTGTTCTCCAGCACACTTATTTCTTTAGATCCATATCTCAGATTACTTGTTCTTTTGTATTCTCATTAACACACTTTCCTGATCGTTAAATACCTTCAGCTTAGCTTTGCCTTTGATCTTTCGTAGTGTGTTAGAGTTTGGCTCTTGTTGCTGCTAGATTATGTTTCAAGTTCAGTGTTCCAGTATTCCTGTAACCATAGTCTGCTCCTAGTGTATTCCAGTTTAATTTTCTGTATTTGATTTCTCTGTCTCAATCCTGTTTTTCATCCTGGGTTCATGTTTTGCACTCTTATTCTATCAAGTTTGATAGTGGTAGTGGTGGTGGTGGTGTGGGGGGTTTCAGGGTTCTACTCTAAGACAGTTTTTCATCCCCACTCTTTTTAAGAACTATAAAACAGCTACCCTATCACAGTAACATAAAACATGCTTTGCTTCTGACACCTGTGAAAAACCCTTATTTTCCTATGTTAAGCATGTGGATCTTCTTCAGCATATCTTTTTGGAAATCCAGCAGATCAGACTCATCTGAAGCAGAAATCTGCCAAACACTGTTGCTTGGCACCTTTGCACTGTTCTGGAGACAAGGTTATACAGTCTCCAAAGAACTTTGTTTCTCAAGCCTTGTGATGGCCGTGTATCTCCTGTGTCTGTGCAAGGATGGAAAAGTGTGCTAAATCCTCAATATATGTTATTCCTGTTTTTTTAGGGGCACTCTTGGGTTCCTGAAGTCTTGCTTCTGCCCTGAAGACAGTGTCTTACTTAGAGTTTTCCTAAAACTCTTGTCTTTTACCCCTGGAGGATACCCTTGAAGCGGTGGTAGTGTGATAACCCACTCCTTGAAGTCCTGGTTAGAGATTATTTATAGTTCTGTCTGTTGTCCTGCACGTACACACACATTCACAGAGATCCACATCTCAGATTACCCGCTTTGCTGTGTTTTCCTGACCAGACCCTCCTGACCTTGAAATACCCATAGATTAGTGCTGTGCTTCTGTTCCTGTCTGCTGTTGTTGCTTGCCATCTGTCCTCTATACTCCAGTGTTCAAGTGTGTTCATTTTTGTGCTTTTTAGTGACTACCCACAACAGTCTGTCTACCTCTAGGTACAACTCCTTCACAACAACACTACTAACTGCTTCCGTGTGTTACTGGCCCAACCGGGGGACCTTGTTCTAGTGGCACTAGTTCCAGTTCCTTCCAGGAAGTAGAACCAGTGGGTAACTTTTCTGGTGAGCAAACCAACAGGTGGTTCTCTAGTCCTGCTGTATCCTGCTCACAGTGTCTTTGTGCCTACTTACATGCCTGCTTTGCCATGTGCTTTACAAATTAATTACAAGTCTTTCATTCAGTTTGCTAAGCATTGATTTGTGCTGAATTTTGTATTTGCTTTTTAGTAGATAATACAGTAATATGTAGAAGATAATGCATCATATAGAGATGAAATCAGACACATTGCTGTATGATGAAAAACATGATTTTTATGTCTAGGCATTTACTGTAATTTATTCAAACCAATCTGTGTTTATTGTTGTGGTAGTAGTTTTACATATTTGTATATTTCATGCATACAGTTCTAGATACTGACAAGGATATTATACAATACTGTAGTGCAAAGGCTAAGTTTCAGTCTTTGATAAGAATTGAAAAGTGACCAGTTTTCTTCTAACTGGAACTGATTTGAATCAGAGTCTACAGGAGAATCTGCTCAGATTTTTCCTAATAAAGATTAGGACTTGAATTATTATTATTATTATATTGACCTGAATTATTCAAGTATTTTCACAAGCTCTTTTATGGTGAATTACAAACTGACATTGACATTCAAGAACTTACTGACCATGTAAAAGATAAAAAGGAAACCATCATGTAAATATCATTGCAGACTCCACAAGAGCCGAATGTGTCACCCAACCACTATAACATATAGTTAACATTAACTTATTTCCCATTTTCCTTTTTTAGAGAAGTATTTCTGCACTCATATTTTCATCAAGCCTCTCTGCCCTCTTGATTACTTTTTTTTACATCTTTCCGTTTCCCATCAAACTTTGTTCTGTCATTGTTCATCTCTTCATTTTCTTGTCTCTCACTCTGACTAATGGAAGAACGCTGTCATGCTGACTAACTGAACAAAGAGACAGGCAGAAGATGAAGAACACTGGACGAAGAACTGAGAACCAGGGGATATGAACATGAACCAGCACATCTGGTAGATACATGCTAGGCTTGGCTGAATCAGCTTTGTACAGTATCTACAGTAAAATAATAGGACATTTAAGGACTGGAAGAGGGAAAAGATATATTAGCATGAAACTCAAAGTTGCTGAGCAAGGAGTCACAGACTACAGTGGACATTAGAGAGTTTAGATAACCAAACCTATGACCAAAATAACATCCAGTAAAGACACTTTCTAAATGTCAGGAGGAGTAGACAACCAAGGTGATGGTCAAATGGTTCAGACATCTGAAAGTTACAGAAGGCATAGTTGACCTATATGGAGCTCATGCAGCTAAGAGACACAAACTAGTAGCTGGGGAGTAACTGTGTAAAGGTGGCTGTGTAACAAGGGGAGATGGTAAGATGCTGAAGATAATATTGAAGCAAAGGTTTAGTCTTGCAGCAAACAGTAGCAGTGGCTTTGTAACTTGGCAAAGGCTGAGACAGGTAGCAGATAGTAGCAGTGGTATTGGAAAGAGTCATACACAGAATATAAAGGCAACAGAAACATTAGTTAGTGAGACATTTTACATGAAAACTAAAGTTCAGGGTTAGCTGCTTCAAATAAGCCAAAAGGGTGTACCAAGGAAAGACTTCAGGTAAGTTCAGAACTCGATATGGTGCCTAGTATCCCATCAAACTTGCAGTACCTGAACCCATCTTTATTTTCCATTCTAAGGTCTATTATCTGTTTTGTCATTTACCCCAAAATACCTTTATCAAATGTACGTCTAGACTGTAACCTGCTCCCTAATGTTTTCATATATTTTTTGAGACATCTATCCCACTGCTTTTTATAAGATGGGAATAAGCTCAGAAGTAATCTGTCACTACAAATTCCCCAGAATTTAATTCATTTAAACCAACATTATTCACCTTTTGCACTGTCATTGTTTTTTGAACAAAAACTCTGTGCTTCACATAAAATCATTTTAACGTTCTGTGGTTGCAGATATGTTTACTACACCAAAGGAAAATCTAGATAAGGCTGGTTAAAGCAATGCATGGAAATAAAACCAGGTCTATATTATGTATTGATGTTTGCTTTCTTTTCAGTGTAGTTGAGTATATCATATTTAGTTTTATTGCATATGAACCATAAATTCTCATCCAGCTGTATTCCTTGTAAAGGAGTAATTTGGTAAGTTACATCCTGTATTGCAGATGTATACACTTTTTCATTGCAGTATTCAATAAAAAGCCTTTTAAAGATCACAGTTTTCTAGTTTCATATCTTTTATTCCATGTTGTTAGTGATGTGTGCTTAAGGTTTATGGAACTGTTGCTTTAGATGTTAATGTGCACTATTACCAAGTCATCTAGTTACAATGAATGACAAATTTAAAATTTTAAGAGAATATATTAAATATTGTACCACAGATCAACATTTTTTATTTGTCATTCTAGAATAATGTACCACAGTTTGAGTATTCTCAGATTTATATGGATATCCTCAAAGTCACCCAGTCTGATAAAAGCTAAGAATAAAATATAAGGAGCTTAATACTATGCACCACGGTAAAAAACAAAACTGGAGATTGTGATGTTGACAGCACAGTTTGTTATTCTATTAACCTTGCTGTCAAAAACCACCACTGTGTAAAAATATCCAATGGAAGCAAAATTTGCACCCATTAAAAAATGTGTTGAATTTGTCATTCTATGATATGCAGTAGTTTCAACGCACGTTAAGGACTGCACATTTTTGGTGAAAATACTGTGCCATCAAAAGTAGGCACAGAGTCCCTAATGTGTGGTGAAAGCCACCGGTGTGTATTAGAAAAGTGGTTTCCAACACACATGCGCATGTGTGGCTAGCTATCCCTACATTAGTCATACGTGGATGTATTGATATAGGGTCCTAATCCAAGTGACTAAAATGTGGTTAAAAACCATAGAATAGTAATCCTATGTGTGACAGTGGGGTATGCAAAGCATCACAGAGCGCTGCATACCCCACTGGCACTCACAGGGTTAGCCTCCCTAAAATTATCAACGTCCCCTGAAAATAAACACCTATAATCCTGATGCCCAACAGGGTCCTCAACATCCTGGTCAGCTGCTGTCCATCTTCTTCAGTTTTCTGTCTTCCATCTTCTGTAGTATTCCTTCTCTTCTTTCTTCTTTAAAATATATTTTGTAAAAAACAAATCAAAAACAAAGTCCAATAAAACGTGTACTCCAAAAAATACCCCCAAGTTAACCCTGTGAGTACCCCTCTGGAACTCTAAGGTTCAAAAGCAGTCTGGCATATATTTTAGAAATAATATGCTGACATTCTGGATTCCGAAAAGGTTAAGGCATTCTTTTTGTCAATTATTAAATGGCCTAGCAAGGGTTAAGATTATGTCGCCATTGTCATTGCTTCCGCCTCCTTTGCTGACGGTGGCAGGAATGCATAGTTACACAGGCCTCCCTCCATACCTTTTGGGCTGTTGTCCAAATAAAGGAATTTTGGACAGAGACTGGCTTTTTATATGTCAGTCTCTGTTCAAAATGGATGCCAGCGTCCAGTTGGCTGGGATATGTTCTTACGCACCTCTCTGCCAATCAGGTCCTAGTGGGGATGACAAAACCCACAATTCATGCTATTTAGCATGCGTTGTGGGAATAAGAACTTACAACAGGTGTCTGGCCATAACTTGGGTTTTGGCCACCAGTGCTCTTTACTGCTTATTATTGTTTTGATGTTTTAAGTTTGGAATTGTTATAGCAAATGTTTTAATCATGAGGTAGCTGTAGATGATAGAGTTTGGTAGGGAGGCCTTAGTAGATTCTCTACAGTGCACTTACAGATGGATAATTGGGATTCAGGGCATGTGGTATATATATATCTCCTCCGTACAAAATCCTAAATTGTCAATATAAACATACACTTAGATCCCATAGCTGTATATCATTAGCGGTTGTAAATTAGTGAAGAAATGTCCGCAACACTGTCTGGTAACTGAAATCTAATTTAGTCCCCACTACAAATTTATCAGAATACAGTTGAATGAGGCTATATACAAAATAGCACCATGCAGATAGAAGGAAGGAAGCAGACAAAGTGAGCGAAAGAGAGGCAGAGGGAGAAAAAGTAAAAAAATAATAAAGTTGTTTTGGTGTGATTGCATGCTCAATATGAGTAGGCAGGAGAAGCAGGAGCATCTGGAAAAGAAGAGGTCATTCTCCCCCACCACTCTACACTAAAATAATTGGTATGGGACAACAGTCAGTGATGGCATTGTTCCAAGTGAGTGATAAGGTTACACACATCTGCCCTCATTAAGAGCTTTCAACATAAACACCCGGAGGTGTGTAAAACCCTACAAACTGAGTGCTACTGTCACGGTTCTCCTTATCCCTCCACAATGGCACAAAGCATGTGGAGGGAAAGGCCATAGAAAGTGAAACCCACCAGCCTGGAAGTTCGATGATGACATAGCAAAAACAAAAACCAAACCTGTGCTGTTCCACATAAATAATGTATATGTGAACCCTATATTAAGCATATATTATACTAATGTGTTAATTAACATATATTTAAAAATTTATTGTTTTGATGAATAATGTGGCTCACTTACCTGTCCAAGGTGACCTATTTTAAGTTATTCCTATCCAATACATATAGCCATCTTCATGGCTTACAGAAAAACTTTAAATTAAAACCTCCTAAATTAAACATTGCTTCTGATGAAATTCCTTCTAAAGAAACACTTTGAATTAAAAAAAAATAGTTAAAACACCAATAAATTAGTAACAAAAGAAATAGGATACCTGATATCCTCGTGATTCAACTGACCCAAAAAGATGGGAACACTTCCATCAGTCCCCTATATACATCCATCCCATCCATTACTATCGATCGCATGAAGCCTGTATAATTCACCATGATTACAGGCAAACCTAGGACAGGCAAG
The DNA here is from genome assembly GCA_037306005.1 of Rhinophrynus dorsalis. Taxonomy (NCBI): domain Eukaryota; kingdom Metazoa; phylum Chordata; class Amphibia; order Anura; family Rhinophrynidae; genus Rhinophrynus; species Rhinophrynus dorsalis. The sequence goes on along the minus strand of CM074718.1, from coordinate 216,805,820 downwards.
ATAATCAAAATAATGCCAAATACTATGCCTTTAAAATAAAAACCTATTTTGCAATAATAAACAATTGTGCATATTTAAACTTTTCATTAGATGCATTATTTAATATTTATAACAGTGAAATTAACTGAAACATGGTGAAAAAGCATCTAGAAATAGAAAAAGAGAACATATTTCAGAAAAAAGAAATTTACAGTGCTAGCACAACATTTATATGCAAAAAAGCACAAAACCAAACAAACAGTAGTAGGAAAAAAATAACTTTTATAGTTGGCAAAGTAATGCTAATCAAATGAATCAAATGAGGTATGAGTGAAAAAAATATGTATCTGTAAAAAATCTTAATTGTCCTTATAATAATTAACAATAGCTTGCAAATGTTATACCTGCACAATGTCAAATCCTAGGTGATGAATGGAATGTGCAGTGGAAGATAAAATAGGTGAAGAAACAGATGAGGATGGATGAAAGATATGGAGGAACAAATGGAAAATGTAACATTAGAGTAGTTCCTGTTTTGTTGCTCACAATAGATGTTGAATACCATCATGACAAAGACATTCTGCTGAAATGAAATATGCTCAAGGAATAAAGCAAACTCAGACAGGTGGAAACAATCTAAGTGGTAAAGTTTAATAAATAATTACTAATATAAAAATAATGATTGCACATTCACACTAACCAAAAAGGATGTCTACCATGTCTGGGTCCCAACACCCTAGTTAGCCTTGAAACCATATACTCTTTCTATGACTCTTAAGTCCAGCCAACTGCCAGTGAGCCTTTAGTCTTAAAGCTGACCCACAGGGTTATTCTGCATAAGTTCAATCCAATCTGACCAGCAAAGTCAGTAACAAAGATTGTTGCTTTATGCAGCTAGACAGGCATTTGGATACCACAGGTATGGCTAAAGGGAGACACATGGGGGCATGAGCAGGGATTGCCACTGTTCAGAGTACACCAAAACCTGATGAGTATACATGGGAGACTTTTCAATTAATCAAGGGTACAGCAACTTGTGGTGTGTGCAGGACACTTGCCATGGACTTCCCTAGAGAGGACTGCATTTTGCCCACCCTCATCCCCGGCAAGCTGAGTGGTTGTAATCTCCTATATATGGTAGTGACGTAGTGTGAGTTTATGCACTATGTTGGAAGCAAGGAACCAGAGTACCAGTAAAATAAAAGTTAAGACAAGAACTCGACTCCTTGTTGCCATGTCTTTCTTACAATATATTATGTATTATTATCATGGTACTCAGTATAAATGAAGGACAGACACAGTAGATATAATGTAAAACCATCTTTATTAAAGTAAGCTGTAATGAATGCAAATGCCCACACAACCAGAGAACACAAGACTATAATCTCCGGTCTACTACCTTTAGCTGCACGCTGTGCTGAGAGCAGGACTACTGCTCTAAATGCAGGGTACTGGATATGTGCAAGGTCCTTCCACGGAGAGCCTGTAGACAAGGCTAGTGTCTCAAACAAGAATTGCAACCGGAGGCAACAGGGAGCGAGCAAGACTAAGCAGTGTAGCTTAGGTGTGAATGGTAAGACCACTGGGGAATGCACAGAGCGAATAGTCAGCCAGAGCCACAGGTCAGAACCGAAAGATCACTTTTGAATGGTTGCCCGTAGAAGAGCGTGCGACCATTCAACTCTTTCAGCAGGTCGCATGGCTAAACAGCACACAGAGGCATTCCAGCTTCCTCCGCGTGCTTAACAAACGGGTTGAGAATCATGGGAAGGACAAAAACAATTCAGAGATGTGAAGACGGGCAAAAACTAAAACAATACAATTATCTGCAGCATGCGCCCTTTGGCTATGCCAGGTGACAATCTTGCACTGTCATGCAGTGCAAGATTGTCACGTCGTGCTTTTTAGCCTTGCGACCTGCTGAAAGAGTTGAATGGTTGCATGCTCGTCTGCTTGCGACCATTCAAAAGGATACCAGAACGGAACAGGTAGTCAGACAAGCCTGGGACTACACGGAGCAAGATAATCAACAGAGCCACAGGTCAGAACCACGAGGGTAGTCAGACAAGCCGGAGACTACTAGGAGCGAATAGTCAGCCAGAGCCACTGGTCAGAACCTGTGTGGGTAGTCAGGCAAGCCGGGGTCATACACGGAGTGAGTTAGTCAGCCAGAGCCACAGGTCAGAACTGATGTGGGTAGTCAGACAAGCCGGGGTCATACACCGAGCGAGTAATCAGACAGGCACGGGTCACAACGATACACAAGAGCAGCAAACAGAAACACCACGTAAGGGCAATGGCTCTTAGGCCCAAGGATGTTAATAAAGGAGCAGAAGAAGAAGGAACCCAATTAGGCAAAACAGAATAGGCCTTTAAACAGGCGTCTGTGCCAGTGCCTGTTTCATGACGTCAGCAGCGTGGAAGTAACCGCAATCATGCCGACCGACACACCACAGAGGAAGGAAGCACAGGATTACTAAGGCCTCCTTAGGGGGACTGTGATAATTATGTGTCCATTGTTGTAAAACATGGTGTATTTTCTTGTGTTCCCCTTTGCTATGTATCTCTGTGGTTTATCTGGCTGTGCATTCTGTGGCCATAGGATTCTGATGCCTAAAAAGCACCAGTTATTGTTAGGGCTTGGGACAGGAATCCCCCTGTGGAGTGACAGCAAAAAAATAGTAATTGACCCCTGCCTTAATAACATCATTGCCATCTTGTGCTAGGGTTTGGGGCCAAGATAATATTCTTGTTGTCACCCCAGAAACCTCAGGGTCCTTCCCTGTGCTGCCACTATTGCCAGTAATACCACCAACAGTAAACTGTAGAGGAATAAGGGATCATCTGTAAATATTCTACCTACAGAATGTGCCAAGCTCATAGCAGGGTGAGTATTTTTCTTTAATTGAGAGATATGACCCTGAGAAGGGTCAGTCTCTCACCAACCAGTGACTTATATTGTGTGGAACATACAATGGCCACAGAGACTATCAGCATTTGATTTATTGGGGGACAGTTTAACATTGTAAAAGGCTCAATCTTCCACCACTGAAAAGGAGCACTCTGCCTGTTAATAAACTGATTGAGAAATCAATTGGAAAGTCCATCTCTGGACAAGTAAATATGCAATAAAATACACAATCCTCTTGTCAGCTAGCATCAACATAATCACCTCTTCTAAGTCCAATCCCTAATCAGCCATCCACCCACACACACCAGTGTTAAGTAACCAGCAGCAACGTGGGTCATGAATATCCATAGCCTTAACTATGATCAGTGCCGCTGCTTCTGTTGGAAGTGTAGCACCTTTGACACTTAGTAGTACAATTACTGCAACATCTAGTCCCAGTAGTAGTAAACCCTCTGGAAATCCTCAGTCTATTGAGATACTTAACTCATGATCCAAAAGCTAAACATGTTGCTATCTGTTGTCTGAGTAAGAAGCAAATGTAAGTAGGGGGAAAGCAGACTCACACCTAGGCAGCTCCACATTAAGATCCCACCTGAAGCACAACCACATGTGCGCTTGGGAGACATGTCAGATGTGGTTCAACTAGCAGCAACAGAAAAATTCCTAAACATTCCCAGGGCTCTGGGGCGCATAATAGAAGTGATGTATGAGAGAGTATGCCAAGAGTTCATTAATTTCAAATAATATCCATGGCTCCTGCTGCAGAGGAGTATAACTTTGAGTAAGTTGTAGGAGATGTCAAGAGTCACAGAGTGCCCATACATACCAGCACCACCTCCACCACCTCCACAAATCATGTTATAAAAGTTAGATATTTTTGCCATATACTGCCAACCCACACTATTTGAGTCCTTGGAAGTAAAAACAATACACAAAAACAATCCCGAAGTACACATGTGGAATGGCAAATTTGCCAAAAGTTTGGCAGTGGACCTGCTGCCCTATACTGTTGGAGAAAACCACGTTTTTAAAGATCTGATGTCATGTGTTGCACCCCTATGGCATATCCTAAGTTACAGTAATTTTTAATGACTGTTGCACCAGAATTGTACGAGCAAGTAAATAGTGTGGTGGGAAAAGGGCTGGAAACCTCATAAGGAAAAGAAAAATTCACGTGACAAAAGATATATGCACAAGTAGACAGAGCATAGACTAACTGACTCTCACTGCTTGCTGGGTTTCCCTCCCACCAGTTGGCAACAATAGAATCAGGTGACAGCCTGTAATCTTGCCTCTGGTTCTAGCAGCATAATTAAAGGACAGCAGTAGGTAGCCTCACATACCACCAGCACATCACTTTGTGCTTGCAGAGGTTTGAGAGACAATCCCAAAAAGCCTTAGTGTTAAATAAACTAGACTAGGTGATAGATGAATGGTTTGAACCCTACTCCTTGACAGCTGGGTTTGTGTCTCCTGAGAATTGCTCCAACATATTAGCTCTCTTGATAATAGGTGATATGGTACATGCACCATGCTTTTTCCATGTCCTAAATCTAGTTGTGACTAGATTCATCTCACAATCTGAAATCCTCAGAGAGATGCTGAATATTGCTCACAAAATCTGTTCCCATTTTAGGTGCTCCTGCATTATATAACAAGCACCTTCAGCAACCTTACTTTACCTGTCTTCCTCTGGCATAAAAATCCAGATGCTTTCACTCACTAGCCCAAACACTGACTTACAACATGTGGGAAACTGACACCCCTTTTATACTAGAGGCTGCTTTGCTTTCTAGGATCCAAGGGATTACATGGTTTGATTATTAGAGTTTCAGCAATATATCACATTAAATCAAAAGATCCCCCAATGTAAGAAGTGTGGGGACCCCCAGCACAAAGCAACTAAGATTTTATTCCAAAGTAAGGTAACTAACTATAGCAGCAGTCTTTAGCTGGGACTGATTAACGTTCCCTCTAAAGGTATCTTTGAGTATCAGTACAATTATTGTTTTGGCAGTTTTCAGGGATCTGTGTTAAAACAGTGAACACAGTTTTACAACACTCTGCCTTCACATATAGAGGTGCTTTGCCTCCCATGGATTTGAAAGGCCTGAGTTGTCATCTGTTCATTATTAGGTCTATGTCACACAGAGAATTCACATGAGAATCTCAAGACTAGAACGTTAAAGATATGTCTTCCACTTTGTATTGACATAGTAGTTGTCTCAAAATGCATTGTCTGGAATACCCTCTCCCCATATACTAAGCAAGATATCCTGACAGGGTAGTTCAAAGCAAAACATTATTAATGAGTTAACTATAATATAGATAAAGTGTGGAATATTTGTTTATTTCTTCACAAAGTGCACTTAAATAGATCGAACCCTGTACATGTTTGTAAAGCACTTCGTTTGTGCATGAAGCCGCTGCTCCTGCAGTGTTACTGATATGGTGGACTCAGGACATGTACAAACATTGATCTGTTTAAAGGGATAGTAATACTTCGTTTTATTTTATTTTGTAGGCATTAAAAAAACATGAAGAATGATATAAGTCTTATCTCTCAAACCTTTATGGTTTATGAGATATTCACAAGCAAAGTTTCCCCCTCCCGCCCCTTTTACCTAGTGTAAGCCATCTCTTCTCAGATGTGGAATGCAGTCTATAGACCAGACAGATAACAGAAGGGGACACTCTTATTCCTATGAAAACAATGAAATCCCTGCCCCCCTTGACAAGCTTTTCAGGTTTTTCCCTTATCTTAATTGAAAATTGTCCCTCTCTGCAGTCTACCTGGGGACCTCCCTTCTGCTCTAGCTGAACAGTGTGACATCAGTAAAAGGGGCGGGAAGGGGACACTTTGTCATTGAATTACTCTGGAACTACAACTCTGACAGAATTGAAATAACACTCTCCAAAGTCCAAATACTTTGATGATTAATTAGAGCTGCTTTTATTATGAAACATTACTATCCTTTTAAGTGAACTGTGTGCAGAGAAATGAAGATGCATACCAAGAACTTCCATGGTTTATGGTCATTATAGTTTGACTACAATGACAGTGGTATATCACCAAGATGATAGAGGATGGCCAGACTATAGCTTAAAATTTGAAAATCCAAATGGCTACTGACAGGATAAGAATTTGATAAAAAAAACCTCTCACTCCAAGATGAAGATGCAGCCCAGGTTGCAACTGTGAATCTTTACAGGTAAAACTGTATTAATGTTTTTGTATCTATAAGACTTGATGCCACATGAAGGACGTGACCCACAACTGCCATGAACCCATGTCAACAGAGATGATTGTGAAAGACACAGATTGCAGAAATATGAGGAAATAGCCCCTTGATTTTCATGTAAAAAAATTGCATTTATTTATATATCAATGATTTGCTTAGGCATAAACTAATTCTATCTGGGTGATGTACTTTAGAAAACATATTTAGAAAGGTATTATGTTTTTAGTGCAAATGTGATCTCTGGGTTGATCAATGTAAAAAAATGTAAAAAAACAAACAAACCACACAATGCAAACAACATATCCCTCTAAATACAACTATATATATTGTGTTTGCTAAACGAGGGGTTATATTTATTATAGAAGGTTAAAGTCATGGACATGTCAAGTGAGTGGTGGCGGTTAAAATTGTGTTATGTCAGCAAAGTCCTTATCATGTTAGATAAAGTCTTTCCAGTCTTTTCACTTTATCTAATGTGCTTGTGCATCACTGTGTACAGAAACAAACAAGTAATTCCTGTGTGAAACAAAGCAAACAATTGCAAAAATTATATAGCAAAGCTTAATCATCAAGATAAAACTGTGCAATTCTGGAGCACGCCAACTGCACCACAGGTGGAAATACAAAAGTGATTTAACACTTTGAGTGGCAGAGAGGTATCCAGTGCATTGCAATACAATACACTGGATACCTTTCTGGCATTCAAAGGGTTAAATGATGCTGTTAACCCCTTGTAGGCTAGAGAGATTACCCATTGCTGGCTCTGGCAAGTGGAACCTGTCCTAGTCCCGCATCACTTGTTTACCACATTCCGACTGTGTCCATGGTGGTCTGTGGTACACTAGCTTGCTCCTCAGCATCCTGCTGCCCTTGCAACTCAAAAGCAGCAGGAATTAGAGCAGTTGCAAATTCCTCTAATTACAAAATCTCACTGCTGGTAGTAATGCCCATCCTCATTCCTGTCTCCCATTCCTTCTCAGTTTCTGCTAAAAAGGCCATCAATGTCTCTTGCACCCCAGCTTCTCCAGCATCATTACAACCACCCCCTCTAGTCCCTACGTGCTGCTGCTCGATTCCAGACATCTCACTGCTGCTTGGAGGAGGTGATGAGCAATGTGACAGAGGGTCCCCTAATGTCACACTAGCAGCAGTAGCAGCCTTGGCCTGGGTCTCTCCCCTCTTGTATCGCCAGTCTGCGGTCCTTGATGATGTTGACACCTTTCTTTTGGCATTTTGCTTTGTATTTGACGCTCCTGGAAGGCGAGAGCAAGCTGACTCCGTTGACTCCGGGGCGGCTGGACCCTTTCTTGATGCTGGTTTCATCCTCAGACACTGCATACCCTTGGTTCCTCATAGCTTACTTATCTCAGTGGTGGCCATCGATTGCACACCACTTAAGTCTGAGAATATCACAAAGACTACCACTCCTCTGACCCTTCGGATCGCATCTGGTCACGTTGGTCGTGTGGTATGTGACATTATCTCTGCACCTTTGAAACCCTTTATTCTCGGATATCCCTGGTTGCATGAGGTCAATCCCACCATTAACTGGCTAGCTGGAACTCTTACCTTTCCGACTCCTTGCGCAGTCTCCACTGTTACAGTGGAGAAGAAGCCTGCTTCTGCTCTCCAATCCGAAGTAGTTCCTGAGCCCTATCGTCCCTGTGCTGACGTGTTTTGCAAGAAGAAGGCCGAGGTCTTACCATCTCACCAGCCCTTTGACTGCATCATCGATCTGCTTCCTAGGTCCCCCCCCCCTCACTGTCGGACTTACCCCCTTTCCCTTCCAGAAAATAGGAGTCTGGAGGACTACATTAGGGAGTGCCTTGCTCTCGACTTTATCCGCCCCTCCACTTCTCCGGCCGGGGCAAGATTTTCTTTTGTCTCCAAAAAGAACAGCTCTCTCAGGCCCTGTATCGATTACAGGGGAATGAATGCTATAACCCGCGGTAACTGTTACCTGCTGCCTCTCATCTCTGAATTTCTAGAATGCCTCAGGGGTTCCACTGTCTTCACCAAACTTGACCTCCTTGGAGCGTACAACCTGGTCTGCGCGAGGGAGAGGAATGGAAGACAGCTTTTAACACCGGGTTTGGGCATTACATAATGCTTCTGATGCCTTCCAGGCTTTTTTTAAAAATATTTTCAGGAACTTACGCCTTACTACAGTTGTAGTTTACTGTAATGACATCCTCATTTTCTCTAGGTCCCTTGCTGAACATCATATGTGAGGTCCTTGATAGACTGCGGGCTTATCATTTGTACGCCAAGCTGGAGAAGTGTTCCTTTGCCCAGACGTTGTTACCTTTTCTTGGGTACATCGTCTACTCTTCTGGTCTGCTCATAGACCCAGCCAAGGTTCAGAGTGGCCTTTGCCGATCTCTCTAAAGGCTATACAGAGGTTCATTGGTTTCTCCAATTATTACAGGAAATTTATAAAGGGATTTTCCCACATCATAGCTCCTATCACAGTCCTCAACAGAAGAGGGACTAATACCGTTTGTTGGCCTGCTGAGGCGCTGGCAGATTTTTCCACCCTTAAAGCAGACTGGCCCCCGATCCTCCGATACCCGAATCTGCTCCTTCCTTTCATCCTGGAGGTTGATGCCTCCAAGATCGCCGCTGGAGCCATTCTGCCTCAGCGGTGCACTCTTACCGGGAAGACCCATCCATGTTCTTTCTTCTCCCAGCATTTATCTGTCACTGAACAAAACTACGATACAGGCAGCCGCAAACTGCTGGCCATCAAACTGGCCTTAGAGGAGTGGCGCTTTCTTCTGGAAGGTTCTCCCCATGAGGTCTCCATCCTCACTGACCACCAGAACTTGGCGTAGCTGGCCTCAGCCAAACAACTTAACCTCTGTTGTTCACCAGATTCAACGACAAAATATTGTACATTTCCGGCAGCAAGAATACTAAGGCCGATGCCTAGTCCCGTCTGCATGAGCCTGTCCTCACCATGCCTTCGACAGCTGACACTATTCTTCCTCTTTCTTGTGTCTTAGCTACCCTTTCCACCTCTACTTTATTGGCCATCAAGAATGCCCAACAGCAGACACCTAGAGTGGGCTCTTCTGTTCCTGGTCCAGTCCTGTTCATTCCCCCTCATTTCCATGACAAGATTCTTCTGTGGGCTCACTACTGTCCTCTTGCTGGACACCCTGGCGTCAAACGCACTCACGTTCTGCTTATCAGATACTTCTGTTGGCCTGGTTCCCTTGCTGATGTTGAGGATCTGGTGATTTCCTGTCTGCTCTGTGCTAAGATGAAGACACCTCATTCTTGGCCTTTTGGTCTTCTCCATCTGCTACCTGTTCCAGCCTTCCCATGGACTCAACTAGCCATGGATTTTATTGTGGACCTACCTCAGTCCCAGGGCATGACTGTCATCTAGGTGGTCATCAACCATTTTACCTAACAGGGGCATTTTGTTCCCCTTCCCAAGCAACCCACATCAGCCAAGATGGTTGACCTATTTTTAACACATATCATCTGTCTTCATGGCGTTCCTCTACATATCACCTCCAATAGAGGCTCCTAATTTGTCTCCAGATCCTGGAGGGCTATTTGTGCTTGGCTTGGGATACGGCTCCAGTTTTCTTCCGGCTACCATTCCCAAATGAACGGACAGACTGAACATCTAAACAAATCTCTGGAAGCATACTATCACAGTGCCCGTGCTATTGCTGGCGATATTTTGACAGTGCTACTTCCTGATGCCTTTTAGCGCTTGCTCCAGTATTTCGTGTGATTCCTGTGTATGATCCGGATTGCCTGACCACTCTGCCTGTATACGTTCCTGCTCTGTGTACCGACCTGGCCTGGCTGACGTTCCTGCTCTGTGTACCGACCCAGATTGGCTGACGTTCCTGCTCTGTGTACCGACCCGGCCCGGCTGATGTTCCTGCTCTGTGTACCGACACAGATTGGCTGATGTTCCTGCTCTGTGTACCAAACCAGTTTTGGCGGACATTCCTGCTCTGTGTATCGTGCAGGCCCGGCTCACTGCTCCATCCGGTATCCGGTTAGAGGCTGTCCTCCGGTATCCTCTCTGTCCATGGACAGATCCTCTGGTTGCCTCGTTGCTGCTCGGGCAGCCTTGTTACTGTGACCTGGTCACCGAATTGTGCCTCGTGATCCGACACCCTGGTGTTGTAGATCTATCCGGTTGCACCACGGTACGCTTGACCTATTACTGCTACAAGCTGAGGTTGGTCTATTCCTGGGTGCCTCAGGCTGTTCTGACTATCTGGCAGTCAACTCCAGGTCTGAGCGTTCGTTAACCCCTTGTGGGTTGGTGCCATTACACATTGGGTCACAGTCATTGCAGTCTCAGTTTGGCATTACTCTGTGCCTACAGTTGCAGTCCTCCATTACTGCTCCGGCAGTCTACCGCTTGTCCAGGGCCTTTGTTTACTCCTGTGGCCTTAGTCGATATTGTGTCACTCTCTGCGTAGTGAGTGTCCTGTGGGTCTCGCGCTATTAGGGCCTGTCTCTCCTCCTGGCCTAATAGCAACCATTTCACCGCTCTCTCGTTTGGATTCACACAAACTGTACCTGACCTATGTCAGTATTATATTTGCATATATATATATATATATATATATATATATATATATATATATATATATATATATTGGACCCCTGTGGGTATTGATTACTGTAACCTGACCTGTGTCAGTATTATATTGTATACATATATTACTGGACGCGCGAGGGTTATTCTATTTCTTTGTTTTTTCAATAAAACTGTGTTTTACCTAACCTTCCGGTTGGCGCTATATAAATAAAAATATACAATACAATACAAGTATCCATTGGAGGATGGATTTACATGAGCAGCGTTTGGACTAGTTGGCATTGGCCGTACAAACAATATTAGAGCGCACCACTCATCTAGATAAACTAGTACAAGCCTCAATTGGAGATTTTCCTGGAGTTAACTCCTCAAGCCTTTCCTAGTGACCGAAGTAAGGTGGGCTTTATGATTTCGTTGCTGACGGACAGAGCATTGGCATGGGCCAGTCCCTTGTGCAAAATCAGCCAAACCATGCACTAAGAACTTCAGGGAGTTCTTGCGTGCCTTTCGTAGAGTGTTTGAAGTCCCAGGAAGAGCCGCCTCTGCTGCCAAAAGATTAATCGAAATCCAACAAGGTTCTCGTACGGTTGCGGATTATGCTATTGAATTTCGTACATTGGCAGTGGAGGTAGGCTGGAACAATGAGGCTCTGGTGGCAGCATTCGCTCAGGGACTCTGTGATCGTATCAAAGATGACACGGCAGACAGAGACTTGCCAAACAATCTGGATGAGTTCATTGATTTTGCTATATTAATTGATTCTAGTATCAGGGAGCGAAATGCTTCCAAGGACCACATGCAGCAGGCCAGAAATTTTGGACAGGCAAGTCAAAGTTTCCCACCCATGCCTCCCTCACCTCCCATGCCTCCTGAGCGTAACCAAGAGAGTAGTGAACCAATGCAGTTAGGGTTCACTAAGTTGACCAAGGAGGAATGGGCTCATCACCGCAGACAGGGCCTCTGCCTATATTGTGGCCAAGCTGGGCATTTGCTGCGCACCTGTCCTATACGGCTGGGAAACGGACGCACCTAGGTTACCTTGGGGGACAGGCCCTAGGTGGTGTTCAGCAGTCCCTAGACCTGGTAAATGAGAAGCCCACTGTCCAGGCTGTAATTTCTTGGGCAGAACTCTCGGTGGAGGTTATGGCCCTGGTGTATTCCGGTGCAGCCGGATATTTTATGGATAATTTGTTTGCTGCGTTACACAAGATTCCGCTGGTAGAAAGGGAATCTCCCTTGGCTATCGAAGCCATTGATAGCAGACCGTTGATACCAGCCCAAATCACTATGGTAACTATACCGCTGTCTATGAGTATTGGGGCGCTCCACACGGAGAAACAGTGTTTCCAGATTATCCAGTCTTCTCACCATGCTGTCATCCTGGGGTTTCCATGGTTACATCTGCACAACCCTAGGTTTGACTGGCAGATTTGCGAGATAACGGCTTGGTCTGACTATTGTATTAAACACTGTATTTCACACCCTACCAAGATCATGTGTACTTCTCCCTCCGTGCCGGCTGAATATCATCAATTCAGCAACGTTTTCAGTAAGGGAGAAGCTAGCGCTCTGCCACAGCATCGGACTTAGGAGTGCGCTATTGAGTTGCCTCCTGGTGCAATTCCTCTTCGGGGTCGTACATACCCGTTGTTTTGCGAGGAGAATCATAGTAACATAGTAACATTGTAACATAGTAACATAGTAATTTAGGTCGAAAAAAGACTTGCGTCCATCTAGTTCAACCCTTTTCCTATTCCTGTTTACCATCGTTGATCCAAAAGAAGGCAAAAAAAACACAACAATACAGCAATTTCAAATTCTGCCCGAATGGGGTGGTGGGGGGGAGAATTCCCTCCTGATTCCAAATGGCAATCAGATTTCTCCCTGGATCAACAAGCCCTAAGTAAAATATTAATTCTAATACTAACGTACATAGCCCTCTATGTTATGTTCTTTTAAATAAGTATCCAGGCCCTTTTTAAAGGTGTCTAATGTATTCGATTGCACCACCTCCTCAGGCAGTGAATTCCATACCTTTATTGTCCTTACAGTAAAGAAACCCTTCCGCTGTTGTAGATTAAATCTCCTTTCCTCAAGTCTAAGCGGGTGGCCCCTTGTCCTATGTACTGTTCTGTTAATGAACAGGTCTTTGGAGAGCCCTTTGTATGGGCCTGAACATATTTATATAGTGTTATCATATCCCCTCTAAGACGCTGTTTCTCTAGTGTATACAAGTTTAACTTTTCTAGCCTTTCCTCATAACTAAAACTTTCCATTCCCCTTACTAGTTTTGTAGCCCTCCTCTGCACTTTCTCTAGTTCCATAATGTCCTTTTTCAGAAAGGGCGCCCAGAATTGAACAGCATATTCTAGGTGGGGTCTTACCATGGACCTGTAAAGAGGCATAATAATATCTTCCTCCCTTGAGTCAATACCCCTTATAATACATGCCAATATCTTATTGGCCTTTGCAGCTGCCAGCTGGCACTGCGTGCTACTGCTAAGTCTATTGTCTACCATTACTCCCAAATCCTTTTCATTTGTAGATTTCCCCAGAGAAACACCATTTAAACTATATGTTGCATTTTTATTATTATACCCAAAATGCATAACTTTACACTTGTCTATATTGAATCTCATTTGCCATTTGCCTGCCCAGTTACTCAATTTGTCCAAATCCTCTTGTAATGAAGACACCTCCAGTTCAGACTTTATTGCCTTACTTAATTTTGTGTCATCGGCAAACACTGATACATGGCTCCCTATGCCCTCTGGGAGGTCATTAATAAACAAATTAAAAAGAAAAGGACCCAGGACAGATCCCTGAGGTACTCCACTTATCACGTTTATCCAGCTGGAGAACTTGCCATTTACTACCACTCTTTGCATTCTATCTTTCAGCCAATCGGGCCATGGAGGAATACATTTCGGATGCCCTGGAGAGGAGTATTATCAGGAAGTCATCCTCGCCCACTGGGGCTGGTTTCTTCTTTGTGAAAAAGAAAAATGGTGAGTTACGACCCTGTATCGATTATCGTGGCCTGAATAAACTCATGCCCCAAAACGCCTACCCGATACCACTCATCACTGAACTGTTTGACAGGTTGAAAGGCTCCTCCATTTTCACCAAGTTAGACTTACGTGCTGCATATAACTTGATCAGAATACGAGCCAGTGATGAGTGGAAAACGGCGTTCAGTACCAGATCTGGACACTATGAATATCTAGTGATGCCTTTTGGGCTATGTAATGCTCCCGCAGTGTTCCAGGAGTTTAGTAATGACATCCTCTGTGACATGCTACAGTCTTGTTTAGTGGTTTATCTTGATGATATACTCATACATTTGTCCAATTTGTCGCAACACATCAAGGATATGTCCGCAGTTTTCCTCAGATTATGTGAGAACAAATTATACTGCAAAATTGAGAAATGCGAGTTCCACAAGTCTATGGTGCCTTTTCTGGGCTTTGTGATTTCTAAAGATGGCATTGCTACGGATAAAGATAAGCTTGCAGCAGTCCTGCAATGGCCATGTTCCAAGGGGCTCAAGGCTATCCAACGCTTTCTTGGCTTTGCCAATTACTATAGGAAATTTATTTGAGACTTTTCCACGATTGTGGTGCCACTGTCCGACCTTACGCACAAGGGTGCTAATCCCTCCCAATGGTCTGAGGAAGTTGAACAAGCCTTTGTGACATTGAAATCTGCTTTTGCGTCTGCTCCTGTACTGTCCCACCCCAACCCCTCCCTTCCGTTCACTTTGGAAGATGATGACTCTGAGACTGGGGTAGGGGCAGTACTGCCTGGACCCAGGGAGTGTGCTAAGACCGTGTGGCTTTTTCTCCAAAAAGTTGTCTAGTGCTCAGAGTCACTACGAGATTGGGGACGGAGAACTCCTGGCGATTATTCTAGCCCTTAAAGAATGGCGACACCTACTGGAGGGTACTAGGACTCCGGTGTTAATCCTGACAGACCATAAAAACCTGACATCTTTCTGAGGCTAAGAGATTGTCCTCTCGACAGGCCAGATGGGACTTGTTTCTGTCCCGTTTTAATTGTATTGTATCCTACCTGCCCGGTTCCAAGAATGTTAGGCAGATGCCCTGTCCAGGTAATTTGGTCCAGAGACGGATAAAGATGAGGTTCCTGCACCCGTTATTCAGCCAGATTGCATTTTGGCTACTTTGCGGATCAGCATCACTTCGCCACTGGTGGAGGAGATTCTTGCTACCCAAGCTGCCGCACCCCCTGACACCCCAGTGGGCAAGTGTTTTGTAGCTGAGCCTTTCTGTACCCGCCTACTCGAAACCTATCACACATCTCGGGCAGCTGGGCATGTAGGTAGGGACCAATTGATTTGGTCTCTTTCACAGTTGTTCTTGTGGCCTTCCTTATGTTCTGATTGCACTGCCTTCACGGCAGTTTGCACTTCTCGTGTCGTGCCAAATCCCCTAGGCACCTCCCAGTTGGCTTGCTTCAACCAGTGCCTAATAGAGAGCGTCCTTGGTCCCACGTTTCAATTGACTTCCTGGGAGAATTGCCAGTGTCTAGGGGATATTCATTTATTGTGATGGTGGTTGATAGACTCTCTAAGATGGCACACTTTGTACCTCTTCTTGGCCTTCCCTCTGCCCAGGATTGGCTTTTGTCTTTGCCACAGAAGTATTTAGGTTGCATGGTGTACCCAGGGTGCTGGTGTCAGACCGCGGGAGCCAATTTGTGTCCAGATTTTGGAGGGCATTCTGTGATCAAATGGGCATACAATTGTCCTTTTCTTCTGCCTACCATCCCCAGACCAACGGGCCTGCCGAGCGTGCCAATCAAGGATGGGAACAATTCCTACGCTGTTTCGTGTCTGATCATCATGACAATTGGGCCGACCTGTTGCCGTGGGCATTTTCACCAGGAACTGTGCAGTTAATTCATCGTCCGGGAGCTCCCCGTTTCTCATCAATTACGAGTTCCAACCATGTTTGCTTCTGGACTCATTTCAGATGCAGCAATTCCAGCTCTGGATGAGCATATCAGGAAACTCTGATCCATTTGGGCACAGGTACAGAGGACCCTCAGTTCCAGCGTTATCAGCATCACGCTAATTGCAGACAGTTGCCGGCGGTCTCCTTCCAGGTTGGGTATAGGGTTTGGCTATCTTCCAGAATCCTCAATCTGCAAGTTCCTTGTAATAAATTGGCTCCTCGGTTTGTCGGTCCCTTTACAGTTATCCGCAAAATTAACCCAGTCTCGTATGCCCTGGATCTCCCAGCATCCATGCGGATTCACAATGTGTTCCACGTATCCCTTCTGAAGCCTTTGGTATGCAACCGTTATACTACCACTCCTGCGGTCCCCGGTCCTATTCAGGTGCAAGGTCAGGATGAGTACGAAGTTCAAAATATTATTGACTCCCGAAGGTTCAGAGGGAGATTTCAATATTTGGTTCATTGGAAGGGCTATGGCCCTGAAGAGCGTTCCTGGGTAAATCAGAATGACCTCCATGCTCCTAGGTTGCTGCACAGATTTCATGCCAAATAACCTCAGAAGCCGGGTCCCTCCTCTTGGGAAGGAGGGGATCTTTGAGAGGGGGGTACTATCACGGTGCCTGTGCTATTGCTGGCAACATTTTGACAGTGCTACTTCCTGATGCCTTTTATTGGTTTGCGTGGCTTTGCTCAGCCCAGTGCTAGCCCTTAAATACTGAGCCCTGTCACTTCTCTGGTGCCCTTTCGTGGTGTTCCCGTTGCTAAGTGCTTGCTCCAGTATTTTGTGTGATTCCTCTGTATGACCCTGAATGCCTGACTACTCTGCCTGTATACGTTCCTGCTCTGTGTAGTGACCCAGCCTGGCTGACATTCCTGCTCTGTGTACTGACCCGGATTGGCTGACGTTCCTGCTCTGTGTACTGAACCGGTTTTGGCGGACGTTCCTGCTCTGTCCAGGCCCGGCTCACTGCTCCATCCGGTATCCGATTAGGGGCTGTCCTCCGGTATCTTCTCTGTCCAGGGACAGATCCTCAGGCAGCCTTGTTACTGTGACACGGTCACTGAATTTTGCCTCGTGATCCGACACCCCAGTGTTGTAGATCCATCCGGTTGCACCACGGTACCCTTGACCTATTACTGCTACAATCTAAGGTTGGTCTATTCCTGGGTGCCTCAGGCTGTTCTCACTATCTGGCAGTCGACTCCAGGTCTGAGCTTTCGTTTACCCCTTGTGGGTTGGTGCCATTACGCAGTCTCAGTTTGGCGTTACTCTGTGCCTATAGTTGCAGTCCTCCATTACTGCTCCGGCAGTCTACCGCTTGTCCAGGGCCTTCATTTACTCCTGTGGCCTTAGTTGCTATTGTGTCACTCTCTGCGTAGTGAGTGTCCTGTGGGTCTCGCGCTATTAGGGCCTGTCTGTCCTCCTGGCCTAATAGTAACCATTTCACCTCTGTCTCGTTTGGATTCACACGAACTGTACCTGACCTGTGTCAGTATTGTATTTGCATATATATATATATATATATATACTGGACCCCTGTGGGTATTGATTACTGTAACCGGATCTGTGTCAGTATTATATTGTATACATATATTACTGGACGCGAGAGGGTTATTCTGTTTCTGTGTTTTTTCAATAAAACTGTGTTTTACCTAACCTTCTGTGTCTGAGTGTCCATAAAACCGTTACACATACCTCCGTACCCATTGCAACCATAGGAAAGACAACTGGGTTGCACTCCTTCCAATGGCAGAATTGTCCTACAATACTCTGCAACAGACTTCTCTGGGCTGCTCACCCTTCTTTGCAGCCCTAGGCTATAATCCTCAAATTCTTCTGTTGTCTCCCAGCTCTTCTCTTGTGCCTTCTGCTGAGACCAGGATCCTCTCACTGACCCGATATTGGTCCACCCTCCGTACCTCTCTACTGTCTTCCCAGATGTGCCAGAAGGCGGCTGCTGACCTCCATCATAGTCTAGCCTGGCCTTTGTTCCCTGGGAGAAGGCCCTTTTGTCAGCGCAAAACGTCCACCTATGTCAACCGCTAAACTTGGCCCTCGTTATCTGGGCCCTTTCCTGGTAGCCAAACGTCTTTCTCCTGTCGTCTATTGTTTGATCTTAACCCGTTCCCTATGGATCCATCCCGTATTCCATGTCTCCCAGCTGAAGCCCTGGGTACCAGCTCGGTCCTCTCACCCCATTCGAACAACTCCAGCTCCTGTCACGGTCAAGGGACAGAATGAGTATGTCATTGACGGCATTCTGGACTCCCGGCAGGTCCAAGGCCGCCTTCACTACCTGGTCAATTGGGAGGGCTATGGTCCAGAGGAATGCTCTTGGGTTCTGATGCAGGATGTTCATGCCTTGCTGCGCTGCTTCCATATGTGGTTTCCCGATAGGCCCTCCTAGCAACCACCGGTGGTGGCTGTTGGGTGGGGGATAGTGTCATGCCCTTGCTTCCCCCACTCACTGTGTGTCCGCCTCTTCTTGCATCTTCCACCATTTGCCTGTGCCCTTGCCGGTTTCATCCGCGTGTGCGCCCTTTCCTGTATCTTCATGAATGTCCGCTGCTGGCGGATCTCTCTGGGCTTGCTCCTCTCTATGATCCAGCTGGCATCCACTCCTCATTTTCACCACCGCTTCTGATCCTGGGCTTCTTAAAAATGCATTCCTGCTCTCTCAGACGCCTTAGTATAGCGTCTCATCTGTTGTTTGTTCTTGCTTTAGCCTGTGTATAACCCGGACTCCCTTTGACTCTGCCTCTGCCTTTTTCAGTGTTGCTTAGCCTGTGTATGACCTCTACCCCCTTTGACTCTGCCTCTGCCTGCTCCAGTGTTGCTTAGCCTGTGCCTGACCCAGACCTCCTCTGACTCTGCTTTTGCCTGCTCCTGTGTTGCTTTAACCTGTGTATGACCTGGACCCCCTTTGACTCTGCCTCTGCCTGCTCCAGTGTTGCTTAGCCTGTGTATGACCCCGACCACCTCTGACTCTGCCTGCTCCTGTGTTCTGTAGCCAGTGTATGAACCTGGACCTCCTCTGACTCTGCTTTTGCCTACTCCATTGTTGCTGTCACCAGTGTATGACCCGGACCTCCTCTGCCTCTTCCTGCTCCAGTGATTGTGACCAGTTGTTCCAGCTGCTGGGGACCTTCCAGCTCCTTGAATCCTGTGTGGAGTATTTGTCTATGCTCCCTGGGTATTGCTTAGTATAGCTTGTCTCGGTAGGGGTTATCCAGGGTCGCCCTGAAGCTTTTCTGTTGGGGACCATCACCATCTGGCTTTGTGGCCAGCACCTATAAGCGGCTCAACCTCAGTACAACCCCTTCCTTGGCAACCCACGCTCCCTAGCACAGTTCGCAAGCTTCACACCCCAGCTACTAGTTCAGTAATCCCTTGTTGGAGGAGTCTCCTGTTCCTCCACCTAGGTACTCCTGACCTTCCCAGCCTACCGGTCGCTGTAGTCTGACAGTAGTGTAGGTAGAAATATAGGTAATTCTGTTCTCATTATCCTCCTGGTGTGCGGGTACCAATAGTTCCATCTGGGAATGAGTTTTGGCTCATGATATTCTTTAATAGGTCTTCTTTGTAACCCCTTTGTTTGAATCTGTCATATAGTTAATCTGAGTAGTTGCTCATGCTGGATCCAAATTGTTCCTTATAATGCGAAGGAATTGAGCATAAGGCACCCCTTTAAGATGTGCTGGGTGAAAACTATTGTAATGGAGTAACGTGTTTCTGTCAGTTTTTTTGAGAAAATTCGTGGTGCCCAAATGATCATCTTGACGAAATACTGCGAGGTCTAGAAAGTCCATTTGTTCTGGACTGACACTATGTGAAAATCTGATGGGTGAATCTAGGGAGTTAAGGTTGTGGACAAACAGAGTGAAATATTCTGTACTGCTGTGCAAGATTAAAAGCAGATCGTCTATGTATTAACGGTAAAATAAAATCTGGTCAGGTAGGAATGGCAAGATGTGACGTGTTTGTTGTACAGATTTGAGAAGGTGGGGGTCACCTTGGAACCCATTGATGTTCCAGAGATCTGGAGGTAGAAACTGTGCTCAAACATAAAATAATTCAGGGTGAGACACTACTCCAGAAGCTCTAGAAGAAAACCAATGGGTGGACGAATGGGTTTTTTTGTGCTGTGATGAGAGCTGTGGCTACTGCATGGATGCCATGCCAAAGTAGGGGACAAAGTCTGGTTGTCCTCCTCCCATCTCTGCCTACAGTGCCTAGCCAGGAAATTGGGACTGCGCTGTTTGGGCCCTTTTACTGTTCTCCGGATAGTGAACCCTGTTGCCATCTGTCTGCAGCTGCCTTCAGGTTGGCGAATACACCTGACCTTCCATGTGTCCCAGCTCCAGCTTTGGAAGCCTAGGGCCTCCACATCCCCTCCTCTTATGCACCCTCCTCCGGTTCTTGGGGAAGGCTCCGATGAATACAAGGTGGAGGCCATCGTGGACTCACAGAGTTGGCGGAGGCATCTCGAGTACCTGGTCCAATGGCTTGGTTATGGTCTGGAGGAACAGTCCTGGGAGCTGCTTGCCAACATCCACACTCTGGCGCTTCTGTGCACCAGACCTGTCCTGGTCCTCGTCACGTCCAGAGGTCACACATTGGTGTGGGGGTCTCTGTCGGCCCCTACCTCCTGCCCCCGGTGTGGCAGCTCATCAGTGCAGCCTTTCCTCTTGGCCAGGCCTGCTTGGCATGGCTGGGCAAACTCATCACAGGTGTTGTGACGTTGTGACGTCACAAACCTTCCCTTTATAAGGGAGATGCACGAGAGTAGTCTTTGCTCAGTGTAGTTGATCTTTCAGGTTGAGCAGTCCTGTGCTTTCCCTCCTGCTTATTTCTCTAGACCAGTTCCTGCTGTTCTATGTGGCCTTCTCTGTTGTTGACCTCTGGCTTACCCTTGACCAACGCTACTCTGCTGCTTGCCCTAATCTCTGGCTTGCCCTTGACCAATGCTACTGAACTGCCTGCCCTGACCTCTGGCTCACCACTGATCAATGCTACTGTGCTGCCTGCCCTGACCTCTGGCATACCACTGCTCCTGGGCTGCCCATCGAGACCCTTGCCTGGACTATTACCTCTCTTTGGGAATTCAGGTACCTGTCTCTCTCTCTCTCTCTCTCTCTCTCTCTCTCTCTCTCTCTCTCTCTCTCTCTCTCTCTCTCTCTCTCTCTCTCTCTCTCTCTCTCTCTCTCTCTCTCTCTCTCTATATATATATATATATATATATATATATATATATATATATATATATATATATATATATATATATTCTTTGGGCCTACTTATACTGCTATTGGTATCCTACTTCTCCTTTACTACTTTGGGGGGAGGGGTTGTTCCTTCTATATATACTAAATCTAAGCTGCCTGCTTTCCTCTGACCAGTTTTATCTGCTCGGAGAGTGGTTTCATGCAGCGCACATTCCCACATGTATAGGAGTACTAAAGTGAGACAGAGATAGGTCTCTGCTATATTGCAGAGTTTCCTCAGTGTGTGCCAGTCATTAGATCCACGATCAGCCTAAATTCTCTGTGTGAACACGGCTGTTTGTATTTGTTTGAAGTGCATAAACTTAGCATCTACTGTGATATATTAACCATGCATCAGAAAATCATTCTGAGGGCTATAGTACACTGAAATTGAGAACTGTGGTATGCGGGGTCAAACGAACATGCATCAGATAGTAAACTGACTGTTCTTAGCCACAAGAGACCTAGTTTGGTCCATGGTTGATTAGCCTGAAAGATTAAGTTACTGAGAAATGAAAGTTCCCAGAGCCTAAGAACTTGATCAATTAAGAAATTGAAAGAAAAAACTTCAAGTGCAAATGGCTTGGCTTCAGAAACCAACGAATAGAGGAGGTTTGGGCCTCCCTGACATCACACAGCTTTACTTTGCTTCTACTCTATCATTACTAATAGCTTGTACTGACTCCCAGAAGAAGGATTGGCTACTTGTACTAATGACGCAATATCCTCAAATTGATCCATATAATCTTCCTTGGATTAAAAAATCCTCTAGACCACCCTCGGTCGCCAATCATCATTATTAAAACGCATGTTCACCGTTTGGGATCTAGTCTCTGATTTGAGACATCTGACCTCCTTTCCCTCAACCTTTCCCTTGATTTACAGGAATCCTGATTTTTGTACCTGGTTTGGCCCCGAGTCCCTTTAAAATTTGGGTACAGCTGAATATCCAAAACTGAATTCTCTCATCACGACTATGGGGGTCCTTTCATTTGACTTGTTAGGGGATACATATCATTCTACAGTCGAGAAACACTGGCAATACATGCAAGTGCTAAATTTTATTTCTCCACTCTCCACTGCAGGCCCTCCTCGAAAAGAACTTACCCCTTTTGAAAGGGCTATTCAACAAGCGTCTCTTCATTCTCAAACAATTTCTAAGGTCACCAAGTTGATTTGGCCACAGCCGACAGACTCTAAACCTCATTTTATCAGAGTGTGGGAGACTGAATTGGGCTCTGTTTGGCCGTGGGAAGACTGGCTATGTATCTTCTGCTCCTAACTAATTCGTACTCGGGATACCACCTCCAGGGAAGTGAACTATAAATTTCCGACACACTGGTACTATACTCTGTCTGTTATATTCCCGACTAGCTCCAACATTTGCTGGTGATGCGGACTCAATATTGGAACAATGCTTCACATTTTATCTGCTGTTTTGTCGGCCATTAATTTAATATTGCATACCACCTTGACACTTGACCCTGCTCTCCTTCTGTTCTTCAAAGTCTCAACACCACTACCCCTGACAAAACCTCATAGGTCACTTCTTCTCTATCTTGTTAATGCAGCTAGGTATCTGAAATCTGTGTATTGGAAATGGCAGGATCCCCCGACTCTATCTGTCTCCAGTCAATTTCAGAGTAGTTGAAGTACTCCTAAACAACTTTGAGGAGGCTACCTTGTTGGTTAGCCATGCCAATGAAGGAATCAGTCTCTATGAAAGTACATAAAGAATCCTTATTGACTGAGTGGCAGATTGCAATTTGGAGGATGAAAGAGAAATCTACTTATAAATAAAATAAAGCATTGTTAAAAAGAAGTAAACAAATAATTACAGACTCAGCATCATCAAAAAGAACATAACATTTGCACAATACATGCCATCATCACAGAAAGCAATGCATGTGTCTCAGGGGTGGCAGTGTAACATTTATGTTGGTGATGCCACTGTTGGTGATGCTAATGACACATTATTATGGCACTTGCTTCCAGGTAACTGATGCACATGAATAACATCTATCTCCAAGTAGAATCCCCACTGCATATGAGATGGTTAGAGCATACTTGTAATTATTCTATTATAGGCTGCAGTGATGACCTATTTGAGAACTGGCAAATAAAATAGTGTGTGTGGCCAGCATTTACTCATACTGCTGTGAAAACGTTTAGATACACACCATCAAAAGTACAATCAGAGTGGGTTTTCAGTACAGTTGGTTATATGGTTAATGATCATAGGACAGGTCTATCCAGCAGTAGTGCAGTTATAGGTAGGGATGGGCGAAAATATTTGTCTCAAACTGAAATTGGTGAAAAATGGCACTTTCCACTTGGCAAAAAATATACAAGCGAAAAGTGCCGTTTTCCCACTTTTTTCACCTGGCTCACTGCATTGAAATCAATGAGTAGAAAAAAATGTCTCCACCACACGAAAGTTTTCTTCAGCTATAAAAAAGGATGTCAGGCTCTCACAGCAGCCATTCTGTGTTTGTGAGAGAAGAGAGCAGCATGTTTTTCAGTTACAGAAGATAGGCAAATAAAGGGGAATTGAAGCTTGGTTTAGGGAGTCATTTAGGTATCACATTTGTTTCCTGTATTAGTAGAATCTGGGGGCACAATGGGGGAGAAGAAGGGAAGAAGCAGGTTGACCCAAAATATCCCAATATTTGGTGTCCAAATTGCTTGCTGATTTTACTTTTATTGTCTCTGTCCTGGGGAAGTCTGGGAAAAGAAGTTGTGATTCTGTTTTTAGTTATATATGTATTTTTTTTGGGACTAGCTGTGATAAGATAGGGTGGACAACTTAAAAATATAAATAAAAATAAAAATTAAAAAACAAAAATCAAATAATCTTCTGTATAATATAAAGTGCTAGCCTGCAAAGCTCCCTGTGTGAGTAACCGAACATGCGCAGTAGAGACTGCAGGAACAATGCAGTCACGCACAGTAGAGACTGGCCAAACGCATTTATCCGGAGCAGGGTGCTCTGAATGGCTCACCTCCTGTCTCTGCACCCAGTTCCGGGGCAGCAGCCAGGGTCTCTGGGTGGCACTTTAGCCCGTGTACACAGACTTTCATACTAGTTAAAAAATAAATATATTATACAGATGACGGAGCTCTGTGACTGAGGCAGACTTGATAGACAACAGACATTGATAGACATTGAGAAGTTTGTTGAGGGCCAAGGCAAGACATCAAACTCCATCAGTTGTGTACTGTAGAGAGTAAAAACACACACAGTAATGAGTAATGTCCAGCAAATGCACAAATGGGAAGGGAAAAGGTAGAACAGTGCAGGGACATGGGAGTATAGTTTTAGTACAAAAACTGAGTGCAGCCATCATTGCTGTAGCATGTGTAATAAATGATTATGATACCTCTCCTCCCAGGGTGGATGCAGTTTGTCAAGGTCTCACCAATCACACCAAGCCAGTTATCCACTACCACAACCATACACACCTGCCACATTGTAGGTTGTACTATTTTTTTGTCATTTGACATCATCATGAATATGTGCCAGTGTCACTTAAGCAGGAAGTGTTGTGGGTAAAGGACAAAAATTTGCTGGAATAGGCGAAAAGGAGGAAAAGTTTGCATTGAAGAAAAGGAGAAAACAACAAAAAAGAGAAAAATCATCAGTTTTTCACAAAAAGTCATGCAGGAAAATGATCTCACTTTTTGCCCACCCCTAGTTATAGGTACAATGAACCAACATCTAATACATACGAATACGCATCAGAAGTTGAAAAAACACAAGCCAGAGAAGCATACAGCCTATGAAGTGGTGGTAATACCATTGCAGAGGAGAAGGGATTAGCACAGTTGCTACTGCCATCTATGACTTAGAACCAGTACCAGGGCCATTGACAAATCATGTGATATGTTATCCTATCATTATAATGCAATGTGTTCACTGTGAAAATATTGTGAACAGGGAAACAGTGATAACACCTTGGCGCATCTGCTCTTATTAAGCAGTAAACATTGTTATCACCTTGTGCTTTATGTTGCAAATGTTAAGCCATCTCCCAAGAAAACAAATCAGGTGCTGTTGTTTTAGGGTGAAACTTTACCCCCCAAAACAAAACAGGCAAACATGCAGTTACATTGTGAGAGAAAGAATGCGCCTGCTGATATGCTTTTGACACTAGCTACAGTCAAAGAGGGGCAGAAGCAGTTGCACAGGGAATGTATAATTTTTTTGTATAAATAGGGACAGTTAACAAAAAAAAATATATTTTGACTGATAATAAGAGACAGAGGCAAGGACCTTGACTGTGACTAAGGCCAAACCTGACAGACTTATATGACTGTGTTATGTAAAAGGCAAGACATCACATGTAAACAGTTTAATTGTGTACTTTACGGCTGAAATCCACACTACTTTGATAATGTCCAGCAAGTGTAGTAAGTGTAGGGGAAGGATGAAAGGAGTAAGAATAGTGTAGGGAGTGGGACACGTTGTGGTAGTCCAAAAACTGACTGCAACTATGGTTGCTGCAGTGTGTGTGTGATAAAGGATGATGGTCCTTCTCCTCAGACGGCTGTTTGTGAAAGCGACATAAAAAGTTCCTCCACTACAAGTTAAACTAACTGCTGTACCTAACAGAGAGAGCAAAAACACCAGTCTTAAATGTAGTGGGGAATATTCTGACAATCTTTCTAAGGGGAAAATTAAAACTAAATTGTTTGAGACTTTAAAAAGCCTAAAGCAAAGTCATAGTAAAATAGTGGGGAAGATGTGTCAGGTGATGCTGATGATGAGCTGATTATTGATTATGCTAATTTGAAACATATCCCTCCAGTGTCCTCTTCTCCTGATATATATGAAGTTGAGAGTGAAAGACATGATAGCATGGCACTGAAAATTAGCCGAAAGAAAGAAAAGGGCTCAGTCTCCTGACACTGAAATGGAGCACTATGTTTGTTTATAAACTGAGAGATCAATTGACTGTGGACAAGTTAAGATGCCTAAAAAACACAATCATCCTTTCTGTCATTTGCAGCATTATCACCACATCCAATTCTAACCCCCAACTAGCCACACACTCAATTGTTGGAAAACCACAACACAGGTCATCAACATCCATAAGCCTAGCTATGATGAGTTCTCCTGCTGCGGCACCTTTGACACCTACTAGTAAAATTGAAACATATAACCCCAGTAGTAGTAGACCCACAGGAACCCCACAGTCTATGAAGCATAGAGTATGGAGATACTTCACTCATAATCCACAACATGTTGCTATCTGTTGTTTGTGTAAGAAACATGTAATCAAGGGGAAAGCAGGAACACACCTAAAACACAACCACAGGAGGAGGAATTTGAAGGCTTGCCACATCTACCACAGTTGACAACACTGTTAAGACTACTGATTAATGTCTGAAAAAACCTGAATACATGAATGAAAGGATTATTAAATTAATTAATATGTTAATTTATATAGCTCCACAAGTATCTACAGCTCTGTTCAACTTAAATGTTTAGACAATACAGGGTTACAAGTGCTTTGCAAAGTGAAACACTGGAAGTGAGGTCCCTGCCTGAACGCTTACAATCTAAAATGATAATGGGAAACATGCGGAGTACATAAGGGTCAAGTGCTGAATACAGTGCTAGAGTTCTCATCAGGTTAGGAGACATAAATAAAGTAACATAGTAATTTAGGTTGAAAAAAGACTTGTGTCCATCTAGTTCAACCTTTTTCTTATTCCTGTTTACCATCATTGATCCAAAAGAAGACAAACCCCTCCCCCTCAATACAGCAATTTCAAATTTTGCCTTGAATGGGGGGACAAAAATTCCTTCTTGATTCCAAATGGCAATCCGATTTCTCCTTGGATCAACAAACACTAACTAAATATTAATCCCAATACTAACATACATAGCCCTCTATGTTCTGCTCTTTTAAAAAAGTATCAAGGCCCTTTTTAAAGGCATCTAATGTGTTTGATAGCACCACCTCCTCAGGCAGTGAATTCCATACCTTTATTGTCCTTACTGTAAAGATTCCCTTCCACTGTTGTAGATGAAATCTCCTTTCCTCAAGTCTAAGTGGGTGACCCCTTGTCCTTTGTACTGTTCTATTAATGAACAGGTCTTTGGAGAGTCCTTTGTATGGGCCCTGAACATATTTATATAGTTTTATCATATCCCCTCTAAGCCTCTGTTTCTCTAGTGTGTACAAGTTTAACTTTTGTAGCTTTTCTTCATAACTAAAACTTTGCATTCCCCTTACTAGTTTTGTAGCCCTCCTCTGCACTCTCTCTAGTTCCATAATGTCCTTTTTCAGAAAGGGCACCTAGAATTGAACAGCATATTCTAGGTGGGGGTCTTACCATGGACCTGTAAAGAGGCATAATAATATCTTCCTCCCTTAAGTCAATACTCCTTTTAATACATGCCAATATCTTATTGTCTTTTGCAGCTGCCAGCCGGCACTGCACGCTACTGCTAAGTCTATTGTCTACCATTACTCCCAAATCATTTTCATTAGTAGATTTCCCCAGAGAAACACCATTTAAACTATATGTTGCATTTTTATTATTATAGCCAAAATGCATAACTTTACACTTGTCTATATTGAATCTCATTTGCCATTTGCCTGCCCAGTTACCCAATTTGTTCAAATCCTCTCGTAATGAAGACACATCCAGTTCACACGTTATTACCCTGCTTAATTTAGTGTCATCGGCAAACACTGATACATGACTCCCTATGCCCTCTGGGAGATAATTAATAAACAAATTAAAAAGAAGCAGACCCAAGACAGATCCCTGAGGTACTCCACTTATTACGTTTATCCAACTGGAGAACTTCCCATTTACCACTCTTTGCATTCTATCTTTCAGCTAATTTCCAATCCACGCACAAACATTTGCCCCTAAGCCTGTTTCATTGAGTTTGTACAGTAACCTCTTGTGTGGAACTGTATCAAATGCCTTGGCAAAGTCTAAATAGATCACATCAACCGCCACTCCCAAATCTATATTTTTACTCACTTTCTCATAAAATGCAATCAAGTTAGTTTGACAAGACCTGTCTTTAACAAAGCCATGTTGGCTCCTGCTAATGATATTCCTGTTCAAGATGAATTCTTGAATATATTCCCTTAGCAACCCTTCAAACAGTTTCCCTACCACATATGTCAAGCTTACAGGTCTGTAATTTCCCAGCTGGGATTTTGATCCCTTTTTAAATATGGGCACAACATCTGCTTTACGCTAATCCATGGGCACCATACCTGAAATAAAAATTATTTATAAAGAACCTAAGTTGTATAAAGTCAGTGCCTTTTAGAATGTTTACATTTTGTTAAACATGTGTAGTTTCAATCACTCTTTGAAGATCATAAGAGAGGTTCAGTGGTGCAGGGTGGGAGGAAGATAATTCCATAGAAAAGGAGTAATGATAGTACTGTAGACACAAAAAAAATGCTGAGAGAAGACTGTCATTGGCTGATTGTAAGTGGAGGGATGGGGTATAGCGGGAGATCAGACTGGATATGTAGGAAGGGGTAGAGGAGAGAAGGGTTTTGAATGAGAGAATCAACATTTTATAAGATATCCAGAGTTTGATAGGCATCCATTGGATATATTTGAGGAGGAGGAGGGAGCAGGGACAAAACTAGTGACAATAGGGTAATTCATGCTGCAACATTCTTTATGGATTGTAGAGGATGGAGTTGGGAGGAGGAAGGCCAGAGAGAAGAATGTTATAGCAGTCCATGAAGGAAAGGATGAGTGCTTGTATACAAATTTTATCTGTGGAGGAACAGAGGAAGGGGCATATTTTGTAACTTTGTTATGTTAAGAGAAAGCAGCAAGATTTAGGGATGGAGTTAATGTGAGGAGAGAATAAGATAGCAGTGTCAATTATCACACCTAGGCACCATACTTCTGATACTGGATTTATGGTAGTGACATTTACAGTCCCTTGGAACCTTGAGGAACACCAACAGAGAGGCGGACAGGAGAGGATGAAGAGGTGGCAGAGGAGATACTGAAGGATCGGTTAGTTAGATAAGAAAATAGACAGTCCAATGATAAGTTATGGATTCCTAAGGAGTGAAGAATGTGGGGGAGGAGAACATGATCAACAGTATCAAAAGCAGCTGAGAGATCATGAAGGATAAGTATTGAATAGTGGCAATATGAAGATCATTGACCACTCTTATGAGAGCAGTTACAGTGATCAGTTTGAAAGCCAGATTGTAAATGGTAAAGCAGGTTGTGTTTGTAAAGTAAATAAAACAGGTTGGAGTAGGCTAGGCATTCCAAGAGATTAATGGCAAAAGGCAGGAGAGAAACAGTCAATAGCTAGAGGGTGTAGTACTGTCAGAGGAATTGTTTTTCAGGATGGGTGTTACTATGGCATGTTTGAAGTCATCAGGAAAGGTAGCAGTGTCCAAGGAGAAGTTAAAAATCTGTAATAGGGATTAAAGTAGGGTAGAGGAACTGGATGAGGTGAGAAGGGAGAGAATCAAGTGTGCATGTAGTGAAGGGAGAGGAGGCTAGCAAGTTAGTCAATTCCTCCTCCGTGCCTAGTAAAAAACATTCCAGAGTGTCAGGAGGGGAACAAGGGAGGATAGGAAAGTATTTACAAGGGGGTATATTTTCCCAGATGGATCCTACCTTGGAATTGAAGAAGTCAGAAAGTCTTGTGGCTGTATAGGGTTGGAGAGAGAGGCAGATGAAGGGCAGAAAAGGGAGTCAAAAGGGGAGAATAAGCGGAGGAGGGTTTATGAGTGTTTATTAGTCAAAAAAATTTTTTTACTCACCGAATGGGTAAAGTTAAAGGAAGAAAGGAGAAATCTGTAGTGGAGAAAGTCTGCCAAAAAACCCGACTGTCTCCAGAGTCATTCAGCTGAATGCATAGAGGAGTGAAGGAAGCTGGTATCTTTATTAAGGTTATAGTAATACTTCGTTTTATCTTTATTTTATTTTGTAGCCATTGAAAAAACATGAATGATATAAGTCTTATCTCTCAAACCTTTATGGTTTGAGAGATATTCACAAGCAAAGTATCCCCCTCTCGCCCCTTTTACCTAGTATAAGCCATCTCTCCTCAGATGTGGAATCTGGTTGTAAGACCAGACAGATAACAGCAGGGGACAATCTTCTTCCTATGAGAACAATGAAGCCCTGCCCCCCTTGACACATTTTTCAGGTTTTTCCCTTATCTTAATTGAAGATTGTCCCTCTCTGCAGTCTACTTGGGCACCTCCCTTCTGCTCTGGCTGAACAGTGTTACATCAGTAAAAGGGGAGGGAGGGGGATACTTTATCATTGAATTACTCATGAAGTACAACTCTGACAGAATTGAAATAACACTCTCCAAAGTCCAAATATTATGATGATTAATTAGAGCTGCTTTTATTATGAAACATTACTATCTCTTTAAGCTATGGCCATGGATTAGTTTTACAAATGTGTCGGAGAGAGAGAGGAACATGCATGTTCAAATGGGAGGACAGGACTGAGTTGTATGTTTTCACAAGACTGTTAGCGTCAGAATTAGTGGGAATGAATGAAAATCCAGTAGCCGGGGAGGATTGGAAAGCAGTGAGATTAAGTGATTTGAGGTTACGAGTAAAGTGGGAGAGGAAGCAGAGATTGTGGAAGATATATAATCAGTGCTGAATGTTAGAAGAGGGTGGTTGGATAGTGGAAAAGGGAATATATTCAAATAAGAATGTGCACGGCCTCTAGTGAACACAATGGGGGAGATTAGAAAAAGGTATATGGTGATGAATGGCGCTCCATTTATACATTGGTACAAAATGTAATAAATGTAAAATGTAATAAAAATAAATTAGAATAAAATTCTGACACATTTCGTGCTATAACTGTAAGCACTTCTTCAGAGAATATTTTCTTGTTTAGAATAAATACATTAGTCTATACATACCTTTGTGTCGTTTATATTCATACTGATATTATTAGATCCAAGCCCTTATTTCCTACTTTTTGTGTTTTTTTTGTTATATTATAATGGGGGAGATTGACTAAGTAAAGAGGTGATAAAGTGGAGATGACTTCTCCAGTTTAACACTTCTTCAATTCCTATGTTATTCTATGAAGCCTATGCACTAAGATTTCTTCAGCTTTGGAGATCTTATTGCATAGGCTCTATAGGATAACATTGGAACTGGATAAGTGATAAATTGGCAAAGTAATTTCCACTTTATCACCTCTTTATCACCATTTAGTGAATCTCACCCAAGGTCTAGGAATGACCATCCTTATGAGTACTACATTTGTCCACTGTTGTAGTCCAAATGCAAATGATAGAGAAAGAAAGCAGGATGCCCAGGAGACCGAGGGATCATCTACATGGCAGTTGAAGTCCCCCAGAAGAAGGGAAGGTGTGTCTGATGACAGGAAAAAGGAAAGCCACAATTCAAAGTCAGAAAG
The DNA here is from genome assembly GCA_037306005.1 of Rhinophrynus dorsalis. Taxonomy (NCBI): domain Eukaryota; kingdom Metazoa; phylum Chordata; class Amphibia; order Anura; family Rhinophrynidae; genus Rhinophrynus; species Rhinophrynus dorsalis. The sequence goes on along the minus strand of CM074718.1, from coordinate 216,774,446 downwards.
AATGTTTGAAGGTGTATAGGTCTTTGTATTTGGGCGATAGATAACTACAACCTGTAGAGAGACAGGAGAAAGATACGAACAGCATGTGATTTAAAATAGGAGAAGCAGTGTTTAGGGAGTATCAGTCCCACAACTACTCCACATCCAGTTGAGTGTGAAAGAAGGAGAGGCCACCTTAGGAGACTGCTGCCTCTAAAGTGGAATCAGAGTGAAAGAGCCAAGTTTAAGTTAGAGAAGGTAGGCTTAGGGAGAGGTAGAAAAAGAGATCATGCACAATGTTATTTTTGTTAATAATGGACCGAACATTCTAGAGAGTACAGCGAAACTGAGGCTGAAGACAGCAGTAGGTGATTAGGTTTGAATTGTTCCTATATTTATTGAAGGTAGAGGGTTTATGAAGGGAGAGGGGGCCAGGATTTGGAGATATATCTTCAGCTGTCAGTAAACAGAAGAAGAGAAAGGGGCAGGAGATGAAATGATGTTTTGTGTGCATGTGGTTTCGTGTTTGTGTGGGGTGGTTGAGTGCAGGAGCGGAGAAAAGTGAGGAGTTGGTGTGTAGATGTGAGCATGGAAGAGAGAAGTGAAGGAAAAATGTAAACATAAAAGGAAGGAGAGAGTGGAGGGTAGAAAGAAAAATACATTTGAGTGAGTAGTGCAGATGTGGAAATCAAAAATAGAAGCTATTTAAGCATTGTTAGTATAGTGTAAGATGTTAAAACAAAAATCAGAGTGGGCCAGGAGCACCTTTCCAAGAGGACAGTGTTTGTTTTGGTGAAAGTCCAGAAGGTGGTTTTAAACAGCGAGTCTTGAACTTTAAGGGAATTGCAGAGTTCCCATTCAAGCCTTTGCATCAAGTCCTTCCTTTGAGAATTGCTTTGGGAGCAATATAGTAGATATATTGCTACCAATATACATTGGTAGCAATATAGTAGATCCTGTTTTTTCTCTTCCTCCCAACACTTGCCCCAAGTCCTGATTTAAGTCCACTTCACTTGGAATGTCTCACTTAGAAAGCTGGATCGTAAATGCATGTCACCCTTACACTGTGGCCTTTATGTAGTAATCTTACTCATATGAGGCAGTTTTAAATTGACTAATTAACAAATCCAACCCTGACAATATGTTTGATCAGAGTTGCTTAACAAGATCTTTCACACCTATATGCAATAAGAAACTACCAATGGAGACCTCAGTCAAAAGGCAGACTGCAGGGGATAAAGGTAAATAGAATTTATCATACCAGAATACTGAATGATTAATGGGGTACAAGACACAGGTAGCTGAGGCAGGATGGTTTGTTAAAACATATCAGAATCTGAATGATAATAATCGGATGGGGTACAAACACATTGAGTTGAGGCAGGATGGTTGGTTAAAACATAACAGAATACTGAATGATTAATAGTTAGATGGGGTACAAGACACAAGGAGTTGAGTAAGAATGCTTGGTTAAAACATACCTGAGAAGAGAAAGGAATGGAGTGGAACATAGGATATTCCTAATTTAAGTCCACTTCACTTGGAATGTCTCACTTAGAATGCTGAACCCCTCAATGCATGTCATCCTTACATAATGTGAAAGTAATGCAAGGTTAAATTGGATTCAAACATAATGATGCAAATAATTTGACTAGCATTCATTCCTATAATTTGGATGAAGGTCTGTCTCTGATGGCTCACCAGTAGGAATTAGACTAGCAGCAAATTCCAGAATGTCACTTTTGGTGGTGGTGGTGATGCCCGTTTCCAAATGCATCTCTTTCTATCATTCCTTATCATTGCCTGCAAAGAATGCTTTCACCAGCTGCTCCACCTCCCTTACTCTCATCACTACCTTCTCCAGTCCCTTGCTGCTCTCTAGGACTGATTGGAGATGACAAATGGAAAGGAGGGTGCCTTGCTGTCACACTTGCCATCACCTCAGAAGGTACACTGACAGCAGTAGCAGCAGGCATAGGCAGCTGACCTGTGCTGCTTTTACTGCTGTCCAGTGCCACCCTTTTTATTATGTTTCCCCAGATACTTAGGGACAATGTCGGGGAACTAGGAATCATTTAGCAAGAGAGCAGTGGTATCCCTTCACTGCTGCTGCTGCTGCATTCCTCCTCTTCTAATTCAGCAGCACCAGCATTAGCAACAGCAGCAGCAGCAGTGTCCCTCCACTTTCTCCTGCTTTGACTTGCCTTCTTCACAGGATGAATTCTATTCTTTTCTTTTTATATTGTATGGGTTACAGCCTATTTTTAGTCACATTTGGGTCTGGGTGTAGAGGCTATAGTTCCTATCCTTATGTTACACTGCTTTTGTATATCCCACATTGTGTTGTCAGAAGTAAGGACACATAAGAAATGGGTGACATCTACTCACTGATATTTTGTTTTTTTCCACATCCCTCCTCATCGCACCTTACCTTTCAAACTGTTCTCTACAGGGGCTTCCTTATGTATATTATGATTGGACATACCCAGCTAGGAGGAAGAGACAATATGCCACATTGCATTGCTGTGGTGGGACAAAGAAGAAAAGGAAATATAGGTAAGTAAATTCCACCCATTTCCGTGGTTAGCCATTTTTGTTAATATTTACTCAACTAATATATAAAACCTGCAACTGCATTAGATTTGTCTTCATTTTTCAGATTAATCTGATTCTTGATGGTTAATTAAAGGGTGTAGGGCAAGTATGAATGTTTAATATGCTTCAGCTGACATAACACATGATAACTTTTACTAAGATATGACTATTTCTGTGTGACAACTCACCCACATTTCATGCTCTATGGCTTTTTTTTTTTTTTTTTACATAGCACAGTTAGTGTTTTTTCTTTTCAGTTGCTATACTGTTTGACTGTTTAATATAGCTTGTTTCCTTAAGTATGTGAACTAGGGATGACCTGCATTCCTTTTGCAATGTGTATGTAGAGTATAAACAGATGCCTGTATAGCAGACTCTCCATGCTGAATTTATGGTAAGTTATCTCTGCACAGAAAAAAAGTTTAATCAATGCCAGAGGGCATGTTTCCAGATATGCAGAACATTATGATGTAATAAATATTTTCTCTCTGATGGAAGAAAAAAGTCAAACAATAATTGCTATGTTTCTATCTTATGTGAGATGTGTTAATTATGTAAATTAACTTAAATCCAATAGTAACACTGTATATATTGTAAACTTTAAGGGAGTAGGTTCTGGTTCACTGTATTGTATTGCCAGTATCAATAATATTTGTAGGCTTTGTCTCCATATTGTAAATGCTAATGATAAAATAACGATAAAATAAGTAAACTGTATACTGTTAATACAATTAGTGTAAACCACTGAATGTTGCATTCAGCTTTGTTTCTTTGGCATTTGGAGGAGGGAATCATTGCAAGCCCTTTCTGGACTCTCTATGCCCTAGTTAAAAAAATGTCATCCTTTGGGCCTAGCCATGTGGAAAAACAGGGACTAAATTTAATGATCCAGACAAACACAGAGCTTCATATTTGAGAATACCCTGAGACTGAACAGTTGCCAACAGAGGACTCTCCTTACATATCACCTCAACTGAGACAAGCTTGGAGTATCATGTCCACACCTCAGGAGACAGGGCCTTCCAGATGCCATTCCTTCAACTGGAAGATAAGTTATTGAGGCTGAAATATATGCACATTCAACTGAGACACCTATATGCATACAGGCCTTCTCTCACTGCAGAGGTCCCTGATGAATTGCACAGCCAATATTGCCTCAAATTACTGGCAGAGATGTTTTGACCTGTAAGTAGCCCTTCTCCATAGGGCCTAAATTGGGGTTTTCCCTCCTTCCTCTCGACACTGGGAGATGATTTCTGTAAGTTTGATGGTAAATGTTGCATGGTGGAATGCTCTGGTAACATTCTTTATGAGACCTAAAATTCACAGGAACTAATGATGTCCTCTGTTACCTGCACCTACCTTGAGCAAATGGAGTCCCCATGATTCCTCTTTGATGACCCTAATCATGTAACTCACCCACCTCATTAATTTCTAAATATCATGATCATTCCACAACTTTCCATATACATCTTGCATAACCCAGATGGTACACTTACAGAATATGGCAGATGCGGCCAGAACACCTAGACCTTAAAAGGAAAAATAAAACAGATAAAAAGAGGAATATTCAACAATATTCTGCCATAGAGGATTCACATTCAGAAACAACCCTGGAAATCTTAGATGATATCACCCCAACTAAGGTTGAAGCAACCACCAAGTTAGTATCTTTTTTATTAGCTCAATTTTTCTTAAGAAACTGGACTCCATTCAGACATCCATGTAGCAATTATTGATGGAAATCAAGTTCGACAAACACACTGGATCACAGAAATGGAGCACCACACTGACAATGTGAATCTAATATTAATAACTAAAATGTATTATCTGTGCATTAGAGAAATCACCCATTACTTAGTGGAGTAAGTGGAAACAATTTTAGGATTTTGAGTTTATCCAAGTCAATAAAGAACAAAGAACTCTGGTACTTTCTCAGAATGGAACCACCCAGAATGCTACTGCTAGATCATTCATATATACTCCTCACACCTAGGGGTGAGTGAGAAGTGAGAACATTTTCCTGCATGACTTTTAATGAAAAACGTAAGATTTTTCACTTTTTCCTCTAAAGTTTTTTCCTTTTTGCCTATGCAAACTTTTCACCAATTCTAACCAATTTTTTGCCTATATTTCCTATGGTACAACATTTCCAAGCACGATATTACTTCTGAGGGCTGCAACGAAGAAATAAGTAGCTGAAAGTCAAAGTTTTGAGACATACAGCTACAGCAACATCTCCAGTGAAAAACATGTTCCTGCTTACGTGACATTAGCACATATTCATGATGAGGTCAAGAGATAAGAAAAAAAAAGTACAACCTGCAATGTGGCAGATGTGTATGGTAATGGTGGTGGGGGACTGGCATGGTGTGATTTTATATATATATATATATATATATATATATATATATATATATATATATATGTATATACAGAATGTGGTTGAGAAGCACTCACTGTAAATCAACTTTTAGGCCTGGGTGCTCATCAAACAGAAAGATACATACAGTTTATGCTGGAGAGATGGCACTCACAGGATCATTTTGCTAAACAATTCATACTGATTATTTCAAATTTACAGACAGATTTTGGCCTTTATCAAGAACGCTCTTGATAAAGGCCAAAACCTCTGGCCGAAATGACGAAATCGACAACTGATCCTTTGAGTGCTGTCTCTCCTTCATAAACTGTATATATATATATATATATATATATATATATATATATATATAAAGAAAACAGAAAAACCGTGTACTCTCCTAGATAAATAGTTTCAACAACCTGGGTGGCAGGTGCATAGGAGGATACATACAGTTTTGAAGCTGATTAACCACACTCACAGGACTTTCAAATGATGAAAATGTGTAATATTTATTATATCAATGTTTCGACCCCACTTTATCAAATATCTTGACAAAGGCCCAAAGTGGGGCCGAAACGTTGATATAATAAATATTGCACATTTTCATCATTTGAAAGTCCTGTGAGTGCGGTTATTCAGCTTCAACTCTCTCTCTGTATATATATATATATACAGTACTGTGCAAAAGTCTTAGGCAGGTGTGAAAAATGCTGTAAAGTAAGCATGCTTCAAAACATTGATGCCAATAGTTTATTTTTATCAATTATCTAAATGCATAGAGAGTGAACACAAGAAAAAATCTAAATCAAATCAATATTTGGTGTGACCACCCTTTGCTTTCAAAACAGCATCAATTCTTCTAGGTACACTTGCACAAAGTCAGGATTTTGTAGGCATATAGTCAAGTATATGATTAAACAACTATACCAAACAGGTGTTAATGACCATCAATTGAATATAAGGGTTGAAACACAATAATTAACTGAAACAGAAACAGCTGTGTAGGAGGGATAAAACTGGTTGAGGAACAGCCAAACTCAGCTAACAAGGTATGATTGCTGAAGACAGTTTAAGTTCAAAAGCCATACAACATGGCAAGACTAAGCACAGCAACAAGACACAAAGTAGTTATATTACATCAGCAATATCTTTCCCAGGCAGAAGTTTCAAGGCAGACAGGGTTTCCAGATGTGCTGTCCAAGCTCTTTTGAAGAAGCACAAATAAAGAGGAAACGTTGAGGACCATAGACGCAGTGATCAGCCAAGGAAACATAGTACAGCAGATTAAAGACATATCATGCTTACTTCCCTTAGCAATCGGAAGATGTTCAGCAGTGCCATCAGCTTAGAATTGGCAGAAAACAGTAGCATCCTGGTACACCCATCTACTGTCTAGAGAAGTATGGTCAGAAGTGGTCTTCATGGAAGGCTTGTGGCCAAAAAGCCATACTGCAGATGTGGAAACAAGGCCAATCGACTCAACTATGCACGAAAACACAGTAACAGGGGTGTCGAAAAATGGCAGCAGGTGCTCTGGACTGATGAGTCAAAATCCTATATAATAATTTGTTAAAATGTTTGTAACAATGCAGTCCTGCTCAGTAGAGACTGCTAAGTGTGCTGCAGTCATGCACAGTAGAGACTACTCATGAAGCGGTTGAACGCGGGGCGTTCCAAAGTATCAGCTGTGGCTTGGGCAGTCTCTACTGTGCATGACTGCAACACGACCGGCTGGCACTGTATAAGCTGTGGCGTGGGCAGTCTCTATTGTGCATGACTGCCCCTTGACCGGCTGGCAGTGTGGCCCATGTACGCAGGCTCTTCAACTAGTTTTAAATATTTGGCTGTAGCAGTTAGCAGTTTGTTTGCTGAAGGGCTGGAGAGCTGTATAAGAATGTCTGCAGGCAACAGTGAAGCATGGTGGAGGTTCCTTTCAAGTCTGGGGCTGCATTTCTGTAAATGGAGTTTGGTATTTGGCCAGAATTAATAGTCTCCTCAATGCTGAGAAGTGCAGAAAGATACTTATCCATCATATAATACCATCAGGGAGGCATCTGATTGGCCCCAAATGTATTCTGCAGCATGGCAAAGACCCCAAATATACGGCCATAGTCACTAAGAATGCTCTTCAGCTTAAAGAAGAATAAGGAGTCCTGGAAGTGATGGTATGGCCCCCCACAGAGCCCTGATTTCACCATCATTTAGTCTGTCTGGGATTATATGAAGAGAGCGAAGCATCTGAGGCTGCCTAATTCCACAAAAGAACTGTGGTTAGTTCTCCAAGATGTTTGGAACAACCACCTGCCAAGTTCCTTAACAATCTGTTTGCAAGTGTACCTAGAAGAACTGATGCTGTTTTGAAGGCAAAGGGTGGTCACACCAAATATTGATTTGATTTTGGTATTTCTTCTGTTCACTTACTATGCATTTTGTTAATTGATGAAAATAAACTATTAACATCTATTTTTTAAAGAATTCTTACTTTACAGCGTTTTTTACACCTGCCTAATACTTTTGCACAATACTGTATATATATAAATATATATATATATATATATATATATATATATATATATATATATATATATAGAGAGAGAGAGAGAGAGAGAGAGATTTTACAGCAGTTTTTTACCATTATCATGTTTGTGTCAAATGTAAACTATCCTTCTTCTCATATCTCTGGTATACATTACTTTTTGGGTTATAGTACCAGTCCCAAGTGTGGTAGATGGTAGCAACCCTTCTTCACATCCCTCCTCCTCCTTCTCACAAGCACTGCTGTTAATACATTTGGTCACTCTTTCTCTGTAATAGATTTTGGATCCTAAGTGAAGTGTCTCCATACTGTGGACTTCATGGACCTAGGGGTTCCTGTGGAGCTGCTACTACTACCGGGGCTAGATGTTGATGCAATTCTACTACTACTACTACTAGGTGCCAATGGTACAGCACTTCCAGCAGCAGCAGAACCACTCATAATATAATCTAAAATACATCTAAACGAAGAGCGCTCAGTAAAGTCATTTATTTGCAGAGCAATATCAACATTAAAAGGGACTGGTGGGAGAATGTACTGACCAGCAAGAAAAGCAAGGCAGTGATACTTTCACAATAAATTGATTTTCAAACTGTTAGATAAGGTAGTTGATTAGAGTGGTAGATCCCTCATAATCAATGTCTCATAAATCATGAAATTTGTTTATGTAACATTTATGCCCTGTATGACACTTTTTGCATCTGCCATACTAGTGCTGGGAGATTGCCTTATAGACAGAAGTGAACTCCCTATGCATGCTATTTTTATCTCTGATTACTCACCCATCTATTTGACCTTATTCTTCCAACTGCCCATGCTTACATCATTGAGTTGGAGAATGCCCTCATTTCTTAGAAGCTCCCAGGACCTGCAGGCTGGCTTAGGGCTGGCATGAAAGACATATGAAAAATACAGTATAAAACATGAACCACACCCTAATCTTTTTTGGCTAGAAGCTAAAGCAGTTCTAAAAGAATATATCATGTCATGGACTTCAAAATTAATGAAAATACAAGTTCTAAACTCAGTAAATTACAAAAGACCGGCAAACACATGTAAAGCATACTACAAGCAGGAACTGCAAAAAAAAACAAAAAACCTAAATATTTTGAGGAAAACAAATATATCTGTAATCAACTTGAATAGGTGGTCAGTTAAATATTACCAGCAGGCTAACAAACAAAGTGGACTTCTCACATACTAATTATGAATAACAGGAGCCACAAAAAATCAAAGAGTACATAAGCACAGTTTTCACATGAACAAGTTTATAAAACAGGCCTAGATACCCACAGTTACATTTTACAAAAGGGTAAGTAATGATTTGGACAAGGAAATTGCTGTTGATGTAGTATACTTGGATTCCTCAAAATGTCTTCGATACTGTGCCTCACAACAGGTTATTGCATAAATGAAAAGGTTTTGGTTTGGGAGGTGATATCTGTACATGGACAGAGAATTGGTAGATGGTAGAGAGTTGTTATAACTGGAACATTTTCAAATTGGTCTAAATTTGTAGGTGGGGTGCCACAGGATTCAATCCTGGGCGCAATGCTTTTTAATTTGTTTATTAATGATCTAGAAGTGGGAATTGAAAGTATTGTCTCAATCTTTGCTGATGACGCTAAACTGTGTAAACAAATACAAACAGCAAGATTTTTTTTACTCTACAGAAAGAGTTAGACAATCTGAGCAAATGGGCAGAAAAGTGGCAGATGAAGGTTACTATAAATAAATGTATGGTTATGCATATTTGTTGATGAAACAAACATGTTACATATATGCTAAATTGGAAACTACTTAGCTAATCCTCAATAGAGAAAGATTTAGGAGTACTAACTGTTGTTTGCTTCACATCTGCCATGCAGAGTCTAGAGAATCTGATACCTGCTAACCGTGAAAGGAGTGACTGTAATGTTAACACTGATGATTGTCCTAATGGCTGGATGTGTTTTGGGGAAATAAATAATTATGACAAAATAAATATAGCTAGATATACATATATTATATGAAAATATATATATGTATTCAAATGCATTTCCATATATAAATATGTGTATATTATGCTAGTGCATGTATTTGGCATTGTTCATTGTTTTATTTCAAGATGATACTAGATATGCCAGTAAGCCCTGGCTCTAAACACCATCCAACAATACTCACAACAGAGTTGAACAATTATACAACGATGCCTGCAAATGCACCAGATGCTTCATTGAGTGGACCTTTCACATCTTGAAAAGCTGCTTCTGCTGCTTGGATCAGACAGGTGGAATACTACAGTACCAGTCCACCAAAGTGGTTGATACGGTTGTATGATGCTGCATTTTGCATAATATTGATTTACAGCATAATATACCAGCAGACTCTCCCACAGAGTGTGAAGAAGGGCTTGATGCTCAACATGATGCTGGGGAATCTAATGTAGGCTCTGGTCCAGCTGTATGTGCCACACTCATTAACAATTATTTTGCATCTAAGTTTCAAAAATATATATTCATCACATCATCATCAAGAAAAAGCATTTACTTTGTTTTCCAAATTAGCTTGTGAGTTAAATCAATAACTCTGTGTGTTCATCTTTAATTCTTCTTATATTTAAATGTTGGGCTATAATGCATAGGCAGTCATTATCTTTGTTGATTAGTCATTGGTGTAAGGATGCATCTACATGTGTGATCTAAGATGTGCTATGATTTAGCACTTGTAATCCACCTGTTTATTTATCTCAATTCTCATGAGATCTTCTTGCATTGGGGGGCATAGTGGATCAGTGCTGCCCAATTAAGCAAAAGCAGAGTATTACTGATCAGTGTTCATATGTGTTGACCATTTATTGGAGTTTTGAAGGTCATCACCGTCCCCTATATTGCCAGTGTCAAGATCAAGCCCTTTTATTTGTTGTCCACATCTTTGATGAACAGTCTTAAAGCCATGAAATATGTAAGAGAGGATATTTTAATGCTTTTATTTTTTTAATAAACTTAAATTGTAATATCACAAAGTCAACAGCTGTTTGTCATCTGTTACTGATGAGTGGAACCCTGAGCATAAACAATCCTCTCTCTGCTGTGATTTTGAGAATGGGACTGTTACTGGAGGATGGCTGTTGGGTGAGTAACCAATGTGAACATCACATCAGTGTAAGATAGGCAGGGGCACTCAAATGATAAAGGGAATACTCAGATTAACATGGGAATCAGAGCCAATACGTATTCCATCATGACACAACAACATCATCATGACATAAATGAGGTACATATGTCATGTGTGCTTTCTATCCCCCCTTTTTCCCAGGGGATGCATTATATGCCTGAAGACCATGGCTACTAACACCTGTTGCTAATCCCCAAACATTGGCACAGCACAGGAACAGCGAGGTACACATAAGGAAAAGGAATGTTATAGAACACAGCTTTGGTGTTCTGGAAACCAGATTGAGTTATCATACTAAATCTGAGGGAGCCCTACAGTGTACCCTACTAAAGTGTGTGAAATCATCTTTGCATGTTCTATACTACATTGTCGTGCACACATGTTTATTGGGGGTCAATACGTCATGATTCCATTGACTAGATTCCTGTTCCATAAGCAGTAGATGAGGTGACCTTCTGCAGCAATGATAGGGGCAAGCATATCAGGGAATCCTTCACTTGTGAGTACCATGCATGATTCTACTATAATGAATGTATTAACATTATAGCTCAATCCTTCATGAGGAATATGTGATACATACTGCATCTCGAAATGTATTCATAAAATGTTATACCATGAAGAATATATTGAGTTTTCTCTCATTTTCAAGTATGTCCTGGATTGTTTTTACAGTAAAGAGTTGCATATTTAAACAAAGATAAATATTATATATACACACATAAACATACATGCATATTAAAAATGTATATAGTTACATATTGTTTTTAGATATAAAGAAGCAGTTATTTTTAAGGATTTTAGAAGGGGGAATGTGTGTGTGTTTTTTTTAGGGCTGGTTATTAAACGATTTCAGAGTTCTGAAGGAGAAGGCAGATCTAGTGTGGTATACTGAATGAGTTGTTAGCAGTGGATAGGAGTTTATAGTTAGTATGGAGAGCTGGATTGAGCATATTGCTCAGGTAGTCTGGTATCTTTCCAGAGATGTGGTTGTATAATAAGCGATACATTTTAATCCACAGGATACTGGATGTGACTGTAGGTGAAATGCATTTATCCCCTGGACTTCCATTGCTGAGCTGTAACCACCTCACCCTTCTCTCTGGAACTTGCATGCTTGAGTATCCCTGGTACATAGCCCTCACTGTACTGAATAGCTAAAGATGTTATGCAATGGATGGCACCAAATGACCATGTAAGTTCAACTGACATGTGTAATTCTGTAATTATCTATGACATTGCTAATTTAAAGATATTGCCTATCCACGTGTAAGTTGGGACGCATGATACCAATGAACAATTGCTATTTTTCCTACCTATAGCCATTAAATAACCTAGCATGAAACCACAGGTCAGAAGAATGCACGGGTTACCTTTGTGAGGTTATGAACTTCCTTCCCCTCAACTGTTGTTCATGATCCTTGTCTCTGCTAATAATTGTTGATACTGTCTGGAAACATGTGATGTCATGTGAATGAGATGAGACATATGCTATGAGCTAAAGAGTGCAATTCTGTTGCTGCACAAATGCACCAAAGGAAACATAACAAATCCCCATACCACATTGATTTGACTTGGGCTCTCAACACTTTGAGTGTTACAGAGGTCCTCATCACCATGAAGATGCTCTGCTTTGTGGACTCATCTAACATTCAAGAGTTTAATATCTGAAGTGAAATCCTTTTGAATCCCCATATGTCGCCTGTGATGCATTTTTTCCAAATTTTCTTCCTCAGCTCAGTTCATTGTGTAACAAATGTTTCTCCAAGCTACCACAACAATGAAGTTTGCCTGGATCTCCTTTCAGATAACATGTGGATCTAGCACTGGCTCAAGTACCCTATCCTTTGGGATGCCAGAGGGGTACACAATACATTACTTTGTAATGCATTTGTACCCCTCTGGCATCAAAATGATTAAAAAAAATCCTGTTCTACCAATAGATGAACAGAGAATATCCAGGATGCACACTTTATTCTCTAGGGATATGTTTGTGTCCCAAATACTGGCTAAGTGTATTGTGCAATCAATGTGTATTGTGAGAGTCGAGTTTGCCTGAATGTGACCTATGGGTCATTTGCCATATACATTGCCATTCTGATGAGGTGTACCTTTGCTGTCATTTAGTGTGGGAACACTGATCCTGTATGAAAGCAGGATTAGATAACATGTTGACATCAGTTGTTGATGATACCCAGTCAATATATTCAAGATCTCTATGTTGCTAGGTCTGTATAGAGCTGATATTGGACAAGGGTGGATGTGCTGTGTTTATCTACCACTGCCCAAAAAATGGTCCTCAACAGAATATGTGAAAGTGTGGTGTTCAATGCATTGTTTGTAATGCATTAAAGGCACTGAGTATGTTAAAAAAACATGAATGAATCACAGACATGATGGTTAGAAGATGTGCATAGTTATTGATAAAAACATGCCACACATTACATCATTTTTTCTTCTTTGGAGGGGCTTCAGAAGTAGATGCCCTTACCAACTGTCTGGTCCTTATTGTGTTTGTTGGGGTTTGTGAGGGTTTAACAGTTGATGAGGAGTTGTTGCTTCTGTTGACTATTGTTGTCTCTCCACCAGCAACCTCTGCATGTGATTATGCTGGTGTGATTCTACAAGCAGCTGCCCAAACATGTCATTCAGGACAGTTTAATTGTGTTGTATCTCAGTGTGGAGAGTGGCATGATGTCATTCCAGGACATCGGTGTTGGTGGCAGTGTTCTCCACCTTCTATTGATGCATCTGGTCTCCCTCAGCAATGTACTCTTGGTCCATCCGGGTGGTTCCAGTATTTGCAGCAGATGATGATGCTGTGGATGCTGCATATTCAGTTGTTGCTGATGCATCTCATCCTTGTTCTGCTGGTGCTCCCCGATTAGTGGATGCCTCTGATGCTGCAGATGCTGCTGGTGAGCCAACTGTGGTATCCAGTGGTGAGACAGGGCCAGCATGTGATGTAGGGGAGGTGACTGGTCTGCCCTCATAATATCAATGCTCTTCTAACTGCCTGCAACAACCTGTGTGCACAATTCTGGCTGTGTTGATGGCATGTATCAGGTCTATGGTTGGGGCCTCTGGGGCTCACGGACAAGTCTCATAAGCTGACAGTCCAGTGGCCATGGATCATACTGCGACCACAGTGGTGAGGTTCCTCCCCACATGTGTTTTTATTGCAAACTTCTCTGTTGCTGTGGCATCCATCTTGTGCTGGGTCAGAAAGCACCGTAGTGCTGTATTCTATGCATCCAGTTTTGTTGCACTGGTGGTGGTGGAGGCATCCAATGCTCTGTGCGATGTTGTGACAACCACTTCTGGGACTCTTGTGGTATTCACTGCTGGGACTGTTGTTGCATCCACGGATGTGAGGTTGTTGGTCTCATCCCTTGTTTTGAATGTGGTGGTTGTGGCATCCAGCCAGTGCCCTCTGCACAATCCTGAGTGGCTTGGGCACTGTGAGTTTTTGTGTGCTCCTCCACACATTCTACCTGCTCTGCTACAGGCACGGATGTTGGGTTCACTTTTGAAATGTCGCTTGAAATGTCATGCGGCTATAATCCGCATTAACCAAGTCGCATTGCTTCAAATGGTGACATGAGGACCTCATGCTGCATAAAAGCGCAAGGTTCTCATGTTGCCTCTTTAAATGTCGCTACTGCATACAGCTCCCATCATCCTTACTAGACAAAGAAGGAATTGGTACATGATCTCTAATTTATCAGGTCATGTTTCCTAGAAGCTAGTGGAGTAATGGAGACACCAATAATTAATAAAAGCTCCTTACCGTGGCAAAAAAAAAGGCACATGAAGAACCTTCAGCTGCCCCCCAACCCCCTTGCACAGTGCTCTCTCTCCCCTGCTACGTGCTTTAGTTGTCTTTTCAGCACCGATATACAGCTACTTTAGGACCCTAAATTGTTGTCCATGGATTGCCTGTAGAACAGGCCGGAAGGAGAGAGAGCTGGTGCAGCGCTGTGCAAGGGGGTTTGGGGGCCAGCTGAAGGTTCTTCATGTGCCTTTTTTTTTGCCATGGTAAGGAGCTTTTATTAATTATTTTGAACTATTGGTGCCTCCATTACTCTACTAGCTTCCAGGAAACATGACCGGATAAATAAGAGAAAATGTACCAATGCCTTCTTTGCCTGGTAAGGATTTCAAATGGATACCCGGATATTGTAAGATAGGAATGATATCTGGGGATTAGTAACCTCTAGCATTCAATCAGCTTGAAGTCCATTTAACTCTTTTAGTGTCAGAGGGGTATAATGTATTGCTTGCCAATACCTTGCATACCCCTCTGCCACTCAAAGGGTTAAAGCAATGTTACTCTTCATGTCTGAATAAAATATAATTCCACTAAGGAAGACAAAGAAATAGCCTCATTGATTAAAGTATGACTCTTATCCTCTTGAATGCTATAATTTCAAAACACTCTGTGACAATGCATTGGAGATATTTTTGATTAAAATTTGTATAAAATGGCGCAGTTGTTTAGCCTCAGAATTAAACACTTTTGCATGTAAAAGTGACTGTAAATGTGTTTCAAATTTAAAAGTGAGCAAGTTCAAATTTGTTTGCTTTTGAATTACCCCAATTTTGCCTTAACACTTAAAGGGATAGTAGTACTTAAAATGTAAAAAAATATATGTTGTAGGGTTTATCCCCCTGAGTAAAAGAAGAGTACTCCCACTGCTGAAAGGTGTTTCATTCAAAAGGTATTAATTTTCAAAGTTGAATTTTTTAGTTGCAATATCGCAGTGGCCTGAAATTGTACAGTGGCTCTGTTGCTACACCATCCTATGGAGATTTATGGTCCTGGGACCAGAGCTGTCCATAGGATCGTGTAGCAACAGCGCCACTGTACAATTTCAGGCCACTGCGATATTGCACCTAAAAAATTCAACTTTGAAAATTAATAACTTTTGAATGAAACACCTTTCAGCAGTGGAAGTACTCTTGTTTTACTCAGGGGGATAAACCCTACAACATATTTTTTTTTACATTTTAAGTATTACTATCCCTTTAAAGCAGGCTGAATAGACCCACCTTTACCAAGGGACATATGTTAAAAAATGCATTTTGCAGGGCTGCTTTGATTTAAATGCAGTCCTGAAATACACATATTTCCTATGTGTCTCCAGTTAAAGGTGCAGTGTGGTCAGCCTACTCTATTTGATGGTGTGTTGGGCAACAGGTGGCCCTGAGGCCTCATGTTGATTCTAGGAACTCTTCCTACAGTTTACTGTCTGTACTCTGGTACAGTGGTTAGAGGTGATAATTGCCCTTGACCACATCTCACACACACCCTACTTCCAGTCTGCAAAATTAAATATTAACTTTTTTTTTTTTTGGGGGCAAAGAGCATATCTCCCCTTTCACTAACACTGTTGGCCTAGATCACAAACCAGTGAAGTGCTAGAGAGATCCTCCCCCTGATTGCATTACACTGTTTTGGAGACCTCTGTAGCAGCTAATGGGTTATTGAGTAATAATGTAATGCATGTACCATTAACCTGTTAAAGTCAAAAGTGGAGTTAAATGAATTGCTACACAATACAAAGCACTCCCCTCAAAACATGCAACTTAAAATGGGTGAAAAAATTATAGAAAATTAATGCAGTTATTGGAACATCTAACACAGTGATTCTTGGCTCCAGTCCCTGGGGCACACCAGCAGGTCAGGTATTCAGTATATCTCTAATTAATCACAGGTAACTCAATCACAATGACTGAGACACTGATTGCTCACCTGTGACTAAGCGGGGTTATCTTGAAAAGCATAAATAGTTGTGATTTAATAATGTTTTGGATGAATCGAGCAAGGCAATAACTTGCATCGATGCAATGTTTTTTAAAAGATGAATTAATAAAATATAAAATCTGTAATGTATTTCTTAAATTGTTAAATGTTAACAGTGGTTCTTGTCTGTACTCAGGGACTGAGGGCAAGACTACAACTGTGTCTAGGTTGCTGTATAATGAGAAGCTACTAGGGGAGTGGGTTGTCCTGGATGCCTGCCCATCAAGTTCAGGAGCTGAATGTTATTTAAGTCTGCTTCAAAGATGGTGGAGCAAAGACGCAATGACATGGCTGTGAGCTTTCTGACGATAGTGGGAATTTCCAAACTGGTGGTATAAACCCCTAATGACAACATGGAGCCCCCTGGAGGACAACATTTCAATGCACATACTGTGTGGCTGAAATATGGAAATTGATTACATCAGACACTAGCAGGAAATGGTAGCAATTTGCATTACAGCTGGAAGCTGGAGTAAATACCATGAATTGTAGCTGCTGTTGTTTGAAGCTAACATCAGTAGGTCTGTGGTTATAAAGTAATATGTTAACAACAATATGTTAGAGGTCTTTCTGTTAGTCAAGTTTAAAGGAGGATTTTTAGCAATAGATCGGTACACCAGAGGGTGCTCAGTCCTGTTCTGTAGCCATCCCAACAATGTATGCTTTCTGGATATTCTCATTTAAACACAAGTGAATGTCATTGACTCATGTAGATACAAAAGAATAATAGAACCACTGTTTAATTCACTTGTGTTCATGTAAGTAGATCCTGAAAACCTGCACCGCTGGTGGAGCCTGAGGACAGGACTTTGAACCTCTGCTGTTAGCACACCAAAAGGGCAGCTTTGCAGAATATCACTAATATATCATAATCATTGTCTCATTCATTGTGACTGATCTACTTATACTCGGTTAGGGATATACTTAAACATAAGCTGTAAGGTTGTCCTGTGGACTTCTGCTGAGGATCAATATCAATACCAAGAGTGCAGGCCTTCAGAAGGGAGAGCGGGCAACAAGAAAGGGGAGAAGAAGGAGAGTGGACCAGTAAGAAAAGGGGAGATCTGCCTGGCAACAAAAAGGGGCAGGAGGAGAAGAGACACGGGGAGAAAGAAAAATGTGCAGGAGGGGGATAGATACAATAAAAGTGACAATATGATATAATGAAGGTTTTGTATTTTTGACTAGATGTTATATTAGTGTTATTTATTGTGCCACTTGTAGAAGTACATATAATTTGGATTGAGGAGCGGTGTGCCTATATATAATCCACTTGTTTTTTTCTTTTGGTTTAATAGTGCATTTATTTTGGATTTCATGGCACTCTGTGATTGGTAAGCACAGTAAACTCCCTTTGCTTTATGGTGATGTCCCTTCCCGCTGTGTTATATGTAATATTTTTGGAGGTAAGCATAGATTTTGATGCTTGAAACCCCTCTTTCTTATATGTGGGAATCTTTGGGTACTCTTATATTAATGATACATAGTTGAATTGATCTCTGCCTCCCTGTTTTTTGAGTGTTGGTTTCGGGAGTGTGTACCATCCCCTTCCCTTTGTTTTTCCGTGTATATTGTTTGTCACCCTCTAATTAACCCATTATGGCATTTGTGTTGGATGAACAGTGGGACAATGATATTTCTTCAGCATTTGAGGTTGAGGGGGGAATTGAAAGTTCAGCCACTAAAAAGGATTTATTTATGAAATTTGATGAACATAAGAAATTGCTGATAAAAACTTAAGTTAAAATAAAACATTTCCCTAGGGGATTTAGTATTAGGATTGTGCTGAGCGGAAGCCTCCAAAGTGATGAATTTATGAAGAAATGGCAGAAAATATTGACAGATTGTTCTCTTGAACTGATTAATTTAATTGTGGAAGAAGATAAGAGGAAGTTGGATGAGTTAAAAACACAAGTTGCAAAAAATCTATCTGACCTCAAAATATATAAAGATTATGGTGAATTTAAAAATATCAATGATAGTATTAAAGATGATTTAGAAAAACTTCAGAGAGACATTTCAGTGAGAAAAAAGAAAAATATTTTTAGGGACACTCAGGATTTTGTGAATGATAGGGTTTATACTATATGTAAGCCCTTTAGAAGGCAGCACTTTGGCTGGTCATTGGGTTCAGGATCTGATGGGAAGTCCAATCACAGGATTACTAGAAGGATGTCTCAGCAGGGTCAAGAACGCAATGCTTCCTGTTTTTAAGGTTGGAATTGAGAGGGAAATGGAGAACCAGGAGGGGGAGGCGGAAGAGGAAGTCGATGAGGCAAGGACAAGAAGAATTCAAAAACAACAAACTAGATCAGGTTATAGCCTTGGAGGAATTACTGAAAAGTGATGTGAATACAGCAATATGTCCTCCTCCTGAGTCCATAGTTGCGGAATTTGAAACGGATGTTTTTGCTGCTGCTGAGTTGTTTAAGCAGCAGGATGATTAGGCAGCTGAAAGGCAATGGAATCAACAATAGCAATAACATGGGTGATGAATGATGAAGGTTCCACTTGAATGAATAAATATGTTTATTTACATAGCGCCACAAGTTTATGCAGTGCTTTACAATTTAAGGCTTTAGACAATACAGGGTGCTTTGCAAAGTGAAACACTGAAAGTGAGGTCCCTGACCGAAAACCTACAATCTAAAATGGTAATGGGAGACATAGAGAGTATATAATGGTCAAGTGCTGAATATAATGCCTGAGTTCTAGTTAGGATAGGGGACATAAAGTAAATAATTTATAAAGAGCCTAAGTTATACAAAGTCAGTGCCATGTAACATGTTTAAATTTTGTTAAGGAAGTGTAGTTTCAATCATGATTTGAAAACCATCAGAGAGGTACAGTGGTACAGAGTGGGAGGTAGAACGTTCCATAGATAAGGAGCAATGAGAGATAAAGTTTTGATACGTGAAAAGGCTGTAGACACAAAAGGAGCTGAGAGAAGATTGCTATTAGCTAATTGTAAGTGGTGGGATGGGGTATAGCGGGAGATCAGAGTGGAAATGTAGGAAGGGGTAGAGGAGAGAAGAGTTTTAAATGAGAGAAGCAGAATTTTGTAAGAGATCCAAAGTTTTATAATCGTAGAGGAAAACAAGAAAAACAAGAGGATCTTCCTGGTGTAATATCCTCAATATAAATGGACACCTCACCACCACCACAAAGAATAATACTCACAAACCGATGGCGCAGTTGTGCACACGGCGCTAACCCGGCTGTCAGATTAAGGATTTTGTTAGAATGTGGCACTTTAGAGTGGTAATACATGTATTATAATGCTAGTCACCATATGCTTCATTATTGAAGGGCAACTTATTACTACCTGAAAGTTCCACTTTAAGGAACAACAATAAGTCAACTTTTCAATGTATCAATGCTTAAGTATCGAACAGTAATCATTGGCTCATTTGGGATATAGCTGCCTGTGCTTAATTAAGGAAATCCAAAAAACCTACCCTGTTGGTGTGCCCTGAGGACTGAAGCTGAGAATCACTGGATTAAAAGAAGGATGAGAGGGCAGGTGGAATAGGGTGGATAGGACTGGCTAGAATTTTTTTTGGTAGAAAGGAGCGAGGACCAGAGGGTTGAGATGGCAGAAGAAAAAGGAGAACCTCTTAGACACTTGTGAAAGCTGCCTCTCTCTCAGCTGTTTGCAGCTGCAGTTTTGTCTCATGGGTTCTCATGAAAAGCTGTTGGTACATAATGGGGCCTTTTTACAGAGGGGGCCTCAGCTGTGGCCCCGACAGTTGCCTTCATTTATTAGCACAGTTATTATAGAATTGACTTTTTTTCTGCTATCTCCAATTTGCACTACACCCTTCAGCCAAAAGATTGCCGTAAAACCAATGTATTGCCTTTATTTAAGAAGGGAACTAAAACAGAACCTTGGAATTATAGACCTGTGGGTTTGACTTCTTTAATTGGAAAAATTCTAGAAGGGATAATAAGGAATGCTATTCAATATTGTGCAGAGGAAAATAAGATTATTAGCAAGAATCAACATAGTTTTATGAGGAATATATCTTGCCAAACTAATATTTTGAGCTTCTATGAAGAAATAAGTAACAGCTTAGACATTGGTAAAGCAATAGAGGTAGTATATCTACATTTTGCAAAGGCATTTGATACAATGCACATAGGAAGCTGGTGTATAAAATAAAGAAATTGGGACTAGAGCATAACCTTTGCAACTTTATAGAAGACTGCTTGAAGCATAGCGAACAGTGTATTTTTGTAAATGGAAAATTTTCCAATACAATAAAAGTTGAAAGTGGAGCACCTCAGGATTCAATACTTTGTCCACTGCTTATACATGGTTATAAATGCCCTGGAAATAGCAAAGAAAGCAATATTTCAATATTTGCAGACAACAATAAAATATGTAGGGTAATAAATTCAGAATGTTCTCTACAGCGGGATTTACATAAGATGGCAGACTGGGCAAGCAAATGGAATATTAAATTTAATGTAAAAAGTATAAAGTTACATATTTGGGAAGTAAATATCCCAATGCTACTGAAGAACTTAATGGGATCATTTTAGGAGACTCATTGGTAGAGAAAGACCTGGTAATACTTGTAAAATAGAAAACGTTTAATAGATTGTGAAGGCATTTTAATTGGCCAGTATCAAATAGCAGTAGCAAAAGCAAACAAAGTCCTGTCTTTCATAAAAAGGAGTATTGAAGCAAGAATAGATAACACATTTTGCAACTGTACAAATCCCTGGTAAGACCTCACCTCAAATATGCAGTGCAGTTTGGGGCACCAGTTCTGGATATTCTAGAATTGGAGAGATACAGCAAAAAGCAACAAACATTCATTAAGGGAAAGGAGGATTTGGCATTTTAGTAAAGATGATTAAAAGGACATCTTGTTGCAATGTACAAGTATATTAGAGGTCAATACAAGGATCTCTCCCATTAGCTTTTCATTCAAGACTTGATCAAATAACATGGGTCAGCCCCTTAAGATTAGAGGAAATTAGGTATCAGCTGCAGCAGAGGAAGGTTTTTACAGTAAAGTCTGTTAAATTGTGGAATTCTTTGCCCAAGGATGTAGTAATGGTAGATACAATGGATATATTTAATATGAGATTAGACGCATTTCATTCAAGAGGGAACATATAGGGTTATTCTGCGTAATAGTGGGTAAAACCGTAAATTCTGGTAAACAGACTAATACTGTTAACGGGAAGGCTTTGTAACGGTTTGTTTGACACACAGACACAGTAAGTTTGGATAAAACTCAGTTTTATTAAGCAATCAGCAATGCAATAACCCTCACAGGTCCTGTAGTATATACTCAGTATAATACAGACACAAGACAGGTTACATTTACATATGCCTACACAGGTCCAGTATAAACATAGAGTCCATAACACGATATACTGACACAGGTCAGGCAGAATTTGAAGGAATCCCAGTGTATTGGTACTGCATGGGTTAATGGCCTTCAACAAGTGTAAACAGTCCCATGTGAGGTAAAGTCTGTTAAGAAGCTCACCTAGGATAGAGAGCTTAAATACGAGTAACGCCCATTAATAGGTTAGCAGACAATGGTGAACTGCCTGAGCAGTAACGGAGGCTGAGCAACATAGAGCACTGCCGGAGCAGTAACGGAGACAAGACCACATGATCACTGCTGTAGCAGTAACGTAGACTGAGAGAAGTGGGCACTGTCGTAGCAGTAACGGAGACCAGGCAACTTGTACTCTGCCATAGCAGTAAACGGAGACTAAGCCACTTGCACTCTGCTGTAGCAGTAAACGGAGATTAGCCCACTTGCACCATGCCATAGCAGTAACGGAGACTAGGCCACTTGTATTCTGCTGAAGCAGTAAACGGAGACTAGGCTACTTGCACTCTGCCGTAGCAGTAATGCAGACTAAGCGACTGGAGACTGCCGTGGCAGTAATGGAGACTGAGCAACTGAGCACTGCCG
Source organism: Rhinophrynus dorsalis (assembly GCA_037306005.1). Classification (NCBI taxonomy): domain Eukaryota; kingdom Metazoa; phylum Chordata; class Amphibia; order Anura; family Rhinophrynidae; genus Rhinophrynus; species Rhinophrynus dorsalis. The sequence continues at coordinate 216,752,067 of CM074718.1, read as the reverse complement.
TGACAGTAACGGAATGAGCAACTGAAAGCTCGCCCTGAGGTGGCAACCAACCGGGAGTGTCTCGAATGTTAAGCAAATAGGAATGTCGCCGAGGCGTCACAGAGGCAACCGGAGCAGGAACGTCAGCCAAGCCGGGTCGGTAAACGGAGCAGGAACGTCAGCAAGATGGGTCGGTACACGGAGCAGGAACGTCAGCCAAGCCAGGTCGGTACATGGAGCAGTGCACTTTGATAGTACCCCCCTCTCAAAGACCCCCTGTCCTAGAAGAGGGATCTGGTTTCTGAGGATATTTAGAATTAAAACTGCGCAGCAATCTAGGAGCATGAAGATCATTCTGATCTACCCAGGAACGTTCTTCAGGGCCATAGCCCTTCAAATGGACCAAATATTGCAATTTTCCTCTATGTCTGCATGAATCAGTGATGCTTTGGACCTCGTACTCCTCCTGATCCTGAACCTCCACAGGACCGGGGACCACAGGAGTGGTAGTGTAGCGGTTGTATACCAGAGGTTTCAGGAAGGATACATGGAACACATTGTGAATGCGCATAGACGCTGGGAGATCCAAGGCATACGAAACAGGATTAACTTTGAGGATCACCCTGAAGGGACCAATGAACCGGGGAGCCAACTTATTACACAGAACTTGCAAATTGAGGTTTCTGGAGGAGAGCCATACCCTGTCCCCAACCTAAAAGGAGACCGCTGGCAACCGTCTACGCTTAGCGTGGCGCTAATGACGCTGGAACGACTGACTGAGGGCCCTCTGAACCTATGCCCAAGTGGAGCAGAGTTGCTCAATGTGCTCGTCCAGGGCTGCAATCTGTTGCGACTGGAATGAGTCCGGGAGCAAACATGGCTGAAACCCGTAGTTGATGTGAAACTGGGAGCTCCCGGGCGATGAATTAACAGCACAGTTCCTGGCGAACTCTGCCCATGGCAACAGGTCTGCCGAATTATCGTGATGATCGGTAACAAAACAGCGCAGGAACTGCTCCAATCCTTGATTGGCATGCTCAGCGGCTGGGGATGGTAGGCAGATGAAAAGGACAGCTGAATGCCCATCTGGTTACAAAATGTTCTCCAAAATCTGGATACAAATTGGCTCCCACGGTCAGACACCAGAACTCTCGGTACCCCATGCAACCGGAATACCTCTTTAGCAAAGACAACTGCCAGCTCCTGGGCTGAGCGAAGGCCAGGAAGGGGCACGAAGTGAGCCATCTTAGATAATCTATCAACCACCATAAGTATGAAGGAATAACCCCTGGACACAGGCAATTCTCCAAAGAAATCAATGGACACATGGGACCAAGGTCGTTCACCATTCGGTACTGGTTGGAGTAAGCCCACTGGGAGGAGTCTAGGGGTTTTGGCACAAGTACAGGTGGTACAGGCTGCTGTGAATGTGGAGCAGTCGGCCCGTAGGGAGGTCCACCAAAATACTTGTGAGAAAGACCAAATTCATTGATCCCTCCCAATATGCCCAGCAGCCTTAGATGAATAGTATGCTTCAAGCAAGCGGGTACGAAATGGCTCTTCCACAAAACACTTGCCCACTGAGATCTCTGGGGGTGCCGTAGCCTGGGTAGCCAGAATCTCCTCCCCAGTGGCGAAGTGATGCTAGTAGGTAGGGTAGCCAGGATGCGATCATGCTGAATGATGTATACGGGGACCTCATCTTTCTCCATCTCTGGCTCAAATTGTCTAGACAGGGCATCAGCCCTAACATTCTTGGAGCCCGGCAAGTAGGATACGATAAAGTTAAAACAAAATAGAAACAAGGCCCATCTGGCCTGACATGAGGACAATCTTTTAGCTTCCGGGAGATAAGTCAAATTTTTGTGGTCAGTTAGAATTAACACAGGTGACACCATTCTTTCAGAGCGAGAATGATAGCCAGGAGTTCTCTGTCCCCAATTTCATAGTGACCCAGGCACTAGACAATTTTTTGAGAAGAACCCACATGGTCTCAGAGTACCCCTGGCAACCGGACGTTGTGACAGTACTGCCCCTACCCCATTCTCAGAGGCATCAACCTTCAGCGTGAATGGAAGGGAAGGGTTGGGGTGGGACAGTACAGGAGCAGATGCAAAAGTGGACTTTAATGTCTCAAAAGCATGATCAGCTGCTTCAGACCATTGGGATGGGTTAGCACCCTTGTGAGTAAGGTCAGACAGAGGTTTATCAATAGTGGAAAAGTTCCGGATAAACTTTCTGTAATAATTAGCAAACCCAAGAAAACGTTGAATAGCTTTTAACCCTTTGGGTCATGGCCTTTGCAATACCGCTGTGAGTTTCTCCTGGTCCATAGCAATACCATCCTTAGAGATCACGAAACCCAAAAAAGGCACCATGGATCTGTGAAACTCGCATTTTTCCATTTTACAAAATAGTTTATTCTTGCGTAATCGAAGCAAGACCTCGGACACATCCTTGATGTGTTGAGACAGGTTAGCCGAGTGTATGAGTATGTCATCTAGGTAGACTACTACGCAGGACTGTAGCATATCACGGAGGATATCATTAATAAATTCTAGAAATACAGAGGGTGCATTACAAAGGCCAAACGGCATGACTAGATATTCATAATGCCCCAATCTGGTATTAAATTCCATTTTTCACTCGTCCCCAGCTCTTATTCTGATCAGGTTATAGGCAGCCCATAGATCTAATTTAGTGAAAATGGAAGAACCTTTTAACCTGTCGAATACTTCGGTAATGAGTGGTATGGGGTAGGCATTCTTGGACATTAGTTTATTCAGTCCCTGGTAATCAATACAAGGCCTCAACTCGCCATTCTTCTTTTTAACAAAAAAGAAACCAGCTCCAGCAGACTAGGTAGATTTTCTAATAATCCCTCTTTTAAGGGCATCATCAATATATTCCTCCATGGCCTGATTCTCCTCGCACGACAGCGGGTACGTGCGTCCCCTAGGAGGCAAATCAATAGCGCAATCGTACGCCCTATGCTGGGGCAAAGTGCTAGCCTCTCCCTTACTAAAAATGTCTTTGAATTGGTGATATTCGGCTGGCACTGAGGGAGAGGTGCACATAATCTTAATTGGATGAGTCACACAATGCTCCATACAGTACTCGAACCAAGACGTGATCTCACAAGTCTGCAGTCAAACTGGTGATTATGCAAATGTAACCATGGGAACCCCAGAATGACCGCATGATGAGGGAAACGGATAATCTGAAACCGCTGTTCATCCGTGTGGAGAGCCCCAATAGTCATAGATAGAGGAATAGTCTCCATAGTTATCTGAGCTGCTTCTAACGGTCTGCCATCAATGGCCTCAATGGCTAAGGAGGATTCCCTCTTGACCAACGGAATCTGATGTAACACAGCAAATGAACTGTCCATGAAGTATCCGGCCGCGCCGGAATCAACCAGGGCCAGAACCTCCACCAAATGTTCTGCCCATGAAAATGCCACCTGGATCGTGGGTTTCTGCATAATAGGGTCTAGGGACTGCTGAACACCACCTAGGGCCTGTCCCCCAAGGTACCCTAGGTGCGTTCATTTCCCGGAAGTACAGGACAGGTATGTAATAGGTGCCCAGCTTTGCCACAGTACAAATATAACCCCTGCCTCCTGCGGTGTGCCCGTTCTTCCTTAGATAGTTTGGTGAACCCAAGCTGCATTGGTTCACAGGTCTCCTGTGTACGTTCAGGAGGCATGGGAGGTGAGGGAGGCATGGCTGGGACCAAAAAACTGTTTTGCCCAACGTTCCTGGGCCGTAGTTTGCTGTCTTTAGCCATAAGTCTCTCACAAATACGAGAATGAATTAGAATAGCGAAATCAATGTATTCGTCCAAATCACTAGGCACTTCTCTAGCTGCCGTCTCATCCTTAATACAGTCAGCAAGTCCCTGAGCAAAAGTTGCCACCAGCGCCTCATTGTTCCAATCTACCTCTGCCGTCAATGTACGGAATTCTATGGCATAATCGCCCACAGTATGATTGCCCTGTTGTATCTCCATAAGTCATTTGGCAGCAGAGACAGCTCTACCAGGATCTTCAAGTACTCTCCTAAATGTACGCACAAACTCCCTGAAGTTCTTGGTGCACGGTTTAGCATTCTCCCACAGGGGGTTGGCCCACGCCAGGGCTCTGCCCATCAATAGAGATATCGTTAACCCCACCTTACTGAGGTCATTAGGAAAGGAGTGAGGGGTTAGTTCCATAAAAATTTCCAGTTGATTAATAAACCCCCTGCACAGGGTGGGTTCACCATCGTATCTGAGTGGTAACGGAGCGGAAGCGGTTAACCGTTTAACTGAGGCCACAGCTGTCATGGATTGAGTCTCCGGTGTCGAAACTGAGGGGACCACCAGACTCTGAACTGGTTTATAGAGATGCACCGTGCGCTCAATAGTTTGTATGGCCAGTGCCAACTCATCCAAACGCTGCTCATGTACATCCATCCTCCAATGGATGTTCTGTGCATTTCCCTCACCTTTACTGTCTGAGGTCATGGCCCTTTCGTACTGTAATGGTTTGTTTGACACACAGTCACAGTAGGTTTGGATAAAACACAGTTTTATTAAGCAATCAGCAATACAATAACCCTCACAGGTCCTGTAGTATATACTCAGTATAATACAGACAGAAGACAGGTTACATTTACATATGCCTACACATGTCCAGTATAAACATAGAGTCCATAACACGATATACTGACACAGGTCAGGCAGAATTTGAAGGAATCCCAGTGTATCGGTACTGCATGGGTTAATGGCCTTCAACAAGTGTAAACAGTACCATGTGAGGTAAAGTCTGTTAAGAAGCTCACCTAGGATAGAGAGCTTAAATACGAGTAACGCCCAGTAATAGGTTAGCAGACAATGGTGAACTGTCTGAGCAGTAACGGAGGCTGAGCAACATAGAGCACTGCCGGAGCAGTAACGGAGACAAGACCACGTGATCACTGCCGTAGCAGTAACGGAGACTGAGAGAAGTGGGCACTGCCGTAGCAGTAACGGAGACCAGGCAACTTGTACTCTGCCGTAGCAGTAAACGGAGACTAAGCCACTTGCACTCTGCTGTAGCAGTAAACAGAGATTAGCCCACTTGCACTCTGCCATAGAAGTAACGGAGACTAGGCCACTTGTACTCTGCCGTAGCAGTAAACCGAGACTAGGCCACTTGCACTCTGCCGTAGCAGTAACAGAGACTAGGCCACTTGTATTCTGCCGTAGCAGTAAACGGAGACTAGGCCACTTGCACTCTGCCATACCAGCAACGGAGACTAAGCGACTGGAGACTGCCGTGGCAGTAATGGAGACTGCGCAACTGAGCACTGCCATGACAGTAACAGAATGAGCAACTGAGCACTCGCCCTGAGGTGGCAACCAACCAGGAGCATCTCGAATGTCAAGCAAATAGGAATGTTGCCGAGGCGTCACAGAGGCAACCGGAGCAGGGACGTCAGCCAAGCCGGGTTGGTACACGGAGCAGGAACGTCAGCCAAGACGGGTCGGTACATGGAGCAGGAACGTCAGCCAAGCCGGGTTGATACATGGAGCAGGAACGTCAGCCAAGCCGGGTCGGTGCACAGGAGCAGGAGAAGCAGAATGGTCAGGCAGTCTGGGTCAGTTTGCAGGCAGGAGATGAGATGCAAAGTAGTCAGGCAGGCCGGGTCGATACACTGAGAACAACTGTGATCAGGAACAAGCGGTGGTACTGGAACACCACAAAAGGGCACCAGAGAGGTGCCAGAACCCAGTATATAAAGGCCATACTGGGCGGGACAAGCACAGTATAGCCAATAGGAGTAGAGCAGGAGTGTAGACTGACAGAATGTTGCAAAAAGAGCACGGGCACCGTGATAGGCTTATATAGTTATAATTTTTCTGGATTTTGAGTAGGGATGGTGAAAAGTTTCACCTCAAACCAAAATAGGTGAAAAATGGCACTTCCCTCTGGGCAAAAAATGTCCTGCGAAAAAGTGCCATTTTCCCACTTTTTTCACCTAACTCATTGCATTGAAATCAGTGGTAAAACTGAATTTATCCCCACTTCATGGCAGTTTTCTTTTCCTGCAAGCAAATAAAAGGGCATACCATTCTGTGTTTTTTCAGTGGAGAAATCAGCATATATTTGAGCTAGAGAATATAGGCAAATGATGAGAAGTTGAAGTTTAGCTTAGGGAGTCTTTTATGTAGGAAATTTGTTCTCTGTATTAGGGGAGTCTGATGGAGAAGAAGGGAGAAATACCTGATTTGGCTGTTACTATCTCTGTGCTGGTAACCACTAGCAACAAAAACAACAGTAATAAAGGTTATTAGCATCCGCAACCTTGATGAAGATGAGTGCTTCCTGCTGCCAGAAGTGCTGCACCTTTGATATCTAGTAGTAGTAGCAGTAGAAATGCATTGTCATCTAGCCCCAGTAGTAGTAGTAGCAGCAGCCCCTCAGGAACCCTTCAATCCACGAAGTTCACAGTGTGGAGATACTTAACTCGGGATTCAAAAGCTAAGCATGTTGTTATCTGCTGTCTTTGCAAAAAGCACATGAGCAGGGGGAAAGCAAGCTCATACCTAGGCACCTCCTCAATGAGATCCCACCTGAAGTACAACCACAGGTCTAACTGGGAGCCACACCATGAAAATGTCACAGGTGAAACAACTATCAGCAGCAGACGCACTCCAAAAAGTTCCCAGGGATTTTGGGGAGATAAGAGAAGTAGTTATGTTATTGATGTGTCAGAGAGTGTGCCACTGCCAACAGTTAGTTAATTCCAAATAACACCTATGGATTCTGCTGCAAAGGAGTATGATGACTATGGGTTTGCTGTAGGAGATGACAAGAGTTATAGAATGCCTACACATACCATCACCACTCCCACCTTCTCCACAAGTGATTCAAGAAAAACATTTACACATTTCTTCTATTATATACTGCCATCCCACACTTACTAAGTTCTTTAGAAAGAAGTCAAAACCTGCACAAACATAATGTAAAAGTACACCTATGAAATAGTAAACTTGCCAAAATGTTGGCAGAGGCTTTAAAGAACTGATGACGTGTTACATCCTGCTGGAGTATATAAAAAGCCACAATTATTTTTGAAGGATGATTGTGTCAATTTTACATAAGCAAGAAGTTAGTGTTTTGGGCAGTGAATAAAGGCATTCAGCCTGCTAACAACCTTTTCAATGCATATGTTGTTGTAGGACTCACGACTTTGACTTTCAGCTATCAATTTCTCCATTTCAGTCCTCATAAGAAGTAATATTGTGGTGAGAAATTTTGCAGTCATAGGAAACATAGATGAAAAATTATTTTCAATGGTGAAAAAGGAGTAGCAAAAAAGGTGAAAACTTTCCAGAAAAACCTTTGTTTTCTTTGCAAAATGTAATGCAGAAAATGTTTATGATTTTTCACCCATCCCCAGGGATGTGGCAGATGTTGAACTCAATGTTCATTTTTATCTTCCACCATCCTAAATTGATCATAATAGCACTTATATAGTAGAATTTACCAACTATAGTAATTTTCATATTTGTGACAAGTTCTAAAGTTACATTAAAATGGCCATGTCAGTTTTCTCCTAGAATTTGAGGTGCTGTGGTCTACTTGCCCTTCCGTATCCGAGTCAGTGAGTGGAGCATAGTGATTGGTGAAAAGTCATAGAAATTTCCCACAGGTCCTTTCATAAAAAAATGAGTTCCACTTTTTTCAAAAATGTTATCGGCCATAGACAGTGCATAATATGTTCTCCTTTTCAGCAGTGCCAATAAATTTTGTCATATTTCGCCTATGTTTTCTGTGACTGCAACACAATGTTACTTCTGATGAGGGCTGAAGTAGAGAAATAAATAGCTGAAAGAAAATGTTGTGAGTCCTACAGCAACAAAAGCCTTGACAAAATTGTTAGTAGGCCAAATGCCTTTGTCCGTTGCCCACAAGACTAACTTCCTACTTAAGTAACACTGGTGCAACCATCCTTGAAAAATAACTGTCAACATTTTGGTGAGTATATTCTACCATGGGTGCACTTTTGCATTATGTTTGTGCAGGTTTTGACTTCTTTCTAAGAACTTAGTAAGTGTGGGATGGCAGTACATAGTAGAATAACTGTGAAGAGGAGGTGCCTAGGTGTGAGCTTACTTTCCACTGGCTCATGTGCGTTTTGCACAGACAACAAATAACAACATACTTAGCTTTTGGATCCTGAGTGATGTATCTTCATACTGTGGACTTCATGGGTTGCGGGGTTCCTGAGGGGCTGCTACTACATGGGGTTAGATGTTTCTGCAATTGTACAATTACTATGTGTCATAGGTGCTGCATCTACAACAGCTGCAGAGGCCTTTATTATGGCTAAGGTTGTGGATGTTGATAATCTGTGTTATTGCTGCTGGTTAAGCAACACTAGTAGTGTGTGTGTGTAGCTGAGTTAGGCTTGACAATGCTGATGATGACTGACAGAATGATTGAGTATTTTTCTGCTATATTTGCTTGTCCAGGGCCAGACTTTCCAATTGTTTTCTCAAACAGTTTATAGACAGACACAGTGCTCCTTTTCAGTGGTGGAAGACTGTGCTTTTGCCTTTCAGCTAACTTTTTTGGGCCATGTCATCATCTTTCTCACTCTCAAATTCATCTGTATCTGAAGAAGAGGAGGATGCTAGAGGGATATATTTTAGATCCACATCATTGTCATCAGTCATCATTAGGTCATCCTCGGCATTGCCCACTGCTTCTTGCCCATTACCTATATACTGCTCTAAGCTTTTAGAGGTCTCAAACAAAGTTTCCTACTACTTTGAGGACAGACGTTTTGGTGCTTGTTTGTCTCACTGTTAGATGGAGAAGTTGATTGAGCTGCTACACCTTCCTCCATTATGGCATCATCAACACTAGAATGTGACTCATTGTCATCTTCCGTGTCCTTCTCACATGTTTTTTGTTCATTTTTATAGTACTTGGTCTAGTGGTAGAATTTTTGGTGGAACCTTGACCCACGGCATGCATCCCGGGAGGCGAGGGATCACAATCATTCATTGCACACATTGCAGCAACCAGGCCACAGTAAGTTTTTGAACCACCACTTTACTGCCAGGTCCCGGCACTGCTCCTACTCATTTCCCCCTGCCCCTTGGGCGCTTGCTGGACATTCCTCAACTACTCTGTGTGTTTTTACGGTAAAGTACACAACAGAACTAATTTAGTGTGATGTTTTGCCTTGGCCCTCAATCAAGTCTACCTCAGGTACACAGCTCTCATCAAGGTCCCAGTAAGCTGTTACCTTTTTTTACAGTTTATTTTTAAACTATTGTCCACCCTATCCTATTGCTGTAAAAAAAAATCAACAACTTCTTTCCCCAGACTCCCAGTACAGAGATAATAACAGCAAGATCAGCAAGGAACTTTGACCGCAGCTGCCTGTGTTTTTAAAATCAATCAGAAAGAATGATGGGGTATTTGGGGTTAACCTTCTTTGCTCCCTTGTCCCTCGCACTACCAGGCAACTCAAACACAGAGATAATAACAACAGCAAGATCAACAAGGAACTTGGACCATAGCTACCTGTGTCTCTCAAATCAAATTGGTAAGACAGAATGTTGGGGTACTTGGGGTCAACCTCCTTTGCTCCCTTCTCACACCCCAAGGCACGTCTACACAGATATAACAACAGCAGAATCTGCAAGAAACTTGGACCACAGCTGCCTATGTTTTTCTAATCAAATTAATCAAACAGAATGTTGGAAGGTCAACCGCCTTTGCTCCCTTCTCGCTCACAACCCCAGATATCTCCAACACAGAGATAATAATAACAGCAAGATCAGCAAAGAAACTTGGACCGCAGTTGCCTGTGTCTTTCAAATTGGGGTTTTTGGGGTAAACCTCCTTTCTCCCTTACTGTCCATCAGATCTCCTAATACAGAGACAACAATTCCTGCCTACAAGACTCCCTAAACTAAGCTTTGATTCCACTGTCCTCTCTAGGTCAAAAATTAGCTGCTCTTTCATCTCACAAACACAGGATGGCATGCTGTGGGTATGTGCCACCCCTTTTATAGTATGCCTGTTGGAAAATAAGGGAAGCTTGTCATGTGTGTGGTACAAATTCAGTATTCCTATTAATTTCAATGCAATGAGCTTGGCAAAAAAAGCTGAAAAACTGCACTTTGTGCTGGAAATTTCTAGCTAGTCCGGAAATGGCATTTTTACCTTTTTTCCTTTGAAGTAAAACTTTCACCCATGCCTAGTGGTGCACTTGTTTCTTCATTTAGTTTTTGATAATTTATACTTAGTCTCTATGGTGCAGTAGGTTTGCCCCAATATTGCATCACTTTGCTTTGTACATTCAGCCTAGTATGTAAAAGTAACGTGAGTGACATGTCAAAAAAAATTATACTGCTAACTTTTTGATCTTTATCATGAACCAATTATAACCTGTTTTGTGTAATGCTAAAAAATCCCATAATCATGTTAAGATACCACAATATCAGCATCCAAAAATAAATATATGAACAGTTCAGTACTCTTACGGAGAAAAGAAAAAGACAAAAATGGTAATTATCTTGAGGTTACAAGAGTCCTGCAGGTTTCCAAGGATGGCATTGCCACTCTTTACCATGTATGGTTTAATGCTGACCTGCATAGTACTCCCCCATAAAGTGAGGACAATTTACAGATGTTTTGCTGGCAGAGGAAGGAATAATGCATTTTAATCAAAAAGTGTTTATTTGTATCCATAATCTGAAGATCTTTCTAATGCTTCTGATTAGCTTACGTAAATAATAAAATAAAATCATACATATTTCTTCACTTACTAAAGCTACTGGAAAGCTAATAATGACATGAATTAGACTCCACTGCAGTTGAAAATGTTATCAAAGGTAATTAATCTAGGTAAATGTTTGCATTATCATATTAATGAACTGAATAGATAACATACCACCTATTTCACAAACAGATCTATTTAGCATATTGCAAATTAATGCAATATTGTTAAAGGGCCACTAGATGTCAGACTTACATTAACTATACAGAGTTTATTTTACTAGGCTTTAGCTAAAGGATTTTGGAGCATTCACAAATTAGCCTATAAGTTATAGCAACATGTAATCCTATAATATAAAAGGCCAGATGTATGTTTGTCCGATGTAGTCATGCGCAGTATAGACTGCCCGAACGCAGGCCATGCAGTCATGCGCAGTAGAGACTGCCTGAACGTATTATATTATAGGATATGAAGCTAAACCACAGTATTGGAATCATTTTGCAAGATAGGTGGGACATATTCTGGAAGGAGAAAAAGTTCAGTTCTACAGTAAAACTTCGCTATGGAGGACAAAGGAAATTACTCATTGGTTTAACTCCTTGAGTGCCAGAAGGTTCTCCAAGCATTGATGGAAAATTTTCTAGCATTCAAAGGAGTTAAAAGACCCTTTTAAATCAATGGGAGTTTGGGACATTTTTATTTGCCCCCTGTTTAGCACAAGAATCACTCTTCTAACTTTCTGAACACATCCCTTAACCCCTTAAGGACCCGTAATGGTCCAGGACCCTCATGGGTTGAATCCCGTTAAAGACCCATGATGGTCCTGGACCGTCGTGGGTTAAACTCTCCCATTGCTGCTGCACAGAGTGTGCGGGCTGTTACTAAGTGCTCCGATATCAGGGCACCTTAGTTTCAACCATTAAACAACATTGTTGCAACATGTGATTTGCTTGATTAGTGAATCACATGTTGCAGAAGCAGAATGACAGGGCCAGTATTTACAAATACTGTCCCTGTCACATCTCTCTGCCTCCCTCCATCTTACACACTGCTGAGGTGGAGAGAGACAGAGAGACATCTTACTGCTGGTTGCTGATCATTTCTGATCGTTCCTGTTTCTGCAAAAAAAGTTAAAAATAAAGAAAATATAAATTTTAACCCCATTGATCACTTATTGCAGTGATCAATACATTTCCTCCCTCTCTGATCACTCTACTAGAGATCAGTTTGCTGGTACTACCCCCCCCCCTTGTTTTTTTTTGTTTTTTTTAATAAAAAAATATTATTTAGCATATTTTAGGGTTAGGTAGGTAGTTTAACTAGGTAGCTGGGTAGGTTTAGTCGTCGTGTGTTAGGGAAAGGTTTAAGGTTAGATTTAGGTTTAAGAGTAGAATAGGAAAAATAAAAGTTTATTTTATTTAAAAATTGATTTTAAAGTATAAGCTAGTTTAGATAGATAGTCGGGTTGGGTTAGGTAGGTTCAGGGAAAACGTGGGTTAGGGTAAGGCTTAGGGATAGATTTAGGTTTAGGAGTAGCGTAGGAAAAAAAAATACAAAACACAAAAACGTATCATAGGAATAGTGACTGTTTGGGGTGAGAGTTAGGTATAGTTAGGTATAGAAGTTTGTAATTCATTTTGTTTAGAGTAGGTGTATACAATGCAGCGGAAGTACAGTTTGGAAGAGGCATATTACTTTTTGATGTCTGACTCAGAAGCCACAGACACTGTGTCAGATTTTGACATCAGTCAGTTTTTGGAAAGTGAGAGCAGCTCTAGTAGTGATGATGCGGGGCTTTCTGTGAAAAAAAGACACACTGCCCCAATAGCTGCCCCAGCAACTTCCCCCAATAGCTGCTCCAGCAACTGCCCCTAGCCCTGCCCCAGCAAATGCCCCAAGAGCTGCCCCAACAACTTCCCAAAGAGCTGCCCAAAGACCTTTCCAAAGAGCTGCCTTAAGAAATGCCCCAAGAGCTGCCCTAAGAAATGCCCCAAGACCTGCCACAAGTACTTCCACTCCTGCTGATGAATGGGTATCACCAGCCAATTTATTTATTTTTGGGGGAAGAAATTTGGAAACCCACAGACCTTTTAGAATTCAAGAAAGTCTGGACCCTAACAATGACAATGGGAATAGTAAAAAAAAAAACAAGTATTAGATCATACTGGAGTAAAAACCCCATATATGATACCCCTATATTCGCCAAAACAATGACCAGGACTAGATATGAAATGATTTTGCGCTTTATGCACTTTAGTGATAATTCCTTGTGCCTCCCAAAAGAACACCCCAGTATGACAGACTGTTCACAATTCACCTCCTAATAAATCAGGGAAGGTTTGCCCAAGGTTTCAATCAATACATCCCCTCCAAGCAATCCAAATTCGGAGTTACATTTTATAAATTGTTTGAAAGTGCCACAGTCTATACCCAGGCTTTTCGAATTTATGAGGGCAAGAACAGCCAACTTGACCCTCCTGGTTGCCCTGAATCTCTGGGAACAAATGGGAAAATAGTTTGGGATCTAATTTACCCCTTATTAAATAAAGGATATCATTTATATGTTGACAACTACTACACCAGCCCCCTTTTATTTAAGTCACTTTTTTATTTTGACACTTTGGACTGTGGCACTGTCAGGCGCAATTGCAGGGAAATGCCCAAAGAACTTGTTGCTAAAAAACTAAAAAACCGAGACGTCCTCAGCTTTGTGCCAACAAGAGCTGCTGGCAGTTAAAGGGATAGTAATACTTCATTTTAACTTTATTTTGTTTTGTAGGCATTAAAAAAACATGAAGAATGATATAAGTCTTATCTCACAAACCTTTATGGTTTAAGAGATATTCACAAGCAAAGTGTCCCCCTCCCGCCCCTTTTACTGATGTAACACTTCTCAGCCAAGGCAGAAGGGAGCTGCCCAGGTAGACTGCAGAGAGGAACAATCTTCAATTAAGATAAGGGAAAAACCTGAAAAGCTTGTCAAGGGGGGCAGGGATTTCATTGTTTTCATAGGAATAAGAGTGTCCCCTTCTGTTATCTGTCCAGTCTATGGACTGCATTCCATATCTGAGAAGAGATTGTTTACAGTAGGTAAAAGGGGTGGGGAGGGGAAACTTTGCCTGTGAATATCTCATAAACCATAAAGGTTTGAGAGATAAGACTTATATCATTCTTCATGTTTTTTTAATACCTACAAAATAAAATAAAGTTAAAACGAAGTATTACTATCCCTTTAAGTTCAAGGACAGAAAAGATGTCTACATGCTTTCCACCATGCATGAGGACAAATTGTGGCAGTCTCTGTTCGTGGCAGAAGGGGGGTACTAAGAAAGCCAGTCTGCATCAGAGATTACAACAAGCACATTGGGGGAGTTCATCTGTGTGATCAACTTATGCAGCCGTACCTCACCATGAGAAAGTGTAGAGCATGGTACAAAAAGGTTGCCATTTACATGATGCAGACTGCAGTATACAACTCTTTTTTGATTTCCAAATTGGCAAACCCGCTCTAAAACTTAGTTTTCTGTAGTATCAGCTCCATCTTATTTCCCAATTTTTGTTTCAAGGGGCAACAGAAATAATTCCACAATAACCCGGGGTAGTACACTTTATTTATAAAATCCTCCCAACCCCCCAAAAGAAAAACCCACAAAAGCACTGCAGGGTTTGCTACAGCAAGAGAATACAGACAGATACCCCCACTTACTGTCATGATTGCCCTTCCAAACCTGGCCTCTGCATGGGTGACTGATTCAAGCAATACCATGCAGGCACAATCCAGTAGTGCTGTAAAGTTTATTTTATTATTTGGACACTTTTTCCCCCTGAAATATCCTGTTTTTTTTTATTTTTCAAAACACATCCCTCCTTAGATCTAACACTATCAAAATATAATGGGAAGCAAAGCACCCTAAGTTTTTTCCATATCTGATAATGGAAACACACATGTTCCCTACTGGGGCCAGTAGCTTCCCCAAACCCTGACAAATCTATGCATGTGTGGCATTGCCGTACTCAGACGATGTAACTCACCACTAATGTAAAGCACTTAAAAAATCTGCAAATATCTGATTGAAATCCAGAGCAACACAAAAATAAGTGTGAATAAATGGTGTTCTCTGCCTTACTGCAGGTTTTGGGAGGGATTGCTGATAGAGTGGCAGTGAAAAAATTGAAAAAGTGCAAATAGAATGAAAGCCAGGGTTGTCTACTCTTCTACAACATATACTTTTGGGGGTAAAATTAGTTGCAGCATTGACAATCAATCCGAAATAAGACAAGGCACCAGCTGTAAAAATGGCATGTCTGTAAAAGGAAACTCACATGTTCCAACTAGGCCCAGTATTTGCCGTACTCAGAAGAAGGAGCCGAACACTAACACTAATCAATACAGTTTATAAAATCTTCATCTATCCTGTGCTTGAAATTCACATCAACATTGAAGTGTGAAAAACGCTGATTTTTTTGCTGATTTTTTTTTACTTATGTCAAGTTTTACGAGGGATTGGTGGTAAAATGGCTGCATAACAAATTTGAACACTTACATAAAATGAAATCCTGGGGTGTCTACTTTCCAAAAATATACACTTTTTGGGGGAAATTTTAAAGTGGAGCACTGGTACACAGCCCCAAATGAGACATGGCACCAGTGATGCAAGCTGTGAAAATTCAAAGTGTGAAACTGGAAAAGCGCATGTTCCAATTTGGGCCCTGTAGCTCCCCCAAACCATGAGAAACCTATGCATATGGAGTATTGCCGTACTCAGAAGAAGGAGCTGAACACTAAACAATGCATTTTTAAAAATATTCACCTATCATGTGCTTGAAATTCACATCAACATTGAAGTCAAAGTGTGAAAAATGCTGATTTTTTTAATTACATCAAGTTTAACAAGGGATTGTTATAAAATGACTGGGTAAAAAATTTGAAACGGGAGATGTCCATGTTCCATTTTGGGCCTTGTAGCTCCCCCAAGCCTTGAGAAACCTATGCATATGTGGTATTGCCATACTCAGAAGAAGGAGATGAATACTAATAAATGCATTTTTTAAAAATTTTCGGCTATCCTGTGCTTGATATCAACAGTAATATTAAAATGTAAGTGTGAAAACTGAAAAAAAAAAAAAATATTACTACAATTTTGAACCTTATGTTCAAAAATGCTCATTTACCTTATGTTGTCTAGTTTTCAGAAACACATATCTTTGTGGGACATTTTTGGTTCTGGCACTATCAGTTAAGCTATGATGCTCACATGCCAATTGTTGAAAAATTACAGGTTGGAAATAATGGCATCCATCTTGCAAATGTGAGAAAGGGAATTAAATACTAGGCATATGGGGTCCTCTTATATTCAGGAGAAGCAAATGAATATATTTAGGGGTATTTTTTGTAATGAGCTAATAGTATGCAAATCCTGACAGGAAAATGTAAGCAAAATATTTTTTTTTTTCTTTTTTTTCTCTTTTTTTTCTATTCTAATCAAATTAAACAATGAGGTATTCATATAATTGTGGTATCAAAAGAAAGCCGTACTTGTGCTTAGACAGTATATCATTTGTGTTGGTGTACAAAAGGAATTAAATAGAAAATATGGTTGAACAATGATGTAGTCAAAAAATTACTCCAGTCCTTAAGTGAATCAACCTCAGATTTTCCCGGTCCTTAAGAGGTTAATGTTTTGTTACAGATGCCAGTCACCCACCTCTTCTAATCTCTGTAATCAGCTTCTCTCATATTTCTTGTTTTTTTTTTTTTTTAACTTACATTTTCTACAATTTGTTACAAATGAGGCATATATTTTTCAACAGATACAGTTGATAAATAGCTAAAAATTGGAACTTCCATCGTGTAAATTAACTGTCTACGGTTCTCGAAGCATGCTGTGTTTAACCCTTTGAGTACCAGAGTGTACACTACCCTCTGGCTCTCAAAGTATTCACTTCTCTCAGTATGATTGAATTTATTTTTTGTGCTATAATCTTTTTTCTGCTACCACAATAACATTATTAACACAGTGTTCATGCAGCAGTAAACAAGCAGTTTTACTAAACAGTAAATACATTATTTTTCCATTTGAGCATAATGTTTTTCATAACTTCTACAATTTCTACAATTTACATTTTTGGCAATAATGATACTGTAGTTCACCAGTTTGGTGTTAATGCCACCAGCTAATACAGCAGAGCAGTGCAATATGGAATGCGTATCAAATAAAGGCACTGAACAGTATGCTTATGAACACATGAAGCACACCATTACATTTCAGCTTTCCTTCCGTGACTGTAACATCACAAAATCCCACAATGCATTGCCAGACATATGACTTTGTTGAATCTAAACAACTTTATTTATTTATACATGGTGTACAAAATACAACACTGGCAATATGTAATACTTTATAGGTTAAAATAATGGGAGCAGAGAGCATATATTAGGGGATCTCATTAAGCAAATGCAAGTGTCATACTTAAAGGTATAGTAATACTTTAATATTACTATTCCCCATATCGTAGATATTTGAAAAAGAATTTAATAGAGATAACTGAACGCAAAGTTCCCCCTCCCTCCCCCTTCCCTGAATCAGTGTTGTACTGACTGCAGGGATATCCGGTCTGACTTTCATCAGACGGCTCTACAGCTGAGCCAAGATCGAGTTAGTAAAAAAGAAATATTTCACTGAAACGGTCTCCTACGTGTGCTTGCAAACCTGTTGAAAGTCAGACTGGATATCCCTCTAGTCAGTACAACTCTGACTTCAGGGAAGGGGGAGGGAGGGGGGAACTTTGCGTTCGGTTATCTCTCAAACCTTTATGAACCTGGGGCAATTAAATTCTTTTTCAAATATCTTATTTCAGGTGGATGGGATATTCTTCGTCAAAGTTAAGGATGACTGATTGGTAATATATGTGACGGTAGTAAGGAATTCAGATACAATTCAATGGGTTCCACTTCTTGTCTTCACAAAGTGCATTAAAATTCAACATACAGCTTTTCATTGAATTAGTTTTCTTTTTTCCCTTTTCTACTTTATTATATATGGATTCATAATTTTAACAATAAATGGATAAGTGTTTCTTAATTTACTATTGTGTATAACAGAGATGCCTGGGCTGAAATTAGCTTAAGTTCAGTGGGGGCTCAGGATGGCAATATTGTGTTGGATTTGTGTTAAAGGAACATTGTCAGTACACTAATGTGTCTTCTCCATCATATCCCATTTAACCCACCACCCAATCAGCTGACATCACCATCAATCCGGCATGCCTTTTCAACAGGTTTATGATTTTGGGATTAACACATAGACAATGGCTCATTTCCATGTGGAAATACAGGTTAATGAGCCATTGTCATATTCATGTGTGAGTGCTTATATGTTAATGTGTCTATTTGCCACATTCACTGATCTCTGATAGCAGCCCCTACTGTTGGAATTCACTGTGACTACATCACCTACCTGAGGTTTGTGATTTTGGGATGTCCCTGTAGCTTCCTATGCAGTAACAGCCCTCAATCAATCCTAAGCATACTGCTGACGATGCCCTCCCATACACATCTCCAGCAGTAGACAACCCTGAAGTCTGAGAACATCCTCTCAGCTTCCCTACTTGCTCAGTGGTGGAGTGGAGAGGATCCTCTCAGGAATCAGCACTACAAAAAGCATCCATCCCTTAACTCTTTGAGTACCTTAGGGATATGCATTGCTCATCTCTATGGCACTCAAAGGGCTACAAAAGTACAGTATATCAACACACAAACATCCTCTCAGCCAGGACAGTCATGCCAGCTCAACATTTAAGGACCAATGATGGTTCTGGCACGTCATGGAATTCCCATGTCCCCATACAGCTACCTCAGAATCGAACGCGCAAAAAAAACGCTGCCACGAGCTGTTGCATCTGGTCATTATGGGGTTAATATTTTTAATGCACACTCAACATTATTTAAAAAAATGTAAAACAGAATCTAACCCCTTGGCTGGTAGAGATGTCACTTCCAGCAGCCAAAGAGTTACAAAAAGTAAATGTATTTGTAGTAAGATATTTTAATCATGCTAGAAATGTGAATGATTCAGTGGAAAGGATAACATTATAGGTAGGCTAGCATATGTTTTAGAGCATAATCGTGAATAGTCTCAGCTACTTCCTCTTCAGGATTTACTATGGATAGACCTATACACTGAAAACATCTATAGTGAAGACTGGAAGAACCAGGAAAGTGTTACCCGTCCTCCGCTTGTTCACCAATCTGCCACCCCTACTCTGTCTCTTTTGCTGCCTTCCCTACTCATCTCTCCATTTGTTATGTAATCATATTGGGAGATTTCAGCTACCCTGAAACTGACTGAAAACTGACTTCCAGCATGACAAAGGGAAATATGTTTTAAATGTCGTCAATGACAATTTCATGTCCCAGCTAGAGGAGCCAACTAGAAAAGAGGTCTTGTTGGGCCTAGTGCTCAGAAAATTCTGACATGGTAAACAGTATATAGGTAAGGGAACACTTAGGCAGCAGTGACCACAATATTGCATCCTTTGAAATGTGTTATGAGAAACCTGTTAGCAAGGGGTTTAACTAAAACATTCAATTTTAAAAAGACAAATTTTACAATGTTAAAAGTGGTATCAAAGGACGTTAAGTGGGTTGTAGTCTTCAAAGATAAAAACGCTCAAGAAAGATGGAATTTGTTTAAAATGCTCTTAGATAAATTTACACATCACTATATACCACTGGGAAATAAGTACAAGAGGAGCAAATGAAGACCAATGTGGCTTTATAAATTAAAAATAAGATGCAGGATTTTAAAGTCTTTAATTCAGAAGGGTCAGATGCATCATCATTTATAAAAATATAAAGAATGTAATAAATTCTGCAAACAAAGCAATTAGGCTATCTGAAATTGAAAATGAGAAATGTATTGGAAAACAGAGCATGAGAAATCATAAACAATTCTACAAGTATATAAATAACAAAAAGATTTAGCTGATGTCTGTCTTCTTAAAGGGACACTAATGTCCCATAAAAATTTTGTTGTTTTGTAGAGTTAAAAAATAAAAAATTTTGTGGCACAAATCTTATCTCTCAAACCTTTATCTCATATCTCTCAAACCTCTAGCTTTAATGAGTTCGTAAGGAAGTTCCGCAGAGTGTTTGAGGTTCTGGGCAGAGCTGCCTCTGCAGCCAAAAGGTTAATGGAGATACAGAAGGGCGATCGTACCTTGGGCGACTATGCCATTGAGTTTCGGACCTTGGCAGCAGAGGTGGGATGGAACAATGAGGAGTTAGTGGCAGCCTTTGCTCAGGGTCTGTCTGAATCAATTAAGGATGAAATAGCTGCCAGAGATGTACCTAGTGATCTCGATGAGTACATTGACTATGTCATGCTTATTGACTCCCGCATTCGTGAGAGACGGTTGGCAAAAAGGGCGAGGTCCAGAAACTATGGGCATGGCTGTCTTTTAAACCCACCCTCACCGCCCGTTCCTCCTGAACGTTCACCCGAATCTGGAGAGCCAATGCAGCTTGGGTTCACTAGACTTACTAAGGAGGAGCGGGCGCACCGTAGGAAACAGGGCCTATGCTTATATTGTGGTGAGGCTGGGCACCTATTACGCACATGTACGGTATGGCTGGGAAACGGACGCACCTAGGGTACTTTGGGGGACAGGCCCTAGGTGGTGTGCAGCAGTCCCTAGACGCAAGTACACTGAAACCCAGCATCCAGGTGGTATTCTCTTGGACAGACCTGTCTGTGGAAATCAGGGCATTGGTGGACTCTGGTGCCGCTGGGTACTTCATGGACCAATCCTTTGCCAAATTACACAGAATTCCGTTAATCAAAAGAGAGTCCCCCCTGGCTATTGAAGCCATTGATGGCAGACCTTTGGAACCGGCGTTTATTACCATGGAAACGACTCCTATTACTATGTCAGTTGGGGCTCTCCACAAGGAGGAAGTAAGTTTCCAAATTATTCGATCTCCTCATCATGAGGTCATTCTGGGGATTCCATGGCTACTATTACATAATCCTCAGTTTGACTGGCAGAGATGCAAGGTTAAATCTTGGTCTGAGTACTGTGCAAAAAACTGTCTATCGCACCCTGTCAAGATTTTGTGTACCACTCCCTCCGTGCCAGCTGAATATCGAGAATTCAGTGACGTATTCAGCAAGGGAGAGGCTAGCGTATTGCCTCAGCACAGGCCCTATGATTGTGCTATTGATCTGCCCTTGGCTGTGGTGCCTCCCAGGGGTTGCACTTATCCACTGTCGTGTGATGAGAACAGGGCTATGGAGGACTACATTGAGGACACCTTCAAGAGAGGGATTATTCGCAAGTCTACCTCTCCGGCTGGTGCCGGGTTCTTTTTTGTAAAAAAGAAAAATGGCTAGCTTAGACCATGTGTTGATTACCGGGGGTTAAACAAGCTGATGCCTAAGAATGCCTACCCTATTCCACTCATTATGGAGTTATTTGACAGGTTAAAGGGCTCTTCCATCTTTACTAAACTTGATTTGCGGGCTGCATATAACCTGATCAGAATTAAGGACAGGGCATTATGAATATCTGGTGATGCCATTTGGCCTATGCAATGCACCTGCGGTGTTCCAGGAATTTATTAATGACATCCTACGTGACATGCTTCAGTCCTGTGTGGTGGTATATCTAGACGATATATTGATTCACTCTGCCAACCTCACCCAGCATATTAAGGATGTCTCTGAGGTTTTGCTTCGATTACGTAAGAATAAACTGTTCTGTAAACTAGAGAAGTGCAAATTTCATAGGCCCCAAGTACCATTCCTGGGGTTCGTAATTTCTAGAGATGGCATTGTATGGACCAAGAAAAATTGGCTGCAATCCTACAGTGGCCTCGCCCCAAGGGGTTAAAAGCCATTCAGCGCTTTTTGGGCTTTGCCAACTATTATAGGAAGTTTATCCAGAACTTTTCTACTATTGTGAAACTCCTGTCTGACTTGACACATAAGGGCGCTAATCCCTCTCAATGGTCCGAAGCAGCTGAAAATGCCTTTGAGACTCTGAAATCCGCCTTTGCTTCTGCTCCAGTGCTGTCCCACCCCAATCCCGCCCTGCCATTCACCTTGGAAGTTGATGCCTCTGAGGTCGGGGTTGGGGCAGTACTTTCCCAAAGTCCTGTGGGAGGTGGAGCCTTGAGACCTTGTGGGTTCTTTTCTAAAAAAACTCTCCAGTACCCAAAGCCACTATGAGATTGGAGACAGAGAGCTTCTGGCTATTATTCTTGCTCTAAAAGAGTGTCATCACCTATTGGAGGGTACCAGAACCCGGGTGTTAATCCTAACTGACCACAAAAATTTGACGTATCTCTCTGAAGCAAAAAGGCTGTCCTCCCGACAAGCTAGGTGGGCACTTTTTCTGTCTCGGTTCAATTTTGTAGTATCCTATTTACCAGGCTCAAAGAATGTTAGGGCAGATGCTCTGTCCAGACAGTTTGCATCAGACATTGAGAGGGATGAAGAACCTGTACCTATTATTCAGCCAGATCGTATCCGGGCTACGGTGCGTACTAGCATCACTTCGCCACTGGGGGAAGAGATTTTGGCATCTCAGGCAAGGGCTCCCCCAGAAACCCCAGTTGGCAAGTGTTTTGTGGATGAGCCATTCTGGACCCGTTTGTTGGAGACATACCATTCTTCTAAGGCTGCTGGGCATATCGGGAGGGATCAGCTAATATGGTCTCTGTCACAGTTGTTTTGTTGGCCCTCCCTTAGAGCCGATTGCTCCGCTTTTACTGCAGCCTGTGCCACCTGTGCTCGTGCCAAGACCCCCAGGCATCTCCCAGTGGGCCTACTTCAACCTGTGCCTAATGGTGAATGTCCATGGTCCCACATCTCTATCAACTTCCTGGGAGAGCTGCCAGCATCTAGGGGGTACATGTTTATCCTCATGGTGGTCGATAGGTTCTCTAAGATGGCTCATTTCGTGTCTCTCTCTGGTCTTCCGTCGGTTCAGGAATTGGCTATAGTATTTGCCAAAGAAGTGTTTCGCTTGCATGGGGTACCCAGAGTGGTGGTCTCTGATCGTGGGAGCCAGTTCATGTCCAGGTTTTGGAGGGCATTTTGTGGCCAGATGGGCATCTAATTGTCCTTTTCCTTCACCTACCATCCCCAGACCAATGGGGCCGCTGAGCGTGCCAATCAGGGACTGGAGCAGTTCCTGCGTTGCTTTGTAACCGATCATCATGACAAATGGGCCGACCTGTTGCCGTGGGCAGAGTTTGCCAGGAATTGTGCAGTTAATTCATCATCCGCGAGCTCCCTCATTAACTACGGGTTCCAGCCGTGCCTGCTCCCGGACTCATTTCAGTCACAACAGATTCCTGCCCTGGATGAGCATATGGCGCAACTTCGCTCCACTTGGGCACAGGTTCAGAGGACCCTCAGTCAGTCATTTTAGCTACATCAGAGGCATGCCAATCGTAGACGGCTGCCAGCAGGCTCATTCCAGGTAGGGGATAGGGTATGGCTCTCCTCCAGAAACCTCAATTTGCAGGTACCCTCCAATAAGTTGGCTCCCCGGTTCATTGGCCCGTTCAAAGTTATCCGCAAGGTCAATCCTGTCTCATACGCATTGGAACTCCCAGCCTCTATGCGTATACATAATGTGTTCCATGTATCTCTCTTGAAACCCTTGGTTTGCAACCGCTACACTACAACTCCAGTGATTCCTGGTCCGGTGAACGTTCAGGGCCAGGAGGAGCACAAGGTCCAGAGTATCATTGATTCTAGGAGATTTAGGGGGAAGTTGCAATATTTGGTCCATTGGAAGGGCTATGGCCCTGAGGAACGTTCCTGGGTGGATCAGAAGGACCTCCATGCGCCTAGACTACTGCGCAACTTCCACTCTAAATATCCCCAGAAAATAAGACCTCCTGCAGGGATAGGGGGTCTTTGAGAGGGGGGTACTATCACGGTGCCCGTGATCCCTCTCTGCCACTCTCGCTTGTGGTGCGCTCTGATTGGCTGAGTCTGTTTGGCCCGCCCCTGGTGACCTTTTTATGCCTGGCCATTGACACCTGTCAGGTGTCCTTTCATGGTGTTCCAGAGCCAGTGTTGCTGTGTTCGTGAGTTCCTGATTCCTGTGTACCGATTTGGCCTGTCTTGACTACGCTCCTGTGTTCCTGATCCGTGATCCGACCCGGCTTGGCTGTATCACAGTGCCTGTGATTCCTGTCACTCTCAGTTGTGGCTGTCACTGATTTGTTGACTGGGTTTGACCCGCCTCCTGATGACCTTTTTATACCTGGCTATCACATCTGTCAGACGCCCTTTCGTGGTGTTCCTGAGCCAGTAGTGCTGTTGCTGTGTTCCTGTATTCTGAGTTCCTGTGTACCGATTTGGCTTGTCCTGACCATTCTCCAGTGTTCCTGCTTGTGTATGACCCGGCTCGTCTGCGTACCACCCTTGGATCCTGACCCGGCTAGACTGACGTCCCTGCTTGTGTATGACCCGGCTTGTATGACTGCCTCCTACGTACTCCGACCCGACCCGGCTGACTTCCTGCTCCGAAGATCGACTTCCAGCTTGTTCCAGTGACCTGCGTTCCAGTTGTCGCCTGCCGCGACATTATCAGTCTCTGTTGCCCGCTTCAGTGTGACTGCCTTGCCTGGTGTATCCCTCGATTTAGTGCTGTGCCTCGTTATCTGTGCAGAGATGTGTGTGAATCTGTGGGCCTTCCTTTCCGTGCAGAGCCTTGCAGTAGCGCTGAAGCCTCGAGTAAACGTGCCTTTTAAATCTTGCAGTGCTGCCTCGTTTTCACTCTCTCTATCTCCAGTACGAGCCTCGTTACCCGTGATACTGCTGCTGAGTTGGCCGCTCTCCGTCGGCAACTCTAGTCCACCATTGCAGAGTGTTCACATTGTTTGGGTCGTTTGGGCGCCTAAGGCTCTCCGGTATTGGTTACCGGCGATATCCATGACAAAGAGTGTCGGCAGTAAGGCTTCAGTGTTGGCTTATCCGGTACTACGCCCGAGGGGGCTAGTGGCTCTTGCATTCGCATGCCAGCATTCGATTAAGCTTGAGGAGGCTGTTAGCTCTTGCATTGCTGGCCGGTTCCCGTTACGCCCGTGGGGGCTATTGGCACTTGCACAAACCAACGCAGTTCCTGTAACTACGCCCGTGGGGGCTAAGTTGATTCCTATTCTGCTTAATATCCAAACACCTTGGCAAGGCAGCCCGATCTTCAGCACTTGATGAACTTTGTCTATCCAGCACAGCCTTTTTAACATCCAGGGCGTGTCAAACCTCCACATCTGAGACGGACTGTTATCTAGACATTAACCCCTTGGGGGTTCATATCATCCTAGCGCATACTGTCTTGCTTGTATGTCTATTGTGCTATTACTATTGTAATATCTCAGTTTACTTGATCTGTGTATTACCTACCGCCTCTAGAGGGCGAACTTGTGCATTATTCACTTTAAATAAAGTGTGTTTTATTTTCACTTACTGGTCTGAGAGTCCTAAAAAACCGTTACAGGCTGACGTTCCTGCTTGTGACCGACCTGGGTTGTCTGAGAACCTCCTCCGTGATCTAACCTGGCTAGGCTGACGTTCCTGCTCGTGACTGATCTGGCTTGTCTGAGAACCACCTCCGTGTACCGACCCGGCCTGGCTGACTTCCTGCTCCGTGACCTGAACCGGCTTGTTCCAGAGACCTGCTTGTTTGTGCTTCCTGCTGCTAGTGTCGCCGTGGCGACATTCTGACTTTCGCTGAGCTCACTTACCGGGCTGATTGTGTTGCCTCTTTAACTCTTGCAGAGTTGTGCCTCCAGTGCTGAGTCTCCGTTATCTCCTGCAGAGCTGGGCTTTCCCTGACATTTGCAGAGCACTATCCACAATTGCTGAGCCTTCGATCCTTGAGCTGCTTAACCCTTGCAGTGCTTTCATTTCGTTATCTGAGCCTTCACGTACACTTGGTGAGCCTATGCTGTTTGGTCACTTCTGCAGAGCCGGCCGCGTTGCAAGCCTGGTCTAGACGGCGGCTCATCCTTCCATCAGCAGAGTAGTCGGTTTACATTACCGCGCCCGTGAGAGGCGCTATTGGCTCTTGCAGGTTTTCTCCGGTATACGCCCGTGGGGGCTATTGGCTCATATACTTGCAGCACAGAGTGGTCTCCGTTATTACACCCGTGGGGGCTATTGGCTAGCTCTTGCATTATAGCAGTCTCTGTTGTTACGCCCGTGGGGCTACTGGCTCAAGCTCTTGCAGGTTGTCTCCAGTATACGCCCGTGGGGGGATATTGGCTCAAGTTTATCCTGTGCAGTTGGTCTCCGTTATTACGCCCGTGGGGTCTATTGACAAGCTCTTGCATTGTAGCAGTCTCCCTTGTTACTCCCGTGGGGGCTATCGACTCAAGCACTTGCAGATTAAGTTGCCTCCATTGCTACGCCCATGGGGGCTATTCACTGCAACTCCTCTGCAGACTCTACCACTATTCCAGTACTGCCTGCAGCATTCTAGCCTTAAGAACTTTCGGTGGGGCATTATCTACACCAATAACTGCCTGATCACCATCTTGGGCGTGCCAAACACCACAACAGAGACTGACTGAGTATTGTATTTAACCATTGAGTATCCTAGCTACTGTGTGCCTGTCCTGAGATAGTATATCTGATACTTATGCTTCTGTATACTTGACCTGTGAAGGCATTTCTGTCATTATATCGCTATTATTTTGTGTTGCCTGTAGAGAGTGTTCTTTACTCTTTATTTTTTGTAATAAACTGTGTTTTATTCTAACCAGCTGGTCTGAGTGTCTTAAAAAACCATTACAAAGAGTTCCCTATTACTCCATTCCTACTCTTACTCCTAAGTGCTAGATTTTTCCACAGAAACACTTTTTTTGTTCCCCCTCTACTTCTCTGTCATGAACTGTAAGCACTGTCAAATACTACAAACACAATGAAGTATTGCAAGTATGATCAGGTACAGTAAGTACTCTAGGTATAGTAAAATACATTTATTAATACAAAACAACAGCAAAAACAATCTCCAAGGACAAATCCAAGTACAGCCAGAAGTCAGGAAACAAGAGCAGGTAGTTAACCACTCCAGGGTAAGGATATCAACTCACAGCAGAGTCAGGATTCGTAGTGGAGGATAAAGAACCAGGAATCAAAGTCAGCCAAGCCAAGGTCAAACTGGTAAGCAGCACAAAATAATAATATGCTGAGCAGACACCACACAAGGGTGACTGCAAAGTACTCCGGGCAGGCAGAAATAAGGCAACTAAGAGGCGGAGCCTGTTTAAGGCCCGCCATAATGGGAAATAAAGATAGTGTGCATGTTTGCCAACTAACCCTGCAGGAAATACATTTTCGGTAATAATTTGTGAGACCCAAGAACCGTTGAATGGACCTTAGACCTATGGGACAAGGCCACTGTAGAACTGTAGATAGTTTCTGTGAGTCCATGGCTAAGCCTTTAACAGAGATCACATAACATAAAATGGTTACTTGTGACTGGTGTAACTCACACTTTTTGAGCTTACAGAATAGACGATTCTCTCTTAGTCTCTGTAAAACCCTGATGAGTCTCTAGAGAGTTAGAGTGAATGAGGGTGTTGTCGAGATAAATGACTACTCACTGTTGCAACAGGTCTCGTAGGACATCAACGATGAATTCTTGGAAAACAACGGGATCGTTGCACAAACTGAACAACATTATGAAATATTCGTAGTGCCAGCTCCTGGTGTTAAACGCGGTTTTCCATTCATAACCTTCCTTGATTCTGAAAGGTTATACACAAACTTAAATCAAGCTTGGTGAAGATTGTTGCTCCCTTAAGGCGATCAAATAATTCAGTGATAAGAAGAATGGGATACGCATTCTTAACCAACAGACGATTGAGACCTCTGTAGTAAATACACAGCCTCAACTCACTGCCCTTCTTTTGTATAAAAAATATCCTGCCCCTGCAGGGGAGGTGGATTTACAGATGAATCACTTGGACATAGCATCCGCTATGTAGTCCTCCATAGCCTTGTTTTCTGCTACAGATGGAGGGTATACAAGACCCCTAGGAGGAATAGCGCCAGGTTGCGTCAGTAGTGCAGTCATAGGACCTGTGGGGGAGTTAGAGTGCTGGCCCGTATCTTATCAAACACATCACTGTACTCCTGATATTCCCTAGGCAAGGAAAGTACTGGGGTAGTACAGGACAATCTGACCAGTATAGACAGGCAAGAATCCACACACTGAG
Source organism: Rhinophrynus dorsalis (assembly GCA_037306005.1). Lineage (NCBI taxonomy): Eukaryota > Metazoa > Chordata > Amphibia > Anura > Rhinophrynidae > Rhinophrynus > Rhinophrynus dorsalis. Next base: position 216,724,080 of record CM074718.1, on the reverse strand, counting down.
GGGACCACGCCAAAATGTCACGTGTCCGCCAATCAAAAGTAGGGTTATGTTGCTGTAACCATGGGTAACCCAAAACAACTGGGTAATGAGGAGACGTAATGACCTGGAACTGAAGCATTTTATGATGGAGAACCCCCACGGCAATTGATACAGTTTAGTGAGTAATATGGGCCAGTTGTAAAGGCCTACCATCAATGGCTTTAACAGCAAGTGACAAGGACTGAGGCAGAACTGGAATGGATTGGCATGGGTGACCACTGTAAATTCCACCCAAGAAATAATGACCATGAGAAGAGGTTTCTTCTTATGGATCTCTGGGGATGATGAGAGTCCACCCAAGGTCTGTCCCCTACAGGACCTTAGGTGCTAACGTTTTCCGGCCGAATAGGGCATGTCCTCAATAAATGCCCTGGCCTTCCACAGTACAGGAACAACCACTTCCTCCTCTGAAAGACCCTTTTTTCTGATTGCTGAAGGAGAGAAATAAATAGCTGAAAGTAAATGTGAGTTCTGCAACATATGACTTGAAAAGGTTGTTAGCAGTTTGAGTGCCTTTGGCCTTTGCAAACAAAACACTACCTTCCTGCTTATAGCATTGGCATAACCATCCTTGAAAAATAGCTACGGCTTTGGATATTCCAGCAGGGTGCAACACATGACATCAGTTCTTTAAAGCCTCTTTTTTCAATAAAAGAAAAAGGGCAGCATGTCAGCCACCAACATTCTGGTAAGTTTACTATTCCATAGGCATACTTTTGCATTATTTTTGTGCAGATTTTGACTTCTTTCTAAGAACCTAGTAAGAGTGGGATGGCAGTATATAGCAGAAGAATTGTGTAACTTTATTGCTTTAATAGCATGACTTGTGGAGGTGGTGTGGGTGGTGATGGTGATGTGTGGGCACTCTATGACTCTTATCTCCAAAAAACAAATGCAGCAAAAGCAGAACATATTGGCACACTCTCAGCAGCACTTCTATTTTTTACCTCATAGCTCTGGGAAAATTTAGGAGAACTTCTGCTGCAAGTAGCACTTCTGACCTGTTGATGGCTTCCCTCCCAGACAGACCTGTGGTTGTGCTTCAGATGGGAACTTATTGAGGAGGTTCCTAGGTGTGAGCCTGCTTCCCCCCCTGCTCACATGCCACTTACACAGACAGCAACATGCTTAGCATGTGGATACTTAGTGAAGTATCTCCATACTGTAAACTTCATAGACTGTGGGGTTCATGACAGTCGGCTACTACTATTAATGGGGCTAAATACTGCTGAAATTGTAGTACTACTAGGTGTACCTGATGTTGCAATCCCAAGAGCAGCAGAGGTACTCATCACCTATTATTATGTATTATTATTATTCTTTATTTATATAGCGACGACTTATTCTGCAGCACTGTACAATAGGGAATGGACATACAGAGATATTAAATAGTACAAATCGAATATGGAAACTAAAAGGTCAGAGGGCCCTGCTCGTGAGAGCTTACAGTCTAGAGGAAACATTTGTTAGTATTTGTGGTAAGTCTACTTTGCTCCCTTCTCACATCCCCAGACTCCCATAGGACAGATAACAGCCAGATCAGGAAGAAACTTGGAACACTGCTGTCTCTGTCTTCCCAATCAATCACACTGAATTTTGGTGTTTTGGGGTAAAACTCTTTCTCCCTTCTGCAGAGAACAGATTTCCTACCTACAAGACTCCCTAAATTAAGCTCTGAAATGTCAGGCAAATCTTCTCTGCATGAGAGAATCAACACAACCCACAGATGTACGTTTCAGTCTATGTGGGCCTCATCGTGTGGTGCAGCTGATTCCCTCTAGGCACATGGAGAGCAAGGGCTCATGCCTGGGATGCATGCTGTGAGAACCTAACAAACTTTTATATTTCTGCAGGAAAGTTAGAGAAACTTGCCATGTGTGGTGGAGAAATTCTGTCTTTTCATTGATTTCAATGCAAAAAAAAATGGCACGTTATGTAAAGTATTTTCTGCTTGGTGAAAAGTGCAATTCTTCTTCTGTTTCTCTTTTGAGGCAACAACTTTTGGCCATCCCTACCTTTGAAAATGAGAGGTGATATCTGTGCATAGATGGAGAACTGGTTAAATGATAGATGGCAGAGAATTGTTGTAAATGCAACCTCTCCAAGTTGGTCTAAAGTTGTGGGGTGCCACAGGGTTCAGTCCTGGGGCCCAATGCTTTTAAGTAATGTCTTAATCTTTGCTGATGATACTAAACTGTGTATGGAAATACATAGAGCAGGATGTTTTTTTCTCTCCAGAAAGATTTAAATAAACTGAGTGAATGGGCAGAAAAGTGGCAGATGAGGTTTAATGAAGATAAAAGTAAGGTTATACATTTGGGCTGTAGAAACAAACCTGCTACATATACACTAAATGGTGAACTACTGGGAAATCCTCATTAGAGAAAGATTTAGGAGTAATGCTAGACTAGAGACATCACAGCAGTGTGCAGTGTCAATCAACTTCTACAACAGCAAATATAGTCCTGCATAAAAAGGGGTATAAATGCACAGGATGCAAATATAATTCTACTGCTATATAAATCCACTAGTTCTTAAAACAAGACATTATTGAACTGGAAAAAGTACAGAGACAGGCAAAAAACTGATAAAGGGATTGGAGGATCTGATTTATAAAGACAAACTAGGCAACCTGTGTTTGTTTACATTGGAAAAGGGATGTCTAAGCGGTGATATGATTAAAATATTTGAGGTCCATACAAAGAACTCTCCAAGGAACTATTTACTCAAAGAGCTAAGCGCAGAACAAGTTGTCATCCAAGAAGACTAGAAGTGAGGTATTGTAACGTTTGTTTGACACACAGACACAGTAGGTTTTTAATAAAACACAGTTTTATTAAACAATTAAGATTACCATAATCACAGGTCCTGTAATATACACTTAGTATAGTACAGCCACAAGACAGGTTATATATAGGTAAGCCCACACAGGTCCAGTATAAGTATAGAGTCCATAACACGATATACTGACACAGGCGGATCTTGAAGGAGTCCCAGTGTATCTGTACTGCATGGGTTATTAGCAGTCAGCGAGTGTAAACAGTCCCATGTGTGGTAAGGCCTGTTAGGAAGCTCTCCTAGGGTAGAGAGCTTAAATACAAGTAATGCCCAAGAATAAGTATAACAGGTAATGGTGAACTGCCTTAGCAGTAACGGAGGCTGAGCAACTTGAGCACTGCCGGAGCAGTAACGGAGACTAGGCCACGTGAACACTGCCGTAGCAGTAACGGAGACTGAGTGACATGGACACTGCCGTAGCAGTAACGGAGACCAGGCAACTAGAGCACTGCCGTAGCAGTAATGGAGACCAAGCCACAAGAGCGCTGCCATAGCAGTAGTGGATACTAGGCAACAGGAGACTGCCGTAGCATAAACGGAGACTAAGCCCTTAGATACTGATGTGGCATAAACAGAGACTGAGCAACTGAGGTTCTGTCGTGGCAATAACTGACTCTGAGCCACAGAGACACTGCCGTAGCAGTAACGGAGACTAAGCCACTTGCCCTGGGAGGCACCCAACCGGGAACTGCACGAGAGAGAGGACGCACAGAAATGTTGCCTGGGCGACACTGAGGCAACGGAGACCAGACTGCAGCGAACTTTCCGGAGACAGCTAGGATCCTGACACCACCCCAACCGGAGACCAGATAAGGCGTGCAGGAGCGGAATGCACCCACAGTAGCCCAGCTGGCGACTAGGCGACTGGAGACTGCCGTGGCAGTAATGGAGAGTGAGCACTGCTGTGACAGCAATGGAACTGAGCAACTGAGCAACTCGCCCTGGGAGGCAACCAACCGGGAGCGGATAGTAAGACAAGCCAATGGGAATGTCGCCGGGGTGACACAGAGGCAACCGAGACCAAAACTGCACAGCTGCCACAGACAGCGAGAGAGGATCACCGTCCTCAACCCAAGACCGGTAAAGGCGTGCAGGGAGGCAGCAGCCCAACCGGGCAGGTTCACACGGAGCAGGAACGTCAGCCAATCGAAGTCGGTACACGGAGCAGGAACTTCAGCCAATCCAAGTCGGTACACGGAGCAGGAACATCAGCCAAGCCGGATCGGTACACGGAGCAGGACCGTCAGCCAAGCCGGGTCAGTACACAGGAGATGAGAAGCAGAATGGTCAGGAGTCCGGGTCAGTATACGAGTTGTCACTTTTACCATTTATGATACATTACAGTATCAAGGAGCTAGCCTTAGCTGAGGCCAGTTTTGGGGAAAAAAAAACTCCTCCAGGCAGTATTTCCTGTGTATGGGTCTTTTCTTCTCTTTTCTGGTAAGTTCATTTTTTGCTTAGTTCTGTGTGGGAATGTTTTTTTTCCTCCTCCACCTCTATGGAATCCTTTTTGGAACAGCTTTGGTATAGCCCCAAGGTTCCTGTGTTTCACAATCTATGAAAGAAAAGTGGATTTTTTGTGTACTTACCGATAAAATATATTTCTCTTTACCCTCATGGAACACAGGTCTTCCCTCCTGGAGAAAAACATGTCTTTTACATCCTGGACAGGGATGTCCTCTGTGTTCTCTAGTTTGGCGATTGCCTTCCTATCCTGCTTTTTTCTATGTGTCTTGACATCCATAAAACTAGTGCTGCTGCTGGTCAGTGACTAAGCAGGGCTGGGAGGGAGTCTCCTCATCCAGAACGCTTTGCCTGTAAGTACCCTGTCTCCTGTTGGTAGCTACTTAACTCATGTTCACAAGGACACTAAATTACCTTTTTAAATCATTTGGGATTTTTTGTCCCCTATGGTACAGTTATTTTGCCTCAGAGTTTATTCGGTTTCTTAGTATATGAGTTTCTGAGTATATGGTTAAAATATTTTGCAAGCAGAAATGTGAAATTTAGCATATTTTCCTTTATTCTTTTGCATTTATATTATGAACAAATACATTGTTTTCAAGTGGACAAAGTTCATTGCTAATTCTTTATAACAAAGCTAATTAACTGCCAAGTTAAAATTCATGTCAAACTCTTTACAATAATCAATTTAACATTAACAATAACTGATCATTAAATTTAATTCAGTATTAATTCCTTGATTTAACACCACTGCATAAAGCTGTTTTTGAGCAGAATTAATTTCATATCTCTTATTTATAAACATTGTACCCAAATAAACTGCAAATAATTCTGCGGTGAAACTGATTATAAACTTATTAAAGGCATAAGCAGTTCTGCAGATCATCCACATACTTGACAGATGGAAGTTACATTAGAAAATCACAAGGCTTCGAATTCTAAAAGAAAAAAACATATAATGACATCAGTTCACAACATCTGTTCTCATTACATTAAAAATAGATGCAAATGATTGAATTGAGCTTGGATTTTTTACCAGAAAAAATGTAACAGCTCTATTCAATAAGATAAAAAGATGCGTTTCTGGAGCAAGCTAACTGTGGCATGGGGAGAAAAAGTAGTTTGTTTGCATTCTCTTTCAGACTGCTTTAGTGTCTAGGTTTTAAAGGGCTAAAAGACACACTTAATTCAGTGGAAATGTTATGATTTTTTTTGTTTGAACTCCATGGTACATTTAGCTTTATCCAGGACTGCACCCATTTAGATTGATGAATAAGACTAATCAGATGCAAGAAAAAGATAACTTGCCAGATCCATTTTAGCCAGAAAACCTATGTTCAAAAGAGAATTGGAGAAACTCTGTAAAACACCACAGGAAAGAAATAAGTGCCCAATAAATTAAAAGTACTTTTAATCCCTTCTATGCTAGAAAGCAGTGTACCCTCTAAGGTGAGCAGCCCAGAGCTGAAAAGAGTTAAATATAATAGCTTATGCAGGGCTGCTTTGGGATAACAGATGCGCACCATAAAGCAGTGGTTCAAAACCCCCATTTGCTGAATTCAGGACTTATTTTCGTTTTTATGCATTTCATTGGATGTATGCATGGTTCTACAGAGTGGAGTTAGGCACTGGGAGTTTACTATAGATTGCTTCTTTAGAGTGTCTGTGTCTAATGTGGATTTTGAAGAGGGCCTGAACTAAATACAGTGTATCAATTTGGATCTGCAGCTGCACGCCTTCAGTACAAAAATTAAAAAAAGTGATGTAGCCAGAGTTAGGCCTGGTGAGCTGTAACTCTGCAAGTATGAATTTTTGCTTGGTCACAGTCACACATAACAAATTAAAATCTGTGTATTCCTTTGACAATCAATGTGAACATTAGTCCCTCAAAAAAAAAAAAATTAAATTAAATTAAAAAAATGAATCCTGACTACACCATTGAGATACTGTAGCACCCTTTGAGATATATTAGTTGTTAAAGTACTGTTAGATACAGTTATCACAGACATCTCATTTTCATTATTTCTAACATATAACCATAACAATGAAAAAGCATCCAGAAAACACAGTTATGGAAAATAAACAATAATGCACAGGCATGATTTAAGAATCATGTACCTACCCTTTACCACTGCGCAGCAGATCAATTGCTTCATTGATTTTCTCTAATGGGAGTTTACGGCTCACTAAGAAATCAATATTAAATTTTTTTGCCATGTAATCAGAGACCAACTTTGGAACATCATCTTTACTCTTCCAGCCTAAAGAATGGACAACCATCATGTGATCAGTTTCTTTTTAGGAGTGATGAGATGACAAATGCAATGCTATTTCTACAGACAGTTAGGAACAAGGCAAAGTGTCATGAATAGCATCATATAATTGCAGCTACATTGTATTTTTAGATGTTTCAAACTCTTCCAAGAGAGACTTACAGCTCTTTCTTGGTCCCCATGGACATCTGAAAGTCAAACATTAATAATGTGAAAAGCTTCATTAAAGTATTGAAGCATATTTATCTTTCTCTTGCTAATGCCAATTTCTAAATGCTTGCAAAAGTAAATTAAATGTTAATCGCCTTATACCTATGAAAACATTTGTAAGTAGATGATTAATATTAGCAACATTGTGACAAGTAATTTAAGTGGACTGGTCATCTTAAATCACCTTGCAAAAAAAAACCCAAAACAAAAGAAAAAAACCCTGCATGCCTTCCTATACACCATTAAGACTTTATACAAAGCAAAAAGATTACCTATTTATATGTGAGCAATGAAGAGAAGCATGCTGTCTCTCTTCCAATACTTATCAAATTGTCTCTGAAGACATCCCAATGTAGTTAACACCTTGATTACCAAAGAGGTGTACAACTTTCTTTACACACTTATGACTCTCAGAGGATTAAACTTGCATTTAACAATTTAATGCAAATGCTTTGAGTGCCAGTGTGATTTGCAAATACCTATCACTCAAATTATTTAACCCTTGACATATCAAACTGTAATTATAAAATATAATTGGGACACATAATACCACCAAGATTACTTATATAACATTGATTTTCTCCACTTTGTTTTAATAAGCTTTCACTAATCCCATACATTGTTTTTTCTTTTATTGCACATGGCTGCTGTAGCCTGTTTGGTAGCTGGTGGGTTAAATCAGGGATTGCATTGACTGCTCTATCCTAGGCAGGAGCTTATGATACCCATAGGCAGGAGTTTCCCATAGGGAGAGGATTTGGGGAAAACCTTTCCACCTGGTTCAATTGATAAAGATGTGAAAAGCGTTGCTATATTTCGTACATGGTTTTAAGTTGGAGATGGGATCAAGTGATGTAGGAGAAGGGACATATACCAGCTTTGTAAGGTAAGGTAACAGTTTGTGACTCTGATGAGATATTACAATTTGTAAACTCTTATTGCATGTGAATTAATAACATAAAATACATTTCTGAAAGCATGGTTAACAATATATTTTGGCTATCTTTAATATGGTGCCTCTTTCTTGAATTAAAAGGAAAAAAATTACAGTTTCCAAATTACAATTTTGCAATTTTTTCCTTTAATAGATATATATATATATATAAAATTAGTATTTGATGGTCCCCACATATTTCTTGTATTGCTACATCCCTACACAAAGCTGAGGTGGAGAGAGAAAAAGGATTGTCAGCGTCCACTTAATCATTGGCTGGTGCTATTCCTGAATCCAGATGTTAGAATTATGACCAAGGGTATGGAAATTGTTGTTTTTTTTTTATTTATTTAGTTGAATATTATTTTGTTCAAGTAGGAGTCTCAAGAACTCAATTGAGAGTGTACTAGTGATTTAAACAGTGCATTTAGTGCCACCCCATATAACCAATCAAGTATCATGTTAGCTTTTTCCCATGGTTTTACTGCATTGTCTATCTACCTTCAAGTCAGATACAACTCCCAATTTCCTTTGCTTTGAAGTTATTGTCAGAAATATATGAAGTCTGTAGTGGACTTCTGGGTTTGTGTCTTTGCAGCATTAAACATTATATCACACACTCTTGACAATTCTTCTAATTCTCTTAAATAATTACTAATTTGGTTTATGCTACTAGAGAGTCAAACTTTGTATCATTTTCAAATTGTTCTCAGCAATAGCATAATTAGGGCAGCTCAGGCAAGCAACAAAGGCAGCTTGGTCTGTTTAAGCCCCCATATAATCATAGCCTTTTTAGTAAAGAATACTGTTATTTGTAGTCCTGCTCTACTAGGCAATGTTCTTTCCAAGAACTATATGATCCAGTGCAATGAAATAGTTTTTTTTTAAATATGGCATGGTTCCTAGATCACTGCGTCAACAAAGACTGCTGTATTGAAATTGACAGATGTATAATGGATAGTAGGCTCAGGTTTTTAGAACACTTGCAGTTACAATACACCCATACTAAAGCAGTGCATTTTTGTTAATACAATACCTCCAAATATTGATCCTTTCAATGTACGCCCTGTCAGCATTAAACCTGGGTTTAAAGGGAGATTTTCAGTTGCAGGTGTCACCCCAAGTATCACAGCAACCCCACATCCACAGTAAGTGGATTCAAGTGCAGTCATCTAAAGAAAAAAATATATCAAATATCAACTGTACAATTACGAAAATCAAATAATTTCCTTTACTCATTTTCTCTCAGTATAAGCTCTTGGCTATGGTTTGGCATATCACAGAAATCAGCACCTTCTTTTAAGTTTGCTGTTATTCTATTCACTGTTTTTTTAACAGATTTTTATTGAGGTTTTCATCCAATACATTGCATAAGAAGTCACAATAAGAAGAACTTCAATATAGCAGAATGGTAGATAGCTAGTGTCTATAAAAAATAATTTATAAATATCACTTTGTTGCTTTTTAGCATGCTTTTTGTTAACAGTGCTTGGGAAAGTATTCAGTAGCAGTAACTACTTACATCTAAATCTATTTACATGAGGTGGGAGGGATTAGTTAGAGAAGTAGAACTATGTACATCGAGAGGCACTTTAGGACGTATATGAGGAGGTAACGAGGGTGAAGAGGTTGATGTGGAAAAGGGAAGAATGTGGAGTATAATTGAGAAAGAGGGATTGAGTAATAGTTAGATGAAGTAAGAAATGGGAGTGATAGGATATAATGGGAAGCTGTAATAATGGAAGAAAAAGGTTTGAAGATGTAGATTGTGAACAGAAGAAAATTTGGACATGGGAATGAACTGCAGTATATGTCAGGAGAAGATAGGGTCTGGAGAAGTGAAACCTGAATAGATAAAGCAATGTCAGTCCAGTGATTATATGTTGCCCTACCTGTGGCCTGATGCAGGGTTCAGTACAGCACTTGTGATCATCTGGTTTCCTTTATAGAGCCACTTCTTCCTTACGGTGGTGTTTGCTCATAGCTTCCTGTATTGGGTTGTCCAGTGTATACTGTTTGTCCCTGACCATGTTTTTGTTTGTAGCTTGTTCCTGTATTGCTCTGCAGTTGCTAAACCAGTCATTTTTCTGAATCAGTTCTGCTCCTGATCAAGGTATTGTTTAATGCTTATTCCTGCACTGAGCTGAAGTTACTATGCTGAACATGTTTTGCCTATGGCTCCTGAACCAGACCTGTTCCAGTCCATCTCTTTCTCTCCTTGTTATGCTTCCTTGCTAATTCTAGTCTGGTTATTGGCTCCAGAGCGCAGCACCTCTGGAATTGTTCTATATATATATATATATATATATATATATATATATATATATATATATATATATGTTTTTTGGTAGAGAAGCACTCACGCTTAAAAAGACAAATGCCCGGGTGCTTATAATCCAGCCAAATGTTTATAGAAATCTCCAAAGTTTGAAAATAGTGCTCTCAGGTCTTGAGATCAATGATAAATAAGTTTTTATTATTTAGCTTGACGTTTCGGTTAACACATAGCAACCTTCATCAGAACAATTAGTAGAAAAAAAGAACCCCACTTAAATACCCTAAGTGAACAAACCGTATCACCGTAGTAATCAACTACCTAGAGGTTTTAGAATTAAAAATATCCCAACAATTGGTCGTGCAAATCCTGATTTCTGCAAGAGATGGTGCGCTATTTTGAATAAATGCTCCTTTGATTTGTTGGTTCTTGTGGTTGAAGAGGTGGGCAGAATTTTGAAACAGGTTAGATTGGATCTACAAACATTTGAAGTTACGCATAAGGATACTTTAACTTCAGATACCTCAACGGATTGGTACACTAAACTTAATACTACTATTACCAAAAACAAACAGGAACTCATCAATTTTAAAAATAATAAATTACAGAGAGTACAGGAGGATTATAAGGAAAATCGGGTTTATTCTTGGTTATCAGGCCAGACTGACCGATCCAGTATCCCTAGACGTCAACGTAAACGTATCATTAAACCTAGAGATTTAAGCATAGTTGACTCTAGTGGCAATTCCTCACAGTCAGACTCAGAAGATTTAAATACTTCTAACACTACAGAACTTAATCCACAATCTACAGATATAGAAAGTTTTTTTTTAGGGGTACGGACCCGTTCCAACAGAAGAGGAAGGGGCGGTCACGTCCACACCCAAGGAGGGGTGGCAAGCACCAGAGACGCAACAAAACCACCCACAATCCCCAGGGTGTAGTTTTCAATCTTAGTGATAGACCTCTAACATCACCAGAAGTCTCGCTTTTAAGTAAGGGCTTGTCCTTTGTTCCCACTACAAGAATCAACAAATTTAAACTAGAGGTGGATATATATAAATTTCAGCGTAAGTTGAATCTGAAGAACTTCTTCAAAGATCAGGTTGCGCTGAATTCATCTGAGTTAAGACCTAGAAGCACCTTTGATCCTCCCAATACAGATCCCTCTATCAGAACCTTTACTAGGAGGGTATTAGCGGATACTGCAGCAATAGATTGTAAAACTAAATACTCCAATTTATCTGGTCCTGAAGTGAAAGCACTAAAGTCCCTATCCAAAGATCCTAAGGTGGTTATTAGACCAGTGGATAAAGGAGGGGCGATAGTGGTACAGAACACTGCGGACTATAAAAAGGAGATTTACAGACAACTTTCTGATATACACACTTACCAATTGTTACCATCTGATCCTACTGTAAGGTATAAAAATTTGATAGATGACTTTTTGACTGGGGCCTTGAACAGTAGAATTATTACGGAGTCATTATTCAACTATATGACAACTAAATACCCCATCTGTCCTATTCTTTACTGTTTACCAAAGATACATAAGAATCCGATTTCACCTCCAGGTCGTCCCGTAGTTTCAGCCCGAGGTTCTTTATTACAGCCGATAGCTACATTTCTTGATAGACAATTTCAACCATTGGTCAGATCTATGCCATCATTCTTACAAGATAGCTCTGACTTATTACATATTTTGTCCAGTATTACTGATATTGGGGATACTGACATCCTGGTAACGATGGACGTGGATAGCCTCTACACCGTTATTCCACATGAGGAAGGTGTACAGGCTGTCAGACGTTCCATTTTGTAATCAGGTTTCAGACCTCAATACTCGGTGGACTTTCTATGTGATCTGTTGACAATAACGTTGACTAAGAATTACTTCAGATTTGAGAAATCATTCTTTTTGCAAATAGCAGGCACGTCAATGGGCTCTAATGTGGCACCAGCTTATGCTAATCTGTACATGTTACAATATGAGAAAGAGCATATAGTTCACACTAGCATACGTTTGTATAAAAGATACATTGATGATCTGTTCATCATATGGAGGGGAGCCACTTCTGAACTCATTGATTGGATTTCCAGTCTGAATACTATGAATACTCCTATTAAATTTAAGTATTCATACAGTCCATCTTCGGTTGATTTCCTGGATTTAAAAATATATACGAATTTGAACAGGTTGGGTACTACGTTGTACACGAAACAAACTGATAGAAATACCATACTCCATGCATCTAGTTGTCATCCTCCTTCTCTTAAAAAGAGCATACCATATTCACAATTCCTCAGAGTGCTACGCAAAAATGATGATCCGGAGAAAGCGCAAGAACAATTACAACAGAAATATCAGAAGTTTAAACAAAGAGGTTATGATCCTAGGCTGTTGAATAAAGAACTGACACGAATCAAGCATGTAAACCGATCTGATTTGTTGCAGTCCAAACATGAAGTCAATAAGAATACTCGGATGGTATTCACAACACAATATTTCCCAGGTGCTGAAAGGATTTCTACAACAGATCCTCCGATGATTGCATTTACCCGGGGTAAAACATTGAAGGATTACCTAATGCGACCAGATATGTTACCTGAATCTATACCACCTACTACCAGGACAACATGGTTAAGTAGGCAGAAGGTACAAATTGGGTGTTTTAGGTGCAAAAATTGCACCACATGTAACAGCTTGATTAAAACGACAAAATTTAAGCATCCACATACCAACAGGACATATAAGATCCAGCATAAACTGACTTGCACCACTGACTATGTGATTTATCTACTGATCTGTCCCTGTGGGAAATACTATGTGGGTAAAACTATAACTACCTTCAGCGACAGAATGGCAAACCATCGGTCTTCTATTAGGACTGCAATTCAGTCAGACGGTTCAGATAAACCAGCTGCTCTGCATTTTAGTGAATTACATCATTCAGTGGCATCAATCAAAACTATTTTAATTGATCGTATTCCAACACTATCGTGAGGAGGAGATAGAGGCATGAAACTCCTGCAAAGGGAGACATTTTGGATCCGTACTTTGGATACTGTAGCCCCAAGGGGGCTGAATGAGAAATTGAGCTATGCAGCATACTACTGAGATACTCAGTCACCTAGTGCTCGAGATAGACCTATAGACTCCTGATATATGAATCACTTCGATGCAAAATGAGACAAATGGTTAAGCATCAGGAATATAACCACATTGATTGAATATACGTGCATGATAGGACTGATATGTCCAGCATGCAGTGGTTATGAGAGACTCTGTTGCTACTAAGGAGGTCTGGGTCAGAAGAGGATTGTCTAGGGTGTTTCTGCATAGCCATACAAATGTCATGTTTATATGCATCAGGACGTCTCCAAGACTAGGAGGAACATTAAGTCTGATGTATGTTGTATAGTGGATATGTAAGATCTATGGACTGATTTTTATGAGAGTCTGAGGACTATGAATGGACTAAAAAGACCTCTATCTCCCTCGAGTACCTGTGGTGCGGATTTTAGTGGCGCCTATATGCCGCTTCTGAATATAGTTGTATCATCTATATAGTTGAGACCTCTTACTAGACTTTAATGACAATCACGTTCAGTGGAACTCTGGGGATCATCATACAGCTCAGACTTTTAGTCCCCCTTTTTATCTAGTGTTATAGGCTCTAAATGGGACGCTGTCGTATCTCAATGTACTCTAATATTCAAATGAGATTTGTTGTTTAACCCGGTTATTCTGCTGCGGAGTGGTGAGTCACGGTGGTGATATTTTATTGAAACAAAGTAGCGTTTTGATCCCACTGGGAAGTGATGAGTCACACAGTGGTGATCATTAATGGAAGTAATTTTCTGAGCCCACCATTAGGGGCACTACAGCGCACTTCAATGTATCCTTAAATGACCCTGTTGACTACCTCATACTGCAGAAACCGGGGTATGTGCTAGAATTTCATGTTATTCTTTGCAGACAACAATTTGCAGTATTTCTTAGAGAAATTATTATACACCTGAGTGACATGTACATTTTGCCCATGTTTCCCATTGATTAATACAAGGGGGTTCTGTCCCCTATCTGGGAGTGGATCGATTGCCTATGCTCATATTGGAGGACACGTCTAATATAGTTTGAAATGGTACATTCGAGACTATAATTAGTTAAAATATGAGTGTCTGATTTATGTGGGATGTTCCCTGATTGCTATTTAATATGTACATAAGTTGGACTGTGAGGGGGGATCTCGGAGTTAGCGATGTTTATTTAAATTTGAAGCGATACATTAAGCGTTGCAATGCGCTTGAGTCTCCAGTTGATATGAATTGCTCTCCCCGATGGCCTCACAGTCCACAGTAAGCTCTGCATAATATCAACTGATGCGGTCTTTCTCTCTCATTTGACAATAGTTGTACATTCGAGGAGATGAATATCTTTTAGATAAGATGAGCTATGTGGAGGATCCCGGTGTTAGCGATCTTTATTTAATGTTGAAGGGACACAGCAGGCGCTGTATAGCGCTTGATGGGAGTTGCTTCCCCTGATCGTCTCATAGCTTACGACATGATGTTTATGACATCAGTTGAAGTTTTTTCCCTTATCTGACAAATGCTGTATAACTAACATAGATAGATGCTTCTGTGTGGTAAACTCTGAAGTTCTGAATTTTATTTTGATATTCACTGTTCACGACAATCACTGTAAAATAGTTTTTATTTGTGAATAGAGATTGGTGCTTACGGATGTCATTCACGTTGCATGACATAATGTTTGTGATGTCATGTTCACTTTGGGCGATCGTTTTCATGCCGTTTGTTCACTTAGGGTATTTAAGTGGGGTTCTTTTTTTCTACTAATTGTTCTGATGAAGGTTGCTATGTGTTAACCGAAACGTCAAGCTAAATAATAAAAACGTATTTATCGTTGATCTCAAGACCTGAGAGTGCTATTTTCAAACTTTGGAGATTTCTATATATATATATATGTATATATTTTCCCTTGCTTCTCAGTTGCTGTTGTATGCTTGGGTATTGTGGACCTCTGTATCACGGTTCCCGTGATCTCCCTCTGTCACTCTCTCTTGTGCTGCTCCCTTATTGGTTGAGCCTGTTTGGCCCGCCCCTGGTGACCCTTTTTATACCAGACTAGTGGCACCTGCCAGGTGCCCTTTCGTGGTGTTCCAGAGCCAGTGTTGCTGTTGCTGAGTTCCTGTGTTCCTGATTTCCGGTGTACCGATTTGGCCTGTTCTTATGACTCTCCTGTGTTCTTGCTCCGTGATCTGACCCGGCCTGGCTGACATTCCTGCTCGTTGCTGATTTGGCTTGTCTGAGAATCTCCTCCGTGATCTGACCCGGCCTGGCTGACGTTCCTGTGGCTGTTATAGCTTGGGCAGCATTCTGATTCCTGCTGTGTTCGTGTCTGATTGGATCGAGACTGTAACCATTAACTCCTGCTCAGCCGTGTCTCTTGAGCTGAGTCTCCAGTTACGCTTGCAGAGCTGTACTACTAAAGCTGAGTCTCCGGTTACGCTTGCAGAGCTGTACTACCCAAAGCTGAGTCTTCCTTGGCACTTGCAGGGCGATACCGTTATACTCTGAGCCTCTGATTATACTTGCTGTGCTATATATCCAACCTGGTGCTGTTGTTAACGCTTGCAGAGCCGTTATTCTCCTGCTGCTCCTGCTGAGCCGGCCACGTTGGGGCCTTGGTAGACGGTGGCTCATATTGTCATCCAAAGCAGAGTAGTCGGTATCCGTTTACATGCCCGTGAGGCGCTATTGGCTCCCGCTCCTTCGGAGTCTTCCTCGTTACTCCCCGGTGGGGTTATTTGCTCTAGCACTCTCTGCACCGGTGGTTCCCGTTATACGCCCGGTGGGGCTACAGGCTCAAGCTATCGCTGTACGGTTGGTCTCCTTATACGCCCGTGGGGGCTAGCGAGTCACGCTCTTGAAGTGCAAAGTGTCTTTGTCATACGCCCGTGGGGGCTATTTGGCTCAAGCTATCACTGTACGGTTGGTCTCTATTACACACCAGTGGGGGCTAGCGATTCACGCTCTTGCAGCATCAGTAGTCTCCATTATACGCCCGTGGGGGCTATCCTCAAACTGCTCCGCAGAGTTCTGTCTCAGTCTCTGCATTACCCAAGCAGCTAACAACATCAATGGACTTAAGGTGTTGTGCAATCTAGCACCTATTGCTGCCTCTTATTCACCTTGGGCGTGCCAAACACCACAACAGAGACTGACGATTCCTATGTATTTAACTACTGATTGCCATTCGCTATTCTGAGCCTGTCCTGTGACAGTATATGTATTATTTGTACTCCTGTATACTGGTCCTGTGAAGGCCTATGTAGTCTATCTATTGCTATCTACTGTGTGGCCTATTGAAGGTGACCTTGTTCGTTATTTTTTGTTTTAATAAAACTGTGTTTTATTCAAACCTGCTGTCTGAGTGTCTGAAAATCGTTACACTCTGTACCTTTAAGCTCACTCCAAGTCCTGTTCGGGTGGATCTCTAGCCGTGTTGCTTTTTCTAGTTTCCTCTTCACTACCATGAGTGTTACGTGTCTGTATGGCAGCCCATTTTTCAGCTACTCCACCTTGTGTCCCGTCTCTATATTGTAGCCGGACACCAAATACTTCTAATATTTAATTCCTACAACTGTAGTCAGCTTCCAGTATCTTTTTTAGTCCTGTTTATCGCTGCATGGCAATTGGTTCTATAACTCCATTCATGACCATTTCTACAGTCCCTATCCAGTCATCATGAGCAAAGTCCAGCTCAACTGATCTGTGCAGTTCAACCCTGTGGTGGACCCTTTTACCCAACTTAGACCACAGCAAGTCTGTGCACTGGTCTGTGTACATTTCTGAGCACCTCACTCTACCACCACACACTATCATCTTATGGATCAGTTCTAATTTGAGTCAGATGTCATCAGGCAGGCAACATGACAGACAAGAATAGGAGTACAGCACAGGTAATGGATGAGAAGGTGCGGAGAGAAGGAGAAATATATATGCACCTGTGATGGTGTTGGAAGTAATGTCTAAATATTTTCTGATGCCATTAAACTACATAAGGAAATACAGAGGGCTGGATGTTTATTCTCTACAGAAACATATGGATAAGTCGAGAATGGTAGATAAGGCTTTAATGTAGCTAACTTTAAGTTGATGTATTTGGGTTGCAGAAAAGCATGCTACATGCATAGTAACTGTTAAACTACATAGATAATCATTGTTAGAGAAAGATTTGGGTGTAATGGTGTACAACAGACTAAACTGTGTACAGTGTCACTCAGTTGTTGCAGGAGCCAATTGGGTTCTATCATTTATAAAAAATAGGTATATAATATGGAGTACAGTGTTCTTAAAAACATTATTGAACTGGAAAGAGTACAGATTTGCAATGAAGCTGATAAAAGGATTTGAAGATTGTAGTTCTAAATAAAGAAAGAAAAGGTGTATAAGGGGCAAACTTATTACCATTTATTCAAGTCAATACAAGGCACTCTAGGGAATTCTTTACTCAGATCTGAGGAAAAAGCAAAGGGTGCATCCTTCAAAGGTAGAAGACAGGCACTTTTTACTTAAAAAAGTTGTGATCTTTTTTAAACTAAGGGCAGTAAATATGTGGAACTCCTTAAGACCATTATTTTTAATGCAGATAGGATTTTGATCCAGGGAGATTTATGACTAACTTCTCATAATTGGAAATTGCTTCAATGTTTTTTTGTCTTCCTTTAGATAAAACAAAAAACCCAAAACAAACAAATATGATGTGGCAAAGGTTGAACTTGATAGACATGTCTTTTCAATCTTATTATGTTGCTATGTTACTGGCAAGGATAGGATAAGGAAAGTAATGGAGGAATAGAAATGAAGGTGACAGACAGTGGGAGAAGATGGATAAACTAAGTAGGGCAAACAAGTTTTGTAGCGTATTATGAGGAGGTGGTGAGAAAACAAGTGACAGATTTTGAATGACAGGATGAGGGGAAGGGGAGGCAACAGAGGAAGAGCAGGATATTAAGAAGGCCTTATATTCTCTCTTGTTTCGCTAGATTCCTTACTCATACTTCCATTTTTTCCCACTCCTTATCACTGTATGTAGTTGGTAGTAAAGTACTATTTAATCTGAGACTCCGATATAAGCTGTGTAACAAACTATCACAACAAACAGGATAGCTATAATATTCTGGAGCACAGTTCCCTTTAAGTGATTTCATGTATTACTACAGAGTCAAAGGGCAACAATTCTGGTTTTCCAGGCCTATTCTCATGCCTACATTTAAAGGGATAGTAATGTTTCAAAATAAAAGCAGCTCCAATTAATTTTCATAGTATTTTTGCCATGGAGAGTGTTATTTCAATACTGTCAGAGTTGTAGTTCAAAAGTAATTGAATGATAAAGTATCCCCCTCCTGCCCCTTTTACTGATGTAACACTGCTCACCTCAGAGCAGCAAGACTGTCCAGATGGATCTCGGAGAGGGACAATCTTCAATTAACATAAGGGAAAAACCTGTTAAGGGAGGCAGGGTTTTACTTGCAAAGCAAGTGGGACTATTGTGAACCAAAAAAGTGAGTTTTTACATTTTACAGTTCCTTCTTTCTTGTACAATGAATGAATTTACATCAATGATTTTACATGATAAGTGTTACTATACCTTTAAAATGAACAAGTCTATCTGGACCCAAACAAGTCAAATTTAACACTTTACGATCTCTTCCTCTTAGAACCTTAAGTGATTTCTGCTGTGTGTATTTCTATTTCAGGGAAGAAAACCTTCCCATAACAATTGTGGAACTACAACTCTGATCATTCTCCTCTAGCCAATGGATAGTCCAACAACAGCTAAAGGAGGCCTATAAGGTACAAACCACTAATACATGCTCTGTCATATTTTTGGTGCTCGTATTATATTAAAACTCTGCAACAAGGAGAGTAGCCAAAGATTACCAGATAATGTAGGCTGGTCTAACCAAGAGTGTGACTACCAGGCTGTTTGTGTGCCAGGATATGTGTCACTAAGTGGAGGGCAACCACACAAACTGTTTCCTCTCTGTTTTCTATGAAGCATCTGGCATAGGACTCATTTGGTAAAGGAGAGCACTTTAACAGGTGCAAAAACTCCTCAGTGAAAGAGGTTTATTAATGAAATGGTGAATGGCTGAATGTTCATGGAAAAGAACAGGGTATCAGATACACTACACTTCCCACATTTTGAATTATAGCTGTAGCGCACCACCTCCTTTATATAGTAAAATACCTGTTATACAAATAGGAAAACTGTTTTTCTCTCATAAACCCACAAAGCACACAAACCTTTTATTAAGACCTATTATTTACACAATCATCATTTAATCATGATTCTATAGCTCACCCTTAAGTCAACATCAAGATGTTCAAACATATTTCTTACCATTGTTTCAATGCGTCCTGCACATTCAAAGGCAAAATCCACACCCTCATTAGTCATGTCACAAATAACCTGTTGAATGGGCTTGTCATAATCCTTAGGGCTTATGCACTCAGTGGCTCCTAATTCTATGGCCTTTGGAAATTTATCTTTATGAGATCCAACCCCAATAACACGAGCAGCTCCAGATACTTTACAACCAACTATTGTTGAAAAACCAACACCTCCTAAGCCAAACACAGCACATGTAGAACCAGGAGTCACCTACAAAAATAGAAGATTATAGATATAGGTTAGCTGTACATTGAGGCTGATGTAGTAAGAAGGGAAAAAATGCACCATTGGGAACAAGTTAATCTGTCCATTCAGTTATATGGGTTTTTAAACTCTTGAATGCTATTGCGTTTTCCAGCTTACTGCAAATTACTAGAGACCCATCTAGCAATTAAAAAGTGCAGTTGTTTTCCCTTTGAATGACTATGTTAGTTCTTTATAAATAAATCTTCTTGTGCAATGTGTAAAAAATTAAGTATGATTTTGTGCTACTGCATGTCACAAAATGGTGGCTTCATTCTATATTATATTCATGTAGATGCTTTAATGCCACACTACACACTTAAATTGGAGGGAAACAAAATTCTGGGTTGTAAATTGACTGGATTTCAGATTCAATGATTATTAAAAAATGTTCATTAAAATAAAATCAACAGAGGCACAGCTCTTTGGCATTCATAGTTTTAAACTAGTGATTAACAATATCATCGCAATGATACAGTAAACCTTTCAGTGCCAGTGGGGTACCCGGTGCATTGTCAAGCAATTCGTTGGATACCATTCCATTGTCAGGGAAATCTTTTCTCTGAGACTGATGTACAATGGAAAAGGGGAGAACATCTGGAATAAACTAACTGCAAAAAGGGGTACAAAAAATGTACAATAATTTCAGTTAGGCTTTTATCCCCTTGAATGCTAAATAGCTCTGCACCATATTGCTTCATAATGCGATTGGTACATCTATAGCATTCAAAGATTTAAATCAATGGGAATTTTGGCACTTTTTTCTCCCTTATGGTTTGTTGTTTTACCCCAGATTTTTTTAAAGGGATAGTAATACTTAAAATGTAAAAAATAGTATGTTGTAGGGTTTATCCCTCTGGGTAAAACAAGGGTACTCCCTCTGCTAAAATATGTTTTATTCAAAATGTACTGCAGCTCAAACTTGAATTGTTTAGGTGCAGTATCACAGTGGCCAGAAACTGGACAGTGGCGCTGTTGCTACACCATCCGATGGTGTTGCTACACCATCCGATGGTGTTGCTACACCATCCTATGACCAGAGCTCTATAGGATGGTGTAGCAACAGTTCCACTGCACAATTTCAGACCACTGTGATATTGCACCTAAAAAATCCAAGTTTGTGCTGGAATAACTTTTGAATAAAACACCTCTCAGTAGAGTGTTTTACTTGTTCTGTTACATATTAAGTTTTACTATCCCTTTAATGTTTTTATTGAAGATACAGCCAGAAGCTCATATAGTACATTATATATCCAAGATACGATACATTAGTCTCAGTAACATTAGGCAAATTAAAGTATATGTCAATATGATAAGCGATGGCAGCATCCAGCTGTTTTCCAAGTTTTTTATATACAGTTTACCCCAACTAACAAAAATTATAACATATATATATATATATATATATATATATATATATATATATATATAAGATATCTAAAGAAATCTGCCTAACACCATTAGGTCAAGTTTCCCTCTCCCACCATTCCCAAGACCGAAACCCAGATGGTACTCCGTGCCTGTAACATCTGTAGGTAAACCAAAACATCTAAGAACAAATTCAAGGCTAATAGTAGCATGGAACCTGAGTTATATAACTCAGATATATCCTCTGTAGTGAGTTTGATTCATACAAGGGGGAACTTACCCCAGATTTACTTTAGTTTTCTTTTGTGCATAAGACCCATTTTTTCATATAAAAAACACATACAAACACAAAAAATTTTTTTCAAGCATTAAAGTTCATTTAAAGGAGCAGTAAACTTTTGTTATGAAAAAAAATGTATTGTAGGGCTTTTCCCATTGAGTAAAAAAAGGTTACTCTCACTGCTGAGAGAAACATATTTTCAGAGTTTTTACAGTTTAAATCAGTTTTTTACATTAACAGTGCCCTCTAGTGGTCAAATTCCAATTTGTTTTTCTGTTACATTCTATTTGAGAGGAAAGTCATTGAAAAATAGTTAACAGAATTTGATAGAAATGGCTGAGTTACTTCCTGTCACTTAGAGTTTTCAGGAGTAACCATACAGTAAATTTACTTCCCTTATCTTAACTGATATAACTTGTGAACAGAAAAACTAACAAATATTGGGTTTTCATTAGTATATATATATATATATATATATATATATATATATTTATATACACACACACTGTTATTTTAAAGGAATATTAATGTTTGACAAAAACAGCGTCTCCAATTAATCTTCATTCTTTGGACCATGGAGCTTGTTATTTCACTACTGTCAGAGTTGTCGTTTAAGAGTAATTGATAAAATATGCCCCTTCTTCCCCTTTTACTTAGTGTAAGCCTCCTTTCCTGAGATGTGGAATCTGGTCTCTTGATCAGATAGCTCACGGCAAGGGACAATCTTCTTATTGTGAACATAAGGAAAACCGTGGCCCCCATGACAGGTTTTTCAGTTTTTTCCTTTATGCTAATTGAAGATTGTCCCTCATTGAAATACATCTGGACAGTCTTGCTGCTTTGAAGTGAGCAGTGTTAAATCAGTAAAATGAGCAGGAGGGGATACTTTATCATTCAATTACTCTTGAACTACAACTCTGACAGTATTGAAATAACATCCTATGTCCCAAATACTATGAAGATTAGTTGGAGCTGCTTTTATTCCAAAACATTACTATCCTTTTAAGTCCAATGTTTATACAAGTAAAACTGTATTTTATTATACTCCTAATAAGTTATACGTTTGTTACCTTAGCAGTATTAATAGCTGCACCATATCCAGTAGCAAATCCACAACCAATGAGGCAAACTTCAAAAGGAGCATCAGGATGCACTTTGGCAACACAAATGTCTGACACCACAGTGTATTCAGTGAAAGTACTTGTGCACATGAAGTGGTGGATCAGTTTGCCCTTACAAGTAAACCTGCTGGTTTTGTCTTCCATCAGTCCAGATTTACTGCCAAAGCTATTACATAAAATATTTTGAGTCAGATTAGATTTGAATTACAAAATCAACAGAATTTAGATTGAGGTAATTTTAACCCCTTGCATATAAACAAAACAATGCATTACAACCACTCTGACATCCTTTTAATTAATTACAACTGTGAGCACATAAAATAAGGGGCCATAGAAATACTAGCAAAGCACAGTAATTCTTACACAAACCAGCCACTCCATATGGGTCACATACATTTGCACATAGTTGAGAGCAAAATAAACTACCTAGCAGGCACTCTAACCAACTCCAATAGTGACAAATTATATCGACAGCACTAGCATCAGGCACAGACAGCTGCTCTGTGCTCATGATGGTATTACTGCTGCTATCCATCAGTTCTGCCCAGTATCACTCCCCCTGCCACCTCTACAACAGCAGGAGAATCTACTGCGGTCATGCTAGTCCCACTAGCTGCTTCACTATCACAGTAACCACAACAATTTCAGCCTCAGAGTCATCACTATCACCCCCTCCCTTACTTCCAACACTCTGAGTCTCTAGCTGCTGTATCTTAGTAGTAATAGAAGTAGTAGTGGTAGGACTGCTTGGGGATGGCAAGTGTTATTTAGGGTCCCCTGCTGTCATACTTGCCATCATCTCCTCCTCTCCCCCTCCTGAGAATCACAAGACAGACTAGCAGGTGCAGCACTGGCAGAAGGCGCAACACTGGCAGCAGACACAGGTAGCTGACATGTCCTGCTCCCACTCCTACCCTCTTCTTTCTTTGCCTGTGCCACAAATTTCCCCAAGATCCCTAAGGGTTATGTAGGGGACTGGTCATCTTTGGGTGTGGGGAATCAGGGCATCCAGGCCCCTCAATACTACCTTTAATGGTAGCGGTCACTTCCTCCTCCTCAGACCCACTAGGTGCATAATTGTCCTTCCAGCTCCTCCTTTCACTTGTATTCCAGGTACTCAGTGATAGCACAAGCTATGACCCTCTCCTGCCTCAATGTCACTCTATAAATCAGAACACAACAACCTAGCATCCTTTCACTCTCTCTCTGTCTCTCTAGCTGCTTGTATTGTGTTTCGCTTCCTAGAAATATCATGGTTTTTATATCAAAAACGCAAAAAACATGTAAGTAAAGGGGTGAAAAGTTTGTAACCATTGAAAAACAATTGAAAAAATCTTGGCAATGGGTGAAAATTGTGAATATTTTAGAGGCTTTATTTAAAGAGGATTTTCCCGGAAAAAAAATCAGCAAAATCCACTGGATTGTCTGCTTTTTCACGGAAACACGATGGGACCATTCATCCACCCTCAGGACTATCATTACCTGCCTTGGTATTTTAACAATTTGTTTTGAATATCTCTATTTTAATGTTACTAATAACAATTAATTTTTAACAGGAATACAAAGTGTCACTAGGTGGGTAGTTTCTTTTGCTCTCTAAACTATATGTAAGTTGATGTGGACTACAGGGCAACTACACTTTATCTTAAGTGTATATAACTCTTTACTATACTAGGTGGTGTCTTTTCTACCCCTCTCTCTTTCTTTCTTTTTGGGTCAAATAAATATGACAGTTAATTCAAACTTATATTTTAACCCCTTGAATGTGAAATATGTCTTTTAATTTAGGTTAACCTTATTAATCCAGTGGTGTAGAGGCCAAATGAATGAGTATTTCAGTATCTAATAACACCTTTTTATTGCATACCTTAGACTTGAAAAGTGAGCATCACTCTTGAAAGCTTTAATTGAAGGTTTATCCAAAAAAAAAGGTATTATGACATACAGCAGCACTCAAAGATGCATTGGAGACCTCTCTAACATTCAAAAGGTTCAAAGGCTCCTTTTAAATCAGTGGACATTTGGGAATGTTTTTGTCCTCTGTGGTGTTGTTGATTGGACCCAACATTGTAAAAAGCAAAGTGGTGCAATGTGACTGAACTTACAGTGAAAGATGAAACTATATAATGGTGTGTACTTAAAAAAATATTTGACCATAAAGATATGGTATATGATTAAGTGTGATTAGTGACACATGAAATGCATTACTATCCCTAATGCTGGTGTGTGATGGATTATAGATATAGCACATGAAGTGTTACCTTTCACTTTGCGTTTATATTGTATTTTAATAATGAGGATACAGTAAACACTCCATTGACCAGCACTGACCAGCATGCAGTGAGAATGGATGTGGTAAGTGAGGGGAAAGTCCAGGGTACATTTACTTATAAATAAACCAGAAAGGACACTAATGCATTTTGCCACTTTGCTTTTATACTTATTGCCCAGGGTTAGCGTGGGGTGTTTTATGATACTATTATTGTTATTCACTTAATGCTTTCTATTTTGGGTCTGACTGAGAAACAACTATATTAAACCACTGCACTATGAATCAGTCTGATGAAATGAATATATTGTGTAATAATCACATGATGGTGAATATTTCCAGTAATGGAGAACTAGTAATAACCCCTACGCATTATGTCCAGAAAATCATAATGGCAACTATCATTTTTGCATTTGTTCCTTTGTTCAGTCCTAGATATCATATCCATAAGAACCGACGTGACAACTGCTGGCAGATTTCAAACAAAAGTAGGGAGAGGTCATGAGCCTGCTTAACACTTTAAGGAATAGAGAGGTGCAGTCCTCACTGTGATGCAATGTGTTGGTCATTAAAGGGTTAAGATTACCATGTGTAGTGAGCAGAGTTTGATGTCCTGTTGTCCTGGTAGCAACTGTCATGTCTCGGTGTTAGATAAGGAAGTGTAGTCAATTTTATATGTCATATCAGATATGTACATTCCCCTAATGACAAGCTTGCCTGTTTGTAGATTATGGGTGTCTATCATTCCCCAAAGCACAAATACAGCTGACAGCATAAATATTGTTTTCTAACAATAAGCACATCTCTATAGTATCTTTCTGTATCTTCTCTGTAATTGTAAATAGAATAAACCACTACATGCATTTCATTATTTCAGTAATCTTAGTTATACAAAGCTCTTAGACAAGACAAGTTATTAGTAGTTTCTAGTAAAAAGTCTTAAAACATACTCATTTTTCTCACATAGGTTACAGTTCACAGTACGGCAGCCTCTGCATTGTCCACACTGAGGAACAAAGAGTGGGATGACTTTGTCACCTAAAGAAAAACGATATTTTAGTTACAGCATAACATAGAGCTTGATTAGAATAGGGCACTGCACCAGTGTATCTAAAACCTGTTCACTCAGGGCTCACTATGAATCCAGGACCTGAGGATTTTGTAGCTTGAGAACAGGTGAGATAATCAGAAGATAAATCCTTTTGATTCAGCCACCTCAAGCAGGGAAACCATCAAGTTCTGCGCTGTTAGTGGGCACAGAGGGCAAGGGTTGAAATCCACTGTACTAAACTGCTCATATTATGGCTAACCTGATACATAGGTATTTTTGAATGAGATTTGTAAAGATGCAAACTAAGGAGAAATCTAATAGCAACACTCCCACTTACCTTATTATGGAACGAAAACCCTAGTAGTTTTGCCCTTGTGTCTTTTTCCAATAGATAATGCACTTTCAATCAGTCCTTGATGCAAAGTCCATGGAGGCAGACATAACAGTTGCTAGCAGGTCCACAGGACCTCAAACTCTGCTCACTGCACAAAGAAATTAGAACCCTTTAAGGGCCAGGGTGTGTTCAAAGCATTGCTTTGCAATGTTTGAAGCTTCTGGCCCTTTAAAGGTTAAAGGGATAGTAATGTTTCATAAAAACAATTAATCTTCATAGTATTTGGGCCATAGAGAGTGTTATTTCAATATTGTCAGAGCTGTAGTTCAAGAGTAATTGAATGATAAAGTATCCCCCTCTCACCCCTTTTACCTAGTGAAAGCCACCTCCCTACAGATGTGCAATCTGGTCCCTTGACCAGATAAATCACAGCAAGGGACAATCTTCATACTTTGAGCATAAGGAAAACCCTGCCCCTTTGACAGGTTTTTCCCTTAAGCACACTGAAGACTGTCCCTCTCTGCAATCCATCTGGACAGTCTTGTTGCTCTGAGGTGAGCAGTGTTACATCAGTAAAAGGGGCGGGAGAGGGATACTTTATCATTCAATTACTCTTGAATTACAACTCTGTCAGTATTGAAATGCTCTCCACAGACCAAATACTATGAAGATTAATTGGAGCTGCTTTTATTGGGAAACATTACTGTCCATTTAAGTAGTCACATGCACTCTTCTTGCTTCAATCTAAAAAAACTGACAGCAACTGTCATGTCTGTCTCCATGGGCAGCAGTATGACATCCAGGATCTCTCAACAAAGGGACAGTTCAGAGGCCATTAAGATGTACCTGCCAAAGTAAATGACATACCTGGTTTTACCTGAGTCACTTCCTCTCCAGTGCTTTCAACAATTCCAACAGCTTCATGACCCAAAATCACAGGAAACTTGATATCGTCAAGGACTTCGCTTAATACACTGCTATCTGAACCACAAACTCCAGTAGCCAGAATCTGTTTTCAAAATGCAAACCAACATCATTTATGAGAAAAGGAATACTAGTTCAAATAGCATTTCAGTTGAATATGAAATTAATTTAGACATTGCAGTACAGCAAGAGAGTTGCTGAGTCCCACAAGACTGTGTATTTGGGCTACCCTGATGTGTTATGTTTCTGTGCAGCCCAATTGCACCAACTCAGTTAGAGAGATGGCACAATTACATTACTACAAGCCCTCCGGCTTTAAAAGAGAACACCAAATAATAATAATAATAATAATAATAAACACACACCCCTCTTTTAGTTTACTATGGCTAGAAAATCTTAATGACCCCCATGAATTTCACCTGTGTGCCTTTGTTCAAAAGACATCTTTGTTCAACTGTGGAGGTGGCAGTAGCCTTATGGCCAGATTACCAGTCAAGGGAACCCAAAACATCCCCTTGACCCTGTGATTCCCCTTCCCCCCACAGCACTGTCTCTATGGGACATGATACTGAGGAAGGCAGAACTGGTGGGTAGCAACAGTAATACCACCATGAGCACATATCAGTTGCTGGGAAGATTGAGCTAATTTTCTGGCTATGTCACCAGCTCTCTCTCAGCTTCATTTGTATCTGAAGAAGAGGATGCTAGAGTATCTAGAGTATCATCATTAATTAGGTCATCCTCAGCATTTCCTTTCCTTTCTTCCCCACTACTTTTATATTCCTCTAGGTTTTTTGAAGTCTAAAAACGACTTTTTTTTTCTACTTTTTCCCTTAGAGATTTTCACTATTTCATTCAGCAGGTGTTGGGTACCCCTCTGGCACTCAAAGAGTTTATGTCAGTTGCAGCAGTTGGTTGACCTGCAATACCATTATGTTTCATCTCTCTACAGAACAGAATCCCAAAACTTCTGTGGCTTATTTATATGATTTTGAGCATATTGGAGTCAACTTTTCTTGTGCTTTTGGGTCAGTAGTGGTGTTCTTGCATGGAAACCTTCTGCATTTAGTATGCGCCTTACTGTGCTCACTGAAACCTCTGTGCCTATTGTCACCAAGTCTTGCTGCAGGTCCTTTGCAGTCACTTGAGGGTTTTCCTCAGCCTGCCTTCTCAGAAATCTGGTTGCAGCCATTGATAGCTTCCTTTTTCTGCCCCGTCCAGCTAGTGTAACCACTGTTCCTTTGACTTTGAACTTGTGAACTATGCCTTCAACAGTGTCTCTAGGAACATTCAGTGCCTTCACTATCCTGTTACTTGTTTGTGAAGGGCAATGATCTCTTCTCTTAACATTTTGGACCATCCCTTTGACTTAGCCATATTTCTAACATGCAGTCAAACGTGACATTCAACAAACCCCCTAGCCAGTTCAGGTATTTCATGTGTTCCAGCTCAAGCACACTTGGTGCACCTAATGAAGCCCTTGATGAAATGCATCAGGTGTGCTTGAGACAACATCTGTTTTTCATATTTGTGCCATTGTGAGGGATTCTATTCAGGGGGTTGAATAATTTTGAGACTGGAGAAGTCATTATAAGGTGCAATTTCAGTTGAATTTGGGGAGACCACTTTAAGCATTCGTTGTGTTGAGCTATTTCAATTGCTTTTGTTTGATTTGCTCATTGCAAATAGCTGAAAGTCTGTAAATCTTAACAATAAACCTGATTTGCAATGGGGGTTGAATAATTTTGATTACAACTGTAGTTCATGAAGTTATAATTTTTATACATAGGAATACGTTTAGTTTGTAAAAAAATTATAAGTTACTGCTCTATAGTACACTTCCAGTACACCTATCCTCCTTCCATCAACATGCTTCTATAGCAGGCCTGTTAACTTTGGGACAACGATACCTGTTGACTATGTATGTCACTTGAGTGTGAATAATCTGTGTTGCTATCTGAATACTGTGCAATTACACTCTAACTATTGTATTTGTACAGTATAAACAAGACACATTAATGGTGAATTAAAATAATAAAGTAGAAGAGGAATAATCTCCTGTAGGGGTGGGCAAAAAGTATGAAGAATTTCCTGCATGACTTTTCGCAAAAACTTGACGATTTTTCATTTTTTCCACTAAACATTTCGGCTTTCCTCCTATGCAAAAATGTCCTCCTTTTCGCCTATTTTAACCAATTTTTCACCTATTTTAACTCATTTTTCACCTATATTTCCCATAGGGACTACATTTCCCACTATAATATTACTTCTTCTAAGGGCTGAAGTTTAGAAATAAGTGGCTGAAAGTCAAAGTTGTGAGTCCTAAAGCAACACATGGCTTGAAAAATGTCTTAGCATGCAGAATGCATTTGTCCACAACACTAACTTCCTGCTTAAGTAGAGCATATTCATGATGATATCAAGTAATAAAAAAATATACTACAACCTACAATATGGCAGATGTGTATGGTTGTGGTGGTGATGGGGGACTGGCATGGTGTGATTTGTGTATGTATATTGTTTTTACCATTGTCATACGCTATCCTCCTTCTCAGATTATTGACACATATTACTTATGGGTCATAGCATTGGTCCCAAGTGGGGTAGATGGTGACAACCCTTCTTCACATCCCTCCTCCACCTCCTCATCTGTGCTGCTGTTAATATATTTGTCCTGGCTTTCTCTGTCATACTCCTCTGCATCAGAAGCCATAGGTGTTAATTGAACTGAATAACTGTTGGCACTGGCAGTAACACACTCTCAGACACAAAAATCACTTCACTGCTTCTAATTTCTGCCCTAGAGCCCTGGGAACTTTTTAAAGTGCTTCTGTTGCTGCTAGCTGTGGAACATTTGGTCTGCTGATAGTGTGTCTCCCAGTCAGACCTGTGGTTGTGCTTCAGGTTGGATCTCATAGAGGAGGTATCTAGGTGCTCATGTGCTTTTTGCACAGACAACAGATAGCAACATGATTAGATTGAGTATCCTGCGTGAAGTATCTCCATACTGTGGACTTCATGGAATGAGGGGTTCCTGAGGGGTGCTGCTGCTAGTACTACTACTGGGGCTAGGTGTTGATGTAATTCTCCTGCCACTACTACTAGGTGTCAAAGGTGCAGCACTTACAGCAGCAGCAGCAGAGGCACTCATCATACCTAACATTGTGGATGCTAACCTGTGTTGCTGTTCCTGGGTACTCAAAACAGGTGTGTGCGGCTGAGTCGGACTTGGACTTTGAAGAGGCGATGATGCTGATGATGACTGATAGGGTGACTGTGTGCTTTTTGACATCTGTGCTTGTCCAGGGTGAGACTTTCCAGTGGCTTTCTCAAACAGTTTATAAACAGGCACAGTGCTCCTTAAAAGTGGTGGAAGATTCATCCTTTGACTTTCTGCTAACCTTATAGGCCTGTCATCATCCACACTCTCAACTTCATCTGTATCTGAACAAGAGGAGGATGCTGGAGGGATATATTATAGATCTGCATCATCATCAGTCATCATTAGGTCATCCTCAGCAGCATCAGCATCACCTGACAGTTCTTGCCCACTAAGCTCCACAATACAAAAGTCCAATCTATCTATAAGGATTTGAATGAATGTTTATTTATATAGCCCCACAAGTGTACACAGTGCTTTAGACAATACAGGGTTACAAGTGCTTTGCAAATTGAAACAGTGGGAGTGAGGGGTCTGCTTTAAAGCTTAGAGTGGTGATGGGAGACATACAGAGTACATAAGGGTCAAGGGCAGAATACAGTGCTAGAGCTCTGGTCAGGGGATACATAAATTAAGTAAATTCTAAGACCCTTAGTCATAAAAAGTCTGTGCCTTCTAGCTTGTTTAAATTTTGTTGAGGAGGTTTAATTTTAAGTGTGACTTGAAGACCGTAAGAGAGTGCAGTGGCACAGGGTGGGAGGTAGAGCATTCCACAGATACGGATCAATAAGAGAAAAAGGTTTGATACATGAGAGTGCTGTAGACACAAAAGGAGCTGAGAGAAGACTGCCACTGGCTGATCATAAGTGGCAAGATCATATATAGCAGGAGATCAGAGTGGAAATATAGGAAGGGGTAGAGGACAGAAGGATCTTGAACAAGAGAGGCAATATTTTGTAAGATATCCAGAGACTGACAAGCACCCATTGGAGAGATTTGAGGAGGAGGGGGCAGGGAGAAACCTAGGTGACAATAATGTAATTTGTTTTGCAATATTCTGTATGGATTGAAGTGGATGGGGTTGCGAGGCAGGAAGTCCATGTGGGAAAGGTTGAATGTTTATGTAAGAATTTTAGCTGTAGAGGAACAGAGAAGGGGATGCTACTTTAAGCAAGACAAAAGCATCAGAATTCAATAATGGCATTAATATAAGGAAAGAATGAGAGAGCAGTGTTAATTATCCCTAGGCACCATACTTCTGATACTGGATTTATGGAAGTGCACTACTGGGCCAGGCCGATGTGGGATGACGATTAGCTCCATTATAGACATGTTGAGCTTGAAGTGCCTATGAGCCATCCAGACTGAGATAGTCAAGACGCAAATCTGTGAGGTACAGATAAACAAAGGTTTGTTTCATCTGCATAGAGGTGATATTTGAAAAATGATGTATAGCCCTTCTTTACTCCTTGACAAATTACAATGTATTTGGTGTGCCTCAAAAATTTCAGAACTACAATATATTCCTCATTGCCTTTAAAGGACACTATGTGAGGATTGGCTTAAAGCATGCTGACATGTCATTCACCAGCTTGTTCATGTGTGTTGTCATTGATGTAAGAATTAGCCATGCTAATATAGTGAAAGTATCACATGGATCCTGCACTGTCATGACTTACCAGCAAGTTACATCAAAGGCTTCAGCAGCTGATAGAAGTCACACATTAGCTACCACTGATCAGGTACAAAAGAACCCACTCCAAAGTCCCAGCTTTGTTTGTCTGCCTCTATACATGGTTTCAGCAGCAGCTTGTAGCAGACATGCAGCACCATCACACCTCAGTATTTTGTGGATGTAGGTGACAGTGTGTATGAGTACACAGCTTGCCAGCTGCCAGTCTTGTCACTTATGAGTAAAAAAAGTTTTGTTTCATTTTTCAATTTTTTTCCTTCACACCCACGCTCAGAACTGGCTACCACCAATACACCTATCAAACAATTCCAGCTCACTATTTGCCAGTCTTCTTCCAGTGTTAAAAAGTCAAATTAAAAATTCAGTTGCTTTCTCACTAGTATATACATACACATGGAAATTTTACGCCACTTTTATTGGAAACACAGTGGAGATATATGGGGTAAACTCCACAGAGTGGGTGGGAATACATTAATTTTATTGATATCAATGAAAATAAGGTGGGAAATGGGGACTTTTGCATGTTTCGGAGGTGAAAGATTACTCCCATCCCTACACAAGGAAGGCTACAATGAATCTGAAGAGGATCCTAACTTTACTTATATTTGGGCCCTCAATTCACAATTCCACCAGAGGTCTCAGGGTTTTTTTTTAACTGCCCTGATTAGTGATTTTGAAACTGCTTTAAAAAAAAAAAATCACCAACCTTTTTTAACTTTGGACATAGGTAGAAAGTCATTGGTGAAATCGATCTATGAAGGACTTTAACTGTACCAACTTAACTCACTACAGAGTGGAAGGCAACAATCATGTATAACAGGATACAAATCAATATTGGGAGCTTACTTACTACCACTATAGAAAAGCACGGACCTAGCTAGCATGGTAGTATGCAACCTTTGGGTCTCCAGCTGTTGGGAACTTCCACTCCCTTCACCACTTATCAGTGAAAGGTAGGTTGGGAATAATGGGAGTGGTAGTTCCTGTCTGGAGAGCTAAATGTTTATTACCTTTGAACTAGCTGAACCATTGAAATGGTTGAGCATTTGAAATGTGCATTAGAAATGGAAAGTGTATGATTTGAGATAACATTTTCATACACTTTTAATACAATTCCATGTTCAGTTTAGACACGGCATTAGATTATATCACTGACATAACATTTATTTTGAGAGACAGAGGATATTCTTGTAAATATGTAACAATTTTAAACAAATATGCACATGAATAAAATGTGACTCTCGTGTCAAAGAGCTGATGGTTACATAAGCCTCTGCAAGTATTTGAGGCTTATATTTGCATTCAGAGATGTATTCTAAATCATAATGTAACCCTTTGAGTGCCAGAATAAAGCATATCCTCTGGCTATGAAGGGGGAGGCCGAAGCACTAATACTAACTTGAGCACTTGTGGGACAAACCATATGCAGCACAAAAAAATAATAAATTACCCCCTTGAATGATAGAGGTCTCTTCCTACTTCCTACTATTTTGGACGTCAGTTATTTAAGAGTCTTTAAGCCAAATGGACATGTATTTATCGTTTATTATGCAGCTGGTTTACTGCAAACTTGTCTGCTTTTCTTTTGAAGATAAGACTTTTAGAGTGTATGTGAAGGTATATGTGTAAGCATTAGAAATACATAAGCCAATTCAATGCCTACTGAAGATTATGCTAGACCAGTGGGAGTCAAGTGTCAGATATCCAAATGTTGTGAACTGCAACTCCCTTCACCCTTAAGCAGTCCTTGGGAGTTATAGGGCAGAATGTTCAAAGTCGTCATAATTCATATTGTGAGTTGGGGTAAAAGGACTTACTTTCAGATGTAAATACTTCACCTTTAAAAATGTGTCTTAAACAATTAAAGATGACAGAATATTTCAATTAAAAAATTAAAAAAGGCTAATTTTGGCTTTATAATGAACATTTAAAAAAAAAGATACATTTTTACCAGTTAACACTATACTACTGCTTCTCACTCATGCTAATAGTGCTTTAATTTGTCTTCATGCTTAGACATTTTTTTATTTCTAAAATAATAATTGTTCTAAATATACCTTGAAATATGGACTTTACATTAAACCATGCCCACTTTTGCCTTTTTCCTTTGACGGAAATAGCTGAATTTGATGGAAAACATTATGTTAATATGTCTGAGAACTGACAAACCATTGCCTAAGAACTTTTTTTGTTCTGATTGGACAATTTCAGTTACCATGATTTTTTGAACATCTTACCCATAGTACCCATTTGAAGGTACAACAACTGACAACCCCAGAGTAGAGATGGGTGAAAGTTCCTGCCTCAAAAACAAAACAGCTGAAAAACAGCACTTTCCATTGTATGGGGAATTTCTTGCAAAAAGTGAAGAGTTTCCATTTTTTTTGCCTATGTATTACAATAAAATACATTTTACAATTAAAATGCCCCTCTAATGCTGTGAGTATTCCCACAGTGTTAGGATAAAAAGGTGTCAGCGTTGTACAGGTTGCCAGTCTGTTCTTGGAAGTGAGAAAAGGAGCATACTGTAATTTCTAGCATCTTTACACCCTCCCAAAAGAAAAAAAACTAAATTTTGCCATTTGTGGAGGTGTTGGATGAGTTTAGGGGAGACATTGCTAGTTTTCTGAGTATGGGTGATAAGGGAGAGTTACCCCCACCACAAAGGTGACATTTTTCTGATATTTTTGTTTTCCTTCTGTGTCCTTCCACTACCAGAATAATTCATATTGATTCTACCTCCCAGCTGCTAGGGCCAATCAAAAAAGCATAGAAGCCCACTCTGCCTGTAAACCCCCAGTAATACTATTGTCCAAGCTGCAAAAGAAAAAAGTTAGTACCATGCACACAACATATTTATATTAAAGAATTATTTCTGGTTTGCAGTCAGCCACAACTGGGGTGTTCCAAAGGAAAGTTATGCAAAACTCTCCTTGAGCAATTGGCCGAGCAACCAAATATAATACACAATGTGAGTTGGCTTTGGAGGAGGAGTCAGGGGACGAAGTCAAACATGTCCCCTGCCTCATCAACCAAATACATACTGCAAGTTGGCTGAGGAGGTAGGGGGCTTCACCTCCTCCTCCCTTCCATTCGCCGCTCAACCTCCATCCCCATGCCTCACCAGAGGATGACGACATCTATGAGGATGAGGGAGGCATGAGTCTCATGAAGAGTGGAACAGAACTGAGGTGTATATTGCCGATTTGTGTTAGAATGCATGAAGTGTACACCTTTGCCAGCAAAAGCATTCATCAGATTCCCTCATCCTCATAGGTGCTGTCATCCGGAAAAGTGGAGGACTCCTTATAGCTATGTTGAGATCCTCCTCAATCCCTGCATCCAGGCTTTGCAACTTATCAGTTATTAATTTGCAAGCTTCCACAATAATTGACACCAATCACCATGAGGAAATAATGTATTAATTTATGCACAGGCTGAGGAGGAGGGCGATATAGCTATGAAGAGTTATAGACCATTTTGATGCCGCTATACCTTTTGGCTTGCCAAAGAAGTGCACAAAGAAAGCATCTGATTTCCTCATGTCCTTTCTATCCAGATAGGTGGAGATGCACCTAACTAGATCCAAGTTATTGAGCTTTTTTTTCCTTCTCATTCCTGGTATTCACAGAGAATGAAGGAAGAACTATTCTTGATAGATGAAACTCCGAAACCACTTTTGATCTGAAATAGGTCTTCATTCTTATTCTTAATAGAAAAAATCAGATGGAGGAGGAATACATAGGAAATATTACAGTTCACTCACCCTCCCTACAAATGTTATAGCTGTCAGAAAAAAAGAATGCAAAGCATCAAAGTACTCATGCAATGATAATTGTCAAACCTTTTAAGGTTTTAAAATTTTTGAACTCCTGCCTGCAAAAATTCCAGAATTTTTCCCACAGAAATCTCTTCTCTAGAAAGATTATTTCTTTGACTCCATCTATAATATATAGACCACACTCTGAAGTATATCATTGAGGAAGATTATCTTCTCCCTGAAATGATGGTGTTTGCCACTTCCTTGGAAATACCTTTCACTCATAAGGAGCATCTTTTAGCTTAAATGCCATCAGTGTCCTGGAGAATCCTGGATTGGGATGCAGAATGGGACCCTGAGATAACAGATCCTTCACATCTGGAAGCTGCATAGAAGGCTGAACAGACATTCTCATCAGGTCCATGTACCAGACTTTCTTGGATAATCTGGAGCTATCCGAATTACGTTTGCTCTGTCCTGCTTTATCATTCTGATCACTTCTAAGATTAATGGAATCGGAGGACAAACACAGGCCAGCTGAACGTCCCATCTAAGCTTGTGAGCTTCCTACCACAAGGCTTTGTCACTCCTCGATCTGGATAGGAACAACGGACATTTTGCTTTTGCCTTTGACTCCATCAGATTTATTGCTGGAGATTCTAGATTTGCTATTATGTCCTGAAATATTTATTCCTTCAAAGCCCATTCTCCTGGGTCTGGCATCTTTCTGCTGAGGAAGTGTCTCTCCATCTTTTTTTTCTCCGCCCATCTTCTGCAGGATTGGAGGACAGCCCTTTGAAGTCTCCCTGGTTTGTGCTTCCTGTTCCCGATGTTCGAGCTATCAACATGCTTAGATTGTTTTGTCATTTGATCCTGATTCTGATCCATCTTTGTTCCTGACTGCAGTCTTTGTCTGCTCCCTGTTCTGCTTGTATTCCTATTATGACCTGGTTTTGTTCCTCGACTATGACATTCTCTATTGCCCTTTCGGTTTGACCTTGGCCTTCGTTCCCGACTTCCGTTGCTGTCTTCTTTCCACGGTACTCAACTGGTTGATCTCCAACTAGCCCTGCTTCCACCTTCTTGCTAATCAGATAAATCCCAGTGCGGCAGGTCGATTTCCTTAGGGAGAACTATCTACCGACGGCCTGTGGGATAGATCCCTGCCAGGTACACCAGCAGGTGGACCTGTGGTTGAGCCTAACACCAGCCTCTGAAATTCTTCATTCTTTGACCCCTTGTCAGAGGTTGCTGTTGGTGTTTGCTTATCCAGTGTTGTTTTCCGACTATCCGACTTCTAGTCTGTCCTCGACAGTATCCTCCTATCACGGTGCCTGTGATTGGTGCTGTTCAGTATCAGTCACTTGCTGAGTATCATGATTGGCTGTCTGTGATTAGCCCTCCTCACACAGCCTTTTTAAACCCAGGCTGAGCACTTCCAGGTTGCCCTTTCGTGGTGTTTCTGACTCCACTCTGCCTGACCTGCTTGTCAGGCTTCTGGGCCTGTTCCTGCTGATCCTGTGTTCCAGAGTTCCAGTGTTCCTGTGTTCCTGCACCTCGCGGGTTAATCTTACTGTTCCAGTGTTCCTGCGTTCCAGCACCTCGCGGGTTAATCTTACTGAGTTCCTGAATCTCCCGCTCCAGCCGTCGCTCTGGCGACATTGTTCTTCTCTCTGCTGATCATACTTTGTTGGTTTACTCCACTAAACCTGGTTTCGATATACATTGTTTGTCCCAGCGTGCGGACGCTGGGTTATTCCACTAAACCTGGTTGCGATATACATTGTTGGTCCCAGCGTGCGGACGCTGGTTTACTCCAGTAAGCCTGGTTGCGATATACATTGCTGGTCCCAGCGTGCGGACGCTGATTTACTCCACTAAACCTGGTTGCTATATACATTGTTGGTCCCAGCGTGCGGACGCTGGTTTACTCCACTAAACTGGTTGCGAGATACATTATTGGCTCCAGCGTGCGGACGCTGGTTTGCTCCACTAAACCTGGTTGCGATATACGTTGTTGGTCCCAGCGTGCGGACGCTGGTTTACTCCACTAAACCTGGTTGCGATATACATTGTTGGTTCCAGCGTGCGGTTTGCTCCATTAGACCTGGTGGCGCTTTACCATTAGTCCCAACGTGCGGACGTTGGTTTGCTCCTGTACATCCAGTACTGTGGTCAGTCGCTGTCCACTTCCTTGCAGTCGTCTGAGTATCCCTGGCAATAGACTCCTGCTGAGTAAGACCTCTATACTTATGCTCTATGCTGTCTTAGTCACCTGACAGCTGGTCTACTCGCTCAGGCTGCCCTGCCCGGTATTGGTGAGGCCGGTAGAACCTTGACGATACCATCCTGTAGGTTGCCTCACCCGGTATTGGTAAGGCCGGTAGAACCTTGTAATTCACCATCTTTAAGGTTGCCTTACCCGGTATTGGCAGGGCCGGTAGAGCCTACATTCAGCATTCCATGGGGCTGCCTTGCCCGGTATTGGTAAGGCCGGTAGAACCGGTATATGTCATCTCACGGTTGCCTTACCCGGTGTAGGCAAGGCCGGTAGAGCCTGTCATTAAAACTGTCACTTGGGTTGCCTTGCCCGGTATTTAGGCAAGGCCGGTAGAACCTATTATATGTTATTCTACTGTTGTATTGTTATGTATGTTTACCCTACGGGGACTGCCTTTAACTTTTAATAAAGTTAAGTTATTTTACCAAACTTTAAGTCTGAGAGTCTTCAAATCCATGACACCTCCTCTGAATCTGAGTTTCTTCGACTTACAGTCAACTTTTGACCTTATGAATCTCCGACTATCCCGAGAGTCACAGGCCCCTGTTACCGACATCCAGCCAGTTCCTGATTTTTGCCCATGACTGAGGACTTTCTCCGGCTAGCAGGCTTCATAGACTACCAGACTGCTCCATCTGTGCTATCCAGACTCTGCATAGAAGTGTTTACAATTTTTCCTCTTTTTACTATCTGAAAGATATGGTAAGATGATAAAGATAGCAGTTTTTCAGCCCAGCCTAGGATCTTGAGAGAGTCTGAGAACCTAACTTCTCATTCCACCCTGGTTGAGGAGATACCTCACTACGGACATATTGTCTGACCTTATCAATACTGCTGTTCCCTTAAGCTTTTGCTCCAGGCTTATAAACCATTTCCATTCTGCTCTTAATTCAAGTAAATGTATGTGAAAAACAGCTTTCTCCTTGTTCCACAAACCCTCATTTGATTTATGACCCCATACGCCTCCCCATCCTGTCTTGCTGGCATTTGCCATCAGAATTTCCCAATGAACACCCTGCAATATTTGACCGTATCATCTATCACTTAAATTCTCTTCTCAAAGGCCTTACTGGGATCTTTAGAGAAAAATCTGAAGAAAGTGTAAAAAATTGTCCTGGGTCATCCCGTGGTGAGACCTCTACCAAGGCACTGTCTGAATTGCAGGACAGATTCTTCAGGAGCTATGAGAATTCCAGGGAAGTTTGGATGTTTTTCTGAAGAAAAAAAGCAAACCCTTTCAAGCTGGCTTTTGGTTTTATTGATCAGACATCCTAAAAACTTTCCAGGAAATTTAAGCAGACTTGTGCTTTGCAATGGTTTCTATCTTGACTCTTCTACTATCAGAATGTCATAGATATAGTGTGATGCAAATGTCTTGCTGTCTCAGGGATGCCATGGCCACTGCCAACACTTTTGTGAACACTTGGGGGGTGGAGGAGCCAATGCCAGAACTGAACTGATAATGCCTGCTGCAAATGGTGAGCCTTAGAAACCTCCTGTGGTTTGGTCTTATCAGAATATGATGACACACATCCCTAGGATCTATTGTGGTCAGATACGCTAGAGCATGTACAAATTTCACTGCTGAAAACACTTACATCTTGAATCTTTGTTCAGATTAATAAGTTTAGCCATTTTAGGTCAAGGATCAATCTTAATTACCCCTAAGGTTTTGGAACTGAAAAAAGAACAGAGTAAATTCCTTATCCCTTCTCATCTACAGATTCCTTCTCTATGACTTTCTTCAGTAGTTCCTGAATCATCAGATCCTTGATCCGAGATTCTTTTTTGAAATTCTTGATTTTCTGAGTCTTCTTGTTGTAGGGACAGACCCGAATTCTAATGGGTACCCCATCTCCACAATTTGTAATACCCATCTGTCTGGTTGAAGGTTTTGCCAAACCTTTAAAATCTCCAGCCTGCCCCCTTCTGAAGGTGGACATGGGGACTGCTTCTCTTCATTAAAAATCCTTTGGAAATTGTGCCTTTCCTTGAAACTCCTTCTGTGCTCCAACACTGGTGCCCTGACCTGAACTTCTTTTCTTCTGGTCATAATTCTTTACTGGCCTATATCTCCTAGCCACACAAAAAGACTTCTTTTTTGGGGATGAAGAACACTCTTACCCTCTGAGTACTTGCTTATGAGGTCTTCAAGCTGATCTCCAAATATCATAGCCCTCAGGAAAGGGAGATACACCAGTTTGTTCTGGGAAGGTATCTTCTAGCTGTTATGAACAGGGCTGAAGCTCAGGCCAAAAGCTTTATGGTATCCAGAGAGGGGTTGCAAGAAAAATCCATGGCATTTTAAAAGCCAGCTCCCTCAACAATGTATCCTCAAATTATGAAAGCCATATTCTTAATGTACAGAAGATACAGGCCCAGGAAATAGCAGGATTAAGATTTGGCCCTATGGTTGAAAACTACTTTTTGAGGGCTCTATCTACTCATTATCCATCGGAGGGGTCCCATCTTACAGAAGTATAGTTTGGCAAGAAATTTGAGCGACTGCTGCATCTACTTTTGGATCAGAGACCCAGGCTGATATATCAACTTCAAAGGGTACATATTTAGGAAAAATCTAGAAATTGTCACTCTCATCTCCATGCAAAACAAAGAAGGCACAGTAATAATAAATGGACACAAAAATATAATAACAGATAAATACGGTACACCCACCCCTATGACTGATATGAAAACAATGGCAAATGTACAAGAAAAAGAGATTCCAAGGACCACCCTGGACAAAAGCTTATTTAATTGAAGCACTAAAGTTTTGATCCAAAAAAAGTAGAAAACAGACTTCATTACAAGAATATCAGAAATATACAGAAAAGACAGTTAAAACATTTAAAATAAAGTGGTACAGGAGGTTACATAATATAATTCCAAACTATTCCCTGTGAAATAATAAAAATATATGGCAATATATACCAAGCAAAGTGCTATGTGTTTAAAGGCTCCAAAAGAAGTAATAGAGCCAACTTGAAAAGTACATAATGAAAACAAGTCAAATACAGTGACAAAAAAAGTAGACAAAATATAATATATAATAATATCTTCAAATATATCAAATTATAAACACACAGGGAATAGCGAAAATGAAGACCCACCTGTAGCACATCACCCAACACGTATCGCCTTGTAAACGGCTTCGCCAAGGGGGATGGGAGCAATACAGACGTTATTTTTTAAAGTTTGAATGAACCAATAAGAGAAAATGCCGCTGTCATGTGATAAGTATGATTGCAAGCAGAGGGATTGATAAGAGGATACAGACCACTACGAGCTCCCTGCCCAAAAGCCCATAGCCCAATCAACGTACTCCTAATAAAAAAGAAGTCTGACAATGTAATTGATTTCAAGTGATATACAAATGAACAAAAATGATAATAGTCTATAGCCTGCATCAGCGAATCTAAAGCCCTATCATAAATATATAGAGAGGACGAAATGTCGGCAGACTAGATTCCCAATCATGTATTAAGATAAAACGCAAACAAAATTACTCCATCCTAAATGCAACCAAAGACATCATCACAAGCATAGCGGTCATGGTGTTGTAGAACTATGTACCAGAGACTTATATCAATTGAAAAGTACACAGAAGGACATAGTGGAATAGCACAAGAACAAAGTAAGGTACATTAACATAAATATTCTGTTATCTTATATCCTACTAGAAACATAACATACTTTATGACATAAATGCAAGAATGTAAAACATGACTAGTATTGAAGCAATACACACAAAAAATAATAATAATCATAATGAAACTACATTTAAGTATAGCTCTCCAAACAATAAGGAACCTGACTGCATTCTACAAGAGTATTGATAACATTGGATAACTGTGTATGTACTGTAATGTGAGATATTAAATCTCACAGAAATAAGGAACCAGGTTCTACAAAAATTATTATGCAAGTTATAAAGGACAAATTCTTGGAGAATGGAATATGTTATTGGATAATGCAAATGTAAACTAACTAGATTAAGAGCGAGATGTTCAAAAAGTCTTCATAATGAAAAACTTGTCAGATCATGAGTTGGTGGTAAAAGAAGGACAATATTTTCAGAAGTAAATCTGTTATGTTTGAAAATGCGTCTAAAGACTTAAAAATGACGGTAATAAAATCTTGATGAACATTGTCTTTAAAAAATTCTGATGTTAAAATTGTCTTTGATTTTGTCTTTGTAACGAAAAGTTTCAAGGGATCAAAGACTTTTTTTGTCTTTGAAACAAAAATTTTCAAAGAAACAGATTTTTTTTTGTCTTTGAAACGAAAAATTGATTTTCAGTACTTTAATTTTTCTTCTCCAAGTTTAGACCATTTTTATTATGTCGGGGACAAATGACGTTAATCAGAAAAAAAAATTACGTTCAAATGAATATTTTTTCTGAAAATACCTTACATTATGATGGAAGATTAAACCACACCCACTTTTAAGACGTCTTTTTCCCTTTGACAGAGATGGTGGAATTGGATGCAAAAAATTATGGAAACATGTTTGAGAATTGACGGATCATGGTGTAAGAACTTTTTTATTCTGCTTACAGACAATTTCAGTTACCACCACTTTCTGAACATCTCACCCTAAGAGTTTCTCTCAACAGTTTAGAGCAAATAATCCCAAATATTGGGTGTCGCTTAAATATAGAATATCTCCAAAGCGTAACATATTCAATTATGAATGAACACAATAGCAAAAGTTCATGTTGAAAAAAAGTAATAATGAGTCCCTCCAAATAGACAAGCTCCTCCATCAGAAAAACATCATTTAGTAAGATTTACTGGAAAATATGTGTAGTTCTTGTAAAAATAGTATGATATTAATGAACATATATTTGGTGCCCATCCTGTTGACCATATATTATCACCAAAATATCTTCTAACAAAAGATCAACCAATGTTAAATACAGGAAATTAGAAAGTGTTTCAGCCAAATAGGGAATTCCAAAATGACAATAGGCACTCTCTGGCCGAAGTAGTATCATGGGTCCTGAGACACAAAATTAAGATAAGTTCTTCTTACATTAAGCTGAAACATTAAGTCCACTCAAAGGCATGATAAACTATA
Source organism: Rhinophrynus dorsalis (assembly GCA_037306005.1). Classification (NCBI taxonomy): domain Eukaryota; kingdom Metazoa; phylum Chordata; class Amphibia; order Anura; family Rhinophrynidae; genus Rhinophrynus; species Rhinophrynus dorsalis. Next base: position 216,680,999 of record CM074718.1, on the reverse strand, counting down.
TCCTTCTGTTGATGCAGTAGATGGCAAACCATGACAGAAACCAATATGCAAGTCCATCTGTATCCCTCTTGGTACAAAGAATCAAAAAGGTAAAAATGATAGACTGGAACATGAAGTCCGCTTGGATACAGGATGCTTACTGTGCTTGAAAAATTGCCAACTGGAGTTTTTTTTGGGTGCTGGCATCCTTTAAATCAAGCCCTATGTCTCTCCTTCAGGAATAATAAGAATGAATGCTGAATACACAATAAATGTATGTTAAACACTGAGGAGACCTAGGACAGAATGCAAGAAACGTGTGCAATTATTATTTACAGTGCACTTTTGATGGCAAAATGATAATCACCAAAATGTTACTGAATTGCGCACATTTTCTTCAGATTAGCAATCATTTACCTTTTTTGAAAATGCATTTCAAAAAGTGGGCATGTCTAAATGTATGCCATCTTGTGAGAGGATTAATGATTGCACCCAATTCAGCAAAGCAATTAGCATACATTTTTAAATGTCTGGCTAACTTTTGTCATTTCTTAAGCACATGTGCTATATTTGCTGTTAAGCTGAAGCTTCTTTAAATCCTTTTTGGTGGGGGTAATAGCTGTGTTGGTGATGGGGAATCTGGAGATGGTGGTGATGGAGTGGATGATGCTGATGATGGCAATTTAGTATGTCCCACCACTATCCACCACTTTTTGTTTCGATACAGCTCAAATAGAGAGTAATGCATTTGCCCAACAATTAGCTGAAAGGAAAGAGACTTAGTGGGTTATGAAGTAAGGCATGATATAGAGGTGATAAAGCAGAAATTACTTCTACGGTGATATCTCTTCTTCAGTTCCTATGTTATTCTATAGAGTTTGTGCACCAAGATCTCCAAAGTTGGAGAAATCTTAGTGCATTGACTCCATAGATTAACATAGAACTTGGAGAAGTTAAATCACTTGAGAAGTCTTCTCTGCTGTATCGCATGTTTATCCCACCTTAGTGCATATCCCCCTTAGTCTTCTAACAGTGGAAAGGGGCAGTAAAACTGTTTATAGAATCTGGCCAAGTAAACCAAGTAAAAAAAAAATCTTATCAGTGCAAGCCCAAGCAGCTAATATTCAATAAACAGCATCATAAGTCAAGAACATCCCCAGCTTGTAGTATTTCTGGGGTTGCTGAAAGTGTAGAGGCTACTGCTATCAACATTGTAACATCTAGCCCCTCTAGTTGTTGTAGCAGTTTCAGGAATGCCTCCGTCTATGAAATCTCCAGTCTGAAGATATTTTACTTAGTATCGAAAATCCAAAAATGTTGCCATCTGGTATGTGTAAAAAAAAAAGTGAGTATGGGGAAAGCAGAGTCCCATACAAGCACTTCCGCATCTGAAGTACAACCACGAGTCAGACTGAGAGAAACATCAGTCAGAGGAGCCATGATTAGCTGCAGGAGAAGTACTCCTAAAAGTGGAAGGGACTGTGGTTCATCTCTTAGTAGTGTTAGAGAACTGTCAGGAAAGACATCTTCTAAAACCATACCACCACTGTCTCAGTACTGGTGTTATGCAAGTGCAAAGTATGAGGAGGATGACTGAGTTAGTAGCTGGGATTGCCAAGAGTGCCACTTTCACCTCCACTATTGACTATGCATTTAGTTACCTTCATGTTATGTGCAGCAAGACTACAATTATGGAGTTGAAAGAAAGAAGACAAAATTGCACAAAAAGAATCCTGAAGTGTGACTCTGCAATGGCAGACCATCTAAAATGCTAGTTGCCAGGCTGCCATGTTCATTTGTTGAGAAGAGATGTTTTACAGAACTGATGCCATGTTCTATTTTTCTAGGACTCTGTGCCAGATGTACAAAGTAGTAGTTAGTCTGGTGGACAAAGGGTTGGAAACATCTAACTGGAAAATAGTTAATGACCACATATGGGGATAAGTGGGTAGAGTGAATGACTTTATTCTCACTGGGTATCCTTTTCACCAGAAGGCAGCAGGTCACCAGCACCACCACCCCTGTCAGTATTAGCTAAGTCCAACTGCAGAGTACCTAATACCATAATAGCATGCCACTATGTATGGAGAGCTTTGAGAGACAGTCATGCAAAGCTGTAGAAATCTAAAAAAAACAAACTGCAGTAAGTGGCAGATGAATGGCTTTTATCCCAGCTGGAAAGCTAGCTTTGTATCTGCTGAAAATGTTTCCAACATTATAATTGCACTGAGAATGGCACATATGGGCATATACCCTACTTTGCACATATTATCAACCTAGTAATCACTAGAGGTGGGAGAAAGGTCCTGTTGTGATCCTGCAAATAAATGAGTGAAAACCACATGGTTTACCACTAATTCATGGGAAAATCCACCTTA